>CM055117.1:656878209-659278209 GCA_029206835.1 Rana muscosa
ATTTCATTAAAGCGGAGCTCCGCCGAAAAAAAAAATATTAAAAGCCAGCAGTTACAAATACTGCAGCTGCTGACTTTTAATATTAGGACACTTACCTGTCCTGGAGTCCAGCGACGTCCGCAGCAGAGGACGAGCAATCGCTCGTCACTCTGCTGCCCCACCGCCATCCTCGGTGAGGGAACCAGGAAGTGAAGCCTTGCGGCTTCACTGCCCGGTTCACTACGGCACATGCACGAGTCGTGCTGCGCCGGTCTGACTGGTCCCCGTGTGTTCTGGGAGCCGAGTGTTTCCCAGAACACAATGGGTATTCTGCGGGAAGTGACGTACTTCCCGCAGATTTCCCGCAGAGAGGACTCCCGGAAGTGGGTGAAAATACCTGTCTTAGACAGGTATCTTCACCCCCCTCCCCCCTGAAAGGTGTCAATTGTGACACCGGGGGGGGAGGGTTTCCGATGAGCGGAAGTTCCACTTTAGGGTGGAGCTCCGCTTTAAGTGAAACCATAGGCTGACAGAAAAATACATAGGCTGACAGCCTCTCCTAAAAGAGCCCTTTTAAAGTTGATCTAGTGGCTTCAATTCTTTTGAGTTACTGACCCCATAACAAATGTCCAAATTATTTTTATTATTATTATTATTATTACCCAAAATAAGGGGTTCTGCTTTTATTTGTTGCATGCTTGGGGAAGATCAGTGACTCATAAAGAGAATCAGAGCCACAAAAAAGCAGGATTTTAGGAAGTTAAGGTTTTTGTTAAAAGCGAATCTCTGAAATGTGTGGGTTACCCCATACATATGTTGATGTCTAATAGGAGGATGTATCTAAACTGCTGAACTGAGTATTGTCTTATTGTGAGAGTAACAGAGGATAAACGTAAATTGCTTGTGGTTGTGTGGGAAAATTGCTTAGAGAGGGAAGAAGGAAAACATATATAAGTTGGGTGGGTAGAAGTGGGACAAAGCAGATGAAATGTAGTGTGAGAAAGGGACAGAACTTAGACAAATTGATGTAGGTGTAGATGAACATGTTGTGGTGTGGATTAGGTGGTGCAGACTTTTATGTGGACATAATAGAGAAAGAGGGACTATACTCATATGAAAAGGAGTATATAACATGCTTTGATAATGCAAATAATGATATGGATCAGATTAATGTTTTAAGATGAACAATGGGGTGAAACTAATACACAAAGGAATCGTGGACAGTGTGGATAAGCAGCAAAAAGTTCTGAGATCTGGAGTCACAAATCAAATAAAAAGAGGCTGTATGCTGGTAGAGCAATTATCCTTTGTTTCTTGATGTACATTTTATATACACTTTAAATTTGACATGCAGTGAACATGTTAATTGTAATCAATAATGCTTGCCTTTAAATGTCAGTGTTAACATGCTTTACTAACTGTGCATTACTCATTCCTATCATAACCAAGGTGCTTTATATGGAAAATTAGTCTAACCTGCCCTAAAGATAATAACAGCGCTGAAGTGCAAACCTTGTGGTGCCATAATAAACCTGTATTCATTTTTTTGTTTAATTGTTTATTTATGTAAATTTTTCATGAGGCATTACAAGTATATATCACAATCAGCAAATATGAACATTGTACAATTTGCATGTGCAGACATAAAGTTATATAACAAGGGGAGAAAACAAGTTGTTCGAGTGAACCGTTAGACAGTGTAAGGGTCACGTAGAGGGGAGGTTGTGTGTTATTAATAGCATATCAAGGTATCATGTTAGCATGAAGGTAATCAGTGATGGGAACTGGAGCTAAAATTTCCTGAACAGACAGTGAGATACCCAGAAAGACCATTTCCTTATCTCGGTGTGAGGGTCTAGTATTCCGAATTATTATATTCCGATGTATCCCATTTTTCCCAAATGACCTCAAATTTTGGTAGTGCATCCTCTATGATTGCCGTGATATGTTCCATTTTACGAATATCAGTGACCGCAGAAAGGAATTGCGTAAAGGTAGGTGGAACAGTGGAACGCCAATGTTGCGGGATTACTCGTTTAGCTGCTAGTAAGATGAATGTCAGTAGTTTGTTAATAGTTTTGGTGGTATTCCGCAGAGGTAAGCCTAATAGCAGGTGTATGGGTTGGAAAGGGATCTGAATCTCCAATATCTTTTCCAGCAAGGCATGAACATTGGTCCAAAAGGGGACCAAAATAGGGCATTCCCAAAATATGTGAAAGTGCGAGCCCACAGAGGAGCCACACCTCCAACAGTGACTAAATGGAGCTAGTTTATGAGTTGCTAGAAATTCAGGGGTCCTGTACCAAAACATTAAGATTTTGTACGCCGTTTCCCTCTGGGCCACGCATCTGGAGACTTTAGAGGTAGCATCCCATATCGCCCCCCACTGAGCTATAGAGATAGGACTATGAAGGACCTGGGCCCATTTCCTCATATATGAGTGGGTCTGTTCAGAGATGGGATCAGTGCTCTGGAGGATCTTGTAGATGCAAGAAATTTGTTGAGGTTCATGTGGGCCATATGAGCATAGCTTTTCAAATTCTGTAGGAACAACCAGGGTCAATTGGGGTGATCTAGAAACAAAATAATGTTTTACCTGTAAGTAAGAAAAGAGTAGTGTGTTCGGTAAGTTATGTTTGGTTTGCAGGTCCGAAAAAGGGAGTAAAGTGCGTGTTACTGGATGCACCAGATGTCGCAGTTGAAATATGCCTGCCTGGGTCCATGGCATCATGGAGTCATAGGATAAGCTGTCGGGAATTTCTGGGTTAAATAAAATGTTTATCAGTGGGGGGCATTGGGAAGATAGAACATATTTACTTGAGCAGCGTTTCCAGATTGAGAGTGTGAATATCATAGGGTTCAGGCAGATCTTCCATATTTGAGATGTAAATTTATCTGAAGAGGGCCAAAGTAGACTACATGGATGTGCAGGGGAAGTAATATTTATCTCGATTTCTGACCATCTGTTTGATGCATAGCGAGATGTCCACGAGGAAATGACTCTAAGGTGAGTAGCATAATAATATTTGATTACATCCGGTGCCCCCAGACCCCCACGTGAGCGGGGGGCCAGGAGAACCGAACTGGCAATCCTGTGGGACTTGTTATTCCATATAAAATTCAGAAAGTTCCTATGAAGTAATTTAAGTTGAGTCAACGGGATTGCTACAGGGAGTGTTTCGAAAATATACAGCAGCTTGGGGAGAATAGACATCTTCAAAACGTTGATTCTACCAATGAGAGAGATAGGGAGTGTTGTCCATTTTTTAAGTAGCTTGTTGATGTCTGAGAAAAGGGGAGGGAAATTTTCTTGGTAGAGAGTGGAGTACGATCGGGATAGGCGTACACCGAGATACTGAAGGGACTGCATGCACCATCTATACTTGAAGTTGGTTTGCAGGGTTAGAAGAAGGTCAGCCGGAATATTAATGGGTAAAGCTTCAGTTTTAGTCGGGTTAATTTTGAATCCGGAGATATGGCCAAAAGTTTGTAAGGTTGAATGGAGAGAGGGGAGAGAAATGTGTGGGTGGGTAATTGTCAGCAGCACATCATCTGCAAAAAGAGATAACTTGTATTCCAGACGCCTCAACGTCACTCCCCTAATGTCCGGATGGACGCGTATGGCTGCTGCCAAGGGCTCAAGGCTTAAAATAAAGAGCAGGGGCGATAGTGGGCAACCTTGCCTAGTACCGTTGCTAAGGGGGAATGACGCCGAGGCGTGGGAGGCCAGCTGTACCTGAGACGTAGGAGTAGAGTATAGTGCCTTTAATGCTTGTATAAATGGATCCGAGAATCCAAATCTTGAAAGTGTAGCGAACAAAAATGACCAATTCAGGCGGTCAAACGCTTTTTGTGCGTCTAAACTGAGAATTATAGCCGGTCGCTTGGTTTTGGTCAGGAGGTCTATTAAATCTATGGTTCGTCTAGTATTGTCCCCAGCATGTCTGGATGGCACAAAACCGACCTGGTCTCTGTGGATTAGTTTGGGGAGGAGCAGGGACAGTCTGTTGGCAAGTATTTTTGTACAAATTTTATAGTCAGAATTTAGGAGAGCTATGGGGCGGTAGTTGTCAGGTAGGGATGGGTCTTTCCCTGGTTTGGGGATCACCGTGACGAACGCATGTAGGAATTGAGCGTGGGGGATTTTTCCGTTCATTAAAGAGGCATAAAGTTTTTCCATGTAGGGTAAAATGGTGGGGAGGAATTTTTTATAGTAGGAGTAGGGAAGACCATCCGGCCCTGGGGTTTTATTAGTCGGTAGCTGTTTAATAACTGCAGTGATCTCTTCAACTGACACGTGTGCGTTTAGTGTTGAGCGATCGTCTGAGGACAGAGTGGGAAGCTTAAAAGAGTCCATAAAATTGTTAAACTTGTCTTGTGTGAATTGAGTGGTCGGGTCTGTGGATAGGCAGTTATATAGTTTCTTATAGAAGTCTCCGAATACATTAGCCATAATTCTAGGGCAATATGTGGGCTTACCGTCTTGTTGTGCTAAGAAGTCGGGTAAAGATGAATGGGGGCGTGGTTTCAGAATTTGGACAAGCATTCTATGGGGTCTATTGGCAAATTCATAAAATTTTTGCTTTGCCCAGAGCATGGATTTAGTGATTCTTGCCGAATCTAGTGTTTTTATATGATTTCTTAGTGCTGTTACGGCTCTGAGACCCTCCATTGTGGGGCGTCTGAGAAGTTTTTGTTCAGCTTCTAATAACTGAGTCAGTAAAGTCGATCTCTGCAAAACACGGTCTTTTTTAAGGCGAGATCCAGTTGCGATGCATTCACCTCTGAAGAACGCCTTATGTGCCTCCCACAGAACGGAGATCTCCGACACCGAGTCTTTATTTATCTGAAAATATTCGTTCAGTTTGTCTTGTAGTGGTAGATGGGTTTTAGGTGAGTTTAGGAGTGACTCGTTAAGGCGCCAATGACATTTCCTAGGCGTGAGTGAAGACAATAGGAGGTCAATAGTGATGGGGGCATGGTCAGACCATGTAATTGGGAGAATGTTGGCGTCAACCAGGTATGGCAATAGGGGTGCAGAGATGAAAAATAGTCAATTCTCGTGTACAGCTTGTGGGGTGGAGAGAAGAAGGTGAACTGTTTGGTTGTCGGGTGTTTTACCCTCCAAGAATCAAACAGTCTATTTGTTCTAATTGTTTTGCGGAACGAGGAGGAAGATTTATGTGCCTGTAGTGGAGGTTTGTCTTGAAAAAGGGCGGCCCTATCCCTAATTGGAGACATGCACAAGTTAAAATCTCCCCCAATAATCTGAAAGGGTTGGGCATATTTGTGTAGTTTGTCAAAGAAAGTGTCAAGAAAACCAATTTGGCCTGTGTTGGGAACATATACATTCGCTAAAGTAAAAGAAGTATTTTGGTGACCACAGTCCAGGAGGATAAAGCGACCTTGGGGGTCCAAATATGAGGATTTCACCTTTATGGTGGATGAGCGTTTAAGGAGAATCGCCACACCAGCTTTTCCAGAGGGAGAAGACGCCACAAAAGTTGTGGGGTAGTGCCTAGAAGCAAATTTGAAAGAGCCCCCCTCCCTAAAATGTGTCTCCTGGACCATGATCACCTCAGCATTAGATGCTTTGAACTCTTTAAGGGCAAGCCATCTCTTCCGAATGGAATTTAGACCTTTAACGTTACATGAGAAGACACTAACTGCCATAGGTGCAGAATGGGGAAAAATCTGACATTACATTTGTGTAAAATGCATTAAGCGTATACCATATTGTGGACAAAAGACTTCGTACAATTGTATGTTTAAACCCATATAGGAAGAACATGGGAATAAAAACATAGAAACATTTTCTGAGTAGTTCAAAAAATAGACCTCCGTGCAACCCTAATGATATGAAAACATGTAATATAACATACATTCGTGAATAGAAGATTCTAACGTAGGTAAATATGGGATCAAAAAGGATCCCTAAAAAACATGGGAGAACAAAAAGAAAAAGAAAAAGTAAAACAAAAACGACATACCGTGTAGGTAGAGTGCCCGAGGAGAAACTCATCTCCAAGGGATTATGGTCAAAAAACACGACCATAGTGGGGGAAACACAGCAGCTCGCATGGCCGAGCTAACCGGTCTCAACCTGATCCGAAAAAGCAAATGTAGAAAAAGTTAAAGTTAAGGTTAAGTGGGAACCGTAGAACTGTAGTTGTCCCTGAGGGCAGTCGCCCATGGATGAACAAGTAGAAGGGGGGAGAACACCGGTCTCTGAGCCCAGAGACTTTTCAAAGGGATTGCATAGGCCCAACATCAGGGCCTCTTCGACCTAAGTAGATCGGGGGAAAGGAGAAAAAGGATTACACACCAGACGTGAGGGTCCGTGGATATTTCAGGTGGGGCCTTTAGAAGATGTGTTCCTTTGTGGGGTGAACGTGGTTTTCCTGGATCTGTGACGAACCGGGGTCCACATCTTCCCGGGTGTTGACAGAGGTCTAGAGGGTGGGAATTGGGCTTGCAGATCCTCCTCAGGAACAGGGGGAGTCCCAGGCTCCTGACAAAGGACTCACCTTCCTGGAGGTCCCTCATGGTGTGTTGCGCGCCATCCTTGGTCACCGTCAGATGAAAGGGGAAGCCCCATCTATAGGGTACGTGGTGGTGTTGTAGGTGGGCAGTAATAGGGCGAAGGTTGCGTCTTTTATTTAGCGTTATGGGCGATAGGTCGCTGAAGATTTGTATCTTTGCCCCCTTAAAGTCCACTCTAGGTTTGTTTCTTGTGGCGATTGTCAGGGCCTCTTTGCTTTCGTAAAAATGAAAGCGGACTATGATGTCCCTGGGATTAGCACCCTGAGGGGGTTTAGGGGCCAGTGATCTGTGTGCTCTGTCAAGGTGCAGATCAATGTCCGGGATATCGGGAGCCAGGGAGTTAAACAGGGCTAGCAAGTATGGCATAATGTCCTTGTCAGCAACAGACTCAGGGACTCCTCGTATGCGGAGGTTTTGCCTACGTTCTCTGTTCTCGAGGTCTTCTTGCTGCAACTGCAGTTGCAGTACTGCATTCTTTAGGTTAGCATTCTCCTCTTCTAAGGCTTGCACATAATTCACCACCTCATCTAGTTTTGTTTCAAGGGTGTCTGTTCTTTCCCCCAGCTGGTCAATCTCCCCTCTCAGTTCGTGCGCTAGTTTATTAACCTCCTTTGCAACGTTGTGAGTGATACTCTGGAGCAATGTCTGCAGTTTCAGGTCCAGGACATCTACTGTTACCAGGGACGTCATTGGAGGTTGCTGCGAGGAGCTGTTGTGTGAGAAGGCAGGGGGGTTATCTATAAACAATGAGGGAGTGCGTCTGGCTGATCTGCGGCGTCTGCCGTAGAAATTGAGGCCGGGGACTGCAGCCTAAGCAGGTATTTTTCCATGTGGCACGCGGGTTGCGATGCGGCCTGTGAGGATCGTGTCTGGTATATGCGCCTCTGGTCACCGATCTTACCCATACAACGTTCGGCAGGTAGCTGAGGGGTTCCCGGTTCAGTGGAGGTGGCTCCCGGAGCAAAAGTCTCTAGTGTAGCGGAGTGGGAGCTTCGGATGCAGGAGGTGAGGCCGGAGCTCTAGTCAAGTTCGTTCGCCATCCTACGAGCTGCGTATGCGCCCCCTTTACTATGTCTTTTAGTACATCCTGTCTCGTGTATCGCAGGTTAAAGACTCATTACAGGACTGCAATAATGATATGTACTTCCTGATGAGGGGGGTGCGGGACCATCAGAGTAAGAGTTAAACAATTAGGAACCCGGGAGAACAGGTTAATGGGGTGTAGCATGATGGCCGCTCCTAGGAGTATAGTGATGCAGAATGCGGCGTCTTTTGAAGTAATAAGTAAGGGGATCTAATGAAGGGGATTGAGCTTGGTAGACCAATCTGCTGGGTAGTTCAGGAGCCTCTGAAGTGTGACCTAAAAGAATACGTGGAGCCCCAGTTACACTGCTGTTGGGTGTAGCAAGATGGCCGATTTAGGTGTCTATGGGGACAGGGACTTGGTGATCACTGGGGTTAGGCAAGTTCTCCCACCCCGCAGCCTGGGTCTCCCCCCTTGCGGTCCGGATGTTAATTTGGGGCTTGGTTGTAGATTATGAGGGATGGAGAGGCTACTAGTGTGCCCAGGGTGTAGCAAGATGGCCGCCGCTCACCTCTATGCTCAGCGCGCCGTCCACCACAGGATGCCTCTGCCGGCCTTCGGACCTCCCCAGGTCTGTCCCGCTAGTCCAGGGAGGCTTATTCGGGTGTATCCTGGGGTGTTCACCGCTCGTCTCGCGGTCGCGGTACTCGAGCGCCGGGGATTCGGAGTCCCCGCAGGCCTCAAGATGGCGGCGGAGCCCTCGTGGATGGGAGCAGTCCAGAAGGTTCCTATAGGCTCCCTCAGCTGAAGACAGGGCCCAGGATGGGGGTCTGGGCGGGTGCCGAGTGGAGATCCCGGCCCTCAGAGTCGGATCGGGCCGGCCGCACTACGCTCTCGCGGGGGTACAGCCATAGGAGAGACTGGGGATTCAAGGCCTCACTAGGCCGCGTGGAGTAGCGGCCACCACAGATGGTTCCGGGATTCGGCTCTGCCTCCAGGTAGTTTAAGGTAAGAGGATGGGTGGCGGGTGGGGACGGATGGTGGTCCCTTACCTCCAAGACTGCTGGGGTCTGGATCTTCCGGGAGGCTTTAGGCCGAGAAGATGGTGGCGGCTGCAGACGTTGAAGACGTCGGATCTCGGGCGTCCCCAGATCGATTCGCACCGGAACAACAGTCCAGGACACTGCAGTGGGGCAAGGTGAGCAGGCCGGTGTGAAATTAGGACCTGAATAGGGGTTTTAGCGGTCCGGATGGCGGTGGATGAATTTCTGGAGACCTGGAGCTCCTCCAAAGCACGTCCGTCCCTGTTCGCGTCAGGCCACGCCCCCCAACCTGTATTCATTTTAAAATTATGTTTTGTGTGCCAGTGGAGTTTCTTGGTTCCAGCTTGTATTATGCATGAAGCGTAGGACTCTTTTCTTGTCCACATTAAGCCCTGGACCCTATAGTTTAGGGTTTAGTAGGGTAGTACCATCAGCTTTGGAGTGTTGCTTACAGCAGGCAAGACTTGATGGTCACCAGTAAAAATATGTCTTATTTAGGAATCTTTAAAGGCCTTACAGCGTGTTTGGGTATAACGAGTATGGGCATGCAGTTATAAGTACATTTCAATTTATCTGCATTCAACTTTTCAATGGTCAAAGCAGTCTGATAAATCTTCCCTCACTGTTGTTGGTTCTCCACCCATAACCTTCATGTCCCAAATCTGTGAAACAGAATTCAACAATATATTTTAGGAATAGTATTAAACGGAAGTATTAAATACTGCTGCTGAACTATCTGAGCTAAAATGAGATGAAATTTATAACACCAAGAAGTATACAAAGGCTTAGGTTAGTCTACTAACTGACGGATGCAAAATACGTCTGAACTACAACTGCATGTTCTTCATATGGATAGGAATATATTCAGAATATGACAATTGGCAGGTTTTGCTCAGGACACAATAGAGCCTTGATTTGCTATTTGAAAATGGTGATAAGCTTTAATGTACATTGACTTTTTTTTAGTCAGTGAAGGTCGATTTGAAGCCCAGATCTTTATGAACAAAACAGATAGGCTGCTTTTTTTTTCTTTTCTATCAGGTATCACTCAAGGAAAATGATCTGAATACACCAAAAAAAGTAGAATTTTATCTTCTGATGTATTTCCTACAATTGCTGTGCTTTGCAAATATCTAAAAGAGTGCAGCACAAAAATTAACTAATAAAAAGTCCATAGTCAGACAAAAATCCATAAAGGGTGAGTGGTGCACTAATATACAGCATGCGATGTGGATCACACCAAATTGACCAGAGAAGAGATCCCTCCACCGCACACAGAGTGGCCTCTCACCTCAATAATTCGACCTTCAAGAGGTCACAGGGCGTGGAACTAAAATGCAGATGACATCTTACAGCTTCCAACATCCAAAGGACATTAACAGCTTGACATGTGTAGTTACGGTGGAGCAAGTGTTTGGAGTTTACTACTACACATGTCATACTCTCCATAGTTTTAACCTGTCTCAAGTATATTAACAATAAAAGAGTATGTGTAATTAATATTACATAATCTCATCATATAGTTAATATAAAAAACAAATCCAACTTGCTCCACCCTTCTGCAGAGTGACTGCAGTATATAACTCTTACAGCCAAGGAGCCATTTACCATCAGAGAGCTATCTAGCTGTCTACAGGAAATAAGAAAAGCGCGACAAAGACTAACACTTCCTGTAAAATTCTGGACCCTGCCTTTGGCCAATCATGGCTCTCACAGTAGATTATGTCGTGATTGGCCAAAGCATGCAGGTCAGGTGCATGCTTTGGCCAATCAGCAGCCCTCAATGCACTGCGATCTCGCAGTGCAATATGGGGCACTCCACGGTGCTTGAATTTGCCGCGAACACCCCATATTCTTCGGGTCTTCTGCGAACAAGCGAACACCTGATGTTCGAGTCAAACTTACATTCAATTCAAACATCGGGACCATCCCTAATGTTGGGTAACAGCTGGGAGATGTTCTAAAGGCAGGGTGACAGTGGACCTTAATGTGGGGAGCCAAATAGAAGAGGTGTTGCTAATTCACCGAAGTACACTTTCACACTCACCACACCCACACCTGCAGAGTCACAATTCCAAACTTACCACCACTGTATGGAGATACACTTCTGTACACAATGCCTCTGCACCAAGGCACACTAATGCACTCGTTGCGACTGCACCAGCTTGCATTTACCACCACTGTAGCGATGCACACTTCACACACTTCTGGGTGAAGCTTCATGTCAGAGAAGCCCAGAGAAATTTAACACTTCTAACCAGGATGTGCAGATCTGCCTGTAGCCTGACAATGGTCAGCCTGCTGATCTACTAATAAAAACCCATTAGGCTCTATGTTCTATATACAGTAAATGGGGGCCACAATAGTGTATGTTAATTGTATTGGGGTGAATAGTGGAGTATTAACTCTGTACATTGTGCTGTGAACACTACAAACTGCCCCATTGTGTACATTGTGTAGTATGTTACAGTCAGAACCACTGTAATGCCACGTACACATGCTCGGAATTTCCGACAACAAATGTTCGATGGGAGCTTTTGGTCAGAAATTCCGACCGTGTGTAGGCCCCATTGGACATTTTCTGTCAATTTCCGACAACAAAAATTTGAGAGCTGGTTCTCAAATTTTCCGACAACAAGTCTTGTCCGACCGTGTGTACACAATCCTGATGCACAAAATTCCACGCATGCTCGGAATCAAGCAGAAAAGCCGCACTGGCTATTGAACGTCATTTTTCTCGGCTCGTCGTACATGTTGTACGTGACCGCGTTCTTGACGTTCGGAATTTCCGACAACATTTGTGTGACCGTGTATATTCAAGACAAGTTTGAGCCAACATCCGTCGGAAATAAAACCATGGTTTTGTTGTCAGAATGTCCGATCGTCTGTACACGGCATTACATCATACAGCTGATCCTCACAGTCTTGTGTATTTCACGTAACACAGTAGTGTTAAATGTAATGCATTTAATTCATGCTAAAGGGACTTCCATGTCCACTCAGAAAACAGGTACGTGTTTTCCACTCAGATTTATGCTGCCATTCAAAGCCATGATAAACTTACAAATCTAAGAAAAATTTACATGCTCTCCAATATCTTCATAGATCGGTGTCAATAATGACACTTTGTTATCTCACAGTGGTTGCCCACAAGGGCCAGGATTTTCTAGATACTGTAACTAGGAATATAAATATAGCTATACCATTATTGGGTAGGTGAGAAATCCACTTTATATTTACTTTAGAAATTTCAATCAACACTTTATTCCTCCCTCCACCAGCAACCCCCCCCCCCCCCCGGTCTGACGTTAGGCGCAGCTTACACAGAATCTAAGACAGCCAAGGCGTACAGATCTAAAAATGCTTTTCAAGTTCATTTTTTAAACGTGCAGTTAATTATTCCATGAGTTGGATGTCAGAGACCATCACACGCCAGTATATTAGAGTGGGTGGAGTAGTTGGTTTCCAAAGCATTGGTATACAACTTCTTTCTTTTGTATTCAATTGTTCACCAAACCATTAAAATCCATATATACACTTATTTTTTTAAGGAGACCTTTATATTATAATATTAGATGACTATATAGTAGGCCCTCAACTACATAACTGTCTCAAACTTTTTAAGCGGAACTTTTATTATTAGCTTACACTTACCTGTCCAGGAATCCCACAATGTTGGCACCTCAGCCGATTTTCTGATAGGCCCTCAGGTGCTGTCTCCGCCATTCGTGGTAGGGGAAACCACCAGTGAAGTCTTTCGGCTTCACGGCCAGTTCCCTACTGAGCATGCGCAAACCAGGCTTTGCTTTTTCACTGACCCGGCAGCGGAGGAAAGAGGAGGGGAGCTGAACTTCCAGGAGACCTCACCGCATCTCGCCACAGCCAGGTGTCCCAGAAGTGGGGACAGGTACATGTCAAAAACAGATACGTCCCCTCCCAAAAGGTGGCAAATGTGACACCGGAGGAGGGGAGGAAGCAAACAAGTGGAGCTTCCACTTTTGAGTGGAACTCCGCTTTAAGTAGATTAACCAATCATATTTCAGCATGATCGGCTTTAAACAGGTATGTGCTTAAAGTAGTAGTTAGAACCCCTATCAGGTTATTTTGTTTGCTGTCTGTGTCATGCTGGGGATATTATCCTTCACATCCTGTCCTAGAGATTCAACAGAAAATGACTGGAAATCTCTGCAAAATGAATGCCGTTTCAATCGTAGAAGGCTTATATAGGAATTGGATGGTTTGCTCTAGTGTTTACTCCTGAATTTTGGAATTCTTCTCACTTTCTACTATCTGTGACAATGGTCACTAGGACAGATAGAGGGGTAAATCTCCATAGCAGGAACAGTATAAACTTGAAAAAGGGTTTTACCCTTTCCCTACTCTAGCCATCATGTATAAAAATGCCTTTACATACACCTTAATCTTAACTTTTTTCTAGTTAATTATAACAAAATAGGATACGTTTCTATCATCAGCCATCTGTAGCCCTTTTTTTTAAATGATCAGGGACAGTTAAGAGTCTGACAGTAGTGTGAACTCTTCCTCAGGGGGATTCAAAATCCCTTGTATTGTCACATGTAGGGGAGGGGACAGCACGGTGTAAAAGGTAGCTGAGCTACCATACAGAGGACGAATGTACGAACGTACGATCCCAGCCATTACCCGACATTTTTAGGCAGTATACAGAGCGGTGCACTTAATACAACTAACCCATCTGAGTATCCAGCATTGGGGTTTTATTTGCCTGCACAATAAACAGTTTTAACCATTATTATGCCATGGAGTTTCTTTTTACCATTTTCCATGTGAGGAGACAGCACCAGTAAGCAGCTTTGAAACAGACAGCCTGCCTAGAATCCCTAAAGTGATTCATAAGTGTGTTTGACCAAACTTAGCTGTGAGGTCACATGCTCAGAGGTGAGCAGCCATTACCTGAGAGTGTCAAACATTATTTATTACGGCCAGCTGTTGCCAACCCTTTTGGTTGATGGGGTGGTCCAGAAAGGGCCTCATCCGTAAGTCATCAAAGCTTAACTCTCCAACACACATGTAGCGGTTGAATATCTACAACAACAAATTTTATGTAGTAATACCAAGGCTGTCTAGTGGATAAATAGACCCCTAGTGTAGTTGGGAATATAAAGGGCTTTCTATCATGGAGGACTTTTGGAAGTATCTTGATAACTACATTTCTGTGTCCCCTCTAAGTTATACCCATATCTATTTATCCACTAGACATTTAAACCCCCCCTACTGTGGCGATCTATCAGGTAGAGCTGGCAAAGTCCATACTGTGTGTCTGCTCATATGAATATGAATTCACAATGGTGGCACTGAGGAGGAACAGTGGGAGAATGTTCCCCTCAAACAAGAAAACACTGGACTCCATGGACTAGTAAGTAAAATGTTTCTTGCTTTTATACAGGGACATATTTTAGAATTTAGAAACTTTATTTTTAAGGGTCTTTAAATAAGAATTGTCAATAAAAATATTGTCAATATCTTTTCCCTCTGAGGACCTTTTTTTAGGTGCTTTGAATCCAGGACTAGCATCAACAATGCACCCCCTCCCAATCACACTGCTTTGTAGGAGATGGCATCTAATTATATTTTGTTTGACATAATTTGTCTCTACACCAGGTGCTTTCCTGTGAACAACATCATCTCAACACATTCAAAGTAAGGGGCGTGTCAGAGGGTTAGTCTGGAAGACCTCCACAAGCACACCTATAATAGGTGACTGAACAATTGCCAACTTTTGTTTCCCAATGGAAGCCAGCCATCATGTCTAAATTTGAATATTGCACCTGCCCTGTTTTCTAACATGATCCATTGTGGATTGTGCTGTGGACAGTTTCCCGGTATTCATCTGCTACACTGACAATTATGAGTGAAGGCATTGCTCATGACAGGCACACCCACTGAACAAGAAAGTATTAGTAAGTTCAACACGAACACCCACAAACTGGGCTTCTGACAGGGAAGAAGCTGACATCCATCAATGGGAGATGTAAAGAAGGGGTTTTCTACAGAAGCATTAAGAGCTTCCTTGAAAAAGCAAAAGATGTAATTCTACAATAATCTATAAAACAGCATACATGCATTTTTCAATGTTCGTGAGACTTCTCTAACAAGGGCACAATTTTTGTCAAGACACCTTACTGTTCTGTTTTTAAATAATGTTGAGTTGATGGGCTTGAGAATGGATATATTTTAAAAAAACTGCTTAAAATGCAATCAGAAATATGTGCTAATACAGTAAACAATGTTGTTGTTTTTTTTCTGTGCTGTGAGCAATAGGTCATAAAAGCAAACAATTTAGTTGTTCCTTATGGTTTAGTGCAGATGTACTCTTGAGAATAATGTTAGTATATAATACTCATACTTTTTTTTTTCATTACTTTTTTGAAACATAATGAAGAAAGTCTGGATTTAAAAGAATATTTGCTGTAAATGTACACTTATAAAATCACATCAAAACTTTAATTTAGCTTACCTTAGTAGGGGTCTCCAGATTAAGTTGTCCTCAAAATGCTTGTATGATTATGATTCAATTGCTCATGCTTTAGAAACTTCATAACTAAAATAACCTGTATTCGTAAGGTAATAGCACATTGTGACCATTAGGCACTGCCTGTTTGATCTTTCAAAATGCATTATCGCTTTCAAATCCTCAGTTATATTATATTTCAGATGAACTGTAAGTCTTTCTTAATGCATGGTACCTTGACAACCCCCAATAAATGCTATATAAAGCTAGAGGTAAATTTCTACCTTCTTGACACTCTCAAAACAAATGGAATGTGCTCAAGATGGTTTGGAAAACATCAGTGTTTCTCTTCAGTGTGAGATCCTGATCTATATTGCAAAATGTATGTTTACTTTGAAAACTGTATGTTCGCCTATATACCTTTAAATATCCCGCTATGATTTTTTTAACTTCCCCTGCATATGATTGTATACTTTAAGTAAACATATGTTCATTTATTCTACCAACAACCTTTCTTTAGTAAATCAAACATATTGTCTTGCACCTACAGCATATTTTTATTAGATAAAAGAGAAACTGGTCCAGCTTCGTAACAGGGTCTCATACATTTAAATCTATGCACGTTTTTCATTACATGTCTCCTTTTGCTGTTCAGAAGAGGTGCTGTAACACTGACTTTAAAATTATTATAAGGTGCAAAAATACATTCGTTTTCACATCTTCCATTAAAAATGAATCTTCCCTTACAAATCAGCTAGTTAGGTGACTATTTAGCTTTATTACTAGCACTTGGCAGAAACCACCTTAGGGATATATACTGTACATGTCAGGTTCACAGAATTTTTCATATCTCCATTAGAGCTTGAGAGTGTTTTTTGTGAAAACAGCCATTTTATTGTTCAGCTTATTGATTTTTACTATACTATAACAAATGTCTTCAACTATTTTTCCTTGGTTTTGCTGCAGCATGTATCATTAAATAACACCAATAGGTTCAGAAAAAAAGCATTAAATCTACAAAGACCTGTGCAAGTGAACCGTGCTAAGCACAGTGGGGATGTCTTGTAGCATTTCTACTAGATGTAATATGAGATTAGCACATGTTCCGTGTGTAGATTGGAGTAAGATGAGTAATAAGTACAGCTTAACATATACAATACCTATAAAATCCATATGTCGTTAAGCAAATATTTTAAAGGCAACGCTTTGTTAAAAATGTATATCCTCTATCATATTAAAAGGGGTTAGGGGATACTGCCACCATGTGAAGTTCTGTGCTGTCAACTGTGAGTGTTCAATGGATAGAGAAGAGCCTAGATCTGGGCAATCAGCCCTGATTAACTGATGAGTTAGGGGTTACTTTTAACAGGATGTTTATTATATATGTAATATAGAATTCCTACACTTGTTTGATATAGAATGAAATAGAAGCTTCAGTTGGAATAAACGTGGCACCTCTAGGTTTATCTTCTTTCAGAATTTTGCACTGCAGCTGTAACAGGTTGTCAGCAAACAAAGTATTGCTTTCTTAGTGTCTGCATTGGTACAACTGCTCTGTGTATCTCATCAAGCTAGTCTGTTTTTAGCTCACTCCACATTATCAACGCTAGCATTTGTTTCAGATCTCCCCACACTATCTGCAGTAGCTTTTTTTCACAGGACTTTCCCAGCTTTTTGTACTGTTCTCTGGCAGCTCTCCTTCTGCTGTCGACAATACCTATGTGCAATATACCAGCACAAGGTGACACTGCTACTGATGATGCTGAAAGGAAAAAAAAGAAAACACAGCACACTCAAAGATGACCACTAAACTGACTTGTTCAGTGATATGCTGTTTATAAAATCCCATCAAAACTTTAATTTAGCTTACCTTAGTAGGGGTCTCCAGATTAAGTTGTCCTCAAAATGCTTGTATGATTATGATTCAATTGCTCATGCTTTAGAAACATCATAACTAACATAACCTGTATTCCTCCTGTTGGAAGCTGACTGCCCATGGTGTTCTCCCTTCCATCTGTCAATCAGACCACTCCCCATTCTTTCCATTTCCACTTGGAATAAAGATGTGTAGGACAGCCATGTCCTATGTGTCCTCATAAGCTATGAGTAAACACTAAGTGTAGTGTGAAACGCGTCAGTGGTCCTGTTTCCGTTGCTGTGACTTGTAGTGCTTGTTCCAAAATCTTTTTTACAATAAAGCTACGTTGGTTTGGAGTGCGGCTGTCCTACACATTTTTGTTCTAATTGCTACGTGCGTTGCCGGCACCCACGGTTCCTGAGAGAGAGATCATAGCCAAGTAAGATCTGCCTGGCAATTTCTTTGTTTCTTATCCATTTCCAGTTCTACTTGGAATTCCCAGCTCTGGATGTGGCCAGTCAGCATACTCCTTTCTCCTGCTCTTTTTATTGCTAGTGGAAAAAATAAAGATCCCCTGCTCTGTGGCCACAAAACTGCCCTAACTGCCATTTTCCAATATTATGGTAATAAAAATTACCATTCTATTGATATTTAGAATGTCCTCAGAAATCTTTACTGCTTGTGTTATTGGCTCACTGGTATTCTAAAAAGATTGTGCAGAGATATGGAGATTTCAGTTATTCCTAGCGACACAAGTTATATTTTATTGAGCTCTATCACTGCATGCATTAACTAAATACATTTTTAAGACTACAATGTTTTTCATAATTGTGGCCCTTTAAATCTGATTGTATAGATCCTTCTTTGCTGCCTATTTATCACATATGTCTCACGTTGTTCAAAGTATTTCAATAAAGCAATTCTGTTGATATATAAGTTATTAAAAGAGGATTGCCTGCAAGGGAAGACTGTTAATACTCACCTTTCCTCCCTCCTGTGCCACTAAATGTTGCTCTGATCTTAAAAAATAATAATGTGAAGTTTGAGAGTGATGATCTTAAATGTCCCTTGCAACTTTCACTGGTTCCTCCTGCTAACCTCCACATCAATACTATCATCTATAATGACCTGGTGGGCATAACCTGTGAGACCTGTAGGGCGTCCAGGGAACTAACACTCCTGTAAGTGCTGGTTTCCCAGTAGACAATATCTCAGGATCGGATTTGTGTTCAGCAGAGCAGTAAACAATTATTACAGTTGTAGCGACCCTCTCTCCCTCTCTTGCTTTATCGGTTATGTGGCTGTTGTCTAGGGGTCTCTGAGAGGGAGAGATGAGATACACCACGACCCATGTCCTCCATAGCTAAGAGGTGAAGGCCAGAAAATTGGGCCCTGTGCAGGTGTCCTAGAGTCAAGTCCAGTACTTCGTTCCTGACTCCTTTGCTCCTAGTAACCAGAGTTCCACACAGCGAATAGGTCCAACTCAGTTTTATTCTTCTTGCCAAACAATAAACAGTTTCTTCTACTGAGTAATAATGGGGAATAGATCGAGGCACAATCCTTTCCCTTCTGATGCTAACCACTGTGATATCACCAGTGGCGGATAGTCACTGCCACTGACTATGTTGAGTAGAACGTGAATTACCTTCGCTAGCACGGCCCCTGTCAGGGGAAGGAGATCCGTCCAAGGGAGAAACAGGAGGCCTCTCTGTCACCAGCGATGCTGCGCCGGACACTCCAGAGAAGTTCCGCACACCAGTCCTCACAAACTCAGACACGGGCACCCAAGGAATTAGGGCCCCCCTCGGATTCCTCCACCCTCGCGGAACTCAGGCCTCCGCCATAGTACCTCATCCCAGGCTAAAGGTGCCTGGGATGGACTCCATCCTCGCTCTGGCCAGGTCAAGGGCACCTGGGCCTGGAACACTGGAACGCCAGCACCCAGGCCAAAGGTGCCCCTCTCCCTTTGCGTCACAGCGGGTTCCCCGCCCCGCTGCACCAGCTCCAGGGGAGGACAAAAAGTTACAGTCTTGCGGTGTGAGCTCAGCCCCGGCCCAGGGCGACAGTGCCACCTGTGGGCCGCAAGGAACCTCACACCACCAGAGTCCTCCAAGAACCAGAAAAAGGTCTCGGATACCCTAGCAATCTGTGCATCTGGGTTACACTACCACCCAGATGCCTCCTTTAAATTCAAGTACCCGCTACACAGTATTTACAGACTTCTTTTACAGGTAAATTCTTGTTTACTTTCTATAGTGACAGGGTCACTTTAAGGATACTAGAGAAAGATTTAAATGTTCTTACATAGGAGATGTAGTCAACTGAACTGGCAAACATACAGAGTTTTAGACTGGTAAAACCTATACATTAATTAACAAATTTTATGCAGGCATTATGAAAATGCTCTTATCAATGTTGTTGCTTACGACAATGTTGATAATTATTGATATTATTCATTTGTCAGTCTGCATCTCCAGATTTTTCCAAGTCATTGAGCAGGTTCTCATAAGCATCCATTCAAACATTTCCTGCTGCCCTGTTAAGACGTGTGAATTTTTTCACTAACACTGAGGCCTCGTACACACGACCGATTTTCTCGTCGTAAAAAACACGTCGTTTTTTTCGACGAGATTCTTGTTAAGCTTGTCGATTTTCTCGTCAAGCTTTCCATGCACACTGACAATTTCCAATTTCCTCGTTGTTCTCCGCGGTCATGTCCAGCACGTACGACGGCACTATAAAGGGGAAGATCTTTTTTCTTGGCGCCACCCCTTGGGCTGCTTTTGCTGATCTCGTGTTACCGCGTGTGAAGTAAAAGTTTGGGAAGAGACGATTCGCGCTTTTCAGTCTTCGTACTTTTCAGATCGTTTTCTGCGGTTCAGTTTGTGCTTGTGGGTTCGTATCTTGACTTTCAGGGCGTCTAGGCAGGTCGTATCTGTTTTACAGTGTGTTCTTGCCTGTTCGTTTCTGTTTTTAAGTTCGTTATTCATAGGCCTTGCTGTTCTAAAGTGCGTTCTGTTCTGTACGTTCTGATAAGACGACCGTTTCTTAGCCATGTCGCCTGGACGTTCTCGTCGTCGAGTTCGTGCTGTGCGTGCGCTTGGTCTGCTTGTTTTGGACCAAGACCAGTCCATGAATGGTGTGAGGAGGAGTTCATGGACCAAGAATTGGTTGCTCCAGCGGGACCAATTCTGCCATATGCCTCTGCTGCGGGAGATCGTCGAGAATAATCCTGAGGACTACAGGAATTTTCTGCGGATGTCTGACCCCGTTTTTCAGGAACTGTTGGCTTTGGTGTCCCCCTATATTACCAGGAAGGACACCGTTATGCGGGAAGCCATCAGTGCTGAGCAGAGGCTCATCGCCACGTTGCGTTACCTGGCGACAGGGAGAAGTCTTCAGGACTTGAAGTTCATGACAGGCATCTCCCCCCAGGCTCTGGGCCTCATAATCCCAGACACCTGTTCTGCCATTATACAAGTCCTGCAGGAGGACTATATTAGGGTAAGTTTTCTCCATTAACATCACATTTTATGTATTACATGTATGCTAATGTATTGTATTTCTTTCATCCTTCCCTAATTACCATGATTGTAATATGCTGAGAATGTCCCCTTTGTCCCCATGCATGCTGGAAGCTTTAGATTGCCCCTTTTTTCTCCTCCATAAATATTTCCCTTCACTAACTTTTCCAGCAGGGGCGCCTGTTGCTCCAAATGTTTGGGGGTCCCACCCCAATTTATGAACTAAACTTCCTCCTTTTTTGCTCAGGTGCCTATTAAACGCCCCCAGTTGTCCCCTCTAATGCAGCCATTTTGTTCCCTCCAATGCAGCCATTTAGTCCCCTCTAATGCAGCCAGTTTCCCCCCAGCCCTGCACTTACCTTCTTGTGGTCAGCGCCATCCTTCTTCTGTCCTTGATGTGTTCTCCTTCCCTTGATGTTGCATAAGCCAATCATGTTACCATTAAACAGACTTGGTGAACATGATTGGCAGAGCAGCCTGCCAGTGTTTCCCCAAGGAATGCCCCCCCCCCTGCGTCCCCTATTTTACTTTTAGGAAGCCAATTACATCCCTCAGGTTGTAATGTGCAAGACTATTTTACTACCTGTTTCTGCTATGCAATTTGAACCCCCTAAATGCCGCAATTATTCATATGTCGGTCGCTTTACAAGAGGCCATCCACCTGAATAGTGGGCGGCATAGACAATACATAGGTTAATGCAACGCATGAACCTATGTATTGTTCTGAGTGATGGGCACAGGAGAGAGGGGGCAGTGCTCCAGCGCCCACTCTGGATGCACCGCCACTGCAATGCTATCCTGTGGCCAAACACATCTCCCCCCCCCCCAAAATAATTTAGTAATGGCCCATCAGAGGGGGTGATGAATATGATAAATGAGCCTTCCATTATACTTATTTTAAACACCTTAATAAACGTAGAATTTGATTGATGTTGGCCTCTAATGTTTTTTTAGAGATTTTCCTTGTAATGTATGATTTTTGTATTCTAATATTATTTCATCTTGTTTCACTCCACAGCTTCCTTCCACGCCACAGGAATGGCAGACTGTGGCATCGGAGTTTGCCACGCGGTGGGACTTACCCAACTGCGGTGGTGCTATATACGGGAAGCACGTCCGCATCGTGCCGTCACCCCGTTCTGGGTCCTACTACTACAATTACAAGGGGTTTCATAGCATTGTGCTGATGGCGGTGGTGTCAGCACGGTATGAATTCCTCTATGTTGATGTAGGGAAGAATGGCCGGATGTCCGATGGGGGATCCTTCATTCAGACGGAGTTTGCCCTCCGTCTCCAGAGTGACGACCTTGCATTGCCACCGGATGCAGGGAATATTGAAGGACTCCCCTTTGTTTTTTTGGCTGATGAAGCCTTCGGACTCGGACGGCATCTAATGAGGCCATTTCCTCAGAGGACCCTGACCCCAGACAAGAGGGTGTTCAATTACCGGCTGGCCAGGGGCCGAAGAGTTGTCGAAAATGCCTTTGGCATAATGGCCAGCCGGTTCCGCCTTTTTATGACTTCAATACACTTGGCGGACTACAAAATAAACTATGTCGTATTATGCTGCTGTGTGCTACACAACTTTCTGAGCCAAAAATCAAATTCCTATATGGCCTCAGTTTTGCCAGAGGCTGGACTTTCCCCTGCAAATCCCCTGCCGGGCCTGGAATCTGCCCGTCCTGGCTTGCCCTCCCAAAATGCCCGTGAGGTTCGGGACGAATACATGGAGTATTTCACGGGTAGGGGGGCAATTCCTATGCCAGCCTATGTCTAAGGATCCAAATAAAAAGCTTGTTTAAACCTTTAATTATTTGTTCTTTCCTGTCTCCTAGTTTATCTTAGTGCATTTGTAGTGCCAAGTGTATTTTACTTTAGTAACTAACAACCATTTCACTATGTAACCTTACAAAATAACCAAATAAGCTTAGAGGGTATTATAAAAAGAAGCTACACGTTGTTTGTGGTCAAATATTTTACTCTGTGCACATTCACACCATTTTTCGTTTTTTCTGGTTTTTTGGGTTGGCCTGGCCACAAACCGGCAATTTTTTGCTTATGAAAATACAAAAATAACAGTTGCATTCCAAAAATTACAACATTGGATACCTCTGAGCAATCTGAGACATTCACTTACACAAACTATGTCTCTATGTGCCCGTCCTAATATGGGGTCCTGCCACCCCTTGCCCAGCCAAAAATTGAATATGCACACATTTGGGATTTTTTTCATCTATTAAGTTTACAATCCTGATCCCTATTGTCAACATGTGCTATCTGCCATCAGGGGTGATCAATGGACGTGTTTTGGGGGTGCAACCCCTTCCTCAGTTCACCGACTTTAGATACGAGGAAGGGGTTGCATCCCCAAAAGACGTACATGGATATCCCCTGATGGCAGATAGCACATGTTGACACACTCTGTGCAGATTCAATTTTTGGCTGGTTTGATTGTCAAAAATATTCTAAAATGTACAATAACAAACATGTAAAAACAAATGTGGTTGGATGGCTTATTGAATTCTCCCCAAAACATCGAGAATGTCTTTAAATGTTTGTTCCATCACATGGATTCTTTGTTTAATTAGGTCCAGTTCCGTGCTACATTCCATCACTTGCTGGATGAGGCGGAGGGCACTGTCAGCAGAGAACCGTGTACTATCCTTCACAACATTTACATCCCCTAAAAACAAAAAACAAAAGGTATTATAACTCTGCAGGCCTACATCTCTTACCTGAAGCTGTGGTGACAGATACTGACCTGTTGTGGTGACCAGATCCACAACGTCATCCACCTCTTCTTCCTGCACTCCTCCTTCCTCCACCTCAACTTCCTGCACATCTTTCGGTTGTGGGTCTTTGGGAGTTTGGGGTTGCTTGGAAGTTGTGGGGTGCATGTGCTCCCTGGAGTGTTCTCCTCCCAGTCTTCTCTCCCCTATGAGAATCAAACAAAAGGTCTATTTATCACACTGTAAATCTCAATGTTAAAATAAAAACAGGCTAAATTGCTTGGAAGTGTGGTACAAGTGTGTGTTTGGGCGGAATTTAAAGAAGAATGCATTATTTATGACCAAGAATATGTTTAGTATTCACCTTTGGATGTAATTTATTAGACATGGAGGCACCACAAAAATTCACTGATGCACCTGTGTGGGACACCCAAAAAAGGCGGGTCTGGTGGCCCACACTATAGTGCTCCAAAGTACAGATGTGGAAGCAGCTGCTGAGTGTCATCTCCTTTACACTGATAAAAGTTTGCATTTCATTCTCTTTACAAACACATCATCTAGCCTAAAAATTTCGCCACAATATTTGACCAAAAATGGCAGATGTCTAATTACTTTTGTGGCTATAAAATAAGCCAAAACCGCGGATAGTGGCTGAACAAAGTGTCTGTAACGTAACGAACGATTACTGTGCCCAACCAAGTTCAAAATATTACATTTTGGAAGGGAGTCCAATATGAGAAACCAAAATAAAGAGCAACATGTAAGTTTAGAAAAAGATTAATAGCAGAAAAGTCTACATTTTACTTACTTTTAGCGAGCATTCTCTTTATGCTCCTCAACTGCTCTGGCTCCCTCAGTTTGAGGTCTGACCACCTCTTTCTGAGCTGCTCATTTGAGCGTTTCACCCCGAAATTCGTCTTCAGACTCTTCACGACTTTAGTGAGGATTTTGGCCTTCCTTCTATTTGGTTTGCTATACGGCCCATGCTTTGCATCATAATCAGACTTGAGCAAGATGTCCACCATCTCCGCCATCTCCGCCAAAGACATATTCGATGCCTTGAATCTCCTCCTTGATCGTGACGTTTCCTCGGTCTCCGAGCTTGTCTCCTCCTCGTTAGTTGCGGAATTATCAGACACCTGCTGTAACTCCGCCATATCTGTCTGCGCGCCGAAAGAGAAGGGGCGGGGAAAAGATGTTAGTTAGAACGTCATGGGCGGGCGACGTGTGCGGAGCGACGTGTGCGGAGCGACGTGTTCGAAATTTGACGCATGCGTGGTGTGTATATAGCAAACACACATGTGACTATAGTACGTTCGGTGTGCAGAGAGAGGAGTTCAAGTGACGGACGTGCGAACGAAGGTATGTGATTTTGTGACTTGTGCAAATTGTTGGCCTATACTGTCTTGAGAATGTTGGAGGATATATATGGTGACTAGGATGTAAAGGAGGTTAGACTGTTTGCCTCACATTAGTTATATATAATTTATTTAACTTGCAGATACAATATGAATGTCTTTATAAGCGACAAGGATTTCCTGGCGGAATTTATTGACCGGGTAAGGGAGCTGCCCGCTCTGTGGGAGACGAAAAACCCCATCCATAAAAAAAGAGGGGTGAGAAAAGCAGCGCTGGAGAAGCTGCTCCCATTTGTGCAGACCAAGGTGCCCACAGCCACAGCAAAACAAGTGGACACTAAAATTGGCAGCTTGAGAGGTACCTACAGGACTGAACGCTCTAAGGTGCTGGTGTCATGGATATGCATTAATGTCTGTCTGCCATCTTACCTTCCTCCTCATGTGTTCATCTAGAGACCAGACCTCCTTCACCTGGCTTCCTTTATAATCTCCTCCCAGCCTGACTCCACCCCAGGCCCTATCACAGAACACTATATTAACCTGTGCACTGCAAGCCTGCTTTGCTGATCAACGTGTTTGTTAGGCATTGTGTGTTTGGGTTCCTGCCTGCCGTGTGCTACGTCTGTCTCTCTGTTACGTTATTGGCTTGTCCCCGACTATCCCTGTCTGCTCGTGACCCTTGACCTTCGGCTCGTTCTTTCGTTATCCTTGTCTGCTTGTGGCCCCTGACCTTCAGCTTGTTATTCGGTTCTCTCTTATCTCGTGCTGCTGCTTCCCCTCTTTTCCCCTTATCCTACGGGGCGTGAGCTAGAAAACTCCAGGGGCCGCGACCTGGTCCCAGCCTGCAGCATAACATCCTCACCACTAGAGGCCCTGGAGAAGACCAGCTGGGTCTTAGACTCCGCGCCCTGGGGAATCTTGGCTCTAGCTTCCGTTAGGATCCCGGTTGTGCTCCTCTGGTCCCGCTTTCCACAACCACCCAGTTTCCTATCCGCAGAAGCCAGCCATAGGGTTCACTACCTCGCGGTGCACTCCTGTCCCCCTACGGTGTGCATCTGTCACCTGGCCACAGGTGACCCTGACAGTTGGCTTCTCAGAGGTCAGGAGCAGCAGCAGGTGATGTTTATGTCCCGATTTTGTGGTACTACAACAGGATGTCCTTCCTGGATGACCACATTGAGACAAGGCCATCACTCTCCACTCTCCCCCCCAGACTTCCCTGCAGCCAACCTGAGCCTTCTCTGGAGCAAGAGGAGGCAGCCATCCTGGATGATCCTGATTTGGCCATCTGGAGCCAGGTATAGTATTAACTGAAAATGTATTGGGATAAACTTAATGTTTGACAAATATGTCAAGATGACAAACATAAAATATTTTGGATTCCACAAGTGAAATCAAGATCTGTAGACATTAGTCTGCACTTAATTGGGTGCTAAATAGTCAATCTGATGTAGTGGTAAATTTAAAGCAAGGATTTATGGATTTACATTCTAATTGCTTCAATCAGGATTACAAAGTTTGCTGCAAAGATTAAACCAACATATTAAACTATGTCCCTTTTTCATACACAGGATGAAATCAGCCAGGAGGAGGGTCTGGAAACTGTCAGGCAGGAGGAGGAAGGGCCCAGTGGCAGGCAGGAGGTGGCAGGGCCCAGTGGCAGCCAGGAGGTGGCAGGGCCCAGTGGCAGCCAGGAGGTGGCAGGGCCCAGTGGCAGACAGGAGGTGGCAGGGCAAAGGAGAAGCACCAGATCCCAGGTGCCTCCCATCCGGCTTTCCAAAAGAGGCAGGAGGGACAGGAGCACGAGTGAGGCAGCAATGGCCCTTATTCGTGAGGCCCATGCCACCCTCCAGGAGCCCACATCCCCTGAAGAGGCCATTGCCGGCCTAGTGGAGGCTAAGTTCAAGGTGATGAGCATGGAGCAACGCCTCCTATGCGAGCCCCCGCTCATCACCTTGCTCAACAAGGGGGTGATGGAGAAAATTACCCCCAATACCGCCATATGTGAGGTGGCACAACTGACCCAACCTCAACCTCCACCTCCCCCTTCTTCTTCTGCCCCACCCCCTTCTGCTACACCTCCACCTTCTTCTTCTGCCCCACCCCCCTTCTGCTACACCTCCCCCTTCTTCTTCTGCCCCACCCCCTTCTGCTACACCTCCCCCTTCTTCTTCTGCCCCACCCCCTTCTGCTACACCTCCCCCTTCTTCTTCTGCCCCACCCTCTTCTGCTACACCTCCACCTTCTTCTTCTGCCCCACCCCCTTCTGCTACACCTCCACCTTCTTCTTCTGCCCCACCCCCTTCTGCTACACCTCCACCTTCTTCTTCTGCCCCACCCCCTTCTGCTACACCTCCACCTTCTTCTTCTGCCCCACCCCCTTCTGCTACATCTCCTCCTCCTGACAGGAGTACCCCTCCAGTGGCCCAACCTCCAGCCAAACGAAGAAGGAAGGTTGCAGGGAAGGCTTCAGGAAAGGTTGCAGGGAAGGTTGCCAGGAAGAAGAGGAAGTGATGGCCTTGCTTCATTGTGGTCGGACAGAAGGCAGCCTGTTGTAGTACCACACACTTGGGACATATATATCACCTGCTGCTGTTCCTGACCTCTGGGAGGCCAGCATCAGATTGTGTTCAGAAATGTTGGCCTTCTCAAGCTCCCAATTTTAGTGTCCATGCAGGGTTGCTGTGTGCTCTGGGGTCCCTGGGATGCACAAATGGCAGCAGGTTCTCCAGCGCTGCCTTCTCTTTATTTTATTTCGAAACATGAATAAATGTGATTTTTGTTTAAGTTCATACTTGACTATGTGTATTTGTAAAAATTAAAAATCTAGCTTTGGAGTAAGCAGATACATTTGACTGACAAAAAAAGGGACAGATAACAACCCCCCAAAAGAATAACTAAATCTGATTTTCAAAAAAAGATGGTGGAAAATTTAACTAATATAGATTCCAAAATTAAATGGGAGATCACTATCAAAACATTGCGAAATTATAATTAACATCATTTTGAAAAATATAACAATTTAAATTATTCCTAAAAACTTGCACGATATAATACACATAAATCTTCTTAAGAGCAGCATGAAAAAGAGGAAAGGAAAAACGTACCGCTCAAAAGCTTGAGAATTCACCAAATAGCTGCTTCCGCCCGGTCACTCACACAGGTGCTGGCTCTGCACTGATGCATGGGAGAAAAAGAAACCCTGGACTGCCGCACTCTGTATAGACAGTTATTTATTCCAAAATTTCAGGTAAAAAATCCAAATTCAAAATAAATCCATGAATCCAAAACAACAAATGCAGATGGTGTGCATGCAGGGAAGGGTGGCTAACGCGTTTCACGTCACGAATTGACGCTTACTCATAGCTATGAGTAAGCGTCAATTCGTGACGTGAAACGCGTTAGCCACCCTTCCCTGCATGCACACCATCTGCATTTGTTGTTTTGGATTCATGGATTTATTTTGAATTTGGATTTTTCACCTGAAATTTTGGAATAAATAACTGTCTATACAGAGTGCGGCAGTCCAGGGTTTCTTTTTCTCCCAAGCAGCATGAAAAAGGTTAAAAAAAAATAGTCATAACTCGGTGTGAATATCAGCAGCAAAAGAAGGTCACTCGTTTTGATTAATGTAACATTCTAACGAAGATTTCAATGCAGAACATTTAAACGATGCAATAATTTGGAGCGTGACGAATGTGCTCTCTCCATTACGAAGGCTTGTTTTACCAGAAGATGCGCTCCCGTCTCATAGTTGCTTGTGAGCATGCGCGCTTTTGGAAGAGTCGTAAAAGCATACACACGAACCATTTTCTCGTCACAAAACAGGCCGACGAGAAACACGACGAGGAAATCTGGAATCCTGACGAGAAAATAGAGAGCAGGTTCTCTATTTTCTCATCGAGATTCTCGGCAATTTTCTCGTCGTAAAACCATACACACGAACGTTTTTCTCGACAAAAAAGCTCTCGCGGCACTTTTCTTGACGGTTTTGGACGAGAAAATCTGTCGTGTGTACGAGGCTTCACAGTGTGTATTTTTAAGCAGCAAAACAGGGGCAGCCTAAGGTGACATAAATCAAATAAAGAGATGGTCAGAAAAATAAGACTGTATTCATTATAAGACACAAAAAATAGATCTCTGAGCAAAGGAAAAAGTGCCTGGTCAAATTCACTGAACCTCAAGTGATTGGCTGACTGCTGAACCAATATAGGACAGCACCAACATTTGCACCTAAGTAATCACAACGGAGATGAACAAGACAACGGGGATTCTGACCTGCACTGGGAAGTGAATCTTGGCTATGTATGGCACTGAATAATAGGATTTTCAATTGCCTTTCAGATGTCTTTGTCAAAACACATGAATGAATGTTGAAATGAACCCATTAGAAAAATGTGCAGCAGTTTATCAAGGAAGAGAATTGAGCTAAAAATGCCATTGTTTTTTTTCCTTGTGAGAGAAAATGTTTTGGTCGTCTAGGTCCATTGCAATAATCATAGTCTGTTTGGTGTTGGACAATGAAAATATATATATATATTTTTTTTAAATCTCAGTTGAAATTTATTTATTTATTTGAAGTTTATTTGCAAAGGTAAATTGCTAAAAAGACTTAATCTTATATTGAACTATAATCAGGCTTTGTGTTAAAGGCTAAGTTCACCTTTGAAAAAAATAATAATAGATGCACATATTTTTGCAATGGACCTAGGTGCAATGCCAGGATCCTTCAGAATCTCAGTAAAGCTATCTGCCTGTACCACCCATATGCAGGGGCGTACCTAGGGCATTTGGCACCCAGGGCGGATCCTATTTCTGGCACCCCCCGACAAAATCGCAGCGCGCGAAGTGCGTTGCTTAAAAAGGAGCAATAGCTTCTTTTGAGGGACAGTGTGTGATTTTCTGCGACTGCTGCTCAATTTAAGATGGTTATCGTATTATAGGGGCAGGTCAGGGCAGTATAGGGTATTATAGGGGCAGGTTAGGGCAGTATAGGGGCAGGTCAGGGCAGTATAGGGTATTATAGGGTCAGGTCAGGGCAGTATAGGGTATTATGGTGGCAGGCTAGGGCTGTATAGGGTATTATAGGGGCAGGTCAGGGTAGTATAGGATATTATGGTGGCAGGTAAGGGCTGTATGGGGTATTATAGGGGTAGCTTAGGACAGTATGGGGTATTATAGGGGCAGGTTAGGACAGTATAGGGTACTATAGGGGCAGCTTAGGGCTGTATAATGTACTATAGGGGCACGTTAGGGCTATATAGGGTACTATAGGGGCAGGTTAGGGCTGGATACTGGATAGGGTACTATAGGGGCAGGTTAGGGTACTATAGGGGCAGGTTAGGGCTGGATACTGGATAGGGTAATATAGGGGCAGGTTAGGGCTGGATAGGGTACTATAGGGGCAGGTTAGGGCTGGATAGGGTACTATAGGGGCAGGTTAGGGCTGTATAGGGCACTATAGGGGCAGGTTAGGGCTGTATAGGGCACTATAGGGGCAGGTTATGGCTGTATACAGTGAGTGACAATGTGCTCACTTACGGTGTAGCTGCAGATACAGACACTCGTGGCTCCTGTGTGCTCTCCTCTTTCTCCTCCAGGATCAGCCAGTGAACGAGCCTTTGGGAGGAGTGGAGGAGGTAACCACACCCCTGGCTCCGCCCACCAACTCCAGCTTCCTCGGGACTCGGGAGGCTTTGAAGATTGTCGAGCGACAACCCTGCCTAATTGGATGACTGGGGAGACAAGTAGCCCCCCTCCCCCGCACCACTGGGCCCCCTGCCGATTCGATGCTTACAAAGCTGGGAAAGTGCAGGGGCGCCCGCTCATTATGATGGCCCTGCTGCGATCTCCTCTCATACTGCACACCCCTGGACTGATGTAGCTCAGACCACACATGGAGAGAACGAGGTAGTGGCTTTGCAGGGGGAGGAGTATTGTGAGCCGCACCTGAGCCAGTCGGCACACCCGGGACCCGGCGCCAGAATCCCATTCTCTCCTTCTCTCCGTGTTAGCGGACTAGCGGCTCTGATGATCAGTCTCGGCAGCCGCTGTCACAGCCGAGCAGAGTGAAGCCGCCACCCCTCCTCCTGCATGCAAAACACTGTGTAGACATAAAGGAGGAGGGGGAGGCGGCTTCACGCTGCTTGGCTGTGAAAGCCGCTGCAGAATCTGATTAGAGCCGCGACCACGGAGAGAAGGAAAGAATGGGATCGTTGTGCCGGGTCCCAGGTGTGCTGACTGGCTCGGGTGTGGCTCGCAATACCCCTCCCCCTGCAAAGCCACTACCTCGGGCTCTCTATGTGTGTCCTCTGTCACCGCTCGGTGCCGCTGCCTAAACCTGCGGCGCTGTCTCCAGTCCCCCCGCCCCCCACTTAGTACGCCACTGCCCATATGGACAAAGAGTTACTGGAGAGCAGGATGATCAATGTACTAGGAGAGCACTTACCAGTGCCCTCACAGTTCATTGAGAACTACAAGCCATCTGCTGCGGTGGAAGAAAGCAGCAAATGTAGTTCATTCATTCACAGATTTCTGTGAACGAATGATGTGGCCATGTGGGCAGAGCCCTGCACAATCATGAATTTTTAAATTGTGACCCGGGTGCAAGGAGAAGTTCCTCTGCCCGCTTTCACAGCAGAGGATCGGAGAGGCACAGGCAGGTGCTCTTTGGTAACTTGTTACATGTTACACCCGGGTGAAACATGTAACATGTTACCAATGTGTGCTATCCTTTAAGATGTGTCTGAAAACATGCCTGTATTGTCTGTATTCAGGCTATGTCAATTAATTTGAACCAATGAAAGGGAAGATCTGGTTGACATAGGCAGCATTAGCAAGTCCGTTGTAGACACTTTTAACCAGGAGAAGTCCATATAAGATCAGAGGCTTTCCTTTTCTAAAGCAAAAACACAGTGGGCTCTGGAGAAAGAGCCAAAGAGGGGTGGCTTAGAACAGACATACCTTCTGGAAAATGAAATGAATAACTAAGAGGCCTAATTAGATTGATAATTTTACCTACAGTCATAATTAGGATATACGGGGAAGCTCTATTTTCCCTTTACAGCCACCGGAGAAGGGAAGGGAAGAGGGAATTATTTATTGTTTTTTGGGGGTTTTTTTTGGAGATGTTTGTGTGTGTTTGTGTTGTGACGTAAAGGGGGTATGTTAGGGGAATAAGGTCTGGAATCGAGGAAGATAAGTTTGAAATTACAGAAGGAACAGGTATAAGGAACTGTGTGTTGATAGGGGAAAAAAGACAACAAGATGTATAGGTCAATTATTACCTGTAGGTAAATAGAGGGAAGCGAGACACTATAATAGGACTTAATGAATAGAAATAGGTCTCAATTAGTACTAAGATGTTTAAAGGCCAAAAGGGGTGAGTTGGTTTTTCTTCCTTTTATTTTTGTGTATATAGGTTTCTTATTACCTGTATTTGTTAATCGATCAACATGGAATTTAGAGTTATATGTATGATTTTTCTTTGTATTATTTGATTTGAAAAAAAAAAAAAGAACAGACATACTTCCACAGCTTTATGTATAGTGCTACTAGCAACACCTCCTGGGAAACAAATGTAGCGGTGCCCCCAAAGAAAGGGGGAGGTCTCAGTGAGGTTGCCTGTGAGTCACCAGCTGCTAAACTTTGAGCCACTCACAGCCCACACTAATCAAAACAAACAGGCCTGGCTACCAGCCAGGCCTGCCTAAATATACCTACACTCACAAAAAGAATCCTAATCTATGTAGAGAGTGCTACACTAAACTTAAAAACGTTAAAGGAAAACCACAGTGAGAGGTATGGGGAATGCCATTGCTAGTCAATGTCTAACAATGCTAGTTGCCTGGAGGTCTCTGGCATCAATGCTTTTCGAGCCAATGATTGGGAACAACCACAGAGATTAAAAGGGGGTTGCAGGGACTAACCCTGCTTGTTATGGACTTCATTGGCATTTGCATTAGGCAGAAACAATTTCCATAATAAATTAGATTTTATTTACAACATATTAAAAGTCAGAAAACACATAGCGCACAATAGTATTAAAAACAACATGAAAAATATCTGAGTATGATACAGATAATCACATAACACCTCTTGCACGTATAGTTATGTTTCAAAGCAGTGGGCTGGAGGTGTATAAGTAGTTTGATCATCCAAAGGTCAACACATTTTTCTAATTGCGTAGCTTCCTTTAAGACCCATTCATTGGGTATCATATTCTGCTAGATATAACATAGATGCATATCAGTATCTATTAACATTCACATACTTTAAAAAATATATATTATTTAGTCAATTCAATATTTATTTCAGGTGTACCCTATGACTCTATGACCCATGACCCTATAACAGTATCGCATGGTGGGGCATTGATTGAATCACAATGTCTGTCAGGCGGACACATAACAAGAAAAAATAGCATATAGACAGGGAAAAACCCAAATGGTCCTATTAAAAGTAACAACAGTTTATAAATCTGTGGCTCCAAATAGGGTCTATAGAACAATCCATTAAAGGATATACTTACTCTTTAATAAGTTGTTCATGGTGTAGAGCAGTGTTTCTCAACCAGTCCTCAAGGTGCCCCAACAGGTCATGTTTTCAGGAATTCCCTCAGATGAAACGGATGTGGTAATGGATGAGGACAGGGGTCAGCTGGGTAGAGAGCAAGGGTTATCAGAAGACAGGGATCAGCAGGGCAGTGTACAGCAGTCATCAGGATGAAGGACAGGGGGTCAGTAGGGCAGTGTACAGGGGTCAGCAGGATGAAGAACAGGGGGTCAATAGAGCAGTGTACAGGGGGCAGCAGAATGGAGGATAGGGAGTAAGCAGGTCAGTGTACAGGGGATAAAATCTCCCCCATTACCCCTCCTAACCAAAGTCCCCCCACCCTTTCCTAACACAAATCCTCCCAATCACCCCTCCTAGCAAATAACCCCCAATTCTTTCTCCTAGCAAACCCCCCCCCCAAGTTACCCTTCTCAGCACAAATAGTCCCCCTATCCCCCTTCCTCCAAAAACCTCTCATCCCAACCCAAGTACAAATGTGTTTTTTTATCCCTTCCCCCATTGTGGTCTCAGTATAATTCTCCCAACTGTAAGTACCCCCCAAACCTACAGGTGGAAAATCGCTGGATATGGAGGGGGCAGGCTGTCATACCAGCACTCCTCCAAACATCACACGACACATAATTCATAGGTCAGACTATACATGGTATGATTACTGTGACGAACGCACGTGTCAGATCCCCGCCCTCCGCGCTAATCTTGCGTCGAAGGACCGGCCAACCTCACACTACGCTGTCACTTGCGTAACAATGCCCCTCTCAGCTGCGTCCAGCCCAAAGATTTTCCAGGTTGCGGGACGACAATCTGAGTGCCAGCAGCCCGAGAGCAATTGCTACCGGGCTAATGTCACAATTAACCCTTTCTCTGCCACCACCCCAGTTTAAACAACACCGAGCCAGGGTATACTCGTGATTTCAACAATACCAATTATGATTTTAGAACAAGCGTCTGCAGCCTACACTGTCACCACAGACAGGTCTGCGCAGAGCCCTACAGTAGCGCTCTTCAAGAGGCAGGTTCGTTATAGCTTGCATTAAGAGTTTCAGAGGCAAGAGTAACACTTTTCAACATAAGGGTTTATTTTGAAAAGGGTCAAGTTGATGCAATAAAATGTTACAGAAAAATATGTTTCAAGAGATAATACTATACAGCCACAAGGTTAAGGTAGAAATTAGAAGTAGAAGAATACTTGCAATTAAATGTCCAAAGGTTGATCAGCGTTCGATCGATGAATCCGGTTCTCAACTTGCAGAAGGTTCCTGCTTAAATGTTAAAAGGGAACTCCACAGATCTTGCTTGTTTGATGGTGAAAGGAGAACTGCTTGTACTCTCTGAGAGCTCCTTTTTTTTCTCAAACTCCAGGGGGTGTTGACAGTGATCAGTGCCCAATCGGCGGGTCCTTCTAATGTAGGGGTGGGGTCCGGGGAGGTGCCCCACTCATGCCTACCTTATGTACACTTTTTGAGATACATTTTCATAACTCTGCAACTGTACGTTTTACACACTAACAATCTTCATATTCTTATTCAGTGTTATTTAACTTTTCATTTGACTCCAAACCTGGCCAACCTGTCAGCTCCAGTTGACCCAGGGGCATTAACGGTCACTACTCGGGTTCCCTATGGCCTAACCTATCCATGTCTGGACTTGACGCCTTACAAATTCTCTGAGGAGACTGAATATATTTATGTTATGACAGTGTGTTTTGTTATTTGGAAGTTATGAAACATGTTGAATTTCCATACTCAATTCTTCCTGTGTAAAGCTTGAGGGTCACTCAGGGTTTTACGACCCTGGCCTGTTATAACTCTGAGGCTTTACAAGGTGACATTTTTACGACAGGCCAGGAACTGCCAGGCCCGTTATCAAACCTAGCTTCCTCTGCTGAGATAAGGTGTGTTTGATGTAGAAAGCTTGAAATTCCAGATACCCTCTGAAATAGCAAGCTGCAAATTCCTTCAGGATGGGGGGGTTGGAGAGTTCAATTCAAATGTACAAGGTTTAGCTAAAACTTTCATGGGAGCTTCTAACACAAAATGGATGCCTGCCCCACCAAAATGGTTGCACTATTGCTCTAGGCAGGTGTCCATTTTGTGAGATCGTCACAATTACCACTCCCCATCCCTATTTCCCGCTGCTGGAAGATAAGCACTTTTGGAGGACATTGGGGGTGGTAATCAAACGGTGTACAGTCTGATATATGGATACGGTGTGACCTGCCGTATGGAGGAGCACTGGAATGACAGGAGAGGAAGAGCACAACACAGCTACTGTCACTTCTCTCCAGACTCTTCACTATACTTCCCTGCTCCAGGTTGCGCTCCCCTTATCCTGAGTGCAGGCATGGAAAGAGGAGCTCAGAGCCCAGGCACAAGATCCATGGGGTGGCTGGCATGGGGGGGGGGCTCACGTGAAATCCCCCCTAACTCTGGTCATGCCAAGTGCTGGTTAACAGCATTTATAGCTTGTGGATCAGCAAGCAAGCTCAACAGATGGAATTTTGAAGGGGATTTAAGAGAAAACTGTAAGGGCAGATTCCCTTAAAATGAATGCTGTACCATACAGTACATACTGTATTATAGTTTTTAATGGAAGGACATAATTATACTGTATGTAAACAGAATTCTGATTGGTTGATATGAATTACAGCACTATGTTCTGTCAATGGTCACAGGAAAAAATATTAAACACACTGATCTCTGCACTTACTGTATATAAAGAAAAGTTCAGAAGGAGAGACCCATCAGATCAGTGCTCCAGTACAAACAGCTTGCTCGCCAGTAAGTAACCAGGAAATGTGCACTTTAAATAAATCAACACTCCAGCACAGTAGAAATTCCCACCAATGGGATTTGCACCCCTGTATACCCAGCTTAATCTCCAACATCCATGACACTGCAGTGCACACAGTTCATTCTCTGCTCAATATTCACATTTACAAGTTTCTTTTTGAGGGTATAACTCATGCTACTTTACCCAAAAGTTTATTTTATTAGGTTTGTTCATTTTCTATTTAGAAATATTATTTTGCTCTAGATGAGTTCAAATGTTAAAAACTTTTTTTTTTCTATTGGATACACTTCAGGGTGGCTTGTGTAATAACTGTATTTGCATCTTCATAAAGACCCTTTTATCGCAATCTCATACCATTTGATAGAGGCAGGCCAGGTGGTGTGTTACATAAAATGATATAATTTTATTGCCTAATGTTCCATCTGAATAATGAATGCTCTCTGACATATCTCGCAATACACCTTTACAACATGAATGGGATTTTGTAAGCCCCATCATTATTTGTCACAGTGACATGTAGTTTTCTCACATGTAACCAACATTTGCGTACCATATGTATCCTTTGTAGTAAATGTTTTACTTTATAATTTTTACTAAATTAGAAAATAATGACGATCTTCACAATACAGTACTATACAGTGGAGCAGGACATTCCTATGTATGATTTACTAGCTTACTTTATAGATCAAAACATTGGTGATAGTATGGTAATAAAAAATGATACCTGCTATAATTATTAGGGTACTTGCTTGTCATGGAAAGCTCATTGAGTATAAAACTACCTGATAAAGCTGACATGCATTTTATTGGCTGGCCATGGATGAGTGGTTTATGCATCCAGAGGGAGTTATGTGTGATTTACAGCTTGCAAACACCTTTGAATATGATGCAACTTTGAGATAAAATGATGTAGCCTTTTCCACAATGCAATTTTAATGTTAAAGTTGGTTCATTGTGTTGTATTGTGTTACTGTAACACAGGCAACCAACAACTTTATCTGTATATTATCCACTTTTTCCCTTTACTGTAATTTAGCAGGTCTGTCAGTAAAAAAAAAAATCAGCTTTTTCCTGACATATTTTTATTACCTTACAATTCAGTAGATAATTAACCTGAAATGCTATATTTCATGATATCTTCCTGCCATCAAAATATGTCAAAGTTAATGAGTGTCATTTTACCTTTTAGTGAGATCAGTGTTCTGGCATAATTGTTACTACTAATACCTCTATAAAATACTGACTTGGACAGAAGTTTCTAAGTTCATTCTCTTTTCCACTTAACGGTTCCAACAAATTAGATCTGGAAGACATTTAACAAAGTGTAAGACAAGCTTTAGAGTTGATATACTTACTAAGATATGTTAGTGGCCATCTCATTAAAATACAATGCTGACATCACATTTCCATTAATATCACTAATTTATGTTGTAACACAGACCAGTAAAGTATATAACCGGGGAGAAGGAAGCCTTGTTCACACCAAATTAAACTTGAAAATTGTTTTGCATAGAGTGTGACATCAATGTCATACTGGAAAGATTTGCCTACATTTCCTGCCCCACAGCCAAAACAGGAAATGTGAGGAAATCCCACCAAAGTGAGCGAATTCCTGGCTAGTGTCCACATTGGAAGATTTACCTTCTTTTCTTGTTCTGGTGACAACACAAAATTTGGGATTTTCTTCAATTTCACTCTTATGCCGCATACACAGGATCGGAAATTCCGACAAGAAAACCGTGGATATTTTTCCGACGGAATGTTGGCTCAAACTTGTGTTGCATACACACGGTCACACAAATCTTGTCGGAAATTCCGACCGTCAAGAATGTGGTGACCTACAAGACGTACGCCAAGCCGAGATCAATGAAGTTCAATAGGCAGTTTGGCTCTTCTGCTTGATTCTGAGCATGCGTGTTTTTTTGCGCGTCGGAATTGCATACAGACGATCGGAATTTCCGACAAGAACTTTTCTTGTCGGAAAATTTGAGAACCAGCTCTCAAATTTTTGTGGGCGGAAATTCCGACAGAAAAAGTCAGATGGAGCCTACACACGGTCAGAATTTCCGACTAAAAACTCACATCGAACCTTTCTTGTCGGAATTTCCGATTGTGTGTATGCAGCATAAGTGTTAAACAGGTAAACAGAACAAATAGAGAGGGTAAATGTCCCTAATAGGGACACAGAAGCAATACAAAATATGACAAGTGTTTGAATCCCTCTCCGCTCTATCCAAAACTAAGAAAACATTTTTCCTTTAGTTATACTTTAAGCTCTAATTCTTGATTTTTTTCTCTTTCAAATGTGGGGATTGATGATTCCATTGCTTGATGTCAGGGTTTTAAAAGTCAGAAAGCCAAGTAAAATTCCAGGACTTGAAATTCCTTTTTACTCAGTAATACAAAAGCAGCCATAGTTAGCTACTTTTAGTGCACAGTTGCCATGCAGAATGTCTTCAGAAGTCTCTTCACTCACTTCTTCCATGTGCTCTCAGAAAACAACTGAACTGATCCCCCTAGTAATTTGCAGTCCACAGATAGACCCCCTGTATGGAGGAGAGGAGCCTTTCAAATCTAGTTCAGTCTACCCATGCTCTGGTCATAAAATATAAGCTTAAATAATATAAGATTTTTTAGAACATTAGCAAAATTTTTAAGAAATGTATTACATGAACATGATATAAAATAATGTTCTGGCATTGTCCTTCACTATCAGATACCAACTGCTTCAAAGTCTTGTTGACAGGCTTTGTTTTCATCAGGAGGGTTTAACATCCTCATACAAGTCTGTGGAAATGTGCAACCCACTTAAAGAAGGTCAAATTCAGGTCAGAAGCAGGTTGACTGCAGATCAAACGTACCTCTCATGAATTCTGAATGATCTCAGAAGCATCTAACTGATATCAAACTGATGCCATTGACACAACCCCAAAGCCTGTTGACACAGGCCCTAAAAGTGCATCTTCCCTTGTGAAGTCACAGAGAGTATTGCAGCCAGGGATTAGCCGAACACCCCCCTGTTCGGTTCGCACCGGAACCTGCGAACAGACAGAATGTTCGCATGAACGTTAGAACCCTATTAAATACAATGGACTCGAACGTTCGAAATCTAAAGTGCTAATTATAAAGGCTTATATGCAAGTTATTGTCCTAAAAAGTGTTTGGGGACCCGGGTCCTGCCCCAGGGGACATGTATTCCAGCGATGAAATCCAGTGTCCCGCGGCGATCCGATGTCCAGCGCTGTCCATCATTGGCTGAGCCTGAGCGGACCTGATGGGGAACTTCCTCCGCAGTCTATTAAATGTATAGACCCGCCCCTTCTAAAGTTCCCCATCAGGTCCGCTCAGCCAATGACTAGGTGTAAGGCTAAGCGGACCAGATGCGGAACATCAGAAGGGGCGGGTCTATTCATGTATTACACAGTGAAGTGAAGTGAGTTCCCCATCAGGTCCGCTCAGGCCAATGACGTAGGCGGGGTCTGACATACCGAGGGGGCGGACCTGATGGGGAACTTCCTTCACTGTGTAATTCATGAATAGACCCGCCCCTTCTCATGTTCCACATCTGGTCCGCTTAGCTTTAAACAATTCAACAACTAAACTTTTTGAATATGTCTCTAAAGTAACTAATAGGGATGAGAAAATCCACCAGGGTTCAGTTTGCAAACAGTTTTAAGAATCTTACTTGAAGTTCACAAAAGTTGCAGTGACCTTCACTGAAGTGGGGGGCATCTTGTTATTAAATATTGGCCTATGTCAATAATTTAGCTGTTGTCAAGCAAAAGTCAGGGCGAGACAGACAATGCCATGAGAGACATGTACCAATGCCAAAAAAAATACAAAAAAAAAACATGATCTCCTCATTCATAGACTTGTCAGTAGGGATGAGTGAATCCACCTAGGTTTGGCTTGCAAACAGTTTTGCAAATCTTGTTCGAGGTGTAAACTTTACTAACATCTCCAAAACATGATGAAAATGCTGCTGTGAGCCCATCCTTTTATTAAAGAGGAACTACACATGTTTAAAAAAAAAAATATTGAAATCAAAGTCCGCAGCTACAAATACTGTAGATACTGACTTTTAAGAAACAGATACTCATAAGTCCAGGAGTCCAATGTTGTCTTCAGTCGGGCTGGTTCTTTGCATATGTTCAGATTCCCAGCCAGCTTCCCACTGAGCGTATTCAAGATCATGCTTTGCTTTCAGACTGGCCCCGCAGCCTCCTGGAACATGTGGCATGTACTAGGAGGTTGAGAATGGGGAAGAGAGTGGGCCAAACTTCCATAACTCCAGTTTAGGTAAGAAATTAGGAAGTGGGAATGGGTACCTGTCAAGAAAAAAAAAAACACCAATAATGTTACAGTAGGGGGAAGAAGGAGAATAAGAGTAACTTTCACTTTTAAGTGAAGGACTGCTTTATCCATTCCTTCAAATGACTTGCTATTGTAACTAAGCTTAGCAGGGAAAGGATATGCACTGCATTACTAGTTGTTGTTTATTTATTTTTTATTAATTCCTAGTAACTAATTGGTACAAAAAGCATATTCACATCGTATATGCAAAAAAATCTAATGATTAACCTGATCCCTACTTGAAAGTATAGACTCATGTGTAAATAGATTATAAATATAAACTCACCCCTTGTAAGCAGAAAAAATATTAATATACAGGCTCTCTTTACTTAACGACCAGGTTCCGTTCCAACGACCAAGTTGTTAAACAAATTGGTTTTTAAACGAGGAGCCACAAATCAATATTTTAAGCATTCTTGACTACTGTACTGTATTCTGAAAAAAAAGGTCTAAACACAAAACCCCAACTCAATAACATTGTTTTAATTTGCATAAGTACAGAACACAAACATATAAACAACAAAAATGTACTGTACTGTACAATACAATGATGTACAGTGCATCGCTCTGGTAGGGAGAGCTGGTCATAAGTCAGAGCGGTCATTTAACAGGTAAGTCATTAAACGAGGAGCATCTGTATCTTCTAAACATAGGAAATTAGGTTATTAATTAGACAGCAACATAGCTGATAATAAAAGTAGAATTCCAGCCTCAACCTAACTAGTCTTAAAAATGTTCCCTCCCCCTTCTTAACACTTACGGTATGGTAACTAACTTGTGTAAAAAAATATGTGTATACTTACCTATTTTCAGCCTGCTCTGGTCTGGTCATGTGAGCCCATCTGTCAGCCAGCGGTAGCTGCAGGGGAGAGAGCACTCTGCAATGGTCAGTAAAGTCTCTGACAATGCTTATTATGGAGAGACATGTTGGGAGGGGCTATACATATGAAGCCATTGAGCACCCTGTGGGGTAATCCTGGTGGTGTTTTTTAGTAATTTCTTTGGATCAGTTTTATAGCTGAAATCCGTGCTGTACCACAAGTGTATGTGGTGGTGTTCGTAATAAAAACTTGCCTTACGGTATTACACTATTGGAGTTTCCTTCATATTTTTATCCTGCACGGAGTATCAGCAGGGAGGAAGAAGAAAGCCGTCTGAAGACCGATAGTGGTGGTGCTGCATAGGGCTGTGCGACAGTGGTGCACTCACAGGTCCCTTTAAGCCATCCATTCAGACTGAGGGTAAGGAGGAATGTGTATTTCCCTGACAAGCGGACTGTTGCTGGATATGGCTACTGAGCAGAAATGTGCTCCATGATCTCTTTGTGGGAGCCAACGATCTGGTAGGGAGCCTGTTTTTCCTTTGTGGTGGTGCGGCTCTGAAGCACAGCTTCCTCCCTGGGTAACTCCTAAACTCCTCTTCGCTCATATGGACATTTCTTTTCATTCACATTGACATTTGTATTTGGGACTTGGTTTTCATATTATTATTTTTTTGCTCTGGTGACAGAACCTTTTACGCTTAATTATTTTATGGAATTGTTTGTTATTTATATTTATTTTTGTAATATTGTAAGTTATATTTTTTATAATTTAGTTTGAGGTAATCACCTAAAGGGGTTGTAAAGGCAGTGCTCACAATCACTGCCAGCCCCTCTGCTAGGATGACATGTACTATACAGTGTATGTCTTTTTGTAAAATTCTTATTCTAAATACCTTTTTTTCTCCTCACCGATCAGTGGTCATGTGACCGCCTGTCACTCTTTTCCTCTGATGTATGTACTACAGATGGAGGGGCGGGGATCCCCTCTGTTATCTGCTAGGCGGTCACGTGAGAGGGCATTGATTGGGGAAACAGTGCACTTATAATAGGTGTTTTTTTTTTTTTTTAATGGTCTGCCCAACTGGTGTTTAAGTACAGAAGTTCCCCTTTTTTGTTTTGTTTTTGTGTTTTTGGTATACTGAGCGCAGGATAATATTTTTGTATGTAAGAGAGCCGCAGATAACATTAACAACCCAACAGGGGTTCTACCCCTACCTGACTTTATTGTAAAGTAGAATTCCATCATAAACTTAACTAGTCTTAAAAATGTCCCCTCCCCCCTCCTAACACCTATATCAACTAGCCTGTGTGAAAAAGATGTATATACTTACCTACTTTCAGCCCGCTCTGGTCTGGTCATGTGATCCCCTCTGTCAGCCAGCAGAAGCTGCAGGGGAGAAAAGAGAGCACTCGACAATGGTTAGTAAAGCCTGTGACATTGCTCATAGGCTCAAATGGCCCATCTGTTTTTAGTGCTCCCTCCTCTCTCCTGCAGCTGCAGCTGGTTGACACAGGGGAGATGAATCATTTGACCAAACCAGGGCGGGCTGAAGATAGGTAAGTATATACATCTTTTTCACACAGGCTAGTTGATATAGGAGTTAGGAGAGGGGAGGGGGCATTTTTAAGACTAGTTAAGTTTATGATGGAATTCTACTTTACAATAAAGTCAGGTAGGGGTTGAACCCCTGTTGGGTTGTTAATGTTATATGCGGCTCTCTTATAGATATATCCTTTCACTTCATATCCTGGTTACAATGGCTTTACCAAGACAGTATTTGAGGGTCAAACTGTCCTGAAAAGAGAATAAGTTTGACATAAACAACACTACTACTTGTACCACAACCTGTTATACTATTCCTGGCACCTCTTAACAATAGGCTGGTGCTTTGAGAGAACACCCTTTTGTGTAAGAGCTAGAATCAGAAAGACAGGCGAGCCAACCCAATTATAGTTGTTCAATAATGAGGATGACTCATGTGACTGTTGTGCAGGGTTGGTATCCTTAATAGGGGATTGCACATTTTTTTTATTAAAATAAAAATAGAGATAAAACCCCAGTGTAATAATTACTGGCAAATTGGATCTCAGCAGTGGATAAGGCACATTGCTGCCAGAGCACAATTTTAATTATTCACTCATCTATAATAAAAAGCATTAAAGGCTTCTGGACAGAATTACTCTGGACACCAAAGATATCCCTAATCATAAAAGGGTTGGTATAGCATATAATTTATTCCCACAGAAACCTAAAGTTAGACTCATGAAATCTAACCTGATCGGTTTCTGCACACCATTGCTTTTTACACTTAAAATCATTTGAAGTACTTAATAGGAATACACATGCAATAAAATGATGTTTAAAGTTTTCACTTGTTGATGATTAATAACAGTGACATGACAGATTCTCTTTACACTTACACATCCTTGAAGATCCCACACCTTGTCTCCTTTTTTTTCTCCTTCTTGGATAAAGCTTAACACATACAGTACTTGATAGCTTCTATAGATGGCATTGGCCACATATGTATTAACTCATGAACGTGGACAGTAAAGGCTCTTTGGTGTAAATGACTGTGATTTTTAAAACATGTAGGTCAGCAGCCTTAGAGATTTGGCTTACAGCTTCTTGTTCTGATGGAATGTTAATTAGCCATCTTTCCTTGCCTGTCACTCCTGCCACTCACTGCTTCTGTGAGTGAAAGCAATGCATGACATTCAACCTTGCTTCTCTGTAAAATTTGCATCCGCAAACTGTAATTACGTTCCAGCCTTGATTTCTTGCAAACCTGTGTGCTCTGCTTCAGATCCACTTTATCTCTTGCTGCATTATGAAGAATAATCTCTGCTAATACAAATGAAAACATCCTTGAGATGCGAACACGGAGGATGCTGCATATCCAACAAGTCATATGACCTCTGACGATGCCTGATTTTATCACTGTGTAGTTTAGTTGGATTATCAGCATATATCTGTGAGAGCAAGTAATACAGGAAGCCACTCCTATAAGGGATAGAGGGGGGGGGGGAATAAAAAAAAATAAAACAGCATCTCAAGTCATGCCAACCAATAGGACAGAAAGAGGCTTGGGATTTAAAACAGATTTGCAGAGGCAGTGCCTGTGTGTTTCCGACAGGAGGGATGCTCATTTAATGAACGTTGCTTCTCGTGCTCATGTGTGCTTGCAGCACGGTTTAGCTTTGTGAGCCCGACGTGTCAGATTAAGTCACTGGTTACCACACTGACGGTGTAGCAGCTGCATAATAAATGATGGTGAGAATCATGTTAGGCATGCTCACCTAACCTAACTTGAATCATGCGTGAGGGGAGCTATTGGAATTCAAATAGACTTTCTTGTTCCCAGCAGTCGGCAGTAATAGAATGCTTTGTGGAAGATGACAGATGCAGGGAAAAGATGCTGTTTTGCACTATCTTGATTTGTTACAGCAGCCAACTTATTGGCATGATGGAGTGACAAGCAAAAAGCAGCTGGCATGGAAGGTAGGATTAGCAGAGTCATCTTATCGTTATGAATGTAATAAGGAACTGTTTGTGACAAAAGATATGCTAAAATCTCCTGCACGATCGTAGAAGATGATGTGTGATAAAATGGACTTTAAACTCTGTGGGCTGTGTTTCTCCTATTTGATTGTCTCTGATGTTTTGCATAATTGCTGGGCTCTTTGGGGCCAGACGCTATATATATTGTTGTTCATATGGCACTGAGTTTGGAAGTGTTGCTTAAAAGTCGATGTCGGTACAGAATGCATGTCAACACAGGATCACCTGGTGCAGCACCATCTGCACAAGATCTGGAAAGCTATTAGGAGGAATTCTTCAATGTTTTGTTCTACATGTTGCTATCCAGAAATAAAATGAATCTGCTAATGGTGAATGCTAAATTGCAAGGAGCAATATCCTCAAGGTTCGTTATCCCCACTTGTCACAGTAGAAAGCAGCATCCGGGGTTCCCCTCTTGATTTATTCTGCCTGTGTTCAGCCATTTATTCAGTTGTTAAGAGCAGTATTATATAGCAGAAAAAAAAACACATTGATTTCCTGCAGGGTTATCCAGCAACTCCAACATCTGTCTCAGCTACTGAACTGTATTCATGTTTAGCCAACTTGATGTCTACCCAGCTGCTCTACCATTTACTTGCTTGATTAGGGGTCTTAATTTATGTGTGTCAGACTGTATCAGACATGAATTGCAGGGTGACAGAGAGCATTAAATCACATTAAAATTTTTATCGTTGCTCCTGCAAGTAAGGTATACTTGCTAATCTATGTTTAGAAGTAGTTAGACCTGACACAGCTTTCATGACACTTTGGTTATTAAAATGGGTGATCCTTTGTTTTTAATCTGAACAATGTTCTGAAGGAGAGCTGGCTATTTGACACAAGGTCCCTACTCTCAAATATGTCATTTTTACAACAGGTGATTGCTTCAGAAACAAGCTTAGGAAGTGCTCACATTTGATGCAACACCATTAATAAACATGTCACTATAATTTAAGATCCTGTAGTGGCAGATGACACATTTTCAAGCTGTCTTTATCATAGTAACAGAATAGTGAGCTTCTCAGTACTCAGTGTATGTTGCTGTGTATTGTACTTGGAAATGCTTAGTAATGGTTACAAAACTACTCAGCATTTGTCATAGTTGTATTTATTGTCAGGGAGGGCAGATGGATGAAATAAATGTGGTTGAAAATTAGAAACCTCTGGGCCAAGATGACCATCCAAACGTTCTTCTAACTTGCTAGTAAGCTTTGTTTTTCTTGACATGTCTTAAGCAACCTTTAGGGTGTCTTTTGCAGTACATTTATTATAAATTTAGTGTATTTCCCTTCCCTAACTCAACTGGCAGGCTGACCAAAACAGAATGCTTACTTTTTCTAGATACGGCATATGCACATGTCTTGGCTAACTTAGAGTGAGTGAAACAATATTATGACACTTACAGTATTTTAACATGCTGATTTATGGATGCTGGTAACCGTTTCAGGATTTCCAGCATCTGTTCAGTTCTTTTTCTAAAGTCCTAGCAAACTGTTCTTTACCATGAATGCTACTTAGAAAGCATTCCTTTTAGTGTAGTTGAAAAATTCAGAGTCCACTGGCTTTTTTTTCTTGTTGCAGTGTATTAATGAAATAGTTAAATGAATGCTAACATGCTAACATTGTAGTTCAGTATTGATATAAATCACCTTTATCATCTATGCAAGAAACTGTATTTGAGGAGGCAGCATATCATTAAAAAAAAAACATTTTGTTAGTGATGTGCCCAATAGTACTTCCTGTAAAGTGTTGGTGACAAAGAAAATCCCACATTTGTTAGTTTCTAAGCAGCTTGTATCATTTTCTTTTTTACCAGGTACATAAAAAGCCACTAGAGGTAGCTAGTTGTTGTGGGTTCTTCATATCACTAAACAAACATCTAAAAATACATTCTGAACCAAAGCTGTATGCACTTTTCCCTGTTCTGAGATGCATCTAGTCTGCCTCTAAAAGCACTTGCTGATATGCAATTCTAATAAGCTTTCTTTCATCAACAGAAAAATCAGTAACATATTATATGGTTTCTGAAAGTGTTTTAAGATGCAATTTATGCATTTCTGAATACTCTTTAGAATGTCGCTATGGCAAAGTCTGAAAAAGCATGCATTGTAATTAGTTCAATCTGTCATGAATATTGACCCATGACAGGTCAGGATCAGGAATAAAGCCAAAGAAAGAAGCAAACTTTTATATACTGTAGTTTTCAACAAGTATCCTTCTCGGTGCCTTAAGGACCACAATACATCAGGGGTTTGTAATATTGCAGTTCCCAGATACAAAATTAAGAGGCACTGAAAATGGTTAATGGACTGTATCATTACCTGGAATCAGAAAAACAACCTTGGTCACATGAGAGTCTTGGAAACCATGTGATATTACATTTTCATTCTGCTTTCAATGTCAAGGCAAATCAATTTACTGTTTAACTTCATAAGAAATTCTACAGTTTTCTAATGATTAATCTAAAAAGGACATTGGTGTAAATGCTGAGTTGAAAACATAGGTAACCTTTGATACTCTACTACCTACAGAGCAAAGTACATTTGAGTTTAGAATAAAAGTCACCCTGAGCAGCCACTGTAGCTCCATGGACTACAGAGCTCTGTGGTTGCATAGGTTAAAGCCTAAATGTAGCCAAAATAAAAAACAGAAATATCAGCATAAGGGGCATCATTTACCATCAATAGGGTGTGTCCCTTGTGCTTGTTCCTCCTATTTTAGTTGCAGTGGGGAATAAAATGACTAAGGGGCTGTCACACACTAGAGTCTGACTGTGACCACCCTTTCCATCCAGCTGCTCCATTCACTGAAGCTGTGCTACAACTTCTATGAATTAAATACACTTAAAGAATGAAGGATGAGCATATATAAAACAAGAAAACCCTCGCGCTAGCTAAGTAGTGGCACAGATGAGAGGTGTAAGGGGAACGGATGGGATACTGCAGCAGTCACCGGAGGGTCTGGTCCAAGTGAACAATAAAATATATATAAAACGTGATGGTGACTGCGCTGTAGTGTGTAAAAGTAGGATGATGGGAAGGGAAAGAAAAAATTAAACTCGGAGGGGATGTGGCAAGGAAGGGTAGGGTATGGAGGTGTGGAGAGGAGGGGGAAGGGGAGGGGAAGAGGGAGAGACTGGGAGACGAAGAGGGTGAGTAATAAGCTAGTACTGGACTAACTAGCAGTGATGTGCAATGTGCACAGTGACACAAATGAAAATACACTAATAGAAGACTGATCAATGATAATCAGAAAAATATGTAACACAGTGAATAATAGACAAAGATGTGACATATAAAACCAATATCCAAATGGTCGAGGTATGCAACACGTGATAAAGATAAACCACTTAGACATAATAATAATCCACAAACAAATCCATGAATGGGAAAAGTGAAATGGATGGGATAAATGAAAACACACACTCAGTGAATGAGTGAACTGTACAAGTAAGGAGAGGCAGTCCCAAATAAGTCCTGGTGATGACTTCCCAATCCTTCCAAAATAACTATATGGTATATGAATAAGTCATATGTGGATAAAGTCCCGTCACCAATGAAGTGCTTGAAAAGAATCCTGTGGCGTCCACCCTGTGATCACACCTGGCTTACCTCCCTATTGGAAGGGGGGACAGTATACAGCAGTTCTCTGTAGTGAAGGGGGGTATCACGTCCTTATGGCCTGATCTTTATGGCACCATTACTCATTGGAGTATATAAGAGAAAACAAAAACAGAGAGTATATCAATAGCGCAACTCTGTGAGTGCAGCAAGAGGAGTGGCTGATGCATACATTCACACACAGGGTGGACGCCACAGGATTCTTTTCAAGCACTTCATTGGTGACGGGACTTTATCCACATATGACTTATTCATATACCATATAGTTATTTTGGAAGGATTGGGAAGTCATCACCAGGACTTATTTGGGACTGCCTCTCCTTACTAGTACAGTTCACTCATTCACTGAGTGTGTGTTTTCAATTATCCAATCCATTTCACTTTTCCCATTCATGGATTTGTTTGTGGATTATTATTATGTCTAAGTGGTTTATCTTTATCACATGTTGCATACCTCGACCATTTGGATATTGGTTTTATATGTCACATCTTTGTCTATTATTCACTGTGTTACATATTTTTCTGATTATCATTGATCAGTCTTCTATTAGTGTATTTTCATTTGTGTCACTGTGCACATTGCACATCACTGCTAGTTAGTCCAGTACTAGCTTATTACTCACCCACTTCGTCTCCCAGTCTCTCCCTCTTCCCCTCCCCTTCCCCCTCCTCTCCACACCTCCATACCCTACCCTTCCTTGCCACATCCCCTCTGAGTTTAATTTTTTCTTTCCCTTCCCATCATCCTACTTTTACACACTACAGCGCAGTCACCATCACGTTTTATATAAGGATGAGCATAGATATTGTTTCATTCATAGAAGCTATATGGAGCAGCTGGGTGGAAAGGGCAGGCATAGTCAGGATATCTTGGTGAAGGCTTGTGACAACCCCTGCCACATCCAGATAATTGCAGTATAGGGAGTGGGTTGGAGCATGGAAGGAGGAGGATTTTAACTAAAAGAAGAGCACAAGGGACACACCCTACTGACTGTAAGTTATGTCCCATGTTCTGATGTTTATGTCTTTTAGAGGCTTTAAAGCGGAGCTCCACCCAAAAGGGGAGGTTCCGCTTGTTTGTTTCCTCCCTCCGCTGCCACATTTGCCACCTTTCGGGGGGAGGGGGGAGCAGGCACCTGTTTTTGACAGGTAGTTGTCTCTACCTTCAGGTGACCTCGCAATGGCAATGTACCCCAGAAGTTCAGACCCCTCTTCCTTCCCCCGCCGCTGGGCGATTCATAAAGCACAAAGCAGTTCACGCATATGCAGTAGGGAACCGGCTGTGAACCGGTTTTCCTTACAAGGAATGGCAGCGGCAGCACCCAAGAGCCGATTGAAAAATCAGCTGGGGTGCCAACATGGTGGGATCCCTGGACAGGTAAGTGTTCTAATATTAAAAGTCAGCAGCTACCATGTAAACCTGTCTTTGGAAAAATATAGAGGCTGCAATTGCTTACCTGTCCTAAAAATGCTGACTGTCTTGCTGATCTAATTCAGAACTTTGAGCCGCTGAACTGGAAAATGCATGTAACTCAGGAGTTATTACTTTATTTGATGAATGCTTAGTTTGGGTTAGATCATATAAATTGCCTCCAACAGGATACAACTGCACAAGAGTTGTACCAATTCACTTGTAGAATCAGATATCAGGCAATATATGTATTGTTCTCTAGGCTCTATTTTTCTTTACGATTTAAGTTACAGACAGTCATCCCATCCTGTGATGGGCGATGTTGTTGTTAACAAGCTTTATGTTTTTTGAGGTTACCTGTTGTGTGTGTTTTTCATACCAAATATAGTCTTTATTGGAAGTTATGTACCTTACTAATAGGGATGGGTAAATAGTTTGACCCGAGCATGAGTTTGGGGCAAATATTTGGACCTGTTAGACCGGTCGCTGAACACTCGAATTTGCAGGGTGTTCGCTGGATGTTTGCCCTGACGAACACCCTGCAATGCACTGAGCGCCGCACAGAGCCCCCCACCCCAAAGACCCCCCCCCATGTTGAGGGCATGTGGTCTGGTATGGTTCATGTGGGGGGTGCTTTCTCGTTCCCCCTTTCGTGACCTGCAGGGTTACATGACCGGACCTGAAGGGCCTGTTATGGAATGGGGGACCCCATGCCATTTTCTTCTTTATTTTTTCAATAGCTGAGTGTCAGAAATTGTATCCACGAGTCATTTTAAATGGATTTGCCTAGTTTTTTTTTTCTTTAGAAGTAATTTTTGCTGCAGTATGTTTTATGCATGCTACAGGTGTGCCACTTTACTTTTTTCTAGGTAAATATATTTCTAAAGGTGCTATTGACATGACATTTTCACCACATGTCGTTACCAACCAATGCAATCAATACATACAAAGAAACCAAATAAGTTCGGAAATTAGGTTGTAATAAGATGGAATGACACAGGTAAAAAGTATTGAACATGATATCTGAAAATCTTGAAGGGTTCATGGGCCTCTTCTATGAACTTTGATCTTTAGTTCTTTTCATATATTTTTTATTGGATAAAAGTCAGGTGATTGGCTGGGCCATTCTAGCATCTTTATTTTCTTTCTTTGAAACCAATTGAGAGTTTCCTTGGCTTTGTGTTTGGGATCATTGTCTTGCTGAAATGTCCACCCTTGTTTCATCTTTATCCTTCTGGTAGATAGAAGCAGATTTTTATCAAGACTGTCTTGGCACATTTTTTCCATTCATCCTTCCTTCAATGTTATGAAGTTTGCCAGTACTGCATACTGAAAAACAGCCCCCAAACCATGATGTTCCCACCTCCAAACTTCACTGTTGGTAGGGTGTTTTTGGGGTGATGTGCAGTGCCTTTCACCTCCATACATGTATTATGGCATCCAAAGAGTTTAATTTTGTTCTCATCTGACCAGACTATATTTTCCCAGTATTTCACATGCTTGTCTAAATGTTGTGCAGCAAATATTTAACAAGCTTCAGCCTACGTTCACACTGGAGGGATTTGTCATGCGATTTGAGAGATCAAATCTCATGACAAGTCACAGCCTATTGGAGGCAATGGCCCTGTTCCAATCGGTGCGACACCGATTTTGCGGTGCTGCACCGAATTGCAAAAGTAGTTCCTGCACTACTTTTGCTGATTTCAGGTGCGACTTCAATAGACATCTGTACATGAAGCCACACAGATGTCGATCAAGTAGCAGCTGAAATCATGCCAACCTTGCTACTTTGAAATCACACTACTTCAAGTGAAGTAGCGCGATTTCAAAGTAGCATCAATGTGAACCAGGGCTCAACATGCTTTTTTTCAGCAATGGAGTCTTGCGTGGTGAGCATGCATACACGCCATGACGGTTGAATTCATTACTTATTGTTTTCATTGAAATAATTATACCTGCTAATCCCAGGTCTTTCTTAAGCTCTCAAGTGGTCCTTGGCTCTTGGACAACTCTTTTGATAATTATTTTCCATCCTCTGTCAGAAAGCTAGAAGCACCTGGTCATGGCTGGTTTATGGTGAAATAATGTTATTTCCACCTCCGGATTATGGCCCCAACAGTGCTCAGTGGAGCATTCAGAAGTTTAGAAATCCTTTCGCAACCAATGCCATCAGTATTTTTTGTAACAAAAAGGTTGTGAGGGTCTTGAGAGAGCTCTTTGCATATTACTCATCATGAGTTGTGTCTTGTGTGACACTTTGGTAATGAGACACATGTTTATAGGCCATCAGTTGAGACTGAACCAGCTGATATTCATTTGCACTGACAAGGGGGAGGATTGCTTTCTAATTACTGAAAGATTTCAGCTGGTGTCTTGGGTTTCCATGCTTTTTTGTACCTCCCTTTCTTCATGTGTTCAACACGTTTTCCCTGTGTCATTCCATTTTATTAAAAGTAACTTAATTTCTGAACTTAATTTTTTTGGTTTCTTTGTATGTATGGATCGCATGGGTTGTTACCGACATGTGGTGAAAATGTTATGTCGCTAGCACCTTTAGAAATATATTTACCTAGAAAAATGATGAGGTAATCAATACTTATTTTACCCACAGTATCTGATGGTGGTTATAGTTTACTGCTCTCTGTGCACATTCACAGCATTATGCATTGGGGTTGATTTACTAAAACTGGAAAGTGCAAACACCGATGCAGCTGTGCATGGTAGACAATTAGCTTCTAACTTCAGCTTGTTCTTTTAAGCTTTGACAAAATAATAATATGAAACCTGATTGGTTACTATGCAGAGCTGCACCACATTTGCACTCTGCAGCTTTAGTAGAGCAATCCAATTGTCCTATTAGATAATCCTGCAAATAGGGAAGCATACTTTTAATGTTTTAATATAATCTTGATCTAGTGGAGACATCTATACATTGCAAAAATTCATAACAATTAAACAATCAGGTAAAACATTCATATCTATAAAAAACTGTAAATAAGAATGTCTTAAAAAAAAAAAATCATAAATAGTCCAGTAAAGTCCATCAGAAAAAAAAGAAAAGAACTCTTGCGCAAAAAAGTTATTTTATACTTGTGTATCAACAATAATCCATATTTAAGTATGCATAGCAACATCTTCACACCCAAAAGTGGACACCCAACTCTCAATTCACTTACCAGCTACTCTGATCCCAAGATGGGGGTCTTGCTGCACTTTATCCCAGTATCCCAAAGGTATGGATGGATATCAGGAGCCAAGATTCCAGGATGGGCTACCATACAACCAGGATGTTCAATAGTGGGCTCAGCAAAAGGGAGAGACAAAGGAGGAACTCATAGTGTAGTAATTAAAAATCCATGCTTTTTAATGAAGGTTAAAACTACCCCATCTTGGGGTCAGAGTAGCTGGTAAGTGGCTTAAGAGTTGGGTGTGCACTTTTTAGTGTGAAGATGTTGCTATCCCCACTGAAATATGGATTATTGTTAATACATAAATATTTTTTTTTCTAATGGACTTTACTGGATTATTTATAATTTGTTTTAACACATTCTTATTTACAGTTTTTGATATATATGAATGTTTTACTTGATTGATTAACCACTTAAGCCCCGTAAGGATTTACCCCCTTAATGACCAGGCCACATTTTGCGATACGGCACTGCGTCGCTTTAACTAGCATTAGCGTGGTTGTGCGACGCTGTACCCAAAGAAAATTGATGTCCTTTTTTCCCACAAATAGAGCTTTATTTTGGTGGTATTTAATCACCTCCTGTGGTTTTTATTGTTTGTGCTATAAACAAATAAGAGCGTGGGGGTCCCCCAAAATCCATACCAGGCCCTTCAGGTCTGGTATGGATATTAAGGGGAACTCCACGCCATTGGCGTTTGGGTCCCCCCCAAAATCCATACCAGACCCTTATCCGAGCACGCAACCTGGCAGGTCGCAGGAAAAGAGGGGGACAAGAGAGCGCCTCCCCTCCTCCTGAGCGTTTTTTCTATAATAAATATTCCCCCCAAAAAAATAAAAAAATTCTTCCTCAATTTAGGCCGATATGTATTCTTCTACATATTTTTGGTAAAAAAATTGCAATAAGCTATATTGATTGGTTTGTGCAAAAGATATAGCGTCTACAAAACAGGGGATATATTTGTGGCATTTTTATAATTTTTTAAAATTTTATTTTACTAGTAATGGCAGTGATCTGCGATTTTTCGCGGGACTGCAACATTGCCGTGTGCAGATAAGACACTTTTGACACTTTTGACACTTTTTTGGGACCATTGACATTTATACAGTGATCAGAGCTAAAAATAGCCACTGATTACTGTATAAATGTCCTTGGCAGGGAATGGGTTGACACTAGGGGGCGATCAAGGTGTTTAATGTGTGTCCTAGGGAGTGATTCTAACTGTGGAGGGATGGGACTGCCTGGAGGAGGAGACCGATCGCTGCTCATACTTAGTATGAACAGCAGATCGGTCTCCTCTCTCCTGACAGAATGGAGATCTGTCTGTTTAGATTGACAGATCTCCGTTTTGTCTCTCTCAGGATGCCCGGTGGACATCGCGGCGCATCGGCTCCAGTGTCGTGCCCCCTAGTAGTCTTGAAGCGGCCAACGTACAGCTACCGTGACTTGCACAGGGGAGCCAACCTGCCGCAGTATAACTGTGGTGTCTGGTCCTCTAGTGGTTAATTGTTTTGAATTTATGCACTTTATATTGATAGTGAAACATGTTTTTCAGTAATATTCATATGTATAATGTTTATGTGGACATTTTGTGAGTGCAGCTGTTACTGAGAAATTATTATTTTATACTATTTGGTGAAACTTTTTGCGCAACTTATTTTTTGGTTTTGTTGTTTTTTTTTGTTTACACATCTATACATTGTTTTAGCTTCTGAATATAATCATTGTATACTTACAGTTTAACAACTACAGTAAAGGCTAGACATTTTTTTACACCTCCTGCCTCCTAAAATTGAATTTAAATTGCTTATATATCACACACAGCACATGACAGAATATCTTATCATGGTTTAGTATGCTAAAACTGTGCAATAGATGGCAGAGGAAAAATAGGAATGTAGAACAGCTAAAAGGTTCTATCAAGATTTATAAATATATATTAATGTTTACAGGCAGGAAATTCTATATCTTAGAATTCACCTGTATACAATGAGGAGTTCCAACTTCATTGCTTAAAGTCCTGTAAGCCATCTGTTTGAAATGTTATATTACACTACTATCTGGATATTGTTTTTCTTTAACTAAGATGCCCATTAAAAACACTGAAATTATTACAATTGCTTTGCGCGTTAATACTTAAAGTGTATGTCCAGGTATTTTTTTTTTTTCAATGAGCAGGGATTAAAGGGGTTTTACATCTACCAGGGGATCCAATTGAGAGATTTCCACTCACTTACTGTTATGGTGACAGCAGTTTACCTAGACAGAAAATAAAGAAAAACTACCATCAGGGCCACACACAGGCATTAAAAACTGACATGGGTCTAGCATCCTCCTACTCTACTAAAAATAATAATAATAATAGATTATGTATTTGATTGTTGACATATTCACTTATTTCTTCTCTGGTAAACTTCTGTCACTGTAAAAGTAAGTGAGGGCATATCTCTCCAATAGAACCCCAGAGAGCAGTAATTAAAAACAGTTGACCTAGACTTTAAGATAGTAATACTGGTGTTGCCCATAACAACTAAGAGGACATTTACTTAAAATTTTCAATACATGAAACATATGACAAATGGGCTTGATTTACTAAAGGCAAATAGGCTGTTCACTTCAGGGAATTTCCACGTTGAAAAGGTTTTTCCTATGCTTTGTGAATGTGGTGGAATTTCACTTTACAAAAAATATCCACTCACGTGCAAGAGAAAAAAAAACTGTATTTTTGCTTGCACAATTGATTGATGGAAGTCAGCAGAGCTTCAGGTCATTCACTAAGTTAAGGGAAAATTCCCTTGCAAAGTGTGAATTCCTTTGCAAAGTGAACAGCCTATTTGTCTTTAGTAAATCAACCTCATGGCATTTGGTTAATAACAGCAGTCATTTAATTCTTTATCTGGTGTTTCTATAATTCAGTCCTACTGTGGTTTGCGAGTGCAATCCAGTGGAAAATGTAGGTGTTAATGAAAGCAACAAGTCAGCAGTAATTAGAAGATAATTCAAATTCTTGAACACTGTGGACAATGTCACTGTTATTACTTTATTAGTCATCCTCAAGCTTTATTTATGAGGAACATCTAAACATGATAAGGCATTGTGCCCCTAAAATACTCTGGTGTGCATATAATATTTGTTATTTTATTAGGCTAGATGGCTGAAGTGGGTTCTATAGCTATTGTTTCACAAAATGCAGGTCCATTCTGTTTGGATCTGCCACATCTTGCAAGAATGCCAGGAAAGACAGCAGGCAACAGCATCGCCATACTGACAGTAATACTGACGCAGGGCCGACCAAGACAAAACCGCAGACAATGATGGATATCTATACGCTTCTGTTTAAAAAAAGCATAATTTATTTGGGAAAGGTTTAGTTCTCCACAAATTTGAAATTTAATTTTAGGGGTAAGCATGCTTAAATGTTGTTATTTCAAACTGGCAAACAAACAGCCACTATGTTTTATGTTTTGTCATTTCTCTGAATGCCAACAAGCAAAGCGATGCCCAAATTTATCACAATTAGACAGAAGTAATGTAATGAAAACTAGAATATTTAGAGAAACTTTGAAATTATAAAAACTGTCACAGGACATCTTGCTAGACAGAGTCGCCAAATGTCCACAGGCATCAAACTTATCTAAACAACTCCTTATTTTATTACAAATGTAAAAATTATTTATGATTTTAACGTTTACATATTCTGCAGTGTGCTATATTTTACACCAGTCATCATGGTAATTGCAGACGCAGATGGATGGGACTGTGTATAGCATTTTACTGAACTCTCCCCCTTCAGAATGCAAAAAAAGTATGCAACAAAACAAATCAAATCAAATCTGTGAAAAATTATTAATATGATGCCAACCTAATTAGTTACATCGGTACCTTTATTCAAAAAGAAGGAACATTAGAGACAGAATTTTGTGATTTCCTAATCATACCATATAAAGATGAACTTGCCATAATGAGAAAATGCTTTGTTTCTAAATTGGAATGTTTCAGCCAAAAGTTTAAGTGACAATTATATCAATAACTTTTAGCAACTAGGAAATAGTTTTCTATATGTAACCGTCTCATATTTCACGGTAATGTGTAACTTACCTGCACTATTGTTTTTTTTGTGTGTAACATTAAAAAAAAATTACAACTCGGCCCAATTTGTTTAACCTCCCTGGCGGTATGATTCTGGAAGATTTTAGGTGCTGAAAGCGGTACCATTATTTTGCATGGAAATTTGGCGTTTTACATTGTAGGCCTGTAATTCTTAGGAATAACTCACCTAAATCTGTCCAAACCAGAGTCTAGTAGACATCTCAGGTATGATAAAGTTTGAAACACAAAATCATAAATTATAATATAATAAATAATAACAAATAATAATTTAATAATAATAATACTTTTTATTCAATAAATTTTTGTAAATAATATAATCAAAAACACTGACATTTTTTTTGGTCAAACAAGGGTGCAATATTAGAAGTCATATTGTGTCAGTAAACATCTTGGGTATGGAAAATTTTAAAACAAGGTACAGCACAAAGTCCTACGTCGCAATCGGGACAATAGAACCGCGTTTCTTTATGGATTTTCCTTCCGGTGTCGTCACGCTTGGAGCAGCAAACCACACACATCCTTGTGGGTGCTGACTTCCTTTCAGTAGGTGGAATGTGGTCCATAAAGTGACGACCAGTCAGGCGTTCTGGGTTCACAATGCCGGCAGCCCGACGTCCAGATCTGCTTACAGTCGTTGGCGTCTGGTGCTTTAGAAAAATTAGTTTGGCAACCTTCCACACAAAGTCCGCATGGATCATAGGCCTGTCACTATGTTTTTTCAGAAGAATGAAAGCATTCCACAGGCACTGTTCCAGAAGATGCCTGAAGATTTTTTTATAATATTTCTTCTGTTGCTTTCTCATCGCAGGATAAAAGGTCATTGCCTGGTCAGCCCTGTCCACACCTCCCATGGTGTTGTTGTAGTCCAACACGACCTGTGGCTTCATGACATCTTTTCCACCTTTGGTATGTACCATTACAGTAGAGGTGTTGTGAATGGTACTCAGAAGGCACACGTTTTTTTTGTCCTGCCATTTCAGTGCCATCATTTGGCCTTTCTGCCAGGCAACTATTTCTCCTGCCCCAAGCTTTTTTTGGGCAAAGGTTGGCGGCATGTCACGCCGGTTAGGCCTAACGGTCCCATAGGCATCCGTTTTGTTCAGGATAAGGAACTCAAAGAGTTCTGGGGACGTGTAAAAATTGTCTGTGGTGACACAGTAGCCCTGATTCAGAAATGGCTCAATCAAAGAGAGAACCGAAGCGGTTGCCATTCCAAAACTTCTGAATCGATTGCTGAATTTGGTCCCTTTCCCGGTGTACAGGACCGAATTCCAGATGTACCCAGAGCTGGATTCACACAGCATAAATGACTTCATGCCAAAACGAGCTCGCTTTGATGCTATGAACTGTATCCAGCTTAGTCTACCTTTGTAGGACATAAGACTTTCGTCAATACTTATATCTCTGTCCGGCACATAGGTCTGCTGGAAATTCTTAAGAATAAGTTGGTAAATCTCCCAAATTTTTTTCAGCTTAGGAGCTGGATGAGAACTCTCATCAAAGTCATCATTATTTGCAAAATGCAAATATTTCATGATAAGAGAAAATTTATATTCGGACATAACTGTGCCAAAAAAAGGTGTGACCAGCAATTTGTTGATGGTCCAATACCACTTCTGCAGGGGTTTCCCCACCACTCCCTGTAGAATTATAAGGCCCAAAAAGTTCCATATGTCCTCTCTGGTTACTGGCTCTCATTTTCTGCTCCTTGAAAAGCGATGATGGGTAGCAGCTTGTTGCTCCTGATAGCGATTCGTCTCCAAAACAATTTTGGAAATAACTTCATCCGTCAGAAAGAGCTCGAGGTATGCCAAGGGGTTATTGTCCTCAACTTCCACTTTGATCCCAGGTGCTCCTGTAAATGGAAATCTGGGGGGCGCTGCGTGCTCCGTACCGTAATCAATTGAGCACCAAGTCCGCACATCACTGGGCACAGTCGCAGGATCTTCGCTAAAATCACTTTCCACGTCCGATGAAGAGCTTCCCCATGAATCGCTGTCACTCAACTCCTCTGCAACCCATTCTGAGTCACTGTCGCTGACTTCCAGCAGGTCATATAGCGACTTTGACGTGGAGGCACGTTTTTTGGATGCCATGGTCGCTGTGCAGTTTCCATATACTAAGTACAGTAAAACTGCAGACAAGGGCACTGGAGAAAACACTGGGGGGCAATCTAAGGTCAATTTATTTAATTTTTTATTGTAATCCAATAGGATTACATTGTATCAGTGTGTTTTGTGTTTTATACATTTGAATTTGCCGCGACGCTCGCAGGGAAGGGAATCCAGGGCACACAGTGCATCGGGCGGAAGATCCGGCCGCCGTACACTGCGGGAATACATCGCGGGATCCCAGAGACAAGGTAAGGTAAGTCACCTCTTCCAGGATCCAGCAGTGTGGCTCGGGGTTACCGCTTTAGGTACTGAATTCTCACCCCGAGCCACACTCGGGAATACCGCCAGGGAGGTTAATAAATAGATATATTTCAAGTACCAGAATCAAAACATAATACATAGTTTGCATATAAAAATGGAGGTCAAACCTTACCCACATGACTATCAAGAATTTTTATGGATAGCGAATTGTGGAATAGCACATTTCGTGGAAAAGAACTGTGGAACACAAAATACTTTGATACAATAGAGAACCATTAGAAACACCTTTTTTTATCATTGCCATGTCCACCATTGGGAGTTTCACACTTCTATTTATTATTATACAGGATTTATATAGCGCCAACAGTTTACGCATCGCTTTACAATATAAAAGGGAGACAATATAGTTATAATACAATAAAATACAAGAGGGCCCTGCTCGGAAGAGCTTACAGTCTAATAGGTCTGGTAACCATTGTCAGTACAAAAGTGATGAAAATTACAATATTTTACAGCTTTCATCAGAAAGGGAGATAAGGGAATATCTTTCCATGGGTATGCTTGTTCCAACAACAATAGGCTAAGATGGGATTTCTATTTATTTTAGTGAGTTTCACTTTCACTTACTGTGTTTCTTCTGGGACAGGGTGGAAGGGGAAGCTAACTAATAGGACACAAAAAGAAAAAAGTATGCTATAAAGGCACTTAACAGCACCAAATACCAAACTGCAATGAGCATCGTGTATACTGTAAAGACGTAATTAAAATGGAGGTGGAGATGTTGTCCATGCTAAAAAGAAAGTTATATGATTTAATTGTAAAAATTGTTTTAAAATGTGACAAGCAGGGTCTGATTTGTGCATATTTATACAGGCCATGGCCTAAGGTAGAAAGTCTGTCCGGGGTGACACATAGCAAACACAATATATTGTTGAGTAGGTGACCTCAGTGTTCAATTCAAAGTAAGCTTTTGGCCATTCATCTGAATGCTTAGGATGTTCAGTGTGGATGAATGTGAAAGATTCTTTCTGTCAATGGTTGCTACGGAAGCAACGGCTGGTTGCAGCCACTGCATCATTAGCTATCACTGACATCCCCTGGCCCATTCACTTACATATCTGGGAATCCCCATCCATGTAAGCTAATGGGCGGGGAATAGAGCATTACATAATTGCCTAATTATGGCTACCTGACATCACCACTATCCTCGCCCTTTCCTTTATATTGGCAAACAAACAAGTGATGGCATCCCATTATATCATCAAAGGTGAATAGCTGCCCCTTTAAAAAAGTGATCATTAACACTTCTCAAATGTGCAAAAAAAAAGTGTAAAGGTAATGGCGCTTCACCATGTGAACTCATAAATAACTATCCAAATCTCTAAGCGGAATCTGGAAATGTGTATACAACATATATGAGGAAAAATATATATAAATATATACATATAATTACGTGAATTAATAGTAAATGCAAATAAAATTTCAATGTGACTGTGCCCAACACCAATAATACAAAGTGCTTCCGAATATATATGGCTTCTGATTGCTTCACCACGGGTGCTCGGAGGGTAGCTGTTTGACCTCTTATTACAGGAGGTCATAATGTTCTTTTTGAAAAGCACATCGGTTTCTGGACTTTCACCATTCCTCTCCAATGATCCCTCAGGTATAGCTAGGGAGGTAATGATGCACCCCACCAGGGACACAAAGAAGGGCTTTATAGTGTAGTATGTTTATTGGTATTTTTATTTTAAACAAGCTTAGAAATTATTGCACTCACTTGTGACAGTGCCCAACCTGGCACTTGGGATCTACAGCATGTGCGGCTAAAGTATGTTGGTATATCGCCGGCGTGCTCTCCATGTCTCATTTTCAATGCTGGGCTTGGATAAGGCTCACATGGGAATCCAGAAGTGATGAATCCCCGATCCAACATACGTTTCACCATACTTGGCATCTTCAGGAAGTGACGAAGTAGAAATGGAGCTTCCTGAAGACGCAAAGTACGGTGGAACGTATGTCGGAGCGGGGATTCAGTGCTATAACTTTTGCGCAAATCAATATATGCTTATTGGGATTTTTTACCAAAAATATGTAGCAGAATATATATTGACCTAAATTGATGAAGACATTTGATCTTCTAATTTTTTTTATTGGGAATGTTTTACAGCAGAAAGTAAAAAATATATATATTTTTTTAATTGTCAGTCTTTTTTGTTTATAGCTCAAAAAATAATAGCTGCAGAGGTGATGAAATACCAACAAAAGAAAGCTCTATTTGTGGGGGAAAGGGGGACATCATTTTTTTTTGGGGTACAGTGTTGCTCTACTGCGCAGTTGTCAGGAAAATCAACGCAGTGCAGTATCACAAAAATGGCCCGATCCTGAAGGAGGTAAAACCTTTCCGGAGCTGAAGTGGTTAAACCCTTTTACTATTTTTTACAAGTAAACCAATAAAGAAAAAACTCATGCAATTTAAAAACATGTTGCAAAATGGTTCTCTTTTCCTTATTTTCTTTTATTTCTAGGTGTAATATACCCGCATGGATAAGTTAATGCAACACATTAATTACCAGCTCTAGCTCACAAAACATGAATTATAATCTTCCAGCATTCCCATGACAGCTACAAAACACCCTGAAAATGAGGGTGGACAAGCTCATTGCTTTCATAATACATCATAAACAAGTGTGTATCATTTACTAGAGCCTCACCAAAAATTGAATTATTTTTGTAATAATAGATGATTGATGCATATTCACAACCACCTTGAAAACACATTAGAGGTAGACTAGAATACAGTTGTTTTAAGCTTCTGAAAATGAATATATGACTAGTGTATGCTTTATGAGAAGCCCAGAGGGATCCATTTAGTGTACAAATAAGAAGTGAGAAGTAAAGCTTGCTATACAATGCAGATTCATCAAATGCTTTGCTTTTATTGGCACCCAGTTTAGAAAAATAATGTGTCAAAAGTGTCTGATCTGTCCGCCATAATGTTGCAGTCCCGATAAAAATCTCAGATCACCGCCATTAGTAGTAAAAAAATAATAATAATAAAAATGCCATAAAAATGCCCTAAATCTTTCCCATAGTTTGTAGAGGCTATAACTTTTGCGCAAACCAATCAATATATGCTTATTGTGATTTTTATTACCAAAGATATGTAGAAGAATACATATCGGCCTAAACTCAGGAAAAAATTTGCTTTTTTAAAAAAAAATTGTGGATATTTATTATACCAAAAAGTACAAAATATATATTTTTTTTCAAAATCGACGCTCTTTTTTTTTTATAGCACTAGAAATTAAAACCGCAGAGGTAATCAAATACCACCAAAAGAAAGCTCTATTTGTGGGAAAAAAAGTATGTAAATTTTGTTTGGGTACAGCGTTGCTCGACCACGCAATTGTCAATTAAAGCGACGCAGTGTTGTAATACAAAAAATGGCTCAGTCACTAACCACTTGCATATCCCCCCCCCCCTTCCTTCCCAGGCCAATTTTTCGTTTTCAGCGCTGTCGCACTTTGAATGACAACACTGTACCCAAATTGAATTTTTATGTTTTTTTCCCCACAAATAGAGCTTTATTTTGGTGGTATTTGATCATCTCTGTTGTTCTTATTTTTTGCGCTATAAACAAAAGAAGAGTGATAAGTTTGAAAAAAACACAATATTTTTTACTTTTTGCTATAATAAATATCCCATTTTTTTTTTTTACTTTTTTCCCTCAGTTTAGGCCGATATGTAATCTTCTACATATTTTTGGTAAAAAAATTGCAATAAGTGTTTATTGATTGGTTTGCACAAAAGTTATAGTGTCTACAAAATAGGGGATAGATTTATGCCATTTTTTTTTTACTAGTATTGGCAGGGATCTGCGATTTTTATCGTGACCGTGACATTGCGGCAGACATATCTGATACTTTTGACACTATTTTGGGACCACTGGCATTTATACAGTGATCAGTGCTATAAAAAATGCACTGATTACTGTATAAATGTCACAGGCAGGGAAGGTATTAACACTATGGGGCAATCAAGGGGTTAAATGTGTTACCTAGGGAGTGATTCTAACTGTAGGGGGAGGGGACTTACAAGGGGAGGAGACCGATCGGTGTTCCTCTGTACTGTGAACACACCATCAGTCTCCTCTTACCTGACAGGACGTGGATCTGTGTGTTTACACACACAGATCCACGTCCCTGCTCTATTAACGGGAACCGCGGGTGCCCGGCGGACATCGCTGCCGCCGGGTACACGCATCGGTTCCCGCATGCGCCCCCTAGACAGCTGGGAAGCCCAGGACATCATATGACGCCCACCCAAGATGGGAGATCCCTCCTGCGGACATCATATGTCTATGGGTGTGTAGGGAAGTGGTTAAGCAGCCAAATCTTCCGGGGCTGAAGTGGTTAAATGTGATTTTTTTTAATGTAATTTTTGCTGCAGCAGATTCTATGCATGCTACAGATGTGCCACTTTAGAGGCAGGCTAAGGGGACCCCCCCAGGCACTATATTTAAATGCATTCTTCAGTTTTATTGTTGCACTTTGAGCATCATTAACCACCCCTGGCTGCCACACACACATTTACATCCGCAGAATGGCTCGTACAGGCAAATGGGCGTACCTGTACGTCCCTTTGAATTTGCCGCATTGCGTGCGTGCGTGCCACACGTGACAGGAGCGTGCCCACGGGTCCCGCAAACTCGATGTTTGCTGGCGGCCGGCGATCATGAGATGGAGAGGCAGAACAGGGAGATGCCTATGTAAAGGCATTTCCCTGTTCTGCCTAGTGACATGACAGGGATCTACTGCTCCCTGTCATCGGGAGCAGTGATCGCTGTCATGTCAGTGGTAATTTATAGCACTGATCGCTGTATAAATGACAATGGTCCCAAAATAGTGTCAAAAGTGTCTGATGTGTACGCCATAATGTCGCAGTCCCAATATAAATCGCAGATCGCCGCCATTACGAGTAAAAACGCTTATTGCGATTTATTTTTTAATCAAGAATATGTAGAAGAATACATATCGGCCTAAACTGAGAAAAAAATAATGTTTTTTTATATATTTTTAGTAGTGCTGTTACTGATTTAAATTTTCATGTTCGATTAATCAATTTTTTTTTAAATCGATTAATCGACTAATTTTGATTAATTATAACGCACATAGATCCAACTACTTTTAGCTGATCTCCTTGCAGGCCGATTCCCAGTGCAGCTACCAACCACTGGAAAAATCGATAGCAGGATACAAAAAACACACAAAGGCAGCACTCGATGGGAATAGCATTAAAACTTTTATAGTCTTCAAGTAGATAACAAAATAAATATTGCACTGGAGATAAAATCGATGTAGCTACATAAACTGTAAAAATGGTGCGAGTAATACCAAACGGTAGCAAAAGCAGTCATAAAAACATGTAGCTAAGTATGATACTGGTATAAAAATGTGTACAACGATACCACTGCTGAATCCAGATGAGAAGGGGCTAACATCAGTCCGTCGGCATGTAGATGTCCCGTGAAGGGAACTATCACAACTCCCAGTGGATGGCTGTAGAATCCCAGGTTGATAGAGGGAAGTGATAGAGGGAAGTGTAACAGCCCTTGCATGTGGCAGATAGTAAGGTCCCGCCGGCATGCAGATATGAAGGCACAGCAAAGGAGCCCTTCAGATGGAAGCAGCAAGCCCCGCCGGTGTCCGTGACATCACTGGATCTCCCTGAAGACCCGGAAGCCGGGGGAGAGGTGAGTACTGATCAAAAGAATTTTAATCGATCAAAAGAATTTTGATCGATCAAAACAATTAATCGATTAATTGAGGAATTAATAGTTAATTTCCACAGCCCTAATTTTTAGGGGATATTTATTATAGCAAAAAGTAAAAAATATTGCATTATTTTTTTCAAAATTGACGCTCTCTTTTTGTTTATAGCGCAAAAAATAAAAAACGCAGAGATGATCAAATACCACCAAAAAAAGCTCTATTTGTGGGTAAAAAGGGACGTCAATTTTGTTTGGGTACAATGTTGTGCAATTGTCAGCTAAAGCGACGCAGTGCCGATTCACAAAAAATGCTCTGGTTAGGAAGGGGATAAATTCTTCCGGGGCTGAAGTGGTTAAAATCACTGCTCCTGAAAAAACGATTGTTTTTAAAAATATTTTTTTCATTGATTCATGTCCCCCATGGCAGTACCCAGACCCCACACCTCTGGGGAGCTACCATCAGCTGCCAGGGTGACCTGCTTGTATACCTATCCTGCTAGTCAGTGGGAGGCTCTTTATTGTAATAGCTACTGGTCTTTTAGCCTGACCCCAACCCTGCCATTTTTTTTTCAATTGTGTTTTATTTTTTTAGCCTGTCATTTATCTTTAAGGTGCATGTAAATTTTAGACTATTTTCATCTTGCACAACATGTATGTCAGATTGTTTGTGCACATAGTATAATAAATGTCACTATGAAAGTTCACAGTGCTAAAACTGAAAAGAAAAACTTGATTGTACACTTTAAAAAAAAAAAAGGAAAAAAATATAAACTTTATTAACCACTTCTCCACCGACTATTCTGGCACTTCTCTCCTTCATGTACAAAACATCATTTTTTTGCTAGAAAATTAATCAGAACCCCCAAACAATTTTTTTTTTTTTTATCAGACGCCTTAGGGAATAAAATGGCGGTCTTGCACGGTATTTGCGCAATAATTTTTCAAACGCCTTTTTTGGGGAAAAAAAACTGTTTCACGAATTAAAAATAACAAAACAGTAAAGTTAGCTCAATTTTTTTGTATAATGTGAAATATGCTGTTACGCCGAGTAAATAGATACCTAACATGTCACACTTTGAAATTGCGCACACTCATGGAATGGCGCCAAACTTCGGTACTTAAAAATCTCCATAGGCGACCTTTTTTTTTTTTACAGGTTACTATTTTCGAGTTACAGAGGAGTTCTAGATCTAGAATTGTTGCTCGCACTCTACCGTACGCGGCGATACCTCACATGTGGGGTTTGAATGGCGTTTACATATGTGGGTGGGACTTGCATGTGTGTTCGCTTCTGAGCGTGAGCTACCGGGGACAGGGGCGTTTTAAATTTTTTATTTTTTTATTTTTTATTTTATTTTACTATTTTCTTTTTATTTTGACACTTTTTTTTACATATTTTTTTCCGATCACTTTTATTCCTATTACAAGGAATGTAAACATCCCTTGTAAAAGGAATGTGTGTGATAGGTCCTCTTTATGGAGAGATGCGGGGTCAATAAGACCCCATATCCCTCCTCCAGGCTTAAAAGCATGAGATCGGTGAAAAAAATGTCACCGATCTCATGCTGACAGCCGCAATTGCGGCTTTGTTTACTTCCGGGTACCGGGCGTGACGTCACAACGTTGAGCCGGGACTCCGACAGTCATAGAGATGACTGGTGACCATCTGATCACCGGAAATCTCTATGCTCGTAATCCGGCGCTGCCCGTTTCGTTCTCCGGGCCCCCGATGGCACGGGAGAGCCCAGAGAAGCACCGGATGGCGGCGGGAGGGGGGGGATGTCCCCTCTCGCTGCCTATAAGAACGATCAAGCGGCGGAACCACAGCTATGATCGTTCTTATGGTGCGCACAATTTCCGGCCCGTCAGAATGATATCTGAATGATGCCTCTAGCTGCAGACATCATTCAGATATCCCACCTCAAAGTCAAGGACGTCATATGACGTCCTTGGTGGATAAGTGGTTAAGGATGGTTCAATAATATAGGGTAAAGAATGCATCTTAAAGCTCTCACCCTCACCTCAACATATGATATAGAAATATATAAAAGGTGGCGCTAAGCCCATACAAGCGAATATACAGTATACAACACAAACCAAATTCATGAACATATATCACTGCAAGAAACACATACCGGTATATTGTTGAACATATAGCAAGCTAAAATGTCTATTAGTAAGTGTTCCCAACACCAAAAAATGCTTTTAAATTAAGCTTTTAGTTCTTTCACCACAGGTGCTCAATGGAAAGGTGATCACTCACCACAGGTTTTTGACCACTTTTTAGGGTAGGTCAAAATGCGCATTTGGAATACCAAATTGATACTACTGCCAACTCCACTCTCATGGACCCTTCGAATGAAGCTAGGGCATACAAATTGACACCATGGCAGATGAGAATTTTTTTATATTTAATACAATTTAAAAGCGATGACAAGGTAGTAGATTGCACTCACATGTAAAAGTGACTGCCTGGCACTAGATAAAACAGGGTGTGCGGATCTGGCTAGTTCCTATCACAGTAGCGTGCATTCCATGCTCTGCTCATAGGGGTAAAGCCTTGTGTAGGATGACAAATCAGGACCCGGAAGTGACGAATCCTCTTCTCCAACGTATGTTTCGCCATGAATGGCGTCTTCAGGAAGTGACATCATGCCGCTTCCAGCTTGCTTATATACGTATGGGATGGTTGCTATTGGTGGGACTTCTCCAAAATGGAGGAGAAGGAAAATCTATAGCACACATTTTTCCTCTAGGGATGCCAATCCGCATACTCTGTCAAATGTACACAAATAGTAACAAACATAACAACACCCATTTTATTAGAACAATAATCCTGTCACATATATATGTGAATAAACTAATTTGACATACCACAAAGGGAAATTTCTTTGATCAGTGCTATCTAGTGGATGCTGATCCAATAGCATTGGAAATATCCTCATGTGAATATAGAAGGGATTAGTGTGGACAAGTGAAAAAAACAAATATACAAAATATAATATAAAAAAATATATATATTACTAAAAAATTATTATATTAAAAAAGGAAATATTTCAGAAGCTGATATGTGGTAAAAAAAAACCTTAACTATATATATATATATATATATATATATATATATATATATATAAATGGGAAAAGCGAGTAGTTAATGAGATATTCCTCCCCATATGTAGTGAAGCCAATCACACAGAAAAAAAACAAAAAAAATTAATAATCAGCTAGGAAACATTTCAAGTCAATATCGATGCCAAGTCCCATCGGTTGAAGTGATTGGAGTCTGTATATCCACTGAGTCTCCATTTGGGACACTTTTTTGGTCATGTCTGTACTTCTCCAATGAGGGCGGACCTTATCAATACCCCAAAACCTAAGTAGGGAGGGATCCTTGTTGTGTACCAGCCTGAAATTGCTGGACACACTGTGGTATTTGTGGTACTTGTGCTTATTGGTGTTTGGGCCCAGACCAAAGCAGGAAAAGGAGAGACAATTGACTCAGTCACTGTGGTGAGGGGAGTACATCTGGGATGGGAGCCCCTCCTGCATTGTGTAGGACAAAACTATTGAATTGACAGCTTAGACCTGTAGATTCCACTTGGAGTTCACTTACCAGAAAGTTGTTGTCAGTGTGATAGTTGCCCACTCTGTATTGTGATGACAGCACTCCTAATTAACATGGGACAGCATACCAGCTTTCAAAGTGACACTGGAGCTCTGCAGATTACATTGTACATGCAGGACTAAGCTGTCTGTGTAATAGCATTGTCCGCTTCTTCATTCCTTTGGAATAAAAAGGATTATTGCAGCCTTGATTCAAAAATTACTTTTATGCATAAAACATGTAAAATAAGTATTTCTTTATGTTGGCCTCTTTTCAATCATTAGTTAACCTATGTTTTTAATAACTTCCCTTTCTCCATCTTTCCTTAGCGATTTTTCTACCATTCATTTGTAACCTTTTAAAAATTTGTGTTAGTTTTTGTGGATGTGCATTAAATTAATTATTTTTACTAGAGTACTAATTCTAGTGTGTTTATAAGTAGACACATTGCAGAATAAAATTTGCACTTTCATGAGTTAGGTTTATGATAATGTTAATGAAATTCTGGCTTTATTTTAGCATGCTGATTATGACTAAATTACACTGGCTTAACCCTTCCACTGCCGAAAAATGTAAGGCTTATGTCGGCAGGAGCTTGGGCTTTTAAACACACTATAGCAGCCAGAACTTTGTGTACCATAAAAAAGCCCCTCCTCAATCCTACGTACACACATGCAGTACATGCCTAAACAGGTGCACTTTGGACCACTTATGTACTGTATATACTATACCTGGCTGATGCCTCTGGAAGCTGGGAATCACTGAAGTAGACACCACTACTCCAGTGATTTTGACTAGCTTCAGGGTCCTGTGCCAAGCAGCTGCCCTGCTGCACTCTAAACACAGAAGATCATCCTTTTGGCACAGGCACCATTCATAGAATGCTTTGCAAGTGCTCTCTGATTCGAGAAGGTGGAGAGGCGGGGTGGTAATGTCCAAACTAGTCCAATGTAACTATGTACAAAATATCCATATCTGGAATTCATCAAAAGGGACACCTGTTTTGGGGACAGTTGCCTAAAAGTAAGATTCTCCTCACTTTGAGGGATTTCTTCTAACATCATGTTGTGACTCTTTGCACTATTGGGGAAATTTTCTTTCACTTCTTGTCCCAAACATCAAAAAATAAACTGGCAGAGATCTTAAGGAAGACTGTTATTCCTTTGAAATGCGTAAGCCTCCATGGACGCTGTAAGGCCTTTCCATAAGTTGAGTGCTGTGGACCTAGAAGCGATCATGTTTGCATTTTATGACATGCTTATTTTTGTCTTGTGTTTATGAGCATAATACTTGTTTTAATTATCCAATAAAATTGTGTAATGGTAATGCGCTAGGTTGGTGCACCCTCTCTTTTTTGTTGTTTTGTAGTGCACATGTAAGGATACCCATAGACCTGAGGGGGAAGCAAGCCACATTGGAGCTACACCTTTAAGCTGGTTAAAAGGAAAGTCCAATAAGCCTCAAAGCACAACACTTAAGTGTAGGAGAGTACATTTTTGTGATTTTAACCCTTCCCAAAAATATCCAAAACTAAAATAAAAATGTTGGCTATACATCCATTTTAAAGTGGTTGTAAAGGCAGAAGTTTTAAAAAAAATCTTAATGCTTTCTTTGCATTAAGATAATAAAACCTTCTGTGTGCAGCAGCCCCCTTTAGCCCCCCTAATACTTACCTGACCCCGATTTCGATCCAGTGATGTTTCACGAAAGACCCAGCTGTCCAGGCTTTCCCTCCTCATTGGCTGAGACAGCAGTGAAGCACCATCAGCTCCCGCTGCTCTTAATCAAAGCCAGTGAGCCAATGATGAGAGAGAGGGGGTGGGGCCAGGTCACGGCTCTATGTCTGAATGCGCATACAGGGCTGCAGCTCTGCTCGGGTGCCACCATAGCAAGCTGCTTGCTGTGGGGGCTCTCAACAGGAGGGAGGGGCCCAGAGTGCAAAAGAGACACCTGAGAAGAGGAGAATCTGGGCTGCGCTGTGCAAAACCACTACACAGATCAGGTACTGTAAGTATAACATATTTGTTATTTTGAAACAAACAAACAAAAAAACAAGACTTTAGTATCACTTTAATTATTCGTACAGATCCAGATTCTGTCTTTAACTTATGCATTCAATAAAATGTTGAGTTGGTATGCCTGCACCTGTCATGCAAAAGTTTGAGCCAGTAACATTAAACTGGAAAAATACCCTTCATTTAAAACAATGTAGTGTAGTATTATTGTAAATGCATATGCACTGTGTTTTCAATTATACCCCATATATAATGTACACAGTGCAAAATTGTCTGTGTACATTTATAGAGACTTATGACATTTCACCCTCAAATACACCACTCATATAAACTATGCAGGTATTGTGAGTGTAAATTTACATATAGATGCTTATTGTACTGCACCCTCCAATATATCCCCAATATGAACTTTATAGATCTTGTCAGTGTAGATTTACATACCAAGGCAATATACCCTCAAATATATCTTCTGTATGAATTTTGCAGACATTGTTTAAATACATTTATATACAGAGGCTTATGGAATATATTTATTTCAGAGATGGAAGGACCATTGATGGCAGAGATGAGTCAGAGAAATTGTCTCTTATAGCAATGACAGTCATGTATACTCTGTCCTATTCTGCCAGCATAGTTACCATAGTATCTCTAAGAAAGAGATAGGCATTCAACTTATTTTAGTGCTTATTTCCTACACAGTGTAAGAAAGGGAGACTGTTTGCCAATGTTGGTGAATATAGAGTGCAATCTGTAATGTCCCAGCATAATATTCACTCATTTCACCTTTCTTACACTGTATGACAGCTAAGCACTGAGAGAAGCAGGATGTCTGTTACTTAGATTTATATAATATGCTAGTTATGCTAGCAGAGTGGGAAGGAGGACACATGGTTGTCACAGCTATATGAGGGGATTTCTTTAAATCTTCCCCTTATCTCAATAGGTTTTAATAGCTTTTAACTGTTGCTAACTGCAGAGAGTACAGTGTCATAATCTATACATATAAAACGCATGTTTACACCGATTAAGACCCCTTTCACACTGGAGCGTATTGCAGGTGCTATAGTGTTAAAAACAGCGACTGCAATCCGCCCTTAAAAAGCTGCTCCATTGTCTCCAGTGTGAAAGCTCGAGGGCTTTCACACTGGAGCGTTGCGCTAGCAGGACGGTAAAAAAAAGTCCTGCTAGCCGCATCTTTGGAGCGGTGAAAGAGTGGCTAAAATCAATGGGACAGCGTGGCTATACCGCCCACAATGCGCTGCTTCAGCAGTGCATTGCGGGCGGTTTTAACCCTTTCTCGGCCACTAGTGGAACAGCCCCGCTAGTGGCCGAAATGCGCCGCAAATCCGACCATAGGGTCTACGGTAAAAATAGCGGTGTTTTACCACTGGACGTTTTACCACTGGACGCCTCAGTGTAAAAGGGGTCTTAGACCCCTTTCACACTGGGGCGGTTTGCAGGCGCAAACCGACCCTAAACAGCGGCTGCTGTTTCTCCAGTGTGAAAGCCCGAGGGCTTTCACACTGGAGCGGTGCGCTGGCAGGACTGCTCCAAAAGTCCTGCTAGCAGCATCTTTGGAGCGGTGAGAGGAGCGGTGTGTTTACCACTCCTCCACCGCTCCTTCCCATTGAAATCAATGGGAAACCGCGGCTATACCGCCAGCAATGTGCCTTCGTAGAGGCGCATTGCGGGCGGTATTAACCCTTTTTCGGCCGTTAGCGGGGGGTAAAACCGCCCCGCTAGCGGCCGAAGACCGGCGCGAAATTAGCGGTAAAACGCTAAAAATAGCAGCGCTTTACTGCCACCACCACTCGCGCCCCAGTGTGAAAGGGGCCTTAGAGTTTTTGATTTTGTCTACTCAGATTATGTGGGGAATATATTTTCTTTGTTGACCTCTGTTACTTTGTGGTTATACCTTTATGGGCATTTTAAAACCCAATGCCAGCCAAAACTTTGTTTTTGTTTTTTTAATGCTTTTTTTTTGCATAAATAGGGAGAGCATAGAACCTCTATTGACTATTGTTGTTGTCCCTTATTGGAAAATTCTTCTTACTTTCTGCGTATTTGATAAACCAAGAAGTGACAGAAATCTTCCTATTTCCTGGCAATTCTGAAGAGTGTCAGACATTCCCGGGAAATGAAGGAAAATCTCTCCACTTCCTGTCCATTTGATGGCTGTCAGTGCTAGGAATACAAACACATTTTATAGTAGAAGGAAGTTTAGTCAAGATTTTATTGCTGTCTGTTTCACCATGAGGGAGATTTCTCCTTGGATCCTGTGCAGGTGGCAGATATCATACAAGACAGGGAGAGAAGAAAAATATCATAGAAAAAAATGCAGACAGCATTTAAATCTGATAGAAAATCTCCTCAGTGTGTAGAAAGATAGCATTTAAAGCCTGACAGAGGTTAAAAACATTTTTAAAAACACACTAAATTGTGACCGAAGCTTTCAAACAATAACTCCTCTAAAATGGAATGTCAGCATAGAGTTTATAAACTCCATGTATGTCACATCAGAGGTTAACTGGCTTGCAACACTCAGTGCAGCTCCTCAAGAGACTGAAGGAATCTCTAATGCAACCAAAAAGAAAAACAGTGCATCTAAGTGCAGTAAAAATGACAAAAACAACAATCAGCAACTCACATTTGGTAAGGATTTAAGCACCTGTCATATGAACTTTATCCACTGGGGGCTGCTATCAAGACCACAACAGCACATAGCAAAGGTAATCCAGTCCAGAGAATCTGTGCTTCTAACAGCCAGGAAATACTCAGAGAGCCAGCTAGAGGAAAGTCCTGTGTGATGTCAGACTCTGATGGGTGTGGAGGAGGCATGGCTACATTTTTCAAGGATGCTTCACCTCTTTCTGTAGCCATACCTCCTTCCACGCCCACCAGCATCTGAAATCACATCATATTTCCTGTCCATTGGAAGCACAGAGTCTCTGGACTAGATTACCTCTGCCATGTGCTGTTGTGGAAGGAATGCTAGCCTCAGTGGATAAAGTTCATATGACAGGAACTTGGCGTTCTATCAAATGTGAGTTATCACATGTTGTTTTTGTCAATTTTCTTTACTTCACTTAGATGTGCCCTCTGCTGAAGAGATTGGGAGGTGTCGCTGTACTAACTATGCAATATTAGTACAGTGATCATTTCCTCCGCTAAGCTATTGTGTTCTGTCAGGGGAGACGCCCCAACCTCACCCCAGCCTGAACACACCAGTCAGTGCTCTCAGCCATTGGCTGATATTGCTTATCTATCATAATAGGATGCCAATCGACAGACCTTTTTTGGCCATGCCGCTTCCTACAGAAGCCGCCTCGTACACATCGCTGGATTGGATGGGCTCAGGTAAGGGAAAGGGTGGGTCTGGGGGGGGGGGGCAGCTGCAGCAGGGAACATTTTTTACCTTAATGCATAATGCATTAAGCTGAAAAACCTTAAGGATTTTTAGAACCACTTTAGGGCTGGCCATAGGTGAGTCAAAAAAATAAAACTGAACTGATTCCCCCATCCACATAATCAAGGTGGATGGGGGAATTTCTCCCTGCTATGTTTTTGTATTCAGACAGTGGGGAGACTTCTCTGTTTTTTTTAATTCACTGATCAGCACTGCTGTCTATTTCCTGTGGCACTGATTGAGCAGGAAAGAAAATGACAGGGCAGTTGAACTGCTGTCGATTGGTAGGTAGACTTGTGTTCAACCCCAGTGGCCATACATTGATTGAAATTCAGCCAATCCCTGCTGAACCAGACACATTTTGATCCATGTATGGCCAGCTTTACTCCTGTGCTGGATAATCTATTAAAACTATACAACTGTTAGCAAGCTGCCTGTATATTTGGAAGTGCTCATTTGCACTGGTTGCAATCAACTTTGATTTTACTCATCATTTGTAAAAATTGGACCTAAGCTCACTTTATGTTGATTACACAACAGAGTGAAACAAAGTTATTAAAGATTGTTCTGTGCATTGGCAGATTTTTTGCTTTTTTATGAAGTCTCTTCCTTGTGTTGTCTCTACTAAACAAGGGATTGTAGAATAATCAGTTTCAACAATTTCTTCTTTATAAATAATTCATAATTTGTATATGTATTTTCAAGTGCCAAATGTTAAGTGCTGCTGACCCATAAAGGTATCATTTCAATGCCAATACACTAATGCCGCGTACACACGATCGGAAATTCCGACAAGAAAAGTCCGATGTGAGCTTTTGGTCGGAAATTCCGACCGTGTGTAGGTTCCATCAGAATTTTTCTGTCGGAATTTCCGCCAAGAAAAATTTGAGAGCTGGTTCTCGAATTTTCCGACAAGAAATGTTCTTGGAGGAAATTCCGATCGTCTGTATGCAATTCGGATGCACCAAAAACCAGTAGTGTTATATGTCACTGCGTTCTTGACGGTCGGAACTTGGTGTGACCATGTGTATGCAAGGCAAGTTTGAGCAAGATTCCATAGGAAAAAAATCCACGTTTTTCTTGTCAGATTTTCCGATCATGTGTACGCGGCATTAGAATGCACAATTTGCATATACACTGTGTTTAGTAGTTGGGATTGTACAGAGTGCATATACAGTATGTGGAGATTTCATATGGAAATCGACTAGTTTTGATAACAATGATGTACTTTCAGGCCTGGTGGATTTCACCATTCATTCTTTGCTCTTTGCTACATTCACTTATATTCCATTTGTCACTAAGCCACTTACAGCAGATAATATGTCTGACAGCTTAGAATTTGCATTGGTTTATAGTGAATGCATAGCAAATGTATGTGATGCTACAGAAAAAGTTTTTATATCATGGGAATAATGTATATATGATGCTATTTTGCTAAAAGAGAAGACTACCACCTCAAATTCACTAGTAATCTGCAATTCTGTGATTTTAATTATCGATATATTAAGTTAGTATATAGCAATATAGCAAGCCAGTACAACCATGTATCAAGGAAGGAAGGGTGACCCCTGGAACATCCCCATGAATAAGCTCTGGTTAGTGGAGTAAAACACATTGGGGCGTGGCCTGGTCGGAGTCCAGGCTGAGGTTGCCACTCCATTTATTGCAGCAGGACACCATAGATGTGCGACTGAACCTTTGCAGGAGCCAGGATGGGCTCCATCCCATGAAAAAGTGGGCACTAATTAGTGCCCACAGCATGGGATTGTGACAGTCAAAAAAAAATATATTTTTGTACTGTCACATTAAAATTTTCCCGCCCGCAAACAGGTGTATCTCAGGCGGGAAAAACGTGACTTTATGCGGGTAAAACACGTGGGTTCCGTAGCTGTACACGTGAGGGGGGCTATATAACCCCCCAGGCTAAGTTCTAGTCACACTTGAGTACATACAGGATTGGTGTGCTCCCCCTCCCCTCCCACCCTGTCGCAGCACCTATAGTTGGTTTGTCACCCTTGAATCAAGGGGGGACTTTGAAATTAATTTTATTTATTTTATTTATGGTATTCGCTCGAGTTCTGTGACTGAGCGAGATATTTGAGAGATATTTTGTTATATTGGAAAGTTTTATGCATTGATTATTTCAATATATTTAATTTTAATAAATTATTAAATAGAAAGATTTATGTTTTATTACCAATGTAAGGTGCCGCAGTCTTTGTTATCACCAAAAAAAAAAAAATACATATATATTTATTAAATTATTATTAATAGTATTATTTGTGTCTGGAGTGGTTATTTTATATTCTAGGATTCTTTGGTACGGCCTACATTCCCATGTCAGCACTCTATCAGCAGCTGCGGATGCACTGTCTACATACCCCCTCCTTAGCGAGCCTGAACAGGCCACACACTTTTCCCAGGTCACAGTACAATCATGTAACTTGCAAGGCATATAAGCAACTTCATCAATCTATATTTAGTAGTAAAAGTTTGATTAACCCCTTGTGGGTTTAAGAGCATTTATGCCGAGCATGAGAGTGCAAGGCATTTAAATTCAGTGAGTGCGTTTCTTAAAGGGAGCGGTATCACAGTCACAAGCGGTGAGGTGGAAGGAGGTTGACTTTTTCATAAGAAGATTTGTCACCAAGTAAATCACTTGAAGCTTATCACTTTTTATGGACTTTAATTGGACTTTTTGTTTCACTTGTTGTTATTTTTCATATTTTACATAGATTTTTCAGGTTTTCAGTTTCACTATCACTTGGTGTTATTTGAATTTTTTTAGATTTGTTTCACTTGATTATTGTGATTGCAGCGCCACAATTTTTTTATTTAAAATACGTTTACACAGTAATAATAGTATGTATAGAAACCTAGCACCGTATATATAAGGTAAAAGCAGGATATTAGATTAACCATATTAGACATAAAGCTAAATGGCAGCATAGCTCTAAGATTATTAACCCATCACTAACATTCAAATGGAGGAAAAAGACACTTATATTATTATCAGCAATATCAAAAAGTACACTTCTTTTTTATCAGCTGATAGTTCAAGTAGGAAATTGCCAAAAGGCTAAACAGGCATCAAGTGTGGATCTATTTAAAAGTTTTAAAAAATTTGGTTCTGAATTGCAATATGACAAAAGTATACTCTAATGCCCCATACACACGATCGTTTTTCATGCCGTTAAAAATGCCATTAAAAAAAATGGCCATTAAAAATGATCGTGTGTAGGCTCCAGAGCCTTTTTAACGACGTGAAAAACGGGCATTAAAAATTTCGAACATGCTCTCTTTTTTCACGTCGTTTTTCATGTCGTTTCTTTTAACGACGTGAAAAACGATAGTGTGTATGCTTTAACGACGTGAAAAAAAATGCGCATGCTCAGAATCAAGTATGAGACAGGAGCGCTCGTTCTGGTAAAACTAGCGTTCGTAATGGAGATAGCACATTCGTCACGCAGTCACGGACTGAAAAGCACGAGACTGAAAAGAGCGAATCGTCGCTCAACAAACTTTACTAACATGAAGGGTGGCGCCATTCGAACGGAACTTCCCCTTTATAGTGCCGTCGTACGTGTTGTACGTCACTGCGCTTTGCTTGATCGTTTTTTAAAATGATCGTGTGTACGCAAGACAGGCTTGAGAGGAAACATGAAAAAAAACGACGTGAAAAACGGCAAGAAAAAAAATGGCAAGAAAAACGATCGTGTGTATGGGGCATAAGCCAGGGATCCTCAAACTACGGCCCTCCAGCTGTTGTAGAACTACACATCCCATGAGGCATTGTAACACACTGACATCCACAGACATGACTAGGCATGATGGGAATTGTAGTTCCTGAACAGCTGGAGGGCCGTAGTTTGAAGACCCCTGCTCTAAGCCAACTATAGGCAACCCTAGAGAGGGGGAGATCTGCTTTGATGCCAAAACTTTTTTTAAATTTGGATAGAGTAGGGAAAGATTAAAACCCTCGTCGGGATTTTTTTGCTGTCTGCGTCCCGTTTGGGAGATTTTCCTTCACGTCTTGACCTCTACACACAACAGGCAGTGAGATTAACCACTTGCCGACCAGAGCGCGACAATATACGTCGGCACAATGGCACGCATGTGCAAATGGATATGTCCCCTTTAAATTGCAGCATAGTGGGCACTCGTGTCCGCCCCCCCGCCGTGAGCTCCGTGACCGTGCCCGCGGGACCCGCAGACTCAATGTCCGCCGCTGTCCCGCGATCGTGTCACAGAGCTGCAGAACAGGGAGATGCCTATGTAAACAAGGCATTTACCTGTTCTGCCTAGTGTCATGACAGTGATCTACTGATCCCTGTCATCGGGAGCAGTGACCTCTGCCATGTCAGTGGTAGTCCATCCTCCCCACAGTTAGAATCACTCCCTAGGACACACTTAACCCCTTGATCGCCCCCTAGTGTTTAACCCCTTCCCTGCCAGTGTCATTTACACAGTAATCAGTGCATTTTTATAGCACTGATCACTGTATAAATGACAATGGTCCCAAAATAGTGTCAAAAGTGTCCGATGTGTCCGCCATAATGTCGCAGTCAGGATAAAAATCGCAGATCGCCGCCATTACTAATAAAAAAAAAATATTTTAAAAATGCTATAAATCTATCCCCTATTTTGTAGACGCTATAACTTTTGCACAAACCAATCAATATACGCTTATTGTGTTTTTTTTTTTTACCAAAAATATGTAGAAGAGTACACTGTGGAAAAAATTTTTTTTATATAATTTTGGGGATATTTATTATAGCAAAAATTGTTGCTCTTTTTTTGTTTATAGCGCAAAAAATAAAAACCGCAGAGGTGATGAAATACCACCACAAGAAAGCTGTATTTGTGGGAAAAAAATGACGTCAATTTTGTTTGGGTGCAACGTCGCACAACTGCGCAATTGTCAGTTAAAGTAAGGCAGTGCCGTATCGCAAAAAAGTGCTCTGGTCAGGAAGGGGGTAAATTCTTCCGGGGCTGAAGTGGTTAAAGGTTACCATACCAACTTGTAAAATCTAATGCCGCGTACACATGACCATTTTTAATGTCATTGAATAAAATGGCATTTTTCTTGACGTGATTCTTCTCAAGCCTGCCTTGCCTACACACTATCGTGGAAAAAAATGCTTGAGTAAAGCGCGATGACGTACAACACGTACGGCTGCACAATAAAGGGGAAGTTCCATTCGGATGGCGCCACCCTTCATGTTAGTAAAGTTTGTTGTGAGACGATTTGCGCTGTTCAGCCTTGTGCTTTTCAGTCCGTTACAGCGTGACGAATGTGCTATCTCCATTACGAACGCTAGTTTTACCAGAACAAGCGCTCCCGTCTCATACTTGATTCTGAGCATGCGCATTTTTTTTCACGTCGTTAAAGCCTACACACGGCCGTTTTCATGACGAGAAAAACGGCGATGTGAAAAACGACGAGAAAAATTAGAGCATGTTCCAATTTTTTCATGGCCATTTTTCACGTCGTGAAAAATGCTCTGAAGCCCACACACGATCATTTTTAATGACCATTTTAAAAAATGGCATTTTTCTCGTCAATTAAAATGGTCATGTGTACGCAGCATTAGGTTATGTTTTCACTTTGTAAAAATGGCAGCATTTAGGGAAACGTGTTGGAGTCATAAGGGAAGGTAAAATTAAGGTAGGTTTGGGTGTTTATTAAGGGTGCAATGGTCTTTAAATATATTCTAAAGCTGCTCAAAGATGGGTAGAATTTAGAATGAAAATTATTGGGGAAAGAAGGTTATATGAAAGTTTGTTTGTTTTTCCAATCATTAGTGGGTCAAATCAACATTAATTTTTGACTGCACTGACGAGAAAATTAAAAAAAGCAAAATGTTAAAAAATTCTCGAACAAACAAATGTCTAATGCCGCGTACAGACGATCGGAAATGTTGTCGGAAATTTTGAACGCCAAGAACCCGGTCACGTACATCATGTACGACGGCACTATAAAAGGGAAGTTCAATACCAGTCATGTTAGTAGAAGTTTGGTGAGAGACGATTCACGCTTTTCAGCCTCGTGCTTTTCAGTCCATTACAGCGTGGCGAATGTGCTATCTCCATTACGAACGTTCGTTTTACCAGAATGAGCACTTCCGTCTCGTACTTGATTCAGAGCATGCGTGGAATTTTGTGCATCGGAATCGTCCACAGACAATCTAAATTTACAAAAGATTTATTTTATGTATCAATGATGCATGATCAATGATAACAACTAATAAATATGTGTGCACAAATTTTTTACAAATAATGCAATCTTATACTTAATCCGTGTCAAAGTGACCAAAAACAGAAAACAAAATTTAGATCGCACTCTCAAAAATACAGGGTATGTGAACCTCTATATGAGTGAGAAAAAAAGCTGTGAGCAATATAGCTTATCATGAGATATAAATAGAGGGACAGTCTATAAAGTGCATATCTGACATGAAAACAACAAAAAATAAAGTCTATAACTTGTATCCACACCGTCAGGTATATATCCAGTGTTCCCCAAATAAATGTCAATCACATGGGGGTCTTGGGAAACCCTAGATGTGGGTATAATGTCCACTTGGAACTTCCTGGGATGTATTGTGGATAAATCCTATTCCTGCAGGTGTAGAAACACCAGTAGTGGGAAGGAAGAAAGTACTTCAAAGTTTTCAGCTGATACACGGTGATAACATCATCATCATAAGCATTGAAGAGAATAAAATACTCTTACCGCAAGACTCGGACCCAAGCCACCATACGATGCTGGGTCATGCAGGCTTATGTCCTCACAGGGACTCAGATTGTGGTGATGTGATGTCGTGTTGTCCTTATTTGATCCACGAATGGAAGTCTACACCGGATCAGATCCTTCAGCTCAAACCATGATCAGATGTCCAGGAAAGGAATCAATTCCAAGAAAAGAAAGAAAAATCCTCCGCATGGTGTAAAACCAAATAACTGGGTTTTTATTAAAACTAAAAAGGTACAAAAGGCAAAAAACCACTGCACAAAAAAATATATTTTTTAAAATGAATAAAATAATATCCAAAAATCCAAAATACTGGAAAAGCAAACCAGCGAATATAACAAACAAGCGTGGGCTAGGTGACTAGCATGTGGTCCCGACGCGTTTCGTCTACTGCAGACATCAACTGGGCGTCGGGACCACATGCTAGTCACCTAGCCCACGCTTGTTTGTTATATTCGCTGGTTTGCTTTTCCAGTATTTTGGATTTTTGGATATTATTTTATTCATTTTAAAAAATATATTTTTTTGTGCAGTGGTTTTTTGCCTTTTGTACCTTTTTAGTTTTAATAAAAACCCAGTTATTTGGTTTTACACCATGTGGAGGATTTTCTTTCTTTTCTTGGAATTGATTCCTTTCCTGGACATCTGATCGTGGTTTGAGCTGAAGGATCTGATCCGGTGTAGACTTCCATTCGTGGATCAAATAAGGACAACACGACATCACATCACCACAATCTGAGTCCCTGTGAGGACATAAGCCTGCATGACCCAGCATCGTATGGTGGCTTGGGTCCGAGTCTTGCGGTAAGAGTATTTTATTCTCTTCAATGCTTATGATGATGATGCTATCACCGTGTATCAGCTGAAAACTTTGAAGTACTTTCTTCCTTCCCACTACTGGTGTTTCTACACCTGCAGGAATAGGATTTATCCACAATACATCCCGGGAAGTTCCAAGTGGACATTATACCCACATCTAGGGTTTCCCAAGACCCCCATGTGATTGACATTTATTTGGGGAACACTGGATATATACCTGACGGTGTGGATACAAGTTATAGACTTTATTTTTTGTTGTTTTCATGTCAGATATGCACTTTATAGACTGTCCCTCTATTTATATCTCATGATAAGCTATATTGCTCACAGCTTTTTTTCTCACTCATATAGAGGTTCACATACCCTGTATTTTTGAGAGTGCGATCTAAATTTTGTTTTCTGTTTTTGGTCACTTTGACACGGATTAAGTATTAGATTGCATTATTTGTAAAGAATTTGTGCACACATATTTATTAGTTGTTATCATTGATCATGCATCATTGATACATAAAATAAATCTTTTGTGATTTTTTGTGATTTTCACAGACATAACAACACTGTGGACACATTTGTTGTTATATGTCTATATAGGCACTTTTCCTAGGAATTAGGATCGTATTTAGCGCTCACATATTTCACACATATCCTTTTTACAATTAGTCAATTGTTATGTCAGCAGCTTATTAGAATATTCACTTTATTAGCAATTTTGATATCTATATTATTTTTGCACTTGTTGACAGGCGCAGTATTACTTATTTATTAATCTGAATTTACTAGAAAGGATTTTGTTGTCGGAAAATTTGAGAACCAGCTCTGAAATTTTTGTTGTCGGAAATTCCGACAGCAAATGTCCGATGGAGCCTACACACGGTCGGAATATGCGACAAAAAGCTCCCATCGAACATTTGTTGTCGGAAATTCCGACCGTGTGTACACGGCATTACAGTGTATGTTGTTTTTGTTTAGGAAAGTCAATTTATTCCAAAATCAAATGTTAAAGGCAAACTAAATTTTTCCAATGACAAATAAATGTTCTGAGAATTTTTATACGATTTTTCGTAAGACTTTTCCAGCAATTTGTGTTTGAAATGCTATCCAACTATGGCCAGATTTCAAATAGTATAGCTCCTGTCAACCATCCTAAACCTGTTTTTGGACCTACAAATGCTGACCCTAATGGTAATTTTAACAATAACATATACTCTAGTGTTAAACTTAACCCTATGTATAGGCCATTCATCACCAGCTCAGCAGTCATCGCCATGTCATTATGGCTTTGTTCATCAACAAAGCCATGTCACACAACAATGGGGTAAGACAATATGATTTGTTTATTAACAAAGCCATGCCACAGCTAGAAGAACGTTTTTTTTTGTTTGTTTTTCGTAATGTTGTATAATGAGCTTAGGGGATAACTTGTGATGAAGGCAACAGTTTTAATTTTATTGACTACAAGATCAAGTTTGTCTGAATCTCTATATATTATAAAAACTAAACTAAAAACTATACAAAAAAAAACTGCTCCTGATGTAGCTCATAATGATCAAGTTTGTGCATAAACATAGTGTTATTCTTATGAAAAACGACTTAAAACGTATCTATTATATTTTGAAATCCAAATACATTATTCACCTGATTAACATTAACATCTTGTATAACATGATGGATCTAAATGTCTATACGTGTGAGCATACCTGAGTGGTACTTTAGAAGCAAATGATATTGTGTAATTAGTAGTTTAGGTCTGTGTAACAACAATACATCAAGAAACATCAATTACATTTGTATTACACAGAATGCGTGCTATGTTTATCTTATCTTTCCTATAGCATAAACTAATGAGATGTGTGAAAATGTAAAGGTAAACTCCATTTCTTCTTCTTCTTCAAAAAAAAAAAAAAGGTTTGCAGCATATATGATAGATACACGGACAATTTTGTATTAAATGTTATTAAAAATTTCCTTGCCATTTTAATCTTCAGCCAGCTTCAATTTTTTAAAACTGCCAAAAAAGTGCAAATTCATTTTCAGAGCATCATTGGCAACAGTATTCAGCCAGTAGATGTGATTTCCTGGAATCCTCATTCTATTGTTGTAATTGGCTCACTCTTTGCCAGATATCTGCAGGGCACTTGAGGTAAATTTTTTGGTAACCTGTTGCACTAATATGACTTCCTCTGGAATGCTGGTGCAGTGTTTATTGTGATTGAAACAATAGAAAGGCACCCTCACTAAGATTAATAGACAGATATCTCATAAGTGTGCTACACCATCCACTTGGAATCACTTATTTTCTTGACTCAGGGAACATTTAAAGTGGTTGTAAAGTCTCATGGTTTTTCACCTTAAGGCAGTGTTTCTTAACTCCAGTCCTCAAGGCGCCCCAACAGGTCATGTTTTCAGGCTTTTCATTATTTTGCACAGGTGATTTGTTCAGTTTCACTGCCTTAGTAATTACCACAGCTGTTTCATTTGAGGGAAAATCCTGAAAACATGACCTGTTGGTGCGCCTTGAGGACTGGAATTGAGAAACACTGCCTTAAGGTGTAAAACCTTCTGTAGTGCTGCAGCCCCCCAGCCCCTGTTTTACCTACCTGAACCTTATCTTTCTTTGGCCGGTAACGAGCACACCAGCTGCTGTCTCGTGTCCTGATTGGATAGATTAATAGCAGCGCAGCCATTGGCTCCTGCTGCTGTCAATCAAATCCAATGATGCGGGCACCGGGGGGCAGAGCCGAGTCCTGGATTTTTGTGTGAATTGACACAGAAGCAGGACTTGGGAGCGCGCACACACACGGGCGTCCACCTTAGGAGAGCCTTCTCCAACGTGGGCAATCGATGCAGGGAGGAGCCACCAGCGCAGCCGGGGGACCCCAGAAGAGGCAGATCAGGGCCACTCTGTGCAAAACATACTTAGGTAAGTATGATATGTTTGCTATTTAACCACTTCCATACAGGGCATTTTCACCCCCTTCCTGCCCAGACCAATTTTTAGTTTTCAGTGCTGTTGCACTTTGAATGACAATTGCGCGGTCATGCAACACTGTACCCAAATGAAATCTTTGGGTTTTTTTTTCCCCCCACAAATAGAGCTTTATTTTGGTGGTATTTGATCATCTCTGTGGTTTTTATTTTTTGCGCTATAAACAAAAAAAGAGCAACAATTTTGAAAAAAACACTATTTTTTACTTTTTGATTTAATAAATATCACAATTTAAAAAAAAAAAAAATTTTGTTCCTCAGTTTAGACCAATATGTATTCTTCTACATATTTTTGGTAAAAAAAAAAATCACAATAAGCGTATATTGATTGGTTTGCGCAAAAGTTATAGCATCTACAAAATAGGGGATAGATTTATGGATTTTTTTTTTTTTTTTTTTTTTTTACTAGTAATGGCGGCGATCTGCGATTTTTATTGTGACCGTGACATTGCGGCGGACATATCGGACACTTTTGACACGTTTTTGGGATCATTCACATTTATACAGCAATTAGTGCTATAAAACTGCACTGATTACTGTGTAAATGTGACTGGTATGGGAGGGGTTAACACTAGGGGCGCTGAAGGGGTTAATATGTTCCCTATTGAGTGATTCTAACTGTAGGGGGAGGGGACTCACAAGGGGAGGAGACCGATGTGTGTTCCTCTGTACTGGGGAACACACATCGGTCTCCTCACCTCTGACAGGAGGTGGATCTGTGTGTTTACACACACAGATCCACGCTCCTGCCATGATCGCGGGCAATCGCGGGTGCCCAGCAGACATCGTAGGCCGCTGGGCATGCACACCGGGTCACGAGCGGCGCCGCGGGTGCGCCCGCGCCCCCAAGATGGCCGGGAAGAAAGGCCGTCATATAACGTCCACCAGGAGGGAGGGAGGGTTCCTGCCGGCGTCATATTATTATGAAATTTTTTTTTTTATTCACAGTTAATTTTCTGTTTATCATCTGTTCACATAGAATATATATTGCTTTTCACTTAGCTTTTTATATGTTATCACTGTTGATATTTGGATTTTTTCAGTTACCCAGTGATGGGCTTATGTTCAAACTCATAAGTTAGCGCGACTACATATTTTTTTCTTATTTGTACCCACTGATGATTGTTTTCAGACTAGTTGCTGCTTCTCCTATAATTTTTTTCTTTTTTCAGGCAATCCATTAGCTTGATTCGTACACTTTAAGCGCAGTTTCTTCTATATTTTTTTCCAACTGTCATATTATTATGGCCTGGTAAGGAAGGGGTTAAAAAAACAAGGTTTTACAACCACTTTTAGTTTGGTGTACAATGTTACCATTGTTGTTGGGTAAGAGGATGATCCAGCATATTGCAAAAATTACTGTGTTTATCAATATTTTTTCATATATGCTAAGGCCCGGTTCACATAGGGGCGACTCGTCAGGCGACTCGGTCGCCTGACGAGTCGCGTCACGCTCTGTTAAATGGAACTGTTCTAATAGGAGCGACTCAGGTCGCTCCGACTTAGAAAAAGGTTCCTGTACTACTTTTGGGGGCGACTCGGGACGACTTGCATTGACTTCTATACAGAAGTCATTATGCAAATCACCTGAACCGGGCCTCTCAAGTCGTCTTGAGATTGCGCCGCCGAGTCGCCCCCAAAGTCGTGACGCCCCTGTGTGAACCGGGCCTAACTATCCTATTTTCTTTTACCTCTGTAAACAGACAGTGAAAAGTTATCTCTATCCAGAAAGGTTTTATGCCTGGGAGCCTAAAGTACAACTAAACCCTGTATGGGTGACTGTGGAAGGACTTACCATAGAGTGCAGAGCACTGAAAAGGAGCACATTTTGGGCCACTGAGTGGCTAGTAATAGTGTAACTTCCACAATAGTTACCTTTTACCTGCACTTGGATACTTTCTCAGCATCTTACAGATTAAAAAGACCCAGAGTGTGCACTGAACTGCGCATGTGCGGTAGGCAGTGAACATACAGAAAACATGCTGGAAAAACGGAAAGAGATTAGAGCTCATACTAAACCTATTCTACAAACATCTCCTTCCCCTGGCATTCTGTTTTAATTTAGTTCCCTTTAAGCATAGTGATCTCACCAGTGAGATCTGAGAGTCCTACATACCATTTCCATTTTTCTTGTGTATTTCTTAGGTGAATTTTATTGTGAGAGCAGTGATTTAGAAAATAGGTTTAGATTCCCTGCCCCAGAATTTGTATGAACGGGGAACTATTAAAATGATAGCTTTTCTAAAACCACAACAAACAAAAACTACTATATTGCAGCTTACCCGTTCTTGAATTACTTTGTTGCATTAATTTTCCTGTTTAGTGTGTTTTAGTATTTTTATTCTTTATTTTTACCTGGTGATACTGTGAGTTATGCATTTTTCCCAAAGTGGCTATGCTTTCTCACGTCACTGTATCCATAGAGTTGTCATCCAGGCTGGGCTGTCTTCCTATCTTCATTTCTATTACATGGGGGGTTTCGTAGTTTACATAAGGAAGATAACAATGTTTTAGTTTTCATTTCCACTCACAGGAAGTGACAAGGACACTTCATTTCTAGCAAGATCAAAAGGTATTTTCTATACTTGCCACATCAGAAGACTGGTAAGCTGCAGTATATTTTTGTTCTTGGGTTTAGAGACCCTTTAATGATTAAGTGAATCACTGCTACCTCTCCTACCCATTCTTGATGACCTCCTGTCACCTTCTGTGCAGTCTGCTTGCTGGTAGTAAGTTTAAAGCAGTGTTCCAGCCTCAACATTTTTTTTTTAAAGTCATCAGCTAAAAACACTGTAGCTGCTGACTTTTAATAAAGATGCTTACCTGTCCAGGGAGCCCACAATGTTGGCCCCACGGTTTCCAACTGCGCATGTGCGTGTCGCACATCGCTTTGGGAATGGCCAGCTTGTCTTCTGGGACACCCACAGGTCCCAGAAGACAACGGGGGGGCTCGCTGCAGAAGAGGATGTGACGTCCTGGGCCGCGGCCCGGCTGGATCGGAAGTACTCTTAGTACTTCCAAAAAAGGTACTAGAGAAATCTTTTTTTTTTTTTTTTAAATATCCAAAAATGAGGGGTGGAGAGGTGGTCTTTCGTTTAAGACCACCTCTCAAAATTGGGTGGAATTCTGCTTTAATGGTCTTTTAGTTAAAACAAATTAGAATTTGTAGCAAACATCCAAATGTTGGAAGATTTATTGCTAGTTCAGATAAAACTCACAATTAACTGTGAGATGATCTAATGTTCCAACATCTTCCAAAAAATGAATTTTTTTTTTTGTGTGAATGACCCTTTAGAAAATCTAAGGGTTAGATTTTTGGTATGTTATCCATAGGTGTGTGTGTGTGTAAAACCAAATATCAGGAAAATATATGCACATGCCAAATGCATTGGATATATGCAGAATGTCTTTTAATATGAGGTTTGTGTGAAGTCAGCACCTGGGGAAAAAACTATTATTTTGTGTTTGCAAGTTCTGTAGTTTTACAACAATTTATAAGGAATGATCAAGAACCTTACAAATTATAACTTTATAACTTGTACAGGGCACTTGTGAAGGTCTGTGAACATCACATAGCCTAATGTCTGTATGATTCTGAAAAATACCTTGATATTTGTTCCCTTTTCTCTGGGCTATTTGACATTTGATAGAAAGCTTCAATCATACCATTGCTGCAAATGCTGGAATGACTGCATGCTGGAACCTCCATATCACACATGTCAACAGATGCAATAACATTTTCAGGATATGTGCCATTGACATTTGTTGTAGCTTTAATTAGATCCTGGAGCATACATTGTGTCCTTGTGCTTATTTTTATAGAGAAACATATCTGCAACAATTTACTGTATTAACTTTTTGAAGGGGGATTTATTGTTAGCATATAGTAATATGATAACATAGCATAATAAATATAGGAAATAAAATAGCCAATAAGATAACCATTAAAATGAGAAAACCTCAGTACTACTGTATATATTTTATGTACATGATGACTGTATATTGCAAGGTAAAATACATTCTTTCAGACAGCAGAAACCAAACACAGTTTCCCAAATGAATCCTAAAAAGTAAAATTTGCTTATCCTGATCTTATAGTAGTAAAATGCTTTAGAACAGCATGTAGTTGTACTTTTGAACAGGGATGAGCCAAATGTACCAAGGTTTGGTTCAAGACTAGTAAGGTGAACATTCAGTTCAGATTCTGAATATGAACCCCATTGATGTCTATGGGAGTTCAATGTAAAAAAAAAAGTAGTGGCCTATTTCTAGGCCAATAGGTAGGGGATTGTCAAAAAATGGCATGCAGGCTCAGAACTGCCATGGGGAATATGCACAAAAGCAAAAAACAAATACAAATAAATAAAAAAAAAAACGATTTGGCGGGAGCAGCAATTTTAATAATGCTTTAAGATCAACATTAAAAATGCAAAATTACTTTAAATAAGCAGGGAGCAGCAATTTTAATAATTCTTTAAGGTCAACATTAAAAATGCAAAATTTCTTTAAATGAGCCTGGGGGATGCCCCTAATTTGTCTGTAAAAATGGTTAATCTATACAATCCATGCAACCTGCTACAGTAACAGTACAGTACAGTAATAAAGGAAATGCAGTATAAATTGCTGACAAATGACAGCTTTAGGTTGCTATACTTTTGTTTCAAACAAATTGACTGGAGATTCCCTTCATCTACACCAGACCCTTATCCAGGGATGGACTGGCCATTGGGACTACCGGGAGTTTCCCGGTGGGCCGATGGCTCGGTGGGCCGTTCTTAAAAAAATAAAAAATTGTTCGGCGGCAGCGGGAGCGTGGCAGCAAACGGCGGCGGGGATTCAGGGAAGGTGGCCAGCGAGGAGGGCAGTTGGATGTAAAAGCCGAGGAGGGAGAAGATTTCCACCCCCTCCCTGACCACCGAAGAGGTTAACAGGAGCTAGCGCGGCCACCCCGGCACTCCCAGAACCTTGATTCCTCCACCTCCTCTCTGCTCCAGTAACCATGTGGCCTGGGCCGGAGGGCAGGCTGACTGGGAGCCCGGAGGAGGAGAACATGCGCCGCTGTAAGGAGCAGAGCAGCGAGATCACCCCCCCGGATCAAGAGGGAGACTCTGCGCTGCCGCTGCTGGCCATCAGGTACCCGGCATCCTACACAAACATGCCAGAACACTGAGACAGCAGGGGGTGAGCAGAGGAGGGACTGCAGAAAGGGACAGTGTTATGTGGTCTGTCTCAGCCCTCCCCTCTGTCTCTCAGTCCCCCCTCTGTCTCTCAGTCCCCCCTCTGTCTCTCAGTCCCCGTGTCTCTCAGTCCCCCCTCTCTCAGCCCCCTCCTCTGTCTCTCAGACCCCCTCTGTCTCTCAGACCCACCTCTGTCTTTCAGACCCCCCTCTGTCTCTCAGTCCCCCCTCTGTCTCTCAGTCCCCCTCTGTCTCTCAGTCCCCCCTCTTTTAGCTCCCTCCTCTGTCTCTCAGCTCCCCCCTCTGTCTCTCAGCTCCCCCCTCTGTCTCTCGGCTCCCCCCTCTCTCTCTCAGCCCCCCTCTGTCTCTCAGCTTCCCCCCTGTCTTTCAGACCCCTCCTCTGTCTCTCAGACCCCTCCTCTGTCTCTCAGCCCCCCACTGTCTCTCAGCCCCCTCCTCTATCTCTCAGCTCTCCTCCTCTATCTCGTAGCTCTCCTCCTCTATCTCTCAGCTCCCCCCTCTGTCTCTCAGCTCCCCCCTCTGTCTCTCAGCTCCCCCCTCTGTCTCTCAGACCCCTCCTCTGTCTCTCAGACCCCCCTCTGTCTCTCAGTCCCCCCTCTGTCTCTCAGTCCCCCTCTGTCTCTCAGTCCCCCCTCTGTCTCTCAGTCCCCCCTCTGTCTCTCAGACCCCCCTCTGTCTCTCAGACCCCTCCTCTGTCTCTCAGACCCCCCTCTGTCTCTCAGTCCCCCCTCTGTCTCTCAGTCCCCCTCTGTCTCTCAGTCCCCCCTCTTTTTAGCTCCCTCCTCTGTCTCTCAGCTCCCCCCTCTGTCTCTCAGCTCCCCCCTCTGTCTCTCGGCTCCCCCCTCTCTCTCTCAGCCCCCCTCTGTCTCTCAGCTTCCCCCCTGTCTCTCAGACCCCTCCTCTGTCTCTCAGACCCCTCCTCTGTCTCTCAGCCCCCCACTGTCTCTCAGCCCCCTCCTCTATCTCTCAGCTCTCCTCCTCTATCTCGCAGCTCTCCTCCTCTATCTCTCAGCTCCCCCCTCTGTCTCTCAGCCCCCCTCTGTCTCTCAGCTCCCCCCTCTGTCTCTCAGCTCCCCCCTCTGTCTCTCAGCTCCCCCCTCTGTCTCTCAGCTCCCCCCTCTGTCTCTCAGACCCCCCTCTGTCTCTCAGTCGTCCCCTCTGTCTCTCAGTTCCCGTGTCTCTCAGTTCCCGTGTCTCTCAGTCCCCCCTCTGTCTCTCAGCCCCCCTCTGTCTCTCAGCCCCCCTCTGTCTCTGAGACCCCCCCTCTGTCTCTCAGCTCTCCTCCTCTGTCTCTCAGCTCCCCCTGTCTCTCAGCTCCCCCCTCTGTCTCTTAGCTCCCCGCTCTGTCTCTCAGCTCCCCCCTCTGTCTCTCTGCCCCCTTCTCTGTCTCTAAGACCCCTCCTCTGTCTCTCAGCCCCCCACTATCTCTCAGCCCCCTCCTCTATCTCTCAGCTCTCCTCCTCTATCTCTCAGCTCTCCTCCTCTATCTCTCAGCTCCCCCCTCTGTCTCTCAGCCCCCCTCTGTCTCTCAGCCCCCTCTGTCTCTCAGCTCCCCTCTCTGTCTCTCAGCTCCCCCCTCTGTCTCTCAGACCCCACTCTGTCTCTCAGTCGCCCCCTCTGTCTCTCAGTTCCCGTGTCTTTCAGTCCCCCCCCTCTTTTAGCCCCTCCTCTGTCTCTCAGTCCCCCTCTGTCTATCAGACCCCCCTCTGTCTCTCAGACCCCCCTCTGTCTCTCAGACCCCTCCTCTGTCTCTCAGCTCTCCTCCTCTGTCTCTCAGCTCTCCCCTTCTGTCTCTCAGCTCCCCCCTCTGTCTCTTAGCTCCCCGCTCTGTCTCTCAGCTCCCCCCTCTGTCTCTCTGCCCCCTCCTCTGTCTCATTCACTCACTGACTCTTAGGCTGCTTGCACACTGGGGTGGGCATTGACAGTAAAACGCTGCTAGTTTTAGCAGCACTTTACTGTCATTTTAGCTGCGCTATTCAGCTTCTAGCAGGCACTTTTATCCCCTGCTAGCAGCCGAATTAAAGGTTAAATGCGCACATGTAGCTCAGCTGCCGAAGTGCTTTGCAGGCTCTTCAGCAGCGGTGGCCATTCATTTCAATGGGCAGGAGCGGTGTGTACACCGCTCCACCACTGCCCCAAAGATGCTGCTTGGAGAACTTTTTTAACGGCCTTGCAGCGCCCCAGTGTGAAAGCACTCGGGCTTTCACACTGGGACTGCAGCGGAGGCGTTTTTCAGGCGCTTTACAGGCGCTATTTTTAGCCCAAAAGCGCCTGAAAACGCCTCAGTGTGAAAGGGGTCCTACACTCACCCCCTCTCTTTTACATTCACTCCCTTTCTCTTACACTCACTCCCCTCTCTCACCCACCCCATCTCACCCCCTTTCCCTAAACCCTCCCTCTCTCTCACTCTCTCTCTCATTCCCCTCTCTCTAACCCTCTCATGATATACAATAATGGATGTAGGGGCCTTTTGGTGGGCGTGATTTTTTTGGGGGGGTGGGGGCAGCATTTTATTGAATTATAGTGGGCCGGTCTGGATGAAGTCCAGGGCCAAATTTTTGTCCCAGTCCAGCCCTGCCCTTATCCTAGATGAGGGCTTAGTATAGATGGTATTGGGGGAACCCCACACTAAAAACAGCATTGGATTCCCCATAAAAATACATCCCAGAATCTTATCCTTGATAATGGTCTGGTATGGTTTTTAAGGGGAAACCTCACACAAAAAATCTATAAAGAAAAAGGGTGTGGTTACTTCCACAAATTCTTTCCAGATGCTTATCTAAGCATGCAGCCTGGTAGGCCTGGAAAAGGGGGTAAAGGGGACATGCGCCATAGCAGGCCACATGTTATCGACATGGGGTGGTATCTTTCAGGTACCTTTGTCCTCATGTTAATGAGGACAAGAGCCCCACCCATAGGTTGTGGGATCTGTGGGCAGGGGACTTATCACATGACTGAGTAAGGGATACATAGTACTGCGAACCATTTAATATATTTGGCTCCTGCCAAATGGGCTAAAAATACAGCTTTGGGATGTATGCATAAACAGCCAAAGTTCAGATCAAACCTGAGTTAATACTGTACTTTGAGCTCATCCCTATTTTTTTAAATATTATTGCCATTTATTTTTTAGTAATTATTTAATTTTAAATTTCATTCATCATATTTATGAAAAAACTGTTACGCAAGAAAAAAAAGCACCTGTGCATGTTAAAGTATTTACATATTCTAAACAAAGCAGTGAAAACATTATAAGTTTATAACGCAAGCCATTATTTACTCCTGTAGCTGTAGGCATCATGGAGAAAAGTTCCCAACAAATGCACTATGATTACAACTCCTCTCCCCTTATTTTCTACGGCAGCAAAAACATACTGTAGCAGCCTGCAAGCTTATTAAAATAATTGTATACCTCTGAAATGAAAAATGAACAAAGCATACATTCATTCTATAGTGTGTGCTTGCCTCAATCCAAAACACATAGGGGGTTATTTACGAAAGGCAAATCCACTTTGCACTACAAGTGCAAAGTGCACTTGAAAGTGTGCTGAAAGTGCACTTGGAGGTGCAGTCGCTGTAGATCTGAGGGGGACATGCAAGGAAAATAAAAAACAGCATTTTAGCTTGCACATGATTTTAGCTTCCCCTCATTTCAGATCTACCCCTCAGATTTACAGCGACTGCACTTCCAAGTGCACTTTCAGTGCAATTTCAATTGCACTTTGCAGTTGTAGTTTGCACTTATAGTGCAACGTGGATTTGCCTTTTCGTAAATAACCCCCACTGTGTGGTTTCTTACTTTTGTCTTCTTCCTCTGCTATTGCACCAAACAATCCTGGGTAAGGCCCGCCCAAACAAACAGCAGGTGATTGGGACAGCCACACCTGTGTGTGTTTCCCTGTGAGACTGTGTAGAGGAGTGTGTATACATTCCCTCCACTCAAGTCTCAGTTTATGCTCAGTTATTCTCTCCATGCTGTGCAGTGTATGACTTTAAATTAAAGCCCCCATGCCTCCTGAAATTCAGAAATGCTGTGTAAACTGTGCACTTTGAACATTTGTAGAGGAGAGTGTGCTGCAGGTAAACAGGTACTTATGAAGGAGGATTTTTTTTCATCTCTGTGTATCACCTGAAGCAGATTAGTATGTCTAATGGTTTAAAACTACTTTCATGTAAGCTAATGTCAGGTGCTGTAAGCTGCTAGAAATAGACAAAACCCAACTTCAGAGTCTCTGTTGTGGTATTTGAGGATTAATTACTTCACAGCAGTGGCGTAGCGTGGGTTGTCAGCACCCGGGGCAAGGCAAGTAATTTGCGCCCCCCTAACCTGCGGACTTTTCGCACTCTCCAAGTCCCTTCCCTTCCTACAATAGTACTGACCTACCTGATTCCTATACTAACCTCTACACTGACCTACCTGATTCCTACATCGACCACTACACACTGACCTACCTGATTCCTATACTGACCACTACACTGCACACCACACCAACCTACCTGATTCCTACATCGACCACTACACTACACATTGACCTACCTGATTCCTATACTGACCACTAGGGATGAGCTTCGTGTTCGAGTCGAACATACGTTCGACTCGAACATTGGCTGTTCGATCGTTCGACGAAGATCGAACGATTTGGGCCGTTCGCGCCAAATTCGAGTGACGCGAACGGCCCACAATGCACTACGCCATCGCAGTGTCATCCAGGCGCTGTGATTGGCCAAGCATGCACTGTGACCCCGCATGCTTGGCCAATCACAGCGCCGGCAGCGAGGAGAGCAATGATTGGCCACAGGCAGGATGCCTGTGGCCAATTATTGCTGAGGGTGTTTAGTACACGCCCCACACTATAAAAGGCCGCCAGCACGGCGGCCTAGTGTAGTGTGTTCCGGAGCAGGGATAGAGTAGCATAGGCAGGGACAGTGACTGTTATTTCTTTCTTGCTTAACCTGGATTCCTTTAGTTTAGGGAAAGAGAAGGATAGGTAGGGAGAGTGTCAGTGTGTTTTGTGCTTCTGCTATAGTGTGCTTAAAAAAAAACATTTATTCTAGGGACAGAAAACTCTAGGTAGGGACAGTGTCAGTTTCTTTCACTCTGCAAGTCCTTGTTTCCAGGGACCTGGAAGGACAGTGAGTGAATTGTCCTTTTGCTATATTGTGATTAAAAAAAACATTTATTCTAGGGACAGAAAACTCTAGGTAGGGACAGTGTCAGTTTCTTTCACTCTGCAAGTCCTTGTTTCCAGGGACCTGGAAGGACAGTGAGTGAATTGTCCTTTTGCTATATTGTGATTAAAAAAAACATTTATTCTAGGGACAGAAAACTCTAGGTAGGGACAGTGTCAGTTTCTTTCACTCTGCAAGTCCTTGTTTCCAGGGACCTGGAAGGACAGTGAGTGAATTGTCCTTTTGCTATATTGTGATTAAAAAAAACATTTATTCTAGGGACAGAAAACTCTAGGTAGGGACAGTGTCAGTTTCTTTCACTCTGCAAGTCCTTGTTTCCAGGGACCTGGAAGGACAGTGAGTGAATTGTCCTTTTGCTATATTGTGATTAAAAAAAACATTTATTCTAGGGACAGAAAACTCTAGGTAGGGACAGTGTCAGTTTCTTTCACTCTGCAAGTCCTTGTTTCCAGGGACCTGGAAGGACAGTGAGTGAATTGTCCTTTTGCTATATTGTGATTAAAAAAAACATTTATTCTAGGGACAGAAAACTCTAGGTAGGGACAGTGTCAGTTTCTTTCACTCTGCAAGTCCTTGTTTCCAGGGACCTGGAAGGACAGTGAGTGAATTGTCCTTTTGCTATATTGTGATTAAAAAAAACATTTATTCTAGGGACAGAAAACTCTAGGTAGGGACAGTGTCAGTTTCTTTCACTCTGCAAGTCCTTGTTTCCAGGGACCTGGAAGGACAGTGAGTGAATTGTCCTTTTGCTATATTGTGATTAAAAAAAACATTTATTCTAGGGACAGAAAACTCTAGGTAGGGACAGTGTCAGTTTCTTTCACTCTGCAAGTCCTTGTTTCCAGGGACCTGGAAGGACAGTGAGTGAATTGTCCTTTTGCTATATTGTGATTAAAAAAAACATTTATTCTAGGGACAGAAAACTCTAGGTAGGGACAGTGTCAGTTTCTTTCACTCTGCAAGTCCTTGTTTCCAGGGACCTGGAAGGACAGTGAGTGAATTGTCCTTTTGCTATATTGTGATTAAAAAAAACATTTATTCTAGGGACAGAAAACTCTAGGTAGGGACAGTGTCAGTTTCTTTCACTCTGCAAGTCCTTGTTTCCAGGGACCTGGAAGGACAGTGAGTGAATTGTCCTTTTGCTATATTGTGATTAAAAAAAACATTTATTCTAGGGACAGAAAACTCTAGGTAGGGACAGTGTCAGTTTCTTTCACTCTGCAAGTCCTTGTTTCCAGGGACCTGGAAGGACAGTGAGTGAATTGTCCTTTTGCTATATTGTGATTAAAAAAAACATTTATTCTAGGGACAGAAAACTCTAGGTAGGGACAGTGTCAGTTTCTTTCACTCTGCAAGTCCTTGTTTCCAGGGACCTGGAAGGACAGTGAGTGAATTGTCCTTTTGCTATATTGTGATTAAAAAAAACATTTATTCTAGGGACAGAAAACTCTAGGTAGGGACAGTGTCAGTTTCTTTCACTCTGCAAGTCCTTGTTTCCAGGGACCTGGAAGGACAGTGAGTGAATTGTCCTTTTGCTATATTGTGATTAAAAAAAACATTTATTCTAGGGACAGAAAACTCTAGGTAGGGACAGTGTCAGTTTCTTTCACTCTGCAAGTCCTTGTTTCCAGGGACCTGGAAGGACAGTGAGTGAATTGTCCTTTTGCTATATTGTGATTAAAAAAAACATTTATTCTAGGGACAGAAAACTCTAGGTAGGGACAGTGTCAGTTTCTTTCACTCTGCAAGTCCTTGTTTCCAGGGACCTGGAAGGACAGTGAGTGAATTGTCCTTTTGCTATATTGTGATTAAAAAAAACATTTATTCTAGGGACAGAAAACTCTAGGTAGGGACAGTGTCAGTTTCTTTCACTCTGCAAGTCCTTGTTTCCAGGGACCTGGAAGGACAGTGAGTGAATTGTCCTTTTGCTATATTGTGATTAAAAAAAACATTTATTCTAGGGACAGAAAACTCTAGGTAGGGACAGTGTCAGTTTCTTTCACTCTGCAAGTCCTTGTTTCCAGGGACCTGGAAGGACAGTGAGTGAATTGTCCTTTTGCTATATTGTGATTAAAAAAAACATTTATTCTAGGGACAGAAAACTCTAGGTAGGGACAGTGTCAGTTTCTTTCACTCTGCAAGTCCTTGTTTCCAGGGACCTGGAAGGACAGTGAGTGAATTGTCCTTTTGCTATATTGTGATTAAAAAAAACATTTATTCTAGGGACAGAAAACTCTAGGTAGGGACAGTGTCAGTTTCTTTCACTCTGCAAGTCCTTGTTTCCAGGGACCTGGAAGGACAGTGAGTGAATTGTCCTTTTGCTATATTGTGATTAAAAAAAACATTTATTCTAGGGACAGAAAACTCTAGGTAGGGACAGTGTCAGTTTCTTTCACTCTGCAAGTCCTTGTTTCCAGGGACCTGGAAGGACAGTGAGTGAATTGTCCTTTTGCTATATTGTGATTAAAAAAAACATTTATTCTAGGGACAGAAAACTCTAGGTAGGGACAGTGTCAGTTTCTTTCACTCTGCAAGTCCTTGTTTCCAGGGACCTGGAAGGACAGTGAGTGAATTGTCCTTTTGCTATATTGTGATTAAAAAAAACATTTATTCTAGGGACAGAAAACTCTAGGTAGGGACAGTGTCAGTTTCTTTCACTCTGCAAGTCCTTGTTTCCAGGGACCTGGAAGGACAGTGAGTGAATTGTCCTTTTGCTATATTGTGATTAAAAAAAACATTTATTCTAGGGACAGAAAACTCTAGGTAGGGACAGTGTCAGTTTCTTTCACTCTGCAAGTCCTTGTTTCCAGGGACCTGGAAGGACAGTGAGTGAATTGTCCTTTTGCTATATTGTGATTAAAAAAAACATTTATTCTAGGGACAGAAAACTCTAGGTAGGGACAGTGTCAGTTTCTTTCACTCTGCAAGTCCTTGTTTCCAGGGACCTGGAAGGACAGTGAGTGAATTGTCCTTTTGCTATATTGTGATTAAAAAAAACATTTATTCTAGGGACAGAAAACTCTAGGTAGGGACAGTGTCAGTTTCTTTCACTCTGCAAGTCCTTGTTTCCAGGGACCTGGAAGGACAGTGAGTGAATTGTCCTTTTGCTATATTGTGATTAAAAAAAACATTTATTCTAGGGACAGAAAACTCTAGGTAGGGACAGTGTCAGTTTCTTTCACTCTGCAAGTCCTTGTTTCCAGGGACCTGGAAGGACAGTGAGTGAATTGTCCTTTTGCTATATTGTGATTAAAAAAAACATTTATTCTAGGGACAGAAAACTCTAGGTAGGGACAGTGTCAGTTTCTTTCACTCTGCAAGTCCTTGTTTCCAGGGACCTGGAAGGACAGTGAGTGAATTGTCCTTTTGCTATATTGTGATTAAAAAAAACATTTATTCTAGGGACAGAAAACTCTAGGTAGGGACAGTGTCAGTTTCTTTCACTCTGCAAGTCCTTGTTTCCAGGGACCTGGAAGGACAGTGAGTGAATTGTCCTTTTGCTATATTGTGATTAAAAAAAACATTTATTCTAGGGACAGAAAACTCTAGGTAGGGACAGTGTCAGTTTCTTTCACTCTGCAAGTCCTTGTTTCCAGGGACCTGTAAGGACAGTGAGTTAATTTTCCTTGTGCTATATTGTGATTAAAAAAAACATTTTTTCTAGGGACAGAAAACTGTAGGTAGGGAGAGTGTTTTTTTTCTTTCACTCTGCAAGTCCTTGTTTCCAGGGACAGAGAAGGACACCTGAAGGTAGCCCTTATTGCTTTTTTCCCATCTCCCTGCAGGCCATCTATTAGAATGTCTGGAAGGCAAACAAGGAGAGGCAGACAGTCAGGAGGCAATAAAAGAGGGCAAGCAGGCTCTGTGTCTGGGGGCAACAGTGCTGGTCGTGGACGCGGTGCATTGTCATCAGCACATGGCCATGGGACACGCTTGTCCTTCTTTTCGGCAGCTGGACATGTTGAGCCACATCATGCCGAAGACTTGGTAGAGTGGATGACCAAGCCCTCCTCCTCCTCCTCATCCTCTCTCACCCAGGCTCAGGGTACTGGAAAAGCAGCTGCCAAAGCGTCGTCTTCCCTGGTATCAATGTCAGACAAATCATCAGTCACTCCTTCCCTAGACCCACCATGTCCTCCTCCTGAGGAGTCCCCCGAACTGTTTCAGCACAGTGTTGGGTACATGCTCCAGGAGGATGCCCAGCGTTTCGAAGGGTCTGATGATGAAACCCAGCTAGAGGAAGGCAGTAGCGTGAGAGCAGACAGAGGGGATGCTCAAGAAGGACACCAATCTGGCAGTCATGTTCCAGCAGCTGCAGCATACTGCCAGATTGGCTCCAGTGATGAGGAGGGAGGGGATGATGAGGTCAATGACTCCACGTGGGTGCCTAATAGGAGAGAGGAGGAGGAGGAGGATGAGGAGGAGGCACATCTCCAACGAGGCAGGATGCCCTTTGGTGGCCAGCGTAAGGGCAGTACACCGACGGAATCACACCGCAGAGCTCCGCCTGTGCAGGGCGCTGCCTCTGCCCGTCATTCAAAAAGTTCTTTGGTGTGGGCCTTTTTTGAGGCTAGTGCATCAGATCGCACAGCTGCTGTTTGCAACATATGTCTCAAGCGTATATCGCGTGGCCAAAACATCAGCCGCTTGGGTACCACATGCCTGACCAGACATATGTTGACCTGCCATGCAGCTCGTTGGCAAGCCTACCTCAAAGACCCACACCAAAGAACAAAGCGGACCTCTCCTTGCACCGCATCAGCTGGGATCTCCAACCCCACTATAACTTCAGTCCTCTCTGAAACATGCACTGAGAGGAATGAAGGTGTAGAATTAGGTGTGTCACAGCCAAGTACTTGCGCCCACTCTGCTAGCAGTACACCGACGTCCGATTCTAGCAGGCAAATTTCCCTGCCCCAGCTGCTGGACCGTCGAAAGAAGTTCACTCCCAGCCATCCACATGCCCAGCGGTTGAATGCTAGCTTGGCTAAATTGCTAGCGCTTCAACTGCTGCCTTTTCAGTTGGTAGACTCGGCCCCCTTCCGTGAGTTTGTGCAATGTGCGGTTCCTCAGTGGCAGGTTCCCAAACGCCACTTTTTCTCACGGAAGGCTATTCCGGCTCTCTACCGGCATGTGGAAGGCAATGTCTTGGCCTCGCTGGACAGGGCGGTCAGCGGTAAGGTGCATATTACCGCTGACTCATGGTCCAGCAGGCATGGACAGGGACGTTACCTTTCTTTCACGGCCCATTGGGTCACTCTTTTGGCAGCTGGGAAGGATTCAGGACAAGGTGCAGTAGTGTTGGAGGTTGTCCCACCGCCACGCCTCCAAAATGCTACTACTGGTTGTGACACACCTCTCTCCTCCACCCCCTCCTCTTCTTCTTCCTCCATGGCCTCTTCCTGTGGTTTGTCCTATGAACCAGCGGTGCTCCGTAGCCGTTCACGGGGCTACGCAAGTACGCAGGCAAAAAGATGCCATGCCGTGCTTGCGCTGGTGTGTTTGGGGGACAGAAGCCACACTGGGGCAGAGGTCCTGTCTGCTCTGCAGGGCCAGGCCGAGAGGTGGTTGACGCCACGCCAGCTTAAGCCAGGAATGGTGGTTTGCGACAATGGCACCAACCTCCTCTCCGCCCTCCGACAGGGACAACTGACCCATGTGCCCTGTGTGGCTCACGTCCTTAACCTGGTGGTGCAGCGGTTCTTGGGCAGGTACCCGGGCTTACAGGATGTCCTGAGGCAGGCCAGGAAAGTCTGTGTGCATTTCCGCAGATCTTATAATGCCAGTGCTCGCCTGGCTGAGCTGCAAAAGGAGTTGAACCTGCCCAAGAACCGCCTTATATGTGACATGCCCACCAGGTGGAACTCAACGTTGGCCATGCTGCAGCGGCTGCACACGCAGCAGAGGGCCATCAATGAGTACCTGTGCGACTACGGCACCAGGACAGGGTCAGGGGAGCTTGGTTTTTTTTCTCCACGCCAGTGGGGCATGATCAGGGATGCATGCACTGTCCTGGCACCATTTGAGGAGGCCACGAGGATGGTGAGCAGTGACAGTGCATGCATCAGTGACACTGTACCTCTTGTCCACCTGTTGGAGCACACGCTGCGTGGAATAATGGACAGGGCACTTGAGGCAGAACAGAGGCAGGAAGAGGAGGACTTCCTTGCCTCTCAAGGCCCCCTTTACCCAGACAGTGTTCCTTCTGTCCCACCCATCGCACAGGAAGAGGAGGAGGAGGAGGAGGAGGAGGATTGTGTCAGCATGGAGGTGGAGGCTGGCACTCAGCATCATCAGCAGCAGTCTTTTAGGGATGATTTACAGTCCCAAGAAACCAGTGGACTTGTACGTGGCTGGGAGGAGGTGGCTGCGGATCATGTCGTCCTTAGTGACCCAGAGGACTCCGGAGCGAATGCCTCAGCAAACCTACGCTGCATGGCCTCCCTGATCCTGCAAAGTCTGCGGAAGGATCCTCGTATTCTTCGGATCAAGGAGAGGGACCATTACTGGCTGGCCACTCTCCTTGATCCACGGTACAAGGGTAAGGTTGCGGACCTTATGTTACCGTCGCAGAGGGAGCAGAGGATGAGACAACTCCGGGAGGCCTTGCAGAAAGGTCTGTGCAACGCGTTCCCAGAGACTGGGAGGTTGCAAACTCCTGGTCCTGGACAACGAGTTGCTGAGGCTTCGGCCAGTCAAAGAAGGAGCGGTGGGGAAGGTGGCCGTCTGACCGATGCGTTCAGACAATTCTTTAGTCCGCAGCCCCAAAGTATGATTGGTTCCAGCAACCATCGCCAGCGTCTGATAAACATGGTGCAGGAATATCTAGGGGCAAGGTCAGACTTGGACACCTTCCCCACCGAAAATCCTCTGGCTTACTGGGTCTTGAGGATGGATCACTGGCCAGAGCTTGCACAGTATGCAATTGAGCTACTGGCCTGTCCTGCATCCAGCGTTCTTTCGGAACGCACATTCAGTGCTGCTGGAGGATTTGTCACGGATCACAGGGTGCGCCTGTCCACCGACTCGGTTGATCGACTGACTTTCATCAAGATGAACCAGTCTTGGATCACCACCAGCTACCACACACCTGATGCTGATATAACAGACTAATTGATTTTAAAATGTCACATCCCTTCAAGACTGATGCTGATGCTGAGTGCCTGTGCTGTTATGTTGACTGGCTATCCTCCTCCTCCGAGTCCTCAATGATACGATTGATGATGATAGCTTGGAAGATCATTTTTGTTTATGGGTGCCGCCACCAGTGCCTAACGCCCAATTTTTCAGCCCCTGTTTAACAGGGGCGTGTAATTACAATTTTTGAAGCAATACTTTGCAACAGGGCTCATTGCTGTGCTCCAAGTACAGTATCTGTGAGGAGTTGCAGTGTTGTGCCACCAGTGCCTAAGGCCCAATTTTTCAGCCCCTGTTTAACAGGGGCGTGTCATTACAATTTTTGAAGCAATACTTTGCAACAGGGCTCATTGCTGTGCTCCAAGTACAGTATCTGTGAGGGGTTGCAGTGTTGTGCCACCAGTGCCTAAGGCCCAATTTTTCAGCCCCTGTTCAACAGGGGCATGTAATTACAATTCTTGATCTAATAATTCACAGCAGGGCCCATTGCTGCACCCACCAAGAGTAACTGTCAGGGCTTACAGTGTTGTGGCACCAGCACCACCATCAAAGGCCCAATTTTTACTACCACTGTTCAACAATTATATGTAATTAAAATTCCTGATATAATAGTTGACAGCAGGGCGTTCCAGCACCAACCAAGAGTAACTGTGAGTGCTTACAGTGTTGTGCCAACACCAACAACTAAGGGGCCTATTTCTGCAGAGTATATACGGCAGGTCCCTACTTTCAAACATCCAACTTACAAACGACTCCTACTTGCAAACGCAAGAAGACAACAGGAAGTGAGAGGAAATCTACCACTAGGAAGGAAAATTCTCTCCTGTAAGAATAAATATGGGAGAAAGGTGTCTCCTCTGTACTGATGCTTTATCAGCAATCCTTGTTTCAAGAAAAACACCACATTTCAAAAACAGTTGTCATTGGGACGGAAAGTGAGGTGAAATGTTCTGAACAGGGGCACAGACAGCAAAACAAATGTTACAGGGGTGATAACCCTTACCTATGTTTTCCAAAAAGTTTAAAAATAGATTTTTGGGCTGGAGCTACACTTCAACAATGTACCTGTTCAAAATTACAAACAGATTCTACATAAGAACAAACCTACAGTCCCTGTCTTGTATGCACCGCCTGTATACGGCTGTTCAGAGTATATAGGGCCTTTTTTATTTTATGTGCGGGGTTCCCCTTAATATCCATACAAGACCCAAAGGGGCTGGTAATGGGCTGGGGTAGGGGGGGGGGGTCATGGGGTAGCTATGCCATTTTTCTTAAAGAATTTCATCCATATTACCGGGACCAGACATTACATTAAAGCCGCAAGCAGTTTTAAATGGCTTTTTTTTCCTTTAGAAGTGTCATTTTGTGCAGGGACAGTTCTAAACACGGGAAACACGTGGCACTTCACAGGCATACTTTAGACACCCCCCAGGTACGATATTTAAAGGAATATTTGACTTTTTTTTTTTCACTTTATGCATCATTAAAATGACTGCTCCCGAAAAACGACCGTTTTTAAAACTTCTTTTTGCATTGATACATGTCCCCTGGTGCAGAACCCGGGTTCCCAAACCCTTTTTAGGACAATAACATGCATAATAGTTGTTATAATTAGCACTTTAGAATTCGAACGTTCGCATCCATTGTATTTAATAGGGTTCTAATGTTCGTTCGAACTTCCGGTCCGTTCGCGGGTTCTGGTGCGAACCGAACCCGGGGGTGTTCGGCTCATCACTACTGACCACTACATAATACACTATACACTACCCACAGACCACTACTCAATACACTACATACTGACCGCTACACAATACTCTACCCACAGACCAATACACAATACACTATACACTACATACTGACCGCTACACTATACACAATACACTATTCAATACACTACATACTGACCGCTACACAATACACAATACACTATTCAATACACTACACAATACACTATACACTATTCAATACACTACATACTGACCGCTACACAATACACTATTCAATACACTACATACTGACTGCTACACAATACTCTACCCACAGACCAATACACAATACACTACATACTGACCGCTACACAATACACTATTCAATACACTACATACTGACCGCTACACAATACACAATACACTATTCAATACACTACATACTGACCGCTACACAATACTCTACCCACAGACCAATACACAATACACTACATACTGACTGCTACACTATACAGGCATACCCCACTTTTAAGTACACAATGCGACCAGAGCATGTATGTAAAACGAAAATGTACTTAAAGTGAAACAATAAGTTTTGTTCACTTCTAGGGTATAGTGGGGGGTCAGGGGCTGTAGTGGGGGTGTCAGGGGCAGTAATGGGGGTCTCAGGGGCTGTAGTTGGGGTGTCAGGGGCACACAGGAACAGGGCGGGCTATGCTCTCAGAGCTTCAGCTCCTTCTACTGCGGCTGCAAAATGTCTGTACAGTACTTGTGAGGCACTTTACATACACTCGCCGGTATGTCCTTACTCGTGAGTGTATGTAAAGTGAGTGTACTTAAAGCGGGGTATGCCTGTACACAATACACTATTCAATACACTACATACTGACCGCTACACAATACACTATACACAATACACAATACATTATACACAATACACAAACTTTCTGGCTGCTCCCTCTCCCTAGACCATATCTACTCCCCCCAGGCCGCGTGAGTCTCTTACCTTTTTTTTCTTCCATCTGCTCTGCCGCCTGTCACACTGCTCGCTGGACTGCCTGTCCTGACGGGGACATGATCGGGAGACCCGGCCGGAGAGGAGGAGGAGGAGGAGATGATGATGATGGCGACCACAGACTGCCTGCCTGCCTGCCACCGCGCCACGGACCTGGTGACCTGGGCCAGAGAGGAGGAGGAGGAGGAGAAGACAGCCCCGCTCCCCCGCGATTAAGGACAGGCCACATGACCCCTTTTGCCCAATCACAGGGCGCCAGGGGCCAGCCTGAGAATTAAGATGGTGGCCGGAGCAGCGCGGGGTCACAGAAAAAAAAAATTGATTTATGGAGCTAGGGTGACACCGGCGCGGGATTGTGCCCCCCAAATGTTGCACCCGGGGCCTAGGCCCCCCTCGCACCCCCCACGCTACGCCACTGCTTCACAGTACATGCCATTGGTGCAATCTAATGTCCATAATTTGTTCACAGGTGCACTTTAATACCACTTTATTCATTAATATAAACCAGAATGCTTCAAAGTATTTATGTATTTATATAATTCAGTAGAAAATTATTTCATTGGTGAAGCTGCCACCACTATGTCTGTTCTGCAGAATTTTGGTAGTCAAGAGCAGTGAAGCCATAAAAGGACCTTTTTTAGTCACAGCTTTTTCTTAATCTGTCTTTGGACATATGTCCTGCTTAATACTTCACAAATCATGGTGCAAATCATTGACAAAGGAAGCTTTGCCATTTCTTATAGATGAAGCACGAATAGATAGTTTGATTCTATCCAGTTCAGAGCTCAAAAGAAACATAGAGAAACATACATATTTTATAGATCACACTAACCTGCTTTGCATGCTCCTGTCATGCTGTCTGAAGATGTGAAAGATTAGGTTCAGACAGTGTGAAATAAAACATAAGGCAGTCATACTGCTGCACTGCTGTACTGAACTCCCTGTACCAAACAGCTTCTTCTAGTTTACACACAAGTATGTCTGGTGCCTATAAATATTTGTTGGCTTCCCTAGGCAATATTAATTATAAATAGCTTTCCCCTTCAATTTTTTTCTTCATTATTGAAATTTCTTTTATTCTGTTATTTTAATGTGTATTTTGCAAAAGCACGTGCAGACCGGGCGTTTTTTTTTCCCCCTTACTATCATTGGTGCTACATATTTTACTGCTGTAGCATACATTCATAGAGGCCAGATATGTTGCACACTAAAGCTTGCAATACACTGACAAACATTAGGAAGACATATTTAAAAACTACACATTCTGGAAGCAAAATGATCTACAGTGACTTTCCTAACTTCAGATTAGTAACTGTTGTTGCCCTTTCCAATGAACCTACCATTTCTGGTCACTAAAGCATTTTCATTGTATATTGTTTGGCAGGCAGTCCTAGACCTGTAGTCAGGGGAGTCAGGATCCTCCGAACAGTGAAACTATCTTTGGTGTGGCACAAAAAAAATAAAGAATTCCGGCTAATATTAGCAAATAGCAGACATTTTGTGGTATCTAAACTAAACAGGACCTGTACTCAGAGGCGTAACTAGAAACCTCTGGGCCCCGGTGCAAGACATCACAAAGGGCCCCCCCTCGAAAAAGCATGATTTTGATACTTTTTTTTTAGGGGGGTTGCAACGGCGGTAGTTGAGGGGGGATGGCAGTTGTGGTACTTGAGGGGGGTGGCAGTGGTGGTACTTGAGGGGGGTGGCTGCAGTGGCAGTGCCATCCTCTCCCACCACCACCTGTGCCTCTTACTGATCCCATCCTCCCACCACTGATCTCATCCCTATCCCCCCCATCACCTCTGTTGTAGAAGTAATGGGGGGATAGGGATGAGATGAGTGGTGGGGGGATGGAATCAGTAAGAGGCACAGGTGGTGGAGGTTGGCATCGATTGCTTAGCTCTGCAAAATGTCACTTACCGTCAATCAATCGATTCCCCGGGAATTCCGTTCGATCGGTCACGGTCACCGTGCCTTCTAATCTCCCGCCAGGATGCCTTCTTGCCTCATGGGTAGACCGTATAGGTATTCCACGCAGAGAGGAAAGCTCCTCCCTCGCCTTCTCTCATTGGTGTCAGCATGTCTGCTGACTTAATTTTTCAGTGTCTGCCCCCAGTGTCATTGCTGCCTCTGCCCAGGCCCAGATTTACTCCCTTTGCCGCCCCAAGGCCAGGTCCTTCAATACCGCCCCCCCCACACACACCATCACATAGGGGGACTCCCCAGAGAGCCCCCCTTACATCAGGGACCCCACAGAGCCTCCCTACTTACATTAGGGTCCCTAGAGAGCCTCCTCCTACATTAGGGTCCCAAGAGAACCTCCCCTTACATCAGAGTCCCCAGAGAACCTTCCCTTACATCAGGGTCCATAGAGAACCTCCCCTTACATCACGGTCCCCAGAGAACCTCCCCTTACTATAGGGTCCACAGAGAGCCTCCCTACTTACATCAGGGTCCCCAGAGAGCCCCCCCTTACATTAGTGTCCCCAGAGAGCCTCCCCTCCTACATTAGTGGCCCCAGAGAGCCTCCCTTCCTACATTAGTGTCCCCAGAGAGCCCCTCCTTACATCAGGGTCCCCAGAGAGCCTCCCTACTTACATCAGGGTCCCCAGAGAGCCTCCCTATTTACATCAGGGTCCCCAGAGAGCCTCCCCTTATATCGGGGTCCCCAGAGAGCCTCCCTACTTACACCAGGGTCCCCAGAGAGCCTCCTCTTATATCGGGGTCCCCAGAGAGCCTCCCTTACATTAGTGTCCCCAGAGAGCCTCCCCTCTTACATTACATTAGTGTCCCCAGAGAGCCCCTCCTTACATCAGGGTCCCCAGAGAGACCCTTCTTACATCAGGGTCGCCAGAGAGCCTCCCCTTACACCAGGGTCCCCAGAGAGCCCCCCTTACACCAGGGTCCCCAGAGAGCCTCCCCTTACACCAGGGTCCCCAGAGAGCCTCCCCTTACACCAGGGTCCCCAGAGAGCCCCCCCTTACACCAGGGTCCCCAGAGAGCCCCCCTTACACCAGGGTGCCCAGAGAGCCCCCCCTTACACCAGGGTGCCCAGAGAGCTCCCCTTACACCAGGGTCCCCAGAGAGCTCCCCTTACACCAGGGTCCCCAGAGAGCCTCCCCCTTACATCTGGGTCCCCAGAGATCCCCCCATACACCAGGGTCCTCAGAGAGCCCCCCTTACACCAGGGTCCCCAGAGAGCCTCCCCCTTACACCAGGGTCCCCAGAGAGCCTCCCCCTTACACCAGGGTCCCCAGAGAGCCTCCCCCTTACATCAGGGTCCCCAGAGAGCCACCCCTTACATCAGGGTCCCCAGAGAGCCTCCCCTTACACCAGGGTCCCCAGAGTGCCCCCCCCCTTACACCAGGGTCCCCAGAGAGCCCCCCCTTACACCAGGGTCCCCAGAGAGCCTCCCCCTTACATCAGGGTCCCCAGAGATCCCCCCATACACCAGGGTCCACATAGAGTCCCTCATTACACCAGGTTCCTCAGAGAGCCCCCCTTACACCAGGGTCCCCGGAGAGCCTCCCCTTACATCAGGGTCCCCAGAGAGCCTCCCCTTACATCAGGGTCCCCAGAAAGCCCCCCTTACCCCAGGGTCCTCAGAGAGCCACCCCCCTTACACCAGGGTCCCCAGAGAGCCTCTCCTTACATCAGGGTCCCCAGAGAGCCCCCCTTACACCAGGGTCCACATAGAGCCCCCCCTTACACCAGAGTCCCCAGAGAGCCCCCCCTTACACCAGGGTCCCCATAGAGCCCCCCCTTACACCAGAGTCCCCAGAGAGCCCCCCTTACACCAGGGTCCCCATAGAGCCCCCCCTTACACCAGGGTCCTCAGAGAGCCCCCCTTACACCAAGATCCCCAGAGAGCCCCCCCTTACACCAGGGTCCCCAGAGAGCCCCCCCTTACACCAGGGTCCCCAGAGAGCCCCCCCTTACACCAGGGTCCCCAGAGAGCCCCCCTTACACCAGGGTCCCCATAGAGCCCCCCTTACACCAGGGTCCTCAGAGAGCCCCCCTTACACCAAGATCCCCAGAGAGCCCCCCCTTACACCAGGGTCCCCAGAGAGCCCCCCCTTACACCAGGGTCCCCAGAGAGCCCCCCTTACACCAGGGTCCACATAGAGCTCCCCCTTACACCTGGGCCCCCAGAGAGCCCCCCCCCCCTTACACCAGGATCACCAGAGAGCCCCCCTAACATTAGTGTCCCCAGAGGCCCCCTTCCTTACATTAGTGTCCCCAGAGGCCCCCTTCCTTACATTAGTGTCCCCAGAAAACCCCCCCCCCCTCTTACATCAGGGTCCCCAAACAGCTGACTCCCCCCTTGCAGGGGTTCCCCTGTACCTGGCTGGTGGAGGTGGCGATTGGCAGCTCTATGGTGTCCACAGGCAGGGGGGTCTTGCTGGGGCTAGTAGTTCTATATCCGAACCATGTGAGGGGGGAGGGGCCTCTGACCCGGGCATCAGCAACATTGTGCAAGCAGAGTGAAAGTGAAACTAATACCTGCCCGGGTCAGAGGCCCCTCCCCTCTCCTCTGTATACACACTGACACTCGAGTACTACAAGCCCCAGGGAGATCTTGCTGCCCACACAGGCACCATAGAGCTGCCGATCGCCGCCTTCCACCTCCTCCCACATCTCCCCACTGCACTCTAAACGGTCAGCCAGAGGTGCAGGCAGGGGAGATGTCTTGGGAGTCTTGGGGGGTTGCCGCGGTGCCGCCCCTGCATCCACTGCCTTGTCAGCACCCGATCCCTGCGGCGGAAGGGCTCCTCATACTGGCGGGCGGTGGGCGGGCCCCTCACACGGGCGGCGGGCGGGCCCCCCCGACTTCACGGAACTACAGGGCCCAGTCACAGCTGCGACTGCTGCGACCCTGAAAATTCCGCCACTGCCTGTACTTTTGAATGTTTAAAGTGATCATTTTTCCTCAAAGACAAAACTAAACTGAGATCACCTTGTAAAAGAAGCTAAATACTTGCTAAATACTTGGACACAGAAGATGAGGGAACCAAGACAAAAGTTTTGGCTATTGGCAGTGCCTGGATCTCTTGAAAAAATGAGGATTTGTCCTCCCACCTACCAAAGAGTTGCATGCAGTATCTGCTTCTTTTACAAGCTAAATGCAGTTTAGTTTTAATCACTTTAAAACATGTGGAAAAAAAAATACCCAAAGCACCTTCAGACGCCATACCTACTACAGATTTTGAGTGGGACACTTTCTCTCATTGAGCAGGTGGAAAAAGGTGGGGATTCCAATAGAGAACTGTAATATCTTAGAGTTTGTAAATTAGATATTTGCTTCAGATCCACTAGTCATGTAAGTCTTACTATGCATATGTCAATTTGTTTAATTTCATGATAATTTCTTCTGGTATGATATGTACAGATTTTGTATATTACATCATACCACTAAAAAGAATATATACAACATACACGTAGCAGATGTCTAACCTATACTAAATACAAATGTAAATGCCCAGTGGCAATATCAGGCCTCATTTGTCTAATAATTTCTGCTGCTTTGACATCCTATTTGCATACAAATGTGTGCGTACTGCAAGAATCTAACCTGTTGCTATGGCTTTCCACCACACTGATAATTCTTACTGCTGGGCATTATTAATGCTAATATAACATGGCATGCTTAGAACTGTGTCATTGTCATTCTTTTACTAGTTCCCTGCATTATTTTTAAAATGTATGGTTTTGTTTTCTCACTGAGCTCCATCTTCATAAAGTCATACAATTATCTGTATCTTAAATGACAAATGCAGCTGAGCTACTTTCCTTCCCCAACAGCCATCCATGGGCAGATGATTAAACATGCTGTACAGTATTTGTTAAGGATTCTGCTTTTCTTTCTTTGCTGTCGCAGAATTTCTGATTTGTATCTCACCATTGTGACTATACAGGAGTTTTTCTTTCAGCCTCATCAAAACATTGCTGTGGTCAATAATTTGTTTCACTTAGCTTAGCTCACATAACCAAAAGCATGGCTATTAAAAAAAATAATAATAATAATTTACTTTTGAATAATTGTATTTTTCATTTTCTAAACCCCCTTTCTTAAAATACTGCCTATGAATAAATAAATTAGTCTGAAAGGGTTATTTACAGATTACTATACATGATGTTTCTATTTTATTGCTTATCTCCCTGGTTACCCTCATGGACAGGGCTGAATGTTTATGGATCAGCTGTATTGTGTCAGAGGCCTTCAGTGCAGGTTCTGAAAGTTATTATCCTTATATGGAAACAGGACTACTTTGCAGTATAAGCTCTTGAAGAAGGAGCCGCTGACTATTTTGCTATTTTAAACAGAGCAGCCACAAAAAATTGCTATTCTAAGGGGCCATAATAAAAGCAGTCTAGAGGAAACCAGTTTAAGCCCAGGTTCACACTGGGCTGTGGGAGTGAAGCCGTGCGAATTCATCTGAACTCGCACAATTTCACTCCTGCATGTAAGTCCCGATTTCGGTCACGATTACAGAGACATCTGTGCAGGTTTCTGCACAGATGTCAATGTAAATCGCGGCCCGAAATCGCAAAAAGTAGTACAGAAACTACTTTTTGAAATCGGTGCATTGCCGCAGATGCGGCGTCGCACCGATTAGGACGCTGTCATTGCCGGAAATTGCCGGCAAATGCCACCGATTTGACATGCGATTTGACATGTCAAAACGCATGTCAAATCGCACCAGTGTGAACCAGGGCTTAATATGGTCATATGTATGGGAGATTTTGAAAGGTACACAATTTAAAGATAAGCAATGATTCTCAATGTGTGCAGTGGGGTGCAGTGTTATGAACATTATTGGTGTGTGAAAAAATGTTGTTTTAGAATTTTATACATTTAGCAAAGGTGTGCCCATTCCAGAATTGGCAAGGTTGGGGTTGAAGGGTGTAGGTATGGTGTCAACTGAAGTGACACCATTTAAAGAGGGTGACAGATGAAGGTGGAGGTGTGGAGGCTAAATAGTGGGTGGAAAATGATTCTGCTAGTGTAATGAGGGCAGGGTGGATTGGCATCCAGAATGTGTGTGTGGGGGGGGGGCGGGGGTTGGTGGCAGTGGTGAGAGTAAGGGAGGGCTCTGATTAGTAGAACGAGTGGTGAAAACAAGAGAGGGCCTGTCAGAGTGATGAGAATCTAGGGTGGTGCTAGCAGTAGTGAGAGTGGCTCTGGTAGGGTGGTGAGAGCTGGGAGCTGTGCTAGCAGAGTGGAGAGATCAGGGAGGGAAGGCTGCCAGAGTTGGAGATTTGTGAAAAGTAAACAATGATTCAAATAGGTGGAGTAGGTTGCAGAATTATGAACATGATTGGTGTGTGAAAACAATGCAGTTTTTAGTTTGCAATTGCAACAAAAATCAAAACTCTAATTTGCTTCAAGCCAAGATTGAAATTCCACAGCTGTGTAAATTCACTGGAATTCATATAGCACAGAAAGATTTTGCGAAAGTGTCTCAAGTGTTCTAAACATGGTGCAGCATGCTCCAAATGCATGTAGCTGTCTAGAACTTGTACTTCAATTCAGTGCATGCTGCAACACTTTTAGAATGCATGCAAGACACTTTTATGATGTCTATGTATGACAAAAAAGAGTTGGCTTAACTTTTGTAAGATGTGAGCTGTCTATATGAATTTAGTGCAGGTGTTACATCACAATGTAGAAGTGTAGCAAATTAGAATTACCTGCATTTGGAGCCTGAGTTGCTGTCAGAACCAAAACTGTTGCAGATGTTTTTTTTAATTAGGCACAACACTAGGGATGAGCTTCGTGTTCGAGTCGAACATACGTTCGACTCGAACATTGGCTGTTCGATCGTTCGACGAAGATCGAACGATTTGGGCCGTTCGCGCCAAATTCGAGTGACGCGAACGGCCCACAATGCACTACGCCATCGCAGTGTCATCCAGGCGCTGTGATTGGCCAAGCATGCACTGTGACCCCGCATGCTTGGCCAATCACAGCGCCGGCAGCGAGGAGAGCAATGATTGGCCACAGGCAGGATGCCTGTGGCCAATTATTGCTGAGGGTGTTTAGTACACGCCCCACACTATAAAAGGCCGCCAGCACGGCGGCCTAGTGTAGTGTGTTCCGGAGCAGGGATAGAGTAGCATAGGCAGGGACAGTGACTGTTATTTCTTTCTTGCTTAACCTGGATTCCTTTAGTTTAGGGAAAGAGAAGGATAGGTAGGGAGAGTGTCAGTGTGTTTTGTGCTTCTGCTATAGTGTGCTTAAAAAAAAACATTTATTCTAGGGACAGAAAACTCTAGGTAGGGACAGTGTCAGTTTCTTTCACTCTGCAAGTCCTTGTTTCCAGGGACCTGGAAGGACAGTGAGTGAATTGTCCTTTTGCTATATTGTGATTAAAAAAAACATTTATTCTAGGGACAGAAAACTCTAGGTAGGGACAGTGTCAGTTTCTTTCACTCTGCAAGTCCTTGTTTCCAGGGACCTGGAAGGACAGTGAGTGAATTGTCCTTTTGCTATATTGTGATTAAAAAAAACATTTATTCTAGGGACAGAAAACTCTAGGTAGGGACAGTGTCAGTTTCTTTCACTCTGCAAGTCCTTGTTTCCAGGGACCTGGAAGGACAGTGAGTGAATTGTCCTTTTGCTATATTGTGATTAAAAAAAACATTTATTCTAGGGACAGAAAACTCTAGGTAGGGACAGTGTCAGTTTCTTTCACTCTGCAAGTCCTTGTTTCCAGGGACCTGGAAGGACAGTGAGTGAATTGTCCTTTTGCTATATTGTGATTAAAAAAAACATTTTTTTCTAGGGACAGAAAACTGTAGGTAGGGAGAGTATTTTTTTTCTTTCACTCTGCAAGTCCTTGTTTCCAGGGACCTGTAAGGACAGTGAGTTAATTGTCCTTGTGCTATATTGTGCTGAAAAAAACATTTATTCCAGGGACAGAAAACTCTAGGTAGGGACAGTGTCAGTTTCTTTCACTCTGCAAGTCCTTGTTTCCAGGGACCTGGAAGGACAGTGAGTGAATTGTCCTTTTGCTATATTGTGATTAAAAAAAACATTTTTTTCTAGGGACAGAAAACTGTAGGTAGGGAGAGTGTTTTTTTTCTTTCACTCTGCAAGTCCTTGTTTCCAGGGACCTGTAAGGACAGTGAGTTAATTTTCCTTGTGCTATATTGTGATTAAAAAAAACATTTATTCTAGGGACAGAAAACTCTAGGTAGGGACAGTGTCAGTTTCTTTCACTCTGCAAGTCCTTGTTTCCAGGGACCTGGAAGGACAGTGAGTGAATTGTCCTTTTGCTATATTGTGATTAAAAAAAACATTTATTCTAGGGACAGAAAACTCTAGGTAGGGACAGTGTCAGTTTCTTTCACTCTGCAAGTCCTTGTTTCCAGGGACCTGGAAGGACAGTGAGTGAATTGTCCTTTTGCTATATTGTGATTAAAAAAAACATTTATTCTAGGGACAGAAAACTCTAGGTAGGGACAGTGTCAGTTTCTTTCACTCTGCAAGTCCTTGTTTCCAGGGACCTGGAAGGACAGTGAGTGAATTGTCCTTTTGCTATATTGTGATTAAAAAAAACATTTATTCTAGGGACAGAAAACTCTAGGTAGGGACAGTGTCAGTTTCTTTCACTCTGCAAGTCCTTGTTTCCAGGGACCTGGAAGGACAGTGAGTGAATTGTCCTTTTGCTATATTGTGATTAAAAAAAACATTTATTCTAGGGACAGAAAACTCTAGGTAGGGACAGTGTCAGTTTCTTTCACTCTGCAAGTCCTTGTTTCCAGGGACCTGGAAGGACAGTGAGTGAATTGTCCTTTTGCTATATTGTGATTAAAAAAAACATTTTTTTCTAGGGACAGAAAACTGTAGGTAGGGAGAGTATTTTTTTTCTTTCACTCTGCAAGTCCTTGTTTCCAGGGACCTGTAAGGACAGTGAGTTAATTGTCCTTGTGCTATATTGTGCTGAAAAAAACATTTATTCCAGGGACAGAAAACTCTAGGTAGGGACAGTGTCAGTTTCTTTCACTCTGCAAGTCCTTGTTTCCAGGGACCTGGAAGGACAGTGAGTGAATTGTCCTTTTGCTATATTGTGATTAAAAAAAACATTTTTTTCTAGGGACAGAAAACTGTAGGTAGGGAGAGTATTTTTTTTCTTTCACTCTGCAAGTCCTTGTTTCCAGGGACAGAGAAGGACACCTGAAGGTAGCCCTTATTGCTTTTTTCCCATCTCCCTGCAGGCCATCTATTAGAATGTCTGGAAGGCAAACAAGGAGAGGCAGACAGTCAGGAGGCAATAAAAGAGGGCAAGCAGGCTCTGTGTCTGGGGGCAACAGTGCTGGTCGTGGACGCGGTGCATTGTCATCAGCACATGGCCATGGGACACGCTTGTCCTTCTTTTCGGCAGCTGGACATGTTGAGCCACATCATGCCGAAGACTTGGTAGAGTGGATGACCAAGCCCTCCTCCTCCTCCTCATCCTCTCTCACCCAGGCTCAGGGTACTGGAAAAGCAGCTGCCAAAGCGTCGTCTTCCCTGGTATCAATGTCAGACAAATCATCAGTCACTCCTTCCCTAGACCCACCATGTCCTCCTCCTGAGGAGTCCCCCGAACTGTTTCAGCACAGTGTTGGGTACATGCTCCAGGAGGATGCCCAGCGTTTCGAAGGGTCTGATGATGAAACCCAGCTAGAGGAAGGCAGTAGCGTGAGAGCAGACAGAGGGGATGCTCAAGAAGGACACCAATCTGGCAGTCATGTTCCAGCAGCTGCAGCATACTGCCAGATTGGCTCCAGTGATGAGGAGGGAGGGGATGATGAGGTCAATGACTCCACGTGGGTGCCTAATAGGAGAGAGGAGGAGGAGGAGGATGAGGAGGAGGCACATCTCCAACGAGGCAGGATGCCCTTTGGTGGCCAGCGTAAGGGCAGTACACCGACGGAATCACACCGCAGAGCTCCGCCTGTGCAGGGCGCTGCCTCTGCCCGTCATTCAAAAAGTTCTTTGGTGTGGGCCTTTTTTGAGGCTAGTGCATCAGATCGCACAGCTGCTGTTTGCAACATATGTCTCAAGCGTATATCGCGTGGCCAAAACATCAGCCGCTTGGGTACCACATGCCTGACCAGACATATGTTGACCTGCCATGCAGCTCGTTGGCAAGCCTACCTCAAAGACCCACACCAAAGAACAAAGCGGACCTCTCCTTGCACCGCATCAGCTGGGATCTCCAACCCCACTATAACTTCAGTCCTCTCTGAAACATGCACTGAGAGGAATGAAGGTGTAGAATTAGGTGTGTCACAGCCAAGTACTTGCGCCCACTCTGCTAGCAGTACACCGACGTCCGATTCTAGCAGGCAAATTTCCCTGCCCCAGCTGCTGGACCGTCGAAAGAAGTTCACTCCCAGCCATCCACATGCCCAGCGGTTGAATGCTAGCTTGGCTAAATTGCTAGCGCTTCAACTGCTGCCTTTTCAGTTGGTAGACTCGGCCCCCTTCCGTGAGTTTGTGCAATGTGCGGTTCCTCAGTGGCAGGTTCCCAAACGCCACTTTTTCTCACGGAAGGCTATTCCGGCTCTCTACCGGCATGTGGAAGGCAATGTCTTGGCCTCGCTGGACAGGGCGGTCAGCGGTAAGGTGCATATTACCGCTGACTCATGGTCCAGCAGGCATGGACAGGGACGTTACCTTTCTTTCACGGCCCATTGGGTCACTCTTTTGGCAGCTGGGAAGGATTCAGGACAAGGTGCAGTAGTGTTGGAGGTTGTCCCACCGCCACGCCTCCAAAATGCTACTACTGGTTGTGACACACCTCTCTCCTCCACCCCCTCCTCTTCTTCTTCCTCCATGGCCTCTTCCTGTGGTTTGTCCTATGAACCAGCGGTGCTCCGTAGCCGTTCACGGGGCTACGCAAGTACGCAGGCAAAAAGATGCCATGCCGTGCTTGCGCTGGTGTGTTTGGGGGACAGAAGCCACACTGGGGCAGAGGTCCTGTCTGCTCTGCAGGGCCAGGCCGAGAGGTGGTTGACGCCACGCCAGCTTAAGCCAGGAATGGTGGTTTGCGACAATGGCACCAACCTCCTCTCCGCCCTCCGACAGGGACAACTGACCCATGTGCCCTGTGTGGCTCACGTCCTTAACCTGGTGGTGCAGCGGTTCTTGGGCAGGTACCCGGGCTTACAGGATGTCCTGAGGCAGGCCAGGAAAGTCTGTGTGCATTTCCGCAGATCTTATAATGCCAGTGCTCGCCTGGCTGAGCTGCAAAAGGAGTTGAACCTGCCCAAGAACCGCCTTATATGTGACATGCCCACCAGGTGGAACTCAACGTTGGCCATGCTGCAGCGGCTGCACACGCAGCAGAGGGCCATCAATGAGTACCTGTGCGACTACGGCACCAGGACAGGGTCAGGGGAGCTTGGTTTTTTTTCTCCACGCCAGTGGGGCATGATCAGGGATGCATGCACTGTCCTGGCACCATTTGAGGAGGCCACGAGGATGGTGAGCAGTGACAGTGCATGCATCAGTGACACTGTACCTCTTGTCCACCTGTTGGAGCACACGCTGCGTGGAATAATGGACAGGGCACTTGAGGCAGAACAGAGGCAGGAAGAGGAGGACTTCCTTGCCTCTCAAGGCCCCCTTTACCCAGACAGTGTTCCTTCTGTCCCACCCATCGCACAGGAAGAGGAGGAGGAGGAGGAGGAGGAGGAGGATTGTGTCAGCATGGAGGTGGAGGCTGGCACTCAGCATCATCAGCAGCAGTCTTTTAGGGATGATTTACAGTCCCAAGAAACCAGTGGACTTGTACGTGGCTGGGAGGAGGTGGCTGCGGATCATGTCGTCCTTAGTGACCCAGAGGACTCCGGAGCGAATGCCTCAGCAAACCTACGCTGCATGGCCTCCCTGATCCTGCAAAGTCTGCGGAAGGATCCTCGTATTCTTCGGATCAAGGAGAGGGACCATTACTGGCTGGCCACTCTCCTTGATCCACGGTACAAGGGTAAGGTTGCGGACCTTATGTTACCGTCGCAGAGGGAGCAGAGGATGAGACAACTCCGGGAGGCCTTGCAGAAAGGTCTGTGCAACGCGTTCCCAGAGACTGGGAGGTTGCAAACTCCTGGTCCTGGACAACGAGTTGCTGAGGCTTCGGCCAGTCAAAGAAGGAGCGGTGGGGAAGGTGGCCGTCTGACCGATGCGTTCAGACAATTCTTTAGTCCGCAGCCCCAAAGTATGATTGGTTCCAGCAACCATCGCCAGCGTCTGATAAACATGGTGCAGGAATATCTAGGGGCAAGGTCAGACTTGGACACCTTCCCCACCGAAAATCCTCTGGCTTACTGGGTCTTGAGGATGGATCACTGGCCAGAGCTTGCACAGTATGCAATTGAGCTACTGGCCTGTCCTGCATCCAGCGTTCTTTCGGAACGCACATTCAGTGCTGCTGGAGGATTTGTCACGGATCACAGGGTGCGCCTGTCCACCGACTCGGTTGATCGACTGACTTTCATCAAGATGAACCAGTCTTGGATCACCACCAGCTACCACACACCTGATGCTGATATAACAGACTAATTGATTTTAAAATGTCACATCCCTTCAAGACTGATGCTGATGCTGAGTGCCTGTGCTGTTATGTTGACTGGCTATCCTCCTCCTCCGAGTCCTCAATGATACGATTGATGATGATAGCTTGGAAGATCATTTTTGTTTATGGGTGCCGCCACCAGTGCCTAACGCCCAATTTTTCAGCCCCTGTTTAACAGGGGCGTGTAATTACAATTTTTGAAGCAATACTTTGCAACAGGGCTCATTGCTGTGCTCCAAGTACAGTATCTGTGAGGAGTTGCAGTGTTGTGCCACCAGTGCCTAAGGCCCAATTTTTCAGCCCCTGTTTAACAGGGGCGTGTCATTACAATTTTTGAAGCAATACTTTGCAACAGGGCTCATTGCTGTGCTCCAAGTACAGTATCTGTGAGGGGTTGCAGTGTTGTGCCACCAGTGCCTAAGGCCCAATTTTTCAGCCCCTGTTCAACAGGGGCATGTAATTACAATTCTTGATCTAATAATTCACAGCAGGGCCCATTGCTGCACCCACCAAGAGTAACTGTCAGGGCTTACAGTGTTGTGGCACCAGCACCACCATCAAAGGCCCAATTTTTACTACCACTGTTCAACAATTATATGTAATTAAAATTCCTGATATAATAGTTGACAGCAGGGCGTTCCAGCACCAACCAAGAGTAACTGTGAGTGCTTACAGTGTTGTGCCAACACCAACAACTAAGGGGCCTATTTCTGCAGAGTATATACGGCAGGTCCCTACTTTCAAACATCCAACTTACAAACGACTCCTACTTGCAAACGCAAGAAGACAACAGGAAGTGAGAGGAAATCTACCACTAGGAAGGAAAATTCTCTCCTGTAAGAATAAATATGGGAGAAAGGTGTCTCCTCTGTACTGATGCTTTATCAGCAATCCTTGTTTCAAGAAAAACACCACATTTCAAAAACAGTTGTCATTGGGACGGAAAGTGAGGTGAAATGTTCTGAACAGGGGCACAGACAGCAAAACAAATGTTACAGGGGTGATAACCCTTACCTATGTTTTCCAAAAAGTTTAAAAATAGATTTTTGGGCTGGAGCTACACTTCAACAATGTACCTGTTCAAAATTACAAACAGATTCTACATAAGAACAAACCTACAGTCCCTGTCTTGTATGCACCGCCTGTATACGGCTGTTCAGAGTATATAGGGCCTTTTTTATTTTATGTGCGGGGTTCCCCTTAATATCCATACAAGACCCAAAGGGGCTGGTAATGGGCTGGGGTAGGGGGGGGGGGGGTCATGGGGTAGCTATGCCATTTTTCTTAAAGAATTTCATCCATATTACCGGGACCAGACATTACATTAAAGCCGCAAGCAGTTTTAAATGGCTTTTTTTTCCTTTAGAAGTGTCATTTTGTGCAGGGACAGTTCTAAACACGGGAAACACGTGGCACTTCACAGGCATACTTTAGACACCCCCCAGGTACGATATTTAAAGGAATATTTGACTTTTTTTTTTTCACTTTATGCATCATTAAAATGACTGCTCCCGAAAAACGACCGTTTTTAAAACTTCTTTTTGCATTGATACATGTCCCCTGGTGCAGAACCCGGGTTCCCAAACCCTTTTTAGGACAATAACATGCATAATAGTTGTTATAATTAGCACTTTAGAATTCGAACGTTCGCATCCATTGTATTTAATAGGGTTCTAATGTTCGTTCGAACTTCCGGTCCGTTCGCGGGTTCTGGTGCGAACCGAACCCGGGGGTGTTCGGCTCATCACTACACAACACATAACAAGAGCAATTAATGCCAGAAAAGTGTCACAACAGCTTTATTGAATTCCCTTCAGTATGGACAGTATAGCCAACTGAGTAGAAAGTAAAACTTGCATTTTCATTATTGCACATGCCCTGACAGGCCATTAGTCTAAGGCAGGGGTCTCCAAACTATGGCCCTCCAGTTGTTCAGGAACTACAATTCCCATCATGCCTTGTCGTCTGTGAATGTGAGCGTTTTACAATGCCTCACGGGACGTGTAGTTCTGTAACAGCAGGAGGGCGTAGTTTGGAGATCCCTGGTCTAAAAGGTCTACTCTGGCTGTATATGTTTGGGAAGCACAGGGATTCCCTACACCACGGCGGGGTTCTACTGTTATGGACTATTGTTATGTGTGTACACTCCAAACTTCCTCCTATGTTCCAGTTACAACTTTATAGACTATTGTTTACTTATGTTCAGTAATGTGTGTGGAACTTATGGTACAGGGAGAGAGAGACTCAGTTGCTATTGATACCTAATAGACTATGGTACCCACAGTGCAGCTGTACTCCCAGAATGCATTACAACCACCGCACAGCCTGCTGGGGGAGGTTACATAAAGGAAGGGAGGGGCCACGCTCGGTCTCTCTGGACTTCGCCCTCAACCAAGCAGGAAGTCTGTGTGAGGCCTGCTGCCAGAGCGACTAGGCCCAAAACCTGGGCCTGTAGTTTCGCGGAGGATCATCAAGCCAGAGAGGGATCTCTTTCCGTGTGATCAGCTCACGCTTCTCAGATACCGGGGTCATCCACCAACCGACATCTACGGCGGCTGTGAGAGGGACCGGAGACTGTGCTTTGCGGAGAGGTCGCGGATCGGGGTACCGACAATGGATCGTGTCAGGCGGACTAGGCCTGTTTGGGTGAGCGGGCACCTGCCCAGAATCTACAACTGGTTGTTAGGCCTATGAGTTTTTAAGGCCCACCATCATCCGAATCGTGAGCCGCACCTACACTAGGACATAGCGCAGCGCATGGTAGCTGCGTAGTTAAAGTTGGCATTATACTGACTGAGAGTTTAACTCCCAAAAGCATTGCGGGAGTTTAGCTTACATTTTTAATCTCCTTTGGATTACAATTATAAAGTGCACCAACGTTTTGCTAGCGAAGACTCCCACCATTGAGGAACTCATACAGAAATCTTAGTCAGGCCTGACTGGAACTAACATTGAGGGACACAGGGTGATATTGCCCCCTAGGGGGAGCTTGTGAGCTTGATATTGTTTATCCATAGAAAATAGACATTAGCCTATTGTAGAACCTGTATATGATACACATTATTGACTCTTGCAGGGCCCTGCAGAGTCATTTATAGCTATAAAAGAGATACATACATATATATATATATATATATATATATATATATATATATATATATATGTACTTAAGGTGGTATATTTACATGCAGAATTGTGTTTCCCCATAGCCAATGGATTTTACAATTCTTTCCGCTACCAGTTGTGCCAAGGGAGGGTTTGAGCTAGTTAAGGGGTTGAGAATCAGAGGGCAGGCCCAAACAAAACCAGAAGCACCTACGGGGGTAGTGCTATATATATATATATATATATATATATATAATATATTTATAGTATATAAAAAGTTTTGCCTTTAGTTATACTTTAACCTGTAATGTTTTGTCTGTATTAGCTGCCTCAATTATGTGTGTGTGTCTTTATTTAACTGAGTGGTTTGATTTATCCTGATTTACAGAAAGCTGGTAATATCACTTCTTCTGTTTAGTCATTGCTGTGACTAACTTTTTTGCAGTGTACGGTAAATGATTATGTGGGTCATCTCCCTATTCTCTTCCTTCACATATTTCTGAAATAGTGAGATTCTGACAAGGTTGAGATAAATGTAATAAAATGCAAACACAACCAGTTGAATCTAGAATCTAAAAAGACTGACATCTGGCTTTGCAGATGTAGCTGTCTATTAGAAGTGGAAGGTCCCCTATTGAAGTTATTTTAGTGAATGGAGCTGCGATGTCACAAGTGTAATTTTTTTTTTGTTAAGTAACAAACATGTCATACTTACCTGGTTACCTGTGGTTTTGCACAGAGCAGCCCTGATCCTCCTCTTCTCTGGTCCCCCACTGGTGCTTCTGGCCCCTCCCACCTGCCAAGTGCCTCCAGAGCAAGCAGCCTGCAATGGGGGGGAGCCAAGCAGGCTTCCTCCTGAGTCGCTACTAAACGTATCTATTCACACACAGAGCTGTGGTTCAGCCCTGTCCCCTCTCTCTCCTCATTGGCTCACTTGCTGTGATTGAAGAGGGAGCATCCTCGGAGAGCGGAGACTCTTGTGCACATTGCTGGATCACGATGGGCCTCAGGTAAATATTAGGGGAGGCTGGGGGGATGCTGCACAGAGAAGGTTTTTTACCTTCAGGCATAGAACCACTTTAATTTTGTTGTCCGCCAAAGGAGAACTTTAACAAGTGCCTGTGTATACTAAGTCTCTGAACTCTGAGTATTGTTGTCAGGCAGTAGAGTTGGGCTGAACACCCCTAGGTTTGGTTTCAAAAATTTGAACTCGAACCGTGAACCCGATTAAGTCTATGGGACACAAACTTGAAAAATCAAAAGTGCCCATTTTGAAGGCTTATATGCAGGTTATTGGCCATTAAAAGGGTATGGGGGCCCGGGTACTGCCATGGGGGACATGTATCAATGCATAAAAAGTTGTTTTAAAAACAAGTGTTTTTAAAGGAGCAATGATTTTAATTATGTTTAAAGTGAAAGAACACAAATGAAAAATTATTTTAAATATAGTGCCTGAGGGGTCCCCTTAGTTTCCCTTTAAAGTGGTGTTTCTGTATCGTGTATAGAACCTGATGCAACAAAACTGACATATTGAAAGAAAAAAAGACATTTAAATTGATTTTCCTTGCATTTTTTTTTGTAAACAACGGCTTGGGGAGCCAGTCTGTATGATGAGGCCACAATTTAGTGCACTCGGAACAAGATTGGAGATTTTTTGGATAAGTTCTGGTGACTCTTTGGCAGACTTTGGATGGAAATAACACATTTTTGAACAACAGTGAGCAAGCCTTATGTGAAGAATCCAAATTATAGTACACTCAGGCCAAGAGTAACAATTTTTTTTTAGCTAAAGTAAGTCTCATTCGTAGACTTTAAATAGAAGCAACAGGTGCGTAAAAAATTGTCTTTGGTTGTTGTAATTGGGGTTTGGGCAGGAGTTGTAAAGCCAGCAATTTGGACAAGCTGGAATTTAGACGCTGGGCATTTGGGTGCCAAGGAGTATATATTTTTTTCTTTCGATGCAGCTGCTGGGGCAGAGAAGTTTGCCTTCCATACTCTACAGCTGGTGGTGTGCTGCTGGCAGACGTGTTGCAAGGACCTGTGACACACTTTTTCTATATCATCATCCCTGTCAGTTGAGGCTGCTGAGAGGTCATGAGATATAGCAGGGGTAGACATGAAAGGTGACAAGTGAGGAGGAGAAGAATTGTTTCCCTTTTGTGTGGCTTTCAGGTGCTCTTGGCAATAAGCTGAGTGGTGGGAGGTTAAATGCCTTTGTAAGCATGTGGTACTCAAATGGCTGGTCTTTTTGCCACTCTAGATCTGCTTGCAGCAGAGATTGCAAACTGCAACAGTGCGATCAGCTGCACGTGCTGAAAAAGGTCCACACAGCTGAGCTGTGGAAAGTAGGCCGGGAGATAACAGCTCCACAAACTGATAAAATTGGGTGGCTGCTCTCTACTGTTCCATGATGTCTGCCTCTGGAGACATCCTGCCTCATTGGGGTTCTGCCTCCCCCTCACTTTCCTCCTCTGCTCTGTCTGGCACCCAAGTAACGTCAGTGACCACATCATCCCCTCCATCCTCATCATCACTGGAGCCAACTTGGCAATACGCTACAGCTGGGGGAACATATCTGCCAATTTGTTGTTTATCAGTGTTTCCCCCTCTATGTAGGCTCATGTTACTCCCTTTCTCAGCCTCAGAATCAACATCAGAATTAAGTAATGCCTGTGCATCTTCAAGAAGCAAGTGACTGATGCTGTGTTCAAATAATTCAGCTGACTCCTCCATGACTGATTCTGGGGCTATGACAGGAGTAGCTGTGGACAAGGAGGCAGAATAAACCGCTCTGACAGCTGCGGTGGACTGCACACTAGTCTCAGCTTGGGTGATAGATGATTAGGAGGATCAGGATGGTTTAGTAAGCCAGTCCACCACCTTCTGTGAATGCTGTGGCTGGATAGCACGGTCAACTTCACTACACAGAGAAAAATGTGCCATGCCTGAGGACGGACAATGTCCACCGTTGCCTGTGGACACAGACGCTGCTGGCCCCCTCATAGTGGTATGGGAAAGTCAGCCTCTCCTTATTTGCCTCTCAGACATGATGGGGAGGGCTTATTACCCAAATTTAATAGATACTGGGAAATGTGTAATTGCATGCACTTTATTCATGGAAAAGTATTGTTTGGTGCACTTTAAATTAAGGACTGCAGCTGACAGAAATGTAAAAACTATAAAAATAATGATAAAAAAGGGGGAACAACAGTATCACAGTCAGAAAAACTGCGGCTGAAAATTTTAAAAAAGGGGGCAGGCAGGGGACAAAAAAAATCAAAAAATCAACGAAACAAAAAATGCAGCAACTAAAAAAAAGGGGTATACAGCACTAAATGTTATGTAAAGCTGTGTTAAACACAGCACTACACTAACACTACATTCACTCTACACTGACATTACACTATACTCACACTATACTGACACACTATACTCACACTACACTGACTTACTATACTCACACTATAATCACATTTCACTAACACTGCACTGATACACTAGACTTACACTACACTATACTCTATACTCAGACTACACTAACACTACACTGACACTCTATACTTAGATTCACAATAACACACTAGTTTGCTAGTAGTATCTATCTCCACTCTAACAACACACTGCAAAAGGTTCCTGTGGGAAGGAACCTTTTATAGTGTGGGGTGGGACTATGAGCACTGAGCCATGATTAGGCAAAGTCATCATGACTTTGTCCAATCATGGCTCTGACGGTGCTCTCTGCCCTGATTGGGCAAAGCCTTGCACCTGACCAGCGGTCAGGTGCATTGCTTCATCCACTTAGGGCCCTAGAATACACTGTGCATTAATACAAGTAAAAGGTGCAAAAAGCTAAAATAATTCATAACCTATAAGCATTCAGTATATGTGCTGAATAGGCATAATAATATATGCACAATAAGACACCAAGTCCACAATCTCTAAAATTGTTTTAGAGGAAGTCCATAAAATTTATAATAATAATAATAGTGGAGGAGGGAGGGAGAGGGGTAAGAAGGGGCAAAGAAGGAATCATCCACGCTGAAGGCTGCCATCTGGGAGGAACAGAAACCATGTCCCCAGTAACAAGAAGGGAGAAGAGGCGTCTCTGGGTGCAGATTTTTTTCAAGTTTTAATATGAAGTAAAGTAACATAGGCAACTCACATTTGGGGAGTAGATAAAAGGCGTTGTATTGTCCCAAACATGGGGGTGTCCGTAGTGAAGTCATTCCCTCTATCCTGTCAGTGTGCGGCTTGTGATGTTCCTCGTACACTGCTAGATGGTTTCTGCCGGCTGCGAGTGGAGTGTAACTCAACACGAGGCTTGGGGCACACAATGCTGTCCATACAAAGGGAGATGACATCACTGGAAAAGCGACGCGTTTCCTGAGCGTGCAGGCTGTGGATGATGGAAACAGCTGCGCTCCTTCTTCAAGCTGACCTTTTTGATAGAGGGAACGACTTCATTGCTGACACCCCCATGTTTGGGACAATACCATGCCTTTTATCTACTCCCTAAATGTGAGTTGCGTATGTTACTTTACTTCATATTAAAACTTGTAAAAAATCTGCACCCAGAGGCGCCTCTTCTCCCTTCTTGTTTATACACTGTGCAGTGCACAGTGCTTTCTGGGGTGCTCGGCCAGTGAGCATCCCACTGAGCGCCCCAAAATTTGGGTGTTCGTAAGAACACGCAAACAGGCGATGTCCGGGCCCAACTTTTGCTCGGCTCAAACTGTTCTCCCAACTCTATCAGGCAGCTTGAGCCAGGGAGTGCTTGAGAGTGTGAAAACTCCAGCAATGGTTGCCTAATGCCTACTTTTGAGCCCAGGTGTACTTCTTGATTTATTCAGTTGATATGTACAATATTTCCTTTAAAGGACAACAGTACCTTTGATATAAATTGTTCTTCAATAAATGTTGTAAACTCCCTGAGTGCAGACCATCTGGTCTCATAATGTATTCACCTTTGTCCTCAATCTAGCAATCTTCAGCAATTAGGCATCACTCGAGATTAAAGGCAAACTTTCTATCAAAGGTGCAGTTGTCTTTTAAACCTCAGCAGATGGACTCTTGTATTGCTTAGTAGTATATAATAGTCGTATAGTACAAATATACCACATAGTAGTATACGTAGTATAGTATACTACTATACCATAGTATACATAGTAGTAGTAGGGTTGTATATCCCTGTACAGGGCTCTTTAATTTTACTAGTATGAAACTGCAAGAGCAATTTGAAATAAATATTAGTCTATGATTATGTGCCTGACCCACTTGGGAAGTGTGCAGTACCTTACTTTGATAAAGTGTTAATACTTTAATTTATGTGAAAGAAGACACTTCTCATAAATCTTTACATATATTAACATAATATGTTCTTTTATTTATAAGGGTTTGGGACAGTAGCTCAGGTAAGAGTTATAAATCTTTTCTCCCTTCTCTGGATAAGCTAGAAACATAGCTGATAACTGTTAATTCTGTTCTTACAACATAACAGAGACACTTAGCTCATTCATTTCTCCAGTACTGGGGAGTACATTTTCCTTGTCGAAGTTTAACAAAATATCTTTTAATGATGTACAAAAAAAAAATCCCCTAATATGATACAGCTTATGACTGCCAGCTTATGAGTGCCTGCAAATGTCAGAACAATCAGTGTTATAGAATGATTTGATCCCTTTGCAAGTTACTATTGTATGAGCATTTTCATGCAAGCTTGAAGCCTTAGTAAGGTTGAGCAGTTGTATAAAATGAATCAGTCCTTGAGAACACAGCCTACATTTGTCATTGTTAGCTTATGACTCACTCAGGCAGCTTATCAAGATATGTCTCTTAAGAGATCAGATAAATAGGGACAGTTGGAAATGTTTTTTGCATAATGATAGCTTAGTATATTCTGATCAACATTATTAAAAACAAACTGGAACAATTCCACTCTACTAAAGTAACAATAGGAATATACAGTATAGTGGTAGTGCACATATTTTTTCCTTGCTCATCTGTGATAGCTAAAAAATTACATTTGTAAACATGTTTGCTTTTTTTATCTGAAATATTACAATTTTAAATTCTCCTTTTTAAGCCAGCACGTGCTGTTTCAGGTTACTTTTCATGTTTTTTTCAGGTTCACTTTTGATGGAAAAATGCCTGTTTACATAGATAAGTAGCTCAAGCTAAAGTTGACACACAAATGTAAAGCCTGAAACACACGGGCCGAATATCAGCTGGTAATAACAGAAACTGGCTGACAATTGGCCTGTGTGTACAACAGCCTGTCCAACAATCAGAGCTCACAGCCAGCCACAGTTCTGGTGGGAGGGCAGTCCCCCTGTCAGAACACAATAGCTCAGTGGGGAGATCACTGTGTTAACATTGCAAAGTTAAGCCCCGTACACATTCAGCCCATGTGTATGGCAGTTGGTCTGACAAAAGCCGGCCGTTTGGCCAGCTTCTGTCGGAAGAGCATGTTGGAAAACCAGTAGCCAAGCGTTTCCTGATCAGTACTCTTATGCTGCGTACACACAACCGTTTTTAATGACGAGAAAAATGCAATTTTAAAAATGATCGTGTGTGGGCTTCAGAGCATTTTTCACGACGTGAAAAATGGCCATGAAAAAATTGGAACATGCTCTAATTTTTCTCGTCATTTTTCACGTCGTTATTTTTCTCGTCAGGAAAAACGGCCGTGTGTAGGCTTTAACGACGTGAAAAAAAATGCGCATGCTCAGAATCAAGTATGAGACGGGAGCGCTCATTCTGGTAAAACTACCATTCGTAATGGAGATAGCACATTCATCACGCTGTAAGGGACTGAAAAGCACGAGGCTGAAAAGCGTGGATCGTTTCTCAACAAACTTTACTAACACAAGGATCAGCAAAAGCAGCCCAAAGGGTGGCGCCATCCAAATGGAACTTCCCCTTTATAGTGCCGTCGTACGTATTGTACGTCACCGCGCTTTACTCAAGCATTTTTTTACACGATAGTGTGTAGGCAAGGCAGGCTTGAGAAGAATCACGTCGAGAAAAACGCAGTTTTTTTCAATGACATTAAAAACAGTCGTGTGTATGCGGCATTAGCCTGGCTGAGAGCGTTGACCAGAGTGTTCTGGTGGGGGGCTTTCACAACAGGGGAGATCGCTGTATTAGCATCAGATCGTTAGTACAGCTGCTCTGACAGGAGCTGACAGTTTTTTTTTTCATTCAACCCGCTGGGTTGAATGGAGAAAAACTCATAGTGTGTACCAGGTTTTAGTACAGAGAGGTCCTCCTTGAATGAGATTTAAGTCAGAGCAGTAAATCATTGCAATGACTCATCATTGGGTGGTTCTGCTGGAGTTTCAGTGATGGCCAGTCTGTCTGAACGATTATTACTGCTGTATTATCCTTTTAGTGAGCCCCTAGTACTCTGGGAATCTTTTTGAATTGTATTAAATGTAAATCTAAAAAGCAAAGTTTGTAAACTTGTAGAGATACAGATATAAAACAGCAGTTTGAAAACTTACAAACTTAAAAAATAGGAAATAAATTTGACACTATAAAGGAGAACTTGAGGCAATACATTAAATTCAGTAATATAAAGTGAAAACCTGAATGTTCTGCTTCTGTGAGTTTCAGACAACATTGTAGCTATAACACACAGTCAATGTGATGGAACGTTGAATCCTCTCTATCTACTTTGATTAGTGGAAGTTGCTCTCAGCTGCATGAGAGCATTTGTAGCATCAATTTGCTGATTCTCACAATCTCCTTCTGAATTTCTCTTATGCCTAAAAGTTATGTGTCAAAAAGCAAAGTAAATGTGTAAAAAGCAGCCAATATGTGACTGCTGGCTATCTAATGTTGATATCACCTGCAGTGAAGCAGAATAGGTCAGCTTCACTGTCCCTGAATGAATATACAGTGTCGGTGTAAGAAAAAGACGGCTTTCATCAGAGGCTTCTTATATATTTTATTTTGTAAAGTGTTGCTTTTAGCCTGTATTTTCATGAAATTTGAATTTGGCCAACAGTGATAAAAAGTAAACTCAAAACTTCTCTGGGTGAACAATACTAACTAAAGCATATCTTCACCTGTAAGCAAAACACAAAACAAATGTATTGTAATTTATCAGCCCTTAGATGTGGTGGCTGCATACTGTATCGTTGAAGGAGCAGCATTGTCCCTCTAAGCGTCTTTCTTGAATTGGACTAAAAACACCACCTCTACTTCTTAAAATAAGGAGGAGGCATTTGGTAGTTTACAGAAGATAGCTAAGAAAACTGATAACACTGGGGTTGATTTACTATAACTGGAGAGCGCAAAATTTGCTGCAGCTCTGCATACAAACCAATCAGCTTCCGGTTTTTTTTTGTCAAAGCTTAACTGAACAAGCTGAACTTAGAATCTGATTGGCTATCATGCACAGCTGCACCAGATTTTGTTATTTTTAGTTTTAGTAAATCAACCCCATTATGTGAGATATCAGTTCGGTACAAAGGAAGTTACAAGGACTAAGGATTTCTGACAGGATCAACAAATGCAGGCACCACATTTAATTCTGATAAGTTGCAATATATACAATATTTCATATACAGTATCTTCTTAGTTTTGAATATCCTTTAGGTTATTTTTTTTCTGAAACAATGGCATGCAAGCTGTATGATTTCAATTTTAGACCCCTTTCACACTGAGTCGCTTTTCATGCGTTTTAGCTCTAAAAATAGCGCCTGAAAAGTGCCTCCCAGTGTGAAAGCTCGAGTGCTTTCACACTGGGGCAGTGCACTTTCAGGATGGGAAAAAAAGTCCTGCAAGCAGCATCTTTGGGACGGTGCGGGAGCGGTGTATGCAACGCTCCCAAAACACCCTTCCCATTGAAATGAATGGGCATTTGTAACCCTTTCTTTGGCCACTAGCAGGGGTTAAAAGCACCCCACTAGTGGCCGAAAAGCACTTCTATAACAGTGGTAACATGCCGCTAGAAATAGCAGTGCTTTACCGCTAATGCTGGCACCACCCCAGTGTGAAAGTACCCTTAAAATAGTTTAGAAAATGGGGTTTGGAGAACCTAGAGTGAAAACAGCAAGGCTTTTTTTCAGGTAAAACTTGGTGGAACTCAGTTCCACCACCTCTAGCTCAGACCCTTTGGTGCCTGCTCACCACAATCACTTGTAAACACAAAAAAAGCCCTGGAAAACAGTAACTGAAAATTATAACCTCCTCCTTTGTCCCTAATCCTCTAGATTATAGCTTGAAATTTCTGATCCTAATACACTGATAGCTAAAGTTTAAAAAAAGCGCTGCTGGAAGCACATTAGGTCCTTTTTTACCCTTTCTGTACCCTTGGTGCCACAAAGCTACCCCTGGTGCTGCAAAAATTCAGCTATTCAGCTTCAGGGGGCAAGACAATTTCTGCTATTTTCCACTTCACTGTGATGTTCCAAAAGGAGATGTGGACAGCCTCTTGAACTTGAAAGTTGGGTCAATATTTGTGTGAAATATAAAAAAGACTTGAGGTACAGCCAGCATAAAGTGACAATGACACTAAAACCTGCTTATAAAAAAATAAAAATTCTATCTAAGTATGTATTCTTAACTCAAAAAAGTACTTTCTGTTACTCTCAGTTTCATCCTTTCTTCCAATGCCTTGTTTTTGATGCTGTTATCTGACTTACTGCTAGAGGGTGGCTACATTCATTCTTCATGGCCCCTCTGTATGTAGTAATGTAGTCACTGCTGTGATGGACTGGGGACTATGGACTATGGTAAGGTGACCAGATTTTTTAAATGAAATCCGGGGACATATTTTTATTCGTTTTTTACTAGTAATGGTGGCAATCAGCTACTCTCTGCCCGTCGCCACCCGCCTCACAGCCTGTCAAGTCTTACTCTCCGGGCCACAGCTACTACTGGGTGGGGTGCGGAGGAAAATCACTCCACCAGGGAAGGCAAGGAGATAAGCAGGCAGGCGGCTGGCCGGGACTTGAGCCAAGGCAGAAGAACATGCGAGTGGAGCTGCACCCGAAACTGAAGAAATATTCCCTCCGCTCCGCTCCGACCAGCACATGATCTTAAGAAAGGGGCACAGATAATGGAAAAAAAATACACCCCCCTAAGCTAGTAGGTGCGGCGGAGCGGGGGGTGTGTAATTCAGAATTTTTATTTTTTATTCTGCACTGACTGTCTTTGAAATTGCCCCAGCCCCTGTTCAAATCCAATGGAAAAAGGAAGGTGCGCCAAGATTAGTGCAGCTTTAGAGAGTATTTTAATATGTGGCAGTAATACAGACAGCCAAATGGCTACTCACAGGATGATGGAAAATAAAAGGCATGTATAGTGCGTGGTCCAGTGTCAACAGCAGCAGTCCGTGGGGTAGATGTTGAGCCCAGAAGATAAAGGATGGGGCAGCGATCCAGTGTCTGAAGGGGAATCCTCGGCATGTAAACACACTGGTCGTATGCGATACGCAACCTCCTGTGAGCCTGGACCTGGCTCACTAATGGTTGCTGCTTGTTCCAAATGAAAGTGAGGGGGGAATATAGGGATTCGGGTTTCAAGAAGGACATTACAAGGTGGCAAAAAAACACAGTAAGAAACAATTTCATGATAAAAAACTGATTACTAGGCCATTAATTAGTGGTATGTGTATAGATTATTTTTGGAGAATAAAGATATAATTTAGTGTCATAATGCCTAAAAAGTGCAGTGGTGGATTAGGAAGCTTTTCCCACTTATTAAGTATCTTTTCTTTTAAAGGTATCAGGGGTATTTGCATAGACTTTATAAGAGTAACACCTAGTAGAAAGGGAATAGAGATACAGGCCTAAACACAACCAGACCAGGATTTTCAAGTGCAATATCTGAAACTAAAGTAGCATTGTAGTAAATGTAATTTCTTCCTCAACTCTCATTTCTTCCTGCAACTCTGAAACCTGCTTGCAAGTTTGTTAGGTCCTTTAAGAAGCTACAAGTTCTTGCAAACTCTTCTAGTACTTACTGTTTTTTTTTAACCTGTAGTTATTCTGGTTGTCTTGCCCTAATCTAAACTTGCTTGCTGATTGTGATAACATATTAGAGAAAAACCTATTGTGATTAACTACAGATAGAATGAAAGACAAGGATTACTTTTGCTACTAGCAGAACAGACTGTTCTAGTCCAGTGTTCTTTGAAAAAATACTGTGCGCTCCGGAACAATTCTCCAGGGCCGCAAGTTAATTATTGTTTTTTTTCCCCTGGTTTGCCTTCTGATTACAAGTGCAGATTGTTAAATAAACTGTTCAAAGATACTTATCTTGCATTTCTGTCTTGTTTCCTTTCATTGCCATATACGTCATGCTTTTTCTGATACATTATTAAAATCTCAATGAGCAGTGTAATTTGCTAAACAGGATGTTGGATCCTATGTCTAAGATTGCAGAATGCTAAACAGCGTTGGCATCTTAGCAATGTCCTGTCATTACAAAGAGAGGCAAAACTGTGCATATACAGTACTCCACTTATTAATGCAAGAGAAAACAGTGCAAAGGGGATTTCCAGCATTAATTAAAAATAAATCTCCCATCTGCTTCGTTATTACACGCAGGAGTAACCATCACAACCCCTAGCAGCATAAAGACCCTCGTCCATGGATTTTCATTGACCAGAGCACTGAAGAGCTATCTTGTCAGTTATGGTAGTGTTAATGGTACAGCAAAACATGTGACTTCACTAACTGGAATACCATTTTTCAGAAAGTCTTGTAGTTGACCTCTGAAATAAAAGATTGAGGATAGAGCAAAAAATATATATTTGATATTTAAAGTCGACATGCATGTGTTTATTTCCCCCCAAAAATACTTTAGGTCTCAGCTTTCCCATGATTCTAACTTTTACAGTAATAACTAAAAAAATCTTATGGGGTGTAGTTCCTTTAGCCACTGTCTTTACTTCTACCTCTTCATGACTGTGTGAGACTATGGGGGAGATTTACTAAAACTGGTGCATACAGAACCCCCCTGAGACATTTTTACTTATATGTAAGCCTATAATATTGCTTACCTATATGTACTGAAAATGTCTCCTAAACGTGCACTGTTTAGGAGATATTTACCTTGTAGTGTGTAGATAAGGTCATTGGCACATGTGCAGTGAAGAAACGGCCCTCCATGCTGTTTCTTTCCCAGTGTGTGCCGTGACTGGCGGCTCCTGCAGCCCAGGAAGGAAGAGGTGCGAAGATGGATGCTTCCACCAGCGGGGACATCGCGGACATTGCGGGCTTCGTTTGCAGGTAAGTGCCACAAAAATAGTGCTAGCCCATAATGCTTTTACTTTGCAGGGGAATAAAGAGGAAGTAAAACCCATCAGGGTTTACTTCCTCTTTAAAGTGATTGTAAAGCTTTGTTTTTTTTTTTGTTTTTTTTTTTAATAACAAACATGTTGTACTTACTTCCTCTTTGCAAGGGTTTTGCACAGAGTAGCCCCGATCCTCCTCCTCTGGGGTCCCCCGGTGGCGCTCCTGGCACCGCCTCTTGTCCAGTTCCCCCACAGAGAGCCGATATCCATGTCCATTGACACAGACAGCATGACCCGCCTCCCATGTCACAGGATTTGATTGACGGCAGCGGAAGCCAATGGCTCCTGCTGCAATCAATCTATCCAATGAGGACCGAGACAGCGGCTGGAGCTGCTGTGCTCATCCCCGTCACTGAAATGATTGGGTTCAGGTAATAAAAAGGGGGGGTCTGGGGGGGGTGCTGCAGCACAGAAGGTTTTTCATCTTAATGCATACTGAAAATGAATGCATTAAGGTGAAAAACTGTGAGGGTTTACAACCCCTTTAATTGAACAAGCTGAAGTTAGAAGATGCACAGCTGCACCAGATATTGCGCACACCAATTTTAATAAATCTTCTCTGTTGATTGGTTGACTTTACCTCACACAGTGCTGAGGCAAAGATAAAGGTTGGACTCCAGGGGCAGGTCGGTACCGCTAACTTTTAAATGGCATCAGCAAGCGGGTCTGAACTATTTTTTTATTTAAGTTCTGTCCATCAAATACTTATCCAGTCCTTCCCACCATAGCTACAAAGTTTCAAACGCTTGATGCAACCTTATTTTAAGTCCATGCGTCATCTATAGTTAAAGTAGATGGCTGAAAGGCATTACAAAATAAGAAACATCAAACATTTGGTGGTTCATTGTATAATAAAAACATAAAGTGTAATGTCTAATTTTTGCAGAATAAAACTATGTAAGAATATGACAGACCTCTCTATTTTCAGAATATGGCATTTTACAAGCCCCCGATTATGCCAGTGGTGATTAATTTATAGTGATTCCGAGGAAGTCAAGTGACAAGTGATGTAACGCGTAAGGGTGGGGGCCAGGAGATGTCATCACATTGATCCGGAAGGAGAAAGTGCTGTTACTGTGACCCGTGGACTGTATGAGTATTTTTCTTTGTGAATACATTTTTTTTGTGAGTACCGTATATACTCGAGTATAAGCCGAGTTTTTCGGCACATTTTCACCTTTTTGCGCCTGATCTCCCGGACTTTGGGGACCCAGTACCAGCCGGACGTAGGTCCCCTGGACCCCAAACTTGGCACACATGTAGCCCCATTGTCATTTATACAATAAAAGATAACAGTTACAGCTGTTTGCTCTATATTTTTAAATATGTATTTTTTGGCCAACATTTGTGAGTGAATTTGAAAGTGAAAAGAAAGTTTGACAGTGAAAGACAAAAGCAGTTACATGGCTCTCCACAGCTCAACTAAAAAACATGAATTACCTTGTTCTTTGTAATGTTTTGACTGGTTTGTTGTACAGACCTTGTCTAATATTTACAGTATAAATAGGACTGTATGCTACCTACACTAGTGTTTTTAAATTCTATTTGCTTTTTAGTATGGTAACAATGTTGTAACAATAATATACAGTACAACTAAAGAACAAAACCTGCTGATATGGTTGTGATCAGTCACGTGGCCCTTAAATAGTGCAAATTCCAAATCAGACCTTTGATCGTCGAGGTTCAGCCTATGTAACATGCCATGATATTGGATTCCAGGGACTCTTTTTGTTTAAATGAATTGTTAATTTAAAAAAAATTCTGGTACGGGGCCTTTTCCTTTTTTTTTTTTCGGGGTTAAGGGGTTGGGAGTAGATGAAGGATATTGTAGTAGGGGGGAAGGGGAAAATAAAGATACAGGCAATTAATCTATATGTGTTTTGTTTCTTGTTTTTTTTTTATATATATATATATATTTGCTGTTATACTATGATTAAAATGGCATAACTGATTGGTAAAATGTAAAATGTTATTGCTTATGTCTATGATACTGCTTGTTAGGGGGAAAAATAAATAAATTCAGAAATAAAGAATTAAAAAATAAATAAATAAATTCTGTTACAGTCATTCAAGTGGGGTAACACTGGCATAGCAGAAGTTAGATATTGCTGAACAGAGTTGCATTTGTAATGCTGGAGCACCACTGGAAGCTGCTTAGAATGATACATTGTCATGTGAATATTCTGACAAGGAATACAGCATAATGGTGGAAATAATTCAGAAGTTTTTGATATTCCAACAGTAAAATCTCTTGGCCATTTCTCCCCAACTCTATTCCTGTCCACCTGGGAGATTTGGGTTTTCCCCTACCTACCTATGTGTGTTCCAGCTCTTCGTGTTTCATTCTTCATTTTATGAAATAAAGGAATTCAACAATAGGGTGGGTGGCACCTCCACATAACAGCCACAACAGGTGTGCGGACCCAAGGTCTCAGATACGGGGATCTAGTCAGCAAGATCACAGAGCAATGCAAGAAAATGTCAGACATTTATTCTCCTACATCTACCTTTAAACTGATATATCAATTTTGGATATACTTGCCCTTAAAGCTGTGCCCCATGATGTTGTCCTGACAGAAAGTACATATTTCTACCGTTCTACCCAAACACAGCAGAAACTGCTGATCCATCTGCCAGCCATGCCAGTGATTCTGTTTTTTGGATATTGCTGTGACATGTAATACAGGACACCATTGAAAAAGATTAAATTCACTCTTTCCCTATATTAATCTAAATGATAATATGTTCATCCCTTTGAAATGACACATCCATTATCGTTTACTGCTATTCTAAAAACCAGCTACAGAAACAACTGAGCAAATGACAAAAAACAAATAAGAAAACCTTACTTTCATATATCATTTATAACTGGGCAATGGGATTTGTTGTGCTTTTGTACTTCTGGCATGGCAATAGAGTACAGGCTGAAAGAATAAGCAAGGGAATGCGAATCATTTTCGGTATATTTTTTAAAACAATCTGTGCACTTGGCATTTCTAATTGATTTCTGAATTCTCCGCAGCGGGGTCACAAGCCTGTATGCTCTTTATTTTATTCTCTCTCAAAGCATGAGACTCTCACGGCATGATCAATTTTCAGCACCTGGAAGGAGAACATGCTCTACACATTAACTGCTACCAACAAAGAATGCGTCTCAATACAGTTACACTTAGTTGTTTTGTCTTGACAGAAGGAATCTTATCGAATTCTCTTTGATAGCAGCATGACATTTTGCAGCAAACCAAATGTAAAGTTCTGCCTAGAAAGTCCATGCACTTTATCAATCATGAAGTTTCCTTTACAAGTCCTACACAAGAAACTCTTGATTGACACTTCTAAGGCACCGATGCCATTGAACAGTGTCTTGTATTTGTCAGGAGTTTTTCTTTCTTTGGGAACTGTACTCATCAGTCGCTTATGTTCTCTTTACTGGTAGATTAAAGTTTTTTTTTTTTGTCTTTTGTCAGTGGATTTGACTGTCACCAAAACCATACACCTTGAATTGTTCCCATATATTAAAATCTGTTCTACTGCTGCAGTTTAGAATATGCTCTATTAAATAAGTAATATTAATGTTTCAGTTGTTTTTTATTAAGTAAAATAATAAACATGTTATACTTTCCTGCTCTGTGCAATGGTTTTGCACAGAGCAGCCTCAATTCTCTTCTTAGGTTCCCCACTGGTGCTCCACGCTCCTACTCTTCTGTGAGTGCCCCCATAGCAAGCTGCTTTCTATGGAGGCACTCATGTGGGCTAGCTCCCTAGCCACCCCGCCTGCGTTTATTGGCACAGACAGTGTGGCTTGGCCCAGCCCCCCACTCCCTCGTCACAAGATTTGATTGACAGCAGTGACAGCCAATGGCTCCAACTGCTATCAATATGATCAGTGAGGAGGGAGAGAGCTTTAAGAGCTTTAAGAGCTGCTGCTCTTGTGCACAGTGTTAGTTTGATATCAGGCTCAGGTAAGTATTAGGGGGATGAGGGGGTATCCTGGAGCACAGTATTTTTAACTTAATGCTCTAGAATAATTTTACCTAAGTTTTATTTACATACAAGAGATCAGCCAATAGGAAAAAAAAAAGTTAAAAACAACACACATAAGAAGATGATAATACAGAATTTCTGTATAAAATAATAAAAAACTGATAATGTCCATTGGAAATGGCTGTGAATTAATCACTTCCATACCACAGTACGTCATATGACGTCCTGGACTTTAGGGGGGGACATCTGAATGATGCCTGTAGCTACTGGCATCATTCAGATATCATTGTTTGCAGCCGGCGATTCTGCGCACCGGTTCTGCTGCTTGATCGTTCTTATAGGCAGCGGGAGGGGACGTCCCCCTCCGCTATCCGGTGCTTCTCCGGGCTCTCCCGTGCCATCGGGGGCCGGGAGAATGAATCGGCCGGCGCCGTATGAGGACCATAGAGATTTCCGGTGACCAGATGTCACCGTTCATCTCTATGACCGCCGGAGGCCCGGGCGCGACGTTATGACGTCACGCCCGAGTCCCCGGAAGTCAACAAAGCCGCAATCGCGGCTGAAAGCATGAGATCGGTGAATTTTTTTCCCAATCTCATGCTTTCTAGCCTGGAGGAGAGATGTGGGGTCTTATTGACCCCGCATCTCTCCATAAAGAGGACCTGTCACAATGATTCCTATTACAAGGGATGTTTACATTCCTTGTAATAGGAATAAAAGTGATAAAAAAAAAATGTAAATATAAAAAAAATTAAGTAAAATAAAAAATGTAATAATAAAAACAAAAAAATTCAAACGCCCCTGTCCCCGGTAGCTCACGCTCAGAAGCGAATGCGCACGTAAGTCCCGCCCACATATGTAAACGCCGTTCAAACCACACATGTGAGGTATTGGCGCGTGCGTTAGAATTATTGCTCTCACTCTAGCACTAGACCTGCTCTTTAACTCTAAACTGGTAACCTGTAAAAAAAATTAAAGCGTCGCCTATGGAGATTTTTAAGTACCGAAGTTTGGTGCCATTCCATGAGTGTGTGCAATTTTAAAGCATGACAAGTTAGGTATCTATTTACTCAGCGTAACATCATCTTTCACATTAATGTTTGGGGGTTCTAAGTAATTTTCTAGACAAAAAAATAAGATTTTTACATGAAGGAGAGAAGTGCCAGAATGTTAGAACTAACATTAGACTAAAGAGAGAGCAAAAAATGGTTATAGCCTAACCAGAGTACAATACAGCTTAAAGGATATGTTTACCATATTTGGGATATAGCATATAACACGTTGCTATGACTCCCACCCCCAGAGTTCCCTCATGACAGCAGGCTGGGGTTCCTTTCCACTGCAGCAGCTGTCACATTTAAAATTGGCTTGTTGTGTGGGGCTCTGACCACACAGCCACTTCATTCATTCACAGAGATCTGTGAATGAATGAACTATTAGTAACCAAAAAAAAAGAGGGAGCACCAGTCTAGTGCATTATCCCATGCACACTTTATTAAAAATCTACAAATGAATATACTCACAAACAATGTAAAAATCACAGCATATCAAAGCAGGCATCAGCTTCTTGGTTGCTCAGTCCACCCAGCGCACTCCAGACCTCGGAAGGGCACCACCAGAGACCCACCTGGCCTAAACATTGTGAGGGAAGTACTCTCTTCCTCAGAGCCAAATTAATTGGACCCTCATAACTCAGCTAGATATATACCACTCCGCATGGCATGAAAACTATTTCAAATATAGGGTTACTTTTGTATCTGGCCCATATACATACAGTTTATTATAAAGAAAAAAAAATGACCAAGAAAATGGTTCCAAACAGCAAAGGTTCCAAACTGACCTCCCAGATCCTTTCCTTTTTATTTGTCCTAAAAACGTATCTGAACCAACTATACTTCACATATGGGGGGCTTTCTTTTCTGGTTGCTTTGACTGCACCTTCATTTTGGCAACACCTTACCTGTAACATATAGTACATGGGTTTGTGTTGATAATCATATGGATAACATTATTTATATAGTTACATGTTGTGCTAAATTTTTATTGTGAATCATTTTGTTTATAGTTCTGTTGCTGGCAAGAAGAGTGAAGCAAACACAGGTCAGGTGCTGTCATGGGAGAAAACAGATGATATGTTTGATTGCCAACCATGTTTTCTCTCTCTCTTTAACTCAACATTTCCCATTTTCATATGTAGCTATAAAGTATAAATGAACCCACATATATTATTTTTTTCTTTTTATTGTGTTTCTAATTTACTTAGAAGATTTTTTAAAACTTAAAGCCATATAAGTATTTTTCCTTCAATTAGCCATTTGAAACTTCAACAACAAAATAGCAAGATACAAATGAATATGCTATATAACAGTGGTGGTCAACTGAAAAATTATAGAGAGAATGAAATGCAGCTCCTGACACTTCTAGAGGGTGCCACAGTAGCAGCATATCTCAGTGCTGAAAAATGTTGGTCCTGCTGCCTTTTTGGCAGCGTATCACAATGCACATGGAAGACATTGTAGTACAATAAGCCTAAAAATGTATGTAATTGACCGAAATAATAACCCCTAACATAGTTTAAGTACTATTACCATTACACACATTGCTTGTCATTGGCAGTGAAAGTAAACCCCCATCCCTTAAATTAAATTCCACCCACCCTACATTGATAGTTAGTGGCAAAGACAGTTAACCCCCCCCCACATTGGTGGTCATGGCAGTGAAAGTTAAATCCCCATTTCCTCCCACATTGGGGAGGCCATGGCAAGTTTACCACCCACCCCTCTGTATTGGTCATCATGGCAGTAAAATAGTGTATGTTGTAACTCTTGCGCTACGACTGTGCTCTAATTAAAATAAAATAAAACGTTATGAATATAAATAGTGTACCATCAAGAATGGGTTTCTGCAAGCATCAAATGGCATTCAGCCAACCACAACTGTATATTGGAATGACAGACTGTAGTCTCAACTAGGAAAGCATGTGTCAGGTTTGAGGGGCTATTTCACCTCCCTTATCAGCTGGGCGTATCACTAGATGAGAGAAGTGAGCTGGATGTTATAATACATGCATGTATATTCAACTGTTATGGTGAGAGCACTGTGAGCACGAGGTAATTGGGAATAGGTTGAAGATTAATCAAAGTGGAAGATACTTATTGTTTCATGTCATAGCAGTAAAAGTTCATCCCCCTTTATTTATGGTCATTGAAGTGAAAGTGTTAACCCTCTTTCCCCCCTGTATTGGTGGTCATGGCAGTGAAAGTATTGAATTCCCACCCCACCCATACAGTATTGGTGGTAGAGCAGTGAAAGTGTTACCCTCACCCTGTATTAGTGATTATGGCAGTGAAAGTGTTAACCTCCATTGCCTCCCTGTATTGGTGGTCATGGCAGGGAAAATTGTACCCCCAATCCTTCTTTATTGGTGATTATGGCAGTGAAATTATCCCCCCCCTTTCTGCACTAGTAGTCATGGTATTTGTATTAAGTATTAAATATTAACCTTGCCCCATTGTTGATCACTTACCAATCACATGCCCTTGTGCCTCTCTCCCCAGACCAGGACTTCCCTTGTACTGTGAGTGGAGATAATTCTACCCACAGTACAGTCTCTCTTTCTTTCATTGTCAGGTGGTAGAACACAGAAAGGGCTCAGCACCTGGCAATCTGCAATCTGACTGTTGCCCAGTAGCCTGCAGGCTGCACATAGAGGGCCAGTGGGCAGAATTTTTGGCACCAGGACAATACAAAAATAAAATAACAAAACCAATGTTTGTTGCAATATTCACCTTTAATCCAGAGATTTCCCCAGAGGCTTTTTTCTGTAACCAGATTTGTTTGTGTTTTTTATATCTGCCTAAAATTCAGTTTTAAAAGAAAACTGGCTATGACAGAAATATGGTGCTGCTACTGCTGTTACCCTTCCAAAAAATAATTGTTGATTGTCTGTCATATTGAACCTCAGTGCAAGTTATAACATCCAAGTGAAAGATATAACACCAATATGTCAGAAAAACAAAAAACAAAATCAAAACAGAATCACAGAGTTGGAAAATGGATAACCCCTCTTATGTCAGTATTTTTGTTGACCACATTATGCTTTAATTACAGCCTTTAGTCTGTTGGGATATATCTCTACTAACTTTGCACATATAGACTTTCCAATATTTGCCCACTCTTCTTTGCAGAACTGTTTAAGTTCAGTAAAATCTGATGGTGACTGTTTGTGGACTGCAGTATTCAAGTCATTCCACATATTTTCAATGGGGTTTAAGTCTGGTCTCTGGCTAAGACATGCAAGGACATTCACCTTTTTCTCCTTCAACCATTGTGTGGTAATTTTTGCTGTGTGCTTTGGGCAATTCTAATGTTGGAAGGTAAACCTTCTTCTCTTTCTCAACTTTTTGGCAGAGGGCAGAATATTATCACCTCTGTGCTTTACTGTAAAAATTGCGTTATTTGGATGGTGAGCTGTATTGGATTTCCGTCAGACGTATCATTTGGCGTTGAGGCCAAATAAATAAATTTTAGTCTTATCTGACCATAACACCCTTTTTCATGTAGCTTCAGAATCTTCAAGGTGCATTTAAGGTGGTCCGATGAGACTAAAATTGAATTATTTTGCCTCAACACCAAACAATATGTATGGGTGAAAATCCAATACAGCTTACTATCCAAATAACACCATTCCTACAGTAAAACATGGATGTGGTAACATCCTGTTATGGGGGTGTTTCTCTGCAGCAGGAACTGCAACACATGTCAGGATAGAAGAAAAATAGATGGGGCAAAATGTTGTCAAATTCTTGAGGAAAATCTTCTGCCCTCTGCCAGTGTCAGGGTCACCTGTGGCCAGGTGACAGATGCACACCGTAGGGGGACAGGAGTGCACCGCGAGGTAGTGAACCCTATGGCTGGCTTCTGCGGATAGGGAACTGGGTGGTTGTGGAAAGCGGGACCAGAGGAGCACAACCGGGATCCAAACGGAAGCTAGAGCCAAGATTCCCCAGGGCGCGGAGTCTAAGACCCAGCTGGTCTTCTCCAGGGCCTCTAGTGGTGAGGATGTTAGCTGCAGGCTGGGACCAGGTCGCGGCCCCTGGAGTTTCCTAGCTCACGCCCCGTAGGATAAGGGGAAAAGAGGGGAAGCAGCAGCACACGATAAGAGAGAACCGAATAACAAGCTGAAGGTCAGGGGCCACAAGCAGACAAGGATAACCAAAGAACGAGCCGAAGGTCAAGGGTCACGAGCAGACAGGGATAGTCAGGGACAAGCCAATAACGTAACAGAGAGACAGACGTAGCACACGGCAGGCAGGAACCCAAACACACAATGCCTAACAAACACGTTGATCAGCAAAGCAGGCTTACAGTGCACAGGTTAATATAGTGTTCTGTGATAGGGCCTGGGGTGGAGTCTGGCTGGGAGGAGATTATAAAGGAAGCCAGGTGAAAGGGCTCAGGCCTCTAAGATGAACACATGGGAAGGAAGGTAAGCTGACAGACAAACACTACTGCATATCCATGACAGCCAGAAAGTTGTCAATGGGAAGAACACCTTCCAACATGGCAATAGCCCAAAGCACACAGTAAAAATGACAACACATTGGTTGAAGCAGAAAAGGTGAATGTCAATGACTGCTAAGTTAGTAGACATATATCCCAACAGACTAAAGGCTGTATTTAAAGCAAAATGTGGTCCAACAAAATACTGACATAAGGGGGGTGATCCTTTTTCCAACTCAGTGATTCTGTTTTTGATTTTTTTTCTGACATGTTGGTGTTATATATTTTACTGTACTTGGATGTTATACATTACACTAGTAAGAACATCTGGATAAAACAAAAATGGTGTCTGTCTTCATTTCAGGTGGCAAAGCAAAAAATATGATTAATTTAAAGGGGGTGATTCTTTTCTATACCCACTGTAAATGACTGAATTGTAAATGTGTAGGAAAATGGTCAGTTCTGTAAGAAAAGTGACAAAGCAAGAAGCTGTGAATTTTAGGACCACCAATTATTTTTATAGTTCTCTTTTAAATCTAAAAGTAAAAAAGAACATGCTGACCTACAGCTAACATATGTACTGTTTATACAAAAGTATTTTCTGAAATGCTTTTCTTTTGTTTTTGACATATATAGAAATGTCATTGGAAGTTTGTGTAAAGGCTGATTGGCACTACTGCCATCACAGGTCACAGAATAACTAGTCACATCCTTGTTAACTGCTATATAGCCTTTGTTTGTTGTTTTTACATTTGGAATAATCTCCTATATAAGCTGTATCTCATCAACTTCTGTGTGTTTTGAAAAATCTGCAACTCTTATCTAATTAAGTATTGAAGAATTGCCTACAATTAAGTCTTATTGTTCATAGTAAATTTTTCGAATGACATATTTCTTGAACAAAGGCTTTATCATTTGCTAGTTAGTTTTGCTGTAAGAAATTGGATCACAACAATGCCCTACTTTCTTTTCAGAGGATTTTCAGCACATTCATTATCTCAAGATAAATTAGTTGACTGAAAATAATTTGCTTTTAAATCATGTCACCTCTCCAGTCTAGTGAACAGTCAATTAGGAAGAGCATCAGATGAAAAATAAAAAAGTGCCTGTTTATCATAATCTTCCACAAAAGCATTCCAAAAAGTGTATCAAGCTTAGAAATAAAGAGCAACCCTTTAAAAAGAAGATAAAGTAATGTTAACAGATTTTATTGTTTGATGCTCTGACTCCCCCCAATAAATAAAATGGATGTGAAGATGTCATATGGAACATTAAGATAAATGATGCCCCAATGCTTCACTGTATTGCTTCAACTAGCTAATGTCAATAAATACTGGAACTTGCAGCCATGTGTGAAAACTGGTTATTTAAACAGGGTCTTTTGCATTTTTGCAACATTTGTTAGATGAAGGCACTAGATTTGCTTGTGTAAATTGCTGCACATATTATGCAGAACTCTGGAGGTGTCATATTGGTAATTATATTGTTGAGCAAACTTTTAAAGGAAAAGTCATATTTTTTTGGTTTCCATTGAAAAAACATCTTTAAAGTAGAAAATTCTATGTGTGACTTAAAAGTTCAACAGACTGTGTAAAGAAACTTTTTTTTTTAACAGAAATTAATAAACAAAAAACAAAAAAACACAGCACTGCCTGGTCACAAGCAGTGTATTCAGCCCAAACATAGCACTTTTGGCTACAGAAATTTAGTTTTATTGGTTACTTCTGGGCTCTATAATAGCAGTTGGAAACAAATTACAGCATCATCTTTGGTTTTCATTAGTTGCCCTTCTTAATCTGACATCAGTGAACACAAAAACAACATTGACAACACTGCATTGAAACAGAGCTACAAAAGCATGTGTAATGGCCTCCTAGGTGTTAAAATCACATATCTCAGTAAACTCTTCCTTTCTGAAAACTTACCTCTGAGTTTGCCTTTTTTCCAGTAATAACAGCTACACCCCCCTCACCCTCATCATTCCACTGTCACTGCTGCCATCCTTTCGGGAAGCTTCTCCTATTTCCAGCACATCCCTATTTCATTCATGGGAAGGCCATTGATCATTAAACTTCCATGTATGCACAATTAAAGCATAGGTGCCGCGGAAAAAAAAAATATTAAAAGCCAGCAGCTGCAAATACAGCAGCTGCTGACTTTTAATATATGGACACTTACCTGTCCTGGAGTCCAGCGAAGTCCACAGTAGAGGACGAGCAAACGCTCATCACTCTGCTGCCCCCACCACCATCCTCGGTGAGGGAACCAGGAAATGAAGCCTTGCGGCTTCATACCCGGTTCCCTACGGCGCATGCGCGAGTCGCGCTGAATGGTCCCCTGTGTTCTGGGAGCCGAGTGTCTCTCAGAACACAGTGGGGAATCTGCGGGAAGTGACATGCTTCCCGCAGATTTCCCGCAGAGAGGACTCCTGGAAGCGAGTGCAAATACCTGTCTTAGACAGGTATCTGCACCCCCCCTCCCCCTGAAAGATGTCAATTGTGACACCGGAGGGGGGGAGGGTTCCGATCAGTGGAAGTTCCACTTTAGGGTGGAGCTCCGCTTTAAGTTGTTTCATTAGGGAACCCTGCTGCACTCTTCACCTTTGTGCAAATGCCAAACGTGTATACTGCACTCTTCATGCACCTCTGGTGGTGTACATAAAATAAATTGCTAGAACATAGGGAAATCAGACTTTTAGCAAAAGAGACATACAAACTGTATTGTACTGATAACTCTGCCTGCTAGCAATTTTTTTCCATAATTCAGTTACGCTTTAACGCTTTCCAGAAATGGGTAAAGATAAACGAATCTCGATCAGGTTAGTGTATATTACTAAAATATTGTCCCCAACTGCTGTTCATTTTTTATTAAATTCAATCAAGCATGACATGTCCTCCTTAAGTTGGGTTCATAAGTCAAATTTGCTATTCCCATTCTATTAGAATCCTATCAGGGAAAATAATTATGAAAATGCTTGTCAGTCAACTATGTCATATTCTTTTTCACATTCCATTTTATAAATGTGAAATAAAGTGTGTAGGCATGCTGAAAGTGTGCAGAGAGGCAAGTGAAATAATTAAACTATAATTATTACTAACAATCAAATACATATCTGTTTGACCTCTATTTCTATTTGGTACACATTATAACCTACCCAAACAAGAACAGATCAAGCAATCCTTTCTGTGCCTCAATGCCAATGTCTGGGTTCAGTGTAGAGAATAAACTAAATGACAGTAAATTGAAACTATAGCAAACGGTTAAATCCACAAGTAAAACATATAAATGTTGATTGTCTTACCTGTAAAAGTAATTGTGATTAGTCTCTGCCAGTCTTGAGATCCAAACATCCTTTCAAGAATGCACAACCATGTTGGTGACTTCTATTTCTTCCCCCTAATCAAGCATTATGTAGCTTGGTCACTGTTTTTTCTCAGTCCCGATGAAGGTGCATTCCCACACAGAGGAGGTAATTTCTTTGTTTATTTAATGTCCTGGTCTAGATTAAAGGCACTATTCAATGCTATAGAACTTGACTGGCTCACACTGCTCCTTTTTCTCTTCCAGTTCAAGCCCTCAGAATTACTGGAGAATAATACACAAAGAGATTCAGATGCTTACATTGACTATATTTATAAAAAAAAGAATGAATTGCATTTTAATACTTTTTTAAGCAATACAATGCTGGACTAAATGCCGGTTGCCTGTTCAATTTTAACACTATCATGACACCAGTCATTGGTTTAGTGCTATTAAAAAGAGACACATGATACACAAAACTATGTTTTGGCACTTATCCTAATCAGTGCAACGCCACATTTGGGGCACGGGACCAATTTCCAAAAGTAGTTTCTATACTACTTTTGCCGTTTTCGGGATGTGATTTCCATTGACATCTGTGCAGAAACCAGCACAAATGTCTCTGAAATGGTTCCTGAAATCGGGACTGACATGCAGGAATGAAATCGTGCGAGTTCAGCTGAACTCGCACAATTTCATTCCCGCACACAGTGTGAACCTAGGCTAAAGCCTGGAAGCTGATTGGTTTCTATGCAAAGCTGCACAGCAGTTAATGTCAGGCCACAGTAACAAACAGAAAGAAAAAGGTATTTAAAGAACACATTCAGAAGATTCCACATTGGTAACTAGTGGGAAACGTAATTGGTTATTATTGGTGACCCACCGAAAGGCAAAGGGCTATGTTCTGAAAACCATTGTAATGTTGATATTTGTTTCACAGTGGTGTCTGATTATTAATTTCTGTGTTATTGGAACCACTATGGTAAATTGTAATTCTGTCAAAACATTCATTTATTTGAACAAAAATACATTTATGTTAACAAGAAAGTTCAAAATTCTAAAATCAATTCTATGAAGCTTATAGCATGGAAGCATGGACACTTTACCCAGTAGAAAACACCAAATTTGCTTTGTTTTTAGTATTAGACTGGGTTCACATATATGTAAATTGGATGCATTTTTAACAGCATCCAATTTGCATAACATGTGAGTGTGACCTGCTTTCAAAGGAGTCGGTTCACACATGTCCAGGGCAGCTGTGTTGCAGTTTTCAAAAGAGTCCTGTGCATTTTTTGGTCCAGTTCAGTTTTGAATTCAGGGAAAAACTTGCACCTGAATCACACCAGAACCGGTGAACAGAAACACAGAGGACACCAGACTGAAAATCGAAGCCACAAATATGTAAACCCAGCCTTACTGTGGGTTTTATTTTTGAGAACTGACATTTTTTATTCTATTCATTTTCCAACATACAAGGAAAGGAGTACAGGACATTCAAGTAGCATATTTGCAAAAAAAATCTATTACACAGATATCTGAGTAAAGATACAGTAAGTGAAACTCTAGCCAAAGCACGCAGTAGGCTATCACCTAGTGCTACGGTAACAGAGTAAGGTCACCAGTCTTGCTTCCAAAAAGAAAAGAAGGGTATACACAATCACAATTAAATCATACCCATACTGAGGTATTCAGCCATTAACCAATAGTCACTATGCTAAGTGCAAAAGAGAAGTAGAGGAGTATGAGAGAGTAAGAAGAAAAGAGAGGGGAAGGGAGGGAGAAGGGACAAAAAATACTCCACCTACTATGGAGCTCAACCAAAACTGGAAGCCCCCACCCGTGCATAACCCACAGTGACCCAGGTTAAGTCAGGTAGGGGGAACTTCTAAAAGGTCCCACAATTTCCAAACTCAGTTATGAGTGTCTAAGGAGTCGTATAGGGAAGCAGTCAGATATTCCATCCTCTTCACATCCCAAATCCTGTTGTGAAGTTCAACCACGGAGGAGGACTCCTGCTTCTTTCATTTGAGAGCAACCAAGCACCTGTGCAAGGAGTTTGTAAGAAATTTTAGAGAAGAATTAAAGGGGGGAGTCCCAGGATAATAGTTTTGTGGTTGAAATGGATCCAGGATCAATGTACATTATTTGCAGTCAACGTACCTGTTTAGTTTTAGTTGGTTACCGAAAACTGTCACTAAAAACTATTGGAAAAGAAAGTAATTCAGGATCCAAAAATAGAAAGGACTAAGTAGTGGACCATCCACCAGTAGAGAGAAATCAGTGGGCAGGACCAGTCGAATTAGTACAATGTGCCTGGTTTCTTTTTGCATCACCAGCAATTGCTGTCAGCAGAGGGGTAAATGGAGTGGAGTAGGTAGGCGGTTTGATGCCAGTGGAAGAGAATCTTGTACTTGTTTTCCTTATATAAGATGCATATGGAGCTTTTGAACACCTGGGACCAAATGAGTTGCCACATCTTCGGGGTAGCTCTTCACCCAGAGCCTGCTCCCACTTTCTCATAAAAGCATGCTGGGCCCTGGGTGACGTGGGGACAGATATAGGGGGTTTATAAATTTGGTTGATCATTCCTTTGTAGGATGGGCCTTCTAGGCAAATCCTTTCAAACACCGTCAGTTTGAGAATTGGAGGGTGCTCTTGAGGGATAGTGTGTAGTGGTGTATTTATAGGTAGCTAAAAAATAGCCTGTCTAGGTAAGTGTCCTGTAAGTCCTGGAAGGTGCACAGTATTCTAGCATCCACCGGCTGGCCAAAATGAAACAAGGCCCTTTCCTTCCAAAAGTGGAACATCTGTGAGATCAAACTGTCAGGGATACTAGGCATTAATAACAAGGAGGTTGTTAATGAAGCATCGAAGGTAAGGGAATAGGACTGCTTGGCATGTTGCCACAGGGTTCACAAGAGAGACATGGGTCCCAGCATATGGGAAGTATCAATTGGAGGATCACTACTTCACAGCACAAAGTTCAGGTGGGCAGGAGCCAGCCACAGTTTCTTGACCTCTGTACAGTGGTTATAGGCATGGAGGGTATCCAAGTTTAGCTTGGTGTGTGGCAGGGGCATATGTACAGGGGTTGCAGGCTCTGCCCATGCTCCAATGTGCATGTGCAGCCCCTTGTACACCTGGATAGGAGAGCCGGCGGGCAGCAAGTAGAGGAACCAATCCCCTTAATTTTCCTTCTGTAGCCTTTCAGGGTATTGGTTCCTCTACATGCCGCCCTTCCTAGCCAGCTCTTGCTGTGATTGTGCCCCTGTGTTATCCTCTGGTGCCCCTCATCCCCCCAAAGTGCTGCCAGGTTCCCCCCTACCCTCTCCCACCATTTGCTGTGGGGGATCTGTCAGGACTGAGAGCAGGGAAGGGGGCCAGTAAATGTGTCATTTACAAGTCCCTTCCTTGTCTTAATGCATAGAGTCAGTGATCTGTACCATTCATTCATAACTGAGGCATAGTAAACTGTGTTTACTATGCTTGAGTTTGTGAATGATCGAGAAGCTCTGTACAGGGTTATACCTGTCTATTTATCCTGTCCGTAATCTCCTTTCTCTGTCTCAAAGGTGAAACACCAGAGGTCTGATAAAAAATAAAATTGTAAAAAAATAAATGGTAAAAAAAAGAAAATAACAAAAATAATAAACTACTGACAACAGTGGCGGAACTACCAGGGTCACAGAGGTCACACTTTACCCCCCGAGTCTGGTGTTCCACTACTGTGGGGGGGGGGCCCGGCCAGGGGTCAGGAGGGCCCTTTTGGGTTTGCACCGGGGGCCTGAAGGTTCTAGTTATTCTTCTGGTGTTTGGTCCTTATCCAGTTTGGGGATCATTATAATGAATGAAGCTTGCATATCACTTGGAATGGGAGAGTCAGTCAGAAAAAGAGGTAAACGAAGAGGTAATGTGCAGGAACAGAAGCTGACAAAAGGTTTTGTAATATGATTTGTAATAGAAGTGAGGTAGACTATCAGGTCTGGGAGATTTATTGACTGGGAGAGACTTAATCGTGGCAATTAGCTCCTCGTCTAGGATGGGGGACCTTCTGAAGAAGGTCAGGAGGTGGTATGAGGTATAGCTGGGTCGTTATAGAGGCTTGAATAGTAATCGTGAAAACATTGGGCTATTTGTGATGGATGGGATTGAAGGGTGCCTGTTGTATCCTTGGGTGCAGTGGTAGTCAATCTTTTGCAGTGTTGCCTAGCCAGTAACCTGTACAGTTTTTTGCCCTTGTTGTAACAAGTTTGCTGTAGTTGAAAACTAGCTTTTTCAACTTGTCCTGTAGCAGTGTCCTTCAGCCCAGCCCTAGTGCTGGCTATTTCATGAGGGTTAATAGTGATGGTGAAGATATTACAGTGTTTTTAACCATTTATCAAATCTAACATGTAAGTATCACTGAGAAGTTTCTGTCATAGAACACTAAATGAGCATTACTCTTTCCCTTCTGTATGTAAATGATCACAAACTTATCACACTATTGCTCTTCAAAAATGCCCATGAGATTAGAAAATGAAAGCGATTGGATCGAGGAACATCCATGTGCTTGAAGGCTTCCCCAATGCCTGATGGCCAAGTCTTCTCCTAAGAAAATCAATTGGCTAATATGGATTTCTCCTTTTTCTCTATGACATGCTGACACTTACATATTCCTCTTTCCTCTCCCTAGGAGCGAACACACGTTTGCCTAATTCACACATTAATGTTTTACAGAAATCATTTGTAGTAAGGATCGTTTAGTAGCTTGATTATGCATCCCCCACTCTTAAGTGTGAGGCAATTTAATTGACAAACACACTGAGATTGGTCCACGCAATCCAGCCGACCTGTCTTTTGTTAAGTAGTCTCTAGCATTAAAGGTAGCCCCAGGTAGCCATATGCTATGCCAGCACTTGCTCTTTGCCTTTACTTTAACTTTTATAACTTCACTGCTTGTTTTAGACAAAGAATATGATTCTATTAATGATCTCTGTTGCATTTTGGCACCCTTCCATTTATAATCTTTAGAATGTAGGTCAATGCCAATTTCTCCTGTCTTATTGCATAAGGCAATGTGCATACATACAGTATTACTAGAATGTATAGATAGATGTAAAAGCTGAAATGGTGGTATACTGTTTTGTTAGCAAATGGGAGTTACATATACAGTAGACAGCTATAAGTAGCATACAGCATATCATTTATTACAACATTTAAATACATGAATGGAGCACTTATACAGGAATATCAATACAAGAATAATGGTACACTCAGTTACACGGGCAGAAAACCAAGTAAAATAGTTTCAGTATACATCATTAACTGCAGGTGTATTTTTCAGAGTATTTGCATGTCTTAGTTTTAATATGACGTTTTATCAGGCTGCTTGGCAATAAGGAAAGCACAACATGATTTTCTACCTTGTAGGTGTCATTTCTTTGAAAGAGAACAGTTACTTTGTGCATATGCTGAAATTATCTTACAAGCAAGCCACTTGTAGAAAGCACTGCTAGAGAATGCAATGATTAATTATAGTAATTTACAAATTGCAGTTTCTTGTTATGGGATGCCATTCATGTCATTTGTATAAATCACAGGTATACCAAGAAATATTTTTGTTTCTTTTTGTTCCTTTTTTTTTTTTTTACAGCCGTTTTAGTGTTTTTCTTTTTGTACAGAATATGGCCTTTTACAAGAATGAACCATTAAATGGCACCAATGCCTCTACCTTATTATCTCTGATCTTCCATCGCAGGTCACGATCACACGTGCCCTCCGGCCAGCCGTTCTCCTCCTCCCGGCCGGAGGGCATGGCACATAACCATGACAAGCGATGAAAGATCGGAGATAATAAGGTAGAGGCATTGGTTTACATTAACCCTTACACACGTAGGAAGGAATACATGAAACAGAGGGACTGACAGTGATATGTTTTACCTTAGAGTGCACTGGCAGGGCTTTCCCGGGAGAGGCAGGGGGCCTCCTGGGATTGCAGGTGGGCTGTATAGTGTAAAAAGGCTTTATAATGTAAATGGCCTGTGTAATGTAAAATGGAGGGGGCTGGGGCATGAGTAATGTAAATGGGGGGGGGGGGCTGTGTAATGTAAAATGGGCTCTGTACTGTATATGGGGGATGTGTAATATAAAATGGGCTGTGTAATGTAGATGTGGGGGGTTGTGTAATGTAAAATGGTCTGTATAATGTAAATGGGTGGGCTGTGTAATGTAAAATTGGCTGTGTAATGTGAATGGATGGTATCATGTAAATGAGTGGGGGCTGTGTAATGTAAAATAGGCTGAATACTGTAAATAGGGGGGAGTTGTGTAATGTAAAATGGGATGTGTAACGTAAATGGGGGGGGGCTGTGTAATGTAAAATGGGCTATGTACTGTAAATGAGGGGAGGCTGTGTAATGTAAAATGGGATGTGTAACATAAATGGGGGCTGTGTAATGTAAAGTGAGCTGTGTACTGTAAATGGGAGGGAGGTCTGTGTAATGTAAAATGGGCTGTGTACTGTATATGGGCACACATCGACACTACAATAGTGATCTAGTGCTTGTCAATGACTGTCATAAGTGATCTGTTGCTGCAGTGGTACATATGGAAGGAGGGCTGGATAAAGACTCCCTACTGATCGATCCAGTCCCTCTTTTATAAAAAAAAAGAGAAGGCGGAGTGAATAAAGTAAAAAAATACAAAATCAATACAATTTGAGATAAATAAATACCCCTCAAACTCTCTGAAAATGTTGTTATTCCAGTATTTTTTCTGCACCAACCCAAGTGCATCTTTGATTAATGTTACACAAACTATTTAGGCTCCATGTACACTGAAGCTGATAAACTGCAGTTTATTGGCATTTTGGCGTTTCTTTAAAAAGCCCATTAACTGCACTCTATGTTAGCCTATGTGTTCATGTACACATAGCGTTTTTTAGCGTTAATGAGCAGTGGAGTTAATGGGCTTTTTTCTGAACGCAAGAAATTTGCGTTCAAAGTGCCGTTTTTCGGCAGGAAAAAATGCAAAACGCTGAAAAATGCTAATAAACGCTCAAAAACGCTCAAAAACACTGGTCGCCAACGTTTTTAAGCGTTTTTTGATCCATTGAAAAAAAAAAGCTAAAAAACGCTACACTGAAAAACGCTAATAAACGCTAGTAAAAAATGCTGATAAAAGCTATATTTTAAAGCAGCTTTTTCTGCCAGAAATCTGGCATTCAAAACTACGGTTTTTGAGCTTCTGTGTATATGGAGCCTTACAGAAACAGATTTTTTTTTAGCAGTGAAATGTCAAAAAGGTTAGGGAGGGGGCTTAAAAAAAAAAAAAGCACCCTGACTTTGAGCTTTACCATCCTGTTACATTACTTCCATCCTGCTACATTACTAAATAGGGTAAATATAATACAAATATAAACAAATGTAACTTATATAACTGCAAAAATAACTTAAAGTGATTATCCAGCCAGTTTTTATATGTATTTATTTTTTAGCTCTGGATGATGCTGAGTTCAGTGTGTGTAGCACCTAAACACAGTTTTATCAACCCTAAGCAAGTTTTAACTAGCAGATCCATTAGAAAGCCTATTAGAGTCCACAGGGGTCAGCAGGAGCAGAGGAAAAGTAAAAGATCAAATGTAAAATTTGATTGATTTGCTTGGATATATTGAAGAGTTGAAATGTGTTAAGTGCTGTTGCTTAAAATAGCTTATTCAGGGAGCAATTTGTAACAAAGTATACAAACACTAACTTGAAACAATTCTAAACTATAAAATGAAAACAAAATCCACCTGCTATAACATATAAGTATTTTAACCTATGGAGCATGATTTCAGAAAAGGAATTTTTCTTTCACTTACTTGCAAATGGATGGCAACAATATTTTTTACTTCTTTTTATTCTTGTACATGCTTATTTGTGAGAATGCAATATCTGTTACCTCTTTTGACCTAGGTTTTTAACACTGGATTTAATGGTATTCATCAAGCATAGGACCATATTTGGAAAGCATAATCGTTTTTGTTTCAGATAAATACTAGATAAAGAAAAGTGTTTCTCTTTTTATTTTTTATTTTTTTTTGGGTTTCACATTTTTAGGTTAACTGTTTTTAATCTATTTATAATTGTTTTCTCACAACTTTTACCCAATATCCATACATTTTTTTCTAATTGGTATCAGCCTCTTGCAGTCCCGGTACAAAAAAATCTACGATTGGGCAAGTGAGAAATAGCACAATGAGTCAATTAGTTGTATTGCAGTGCAAGGGGAATGTTGATAGGAGAAGTTAGCAGAGTAACAGAGAGGTCCCCTCTGCTTCAAAACAGAGATGTGATTTGTGGCAAAGTTGTGCAAATTTCACAATGAGATGGATAGGAATACAATTTTTTTTGTCAGGTAATACAGTTCCCATATATGTTTTTCTTCTTAATATTCAGTTGTTTTCCTCTAGTTCACCTTTAAGTTATCGTTATACATTTAACAGGGGCAATGCAAAACACATTTCAGTATGTATATTCCGTTTATAGACTTAAGCTTTTAACGTCACATGTGAATTTACAATCGGCACGTTTTTATTTTTATTTTTATGCCATACCACACACTTTTATATAATAATGCAGCCATTCTATATAATTACTTTGCCATTAATATGTAATGCCTGACTTGCTTGGTTGGCCCAAGTTGTTAATCTGATTGTTGCATTAAAAATCTAGTTAGATAAAATTTCAATCATTGATGTTACAAAACTGTAGGCACAAAAATGTTGTTTGCTTAAGTGTTCCAAAAACAGCTATAAAAGCCAAAGACTGCTGTATCTACACTTCCTCTATAGCACCACATAAACAGGGCTTCTTATAAAAAATAACTGGGCCCCATACAGCCTACCTCACAGGGTCACCCTCCAAATGATACTTTTACTAAAATGCAACTGCCGCAATGCTATGCTTTTACAGCCATGGAAGAAATTATGCCCCCATTGAACAAGACCCATTCAAGTGAACAGTGGCACAGAGGCAATATCTGCCCCCTACAGTGAGTGATTAGTACTGATCGCTCACTGTGTTCATTCAAGATGGTGTGATTGTTCAGGATGGTGAGCCTCCCACTTACCATTCTGAAATAACCCCCCCTGTGTGCCCTCAGCAGCAGGAGAGGAGTGAAACCGGCAGCACTGGGGGGAAAGGGGCACACAGGGGTCCCAGACAGCAGGGAGTGCAGAGACTAGAACCGATCCCCTTGCAGTGCAACTGGAGGGAGAAAATAAAAGTATAAGTCACCAACACTGCACAAGAGTCACAGGTGTCAGCAGTAAGGCAGGACTGCCTGCCCTCATTCTCAGCAGGTGCCTGGGCCCCCCTTTTAAACTGATGAGGCTTGGGCCCCATACAGGAGGGCTGGCTGTACTGCCTTATGAGCGGCCCTGCACGTAAACCTTGAACATTTATCACTGTTTTATATAATGTTAAAAAAATGTATAAGCCTAGCTGAAAAGAGAAGAAATAGGTTGATTGTCTGCTTTCTATACTTTTTGAGTGTGGTATAAAAAGTGTTAAAAGATATCCTTTGTGTTATATATATATATATATATATATATATATATATATATATATATTTTTTTTTTATGAGCACTTTTTAAAGGTAAAAAATACAGAATAGATGCTACAAGTCAAAAGCTGATACATGGAAAGCCAGTATTGATTTTACATTTAAATTACCTTAATGTTTCAGTCAATGACAGTGCTTATATCTGTGAAATCACAACTAGTATACTATAGATCAGTAAAAACTGAATGTAAGTCTCTGGCTGGAGACTGCTCTTAATAAGACATTATTTTGCCCTTAAGGTGGAACTGTCCAATGATTATAGATTTATCATACTCTTGCTATTGTTTGCCTGAAGATTTTGCAGAAAGTGAAATACCAAAAGGGCATAGAACACTCTGCTGTTCATAGTCTGACCACTCAAATTATAAAGTGATATTTAAAATGTTTTCTGCAGTGATAGACTAGAGGAGGAAACATTGTTACTTTATATAAAGCATGCGGTTTAAATGGGTTACAAATATGTCTGGCAGGTGAATTCATAGTAGTATACAAACCACTATAACATGGTACAATATAAACAGGGAACCATTTTATATAAAAAATAAAACGTTTTATTCAATACATGTAATACATACAAGCATTGTAGCACAATAACATAGTAATACATGGTGGTGCCAGACTCCTTGGGTCATACCACTTTAGCTCCCGCGACTGATGAACATCCGGCTGGACCTCAGCCTTCATCGCTTCACATGTAGACTCCTACTTGTTCCTTAGCAGGGTGGGTTCCTTGTTTATTGCCCTCTTCCCTTATTACCCATCTCTCCTATGCTGATACCCATTGATAATAATCTCTAACAGCTATTAATATCTTTAGATCCTTATATTGCATCTGCTCCTGATGAGTGGAGGTAGTCAACAAAACGCGTCAAGCTACTTGATGCTACCCATGTGTTTACATTCTAGGAATGACTTTCAACATGTTATTGTACTATACTGTATCATCGTATATGTTTTATATTTATACTATTATATGTGAGGTAGTGTTTCGCGCTACTCAAGAGTAATAAAATAGTGACTGGAGTAACTATCAATGGCTGCAAAATAAATCTGTGTTCACTTAACACATAAACAGTAATATAAAGAAAAAGGGGGGGGATTTTGCGTTAAAGAAAAAAATTATTACACAAAAAACACTTCTATGTCTCATAAATCTAATGGTAAAAGGATATATAATGGTAAAAAATACCTAGTGATACAATGTGCATATATAATAAATACTATAGTGCAAGCACCAGAATAAAGTGCAAGTGCATATATAAACACAATAGTGCAGAAAGTTCAATATTGCAATGGTTGCTGTTCAGGAAAGTTCAAATGGGTATTTAATCAATGGTTAATTCCAAGATTCTAGATGTTCCAAAATTGTAGATGTCTTCAAATGTTTCAAATGATAAACGAATTGAAGTATTGAACCTGTGGTGAATCCTACACCTGTCTCCCAATGTTCTCACCTCAACAGCTTGGATCACTGGCATATAGTTTCACTGTTATGGACTATGTTCTTATGTCTCCTCTATTTCTCCTATTTCTTCTCCACTCTTAAATGATATTTGGATAGTATCCTCTACCAATCATGCTCTCTATGAAAGAGACAAGCGGGTGGGAGGGAAAGGGAGGGGGAGAGAAGGAGACCAAGCTCCAATCGGTGCAGCCAGGAGAGGGACAGGGAATGAAGCCTCCAATAGTGTAGTATTTCAATACGCAAAATAGGCTTTATTAGGTTAAAAAATTGACTCTTACATCAATTAAAAAATAAACAGCGTGTAGGAGATAATCGGCGTGTAGCCGCTATCTTACTATTATCCTGCTGTCTTACGATCCGTCCGTATGATGCCGCTATCCTCCCTACGGCGTTACGTCACGCACCTCGTGACTTCTTCAGGGGAGGATTTATATTTATACTATTCATATGGATCAAATGAGTCTGGCACTACCATGTATTTCTATGTTATTATGCTATGATGCTAGTATGTATTACATGTATGGAATATAAATACATTTTATTGTTTATATAAAATGATTCCCTGTTTATATTGTACCATGTTATAGCGGTTTGAATACTAAAATGATTCACCTGCAAGACATATTTGTAACCCATTTGCACTGCATGCTTCATATAAAGTCCCAATTTTTCCTCCCCTAGTTCATCTCATAATTTAGGGATGGAGGCTGGGAACTATTCATTGCTCTTATGCCTCACACAAAGTCCCACACATTTTTATTTCTTCATTAATACTGCAGTGGTAGAGCAATTATTTTTCTTGCTCATGAAAAAAAAAGATCTTTGTGCTCATCACACTATACCTCATATACAATGACAATAATTGCAGGTGGCCAGGGGCAGACAGCGGCTCTCATTTTGCAAATTTTTAGCATGTCAAAGCAACAGGTTCACTTTAACACAGACCTTTATAACTACATACACTGAACTTCCACTTCCCTGGAGCTTCATTCAAACACCTTGAATAAAAGCAAAGCCATGTGTTAGTTAAGAGTTGCTGGAGTCAAAACTTACACAGGGCTATTAAGTCACTTGTGACAGCACTGACTGGCCCATCACTGTTACGTAGATGGGTTACATGCCCATCCAAACCCATAAGTATCAGTTATTCCCATTGATTCTCACTACGGGACAGATCAATGGGGGCTGGAAGGAAAGGTAAGTATAAGCCACTTGGGATAGGGTTTGGAAACTGAAAAAGGAAAACACAGGTTTGCTTTAAGATTCTGAAAATCTTTTTATATAAAACAATTCTGATTTATTAAAACACACTGGGGTTGATTTACTAAAGGAGTATAGACTGTTCACTTTGTAAAGCGTATGCTGACTTGGCTTAGTAAATAATAAAAACTAAAAAAACATTTTTTTGCTTGCATGATTGGATGATTAAACGAAACACATCTTCAGCTTATTCAATAAGTTTACAAACTAACTATTCTCAATTCCTTTAGTAAATCAACGCCTTGACTAGCTTGTATTGAAGGTTTTAGGGCTCATTCCAACCAAAGGTCGTATCCTACCATACTCGGTGGTGTGCACTCCAAGGTAAACCTTTTTTTTTTTTTTAAATATCACTTTTTGATATTTTATTACTTTTATTAACAGCAGTGTTGCAATGTGGATGTTTCCTACTCTTTTTCAGTGCATACCACATAGGACACAAGGGCATTTGCCTTGTCTATGAACTCAGCTTACAATACTTGTCATACCTTGCCAATAGACTCAACAACTCCTTTACTCAGTGCTTATAATAGCAATAAAAGTCTCCTTACCACATAGTGGCAGACAATTCCTTCACAATATTTATTATATATGACAAAAAAAAAACATGTTACAAATCATAAAAAAACTACCAGCATACATAACATCCCCCCCAGCAATAGAAATTGGTAACGAGTGGGTGCCCAACGTTCGTAAATGTGCATATACAGTATATACACAGTATTCTATTTTTAAAATACTTGAACCAAGTACAGTATCTTTCAGGAAAAGATGCAGATGATAAAGTGGTTCTTTCACACCAATGTTTATTTTCACATGTTCTGTACCTTTAATGCTCCATATACAAAGTAAACTCTATAACAGGTGAAGACTAACATTGCCTGTGAAGGGGATTACTTTCCACTGGAGTGTACAGTGGATATACACCTTGGGACTGAGCGACTACATGCAATATTATTCCCTGTCTGTATTCCTGTAATTGTCTATCCCTGTGGGTCAAATGTGGGAATTTGTAATATAAGTCCAACAGTACCTTCCACTTCCCTAGGAAAGTCTTGAGGCTCCAGGTCCTTGCACCCGGGTAAGAGCCATTTACTATTAGCTAGCTAAGCAATGTTTTTTTCCTCTTTCAGAGAAGTAGGGGTGAATAGGTGCTAAAGGGGGAGAACAGGAAAAATGGGACTTTAATTGAAGCACCAGTTAGCAAAAGAATAAAGTTGGATGAACCATAGGACTTTAATAAAATTCTCATATTGCACATATAAACAGTAGTTACACAAAGGTACGTGTTAAACATTGTAACAGCAGTGGACATAATAACATAATAGGGCCACTGCTGAGAGGTTAAGCAGTAAAATGGTTATAGCAGTTATACATGATTTTATGACATAATTGTCAAAAGGATAAAGCATGGATGATTCCAAAGAGTCACCACAATTAGGAAGGGTAGAAATTAATAATGAAGGGTAATGCCTGCAGGACCTATGGCCTGGTTAAACCTGTATAAAGGGTAACTCGGTAATGATTCTTGAAATGATATAATTGAAAGGCACGGCATCAGGTAGCTCTACGCGTTTCGTGACTGCCGTGTCACTCATCAGGAGCATGCGCGTGTTGTCACTGGTAAAGTAAAAAAGATTGGGTAAATACGATGGTAGAAGTATCAGTGGGGGTAAGATGTAGAACCCCCCAGCACAAAGGTGCATACTTACAATATTGGTAACAGGTAACTGCAAACCAGGTGGGGCATGGCAGGTGTCTGGAAATAGCCCCCAGTGGGAGCCGAGGCAGACGGACCAGGGGGGGGTCCACATGGGGTACCAACGGACAGGCATGGCAAACGGGGCGACCCTGTGAGGAGATGATTGAATTAAGGTGTGTGTCCCAAAGGACAGCAGGGATTGGGAAGTGAAGGGAGAGGTGAGTGCCAGTGGGGTAGGGTGAGTGCAATAGGGGGGAAAAAAACCTGCAAGTGAAGAGTGCGGGGCAAAAGGAGTGAGGCTGTGGTGAGTGAAGTAAACCCCAACTCGGTTTAGATGAATAGGAGTGAGGGGAGGAAAGGGGGAGAGTGAGGAAGGGAGAGGTGAACGGGGGAAGATGGGAAGACTGGGGTGCAAGGTGACCGCACCATGGCGGGGTACCTACCAGAGGAACAAGGTGCTGAAGGTGCAGTGAAATGGTAAACAGGATGCCAGAATGCCACTTCCGCCGGATGGAGCCCATATAGGCGCCGCCCACCTACGACACGTAGTCCTGTTCTCCCCCTTTAGCATCAAATTGGGATGGAAATGCGTGATCCTACCGGAACACAATTCCACAAAAGTCCCTAGGGATGGACATACATTGCCAGGCTTTGGCTCCTAACAGTCCCTACATTTTTTTCCCCTTTTCATTAACAGGGGTGAATAGGTGATGATGTTACTAAAGAGTTCCTCTTCCAATTCACAATGTGATCTGTTGTAACATCAAAAGTGGTAAATCACAACCATATTTTTGCAATGCCACCAACCACTTCAGCCTATAGGCACTGTTACATTTGATGCCAAATCTCAGGACTTATCTAAGTATTAAGATTACTGACTGCAATGTAATAATGCAGAAGCAATTAAGGGAGATAAATGCTGTAGGTTTGTGTCCTGATGTGCTCCAGAGTTTCATTTCAAGCAATAAATTAAACAAAAATACAACTATATGAGAATTACTGTAGCTTTCCATCTAGTTAAGGAGCTCTTAAGTCAAAATCAATGGCTGTAGCCCAAAGCTTATATTTTCAAGCATCAAATCATTTGAATTTTCATTTTATTTGTTTTGTGTGGCTTCCAATTGTTGTGGTCACAATTATTAACATGTAATCTCTTGTAATCCCTGCACATCCTATTTGATATTTTTTATCAGTCTCACGTGTGAGGCATCCAGATACGTGTGTAAGCACAAAATATGATTGATGACAATGATAACATATAACAACCTAAACAATAATATATAATAATCATGTAAAACTTTTAGGGTACCACATATCCCAATGTCCAAACAAGTTAATATTTAAAAAGAGAAGGTAACAAGTTTTTTTTTTCTTACATATTAAAAAACTATTGTGTACCTAAATTAAAAATTAAATTTGGCATATGAAAGTAAACCTATTCCTCTTGGCTCTACCTTCAAGTAGGGATGAGCCCAACATCAACCCCCCCCCCCCGGTTCAGTTCGCACCAGAACATGCAAACAGGCAAAAAGTTCAAGCGAACATGCAAAACCTTTTAAAGTCCATAAGACACGAACCTGAAAAATTAAGTGCTAATTTTAAAGGCTTATATGCAAGTTATTGCCATAAAAAGTGTATGGAGACCCGGGTACCGCCCCAGGGGATATGTATCAATGCAAAAAAAGTTTTTAAAACTACCATTTTTTCAGGAGCAGTGATTTTAATAATGATTAAAGTGAAAGAATAAAAATGAAATATTCCTTTAAATATCATGCCTGGGGGGTCCCCTAAAGCCCTGTACACACGATCAGATTTTCGATGGAATAAAATCCGTTGGATTTTTCCATCGGATTTTCGATGAAGCTGACTTCCATCAACCTTGCCTACACACCATCAGTCGAAAATCCGACCGTGCCAAACGCCGTGACGTAAAACACTCCGAGCCGAGAACAATTAATTTCAATGCTTCTGAGCATGCGTCGACTTGATTCTGAGCATGCGTGGGTTTTTTCTCCGATGGAGTTCCACACAGATGATCGGAATTTGCTATAATTTTTTTCCATCGGATAAATTTAAAACATGTTCTATTTTTAAGGGAAACTCCACGCCAAAATGTAAAAAAAAATTGTTGTGGGGTTCCCCCACAATCCATACCAGACCCTTATCCGATCATGCAGCCTGGAGGAGAGGATGGGGGCCAGAGTGCCCCCACTCCTGAACCATACCAGGTCACATGCCCTCAACACTAGGAGGGTGTTTTGGGGTCCCAAAAAATGTGAAATTCCGAATAAAAAAAAACAAAAAACCCCAGTACTGAAGAGATTCCCACCAATCAGATTCACACCTGCCTTGAATATTTATGGTCCATTCACACTTGTGCATTGTGGCAACATGCACTAAAATGTTTCTGCCTGCACTCCAATGTATTGTACAGTAGAGCACAATACACTGCAGCTCCTTACCGTATGTATACCATGGGTTGTGGGTGCTGCACTGCATTATTAACCACTTAAGCCCCGGACCATTTGGTAGCTAAAGGACCAAAGGTGATTTCAGAATTTTGCACTGCGCTGCTTTAACTGTAAATTGTGCGGACATGCAATGTTGTACCCAAACGAAATTTGCGTCCTTTTCTTCCCACAAATAGAGCTTTCTTTTAATGGTATTTGATTGCCTCTGCGATTTTTATTTTTTGCAATATAAACGGAAAAAGACCAAAAATTTTGAAAAAAAATGATATTTTCTACTTTTTGTTATAAGAAAAATCGAATAAACTCAATTTTAGTCATACATTTAGTCCAAAATGTATTCAGCCACATGTCTTTAGTAAAAAAAATGTCAATAGGTGGCCTGGACGTGAACGGCAGCGGACGCTTTCTGGAGGAGCTCCTGGTATTCCAGGCACAATCCGCCACCATCTGTGGATTTAACTAAGAATCCTCAACCCAAAACCTCCCTGCATGGTCAGCACAGTCCCCTGCAATATCCATCGCAACTATTCCGGGGAAATTCGGCCAGAGGACACTGGAATTGCATCTCCTGGAGACCCGGAGGCCGCAGCCATCTTGTAGGCCAGAGGCCCTCCTGAGGAACCAGTCTCCAGCAGTCAAAAAAGGTACAGAGACCAACACCTGTCCCTCCCTGCCACCCATCCACCCATCTAGGGGGGTCCGGAGCTCGTTCTTAGTCTCGGGGACATCCGCGGCAGGTGCGGCCTAGTGAGGCCTCAGGATCCCCGGACTTTCCTAAAACTGCGCCCCGCCGGAGCGCACCGCGGCCGGTCCGCTTCCGCCCCAGAGGTGCAAGCCCCCCCACAGCACTCATCCAGACACCCCCCCTTGGCCCATCCACAACTGAGGGTGCCAGAAAGCACTACCTACCTACATGAGCTTTAAAAGTCTGTAAGGCAGACATACGGCGGCCATCTTGGTACACCTTTGCAGACTCCCCGGGCCTTCAAACCACCTGTAGCCTGACACTGATCTAATCCCTCCACCGAAGCATCTGATCTGGTCAATACGGCGCCCTGGTGGAAGTTTGTGGCGGGTTTCATCCATTAAAGCAGATAGCAACTGCAGCCAGGACCCCAAAGCTCTGCTGGGCGGACATCTTGCTACACCCGGCCACAAGTTCACAAAGGTCTCCCTTACCCATTTGCAGTAGATCTCTTCCCTGTAACCAGATAAAAGTGACCTGGCCTGAAAGACTATAAACAGAAGTCACCAGCAAAAAAGGGAGAGGGGAAGAGTAAAAGGAGGGGGAAGTTGTAAGAGAAGAGGGGAGAAAAGAGAAGGAAAAAAAAGTAAGGAGAGAAGAAGCAACTCTAACCACCCATTCCTCTCTATAAGGAACAGAGAACAGCGCTAATATTTTCCTCTCCCCAAGGCCATCGCAGAGATCCCTTACTCAATAGGCTGCGCATCACAGCCATTAAACAACGGACAGTTTACTGCACCCAGAAGCGCCATCATGGCCTCCTTGTCTCCTCTCTATTAGAGCTACATATCCCCCCCCCCCCATCTAACCACCATGGTAAATATGTGATAAAACCCTGAGCAGAGGGGACGCATGCACGACGCGATGCGAGTAGGACGTGAGTGACCAGAGCTCCGTTATACCCGTTCAAAGCAGGCGAGATACCCACGGCTATATCGCTTGAATATCAGCACAATCTCTCGGACCCCCCGTGGGAACAATCCGTATATGCCAGAAGGGAGAAACAGGCGTTCTCGCCGCTCCACCCAAAACCTAACTAACTTTCTCCTAGAATCTGAATCCAAGCAGCACAAGATGTCTCAGGGCGGCACGAAGGCCAGCACACACGCGGTCACGGGGAAGAACCTACAAGATCATCCCCCCTCAGAACCAAACTGTGAGTACACTATACCATTATCTAAAGCTGACTTAGATGCAAGCTTAACATCCATATTTGATAAATTAGTAGACAAAATAGAAACAGAAGTACACAAATCCACAACCGCCCTATCTCAGGAGATTGCAAGCATAGGAAATAGAACCGATCTATTAGAAGCAAAGCACGATGAACTTTCACTGGCCCATAATGATTTGAGAAAAGACTATGAAACTTTGGCGGATAGCTTTGCGTTTATGCAGGCACAGGTTGAAGACCTAGATAATAGAAACCGCAGACAGAACATCAGAGTACGCGGGGTTCCGGAATCGATCACCGATCTCATGCCAACTGTATCAAAAATTTTTCATAATCTCCTTCCTGATAAACCAAAGTCAGCTTTCACCTGTGATAGAATCCACAGGGCCCTCCGCCCTAAACCCACACCTGATAAACCGCCTAGGGATATCATCATGTGCTTGAAGGATTTCCTGGTCAAAGAGGATATAATGCGGGCAGCTAGGAACTCTTCTGACATAAATTTGGACGGCAAAAGAATTCAAATATACCCTGACATCTCCCCAGCCACATTAGACAGGAGACGTAGGATGAAGGAAGTCACTAATGTTCTACAAACAGCAAGGATAAGATACAGATGGGGCTTTCCTTTCAAGCTCACCGTCCCACACAATGGTTCTACATATACGGTCTATAATGTGATTGAGGGTAAAGAACTGTTGGTGAAACTGGGCTTGCTGGATCCGGAGCCTCCTAGCCGCCCGCCATCAACCCCCAGATCTTCCCCGATATGGTCAACACCTTCCTCACACCGCAACCAAAAAGACCAAAGAGATCAGAGACGCTGGAGACAATCATTTCAGGACCAGAATCCCTGATCAATGCTTCTACTCCAGAAAGCCTGGAAATATAATCTTAAATAAGAGGCTGCTTTTATCATATAATGCCGGAGTTTCAAATGTTTGAGGAGACTGCAGTATGCCTGAGTAACACCGTCCCATATTCCTCAGAAATTACTATTACTGTTATCATTCGGTTTGACTCCCACTGCAGAAAGAGCTTTTTAGACATGGGAAAGTGGACTCTAAATTTCTTACCTACTTTTTCATAGGCTACCTGAAGTCCTGTCTCAAAGACTGACGTAGAAACTCGGCAGAACTCCTGAATATTATCACCTTATTTTCATTTCAATCCCCTCAGAAATGACTCTCCTCAATGTTGATTATTTTATATGTTTCCCTTACATAGCGATCTTTATACCTGACAGCAATGCCTCTCTACCCTCTAGTGATTGTTACACATATCACATGTTTTTCTAAGATGCCTGCTACATCCGTCGTAGTTAGTTTGTCCCCCGGTCCTGCTCTCCGGGATGGAGCCACAGCTCTCGCTTTTAGAGATGCGGTGCCCTTCCAGGTTTGCAGGAATTGGACTTATTTGTCCTCTTGTTGCTTACGTAAGTTTTTTTGACAGGTTATATCTTGTCCCCATCTTAGTTCTGTTCATGTCTCTCATTTTTGAAATTTTAGCCCGTAAGGCTTATAATGTTTTCACTTTAAAAAAAGGAAGTCCTGTTATCTACGTACGGGTATTGATGCTAGACATAGATTTCATAACTCTAGACTACTTTGGTAATCACATAAGGTATAATGTACATTACTCTGCTAGTATATCAACCCTTTTTCTTACAATACCTCCGGTCACAATCACAACTTTAGCTTTAGACTTAGTCACTATCTATATCCAGAATTTACATTACACATATAACCCAAGCCTGTTATCTCTCCATCACGGAATCATAAAGCCTCACACCCTTAACCGTTTCAATGGGTTTTAAAATAATATCGCACAATGTGCAAGGTTTCAATTCCCCCCACAAACGAAAAAAGGCTTTTCAGCATTATAAAAGAATAGGAGCAGACGTCATACTCATTCAAGAATCCCACTTTTGCACGACCAATCACCCGAAATACTTTGATAAAGCATACAACCAAGTATACTATACAACATTCCACAATAAGACTAGAGGAGTTGCAATCTTCATACGCAACTCGATTATATTTGATATTCACAGCATATTCAGAGATATGGATAGTCGTTACATTATCTTAAAAGGTACTATTGATAATAGGGCCGTAACAATAGCATCAGTATATGCTCCCAATGATTCACATTCCTCATTCTTCACAAACTTTTTTGAAACTCTAGACCGCTATACCTCCCCCCACATCATTTTGGGTGGGGACTTTAATCTAACCTCACATCCGGCCCTAGACAGGAGTAGAGTCGCACCCTCATCTAAGGCATTTCCAAAGTCACTGAACCGCTCTCTCAGTAATTTTCAACTTATAGACTCATGGAGAGCTCACAATGTCGGCATCAAGGCATACACTTACTATTCACATCCCCATAATGTATATGCCAGATTGGATTACATATACTGCACCCCTATCCTGCTAGCAAACTCTTCTAAAGCTGTCATTCACCCCTGCCCGTGGTCGGATCATGATATTACCTATCTTGAAACCACTTATATTGGTCTTAAACCATCCCCTTTCAACTGGCGTCTAAATGACTCCTTGCTATCTGATCCTACAATAGCGCAATCTGTCTCTACACATATAGAGAATTATTTCACTGAGAACATTAATGACGAAACACCTCCCTCCTCTATCTGGGTAGCTCACAAGGCAGTCCTACGAGGTCAATTAATCAGTCTCGCTGCCAAAAAAAATAAAGAAAGGCTCTCAGACATTAGATGTCTTACTAAAGAACTCAATAACTTATACAACAAATTACAACACACCCCCTCCCAGGATCTTACAGATCAGATCAAATCCAAACGCCTTGCCTTAGACCAAATTTTATCTGCTAACACTGAAAAATCTCTCAGATTTTCTAAGGCTAAATTCTTTCTCCATAGCAACTCCTCCTCCACTATGTTCGCCAGAAAACTTAATCAAGCCAACAATCCACCTCATGTCTATAAGCTTAGAGATAACGCGGGTAACATCGTTACTCACCCACAAGAGGTGCTGAATATCTTCTCCTCTTTTTACAAAGACCTCCTTTCAGGTCCACAATCCCAACCTAAGCAGTCCTCCAAAATTTGGTTAGATGATATCCCTTTACCCACCCTCAACACCCAACAGATTGAATCTCTCAGTGCACCATGTACAGACTTAGAAATAATAAATATAATTAAATCCCTTAAGACTTCTACAGCCCCAGGCCCGGATGGCTTCTCCTCCACATATTATAAAAAATTTGCATCTCTTTTAGCCCCCAACTTATCCAAACTCTTCAATCAAGTGCTAGACGGACATCAATTCCCAAAAGAAATGCTCTTGGCGAACTTATCTTTAATACCCAAGCCGCTTAAAGACCATTCTCTCCCGCAAAATTTCCGCCCCATCTCAGTTCTCAACAATGACTTAAAAATCTTTGGGAGACTTCTTGCAGATAGATTGGCAGCAGTAATCACTAGCTTAGTACACATAGACCAAACAGGATTCATTCCTGGACGCCAAATAACGGACAATATTAGGTTGGTGACCAACATCATACAAGATGCCAACATATACTCCAAAGAGCTATGCCTCCTCAGCCTAGACATCCACAAGGCCTTCGACAGCGTATCTTGGTCGTACCTTAATCATATCTTGCCCAAATTTGGTATCCCGGATAAGTTCCTCTATGGCTTTAATGCACTATATCACTCCCCCCAGACCCGTATAAAGATCCCAGGACATAACTCAGAATTCTTTCCTCTTAGTAGGGGAACTAGACAGGGATGCCCTCTATCCCCACTCCTGTTCGCACTAGCAATGGAACCCCTGGCCCACAAAATTAGAAACAGCCCTGATATAAAAGGAGTTGTCAAGGGTGAAGACGAGTACAAAATTAGCCTTTATGCGGACGATGCATTAATCTTCCTTACTGAACCTCACATATCTATTCCCTCCCTTCTTAAAGAGTTGAAATCATTTCATAACATATCGGGTTTAAAAATTAACATGAATAAATGCTCTGCCCTTCCCATCAATCTCTCGGAACACTCAAAGACCATGCTGACGAAAAATTTCCCTTTCATATGGTGCCCTCACTCGTTGAAATATCTTGGTGTCTCTATCACCTCCTCACACAGCCTACTATTTAAAACCAATTATATCCCTCTATTCAATAATATATCTACACTCCTCAAGACCTGGTCAACCCTTCATATCTCATTTCTAGGCAGAATTTGTGCCATTAAAATGACAATTCTTCCCAAACTACTATACTACTTCCGATCCCTTCCCATTAACATCCCTAAAACTAAACTTGCTTCTCTCCAAAAAGAAATCAATAAATTCATATGGTCAAACAAGAAACCTAGATGCAGTCACGCACACATGCACAGACCTCAAACTATGGGCGGGATGGGTCTCCCGAACCTGTGGCATTATTTTCTTGCCGCCAAACTTTCTCAGTTAGCACAATGGTTCTCGCCCATTCAATGTATCCCTTGGAAAAAGTTTGAATCATCCTCAATCTCCCCCTGGTATTTACAGGGAATCCTTTGGTCCAGAACAACCTCATACAGCAAACTATTCAAATACAATGTAATTGTAGCTCACTACTACCAATTGTGGCTCAAAGCCCAACATACCTTTGAATTATCTTCACTCACCCCCCCCTTGGCTTCCTTCCTAGGTGACCCGAGATTTACCCATGCCTATGGAAACTGTCAATCGTTTGCCTATTGGATCAATAACAATCTTACTACACTCAAATCTTTACAATCTAAATGGGAATTCTCCTCATTCACCGCTTTGCAAGATAAATATGGCACTCCCCTATCCGAATTCCAACACTACAACCAAATCAAAGCTTTCTATGCAGAATATTACTCTCTCTCCACCCTTCCCGCTGTAACAACCTTTGAACGGATTTGCATATCTTCATCTAGAGATAAGGGCATCATATCCTGCCTATACAACCATCTCAATACTTTTCACTCACCTGACAAGTCCGTTCAAATGCTCCATTGGGAATCAGACATAGTTAGCTCCTTCACAGTGGATGAATGGCATAGCATGTCAGATAATCTACGCAAGAGTAACAAAGCTATCTCCTTCAGAGAGACTCCCACAAAAATATTCTCTAGATGGTATCTCACCCCGTCCAAACTTCACTCCTTCTATCCCTCAATCTCCCCAAACTGCTTTAGGGGTTGTTCGGAACCAGGCAACATCCTACACATATTTTGGAGCTGCAAACACCTACTTCATACATGGCGCAACGCAGTAGAAATTTTTGAAAACTCCACCAAACAAAGGTTCCCCATATCCCCACAAATATGCCTTTTATATGCTAAGGTTCCTAATATTCCAATCCCTTGCATGAGACTCTTTCACACTTTATGCAGCTCCATCCAATGGATGATTGCCTCTAATTGGAGATCCAAAGATCTCCCTTGGTCGCAGGTACTAGCTAGGATGGAGATGATGAAACTTTCGGAGAGAATCTATCACACTCTCCATGATACCTTCCATGTATATGAAAGGAAATGGTCGTATTGGCGTACAACATAATTTAACAATTTAGTCCCTAAGGCTCCACTTACTCTCTTTCGCAATACCCTGAATTCTAGACCTATAGTGCTTGATTTGTGTGTTTGTGACATATACCCATGAACTATTTCTTTGTACCTTATTACTATGTCTACAACCAATATTTGCATATATGAACTCTACGTTTTTTATATTGATTACCTTTATCAACACCCTATGTACCTGTACATTTGAACTTCCAAATAAAACTTTGTAAACAAAAAAAAAAAAAATGTCAATAAGCGTATATTTATTGGTTTGCGCAAAAGTTATAGCGTTTAGAAACTAGGGTACATTTTCTGGAATTTACACAGCTTTAAATTTATGACTGCCTATCTCATTTCTTGAGGTGCTAAAATGGCAGGGCAGTACAAAACCCCCCCCAAATGACCCCATTTTGGAAAGTAGACACCCCAAGGAAATTGCTGAGAGGCATGTTGAGCCCATTGAATTTTTTTTTTGTCCCAAGTGATTGAATAATGACAAAAAAAAAAAATTACAAAAAGTTGTCACTAAATGATATATTGCTCACACATGCCATAGTTATATGTGGAATTGCACCCCAAAATACATTCTGCTGCTTCTCCTGAGTACGGGGATACCACATGTGTGGGACTTTTTAGGAGCCTAGCCACGTACGGGACCCCGGAAACCAAGCACCGCCTTCAGGATTTCTAAGGGCGCACATTTTTGATTTCACTCCTCACTAACTATCACAGTTTTGAAGGCCATAAAATGCCAAAAAAGCACAAAACCCCCCCAAATGACCCCATTTTAGAAAGTAGACACCCCAAGGAAATTGCTGAGAGGCCTGTTGAGCCCATTGAATATTTTTTTTTTGTCCCAAGTGATTGAATAATGACAAAAAAAAAAAATACAAAAAGTTGTCACTAAATGATATATTGCTCACACATGCCATGGTTATATGTGGAATTTCACCCCAAAATACATTTTGCTGCTTCTCCTGAGTACGGGGATACCACATGTGTGGGACTTTTTAGGAGCCTAGCCGCGTTACGGGACCCCGAAAACCAAGCACCGCCTTCAGGATTTCTAGGCACAAATTTTTGATTTGACTCCTCACTACCTATCACAGTTTCGAAGGCCATAAAATGCCAGAATAGCACAAAACCCCCCCCAAATGACCCCATTTTGGAAAGTAGACACCCCAAGCTGTTTGCTGAGAGGCATGGTGAGTATTTTACAGCTCTCATTTGTTTTTGAAAATTAAGAAAGAAATTTTTTTTTTTCTTTTTTTTTTTCAATTTTCAAAACTTTGTGACAAAAAGCGAGATCTGCAAAATACTCACAATACCTCTCAGCAAATAGCTTGGGGTGTCTACTTTACAAAATGGGGTCATTTGGGGGGGTTTTGTGCCATCTGGGCATTCCATGGCCTCCGAAACTGTGATAGGCAGTGAGAAGTGAAATCAAAAATTTACACCCTTAGAAAGCCTGAAGGCGGTGATTGGTTTTTGGGGTCCCGTACGCGGCTAGGCTCCCAAAAAGTCTCACACATGTGGTATCCCCGTACTCAGGAGAAGCAACAGAATGTATTTTGGGGTGTAATTCCACATATGCCCATGGCATGTTTGAGCAATATATCATTTAGTGACAACTTTGTGCAAAAAAAAAAAAAAAAAATTGTCTTTTTTCCGCAACTTGTGTCAACATATAAAATATTCCATGGACTCGACATGCCCCTCAGTATATAGCTTGGAGTGTCTACTTTCCAAAATGGGGTCATTTGGGGGGGTTTTGAACTGTTCTGGCATTTTATACACAACATTAGGAAGCTTACATCCACTCTTCTAACCACTTGAAGACAAAGCCCTTTTTGACACTTTTTGTTTACATGAAAACATATTTTTTTTTGCAAGAAAATTATGTTGAACCCCCAAACATTATATATATTTTTAAAGCAAAGGCCCTACAGAATAAAATGGTGGGTGTTGCATTTTTTTTCTACACAGTATTTGCGCAGCGATTTTTCAAACGCATTTTTTGGGGGGAAAATACTCTTTTTTTATTTTAATGCACTAAAACACACTATATTGCCCAAATATTTGATGAAATAAAAAAGATGATCTTAGGCCGAGTACATAGATACCAAACACGACATGCTTTAAAATTTCGCACAAACGCGCATTGGCGACAAACTACATACATTTTTAAAAGCCTTTACAGGTTACCCCGTTATATTTACAGAGGAGGTCTACTGCTAAAATTACTGCCCTCGATCTGACCTTTGCGGTGATACCTCATGTGCATGGTGCAATTGCTGTTTACATATGACGCCAGACCGACGCTTGCGTTCGCCATTGGGCAAGAGCAGGGCAGGACAGGGGTGCTTTTTTTTTTCTTTTTTTTCTTTTTTTTTTTATTATTAATTTTGCTTTTTTTTTTTTTTTTTAAATTGTTCCTTCCATATTTTATTTTTTTTTATCATTTTTATTGTTATCTCAGGGAATGTAAATATCCCCTATGATAGCAATAGGTAGTGACAGGTACTCTTTTTAAAAAAAAACTGGGATCTAGACCCTAGATCTTTCCTCTGCCCTCAAAGCATCTGACCACACCAAGATCGGTGTGATAAAATGCTTTCCCAATTTCCCAATGGCGCTTTTTATATCCGGGGGGGACATTCCCTCCCACTGCTTGTAAAAGCAGTCCAGAGGTAAATTAGCCACTAGGATTGATTTTACATGAAAGCCGGCCGCTGGCTGAAAAGAATGATACCAAGATGATACCTAAACCCGCAGGCATCAATCTGGTATAACCATTCAAAGTCCAGCAACATACCAGTACGTTGCTGGTCCTTGTTGGACATGTATTGTAATCTTTTTTTTTCATGCAGCCAGTTGGCTGAATGAAAAAAGAGATTGATCGGTGGGTATGCCCACCATTAGAATACCGCCCTTCATCCACCCACTTCTAATGATGGGCATACATGCACCATTTATATATGCCGAAGCATGGGGGCATCCTCCCGCAAAAAAGTTATGCCGCACACACATGGTCGGACTTTTCCACGGGCAAGCCTCCGTCGGAATTTCGACCGTATGTACGCGGCATTAGGAGCAAAATCACTCCTCCGCCCCTGCTGCCCCAATGCTTCAGCATATTTGCTTTTTTTTTTAACTGTGGTGGTGAAATCACCTCCTACAGCACTGGAGTCGCAGGGATCAGGCCTGTCTCTGCGAACGCTGCAGTTATGTGTGTTGTGTTTTGTAAGTGACAGTGATTGATCGATACTGCACTTGGGTGGCCTGGGCTGGACGGAGGGGCAAAACGCAGGTGCTAGCAGGTATCTGGGCTGATCCCGCTAACACTACATTTTTGGGAACCCTAAACTGCTGGGGACGCTAGTATAGATCTGATCAGATATTGATCTGTTCAGATACTATACCACTAAGGGAGGTGTATGCTTCACGCGTGGGTGTTAGCGTTACTGGCACTAACCTGACGCTGCCTGGGGTGTGACGCAGACCCTCTCTGACGCTAAAACCTAATTGATATCACCCGCCGGGCGATCAGGGGGTTAAACCTTTATTGGGTTATATACGGCGGGTGCCCTGACACTATAAAAAGCAAACTAACTAACCAGCGTCACCCGTAACACTTATATGATGATCACTGGTGAAAGGGTTAACTAGGGGCAATTAGGGGGTTAAAACCTTTATTAGATAATATATGGGGGTACCTGATGCTCTAAAAACCTGCGGCGAACCTAAAAAAAATTACTGGCTACCGATCTGCATTACCGACGCTAAGACAGCGATCAGAAAAATTATCGCTTAGCGACAGTGGTGATAGGGGGTGAAAGGGTTACCTGGGGGGCGATCAAGGGGGATAAACCTTTATTAGATAGTTTATGGGGGTACCTGACGCTATAAAAACCTGCGGCAAACCCCAAAAAAAATTACTGGCTACCGATCTGCATCACGATGCTAAGACAGCGATCAGAAAAATGATCGCTTAGCGACAGTGGTGATAGGGGGTGAAAGGGTTACCTGGGGGGCGATCAAGGGGGTTAAACCTTTATTAGATCATTTTTGGGGGTACCTGACGCTATAAAAACCTGCGGCGAACCTAAAAAAAAAATACTGGCTACTGATCTGCATCACCGATGCTAAGACAGCGATCAGAAAAATGATCGCTTAGCGACAGTTATGATAGGGGTGAAAGAGTTACCTGGGGGCGATCAAGGGGGTTAAACCTTTATTAGATAATTTATGGGGGTACCTGACGCTATAAAAACCTGCGGCAAACCTAAAAAAAATTACTGGCTACCGATCTGCATCACCGACGCTAAGACAGCGATCAGAAAAATGATCGCTTAGCGACAGTGGTGATAGGGGGTGAAAGGGTTACCTGGGGGGCGATCAAGGGGGTTAAACCTTTATTAGATAATTTATGGGGGTACCTGACGCTATAAAAACCTGCGGCGAACCTAAAAAAAAATACTGGCTACCGATCTGCATCACCGACGCTAAGACATCGATCAGAAAAATTATCGCTTAGCGACAGTGGTGATAGGGGGTGAAAGGGTTACCTGGGGGGAGATCAAGGGGGTTAAACCTTTATCAGATAATTTATGGGGGTACCTGACGCTATAAAAACCTGCGGCGAACCTAAAGAAAATTACTGGCTACCGATCTGCATCACCGACGCTAAGACAGCGATCAGAAAAATGATCGCTTAGCGACGGTGGTGCTAGGGGGTGAAAGGGTTATCTGGGGGGTGATCAAGGGGTTAAACCTTTATTAGGGGGGGGTTAGGGGGCTACACTGGACCTAAAACTAAACTGTAGTGACACTTTTACAATCACAAATGTCACTGATTGCAGTGATCAGTAAATAAATGGTCACTGCAATCAGTGACACTGTGACAGGGGGCTGGGGGGTGATCTGGGGGGGCGATTTATATGCCTATGTGTGCTGGTGTTAGTGTAGTGTTTGTGCACTAACCTTGATGTCTTCTCTTGTACGGCGCTCGGTATATGTGAGCGCCGCACAAGAGATGACATCACTTCCTCCTGCTTCCTCTGCCTGTGTGTACATTACACAGACAGAGGGGGCATTTCCATTCGTCGGGAGCGATCGCGGGGGGTGGCCGGAATCGAAAGGCCGTCCCCTCATGTCGGATCGCTCCCAGATGAATTCCGACCGCTCACTGTACAGAAGGGGGGTCCGATTGGACCCCCCAACTGTACAAAGGCAATCATGTATGCTCTACGTGATTGTGCCTGTCGGTGCCATTGTGCCGACGTATATATACAGTGAGCGGTCGTTAAGTGGTTAAAAAAGGGTCATGTATGTTTTTAATTCATTCTGATATTGGGCTGCCTAAATGCAATGCACATTAATGCATGTGCATGTAGCATTGGAACACTTAAAGTGGATATAAACCCATTTTGTTTTAATTAGGGCTTGCATTTTGTACAGTATAGGATTTAATTTCAACTGTGCCCAGTCTTGCCATTAAGAGTTAATCCAGCTCTAAGGAGTCCTCTTATTTTTTTTCAGTGAGATAAAAACTGACACACAGAGAATTAGCAGTCCCCTTGCTGTGAGTGACAGGTGATTTACATATCTCATGCATGAGCCTGAGAGAGGCATTATGTGTACTTCAGATCCCCTCCTCCTTTCTTCTCCAGCTCTCCCAGGATTGGTTGCTCCATAGCATGATTGGGCAAGCTGAAGTCATGCTGTGACTTTTTGGGGTTTTGATTGGATGTTAGTGATCATAGCAGAAGTTCAGTATAAGAAATACACAGGAGAAAATGCATATTGACAAGGGGAGTGTAGAGGTGGGAGGGGAGTCTACTGACATCACGACTCCACCCACCGAGCTCCAAACAACAGACCCAGCCACAGAATCTGTAGTTTTTTGGGTCTCATAACAGACAGAGGGGAGACATTTGGCAGGTAAGTATACATGCAGGAGGCATCTATATCCTTATAGATAACCACTATGGCAGTAGTTTAGAAAGATGAGAGTGGGTTTACATCCACTTTAAGTATAAAAGGACCCTTAGAGACAATAGCTAAGCTTTCATCTCCACGTCTGACCTTTCTTCCTGGCTGCTGTTATATGCAGAGAACAGGGATCTAAGATGCAGAAAGTAGAGAGAGAAGAAACTAGATAGCACGCCCCTCAATAAGTACAATATGTTTTACCTCTGACTAAGGCTCTCAGATGGTCAGTGTGCAATGCATGATGTAAAAATTAGCCTAAAGATAGGCTTTGTCCATTTGTCCATTTGTCCCACTTGGCTGTGCCTGAGCACCAATCACCAACACTGTCACATAGGAGCACTGGTAGAGTCAAATATTCTCCATCAACAATGGGCAATGCAACAGTTAAGTAAATCTTCCTCTTTGCACTGAAGTATAGGTTCATTTTAAAGTAAGCTGAATGAAATTAACCCTTTAATTGGATAATGTTTGCAAACATTGCTGCAAAAAAATTATTCAGCAAATAAACATCTCACTGGTGCATCACCAAATTGTCAGTGGCAAAATCACAGCCTGCATGTAATACATTTCTGCTTTTCTTTTGACAATCTTGTCTCACTGTCCTCTGCATATATCAGAATCTAAGTTAAGGCTTAGCTGTTGACTTCAAATGGTGCATTTTCTTGTCCATAACAGTACTATTTAGTGTGCTTAGGTTGCCTAGTTTGTGAAAAAGCAGCATTGCATTTAAATCAGCTGCCAAAGTGAACTATAAAAGTACCACTGTATTTACAAGCTTTAAATGAAAAGGTACACTTTAATGTCAATTTAACACAACTACTGGTGCTGAAATGCATTAGAATGGCATTGATTTGTTTCACTTGTTGCCTGAAATTGCTCTTTATGACTTTTATGTAGCAATATACCTACTTGTTGCCTGGAATTTTTCTTTATGATTTCTATCTAAAGATCTTATAAATTAAAAGATATACCACCATTTTGAAGTATTGAACTGGGAAAAGAAGTCTCTCAATAGAGAAGTTCTATTCATCCTGTCCCCCAGGGGACAACGTTTATGTAACACTTTGTACAATTTTGCTGGGTCCAGCAGATCCAGAACTAGCATGGTTGATAGTGTCCCCTTCCCCGATCACTGTTCTGTAGGAGATAAACAGTTAATTTGTTGTGCTTGACAACGCTATTCTCTGAAAGCAGACATGTGCCTGAGATCAGCACAGTCAAAACTCTTGCAGGGAGATTTAGAGGGTTGTCACACTCACAGTCTCTGATGGTGGGTGTTATAATGTGGTCCTAGACTGACTTGCCTGTCTTATTCTTTACAATCCCTCTCTCCCTCTAAGATTTTTAATGTATTGCAGCAGTAGAAATGGAAGAATAACAATGTGATAGAAAACACTTAAAATATCAACCGACACAGTGAATATGTAGATACAATCTGACTTAAGGAGTTATCACGATATATAGTATACAGAGAGTGACTCAATTCTCTACTTATAACTGTAATATATATTTTAGTCACCGATCCTTTATTAAATAAATATCATTCTGTTACGCATTCTGCAACATGGCACAGGCATGTTCACAGCAGAGGGGGTTGGTACAACTGCTTGAGCTTCACAAAGGGAACACCCAAAAATCAGACTTCAGGCAGGGGAGGAGCTTACAGGCATTAATAGCAGTCAAAAGGTGTATTTTCTTTTAAAAAGATAAGTATTTAAAATTGATTCAATAGACCTGTAGTTCAGTTTTTGTTGCTGTTAAGACTTTTTTGATCTCTGATTTTGGGTAATCCCTTCCTATTTCAAGGTTTTAATTCAGCCGCTGCACTTAACTATTTAGTGTATAGTGTAGCTAAGGTGGAAGCGATAACTAAAGTTATCAGCACGACCTTTTTAAAATGTTATGGCATTAAAACTTACATAACACTACCTTTACCTTTAGAGATATCTAAAAAGACACCCTGTGAGGAAAGTTTCAGAAGTTACTATTCTTCAACTTCCGTCCTACATACTAGTTCCAGGACATTGCTGCTACTTGCAGTGCAGTACAATAGTATACATTTAGCTAACAGATCAATGGAAGAAATGTAGATATCTGGACAGCCGCACTCCAATTCAACGTGGCTTTTATTGGATAAAAAATATGATAAACAGGCACTACATGTCACAGCAACGGAACAAAATAACAGGGACACTAACGCGTTTCACACTAAAGAGTGCTTACTCATAGCTAACAGATCAGCTGGAGCTGGTGATGATCCACAAAATAACTTTTTTATTTCAGTGGAACTGGTTAGTTAAATTACCCACTGACTTGCATCACCAGCAGTAAAATTTCCTGTCCTAGCTCTAGTCATTCTAGTCAACTTGCTCATCTTGCTTTCACAAAAATAGTCTCACTTTTCATTGCAGAGATCTTGCCACTGGTTTGTGAGTACTATTCAAATCATACAAGAGTTTCAATAAATTATTGACCACCCTTAACTGATATATTGCTTTTGGGAAGAGCTTTAATCTGTAGCCTACATACACTGACCCATTTAACTAAGGCACATATACTGCTACATATGTAGTTGAATGTTGACAGGCTGGATATGGTCAGGGAATAGGCGAGGCTTTCGTTGTGTTTAAAAGAAGATACTGTCATTATTTCTGATTTAATAAAATGTAAATACTTTATTACATCAAGACCATGACTCAAAAAACATTTAGTTGGCATAAACTACCTTTGAGACTAAATCCTAGTATCATGATTTAGAATTAATACTTTGCAAAGAACCTTGGGAATATACAACTTGGGAACTGATGATATTTATATATTCAAACGTGTGTCATAATCAGACAACTGATGCCAATCTCTTTTCTTGGAAAAATCTTATAAATAAGTCACATGAATGATCATGTACACTATGTATTATAACAAGCAGTGTATTATTTTTTATTTGGAGACCAAAACAATGTTTTGCAAAGGCCATATACTGTATTGGTCTTTGAAGATTTTTGATTTAGCCACTTAAGGACACAGGTTTATGTTGCTAGAAAATTACTTACCCAAACATTATATATTTTTTTCAAACATCCTACAGAATAAAATTGAGATCGTTGCAATACTTTATTTCACACAATATTTGTGCAGTGGTCTTACAAACGTAATTTTTTGGGAAAAAAAACACTTTTTTTTAAATTAAAAATTAATAAAACAGTAAAGTTAGCCCAATTGTTTTCTATATTGTGAATGATAATGTTACATTGAGTAAATTGATACCCAACATGTCATGCTTTAAAATTGTACCTGCTCGTGGAATGGCGGCAAACTTTGGCACTTAAAAATCTCCATAGGCCACGTTTAAAAATGTCTACAGGTTATCAGTTTTGAGTAATAGAGGCGGTATAGTGCTATAATTATTGCTCTTGCTCTAACGATCACGGTGATATCTCACATGTGTGGTTTGAACACCGTTTACATATGTGGGCGCGACTTACGTATGCGTTTGTTTTCTGCGCGGAGGGACAGGGCACTTTAAAAAAAAGTGATCTTATTTATTTTACTTTTTATTTTATTTTTTTACACTGTCCCTTTAAATTTGGATAACTTTTATTACTATTACATGTAACATCCGCCATGGAGACCACTTTTATCTTAAAGCGGACCGCCTGCCATGAATAAAAATAAGGGGGTTATGGCAGCTATCTGCTGGCATAACAACGGTATTTAACGTCAAAGTAGCGACATATATCCACGGTGGGCATTCCAGAAGTGGTTAAACTACTAAGTCCTACACTACCATCTATTTGCACAGTTGGAAAAAATCCTGCAAGATATATTGAGGCAGTATTGCGCACACATTGGTTGAACTATATTTGATTCCTTTCAAAACAATTAGCCAATTGGGTACTTTTTTTAAATAAATAAATGAAAAAATATATACTATACAGTTTTTTAGCGCACAGCTACTACTTTTTCTTATCAATATCCTTCACAGTGAAGTCCAGGGCAGCTCATAGCTCTGGTAAAGCAGGTGATCAACTCAAAGGATCCAAAGCCCACATACAGTACTTGGCTGAAGATCACTTGTCTCGCTCCCTCTGCCTCATCAGGTGTGACCTTTCTAAACCTCTGAGCCTCTGAGGCAGAGAAGCAGAAGAACGTATCTTCCCTAGGGATGTTTAGAAACTCAGGGAGTTGTGGCAAAAGGAGTTAAAGAGTCCCGTGTCTGCTATGGTACACTGACTAATGGCAAGTGTGTACTCTAATAGGAAGTCAAGGATGGTATTATAAACTGTTAGAGTGGATATTATTCACAATGACCCTTCCCTTTACAAATCATTTCTTCCTCATCTTCTTTGAAAAGGCAGTGAATACTTCCTAGTGATCATCTACAGCCCTGTTATCTAACACAGACCTCATAGGCTATTGCTCTGTGTACAACCCTTTATGTCATATGCAGGATCTACCAACTGTTTGGTGAAGGTAATGAAAAACAAGGCTCCCAATGTGCCACTTGCATCTTAGTGCTAGTTCTTCTACAGAATATCAAGAATGTAAGCAATGCACTTGACATAAACAGGCCAGAAATTTCATAGTAGGCGTTCTCCTAAAACCTAGTATGGAATTATGTTTAATGTTTGTTAATAAATTGTACATTTTAGACATTGGGGTATATGTATAAAACAGTAAATGTGACATTTACCAAACATTTACTGCAGGTGTACTTTCAGGGTGAATGTGTTTTAAGCAGCATATATGTGGTGGATGTCATGTTCACAGTTCTATAAATATATCCCATGTTAATTAACTTTTAAACTATACTTAAATTTTAAAAGCACAGGGACTATAATTTAAAAAAAACGTTTCTGCGTGCCTGGGATGCTCTAGGCATCAGCCTTAGCATGGTTTGGGGGGCTTTTTTAAGGATATGAAGCACCACAAAAGTTAACCAAATTAATAAACTGTTACAACATACTCCATCTGCCCTCATATAGCTAACTAAAATAATTACTTATTCCACAGAAAATGCAATGGCTAAATCACTGTTTAATTTAGGACCATAAGTTCATTTTATGCAAACAATTTTTTGACAAAAAAAGTTTCAATATATATATACCGGTATACAGTATATATATATAAAAATCTGCTTTTTTTTGGGAGTTGTAAAATATAATAAAATCATCATTGCCTGACACTATAAGACAATGACAAACTTTCAGATGGATATATAGTCTTCTCTAGTGTATGTTTTTGCAAATATTAAGGCTATTAGTTGAAAATTAATTACATTGAAATACATTCTACAATGCTTTCACAACAGCATTGAATGCTATATAGTCTAGAAATGCATAAATACAATTTTTAGAATTCCTCAGAAACGTTGTTAAACTCAGTCCCATTATGATTCAAAAATCTACAATGTTCATATATGGTTAAAACACTTTAGTCAGTAACGAAATTATATTGGCAGCACCCCTGTGCCATCCAGGTAAACTAACAATTCCTCAATGAATGTGATTTCAGACATGTTAACACAACTCTAAAAGCTGCTTCTATATACTGTATCTGATTATATAATTCATTTAAATTGTTACGTTAAAGCTGTCTGTGACATTTGGGATTACACTGAGTGGGAATGAATGAAAATAGAATTATAGTGAATCTACCTACAATTGAATAAACTAACTGTTTAGGAGAAAGATATTTCCTTGAGCAGTGTTTCTAGACTTTTGTCACATATGTACTATATTACAACATTGGGCCATAAATATGTGCCAACAGTAATAATACCAGTCATTAGTCAGAGCAAGTCTTTGCAGGCCAAAAAAACTTTATGTTTGGCCCTATTGGTCCTTGGTATAAGTCGACTATTTATGCACACTACCCTTTGAGCCTATATTCAAGACAGATGTGTCCCCAAATTGTCCACTGCAGAAAACAGTACAAGTCTCTTCCAATCTGAAGTGCTAGGCCATGTTCTTAAAGATTGTAACTTGTTAACGCCAGTCTGAAGAGCACAGTGCACAGAGTTTTCAGAAAAGCTTCAAACTGTTTTTATGAAACCCTTTAAATAACTGTTCAGCTTCAGTCTGGGAGTGTTGGAGCTTGCTAAAGGTTGCTGAAGCCCGTTAACACCTTGCTTCAAGAACGCTTTCTAAACACTCTTTACTTCACTTTGTGAATGCTCGCTCTACACGCTTCTCCTCAGGCGAGTACTTACAAGCTGAAAACTGTGAGAACCAGGTTTAAAAAATCATGCATCTCTAGCATTTTCACATGCTTAGAACCTTTTCCCCTTGAACACATGCAATTCAAATGTGGACCAAACATTTATTCTTCTAAGGGTTGAACTTCACCCAAAACTTTTTGTAGTTATATTTAAAGGCCATTAGGTGAAAAAAATATATTGTTTTTAACCAATATTTACCCAAAGCAATTTAAAAAAATCCTCTAAAACCTATACAAATGTACCTGAATAAACTCCTGTGTCATCATCTGCAGCACCTCTTTCTTAGTAAAGATTGGTGACTGGAAGTGGCCATCAGCCCTCAGGTCTTGAACCCACCATTTCATCCTGATATCATGCCTGAAGGCTTCAGGATCCTAGGAGGGCTCCAGTGAGGAAGCAAAGTTGGTGCTGCACACTGAACCCTGCCACACTGCACAGCAAAAGAAAGAAGATTTGGGACCTGACCTGTCATGTTACCTGAATTTTAGATAAGTAATTTGTTCTTTAAAACAACAATTAAAATAAAACTATAGATTGGGTACAGGGACTTGAGTTGGAATTTTTTTTTTCTCTATGGAGATCACCTTTAATTTAAAAAATTGCCTGGTTGAATTCTGTATCCCAGTCTGTTTAGGTATTTGTGTCTCTGAACACAACACTTAGTTGGCCAAAACTGTTTGTAATATCTAGCCTAGACTGCAGTTAGTAGCGGTGCTGGGACCTGGTTATACATTGTATTACACAAACTGAGCCAAAGTACAAAATTTTGTGAATTAATATAGTACAATTGGTGGATGGCCAAACCATGTATTGGCTCAGTTATATATGTATGGGGCTGTGTTGTGTGTGTGTGCCTGTAACTCTATAAGTCACAAATAGGGATGAACATTGGTTTTGAACCAAAGTAAAATTCAGTCTGAACTTTGCCTGTTTGGCACATGGGTGAACTAAATTTCACCATCCAGCCCAGCCAAAGCGTCAGTTACAATGGGAAGTAGGGAGGGGCCAAACACCCCCTGTTTGGTTTGCAGCAGAACTCCCAAACAGGGGAAATGTTCTAACCCGAACGGCGAACCCCATTGAAGTCTATGGGAGCCAAAGAGGAAAAATCAAAAGTGCCCATTTTGAAGGCTTATATGCAAGTAATAAAATAGGTTTGGGGGTCTGGGTACTGCCCTGGGGGGCATGTATCAATAAATTATTTTTTTTTTTTAAATTATCATTTTTTCAGGGGCAGTGATTTTTAATTATGCTTAAAGTGCAACAAAAAATGTGCATGTTAAGTGGCGCATCTGTAGCATGCATAAAACATGCTACAGCAAAAATGAAATTTCTAAAGAAAAAAAACGAGTCAAATCCCATTTAAAGTGACTCACGGTTACACGCCACGCCCAACGGCAAAATTTTTTTTTTTAATCCATACCAGACCCTTATCCGAGCATGCAGCCCGGCAGGTCAGGAAAGGGGAGGGGATGAGTGAGCGCCCCCTCCTGAACCATGCCAGGCCACATGTCCTCAACATGGGGGGGTTTGTGCTTTGGGGCGGGGGGCTCTGTCCCCCACCCCAAAGCACCTTGTCCTTATGTGGTCCTCTTCCCAACAACCCTGGGCTGTGAATAAGGAAAGAATGGGCTGTGGGACTTTAAATGAGGCATGGATGGGCATAGAGAAATGGTCTAGGATATCAGAGGTGAATGAAATGCTAAATAATCAGTCTAGGCAATAAAAATCAAGGCATGGATATAAGTATCAAAATATATTGTATCATAGTAAAATATAATATACAGATCATGCAAACAAAGGCATAATGCAGGTAGGGGTTGTCACATAAACATGATCAATAATCATTATCAAAGACATGACTAATACAAGCAATATCAGTAACATGGACATACAGATACAGTGAACATGATTATCCAGATAAGAGATCAAGAATTCAGTTGATAGATACATAGTTGGGCAGGCTTTACTTGGCATCCCTGAGCATGTACTCGACGCGTTTCTTGGCGTTTGAAGCCAGTCATCAGGAGTGGGGTGCATATGATTTGACTAGAGGGGAGATGGATAGATAGGTCAATAAGGTCTCAAATGAGATGATGTCATACTTGAAACAAAAAACAGAATCAGATGGTCTAGTACATTACCAATGGCAAAGCCCAGAGTAGGGTTGACCCAAGCGTTTCAAATATGGAATGGAGTTGTGGTCCTGGATGAACTGTCTCCCCCGGGGTTGAGGCGGGGATGGGCCCTAAAAAACATTCCAAAAAACAACCCTGGGCTGTGGTAGTCGGGGTCTGCGGGCGGGGGGCTTATCGAAATCTGGAAGCATCCTGGCCCCCCCATGTGGATGGGTAAGGGTACATTGTCGTGATTGTGATACTTATTTTTTGGTTTTTACTTTGTGACACTTTTTTTGGTGAACGGGTAGGGGTACAATGTACCCGATACCCATTCACATGGGGGGCTGGATCTGGGGGCCCCCTTGTTAAAGGGAGCTTCCAGATTTCAATAAGCCCCCCACCCACAGACCCCGAAAACCCCAGCCCAGGGTTGTTGGGAATAGGCCCTTGTCCCCATCAACATTTTTTTTCCCATTTTGGTACGGGGTTCATCTTAAAATTCACACCAGACCTGAAGGGCCTGGTATGGACTGGTATTTTTCTTTCTTTTTTTTTTTACCGGCACTTTTTATTTATTTAGCTGTTAGCAGGGAATCCTATTGACAGCCGGCGAATGTCCTGCAAATTTGGGTGTTTGGTGAATGGCCGAACAGGCAAATGTTTGGCCTGAACTCATGCTCAGGACTCAGAACCATTCGCCCATCCCTAATGGGAAGTGATACTCTTTGCAGCAGAATATCAAAGATCAGCCACTATTCCCGTCCCTTTGTTTACAACCAGGGATGAGCCGAACACCCCCCTGTTCGGTTCACACCAGAACCTGCGAACAGACAAAATGTTCGTGTAAACTTTAGAACCCTATTAAATACAATGGACTCGAACGTTCGAAATCTAAAGTGTTAATTATAAAGGCTAATATGCAAGTTATTGTCCTAAAAAGTGTTTGGGGACCCGGGTCCTGTCCCAGGGGACATGTATCAATGCAAAAAGAAGTTTTAAAAACGGCCGTTTTTTCGGGAGCAGTGATTTTAATAATGCTTAAAATGAAAAAATAAAAGTGAAATATTCCTTTAAATTTCGTACCTGGGGGGTGTGTATGATATGCATGTGAAGTGGCGCATGTTTCCCGTGCTTAGAACTGTCCCTGCAAAAAATGTCATTTTTGAAAGAAAAAAAATGCATTTAAAACTGACTCGCGGCTATTAATGAATTGTCGGCTCCCGGCAATACATACAAAAGTCAGTGATAAAAAAAAGCGTGGGGGTTCCCCAGAATTCAATTACCAGGCCCTTCAGATCTGGCATGGATTTTAAGGGGAACTCCACCCCAAGTTTAAAAAAAAAAAATGGCGTGGAGTCCCCCTAAAAATCCATACCAGACCCCTTATCCGAGCACGCAACCTGGCCGGCCGCAGGGGAAAAGGGGGGGACGAGAGAGCGGCCCCCCCTCCCTCCTGAACCGTACCAGGCCACATGCCCTCAACATGGGGAGGATGTCCCCATGTTGATGGGGACAAGGGCCTCATCCCCACAACCCTTGCCCGGTGGTTGTGGGGGTCTGCGGGCGGGGGGCTTATCGGAATCTGGAAGACCCCTTTAACAAAGGGGACCCCCAGATCCCGGCCCCCCCCCTATGTGAATTGGTAAGGGGTACATTGTACCCCTACCATTTCACGAAGAAAGCGTAAAAAAATGTTTAAAAAAACACACAAACACCTTGAAAAAGTCCTTTATTTAAAAAAATAAATAAATAAACATTCCAGCGGTGAAATCCAGTGTCCCGCGGCGATCCCGATGTCCAGCGCTGTCCTTCATTGGTTGTGCCTGAGCGGACCTGATGGGGAACTCCCTCTCAGTATTTTAAATGTATAGACCCGCCCCTTCTAAAGTTCCCCATCAGGTCCGCTCAGCGGACCAGATGCGGAACATGAGAAGGGGTGGGTCTATACATGTATTACAAAGTGAGAGCAGTTCCCCATCAGGTCCGCCCCCTCGGTATGTCGGACCCGCCTACGTCATTGACTTGAGCGGGGAACTTCCTTCACTATGTAAATTTAAATTACACAGTGAAGGAAGTTCCCCGCTCAAGCCAATGACGTAGGCGGGTCCGACATACCGAGGAGGCGGACCTGATGGGGAACTGCTCTCACTTTGGCAATACATGTATAGACCCGCCCCTTCTCATGTTCCGCATCTGGTCCGCTGAGCGGACCTGATGGGGAACTTTAGAAGGGGCGGGTCTATACATTTAAAATACTGAGAGGGAGTTCCCCATCAGGTCCGCTCAGGCACAACCAATGAAGGACAGCGCTGGACATCGGGATCGCCGCGGGACACTGGATTTCACCGCTGGAATGTTTTTTTTTTTTTAATAAAGGACTTTTTCAACGTGTTTGTGTGTTTTTTTAAACATTTTTTTACGCTTTCTTCGTGAAATGGTAGGGGTACAATGTACCCCTTACCAATTCACATAGGGGGGGGCCGGGATCTGGGGGTCCTCTTTGTTAAATGGGTCTTCCAGATTCCGATAAGCCCCCCGCCCGCAGACCCCCACAACCACCGGGCAAGGGTTGTGGGGATGAGGCCCTTGTCCCCATCAACATGGGGACATCCTCCCCATGTTGAGGGCATGTGGCTTGGTACGGTTCAGGAGGGAGGGGGGGCCGCTTTCTCGTCCCCCCCTTTTCCCCTGCGGCCGGCCAGGTTGCGTGCTCGGATAAGGGGTCTGGTATGGATTTTTAGGGGGACTCCACGCCATTTTTTTTTTAATTTGGGGTGGAGTTCCCCTTAAAATCCATGCCAGATCTGAAGGGCCTGGAATGGATATTTGGGGGAACCCCACGTCAATTTTTTTTTATTTGCGGCAGGGTTCCCCTTAATATCCATTCCAGACCTGAAGGGCCTGGTAATTGAATTCTGGGGAACCCCCACGCTTTTTTTTTTTTATCAATGACTTTTGTATGTATTGCCGGGAGCCGACAATTCATTAATAGCCGCGAGTCAGTTTTAAATGCATTTTTTTCTTTCAAAAATGACATTTTTTGCAGGGACAGTTCTAAGCACGGGAAACATGCGCCACTTTACATGCATATCATACACACCCCCCAGGTACGAAATTTAAAGGAATATTTCACTTTTATTTTTTCATTTTAAGCATTATTAAAATCACTGCTCCCGAAAAAACGGCCGTTTTTAAAACTTCTTTTTGCATTGATACATGTCCCCTGGGGCAGGACCCGGGTCCCCAAACACTTTTTAGGACAATAACTTGCATATTAGCCTTTATAATTAGCACTTTAGATTTCTCCCATAGATTTTTCGAATTTGCCGCGAACACCCCAATTTGTTCGCTGTTCGGCGAACGGGCGAACAGGCAATGTTCGAGTCGAACATGAGTTCGACTCGAACTCGAAGCTCATCCCTATTTACAACCAGCTGCCAGCCAGGAATCTGTCATTTGCAAGGAGTAGAGAAAGGATTGGTCATGTCTTGGGGCCTGGGGGGACTTTTTTAAAGGACAAAGTGTGTGATGTGTTTATTTTCTGTTTACTTTTATTGTGAATCAGTAGGGGTACTAGGTACCACTCACTCATTCATGTGAGGGGAGAAGAGCATTTGGCTCATCCCTAGTCACAAAGTGGCTCAGTTGATCAGGAATTATTGGAATTGGAATGAGAAGCTGAGAGTTAGAAATCATCAGTACTGATATCTGCCAGATGGTAGGGAGGGTGGGAGCTGGAATCTGTTATTTAATGTTTGAAAGTTCTATTGCCAGAAATAATATATGTGGTTGGAGGTGTGCCACCCTGGCAGCCTAGATACCCTAGACCAGGACCTATGTTGGCTATGCAGAAATTGAGCCATCTGTTTCTTACTTCTTGTTTTAAGATGTCAGCTGAGCCAGATCTTATCAGCAGCTAAGACCCTGTCTACATGTTTAACATCTATATTTTGTTCCTACATAAGAGAAAGCAAGCATGCTCAGTATTAGTACCAATCAAGCTGTTGCTATGTTGCAGAGTTACAGGCTCTGAAGCATGCAGCACAGACTGTGAGTGACATAGTGGATGGGGGATGGGAAGCAACAGTGGGCGGCAGGGATATGCAGGCATCTGAAACACCCAGAAGTAAAGATTATAGTGGTGTCTTTAACCCAGCATCCTAGCAACAGTTTGATTCAATTGTGGTACTAATACCAAATGATAGGTTTGCCTTTTCCCATGCACTAATAGCATCTAGACATCACATGTGGTGATAGTGTCTTTTATAAGGGTTTTTACCTATACTATGCATGCCAGTTAAATAAACAATCAGCATAATTAGAAAACAATTTTGAAGCTAATTTATGAGACTTAGCAGTAATGTAAGTTTAGGTTATGTTGCATTCTTTCTATACCAAATGAAAAGGTAAGGTAAATGTCCTTAATTATGAACAGTAGTATACCAGAATTCCTACAGGTTTAGTGAAACAAAACACAAAGCATATGACTGTCGTTCTACTAAGGTGTTATCATGTTTGCACTGTAAAACTCGAACTTTACTGTAAATGGAAAGGTTTCCATTTGTAATCCTATTGTCTACCAAATCAACATCAAACATTATGAAGCTACAACAGTGGTTATTTCTATAAAGCCTTTGTGCGCATTATGCAACTATGGATAAGCAAATCTGACAAGATGTGAACCGCCAAGGTTTTGATGAATTGTGCTTGATATTTGGTTTACGCAAACTTAGTGGCAAATTATATTGAAGTCTAATGGGGTTGGTCCTGTAAATTGTGGCAGATTTTAAGGATAATAGACAAAGTGCTGTCAAAGGAAAGCATTGGAAGCTTGGCACTGCCATCAGGGACATGTACCAATATATTTTGTTTTAATACCGTGGAGAGCGACTTTTCATATGGCTTGAGAGCAATAATGAAAAATACAAAAATCTGTTAAGGAAAGCAATATTTGCCTGTGAAATATATATTTTTTCTTTCACAGTTAACTTACATACAGTAGTAGTAACCCGATCGGATTTATTTTATAAAAAAAAAAAAAAGAAAGCTTTTTAAGTACAGTAGTTTTAGTGAAGACACATGCTTTTTAATCAAAGGGTAACTGTAAATGATTATAAGCCCACTTTGGCTGGCAGACAAAAAATGGCCAGTAATTTGCTGAGGATGTCCCTGTTCTTGCAGATTCAAAATTGTGCACTGCTGGCCTGTTTCTATCAAGCTCTTATTAGGAATTAAATGTAGCGATACCCCCAGTTAAGAGGGCTGCCTGTATGATTTTGGGCCTTGTAGTGCACCGCTGTCAACCCCTGGCAATCGGCTCTAACCTCCCTTGGCATAGTTAGTAGGGGATGATAGGATTGTGAGGCCTGTAACTCACAGCGGCACAATCCTATGGCAAGAACACACAGTGATATTTTAAAACTTCCTTTACCTATCCCTTCCGTAAAGTAAAGAACACAGACATCAATATACTTAACCCTTGTATGTTTACCTAGATTAGTGGGTAAGCAGTAAAACAGGTGGGTACAAGTCATATGCAGAGCCCTGCAATAAACAGTGTTAAACAAGCAGACAAATATCCAATGCTATGCAACTCTAACAGTCCCCTTTGCAGCTACTTCCCCTCGTGGACAATATGGCGCCCAGGAATGTCTGCGCTACCCAGTCAGGCCTGACTGAACTAAGTGGAAGTTCTGTAGGGAAATCTTCGCTAGCAACGGTGGTGCACTTGAAGAACAGAATTTGTAATCCACCAAGGTAACAAAGGTACTGTGTCTGTCTATGAGCAGCTCTCTCACCCAACCGGACCAGTCCGCATCCGTTTCTTCCGCTGCAGTGTCTAAGTACACCAATCCATCAACATCTGGGTCTTCGGTCCTCCTGGCAAAGGTGCAGTATCAAGGAGAGACGTCCCTCAGGTTCCTCGGTGCGCGCGGAAGGCTCTTTGGAGAAAAGGGCCAGGCTTCTGGCATAAAGTCACCGGAACTCAAGCGGCAGTTCAGCTTGCTGGGCGGGCCGTGTCCAAAGAGAAAGAACTGGGCTCCCCTTCTCCCTTATAAAGTCCGCCCCAGCAGTCCTTGCGCGGGTCAAGGCACCCTGGGTGCCTAAAAGTGTACTGGGTAATGTAGTCTAGTAGTGTAGGATTTAAAAGGCAATACCCCGCTACATAAAATACAGTGTAAAAATGGCCAGCAGGAGGAAAGTTTTTTTAAGGGGCAATAGGCCTAACTATCGTATGCATACCTTTTTTTTTATTTATGTGGATAGGGGGGGGGTGGGGTTGGTAAATGTGAGCAATGCAATGTTAAGTGAGTCAGTTGCACACTGATTTTGCTTTTAGTTTATTTTATTCTTTCAAATGATGCAGCAGCATGCTGCAAACAAAACATAGCTCCAAAAAAAGGTGGTCAGGAACATGTGAATGCTGCACTTTCAGCACCCCAAACCTAACAAAAGGCCCTATAAAAAATAAAATAACAATAAAAAATAAACACCTTGAACCCATGGTAGTGGGGAACCGAAACTCCATGCTTATTTATAGTCCACACCAAGCAAGGCTCTGGCTCCTGATGTAGGCTGTTCTGGTGAGCTTTGGTCATATTTATAGCTATAGAAAAGGCAGTAATAGGTAGACATTACAGATTTTATGTTTCTTGTCTTTCTAACAATGTCTGCATAGCAGTATAAGGGGGATTTACCTCAGAAGGTAATACTGGAGGTTTGGCTGAAAGGCTGAGCTCAGACTATCACAGCTATGTCAAATGTAGCAGCAGATATCTTTAATAGTCTAATATTTCTGGAAATATTTGCCAATTATAGAACCTGTTTTTGTTGAAAACAAAAATAAAAATCTGTTCAGGTATTCTGACAGCCACAGAGGGGAATTAGTCCATCCACACAGCATGGATGGAGGAATCTGTTAGAATTTATTTGTTCAGCTCACAAGATATACAAAGAAGAAAAAAAACGTGTATGAACAGCTTTAGACTTCTCATACTGTTTGCCTGCCTTGGCTTGGCTCTTCCTGTTTGCTTTGCATTGGCCCTGCCTGTTCTTATCCATCTGTCTGCAGTTGTCCGGGTAGACTCTACTGTTTATTGCATAGTGAAAGTCGTGCTGCCACACATGTCTGTCTATACCTTAACCACTTCCCGCCCCGTCAATAGCAGATTGACGTCCGGGAAGTGGTTGTGTTATCCACACTGGACGTCATATGACGTCCTGCGGGATAACAGCCGCCGCGCGCCCGGGGGGGCACGCATCGCGGTGATCGGTGGAGCAGTGGGTCAGTCTGACCCACCGCTACACTGATCTCGGTAAAAGGCCTCCGGCGGAGGCTTTTTACCACGTGATCAGCCGTGTCCAATCACGGCTGATCACAATGTAAACAGGAAGAGCCATTGATCGGCTCTTCCTCACTCGCGTCTGACAGACGCGAGTAGAGGAGAGCCGATCGGCGGCTCTCCTGACAGGGGGGGTTCGCGCTGATTGTTTATCAGCGCAGCCCCCTCTCGGATACCCACACTGGACCACCAGGGAAGCCCCCCAGGACCACCAGGGAACCCCAAGCATGTGGATGGCCAGGTAAGTCCCCCATGGCCATCCACATGCACAAAAAGAGAAAAAATATATGCCAATCAGTGCCCACAAATGGGCACTGATTGGCACCATCATGGCATGAAAAAAAAATGCATGATGCCCAGCAATGCCAGCCACCAGTCATCAGTGCCACCTACCAGTGTCCATTAGTGCCACCTATCAGTGCCCATCCGTGCTCATCTGTGCCCATAAGTGCCCGCCTATCAGTGCCCGTCCGTGCCACCTATCAGTGCCACCCATAAGTATCCATCAGTGCCGCCTTTAAGTGCCCATCAGTGCCGCCTATGAGTGCCCATCAGTGCCGCCTATGAGTGCCCATCAGTGCCGCATACCAGTGCCACATATCAGCGCCCATCAATGCCGACCTATCAGTGCCCATCAGTGCCGCCTATCAGTGCCCATCATCAGTGCCACCTCATTGGTGCCACCTCATCGGTGCCCATCAGTGTCACCTTATCAGTGCCCGTTAGTGCCGCCTTATCAGTGCCCGTCATTGAAGTAGAAAAGGTACTTATTTACAAAAAATAAATAAACAGAAACAAAGAAAAACTTAGTTTTTAAAAAAAAAAATCACTCTTTTTTATTTGTTATGTAAAAAATAAAAATCGCAGAGGCGATCAAATACCACCGAAAGAGAGCTCTATTTGTGGGAACAAAATGATAAAAAAATTGTTTGGGTACAGTGTTGCATGACCGCGCAATTGTCATTCAAATTGCGACAGTGTTGAAAGCTCAAAATTGGCTTGGGCAGGAAGCTGTATAAGTGCATGGTATTGAAGTGGTTAAATAGCATCAATGATAATTTGGCACTTATAGACTCTGTAACCTTGTGAGACCATCACCTGGAAACATAGTATACTTCTATCTGTATTGTGTCCTGTACCTGTTCCCTGTGTGTCTGCACTTTACTCAGATTGTCCCGCTATTCCTTGGATATCCACTTTAATCTTGTCATCAAGTCCTTTCTTCTCAGGAGCGCTCAAATATCTAGGTACAGCCAGCAATTCCTTGTTGCCTGTGACATAATAGGCATAAAAAGTTGTTTATACCCACTACTTTGCACATTATTGAATGAAGGATTCTTTACATGACATTACAACTTATGATTGATGAGCTAGAAAACAATTGATTTCATTTTTTTTTACAGATCCATAAGCACATACAGTATTCCTTATATAGCATATCGTACTCCAATAACTTAGCCTTTCCAATGAATAGTATATTGTTGGCAAACTTAAGGTTTTGCTAATCTTTTTAGAACAAGTTATGTCACAGTATATTACTCTCAACATTCCAAAACACACTGAATGATTGCCAAATGATACAAAAGTGCATTTTTACTGGTAGGATAAATAAATTGGCTTCATCAAATGTAGGTATCAGATTAAATTTGCAAGTTTTCAAGTGCAATTTAAATTAATAAAGATAAACCCAAAAATGGGTAATTCTTCAAGTTCTATGGTGAGACTAATCAAGCTGGTAAATGGTAAGTTTCAGATTACCGAAATTAACATAGAAAATTAAACAAGTGCATGAAAACATCAGAAATCAACAGCATGTTCACACAGAGTGACAGAGAAAATCATTTCAAATTGCATAGAAAGCAGGTAACAGAGAAAATAGTTAATTGATTCTTCAAGGACTTCCTCTTTTTTCCTAAAGCATATAGTGCTAAAGTATACATTGCTCAAAACAGGGTATATGCAATGTATGCAATGTATAAGTTTGGTATAGTGAAGACTAGACTGGTTTCACAGTTAAACTGTGAACAAATTGGTAAACATGTTGGAACTCGCAGGCAGGCCAGTAAAATGGTGCTACCATGTGGCTAAGAATAGATATTACCTTTCATTTACCAGAAAAAAAGGTTTGGTTTCAGGTAAAGTGGGTCAAGGGACAATTATATTTGTAGTTTGTGTGTCTCGGAAGATTATCATCCCATTAACTACATGAAGAAGATAGCCAAGGAGGTGATGGAGTCTGTTTATTGTGTTTGGTAAGCCACTGGTTCTTTAGGGTCAATCAATACATGCTTTTTCTCTTCTGTGGTCTGTAGTAGGACCATGGCTAAGTAAAACTGAATCTGTGAAAGAGAGCTGTGAAAACTTTTTTTAAATGCTTTTCTTTTGTGACTTTTTTCTTCTGAGTAGTCTACAAAGATAAGTAACTTGTGTCCGTCCATTTAGAATTACTTTTCCAAAGGCTCTTAAAATCATTGTTTTTTCATTGTAGTCTGGGTATTTCACAATGACTGGACATCATGGAAAAGTGACTTGAGGTTTCAGAGTTTTGACCTGGAGTTTCTGTTCTACATCATAGTGGTGGTCTAGGCTCAGCATATATGGTATGGTCTGTAAACAGATTATTTGAAGTGTTGTGAATCCTGTTACACATTGATCCTAAACTTAGAGGTCTTATAAGAGGGTTTGGATGCCTTTGAAGACTGCAACATCCATCACTTGACTTACCCCCAGACTCTTCCCAGTAAAATCTGCTGAGAATGAACTGGCTAGACTCATTGTACGTTTTGACTTGCACTAAATGATTTAGGAGCATCACAATTTGGTAAAGAAAGCACTCCAAGTTACACAACACAGGAGTAGTAGCACAGTTTTTAAATATCACTCTGTTTTCTTCTCCTGTTAGATTGTTCACTGTCAGTAGATATGCAATGCAGCAGAATCTGACGTAGTACAGCCCCCCCCCCCCCCCAACATGATACTGGGTTCATTTTTAAATACATTCAATGTTTTTTTATTAGGACATAAATTAATTAATTATTTTTTTGTCTGCTTTAAGTTCAGCTTTCAACATCTTCTCTAGCTCTATCTCAAACTACAATTTCTTAGCAAACCAGGCTTGCAGTGAATAAACAGGATTCACTGTAAGTTCAGATTCTCACTTCTAGTAGGAAATAATAGGAGAATGGGTGGAAGACATTGGAGGAAGAACAGTTGTGGTATCTTAGAAATGGGCACCAGCACTATTGGTTACCACATGTGAGGAAGAGGATTACAATAAAAGCACTCCTAAACATTGTTGTACAGTATTTTATAAACATTAGAATTGACATAATATGATATTCATATAGTCTGTTAAATGTATTATGCAATATTTCCCATCACATAAGATTTTGCTCATGTTTGCAAAAACTTTAAATTCAGGTGGAAATGATAGCTAAAATGTCAGACTGCTTTTCAGTAAGTGTTTCAACTTTTTAGTGCTGCATGTCAAGAAAATGGATTTTGAATGATACTTCAAATATACTTGTGTAACTTTTTGAAGTGCCTAAAAACCATAAATGATTATGTCATGGATAATTCCAAACTGGTTACGAGGGCCATCTTATTACTTTATAGTAGAATTTGAATTTATGTCAGCTGGTTGGGTCAAGTAAATATACAGAGATACATAAGAGCATTAATGACAATGACGACTCAATTTACTAAGATAAAACCAAAGTTTAAAGGTTAGAATGTGCTAAGCTACATAAGGTCAGCATAATTTGGTCATGGATGTGTGCTCTATATTTAAGAAAAACTGTAACTTACAAGCATAATAATTACTACCTAGTGCAGAAATTAAAGTATATTCTAAAGCAAAGCTTGAAAAATGTAAAAGTGGAAACTTTTACTCGCCATAGTATATTAGTGAATAAAATAAATAAATAAAGTGCTTCGCAATATCTATTGCTATCTCAGTTATCATCCAGATGTGATAGCGGTCTAATGCTTTGTACACACGATAGGAATTTCCTATGGGCTAAAATCTGATGGAATTTTCTGTCAGAATTCCGTTCAAGCTGTCTTCCATCAGTCTTGCATACACGCTGTCAGACTAAATTCCGACCGTCCAAAGCGCGGTGACGTAAAACACTACGATGAGCTGAGAAAAATTAAGTTCAATGCTTCCGAGCATGCGTCGACTTGATTCTGAGCATGCGTGGGCTTTTTCTCCGACGGAGCTCCACACAGACGATCGGAATTTCCCATAGGATTTTTTTTCCATCAGAAAAATTTAAAACATGTTCTTTTTTTTAAATCCTACAGAAAAAAGTCTGATGGGCCCACACACGATAGGAATTTCTGATGATAAAATTCCATCAGACTTTTTTCATCAGAAATTCCTATTGTATGTACAAGGCATAAGAGTGAAAATACATTACCAGATGTACTTGCATGACTGGCAGCTCTGAAGTCTGTCCAAGTTTTTCCTAAAAAACAAAAAATTGGTAGAAATTAATGTCAGTACTGCTTGAATAAACAACAAATAAACTTGTTGATCCATCACATCATGATGAATAATTTGAAATACCAGACATGGAAAAATGTATGTACATTGGAACATATTTTTTGAACTAACTAGGATAACAATCCTTTGTTTTTTCAAAGCAATGAGAAGCATTACAAGCATGAAACTGAAAAGCAGCATTAACAAATGTGATAGACTATAATTGCATTTGCATATGTGATGTCAAGCAGGTGTAATAGACACGTCTGTCAGGAAATACAGCTGTAGCTAAAGGCTTGCCAGTAAGCATGAACAGAAATAGAAAAGTATGTCTATCTAAATTGTATATACCGTATATACTCGAGTATAAGCCGAGATTTTCAGCCCTTTTTTTGGGGCTGAAAGGCCCCCCCTCGGCTTATACTCGAGTCATATAAATTTTTACATTGTAAATATTACCTGTAAAGAAGTTGCGGCTGCGGCGTCCATCGTTCGAATTCCGCGGCGTCCATCGTTCAAAATTCCGCGGTCTCTTCCTGTTCCTTCCTTGATAGGCGAGTCTCAGCAGACACTCTCCGCCTATCACGAACGTTCTCTCATCCTCAGTTTTCCAGCAGACATCTGTGATTGGCGGAATACCCAACACAGTGTCTGCTGGGAAAACTAAGGATGAGAGAATGATCGTGATAGGCGGAGAGTGTCTGCTGAGACTCGCCTATCAAGTAAGGAACAGGAAGAGACCGCGAAATTCGAACGATGGACGCCACGGAATTCGAACGATGGATGCCGCAGCCGCAACTTCTTTACAGGTAATAATTACAATGTAAAAATTTCTATTTACAGGGAACAGCGAGCTAGGGAACAGTGGGGCATTGGCTTATACTCGGGTCAGTGAGGTTTCCCAGTTTTTTTGGGCAACATTAGGTACCTCGGCTTATACTCGAGTCGGCTTATACTCGAGTATATACGGTATACATACAGTATTTAGTCCATAGTAAAAAAAAAATGTTCCTAACCATGAAAAAGATTAAAGATGCTTCAATGCATTTCTGAGGATAGTTTTACCAGGATGGATATAAACCACAATAAACATGCTGTATTGCTGTATTTATCCATTGGTTTTGCTAGAATAGTCACAATTGTTTGACTTTAAAGGGGCAGGGCATGCTGGAAGTGAGACTAGTTTGCTCAATTGTGTTCAAATTTAGGCCAGACTTAATTTGTATACAAACATAATTAGGCTGGTTTACTAAAAGGCCTCATGCCCACGGGCGTTTTTTCAGCCGCGTTTTTGAGCGTTTTTTACAGCTTAAAAACGCCTGTCCATGTTAGTCTATAGCTTCATGCCCACCTAGGCGTTTTTGAGCTGTAAAGAGCATAGGCGTTTGTAAGCTGTAAAAAAAACCCAGGACCAGTGCGTTCCTCAGCGTCAGAATTAGGCAGAAAAAAACGCGAGCGTCAAAAAACGCGCAAAAACGCGCACTAACGCGCGGTCGCGTTTTTAGCTCCGACGTTTTTTTTGGTTTTTTTTGAAAAAAAAAATATTTACAATAACATGGACAGGCGTTTTTAAGCTGCAAAAAACGCAGCTGTAAAAACACCAGTGGGCATGAGGCCAAAGAGTTGAGAATCTTCACTCAAAAATGTTTCTGAATATTCTCTCAAATTATCTATTCATTCCAAAAATAGTGATGGATAAATGTGCATAGGTTTGATTTGCAAAATGTAACCTTTTATCTGTAAACAGAATCAAAAGTAATGCTACCAATTGAGCCCCACTCAGAGATCTTTAACCACCTCAATACAGGGCACTTACACCCCCTTCCTGCCCAGGCCATTTTTCAGCTTTCAGATCACTGTCACAATTTGAATGACAATTGTGGGCTCATGCTACACTGTAACCATGTGAGATTTTTATTATTTTCTTCACACAAATATAGCTTTCTTTTGGGGGTATTTAATCACTTCTGTTTTGTTTTTTCTTTTCCTAATTTTTTTTTAAAAAAAGACAGACAATTGTGAATTTTTTTTTTCTTAGTCTCTGTCAGTAAATTTTGTAAATAAGTAATTTTCCTCCTTTACTGATGGGCGCTGATAAGGTGGTACTGATGGGCACTGATAGGCTGCATTGATGGGCACTGATGAGGTGACACTTATGGGCACTAATGAAGAGGCACGAATATGCCACACGTATGGGCACTGATAGGTGGCACTGGTGGGCACTGATGGGCACTGAAGGTGGCACTGGAGGACACAGGTAGACGGCACTGGTGGGCAGAGATAGACGGTCATTGATGGGTGTCATTAATGGGCAGCAGTGATGGGCATTGATGGGCAGCAGTGATGGGCATTGATGGCAAGCACTGACTGAAATCACTAATGGCCACTGATTGCTGGCACTTGTGGGTACTGATTGCTGGCACTTGTGGGAACTGGTGGGCACTGATTACTGCCACTAGTGGGCACTCATTGCTGGCACTGGTGGGCACCTAATTGTATTCAGGGCACTGATGAGCAGTGCCCTGATTACATACCTAGACGTCCACCTGTGAGGACCCAGTCGATCACATGGTTAAAGTGCCGCAGCCGCGGCTCTTTACAGAGATCGGGGGCGCGTCGTGCCACTATCGCTGCGCTGCTTGGCCACGCAGGCATGCGAGAGCGGTCATTCTGGGAAGCCGTCATATGACGTCCATCCAGATGGAGAGCCGCCCCGCCTTCATTTGGTGGGTGGGCGGAAAGTGGTTAATTTCTAGGACTCACTAAGCTGCCACATGAACTATTTAAATATTGTGCATTCACACCCACTACCCAGCTGCTGTGCCTAAACTCCAATACACCCAAATAAGTGCAGCGCTATATTCAATCAAAGTAATTGAATAAACAATCAACATATACCAGTGTCATACAAATGACAAAAAGAAAAAAGAGAAAATGATTTAAAGCCACTAACATAGTGATGTTCAAATAAGTGGCAATCTTTTTTAGGTGTGTCCTTCTCATAAACACACAGAATGAATTGTTGTGACAAATAAAACAAGCTGTGCTCCACCAAGTTCCACACAACAGTGACCTTCCTTGTCTTCCCCTTAGATATGCTCACCAGAGATATATGCGACCTCTTATGTGTATAACCCCCCCCCCCCCCACTAGAGAATCTATACAAACTAATGACTTAACAAAAAATTAGATCTAAAGCTATTTAAATGTATCTATATGTGGTACTGGTTGATGCTGGGTTGGGGCACAGTAGAATGTGAGTTTTATACTTTTCAATTTTAAATGTTTCAAATAAACTTACTACACTATGGTGATCCCTTTTCTGACTACATCTATCTGAACTCTTTGGGAAGGGAAGGATTGGTAATATGTCCCATACAAGATCGGAATATTACTAGAAGATTCTTGGCATTACAGAACAACTAGCTAAGGAGAGAAGGATAGGATACTATATTCCTGGAACATGTTTTGTGACTTTTGTTATATACATAGAAGGTCACAAATATTTCTGGTGAGTGAGCACATTAAAAGGAAGGTCACTGTTGTGTGGAACTTGGTGAAGCATAGCTTGTTTTATTAGGCACAATAAGAACACTGAAGAGTGTGTTTATGAGAATGACTTATCACTGAGTGAACTTTTAACACTGTACCTAAAAAAGCTTGGCACTTATTTGAATATCACTTGATGTTTGTGGCTTTAAATCAGTTTATTAACATACAGTAAGTATTTAAGTTATTTGTATGACACTGGTAGACATCTGCACGCCGGAGATTTTTGTTTTATTTCAAATGCATCCATTCATTAAAGAATTTTTTTTTTTCATATTTGTTATGTTGACCCGATTTGTTTTTAGAATTTTTTTCTTATCTTTGGCGTTCATTCTGTATATTCGTTGGTCCGGGTAGATTCAAAAAATTTTACATTTTTTTCGGAAGGTTGCTATATATTCAATATATTTTCGAATTGGATGGATTTGAACTGGAAAGATTTAATACTTTCGGAAGCTAGTCCAACCAAGAGAAAAGGCATTAGCTGATTGGACAATATTGACTGGCGTCATGTGCATCCAAAATAACAAATGGCTCAAAATTTATATCCATTCATTATCCGAATCTGAATTATCGAACCAATTTGAAAACTTAATTTATTTCCCCATGGGTCTGAACTATTATCGTATCATGTGATGTCATCTGATTGAAAGGAATGAAGCAAATGCATTTGTTAATTTTGTTACACATTTTTGTTGGATTTGTTGACATTTATTACTATGTCCATTTGATGATTCGTATACATACGAATCTCTGAAAAAGAAATTCTCATCAGAAAGAAGAATCGAAACAAAATGAAATCCACATGTATAGACACTGGTATATTTCAATTATTTATTCCATTACTTATATTGATTATCACACTGCACCACTTTGTTTACTTTAGCACATACAGGAAATTCTCTATTTGATAGCTAACAGTAAATAAAGGAATGGGGATGCTGGTTGATGTAATGGCGATATTGGGTCAATTATGTCAGCCAGAATCGCTGCTCATCTTGTTTACACTCCCGCTTCCGAACAGGGAATCTCGCAACCTTCTGCTGAATGGGGTCAGTGATATGTTATTTGTTTCTAGGGTGTCGGTGGCTGTCAGCAATCTAACAACCAATGGGCCCTCAGTGGAACTCTGCCAAACTTAGTGGCTGTAGTAATACCAATGTTTTATTCAGCAGGCAGGATGAGAGTTTATTTAGTGCCTACTTGGCAAAGGTCAAAAGGCCAGTTTCAAGAACAGTCAGAATTTGAAAGCCATATCTAGTGAAAATCTCTCTAACATAGCCCATCTCTTACCTTATAGAAGTAAATACCTTCATGTGTTTATTTCTATTATCTGTCACCTCATTTTCTTTTACAATGCTTTACTTGCACATGTAAGCAGCATGTTTCAACCCCACATTGTTAAGTCACAACTGCTGTTAAAGTGGCAGCTGCTGCAAAATCATGGCCCAGCTCCACATGCATAGCATATTGGATGACCTTGGAAGGCACCACTCTTTTCCAGATAAGCAGAGGCTTACACTCTCTCATTCAGACGAATATGACAAATTGTGTTCATATTCAGCATTCACTGAATATTGTTCTACATTATTTACTATTTTGCTGTATTTTAACACTTATGTTTCCTGGTTTTTATGGTATCACCCAGTTAAGCATTTACATAGTATCCTGGGTCACACCAGTATGAGAATGCATGTGCGTTTCCCAAATACCTTTTTCTTGTGTGCTATATGAGAATGTCCTTTACTCATTGAGGATGCCCTGCTTGTGAAATTTTCTTTTGCAGGCCAGTCAAGTTCCTCCTCCCCAAACTCGCACATCCATGTCTTTATGGACCTTGCTTTGTGCACTGTTCCAAATGATTTGGTGGAGGGGGAATTATGGTGTGGGGTTGTTTTTTAAGGGTTAGGCTTGGCCCGTTGGTTCCAGTGAAGGGAACTCTTAAGGCATCAGCATACCAAGAGATTTTGGACAATTTCATGTTCCCAACTTTGTGGGAACAGTTTAGGGATGGCTCCTTCCTGTTCCAACACGACTGCGCACCAGTGCACAAAGCAAGGTCCATAAAGACATGGATGAGCGAGTTTAGGGAGGAGGAACATGGCTGGCCTGCACAGAGTCCTGACCTAAACCTGATAGAACACCTCTGGTATGAATTAGAGTGGGGACTGCAAGCCAGGCCTTCTCATCCACATCAGTGCCTGACCTTACAAACATTCTTCTGGAAGAATAGTCAAACATTCCCATTGACATACTCCTAACCCTTGTGGACAGCCTTCCCAGAAGAGTTAAAGCTGTTATAGCTGCAAAGGGTGGGCCGACTCAATATTGAAACCTACGAACCAAGACTGGGATGCCATTAAAGTTCATGTATGTGTAAATGCAGGTGTCCCAATACTTTTGACAATATAGTGTATATACAGTAGTAAGGTGACTGTAATAACCTCTTAACACATAGGAGTTAAATTAGGTTCCTACATATTAAAACTATTAGGAAAGTCTGTGGAAAGAATGGTTGCTACAAAATATTTCTACTGTGCATATTTTAACATAAGACAGACTGTGTTTATTCAAGCCAAAGGCTTGAACCAGCTCAGTGCTGCAGTTCCCCTTGGTGATACAAGGTGTTTTTCATATCCCAGCACAGCAGCTGTGGATAAAATGGAGACCACAGGCACTTTATTATGATATCTACACAAGAGAATGGTCACAAAAGGAATACACTTGTATGCATGTTTTGCAGTTCATGGCTGTAGAATTTTTTTGTCCACTCAAAATAGGAAAAAAACATTTATGAATACAGTTAATGTTGTCTCTTTAATACTACCTTTGCTTTTTTTCTGTGATCAGTACAAAAGAAACACGTGATAAAAGAAAAATATTGACTTAACGTGGTTAAATGACCACATTAGCAAACCTAATTTAACTTTACCCTATTAGACATACTAGACACCCAAATAACGTAATCTAAAAACATTGAATACATGTAGTATGCTCTGCTTTCCACATCTCCTGCAGCTCTCTGGCCGTATTTACCAGCAATTCATTCTTCAGCATTCATTTTGACAACCACAAAATGTTCCCTATCACAGGAGTGATCTTTTTTCTCCTGTGTAAATTGATACTCTCAGAACAGTTTTGCTGTGTCAATGAGGCTTACAATATAGCAATGTTATTATTGCTTCATTGTAACTGCTCTGGTTCGTTCATAGCTTATTAAAGGGGAGGACTTTGATCCACATATGATGTGAGTTAGAGCAACCTTGCTAGTTAAAGGGGTTGCAAAGGTTATTTTTTTTTATTTTCTAAATAGGTTCCTGTAACCACTTAAGCACCGGACCATGTTGTTGCTATAGGACCAGGCCCCTTTTTGCGATTCGGCACTGCGTTGCTTTAACTGACAATTGCGCAGTCGTGCGACATGGCTCCCAAACAAAATTGACGTCCTTTTTTTCCCACAAATAGAGATTTCTTTTGGTGGTAGTTGATCACCTCTGCGGTTTTTATTTTTTGCGCAAAAAAAGAGCGACAATTTTGAAAAAAATTACATATTTTTTACTTTTTGCTATAATAAATATGCCCAAAAATATATAAAAACATTTTTTTTACTCAGTTTAGGCCGATGCGTATTCTTCTACATATTTTTGGTAAAAAAATTTGCAATAAGCGTTTATTGCTTTGTTTGCGCAAAAGTTATACTGTCTACAAAATAAGGGATAGTTTTATGGCATTTTTATTAATATATATATTTTTTTACTAGTAATGGCGGCGATCAGCGATTTTTATCATGACTGCGACATTATGGCGGACACGTCGGACACTTTTGACACATTTTTGGGACCATTGTCATTTTTACAGCGAACAGTGCTATAAATATGCACTGATTATTGTGAAAATGACCCTGGTAGTGAAGGGTTTAACGTCTAGGTGGCGCTGTAGGGGTTAAGTGTGCCCTAATGAGTGATTCTTACTGTAGGGGGGCATGGCTTGGCGTGTGACATCACTGATTGTCGTTCCCTATGACAGGGAACAGACGATCACTGACATGCCATTAGGAAGAACGAGGAAATGATTGTTCACACTTACCTCTCCCCGTTCTTCAGCTCTGTGACCCGATCGCGGGACACTGGTGGCAATCGGGTCCACGGGTCCCGCAGGCACGGTCATGGAGCTTCGGACCAGGTCTCGAGTGCGCCGCCGACGGACAGGTTCTTAAAGGGGACATACCTGTACACCCTTGTGCCTGTCTGTGCCATTCTGTCGATGCACATCGTCGTGCGGCGGTCCTTAAGTGGTTAAGCTAGTGCATTGTTGGTTCACTTACCTTTTCCTTTGATTTCCCTTCTAAAATTTTTTTTCTTTAACTGAATTTCTCACTTCCTGTAAGCTGGCCCCCTACATCCGAGCCGTTCTGGCTGGGGGTTAGTCAGCGTGCTCGCCCCCTCCCTTGGGACTACATCCCTGCGGGGAGACGCTGTGAACGTTCACAGCGTCTCCCCGCAGGGATGTAGTCCCAAGGGAAGGGGCGAGCAGGCTGACTAGCCCCCAGCCAGAACGTCTCGGATGATGGGGGCAAGCTTACTGAGGAGGAACAGGAAGTGAGAAATTCAGACAAAGAAAAAAAAATTAGAAGGGAAATCGAAGGAAAAGGTAAGTGAACCAACAATGCACTAGCTTAAAGGAATCTATTTAGAAAATAAAAAACAAACCTTTACAACCCCTTTAAAAGAATAAACCAAGTTACTATTTAACATTTTAGAGACCCTATGTTAACATACTAATAAAAACACATATGGTACATTCAAAAAAAATGTTTTAATTTAATTTGTAAATAACTTTTTCATGCTTTGCAACAGTAATTATAATTTCAGTGTTATTATAAAGAAGACAAATACTAAAATGAACATACTTTATCTTTAGGATCAAAGCGATTACACTTGTTTGTCTCTTTTTACTAGGCAATGTTGCCGATAAAGCCTTTTTTGCCTTAGGTATAGATGTAAATTTGTTCTAAGTGTAAGTACACCTACCCTTAATCGCCTTATAAAACTATCTCATCCCCTGTCTCAGATACCTACCTACTTGAATCCAATGGCCACCACCTTATGCAAAGCTGCAACTGTACAGTGGAGTCTCATAGGCATCTCCTAGGTCTAGAAATGAGTGGGAGGCAATCATTTAGAAGTTTGAGAATACTGTACACCCCAAAAAGGAGAGTTAGACCTCATGCATGTATGTATGCACATTAATTTATTCCAAGGGCTAGGAAAAATGAATGTTCTGGCCAGTAGAATGAGTTTAAGCTCATATGCTTCTAAATGCTATATATCTATAAATGCCTGTAATATGTGTCATAATGAGCTTTTTTACCTTTGATCCTGCAGAAAGCCCTAGCATAGATAGAAGTTTTTCAATATGCCCTTGTGCATAAAGCCTTATTTAGAAAAGTTTTGCTGTAAGTATTGCTGAAAGGTTATGGAAAGTAAGCATCCGATGGGGAGATTTTTCTTCAAGGTGGCTTAACAAGGTGGATTAGTTTACAGAAATCAGCTTGAATAACCAGTTAAATTCATATGGCAAAATAATGTTCATTTAGTGCCTTTTTAAAGCAAGGTATGGTGGTCTAACAAACATTATTGGAAACATGCTGAGAAAAATATGTTGACCTCTTTCTGAGAATACTACTTCACTGGCTGTCTCAAAACTTCAGCACTTTGAGACTCTGAAGCTGGCCATAGATGGATAGAATTTTGAACAAAAAATTCTTATGCCGCGTACACATGATCGGAAATTCCGACAAGAAAAGTCTGATGTGAGATTTTGGTCAGAAATTCTGACCGTGTGTAGGCTCCAACTGAATTTTTCTGTCGGAATTTACGCCAAGAAAAATTTGAGAGCTGGTTTTCAAATTTTCCGATGAGAAAAGTTCCCATCGGAAATTCCGATCGTCTGTATTATTAAACAATGCTTATGAAATGCAGTCTTACCCATGGGCCTTGATGCATATGACTATAGTGAGCAGGGAGATACTGATCTTCTCAATCTAGCTCCTTTTACTGGCCAGGATGCAGTGAATGACTTGTATAGCGCTACAAATGCGAACTGAATCGCCTCAAGACGCTTTTTGCAGCCAGTGTCTTGCTGGCTGGTGTGGTCATTTACCCCATAGAATCTTGACACGCTTGTAACACACACATACGTACACATATATACTGGGCCAATTTTTGGACAATCCAATTTTCCTACCAGCATGTCTTTGGAGTGTGGGAGGAAACTGGAGTACCCGGAGGAAACCCACGCAGACACAGGGAGAACATGCAAACTCCAGGCAGATGGTGTCGTGGTCGAGATTCAAACTAGTGACCCTTTTGCTGCTAGGTGAAAGTGCTAACCACTACACCACTGTGCTGCCCTGTATGCAATTCCAACGCACAAAAAAACACACATGCTCAGAATCAAGCAGAGGAGCCGAACTGCCTATTGAACTTCATTGATCTCGGCTCATCGTACGTGTTGTACGTCACCGTGTTCTTGACGGTCGGAATTTCCGACAGGATTTGTGTGACCATATGTATGCAAGCCAAGTTTGAGCGAAATTCCATCGGAAAAACCATCCAAGGTTTTTCTGATGGAAAATTCGATCGTGTGTACGCGGCATAAGGGAAAATTCTCAAAACATAAACATTTTAACACTTGAATTCGAAGAGAATGGACTTTACTGAACGAAAACAGCATACCGTGATAAAAATTTATTTGGTCAAGAAACATGTTCAATCCTGCTCCTTCCAGATTTATTTCATCACTGCGGTCGAAAATGAATGTCAGTTTGACCCACTAATGATTAGAAAAACAAACTTTCTTAGAACATTCTTTTACTAAGAATTTTTATTTGGAATTCTACCAATCGATGGCCAGCTTTAGAATAATCATATATCAAGAAAAGTAAGAGCTCATGATCTACATACTCATTCTGAATTATGGCTTAGAAGCCAAGAAGCATGTATTTTCGATAGTAGAGGTCAGCAATGGCTGCCTCCATACTTTGTCACTGCAGGTTTCCTTTAGAAATCATTTGAGGCCGTCTTTTGAATAGTTTACCTCCTTAGTAGTATATCTGTAATATGTTTTAGCATTTTTTTTTTTTTATTTTTTTTTTATCATTTTATTTATGGGATTCTTTGTCTTACTTAGTCACCACATATTGCATGGGACTTCTTTTATCTCAGCTAGATAAATCCAGTAATTATGTGGGAAATTAAAAAGTATAATCTCTGTCCAGCGATGTCCACAAATGTCTCAGCCGTCAGAGATTCTCCTCCCTGATTGGCTGAGACACAGCAGTGGAGTCATTAGCTCCTGCTGCTGTCAATCAAAGTCAGCTAGCCAATCAGGGGAGAGAGGGGGTGGGACAAAGTCGGGGCTCTGTGTCTGAATAGACACATGGAGCTGTGACTCGGCTTGGGTGTCCCCATAGCAAGCTGCTTGCTGTGGGAGCACTGAGGGACCTGAGAAGAGAAGGATCCAGTACAAAAATCAAGGAGGTAAGTACAGTATAACATGTTTGTTATTTTTATAGGAAAAAAAAGAGACTTTACAATCACTTTAAGGACCCATTCACACAATGTGCAGTTACCTGCATTTTTTCTCAGAGAACTGCAATGAGAATGATGGGAGATTTACTAAAACTGGTGCACACAAAATCTGGTGAAATTGTGCATAGTAACTATGCAAACTTCCAACTTTAGCTTGTGCAGTTAAGCTTCGATAATAAAATTTAGAAGCTGATTGGCTACTATGCACAGTTACACCAGATTCCAGTTTTATTAAATCTCCCACATAGAAAACAAGAGTTTTCTATGTGTCAAGTTCACACCAGAACATGCTGCATCTTTGAGTTCCAGAGAAGTGATACTATGCACATATTTTGCATAATATCGCACATCTCTGGAACTGGAAATCTTGCATGTCACTGCACAGCAAGTACAAACCACAGTGCTTCTCTGCAGTGACATGAATCAAGCATTACTTTGTGCAGTTCAAATAAAGCAGACACAAAAAAAGGGGAAAAATATGCATCACACTGCCCCCTACTGCCAATTTACTGCAGCCAGAATGGAGAGCTGCCCGCACACAAACCTGCTGTGGGCAGTGTGAATGGGCCCCTAATAGTGTTTTGCAGATGTAAATAAATATTCAAATGATTTGGACCCTTCCTAGTATTCACACCAGGTGGTGATTATCTCCTACAGCAGGACAATTAATTTGGAGCTTTTGGGATTTGGAACCATGTATTCACAAAGTGGGATGATCTTCCCCTGCAGCCGTCCTGTTAGCAGTAGCAAGGCCAGTGATTTTTTATTTTTTTTAATAGGCAACCCCCTTTTCACTAAATGTAAGCAACTGAATTTGTATGTGTTTACAATAAAGTGTTTCTGTGCTCATTTTAAAACATGTAACATTTTCTTTTGAAATGCAATTTAGGCTAGAACAAACTTTACCTAAGATGTTCAGAAATCCAGCATGCCTGGTTGCTTTCTGGTACACTCTCATGTTTATATCTCTTAGAAAGATTCATAGAGATTGATGAATCTTATTTCATCAGCTCGTCTCTTTGAAGAAAATGTTATTTTTGTAGGTCAGCTCTGAACACATTCATGGTGTCTTTTTCCTTAGTCTAGGCTTTTTTTGTGCGTTGAGGCTGCATTTAATGAGCCTGCCAGAGAGACCGTGGGCTCTGTTCCATTTCACTTGGGTAGTGATAGGAAGGTCATTCAAACAAAATGCACAGTGCTTCATATGCTACTTTAATCAGACACACAAAATATAGTCTTTGATCTATATTATATAGTTTCCTTAAACATTAGCAGGCTAAGACACTTTTGTACTTCCACTGACATTCATTTTGTCTGATATAACCTATACAGATGTATCTGCTTTGAGGTTTTTTCTAAGTTAATGGAGGTCACTACAGTTAGCCATCTTAACAGTGCAGGACTGTGCCTGAAAAACAGCTATTCAATATAAAGCCTACCAACCCATGTTTATGTAGGTAACCCATGTTTGCTAACTTCAGTAGAACTTTAATGTTTTATACCTGTAGCCATTACTTGGTATGGTGGTAATGCTATTTGAAGGGCAACTTCAACTTTAGCAAAGACTGTTCTTTAAATATCCCTCCCCCTTTTCGTGGTCCGCTAACATGGTTCTGGCTGGCTCCTTTTCATACTGCACATGCATGCCATGGCCCCATCCAATGGGTAAACTGTACCCTGAGAAATTACTGGAAGCTTGTGCAAGTTTGATTACCTATAGGAAAGAATGGTATCAAGTAGCAACCATGTCAGGGGAAATATCTTTGAATTAGGGAGCAAGGAAAGAATTATCCTAGCTGGTCTGCACTATGGTGGATGGGGGGGGGGGTTATTAAAGGACAACTTCACTAAGGGTAAAGTTGTCCTTTAAACACAAACTTCAAAGGTATGTAAAGCCAAACCTTTATTTTATTTCAGTAGAACGAAGAATAGATTAGACTCCTTGTTTGTTTCTATTGATGTCTGGGTCCCCACTGGGCAGTACCCCTCTCAATTCATCCTAGTGATCATTGCTTCTGGTAAAGGAAGTGATGGGAATGCCAAAATGTTAAAGTTGTTACAGGAACAGATGGTGTGGGGGACTGTAAGGGATAGTAAATGCAGGTATCCAGTGACAGCAGGGCTACACTTCAAGAAATTGGAATCAGACTATGATTTAACCCCTTCCCGAGGCAAGCCATCGTAGCTGTACGTCGGCCCTTTAAGACGCTCTAGCAGGCACGCGCACATGCTCGCAGCATGTCCCCAGAGCCGATGTGTGTGCCCGGTGGGCGCGATGACCGCCGGGCAGTGGGCACCCACGATCTCTCGTGACAGAGCAAGAACCGGGAGATGTGTGTTAACACACAGATCCCGGTTCTGTCAGGGGAGAGGAGACAGATCATGTGTTCCTACTAAGTAGGAACAATGATCTGTTTCCTCCTCTAGTCAGCCACATTCCCCCCACAGTTAGAACACATATAGGGAAACACGTTTAACCCCTTGATCGCCCGCTAGTGTTAACCCTTTCCTTGCATATTTTTAGCTCTGAACACTGTATAAATGTCAATGGTCCCAAAAAAGTGTCAAAAGTGTCCGATTTGTCCGCCGCAATGTCGCAGTCCGGATAAAAATCGCAGATCACCACCATTACTAGTAAAAAAAATTATTAATAATAAAAATGCCATTAATCTATCCCCTATTTTCTAGACGCTCTAACTTTTATGCAAACCAATCAATATACGCTTATTGCAATTTTTTTTACCAAAAATATGTAGAAGAATACATATCGGCCTAAACTGAGGAGGATTTTTTTTATTTTGTATTTGGGGGGATATTTTTTATAGCAAATTAAAAAAAAAATATATATATATTTTTTAAATTGACGCTCTTTTTTTGTTTATAGCGCAAAAAATAAAAATCGCAGAGGTGATCAAATACCACAAAAAGAAAGCTCTATTTGTGGGAAAAAAAGGACTTCAATTTTGTTTTTGTACAGTGTCGCACGACCACGCAATTGTCTGTTCAAGTGATGAAGTGCACAGTGCTGTAACGCAAAAAACGCCCTGGTCATTAAGGAGCCAAATCTTCCGGGGCTAAAGTGGTTAAATAAAGTCTAATAAATCACACAACACATATCCAACACCAACACACCATAAACATAGCAAAAGTGAAAAAAAAATGTGACAGTGAAGTAAGGACCAAACCAATAACCTAACTATAATGTAATATATAGAAATGGAGGGAAGCTCACAAAAACAGGGCATTATCAGGACTGGGACTGGGAGCAAGAGGAGCAGATATGGGATAAAAGGATACAGAGTACTGGATGCAAGGTACAGGATGCAGGATAATCAGCAGCATGTATATGGCTAACAGGCAAATCACTGAAGCACTGATGAAAATTAAGGAAGGGGTTATATACCTTCCCAGTTGCCAGCATCAGGTGAAGCCTAGTTAATGGGATCTGCTGGCTTCTAGGAGACACCAACTGGTGATCACCAAAACTGTGCCCTTCAGTTCTGGGAACCAGAGTGCCACCAGCAGGTGATCCAGGTCCCGACACTTCTTTTGGGGACATCTGTCTAAGAGGAGATATTGTCTAAATTTGGTGGGGTCTTCTCTTACTTCCCACTGTTTCTCTGGGATGGGAAGTGAAGGGAAAGCTTCCTAGAATACAGCAAGAAACAAATAAAGGTCTTAACCAGTATCTTCTCTACTCAAAAAAAATAAATGGCTTTACATTCATTGTAGAAATGAAGGTAGAAACAGAAAGGTGGCGATTCCTGATCTATCTTTTTGAAAATTCTAGTTACCTGGATGACATATATTTTTACAGATCATGCGGTTTGACATTCCATTTGCTAATATGCATACAGTACTTGTTCTGGGTAAGAAAAAGCTTGGCAATATTTGACTCAGTACGTTTCTTTCTAGATAAGTTATGGTGCCTACAGAAAACCCAGCTGCCCACTTTTACTGTGATATGCCATCTGTGCTTTTTGCTATGAATCCCAGAATACCAATCTGAATCCACATTTTGCCATCATATAATTTTGGATCCATATAATAATTTTGTTTTATATATACAAAAATGCCAACCTGTCCTTGACAAAAGTGAAACTGGCATCATTCTCCTATCGCCTCTCTATGGGGAGTAATCCAGAATATCCCACCAATAAGCATTTTTCTGCATGGAAAAATCCTGATTGCATAATCCTCACATGTCTATGGCCACCATAAAGAGGTTCTCAAAACTGGACCTCTATATGGTAAAGCTTCAAGCTACCAAGCCCAACCCTTTAAATTCAAGTCTACATATACATACGTGATTGTAAATTAATAGAGATTGAAAATATGTGGTGACCTCCATGCTATATTAGATAATGTCTGATAAGGATTCCAAGTTAATGAAAATAAACCCCTTTAATATCCCAAAGCAACTGACTTGTCCTTTTATCAAAGGTCAGAGTGTATTTGTTAGGTGGAGCCAGTGATTTGCTACACAGATCTGATACTAAGCATTGTAAAGTTTATTGTAAAATGTTAAAATTTTAATGTAAAAATTATACTAAAGCACTAATATGTGAAAATAGTGAAAAACACAATTATATAGATGCCTAAATAGTGACAGCTGCAATCAAAAATGAGAAATCTGTGCCCTCCAAACAATCATAAATTATAAATATAAGATGCGCTTACACCAACCTATTCAATGTGCACAGTAAGTGTATAAAAATATAAATCAATGATATCATCAGTGTAAAAACGTAATGTTCATATTGCCAGTGCTCATAAACAATAAAAATCAAAAGGAACAGCATGGATGGGTTCCAATGTGGTGGACACGGCGGTCCTGCTCACATCACCCTCCCTCCACTCTGCAAGCTTGACCTCCGTTTGTTTATCCAATAAATTACACACTCAAAAAACTATTGCTGAACATTACAAAACAATCCAAAGGCTAGTCCTCCAGTCTATAGACTTGTATCAATGCGACCACTTCACCGATCACCTTTTCTGATACTCTCCAATTTCCACAGGTGTCCACATATAAGGGATACAAAAAGAAATGTATAATTGCGCAGTGTTCATCACACCACACACTTCACAGCAGCTGCGGCTGTACTCACGTAAGCCCAGATATAAAACAGCGCTTTAGCTCAGCTCAGTGAGATGTAATCCTCCTCAGGCTGCTGGAAGCATCACGCAACGCGTAGGGTGAGGAGCCTAGTGACGCTTCCAGCAGCCTTTTTGTATCCCTTATATGTTGCATTAATACAAGTCTATAGACTGGAGGACTAGCCTTTGGATTGTTTTGTATTGTTCAGCAATAGTTTTTTGAGTGTGTAATTTATTGGATAAACAAACGGAGGTCAAGCTTGCAGAGTGGAGGGAGGGTGATGTGAACAGGACCGCCGTGTCCACCACATTGGAACCCATCCATGCTGTTCCTTTTGTTTTTTATTGTTTATGAGCACTATCAATATGAACATTACGTTTTTACACTGATGATATCATTGATTTATATTTTTATACACTTACTGTGCACATTGAATAGGTTGGTGTAAGCACATCTTATATTTATATTTTTTATTGTAAAATGTTGTCATTGTTTATCATCTCAATACAATTTTATAGTATAACATGCTATAATTTTCCATAACTTACCTAGAAATTTGTGATTGCATTCCCAAAGAAGTGTTTTAGATCCACCTTTCAATAAATAATTGAGTATTTTATGAAACTAGTGCTAAAAAGAGCAAAGCCTAGTAAAATGGTCACAGTGTTAGCCCACAGGACATCATATTGCTATATTTTATGTAAGGCTTAACTAACTACAAATGTCCCCCAAACTCAATCTCCAGCATGGAATAATGTGATTGTAATGGAAAGTTAATGGGTCTTTTGACATTAATGTACAGCTCCATAAAGTTTTGAATACATAGTGCATTGTTGTTGATAATGGTTGTCTCCAGAAGTTATATTTTACTAAGTTTAAACTTGCCAAACCGGCAGCTTCATCTCAATGTCACAATTACCTTCAATGGGCAGTTTCAGTACCAACATCACATGGTTTACACTTCTGATATATTTTTTATGTATTAATTGGCAAGCATTGCATGTAGCAAACGTTAAGCACCATTAGCGGTAATAGCTGAATAGATTTGAATGAATTTAAATACATATTGAGTGAACATGTACAAAAATTAGGTACCATTTCTGTAAAAGTCCCAGCAAATTGTGTTTTGAGTGTAGCGACTTATCTGAGACGCAATAATTAATCAAAACATACTGCTTAAAATTAAATATGCTGAGTTCAGGGTGTTTAACATAGAATCTAATGGATATTGAAACAATTCACCACTCATGAAGTGTTGTTTGTGAAATATAATGTATTATTTCATATTTAAATAAGATGGGCATTCTAATCATTATTAAATATAAATAACAGCTGCAAGGTGTTATGTAAATTAAAGTGATTGTAAAGACAATTTTTTTTGGTTAAAAATATCAAACATGTTATACTTACCTGCCCCGTGTAATGGTTTTGCACAGAGTAGCCCCGATCCTCCTTTTCTATGGTCCCTCTTCGGTGCTCTTGCCCCCTCCCTGTTGCGTGCCCCCACAGCAAGCAGCTGAGAAACTCCTGCAACATTGCTGGATCTATAGGAACCTCAGGTAAGTATTAGAGGGGCTGAGGGGGCTGCTACACACAGAAGGCTTGTTTTCTTAATGCAATAGAATGCATTAAGATAAAAACCTTCTGCATTTACAATCACTTTAACAAAGCATTTTAGCTGCTTAAGGATCAGCCACCGAAGTTACACTGTGGCAGGTTGGCTCTCCTGGGCGATTCGCCGTCATTGTACGTTGGCCACTTTAAGGCCTCTAGAGGGGGCGCGCGTGACGCCAGAGATGATATCTGCCAGCCACCCGCGATTGCTCCTAAGAGAGACAGAATGGGAATCTGTCAATGTAAACAGAGAGATCCCCATTCTGTCAGGGGAGGAGAGACTAGTGATTAGGAACAGCAATCTGTCACCTCCTCCAGTCAGTACACTCCCCCAAAGTTAGAAAAACCTCCCTAGGGAACACTTAACCCCTAGTGTTAACCTCTTCCCTGCCAGTGACATTTATACAGTAATCAGTGGCTATTTTTAGCTCTAATCGCTGTATAAATGTCAATGGTCCCAAAAAAGTGTCAAAAGTGTCTGATCTGTCCACCGCAATGTCGCAGTCCCACTAAAAATAGCTGATCCCCACCATTACAAGTAAAACTAAATAAATTAATTAATTAAAATGCCATAAATCAATCCCCTATTTTTTAGACACTATAACTTCTGAGCAAACCAATCAATATATGTTTTATTGTGATTGTTTTTACCAAAAATATGTAAAAGAATACATATCGGCCTAAACTGATGAATAAATTATTTGTTTTAACTTTTTTTTTAATATTTATTATAGCAAAAAGTAAAGAATATTGTTAATGTTTCAAAATTGTCAAATTTTTTTTGTTTATAGTGCAAAAAAAACAAAAAACGCAGAGATGATCAAAATACCACCAATAGAAAGCTCTGTTTGTGGGAAAAAAGGACATCAATTTTGTTTGTGTACAACGTTGCACAATTGTCAGTTAAAGCGTCACAGTGCCGTATAGTAAAAAATGGCCTGGTCATTAAGGGGGCAAATCCTTCCGGTCCTTAAGTGGTTAAAGCAGGTCCAAATCCATAATAATCACCCTTTAGTAAAGCAAGTTATTTAACCACTTAAGCCCCGGACCATTTGGTAGCTAAAGGATCAGAGGTGAATTCAGAATTTTGCACTGCGCTGCTTTAACTGTAAATTGTGCGGACATGCAATGTTGTACCCTAACGAAATTTGCGTCCTTTTCTTCCCACAAATAGAGATTTCTTTTAATGGTATTTGATTGCCTCTGCGATCTTTATTTTTTGCGATATAAACGGAAAAAGACCGAAAATTTTGAAAAAAAATGATATTTTCTACTTTTTGTTATAAGAAAAATCGGATAAACTCAATTTTAGTCATACATTTAGGCCAAAATGTATTCAGCCACATGTCTTTAGTAAAAAAAATGTCAATAAGTGTATATTTATTGGTTTGCGCAAAAGTTATAGCGTTTACAAACTAGGGTACATTTTCTGGAATTTACACAGCTTTAAATTAATGACTGCCTATCTCATTTCTTGAGGTGCTAAAATGGCAGGGCAGTACAAACCCCCCCCCAAATGACCCCATTTTGGAAAGTAGACACCCCAAGGAAATTGCTGAGAGGCATGTTGAGCCCATTGAATATTTTTTTTTGTCCCAAGTGATTGAATAATGACAAAAAAAAAAATTACAAAAAGTTGTCACTAAATGATATATTGCTCACACATGCCATGGTTATATGTGGAATTGCACCCCAAAATACATTCTGCTGCTTCTCCTGAGTACGGGGATACCACATGTGTGGGACTTTTTAGGAGCCTAGCCACGTACGGGACCCCGGAAACCAAGCACCACCTTCAGGATTTCTAAGGGCGCAAATTTTTGATTTCACTCCTCACTACCTATCACAGTTTTGAAGGCCATAAAATGCCAAAATAGCACAAAACCCTCCCAAATGACCCCATTTTAGAAAGTAGACACCCCAAGGAAATTGCTGAGAGGCCTGTTGAGCCCATTTAATATTTTTTTTTGTCCCAAGTGATTGAATAATGACAAAAAAAAAAAAAATTACAAAAAGTTGTCACTAAATGATATATTGCTCACACATGCCATGGTTATATGTGGAATTGCACCCCAAAATACATTTTGCTGCTTCTCCTGAGTACGGGGATACCACATGTGTGGGACTTTTTAGGAGCCTAGCCGCGTACGGGACCCCGAAAACCAATCACCGCCTTCAGGATTTCTAGGCAGAAATTTTTGATTTGACTCCTCACTACCTATCACAGTTTTGAAGGCCATAAAATGCCAAAATAGCACAAAACCCCCCCAAATGACCCCATTTTGGAAAGTAGACACCCCAACCTGTTTGCTGAGAGGCATGGTGAGTATTTTACAGCTCTCATTTGTTTTTGAAAATGAAGAAAGACATTTTTTTTTCTTTTTTTTTTTCAATTTTCAAAACTTTGTGACAAAAAGCGAGATCTGCAAAATACTCACAATACCTCTCAGCAAATAGCTTGGGGTGTCTATTTTCCAAAATGGGGTCATTTGGGGGGGGGGTTGTGCCATCTGGGCATTCCATGGCCTCCAAAACTGTGATAGGCAGTGAGAAGTGAAATCAAAAATTTACACCCTTAGAAAGCCTGAAGGCGGTGATTGGTTTTTGGGGTCCCGTACGCGGCTAGGCTCCCAAAAAGTCTCACACATGTGGTATCCCCGTACTCAGGAGAAGCAACAGATAGTATTTTGGGGTGTAATTCCACATATGCCCATGGCATGTTTGAGCAATATATCATTTAGTGACAACTTTGTGCAAAAACAAAAAAAAAATTGTCTTTTTTCCGCAACTTGTGTCAACATATAAAATATTCCATGGACTCAACATGCCTCTCAGTATATAGCTTGGAGTGTCTACTTTCCAAAATGGGGTCATTTGGGGGGGTTTTGAACTGTTCTGGCATTTTATACACAACATTAGGAAGCTTACATCCACTCTTCTAACCACTTGAAGACAAAGCCCTTTTTGACACTTTTTGTTTACATGAAAACATATTTTTTTGCAGGAAAATTATGTTGAACCCCCAAACATTATATATATTTTTAAAGCAAAGGCCCTACAGAATAAAATGGTGGGTGTTGCATTTTTTTTTCTACACAGTATTTGTGCAGCGATTTTTCAAACGCATTTTTTGGGGAAAAATATATATTTTTTAATTTTAATGCACTAAAACACACTATATTGCCCAAATGTTTGATGAAATAAAAAAGATGATCTTAGGCCGAGTACATAGATACCAAACACGACATGCTTTAAAATTTCGCACAAACGCGCATTGGTGACAAACTACATACATTTTTAAAAGCCTTTAAAAGCCTTTACAGGTTACCCCGTTAGATTTACAGAGGAGGTCTACTGCTAAAATTACTGCCCTCGATCTGACCTTCGCGGTGATACCTCACATGCATGGTGCAATTGCTGTTTACATATGACGCCAGACCGACGCTTGCGTTCGCCATTGGGCAAGAGCAGGGCAGGACAGGGGTGCTTTTTTTTTTTTTTATTATTAATTTTGCTTTTTTATTTTATTTTTAAATTGTTCCTTCCATATTTTTTTTTTATCATTTTTATTGTTATCTCAGGGAATGTAAATATCCCCTATGATAGCAATAGGTAGTGACAGGTACTCTTTTTTTGAAAAAACTGGGGTCTAGACCCTAGATCTTTCCTCTGCCCTCAAAGTATCTGACCACACCAAGATCGGTGTGATAAAATGCTTTCCCAATTTCCCAATGGCACTTTTTATATCCGGGGGGGACATTCCCTCTCACTGCTTGTAAAAGCAGTCCAGAGGCTAATTAGCCACTAGGATTGCTTTTACATGAAAGCCGGCCGCTGGCTGAAAAGAATGATACCAAGATGATACCTAAACCCGCAGGCATCAATCTGGTATAACCATTCAAAGTCCAGCAACATACCAGTACGTTGCTGGTCCTTGTTGGACATGTATTGTAATCTTTTTTTTTCATGCAGCCAGGTGGCTGAATGAAAAAAGAGATTGATCGGTGGGTATGCCCACCATTAGAATACCGCCCTTCATCCACCCACTTCTAATGATGGGCATACATGCACCATTTATATATGCTGAAGCATGGGGGCATCCTCCCGCAAAAAAGTTATGCCGCACACACATGGTCGGACTTTTCCACGGGCAAGCCTCCGTCGGAATTTCGACCGTATGTACGCGGCATTAGGAGCAAAATCACTCCTCCGCCCCTGTTGCCCCAATGCTTCGGCATATTTGCTTTTTTTTTTAACTGTGGTGGTGAAATCACCTCCTACAGCACTGGAGTCGCAGGGATCAGGCCTGTCTCTGCGAACGCTGCAGTTATGTGTGTTGTGTTTTGTAAGTGACAGTGATCGATCGATACTGCACTTGGGTGGCCTGGGCTGGACGGAGGGGCAAAATGCAGGTGCTAGCAGGTATCTGGGCTGATCCCGCTAACACTGCGTTTTTGGGAACCCTAAACTGCTGGGGACGCTAGTATAGATCTGATCAGATCAGATATTGATCTGTTCAGATACTATACCACTAAGGGAGGTGTATGCTTCACGCGTGGGTGTTAGCGTTACTGGCACTAACCTGACGCTGCCTGGGGTGTGACGCAGACCCTCTCTGACGCTAAAACCTAATTGATATCACCCGCCGGGCGATCACTGGGTTAAACCTTTATTGGGTTATATACGGCGGGTGCCCTGACACTATAAAAAGCAAACTAACTAACCAGCGCCACCCCTAACACTTATATGATGATCACTGGTGAAAGGGTTAACTAGGGGCAATTAGGGGGTTAAAACCTTTATTAGAATATATATGGGGGTACCTGACGCTATAAAAACCTGCGGCGAATCGAAAAAAAATTACTGGCTACCGATCTGCATCACCGACGCTAAGACAGCGATCAGAAAAATGATCGCTTAGCGACAGTGGTGATAGGGGGTGAAAGGGTTACCCGGGGGGTGATCAAGGGGGTTAAACCTTTATTAGATAATTTATGGGGGTACCTGAAGCTATAAAAACCTGCGGCGAACCTAAAAAAATTTACTGGCTACCGATCTGCATCACCGACGCTAAGACAGCGATCAGAAAAATGATCGCTTAGTGACAGTGGTGATAGGGGGTGAAAGGGTTACCTGGGGGGCGATCAAGGGGGTTAAACCTTTATTAGATAATTTATGGGGGTACCTGATGCTATAAAAACCTGCGGCGAACCTAAAAAAAAAATACTGGCTACTGATCTGCATCACCGACGCTAAGACAGCGATCAGAAAAATTATCGCTTAGCGACAGTGGTGATAGGGGGTGAAAGGGTTACCTGGGGGGTGATCAAGGGGGTTAAACCTTTATTAGATAATTTATGGGGGTACCTGATGCTATAAAAACCTGCGGCGAACCTAAAAAAAAATTACTGGCTACCGATCTGCATCACCGACGCTAAGACAGCGATCAGAAAAATGATCGCTTAGTGACAGTGGTGATAGAGGGTGAAAGGGTTACCTGGGGGGCGATCAAGAGGGTTAAACCTTTATTAGATAATTTATGGGGGTACCTGACGCTATAAAAACCTGCGGCGAACCTAAAAAAAAAATACTGGCTACCGATCTGCATCATCGAAACTAAGACATCGATCAGAAAAATGATCGCTTAGTGACAGTGGTGATAGGGGGTGAAAGGGTTACCTGGGGGGCGATCAAAGGGGGTTAAACCTTTATTATATAATTTATGGGGGTACCTGACGCTATAAAAACCTGCGGCGAACCTAAAAAAAATTACTGGGTACCGATCTGCATCACCGACGCTAAGACAGCGATCAGAAAAATGATTGCTTAGCGACGGCGGTGCTAGGGGGTGAAAGGGTTATCTGGGGGGTGATCAAGGGGTTAAACCTTTATTAGGGGGGGTTAGGGGGCTACACTGGACCTAAAACTAAATGTAGTGACACTTTTACAGTCACAAATGTCACTGATTGCAGTGATCAGTAAATAAATGGTCACTGCAATCAGTGACACTGTGACTGGGGGCTGGGGGGTGATCTGGGGGGGCCTGGGGGGGCGATTTATGTGCCTATGTGTGCTGGTGTTAGTGTAGTGTTTGTGCACTAACCTTGATGTCTTCTCTTGTACGGCGCTCGGTATATGTGAGCGCCGCACAGGAGATGACATCACTTCCTCCTGCTTCCTCTGTCTGTGTGTACATTCCACAGACAGAGGGGGCATTTCCATTCACCGGGAGCGATCACGGGGGGGTGGCCGGAATCGAACGGCCGTCCCCTCATGTTGGATCGCTCCCCAATGAATTCCGACCGCTCACTGTACAGAAGGGGGGTCCGATTGGACCCCCCAACTGTACAAAGGCAATCACGTACACTCTACGTGATTGTGCCTGTCGGTGCCATTGTGCCGACGTATATATACAGTGAGCGGTCGTTAAGGGGTTAATATTTATGCCAAAATATACATTTTTCACCATGCTGTAACTTCCGTACTGAAGTGTTAGAGAAGTAATCCACCAAGATTCTCCAGGTCATTTCAGTTTTGCTGCCTGATTGGAGAACTACCATGCTGGAAAACTTCTCATCATGAACAGACATCTGCTGATTAGAGATTGCAGTACAGTGATGTTGTTACCAAATGAGGCATCCCTCTTATCTTCTCAGATACCTATTCCCTAATATATTTAAAATACTGTAGTATAAGTAGTTGATCATCTATATATTTTTTTTCTGCCACATGGAAAATAATTTTCACTACCAGAATAATTGCAAGAAAATTGTGCAGAGGCCAAATGTGGCAACTGTACAGAAATTCACCATTATAATAAAGTTATCATGTCTGACAGTAAAGCTTGGATTATGCATACTTTCCTCTTACTAAATCTCTGAACTGTCTACTTTGGGTCATTTTGTTGGCATTTATATCTTCTTGGCATTTTTGCAACATTGCATTTTTATTGGGTGTAAATAGCGATGCATCAAAATTTTCGCCAGTTGAAACATATTACTCAAAAATTGTGCTTTTGCCATTTTGCCGATAGAGAAAAAGATGCCGATAATGGTGCCAAAAATGCACATGATTTTGCAGCGATTTTACAGTGATTTTACTGGGATTGTACCGTGATTTTGCCCCAATTTTATTGTGCTTATAGTGAGTTTTTCATAGGTCATGTGGATCAAAAACTGCATCAAATGCGTAACATGGGTGTGTTAATGATGTGGTCTTTCTGCGTTTGCAATGTTTTTAAATGGGGAAGTGCGTTTCTGGTGCATTTTTTTTTTTTACTGACCAAAAATGCAGCAAGCAAGATTTATACCACCACTACGGAAGCACAATGGACCAGAGTTTTTCTTGCGCTAAATGTGCCGATAATGGCTGACAATAAATTAATATTAATTTAAATTCATGATATTAATTAAAAAGTCTAATATAATACAATTATATATAAAAATATATATTTCATTTTTCAAAACTGTAATTTTCGGTTTCGGCCAAATGCATCCCGAAGTTTCGGTTTTCGGCACCAAAATTTCTATTTGGTGCACCTCTAGGTATAAAGAAAGGAAAATAAAACATGACAAGGGGTACATAACAAAAAGAGAATAAGGGACACTGGAAATCTCCAGGTGTGTACATATGGCTTCAGCCAGGGGTGATATGTCTAGATTAAATATAGAAGGGGATAATGGGCATCCCTGTCTCTTCCCATCGCATATTGTAAACGTTTTGGAAAGGAGGCTGGTGGAGTAGACTCTTGCAGAGGGAGTGGAACACAAAGCCATAATGGCTGACAATATTTGCAAAATAGGGTGCCGCTGCCAAATGTAATTAAGGGCTCATTCACAAGTGCAGCAGGCACTGCTGCTTCTCTGAAAAGTGATACAAATGTGTGTTGCAGCAATTGTTTGCCTCCTCGCCACCTGATTTAAATCCATGATTGCCGTGCAATGCACGCGATTGAGATATGGTAGTATGGCGATTAGAGGTTTAAATCAGGTGTGAGGAGACAACACTGGGCGACACTTTTCCCTGTGATCTTTGAATTCTCCTGTGTTGTTCAGGTAGATCTCCACCTCTTTAAGGTTGCCTACTAGGGTTGCCACCTGTACGGGATTCACCCGGACAGTCCGGGTTCTGAATCATCTGTCCGGTTTTCAGACTGCCTGAAACCCGGACAAACCATTCTGGCATGGGGGGAGCTTCGTTAGCATACTTGCCACTGTGGAGACATTTACGGCAGCAGTGACATTTCTTCTCACTAAATACACACACTGTGCTGGTGTGTGTGTGTTGGCAATCTGAAGCTCCTTTCTGTCTCCCCCCTCCAGGCTCCTGCAGTCTCTGTTATCTCTGAACCCCCCCTCTCTCCAGTCACTAGTGCCGTGTTCTGAGAGAAGGGGGAGGCGGAGCTGAGGAGATCACTGTAGCTGTGTCGGGCTCGCCGCTGCTTACTAGGAGGTGAGCTGACTTTTTTTTTTTAGTAAGGAAAGTTTTCTAAGGTGTAAAGTTCCAGGAGGATTTCTTGTGCATTGAATTGTTACGATAAGCAGAATCGGAAGAGACAGCGAGTGAGTGTGTGTGTGGGGGGGAGGGGAGTCTGCAGCCCTATGATCACAGCCCAGCCAACTCACAGTATCTCCCAAGCAGCACACTTATCTATGTATACAAACTTCCCCCATCCTCTGTCCAGATTATGTGAAGTAATTTATAACCATTCACTTAACCCTGTGTGTATGTGATGAGTGTACACCTCTGATTGTCCAGACTCAGTGCCTGGAGAACACAGGGTTACATGAATGGTCATCAATTACCTTCACATCATCTGGACATACAGAGTGCTGGGGGCTGGCATCTTATAACAGAATGTTTTCATTGAGTAGTATTGTAGTTTGTATGTTTTAGTAGATGACCACAATAGATTTTTTTATTATTATAGACATCACTATCTGACCACTTCTCAGCCCCCCCCCAGCTTACATCACCCCCAGACCACTTCATACAGACATCACTTAGAGCTGCTTCTTCCCCCCCCCCAGCTGAGGGACATCATTCCATAGTCACCCCACAGACACTGCAAGTAATCCCTCCCCATACTGCCCCCATCATCCCCTCCACACCCCTCTCCTGTACATACTGCCCCATCATCCCCTCCGCACCCCTCTCCCGTACATACTGCCCCCATCATCCCCTCTGCACCCCTCTCCCGTACATACTGCCCCCATCATCCCCTCCGCACTCCTCTCCCATACATACTGCCCCCATCATCCCCTCCACACCCCTCTCCTATACATACTGCCCCCATCATCCCCTCCGCACTCCTCTCCCATACATACTGCCCCCATAATCCCCTCCGCACTCCTCTCCCGTACATACTGCCCCCATCATCCCCTCCGCACCCCTCTCCCGTACATACTGCCCCCATCAACCCCTCCGCACCCCTCTCCCGTACATACTGCCCCCATCATCCCCTCCGCACTCCTCTCCCGTACATACTGCCCCCATCATCCCCTCCACACCCCTCTCCTGTACATACTGCCCCCATCATCCCCTCTGCACTTCTCTCCCGTACATACTGCCCCCATCATCCCCTCCGCACTCCTCTCCCGTACATACTGCCCCATCATCCCCTCTGCACTCCTCTCCCGTACATACTGCCCCCATCATCCCCTCTGCATCCCTCTCCCATACATACTGCCCCCATCATCCCCTCCGCACCCCTCTCCCGTACATACTGCCCCCATCATCCCCTCCTCACCCCTCTCCTTTACATACTGCCCTCATAAATACCCTCCACACCTCTCTCCCGTACATACTGCCCCCATCATACCCTCCACACCTCTCTCCTGTACATACTGCCCCATCATACCCTCCACACTCCTCTCCCAGTCATACTGCCCCCATCATCCCCTCCACACCCCTCTCCTTTACATACTGCCCCATAAATACCCTCCACACCCCTCTACCGTACATACTGCCCCCATAATACCCTCCACACCCCTCTCCCGTACATACTGCCCCCATAATACCCTCCACACCCCTCTACCGTACATACTGCCTCCATAATACCCTCCACTTCTCTCCAGTACATACTGCCCCCATCATACCCGCCGCACTCCTCTCCTTAACATACTGCCCCCATCATACCCTCCAGAAATGTTATTTAATCACAAAACTATATGTATAGTGTATAAGACATAAAAAATTGCCGTGTACAGAGGTAATGAATTTAATGTACTACCAAAAAAAATTTTTTGCCATGCGCTGCTAAAGTGTTCGGGTTTGGCTTGAAGAAAAGGTGGCAACCCTATTGCCTACCCCTGTTATACAGTATATATAAAGTAAAGCAAAAGTTTAAGCCAGGTGTGAAAAATTAAGAATGCTTTCAGAAATAGAAGTGGTAAATGTTTATTTTTCCAATTACCAAAATGGAAAGTGAATGAACAGAAGATAAATCCAAATCAAATCAATATGTGATGTGACCGCCCTTTGCCTTTAAAACTGCATAAATTCCCCTAGATACACTTGCACACAGTTTTTGAAAGAACTCAGCAGTTAGGTTGTTCCAAAGATCTTCTGTGGATGTAGGCTGCCCCAAACTTACAAGGAACCTCCACTATGCTTCACTGTTGCCTGCAGACACTCATTATTATACCACTCTCCAGCCATTCAGTGAATCAAACTGACTCCTCCTACAGTCAAATATATTTAAAATTTTGACTCATCAGTCCAGGTCACCTACTGCCATTTTTCTGCACACCAGTTCCTATGTTTTCATGCATACTTGAGTCGCTTAGACTTTTTTTTCAAGTCAGAGGTATGGCTTTTTGGGCACAATATTTTCATGAAGACTACTTTGGGCCAGACTTCTCCTGACAGTAGATGGGTATACCCGAGTCCCACTGGTTTCCACCAGCTCTGTGCTGATGGCACTATTCATCTGCTTCATTAACCACTTCAATACCATGCACTTATACAGCTTCCTGCCCAAGCCAATTTTGAGCTTTCAGCGCTGTCGCAATTTGAATGACAATTGCGCGGTCATGCTACACTGTACCCAAACAATTTTTTTATCATTTTGTTCCCACAAATAGAGCTTTCTTTCGGTGGTATTTGATCGCCTCTGCGATTTTAATTTTTTGCACAACAAATAGAAAAAGAGCGAAAATTTTGAAAAAAACGAAGTTTTTCTTTGTTTCTGTTAATTTTTTTTGGAAATAAGTACCTTTTCTACTTCAATGACGGGCACTGATAAGGCGGCACTGACGGGCACTGATAAGGCGACACTGATGGGCACCGATGAGGTGGCACCAATGAGGTGGCACTGATGAGGTGGCACTGATGGGCACTGATGATGGGCACTGATAGGCGGCACTGATGGGCACTGATAGGCGGCACTGGTATGCGGCACTGATTGGCACTCATAGGCGGCACTTATTGGCACTCATAGGCGGCACTGATTGGCACTCATAGGCGGCACTGATTGGCACTTATAGGCGGCACTGATGGGCACTTATAGGCGGCACTGATAGGTGGCACGGACGGGCACTGATAGGTGGGCACTTATGGGCACAGATGGGCACGGATGGGCACTGATAGGTGGCGCTGATGGACACTAGTAGGTGGCACTGATGGACACTGATGTCCAGCAATGCCAGCCACCACACATTGTGGTGGTGCCATCATAGTGCCAGTCAGTGCCCATTTGTGGGCACTGATTGGCATATTTTTTTTAATTTTTGTTTTATTTTATTACATGTGGATGGCCATGGGGGCCATCCACATGCTTGGGGCTTCCTGGGGCGTCCTGGGGGGCTTCTCTGGGGGTCTAGTGTGGGTATCCGAGGGGGGGCTGCGCTGATAAACGATCAGCGCGAACCCCCCCTGTCAGGAGAGCCGCCGATCGGCTCTCCTCTACTCGCGTCTGTCAGACGCGAGTGAGGAAGAGCCGATCAACGGCTCTTCCTGTTTACATTGTGATCAGCCGTGATTGGACACGGCTGATCACGTGGTAAAAAGCCTCAGACGGAGGCTTTTTACCGAGATCAGTGTAGTGGTGGGTGTTATCCCGCAGGACATCATATGACGTCCAGTGTGGATAACAGAACCACTTCCCGGATGTCAATCTGCTATTGACTGGGCGGGAAGTGGTTAAGTTTCTTTTGCCGACCACTTTGTCTACATTCTTCAACATTGTCTGTTTCTTTTGAAATGTTTGCCTGGGAGAAACCTTGCTGGTACAGCATAACTACCTTGTGTCTTATTGCTGTGCTCAGTCTAGCATGGTGTATATGATCTGTGACATGAAACTGTCTTCCATAACCTCATCTTAGTAGCAAAGGTTGGCTGTTCCTCATGCAGCTTAAGCCTCCTACACAGCTGTTTCTGTTTCAGTTAATGACTGTGTTTCAACCTATATAAACAATTGATGATAATTAGCACCTGCTTGGTATATTTGGTTGGAGAAAAGCAAGGAGCGAGAGACTCAGTGCAGTATTACAAGTGCATTTATTAAGACAAGACAAACAGCCAAATGGCTACTCACAAGGGGATGACATGAATGGGCATATCAGTGTAATAAGGTCCGATGTCACTCGACATTCTGTGGAATAGATGACTGTTACCCCAGTCAGATGTGCAGGCCGCTGTAGGATGGGGCAGCGATAGTCTCTTACAGGAGATCCTGGGGCTGGCAGCCCTGCGGGCCGTGTAGTAACGGCAAACATCTGCAAACATGAGTTTCACAGCATCCGTTGTTTCATCAGATCTGATGAAACAGTGGATGCTGTGAAACGCGGCATCTAATTGGTCCGTCCAATAGCCACGTCACTTCCAGTTTCAGAGCTTGCGCTACACGCTGAGGCGCACTTCCGGTTCCAGTTCAGCCCCTCCGGATGTTTGCAGTTACTACACGGCTCGCAGGGCTGCCAGCCCCAGGATCTCCTGTAAGAGACTCTATCACTGCCCCATCCTCCAGCGGCCTGCATATCTGACCAGGGTAACAGTCATCTATTCCACAGACTGTCGAGTGACATCAGACCTTATTACACTTATATGCCCATTCATGTCCTCCCCTTGTGAGTAGCCATTTGGCTGTTTGTCTTGTCTTAATAAATGCACTTGTAATACTGCACTGAGTCTGGCGCTCCTTGCTTTTCTCCATTGTATTTTTCAGCGCTTGCTTCTGCTTTCATGGTAGCTGCCACCAGTGCAAATCTATACAGACTGTGCCACCTGCCCTGCATATATATATTTTGGACTTTATTAATATAGAGTCTGTGCTTGATTGGTCTTTGCGCCATTTCATCCTTTTTTCTGTTGGTATAATTGGGTTAACTACCTAAATACTGGCCCCTTTCACCCCTGTCCTTCCCAGATAAATTTACAGCTTTCAGCGCTGTCACACTTTGAATGAGAATTGCGCGGTCATGCAACACTGTACCCAAATATTTAGACACATAGACAAATAGAGCTTTCTTTTGTTGGTATTTAATCACCACGGGGGTTTTTATTTTGTGTGCTACAAATGAAAAAAAACAGAAATTTTTGAAAATAAATGCATTTTTCTTAGTTTCAAATATTCAAAATATTCAAATTTCAAATATTCAAATTTTGTAAATAAGTAATCTATCTTCATAAATTTTGACCAAAGACTATACTGCTAAATATGTATGGTAAAAATAACCCAAATCAATGCATATTATTTAGTCTTTGTGAAAGTTATAGAGTCTACAAGCTATGGTGCCAATCACTGAAAATTGATCACACCTGATGTACTGGTGGCCTATCTCAATTCTTGAGGCCCTAAAATGTCAAGATAGTACAAATACCCCACAATTGACCACTTTTTGGAAAGTAGACAGTCCAATGTATGTAGTAAGAAGCATTACAAGTTTTTTGAAGTTGTAATTTTTTTCCCACATTTCTTTGGAAAATTAGGATTTTTTTTTTCACTAAATTGTCATATTAACAAGTTATTTGTCGCACACAGCATATGCATACTTTCAACTACACCCCAAAACACATTCTGCTACTCCTCCTGAGTATACTGATACCACATGTGTGAGATTTTTTCACAGCCTGGCCACATACAGAGGCCCAACATCCAAGTAGCACCTTCAGCCATTATCCACTTTAAAACCAGACCTTATTCTGACACTTTTTGTTTACAAGTAAAAATCTGTATTTTTGCTAGAAAATGAGTTAGAATCCCCAAACATTATATATTTTTGCAGCAGAGGCAATAGAGAATAAAATGGCGGGTTTTGCAAATTTTTGTCACATAGTATTTAACCACTTGCTTACCGGCGTATATGACGGCCGCAGGAATCCTTTGCCGCCATATGACATCCTCGGCTTCCAGCATTATGGAGAGCACGCACGCTCGCCGCATCACTGGGGACCCGATGCGCATGCCCGGCGGCCGCGATGTTCGCCGGGCACCCGCGATTGCTCATCACAGAGCAGGGACCTGGATCTGTGTGTGAGAACTGATCGTATGTTCCTTGTATATAGGAACAATGATCGGTGGTCTCCTCTCATCAGTCCCCTCCCCCACAGTTAGAATCACTCCCTAGGACACACAATTAACCCCTTGATCGCCCCCTAGTGTTAACCCCATCCCTGCCAGTCACATTTACACAGTAATCAGTGCATATTTATAGCACTGATCGCTGTATAAATGTGAATGGTCCCAAAATAGTGTCAAAAGTGTCCGATGTGTCCGCCGCAATGTCACAGTCACGATAAAAATCACCGTCATTAGTAGTAAAAAAAATAATAATAAAAATGCCATAAAACTATCACCTATTTTGTAGACGCTATAACTTTTGCGCAAACCAAATGATATACGCTTATTGCAATTTTTTTTTTTTACCAAAAATATGTAGAAGAATACATATCGGCCTAAACTGAGGAAAATAAATGTTTTTTTTAAAAAAATTGGGATATTTATTATAGCAAAAAGTAATTTATATATTGTGTTTTTTTTCAAAATTGTAGGTCTTTTATTGTTTATAGCGCAAAAAATAAAAAACACAGAGGTGATCAAATACCACCAAAAGAAAGCTCTATTTGTGGGGAAAAAAATTATCAAAATTAAAATTGGGTGCAAGGTCACATGACTGCATAATTCTCGTTCAAATTGTGACAGCGCAAAGCTGAAAATTGGCCTGGGCAGGAAGGGGGTGAAAATGCCCGGTATTGAAGTGGTTAAGCAGCAGTTTTTCAAATGCAAGTTTACACACTATTGCATAAATAGATTTTAATGAATTTCAATGCACACAGAGACAATATAATGCCAAATTTTTCAGTTAAATAGAAAATATGGTGTTGCGTCGGGTAAATAAATACCAAACATATCACGCTTTAAAATTGTGCACGCTTGTGAAATGGCGCCAAACTTCGTTATTTCAAAATCTCCATAGGCAATGCTTTATAAGCCTTTATTTGTTACCAGTTTAGAGTTACAAAGGAGATCTGGTGCTAGAAATATTGCTCTTGTTCTGACGTTCGTGGCGATACCTCATATGTGTAGTGTGATAGCTGTTTACGTATGCATATGGGACCAACGTGTGCATTCACCTTTGCACGTAAGCACCGGGGGATGGGGGCTCTTAAAATGTTTTATTTATTTATTGGTTGGACACTGGTACACTGACAGATGTTGATCGGCCACCAGCAGACACTGACAGATGTCACAATGGTACACTATTGCACTATTGCAGATGTTTTGTGCACTGGTAGAGAGGTGATGGGGGACTGGCAGATGTTTTGTGGACTAGTACAGATGCAATGGTGGACAGACAGATGTTTTTGCACTGGTACATATATTTTATGGGGGTACTGTGACAGATGTGGGGACAGGGGTGACAGCGGGGCTTGGTGTACTATTTGTGGGGGGGATCTGTGACAACTCTGTGTAAAATCATCTTCACACAGAGATCTGTCACAGACCTGCAGATCCCCCCCCCCTCCACACACACACATGCATACTCTAAGCTCTCACTGAGCTTGGCGGGGAGAACTGTCACAGAGACAAGTGTCTCTGTTTACATTGTGACAGCTGTGATTGGACACAGACGTCACAGGATCGTGCTACAGCGCGCCTTGTGGCGGTGCTGTGAGCACTCATTCTGAGGGACGTTCCTGAATGTCCATTTAGAACGGGGGAAGGGCCACACGGCCGTTTATGTACAGTGGCCAGGTGGGAGGGAGTTAGTCATGCACCTGACTCTAATCCCACAAAATCCCTGAGTTTGTGCAAGTGTATAAAGTGTGCAAATGTAAGAATTTATGTGCTGTGTTAAAGCCAAAGGGTAGTCATGCTAAATATAGATTTTTCTTCTGTTAGCTTACTTCTCACTTTGCATTTTGTAAATTGAGAAAAATAAAGAATTAAAATATACATATGTGAAAACATTCTTACTTTACAACATTTCTTCACACCTGCCTAAAACCTGCCTAAAACGTTTGCTTAGTACTGTATGTGTGTATATATATATATATATATATATATATATATATATATATATATATATATATATATATATATTCACTGTGTGTGTGTATGTATATATATATATATATATATATATATATATATATATATACATACACTGTGTATGTGTGTGTAAAATCCAGTATTCTCACAGTAAGTATAAAAGATAAAAGTAGACCAAGTAACTGTAGGGTGTAGTAAATTCTATTAGAAGGGGCAAGAAGCATTGCATATTTAATTACTCATTATTGCATGTAACCTTTTTGGTTGAACAGAACTGTTATTAATTGTCTTGAGACATTCCTTTGTTACAGAGCACTTCTTATTACTCTATATCACCAATCGTGTTTCATTATACTTCTCTCCTGGCCCATTTCCTTTAATTTCTCACATTCATGATTGTTAACTCTTGATTTGTGAAGGACATGCTTGGTATTTAGATTCAATATTCAGGAATCCTAGAAAATATAGACCTTATAATTTTCCCATTCACACATTCAGACTTATTTAGTAGCTGCAGAGACACGAAGAAACAAATCATCGGATCTGATTGCTTAAACCTCATAAAGGAGAACTCTTTAAAGGATTTAATTATATATAGGTGAAAAAATAAATGAGAGTACACATATATAACTTTTTCACAGTAGCGCTGAAAAAAATTGTCAATTAACATCTATAAATGTGTCCAAATAGGTATAAACATAAATAAATGTCCATGAATAAAAAAAAAAAAAAAAAAAAATATCTTGCAATTCCACACAAAACATAAATGACAGTCCTCTTGTAAAATGCAAAAAACTGATATAATAACACCAATGCCTCCACCACAGTGATAAGTGAGAGTTCAGTTCCCTTAGGAAACATTATGTGGAAAAAATTACTGCGCTACCAATGTAAGAAAGAAGCTGCTAGCACCACAATAAGACTAACTGTATTGGCTACGAATGAAAGAAATGTGCAGCGCTAATGAGACACGTAAACCCCAGGTCTAAACCTAGAGAGCGGTAAACATGTACTCCTAAAATAGTGCAAACACTGTCATGGTGATTAAACCAAGAAAAAAAAATGCATGTGAAAAAATTGTGCAAATAAAACAATAAAATAGGATCAAATCACAATAGCATAGGTCAGATGTGACCAAAATCACCAGCTAAACTGATTCAGGCATATATGACAATATACAAAAAAAGTGCATGTGCTAAATACGTGAATAATTCAAATACAAAAAAAAAACACAATAAGAGATAGTGATAAGTCCATAAATAATTGTATCAAGATGTGCTCCAAAAAAGGATGTTCTTGGTAGGATATATAGATGTCAGTGTATCCTAAAAGAACACAGATGGTGGTATTCCAATGTTCACAATGAAATGGCACCCAGGATTGTGCTTCCAACATCCAGGGGAGGGGTAGGTACTCTAACCATGAGTTGTGGACTCACACGCCAGCGGCGGTGAGTCATACAGGCATAGATGGAAATGTGGATATCAGGCTACGATCTCCTGGGGTGGACGAGATGAAGGCACACATCGGTGATGATGCAGTAGACAAGAGGTGCAGAAACCAGGAACTTAACTGCAATCTCCTGATGGATTTCAAATGGGGTATATAATATATATGGGGGCATATACCCCAGTTGAAGTCTTGTAGGACATAGTTACATAGTTACATAGTTACATAGTTAGTCAGGTTGAAAAAAGACAAAGTCCATCCAGTTCAACCATAAAAAGATAACTAAAATAAAATAAAATAAAAATATCGTGCACTCCCATATACCCAATTCTATACCCACAGTTGATCCAGAGGAAGGCAAAAAAAACCAGCAGAGCATGATCCAATTTGCTACAGCAGGGGAAAAAATTCCTTCCTGATCCCCCGAGAGGCAATCGGATTTACCCTGGATCAACTTTACCAAGAACTGTTAGTACTCAGTTATATTATGTACATTTAGGAAAGTATCCAGGCCTTTCTTAAAGCAATCTACTGAGCTGGCCAGAACCACCTCTGCAGGGAGTCTGTTCCACATTTTCACAGCTCTTACTGTGAAGAAACCTTTCCGCATTTGGAGATGAAATCTTTTTTCTTCTAGACGTAAAGAGTGCCCCCTTGTTCTCTGTGTTGACCGTAAAGTGAATAACTCATCACCAAGTTCACTATATGGACCCCTTATATATTTGTACATGTTAATCATATCCCCCCTTATTCTCCTCTTCTCAAGAGTGAATAAATTCAGTTCCTCTAATCTTTCTTCATAGCTGAGCTCCTCCATGCCTCTTATCAGTTTGGTTGCCCTTCTCTGCACTTTCTCCAGTTCCCCGATATGCTTTTTGAGAACTGGTGCCCAAAACTGAACTGCGTATTCCAGATGAGGCCTTACTAATGATTTGTACAGGGGCAAAATGATATCTCTCTCTCTGGAGTCCATACCTCTCTTAATACAAGAAAGGACTTTGCTCGCCTTGGAAACCACAGCTTGGCATTGCATGCCATTATTGAGCTTATGATCTACCAAAACCCCCAGATCCTTCTCCACTACGGATCCCCCCAGTTGTATTCCCCCTAGTATGTATGATGCATTCATATTCTTAGCCCCCAAGTGCATAACTTTACATTTATCAACATTAAACCTCATCTGCCACATAGTCGCCCAATTAGACAGGGCATCGAGGTCGGCTTGTAAATTGGAGACATCTTGTAAGGACGTTATTCCACTGCATAGCTTGGTGTCATCTGCAAAGACAGAAATGTTACTTTTGATCTCAGACCCAATATCATTTATAAAGATATTAAAAAGTAAGGGTCCCAGCACTGAACCTTGGGGTACACCACTGATAACCTTAGACCATTCAGAGTAAGAATCATTAACTACTACTCTCTGAATTCTGTCTTTTAGCCAGTTTTCTATCCATTTACAAACTGATATTTCCAATCCTGTAGACTTTACCTTACACATGAGCTATGTGTGGGGAACTGTATCAAACGCTTTTGCAAAATCCAAGTATACCACGTCCACAGCCACGCCTCTGTCCAAGGTTTTACTTACCTCTTCATAAAAAGAAATCAGGTTTGTCTGACAACTTCTGTCTTTCATGAATCCATGCTGTCTGTTGCTTAAATAGTTTTTTTCCAGCAAGAACTCATCTATGTGGTCTTTTATTAATCTCTCCAGTATCTTCCCAACTATGGAAGTTAAACTAACAGGTCTATAGTTACTTGGTAAAGACTTTGTTCCCTTTTTAAATATAGGCACCACATTGGCCCTGTGCCAATCCAGTGGTACTATTCCTGTCATTAATGAGTCCCTAAAAATTAGATACAATGGCTTTGAAATTACAGAGCTCAATTCTTTTAGGATCCGTGGGTGTATGCCATCTGGTCCAGGTGCTTTATCCACCTTTATTCTGTCTAAATATTTCTGGACCATATCACTTTTGAGCCATTGTGGATTTGAGGCTGTGTCACTACCACCCCCATTATGGACATGAGCTCCCCCATGCTCCATTGTATACACAGAGCTGAAGAAAGTGTTTAATAAATTAGCCTTCTCTTTGTCCCCAGTCACCCACTCTAGATTATTTTGTAAAGGGCCTACATGCTCAGACTTGACCTTTTTACTATTAATATATTTGAAGAATTTTTTGGGGTTTGTCCTACTATCTTTTGCAATCTGTCGTTCGTTTTGAATTTTTGCATCCTTGATTTCCTTTTTACATATCCTGTTATATTCTTTGTAACATTTAAACGACACTAGTGTTCCTTCATTTTTATATTTTTTAAAAGCGCTTTTCTTATTGTTTATAGCTTTTTTAACTTTAACTGTGAGCCACATAGGTTTTATTTTTAGCCTTTTAAACTTATTGCCCATGGGAATATACTTTGCAGTGAGTTCACAAACAGTCTTTTTGAAGAATTCCCATTTCTGTTCTGTGCCCATTGATGCCAATATTCTCTCCCAGTCTAAGTCCTGGAGAGCAGCCCTCATCCTTGGAAAATTTGCTTTATTGAAATTAAGTGTTTTTATCCTTCCTGCATGTATTTCTTGCTTACAGCTAACATCAAATGAAATCATGTTATGGTCACTGCTACCCAGGTGTTCCTTTATCTGAACATTAGTAATATGCTCTGCATGGTTTGAGATTACCAGGTCCAACAGAGCATCATTCCTAGTTGGGGCCTCAATAAACTGGACCATAAAATTGTCCTGCAATAGGCTTATAAATTTTTGCCCTTTAACTGTCCCAGCAGTGCCATTACTCCAGTCAATTTCTGGGTAGTTAAAATCCCCCATTATTACCACCATCCCAGCCCTTGCAGCCCTTTCCATCTGTGCAAGGAGCTGAGTCTCCACCTCCTCATTAACATTGGGTGGTCTATAACAAACTCCAATGATTAACTTTGAACTACGCACATCTGTATGCAGTTCCACCCATAATGCTTCAGCCTCATCACACTCTCCATCAACCAGGTCCTCTTTCACACTCGCTTTGAGATCACTTCTCACATAGAGACAGACCCCGCCACCTTTCCTTTTTGCCCTGTCTCTCCGAAAGAGTGCATAGCCAGGAATATTAATAATCCAGTCATGTGAGGATTGAAGCCACGTTTCAGCAATACCGATTACGTCATAGCTCTCCTCATGCACCAGAGCTTCCAACTCACCTATTTTGCTTGGCAGACTTCTGGCATTGGTGAACAAACACTTTAATGTATTACATTTTTCTCTGGTATTTTTCATATAATTTTTAGTAGTACAAATGGCACTATAGTTTCCAATGGCTGTTTGCAACATGGGAACTTTCTTGTCACCTGCCATAACCCTCCCCCCATCTATCCCCATTCCACTCTCCATTAATGTCTGACCACTAACTGACCTGTGTGCCCGATGTAATTCTAGTTCACCCTCCCCCCTCAAACCTAGTTTAAATACTCCTCCAGCCTTCCCATAAACCTCTCCCCCAGCACAGCAGACCCCCTTCCATTCAAGTGCAAACCGTCTTTAGCATATAGGTTGCACCCCAATGAAAAGTCAGCCCAGTGCTCTAGAAACCCAAATCCCTCCTCCCTACACCAGGTCTTTAGCCATGCATTCAGCTCTCTAATCTCCCCCTGCCTTTCCTGTGTTGCGCATGGCACAGGCAATATTTCAGAGAATATCACCTTGGAGGTCCTTGCCTTCATCTTGCAGCCTAGTTCTTTAAATTGATTCGTAAGGAGCCTCCACCTTCCATGTATACTGTCATTGGTTCCAACGTGGACCAAGACAGCTGGGTCATGCCCAGCCACTCCCAGTAATTTATCCACCCGGTCCACCACATGCCGAACCCTGGCACCAGGGAGACAGCAAACCATTCGGTTTGGATTACTGCCTGTTAAGCCCTATACACTGTGCCTGTTTTACATTCTTTTTTGTGATCACAATTTTATTGTACACATCTGAAGTGATGTTTGTACTTTTTATATAAAATCCCAAAATTTTTGACCTATGCTATGTGGAAGCCTTCTCTCTTTTTTTTTTCTTGTATGATCACTATTTCCATCCTTGATGGATGAGAAATTAGTGGATACTGCATAACATCAGGAGATTGCGGTTAAGTTCTTGGTTCTGCACCTCTTGTCTGCTGCATCATCACCGGTGTGTGCCTTCATCTCATCCACCCCAGGAGATCATTGCCTGATATCCACATTTCCATCTATGCCTGTATGACTCACCGCCGCTGGCGTGTGGGTTCACAACTCATGGTAAGAGTACCTACCCCTCCCCTGGGTGTTGGAAGCACAATCCTGTGTGCCCTTTCATTGTGAACATTGGAATACCACCATCTGTGTTCTTTTAGGATACACTGACATCTATATATCCTACCAAGAACATCCTTTGTGGAGCACATTTTGATACAATTATTTATGGACTTATCACCGTATCTTATTGTGTTTTTTTGTATTTGAATTATTCACGAATTTAGCACACTTTTTTTGTATATTGTCATATATGCCTGAATCAATTTAGCTGGTCATTTTGGTCACATCTGACCTATGCTTTTTCTGATTTGATCATATGTTATTGTTTTATTTGCACAATTTTTTCACATGCACTTTATTTCTTGGTTTAATCACCATGTCAATGTTTGCCCTTAGGAAACAGGCTCACCAGATGCTGTTGCTGTTGCTCTCGTGTTTGGCAAAATACACTCAGGAATTACATTGAAGAGCCGCTGTTAGACGCCACACTATGTTCAAATGGCTGACTTTAAACTCCACATGTAGGAATAGAAGTAGAGACAAAGCCTCCGATAGTGTAAAATCACTTAAGTAGTAAATTTATTAAAAGATACATTGCACGCACATTAGATACAAGTAAGACAAACCTTCATGTTACATAGTGATTTAATGCCATCCTTTCCTCATGATGATCCTTGATATAGGGTCAATCCTGAAAGCAAAACATGCACTTTAGTTGCCTGCACATACTTTTTAATATCTTTATAAATGCCAAGGGAACCCTCTCTCTATTAGGCAAATATTGACTTCTGTCTTGCAGCTCCCGATTGTATTATGAGGCTGTCTAGCACTTTGAAGAACCATTCCTCAACATTCTAAGCAAAAGTTGTTGTTTCCTGGGACTTTGAAGCACTTGTTAAAATAATAGAAGGTATGTGTAGGCATATGGGCAGGCTTTACATTCATGCTGTATTTGTAGTGGGGATTTTCCACACTCTTTCCAAACTTGGGTTTCCCCTCATTTTCTATCCCAGTGATAATGATGACTAGACATGTGCATTCGTTTTCGTCCGAATGCATTTTCGTCCGAATTTCAGCTATTTTCGTTATCGTTTTAACAAACAAAAACGAAAGCACAGAATCCGAAAACCGAAAGATCCGACATAAACAAATGCTTTATTTTCATTTTCGTTGCTACAACAGTTCGATATAGATAGGAGATTCGACGTGACGCTGACAATAACAATCTGTGTCTATCGAACCTGTGGTCGAATGTGCCTAACCTTAACTCTATTAGTCCAAGATTATTCGACATAGGAGAGAAAAGATTCGACATAGGAGAGAAAAGATTCGACATAGGAGAGAAAAGATTCGACATAGGAGAGAAAAGATTCGACATAGGAGAGAAAAGATTCGACATAGGAGAGAAAAGATTCGACATAGAGAGAAAAGATTCGACATAGAGAGAAAAGATTCGACATAGAGAGAAAAGATTTGACATAGGAGAGAAAAGATTTGTTATTATAGAGAGAAAAGATTCGACATAGAGAGAAAAGATCACTGCTGGAATTGGGTGGGGGAAGTAAAATAAAAATAAAGTTGATAATGAATGTTATTGGCTGATTGTAACCAAAGAGGAGGAGCAGTAAAATAGCTAGAATGACGAAGATTCAACAAAGCATCGAAAGTTAGAAGATTTGACTGTGCAGCAAAACTGTCCGGTCAAATGCATCCGCCCATAGGCTATAGAAGAATTCTAATGTTGGTTGACTAGTAATAGTAATGAATAAATATAATTATTACTAGTCATACATTAGAATTCTTCTATAGCTTGTGGGCGGAACATTCGACCGGAAATGTATAATTGCAGCGTCGTACGGTTTCACTGCTCCGTCGAATCTTCTTTGAACATTCGACAGACACCATAAGCCTTCAATGACAGATTCGACCTTAATTGATTCAGATTTTCGGACGAATGCAATTTCTAACGAAAAACGAAATAAATAAAAACGAATTTCAGGAGTAACTAAACAAATTTATTTTTCGGACGAAAACGAAATTCCGAAACGAAATATTTCAGTGTGCACATGTCTAATGATGACTAAGAAAAATAGAGGAGATGATTCTCCCCAGAGGGTAGACATTCAAAAAATAAACACCTGAAAGGAGTTCTAACCCCTCACTACTCAATTCAAAACCAAAAAAAGGAAATAGACCAATCATACAACAAACATAAAACAATTATGCTCTATATATGTATATATATATATATATATATATATATATATATATATATATATACTGTACTGTATATATATATATATACATATACATATATGTGTGTGTATATATGTATATATATATATATATATATATATATATTGTTTCCAGGTTCTGCAGCTGCAGATTTTAATTGTGCTAATTATTTATTCCTTTGCCAATGTTTAGCAATATTGTGGTATACTAAAAATAAGTTGCTTTAATTTATTGTGGAATAAGGCCAATGCTAAGGCAATATTTTCATTTTAGCTCGAGTTTGCCACAATGTGTTCTATTTTATGCAGTTTAAGACATTTATCTTTTTATTTAATTGATTATTAAACATGTATTAATGGATTTGTCCTACAAATGTATAATGTTTCCTCATAAAAATAAAGCAATACACATATTATATTGTTTCTTTTAAAGTTAATATAATGCAGGTTTTATGCTCAAACCCACTGTAAAAGATTATAGCTTGTCCTAAATATTTTATATACATTTAATTAACTGAAGCCAGGTTTTTCAAATATAGTCATCAAGTGTCCATAAAAGTGCTGCTACTTGTGTAAGAATTAAATTAAAACTATTCTACTAATTTTCCTGTTTGGTTTAACGTTTAACCTGTTATTTTATGGTTTTATGTATGTCCCAGCCCTCCAAGACATCTGCCGGGCTCACAAATCACTTTTCTCATTTCCACTGCCACCACCAACATTCATCATATTCTTTCTTTTTCAAATTGTTATCAGCTTTATATGACCTAATCCATAAGTTGTGCTATGATGCAATCAAGTAAAGATGACATCTGTTGGCATCAAGTTCATTCTCCTTTGAAGTAGTTGTACTGTTGTATAACAATCATTTGTTGCCTGGGTCCATCTGATTCTGTAAATAGTTTATTTATTTTTTAATAGCATCCAAAGTAATACATTTGTAATAGCTGTTTGACTGTATGTGCAATAGGTTTGTTCAGATAAAAAAAGTAATAAAGCTCAGAATATTATTTTTGTGTTCAGAGCATACATTGACTTTTGAATATGTTGTAGTTTATTTGATGCTGTGACTCCCTCTTATCAAAATATAGATATAAGGTTCAGGTTAGGGTTTATCATGGGTTCTTGCTTCTCTGAGGTTCATGGTCCCTAGAAGCTAATGTGGAGAATTGGCCCTCTTGAATTCTTTGTAGCCATAATGCACTGCAAGGGCCCTTGAAATATAGTAAGCTGGCTTTGAAGGACAAATATAAGTGGCTTTGTTATGTACCAGGTCTCCCTATAAAAGGAAGGGCCCAGAGCAGCCATAAGGGTTAGCGAATGTGCTGAAATTTCACTTTGAAAAGTACCTAACCATGTGCAAGGAAAATAATATATTTGTTTGGATGATGAAAATCAGCAGAGCTCCACCTCATTAACTAAGCTCTGAGGAAAATCCCCCTGCAAAGCGCAACTTTGCTTGAAAAGCTAACAGTCTGCTGGCCTTTAGTAAATAACCCCCATAAAATGAGTGTTTTGGAAGCTGCTGTAAGGATAGAATAGGGATAGATAACAAGCTGCATAAAAAAAGATTAAGGAAACTATTCTTTAACCTCTTAGCGCCAGCGCCTCCTGCCCCTTTAAGAGGTTTATGATGCAGGGAGGTAGGGTGAGGCTTAAGACCACGTGCCTGCGGTGATTGGCTGTCACGGCGTTCACGTGACCCAAAATTTCCCGATCGCAAGGACCGATCGGGAGCTTTCAGTCAGGCGACGGTGACTGTGCCAGGAGCGTGCAGCGTGCTCACTCTTGGCACAGGTGTATTGGCAGCAATTCATGCAAATATGCGGCCCCTCGGCACTAAGGACCAGGCACCGAGAGGCCTCATATTTTCATACGGCCAGCACCAAGGGGTTAACTGTGATTTCTAGCTCTCTGAGCAGTTAACACCTTTTCTGGGACTTATCTGTCTTTATTTTTTTTGGTTGATTTTAGGTCAGTGGTCATGTTTGGCTGCTGCTTGCCCATTGCAAACTTTTTTTTTTGCTGCAAGACTTTCCCTTAGAAAATGATCTTTTGTTCCAGGGGGCAATATTATGGAATTTTCATTTATTTTGTGTATGTAGTTTTTATTTTATGTTGATAGGTTCTATAGTTTAAACTGGTTATACCCTAAAACAGTGGGATTTTGTTTCAGGAGCTATTCATTTGTGGTTTTAGGCGATATTGGTTAGCATAACTAATAGGCAACACTGATGGGCACTGATAGGAGGCACTGATGGGCACTGCTTGGCAGCTCTGGTGGGCTCTGATTGGCAGCACTGGTGGGCAATGTTGGGACTGCACTGATAATCAATGCCATGATTATCAGTGCCGATGTCACTTTAACACAAGCCGGTTTTCAGCTGTCATTGGACACAGATGATCACATGGTAAAAGGTCATCTGAAGGACGTCCATGTACACCCTCCCGGCAAAGTAAGCCCACGCTGTAGCCATCTTTCGGCTATAGTGTGGGCAGGAAGTGGTTAAACTGTCCTGCTGCTGGCCAATTTTACACTTCTGTATCCTCTGCAGCATCTTAGTTCTTATAAAAAATCTGCCTGTACTCTTTGTCTTTTAGTACATTTTGGCACATTCTACCACATTAAAATGTCCTTTTGCTGGCAAATTTTATACTGCTGTGTCATCGCTCTCCTAATTTTTCATGAAAGCTTGATAAAAACTGGCTAATGGCAGGACAATTTTGCATCAGCCACAACATGGACAGCCTCACTACTGGCCAATTTCTATCTGCTGGTCAAAGCAGGCCTATTGCCACTTGATGAAAAATAATGCATTGATGCTAAAAAAAAGTGTTGTTTGAAATCATTTAATTGCAGAAGTTCTCATAGCAGTGACAATATGCATTACTATTAGTAAAAAAGGGGGAAGGGAAAGTGGACGAAGGTGGAACTTTAAATGGGCCACACAGCAGTACAATATAAGAATAGAAAGTCAAGCGACTGGTAGAATGCATTACTATATGGCAGGGGTGCCCAACCTCAAGGGCCACTTTAGCGACTTGGTAAAGGGTCGCGGGCCACAATGAACGTAGAGGGTGGATGGCAGGTCTGTGTCCACTCTGCACATGTAGAGCAGACACAGACACAGCCCGCTCTACCCTAAGGGCCCTCCAATCCGCCTAGACAGAAGGGGACAGATCCCCTTCTGTTTTTTAAAGCAGATCGGATTGCAGATAGGCGGGTGTAAACGGACACGAGTCTGTTTACATCTGCCGCTCTATAGAGGTGAATGGAGGGTCTGATTGGGTCCGCCTGAAAAACAGACAGGCAGACCCGATCGGACCGATCGGGTGAAAGGAGCCTAAGGCCGCTTTCACACTGATGCACAGCGGTTTACCTGCACCTCAACTGACCTCAATCTTCACTTCTTCCTCAGGATTCCTGCAGCTGGTTGCTGCTGTCCCCCAGGTGGTTATGGCTGGTGGCTGCTGCTGGCTGTCCTCCAGGGCCGGTACTGCTGTTGGGTAATGCCTGCTGGCAGGTACCACTGGTGGGTACTGCTGGCTTGTACTGCTGGTGGGTACTGGTACTGCTGGCTGGTACTGGTACTGCTGGTGGGTACTGGTACTGATGGTGGGTACTGATACTGCTGGCGGGTACTGCTGGCTGGTACTTCTGGTGGGTACTGGTACTGCTGGTGGGAACTGGTACTGCTGGCTGGTACTGGTACTGCTGGCTGGTACTGGTACTGCTGGCTGGTACTGCTGGCTGGTACTGGTACTGCTGGTGTGTACTGATACTGCTGGCGGGTACTGCTGGCTGGTACTGCTTGTGGGTACTGTTACTGCTGGTGGGTACTGGTACTGCTGGCTGATACTGGTACTACTGGTGGGTACTGATACTGCTGGCGGGTACTTCTGGCGGGTACTGCTGGTGGGTATTGGTACTGCTGGAGGGTACTGGTACTGCTGGCTGGTACTGGTACTGCTGGCAGGTAGTAGTACTGCTGGCGGGTGCTGGTACTGCTGGCAGATACTGCTGGCTGGTACTGGTACTGCTGGTGGGTACTGCTGGCAGGTACTGCTGGTCGGTACTGGTACTGCTGGCTGGTACTGGTACTGCTGGTGGGTACTGGTACTGCTGGCAGGTACTGCTGGTGGGTACTGGTACTGCTGTCTGGTACTGCTGTCTGGTGACTGGTACTGGTGGCTGGCACTGGCACTGCTGGCTGCTGTCCCAGATTGCGGGTTCCCGTGCATCAGATGTGTGACAGAATGAAGCATGTGGCTGCAGTAGCGAGCAGAGCCGATGCTTCCTGTCACAGGCGGAGTACATTTGATATCACTCCACCTGTAAAGGACCCGGCGCTATGCAGGAAGCATCGGCTCTGCTTGCTTCCTCTAGTGGCGGCTACATTCTTTGCGCTGATGCTCAGAGATGGCGGGTCGGGAACCCGCGATCTGGGCTTGCCGACCCGCCATCTCAGAGCAAGACGTGGCGGGCCACATCAGAGGGTGGGCACCCCTGCTTTAGGGGACCCTGGACCACTCTAGTGGTGTATATTGATAGTGTAAAAAATATAAAGTATAAAGGGTATAAAGTTTACTCTCAGAGTCAGATCATGTTTAAAAATTAAAGTTACAATATACATGTATTAAAATAAATGTTAATAACCTCTTCCAAAGTAATTCTATGTCAATCATATTATTATAAAAATCGTGATGGTGGCTGCGCTGTAGTGAATAAAATAAAGTGAATAACCCCCAGGATTGCCCAGACACTTGTTCCTACTAGATTTTGCAATCAGTGGCCCTTTGCACATTATTATTTTATACATATCTGTGTCACTGGGCATATTGTACACCTACCACATAGTTGGTCTTATAGCAACCAGTAGCTGTTTATTTATTTATTTTACGCTCATTTGTGTCACTGTGCACATTGCACATTATTACTACCTAGCTGGTTTCCAGCCAGCGATTATTTAATACACCCCCCTTTTTCCTCCCTTCCCTCACATTCCCATTCTCCCGCCTCCTTTCTCCGCCCCCCCCCCCTCCCCTCCCTCTTATTCACTTTATTTTATTCACTACAGCGCAGCCACCATCACGATTTTTATTGTTTCACTGTCGATTTGGACCAGACCTCTCGGTGACTGCTGCAGTATCCATCCCCCCTTTCTCATCTTTTTTACCACCTCACATAAGTCCCACCATTTAGCTAGCGCGAGGGTTCTCTTGTTTATATAATCATATTATTATAAGATAATCATTATGCATTTAAGTTTTATTGTAATTAAAGGCCTTTTGTCACGCCTAAATTTGAGACAAGGTTACTTTGTAAGGAAAAGGAACTTTGTTGTACCCCTTGCAAAGTACCTCTCCAATGTAAAATTGCATTTGGTATGGTCTGGTATGGAAAGAGTGGACCACATGCTCACTACCCTCCTTTCCCGGCCACCCAGGCTGCATGCCTAGATAAGGGTCTGGTTGAAATATTCAAGGGAGCCCCATACCATTTTTCCAAAGTTTTATTTTACTTACTACATTCAAAATTATATGAGCTACAGGATATTGTGGTGCTGTTGTATGTAAACAAGGTAATTGTGAAAGAAATAAAATAATATCACAGCCAAATATGTGCTGTCAGTGTATGTTGTTTGCAGAGACTGTCTATGGAAATCTGACTGTTCTGTAACTCTATGTTTTACCAAGTTTAAGGCATCACCCAAGCGAGTTATTTAAAAGGATTTGTGCATATTGTTGCCTTAAAAGCCACATGATAAGACCCTTTCCCCTTTTTCTTGTTAGTGGCTTTCACAAATGTTTCATCAGTCCAAGCTTTAGGTGAAGCAGAATCAAAAATATCTTTGTCAGGTTAACAAGTGGTTCATATGCCACATTTGTCTGTCCTTGAACCAAATTCTTTCCCAGTGGTTATTCCTTTTTAATGTAATGCAACACTCTTGCATGGCGGTCAAATTAGCACATCAACAAGCCACTACTTTTAGATTTCAACGGATATTCTAGTAGTTGTACTTGGTGTATTGGATGTGCTTCAACAACAGTTCTATGTTTTTGTATGTTTCTTTGATGTGTGCAGCCTAGCCAACAGGTGTTGCAAATTGCAAAAACAGAAGATTTCTAAAAAAATGATATGTGATAGGTTCAAATTTAGGTTATTTTCTTGATTAGCAGCAAAAAAAAGTGTTAACAAAGCAAGATCTATTATTGTCCAGTGTAAAATGTTTCTTTTAACTACGTCCCGACCACCTGCCGTACATATACTGCAACAAGGCAGCTCTATTATGCGAAATCACATACCTGTAAGTGATTTCGCTAATAGCCACTGGGGGTGCGCCACCGGAGCCGCAATTACACACTGATTGGCCACAGGGGAGCAATCGCTCCCCGCAGAGACAGAACAGTGATCTGCCGATGTAAACAAGCCGCCCGCCATGCTGTCAGGCATGGACACTCTGATCTAGTGTTCCTGCTAATCGGGAACATGGATCAGAGTGTCCATGCAGTGAGCCCATCCCCCCACACGGTTAGAAACACACTGAGGGAACACAGTTAACCCTTTGATTGCCCCTGATGTTAACCCCTTCCCTGTCAGTGTCATTTATACAGTGTCATATGTCAATGCATTTTTTTAGCACTGATCACTGTAATAATGTCACTAGTTCCCAGAAAAGTGTCAGCTACAGTAGGTGTCCAATCTGTCTGCTGCAATGTCGCAGTCCCACTAAAAATCGCTGATCGCTGTCATTGCAAGTAACAAATAAATAAATAAAAATGCCATAAATATATCCCCTATTATGTAGACGCTGTAACTTTTGTGCAAACCAATCAATATACGCTTATTGGGATTTTTTTTAACAAAAATATGTAGTAGAATACATTGAGGAAGAAATTTATATTAAATTTTTTAAATAATATTTTTTTTATTGGATATATATTAAAGCAGAAAGTAAAAAATATTGTTGTTTTTTTTCAAAATTGTGTTGTTTTTTTTTTGTTTATAGCGCAAAAAAATTAAACCACAGAGACGATCAAATACCACAAAAAGAAAGCTCTATTTGTGGGGAAAAAAAGGACATCAATTTTGTCTTGGTACAGCATCGTATGACCGCGCAATTGCCAGTGAAAGCGACGCAGTGCCATATCGCAAAAAATAGCCTGGCCATTAAAGCGTTTTTTTTTTTAAACATGCAAGGCAAAGGCATAATGAGCTAGTATGACTAGCATACTAGCTCATTATCAATTAATTACCTTATATCGAAGCCCCCGCAGCGGTCCTCGGACACGTCCTTTGTCGCCGCCATCATACCAGGAGTGACTTCCGGGTATCGCCGCTCCGGCACTGTTACTGGCCAGAGCGGCGATGACGTCACTCCCACGCATTCGCGAGGAACGGCACGATCCCCACGCATGCACGAGTTCCGGCAGTGTACAGTGGGCTCCCATTCAAGAACCGCCGCGCTCAGTGCGCCTGCGCCATTATCTAGATATCGGTACAGTCTTTTTTGCAAATATCTCTGAGACCGTGTAAGTCTCGGAGATATTGCAAGCACCTACAGGTAAGCCTTAATGTAGACTTACCTGTAGATGTATGTAGTATTTGAGGGTAAACAACCGCTTTAAGGGAGTAAAACCTTCTGGGGCTGAAGTGGTTAAAAAATGGGCTGTGCTATTTTAAACTGATTTACTAAAGGCAAATAGACTGTTCACTTTTCAAGGAAAGTTGCACTTTGCAATTTAGAATATTCCCCAGAGTTTGGTAAATGCAGTGAAATGCAAAGAATATCCAATCACATGAAAGGAAAATAGCAGAACAGCATTTTTGCTTGCACGTGATTGAGTGATAAAAGTCAGAAAAGTGTCAGCTTAAGTTCTGAGAAAATCCCCTTGCAAAGTGCAACTTCCCTTGTAAAGTGAACAAACTGTTTGCCTTAGGTAAATCAATCCCAAAGTTTCAAAATCAGTCTCAGAATTTACTAAAGCCAAAAACAGGAAAAATTGTAATGTTTCATAAGTAAGCCTGCATAATTAAATTCATCTATTGATGGCCACGAACAATATGAAAAATCGGCCGAACCCATTTTCGAAAAACGAACATTCGGCCGTGAGAGCAAACGATAAGTGCCATCATGTAATGACCGATAAATCGTTCAGTGGTCATAAATTAATACATTTTTTGTTTGCACTAGGTATATGTAAAGAAACAAACAGTTCGGACGGCAAACACCTTTCAATTCGTTCGTTCGGCAGAAAATTTCCAAACTTGTCCTTGATTTTTTCGGCTCAAAAACGTCGCAACGATTTTTAATTTTGTGCCCATTAACTGGTTGAAAAACGAACGACCCGGCCAAATGACCGAATTTCGGACGATTTTTCGTATAGTGTATGGCCAGCATAAGACTGATAAGACTGGTACAGACTCTTACAAAAAACTCATTCATAACTATTTCTCTTTCAGAGCTGATATGTGTTCTTGTGCGTTGCACATACCTTTCTGAGCATAACTTAGAAATGTTTTTTTCTAACCAGCAGGCTGCCCAGATGATGCAAGCTTCTTGCAGACATATAAAGAAATCAGTAGCAGACCAAAGAGTCAGGATGCCAATATAACACACACAGTGGGAACCTGTCAGAAAAAATATCCATGTTAGAAACGTAGAAAGCTGCTGTCCTCTGATTCCTGGACCTCATAGTAGCTACTGGGCAGTGAAAAAATAACCTGTTCAACTGCACTGCAAATTATAAAACTGCTCTAGAACTAGCACAGTCAGAGCATAGCAGCTTCCCTCCTTCCTTCTGTTGCTTCTCATGCAGGTTATTTGCATGACATATTCAATACATAATGATGGCATCATTTACTTAGCAGCATGTTTTTTATAGTCCTCGTTGCTTTATTAGTTTAAAACACATAGTTTGTATCTCTTGTCCTTACAGCTATAACAGTATCCTAAAATAACTGCAGAGAAATGAAGAAAAAACATTGCCGGACTTGCCAAATGTATTTCAGAGTGGGGGGTTGTCTGTTTCTACAATAACGTTAATCCTCATAACCATTTAAGTCTTTCCTTAAATGCCACTCAAGAAGAAAACCATATATGTAGGCTGAACACAGTTTTCTGTACTACACAATCTGATTTGTTTACAGCTTGTGCGCAAGTACTGGAATGTCAAATATCTGTGGGCCTCCAGAAAAGCCTGGCATCAGTTACTTTTTCAGCTCACTGGACTTAACAATCACTTCAACCACAAGGGACAAGACATCTGAAGCTTTTAAGTTGTCACAGTAATTAAGCGAAGGAGACACAGTTTTTTCATATTCTGGTTTCATCCCAAGGCCTCTTTCCAGGAATTTATTAGCACTTTGTCTATGGATTTTGTGTAATACAGCCAGGGAATTATTCTTGCAAAAAACAGGACAGTCTTCTATCTGAGATTTCATTCTTTCCCAGATGTCTTTGCTTGAAGAGGATGATGAGTCTTCCTGTAAGTATACACTGAACCTGTTTGTATGAGGTATTGATGGGAATAGGTTTCATAACAGGTTGCTGAGATCAAGTACTATATATATATACTTTGGATAAGCTAACTGTTAGATGTAAACATTTTCAATGAAAACATAAAACGGGTTATTATTTTACAATCCAGTGATAAAATTAAATAAATTATATAAAAATCTAACACGAAAGCTCACTAGGCAGAACAAAAAAAAAGTTATTTTAACAATGTCTAACCATAATACACCAGCGTTTTTGCCTGAAAACAAGTGCCAATATATACAGTATCTTGCTTGACGTTCTGTTGCTCTACAACTACTATAAATATCAGAAAGACAGAAATATTTCTCGCCTTGAGGCGATTTAGTTTGCATTTGCAGCGCTATACAAGTTATTCACTCACTCACATTGAGACTTGTAGTTCTTTTACAAACTGTGAAATACATAGACTGTCTATAACATGCCACCATTTGTTTTGTTAAACTGTCAGTAGGTAACGTTTTAAAAATGTAACAAAATGTCTAAATGGTTGCTGTAGGCTCAGGTTTAATGCAAACGAGGAAATGTTTGTCAAATTTTCAGACTGATTAACAGTTTGTATCTTAGTAACCAATGATGATTCTGTAGAAAACAGAAGTTTCATATGCATTTTTACAAAGTTTGTGCAAATGATGCTCTGAAAAACAGGATTGAGAAAGCATGTGTTACCTCTAGTGGTATTATTGCAGCTGTCACTGAAATGTGTGTGTTGTGGAGAGCACATATGCTGTTCCCAGTTTTTGATAATGTACAGAGGAGTACATAGTAATTGTTACATTTGCCAACAAACTGGGGGGGGTCATAAAGATCTGTGCCAGGGAAATAAATGTTTTTGTTTTTTTTTCATTAACTGCACTAATTATTTACAAAATAAAATCATTGTTTAACTTTTTTTTTTTTTTTTGGGGCGGGGGTGTTATTGAAATGGAATTTGGGCCAAAATGTTTTTCAACTTTAGGCTAGGAAAGGTTAGAACCCCAGGCTGTGTCCCCTTTAGGGAGAAATGCCTATACTCTCTGTTTTGTTGACCATTGTCACTGGAGCATTATTAAGGACAGGTTAACAATTCTCTGGTTGTCACCAGCACAGAGAGAGATGGGAAATTAGCTGTTAAAAGTAGGATTTCCATTGTTTGTGTGGAGATTTTCATTTGATTCCTGGTGTGTCTCTGAGACAGAGAGTAAAGGTAAACTGCTTTGAAGGGTAAACAGACATTAAAATATTAATTCCCAACTCTATCCAAGGCATATAAATTACTTAAATTAGTGTTATATCACATGTTTTGGCACTTCATTGTGTCAGTGTCACTGGTCTAGAACTGTTGCTTTAAGAGTGAGTACTGTAGACATTTCTTGCAGACAGTCTTTGACCTTTTTAAACATCACCACAAATGTCTGCAATAATGTTATGTTGTCCTGAAAGCCATGAAGTCTGCAGATTAGGCATAATAGAGCTTACTAAAATATATATATACAATAAAAAAATGTAGCGATATCAGGCATCACAATTGGCTTTGTTTTCTTGGTGCTTGTTCCATTTTATGCTTATACATCCAAAGGAGTAATTTTGCTGCTTAATTCATTTTGTGTACTTGCTCTGTGTTCTTGAGAATCCAGTCTGCTTAATGCTTATTTTCTTTGTGGGCATCTTGAATTACATTTTGAAGTCATCTTCAGGGCAGCAAGCACATGACCATGCAGCTGGCAATTAGCTGCCTGCAGCCTATTCATAGGATTTAGAGAGGCAGCTGCCAAATACAGTTGTCGTGTGACAGAAAAGACAGACAGAAGTTAGACAGCCATTTGTTCATGCTGATAGATAATCAAAACTGCAGGTTGATGTTGTAGAGACCAGCACTTCTGTGAACCAGTATTTCTGTTACATTTTTTAAAGCAATATGAAATGTTATTGTGTGTGTGTGCAAATACATGATGTGAACAGTATCGTATTGCTGAGATTATGGATATTTGTGTTTGTAGGTCTTGCATTACTTTGTGTTTATTCTCTTAGTTTGCAGCATATTAGTGTTTTTTTACATATCAGTATTTGACTTTTAATCAATTACACAAAGACATTGGGCCTGATTTACTAACAGATACAGTGTATGCATACAATCATGCATCAGTGCTATGTGAACAAGCAAATTTGATGCTTTAAGAATTTATAATTGATGTGTAATTTATGCACGTGTGCACATATTCTATAAAACATATTTTTACTATGTACGAATGCCTTATTCACGTGGGGGGAAATAGCTGGAGCTTATTCTAAAGGGGGCTTCCAGATTCTGAAAAATCTTCTCCCACAGACCCTAAAATCCCATTAAGGTATGGTTTGTTTATATGGCCCACCAACATGACAACAAGATGCCTTGCAAGTGGGGGGGGGGGTTGCTGCCTCACCCTTTCAAGGTACTCTCCCAGAGATGAGGGTGTTTGGCCTGGTACTGTATGTGTATTTCCCCTTTAAGAAAAAGATTATATGATGATCCCTGCTTCATCCCCACATCTGATGCCTCAAGAGCACGTGGGAAACTTCTAGGGGAGCTAGTCCCCCAAGGCCCTCCTCCCTACATGAATAAGTACCCCTTGTTACCCATCAACAAATTTTTTGGGGAAAGTAAATACAAACAGACACCATGAAAATGTCATCACAATGTCCAGTGATGTAGATCCAGGTTTAATTACAATGAGTGATGTCCGAAAATTAACTGACATGATGATGCACTTTCTTGTGCTTGATTGAGAGCAAACTTCATCTCTCTGAAGCCCCGTACACACGATCGGTTTGACTGATGAAAACCGTCCGATGGATGGTTTTCATCAGACCAACCGATCGTGTAAGGTACCCATCAGTCTTTTTTCCATCGGTTGTAAAAAATAGAACTTGTTTTAAAATTTTCCGATGGATAAAAAACCGATGGGAATTTCCGATCGTCTATGGGCAAGTCCATCGGTTAAAAAACCCACGCATGCTCAGAATCAAGTCGACGCACGCTCAGAAGCATTAAACTTCATTTTTCTCGGCTCATCGGAGTGTTTTACGTCACCGCGTTTGGAACGGTCGGTTTTTTGACTGATGGTGTGTGGCCAAGACTGATGAAAAACAGTTTAATCGGATTTCCGATGGACAAATCCATCGGACGAAAATCCATAGGTTATCCGATCGTGTGTACGGGGCTTTACAATTTAAAAAGCACTCCATAAAGAGTTAAAAGGAGTTAAAAAAACTGCAGAAAGTTAGGGTTACACTCTAGTTTACACTTACCTTGGCTCGCCCATCGCCTGATCAAGAGCTCTGAATACTTGGCTCTTCTTGTCATGGACCTGTTGCTGTATGCTTCTGGTCTCAACAATTTATTTAAATTGGAGTGGCCAGCCCATAGAAGTCTATAGGCAATATTTTTTGGCACTATAGGGGACTTAAGAATCCTGATCACTCAGTTTTTACAACTTCCCTTTATCTGATTGTGTACATTAATTGAATGTAAAGTATATATTACCATTGTATCAAAATTTCAGACAAAGGCAGTTTATTTGGTGCTATAGGATGTGGTAAGATATGATACTTAGGCAGTGATAATTAGGCATCATTGGCAGCAAACTGTATATGCACAGATGGTTGTTGGTGGTAGGTTAATGTTTTGATGTTTAGTAATTACCGTATCTTCCACATAAGACAGGCAAACCTGTTAGTAAGTGGGTGAATGCCACCCGCATAAACCAACAATCACATGTACAGTAAATGAAGAGTTAAAACACTTTTTTTTTGTTTCATATGTATGGATCATTCTTTTGAAGACAAGTGAAATAGCAATGAATAGAAATAATGATGACCTTGGTTCACTTTATTTTTATTCATTCATGTCTGATTGGATTTTTGAATAAGCCAACAGTTTTTTCCCACATAGTATTGTACTAGTCCTTGGAGGCTTGAATTCTGTTATCAAAGAAGTTCGTTCGCAGTGGAACTTATTTTTCTGAAGGTCGTAGGTTGAGTGAAAGGAGAAAAGAATCCCTTATAGGATCTTAGAAGTCTAGAGTATAGTTCAAGCTTTTCAAGAAAAGGTTTCAGCTCTGATGCCTATTAGCCTTTTGACCTGTTTTAGGGCACCGCCATCTAAAAGACTTCTCATTACCAATTTTAATTCCACTTATATTTTATAACAGATTTCAGCAGTATACATTTGTTGTGTAAGGTTTCATTGAAAATTGTAATTTAATTATAGAAAAGGACTTGGTTATAAATGGCTGAGTGAAGGCAAACAGTGCCAACTAGCATGATAGGGAGCAATAATGAGCACCTTTGGAAGTTGGAGGCAGTTTAATCACAGAGGAATATTTACCTCTGACAGTGGTTAATCTTCTGTGCGAAAGTAAAGGTTTTAATGTACCTGTCATGACTTCCTGTCAACACTGAGCTAGTCCCTCAGCAGTTTTGTTTGAACAAGGACAAAGATCTTCTTACGCCATTTCTTGGGCAGTTATCTGACCCACTATCAAAATACCAACTTTAAGTTATTTTATTTTTAAAATATACACTTCTAATATAATTATATATCCTCACCATTTTTTTTTCGTTTTTAAAAGAAATCTCACCAAAGGTTTATCTGTCATGTTCTCTGCTTCTTCCAATAATGGGGTTATTTTTCTAAAGACATACAGCCTGATCACCTGACTTCTGTCCATATTCACATACAGCTAGACTGTAAATGTTTGGGAAGAAAATGTATTCAGATTTGAGGAAGCCCAATCTCAGGGGTGTAATGCATATAGGTGGGAGGAGCCGAGCATGTGACAGCACACCAGGGCCATTTTAGGTTATGTGGTGAGCCGTGGTTTAAGTTGACAACTGATGCTTGCTTTTTGTGAGGTTTTGTAAGTGTTTTTAATCCCTTTTTAGTGCTGTTAATAAAACATTGAGATAGAGAGTACTATGGTTTTCACTTTTTTTTACCACACTAAGTATGGTGTAAAGAGAGAGAAAATTGTGTTGCAGTCAGTACCAGGAGGAGGAGGAGTGCGTAGCTGATACCCATGTTGGTGGAGACTGTAATGCCTCATACATACGCTCTGAATTTCCGATGGAAAAAGTCCAACGGAATTTTTTCATCGGATATTCCGATCGTGTGTATGCCCCATCGGACTTTTTCCGTTTGAAATTCCGACGGAATTAGATAGAGAACATTTTCTATGGGAATTTCTGTCCATCTGGATGCAATTCCGACGGACTAAAAACCACGCATGCTCGGAAACATTTTGACGCATGCTGGGAAGCATAGAACTTAATTTTCTCAGCTCGTCGTAGTGTTTTACGTCACTGCGTTCTTGAAGGTCAGATTTTAATGTGACTGTGTGTATGCAAGACAGCTTGAGCGGAATTCCGTCAGAAAAACCCGTTGGACTTTTTACATCGGAATGTCCGAGCATGTGTACACGGCATTACAAGCGAGTGTGACTCTCTAGTAGGGTCTAATCTGGAGGTGAGCAGGTTTTTCACCTAGGGGTGGAGGTTCACTTGACACGAGATGAAGATTGAAGAATTGTGAATCACCTATCACATGTGGTGCCTGTAACGATTATATGGGATTTATATATATGTTTTTACATTTTTGGATTGAGGTTATCACTGTATCACTTGGTATAGTTATATTCACATAAGAGTATTCATTTTCAAATAAATTAAGATATAGTTGTGCTGCAACTTTTTATGTTTGATTTAATAAAGTGAGAGGGTGTAGTGAAATCACCGGTATAGTGTTTCAGCTGCAACTACTGTCTAGTTTAAGATAGTTACACTGGATACAGGCAGTCCCAGAGTTACGAACGCATTAGGGACCTAAGGTTTGTTTGTAAGTGGAATGTGTTCGCAAGTCAGAACACTGCTTGTACAGTAGGTGACCGCAATATTGTGTCAATCTCGCCTCTATTATTGGCAAGATTGACCACCTACGAGCCCCGTCGCGGGAGCCAGCACTGAGCTGGCTCGCCGGGAAAGGAAAAATGTGTTGAAGCCGACATACGTCCGACTTTCAATGAACAGGGATACGCCAATACCAGGCACTGTGTTTGGTATGAATCATGAGGGGGAACTCCACGCCAAATTTTAAATATAAAACCGGCATGGCTTCCCCTCCAAGAGCATACCAGGCTTTACACATTTATATAGTGTGGTTGCGCTGATTGCATTTCTGAGTTTGAGTTGTACTTTGTAGCACAGTGATTCTCAACCTCAGTCCTCAATTGCCCCCAACAGGCTGTGTTTGCAGGTTTTCCTTTATCTTGCACAGGTGCTTTAAACCAGAGTCAATGGGTTGGTATTTTGGACAGCTATTTCATCTAAGAGAAATTCCAAAAACATTGCCTGTTGGGGGTACTTGAGGACTGAGGTTGAAAACCACTGGTCTAGCAGACCTGGTCAAATGCACCAGTGTGAGGACACTTTTGATGGGGGTTGTAGCATTTACTAATATATGCCAGCATAAAGCCCTAGAGTGAGAGGGCAGGATGTGAATTTAAATTAAAAATAAATTAATATTTTAGACAAGTTTCAGAGGAAATCTGTGAGGCTTCAATTGGACTTAAAGCTTAACTCCCTACATAAAGTCTAATTACTTAAACTACACTTAACCCCTAACATAACCATTACAACAGGCTCCTGCTGTGCATCGTATGATTAGGATTTTGGGTCAACAGTGTCTGTTTATTCCTTTTGATGATTTGCACTTCCTTTAACCGCTTCAGCCCCGGACCATTTCGCTGGCCAAAGACTAGGCCACTTTTTGCGATTCGGCACTGCGTCACTTTAACTGACAATTGCACGGTCGTGCAATGTGGCTCCCAAACAAAATTGACGTCCTTTTTTTCCCACAAATAGAGCTTTCTTTTGGTGGTATTTGATCACCTCTGCGGTTTTTATTTTTTGCGCTATAAACAAAAATATAGCGACAATTTTGAAAAAAATGCTATCTTTTTTTATTTTTTGCTATAATAAATATCCCCAAAAAATATATAAAAAAACATATTTTTCCTCAGTTTAGGTCGATACATATTCTTCTACATATTTTTGGTAAAAAAAATCACAATAAGCGTTTATTGATTGGTTTGCTCAAAAGTTATAGCGTCTACAAAATAGGGGGTAGTTTTATGGCATTTTTATTAAAAAAAATTTTTTTACTAGTAATGGCAGCGATCGGCGATTTTTATTGTGACTGCGACATTATAGCGGACACATCGGACACTTTTGACACCATTTTGGGTCCATTGTCATTTTTACAGCGATCAGTGCTATAAAAATGCACTGATTACTGTAAAAATGACACTGGCTGTGAAGGAGTTAACCACTAGGTGGCGCTAAAGGGGTTAAATCAGACCTAAGGAGTGATTCTTACTGTTAGGGGGCGTGGCTACCAGTGACATGTCACTGATCACCATTCCCGATCACAGAAACTGTGAGATCAGTGACATGTCACTAGGCAGAACATGGCAATGCCTTGTTTACAAAGGCATCCCCCTGTTCTGCCTTTGCCGACCGCAATCGTGGGCCGCCCGGGAACATCAAGGTCTTGGGACCCGCGTGCCCGCTGGGCTGCAAATTTAAAGGGACATACAGGTACGCCCATTTGCCTACCCGTACCATGTTGTCGATGTATATGTGTGTGCGGCGGTCGGAAAGTGGTTAAAGTTTGAAGGGCAGAGTGGTTGCTGTGTACGTATTGCAAATCATAAACTATTGCAAATTTTAACCTTTTTATAGTTATCCTAATCCTTAACTTATCCTTTCCCTTAAATTTACCCTAAACTTTATGTAAAGCTAAAACCTATATTTTTTAGTTTTGGAGTAGGGAATGATTATGATCGAATACCTGATATCCTAATATGGCCATGTGGCCAATGATGGCCAGTAGATCAATGATGTCACAAGCATCCCTGCCCCTTTGTGTACATGTAGCTGCAGAATAGAGTATACCCTGCCCACAGCTCATTTTACGGGCACTGACAGCTGTCTGCTGGGTTCAGACGGTACACACGATCATCCCTGCTGTTGGACAGTTGTCACTGAAGCACATTTGCCCATTGATAGATTTCCCCTCATCTAAACCTTCCACATTCTATTTAATTTAAAATAAAGCTTTAACTTTAGTTACCCTTTAAATCGAAATGCAGACCTCAATTTCTGACCTTAAGCCTAATAATAATGTAACCCATGATCACTATACAAAGGCTACCTTAATCCGAAAACAAGATTATCATCCAAACTATCTATCCAATACTAAATGTTTGCCGAAATCTAATTTCAACACATCAGTTCTGTATCGACAACAATCTGCGGTGATGTAGTGGTCTCAAAAGTGAATGACTGCTACACCACATAACTTTTGAATCCTGTTAGAATTCCTCAAAAAAGAAGCTCTACAAATCTCCTGCATTAGTTTCCCATGCATTTACCTAGAATGTAAACATACAGTATACTGTATGAAACACTGCACACAGAGCAGCTTGTATGGAAAATAATTTATTCTCATAAAAGGCTATTGGAACATGAATAACATTATTGTTTTTATTATACATTCAAACCTTGCAATTTTATTAAGGATTTTAGAGAGTAAATGGCAAAGTTGGGCAATATACAGTATGATTTTTACTGTTTCTTTTCCTTCCTCCTTGTCACCATGGCAACACAAGTGCGACATAGGGAATCCAAATAAAATAACTGTCTGCAAGACGGAGTTGACATTAAATGCATTTTTTCATAGAGAAAAATGATAAAAGAAACATATTTATGCAAAAATAAGTATTTGTTTAAATTTAAAATGAATCTTCAGGCAAACAGATAATTGCACACTACATGCATGATTTTTGCTTTATTGCAATGTGTTAGGCAGCCAATTCAAATGGGCTGCATTAAAGCAACAACATGTGAATGTGTATGTTAATGCACATTGTTATGTAAGGATTCTTGCCACATTTCTTGTCTAGGGTTACTGGTAATGTTTGGGAAAATAGTACATTTGTTTTAAACATCACAGATTTTGTTCTGGAAAGCTAGAAGAAAACATCTGCAATGTCCACTAAATTCAACCCAACATGCATCATTTTATGCACATATCAGTAATTATACTTATATAATTATGCACATAACTCTTTAAAGTCAGCTTGAGTTCATTTACCTTGTTAAATTATAAACCAGTACAGGGCTTGTTAATAATCCAGCAATATATTGTCACGAAAGTAACATAAAATCCCCCCTCTTCCTATATCATACCAGGCCCTATGCCTTTCGGCATCAGGATGAAGGGTGGGGTAGTATCTTGCAATTGGGAATACCAAGCTCTTCACCAGAAAACACCCTTTTACCAAAGTTGACCTACAAGGTCTCTTCTCCACCAATTTGTGCCACATATAGGAGGTGGGATAAAAGTAAAATGCAGGGACTTATGTTTATATCTGGAAGCCCTCTATAAAATAAGGTGGTGACCAGATATTCATTCTCTCCCAGGGGTACATTAATACACAGTGAAACAGTCCTTTAAATAAATCACAAACACATACCACATACAACTTTTAAAATAACATTTAACTAGTTATGACATCCTCCCAGAACATGTCTCTTGTGCAGCCGTGGGGCCATGCTGCAATGTAATCTGCCACCGGATGTGTCCAGCTGACACAGCTGATGACTGATCACTGTACCAACCCACTGTCGGTACCATAGGATCGCTGTGTCCAATCACAGCAGATCACATGACAATTGTAAACAATGGATGTCTTCCTTTCATGCCATCCATTGTGTACAATTGTGTTGCTAGCTGTGATTGGTCACAGTGATCACATATTACAGACAGGGCCAAGAACAGCCCATCTGTACCATGTGATTAGCTGTGGCTAATCACAACAAAATAAATTTTTATTCAGAAAAAAAATGGTTTTGTATACCATACCTACTATGATAACACTGTATTGCTCTAATCACAGTGTTAAAACAAATCACAATTTTTTTTTTTTAATAAACTGGTGGTGAGCACTGGTGGGCACTGTTGGGACTGCACTGATAATCAGGACACTGATAATCAGTGCCCTGATTATCAGTCTAGATGTTCCTTTCACCCAAGCCGGTAATCTGCTCTCCTTTCCTCTTGCTGACAGAGTGAGGAAAGGAATGCAGATAACTGGCTTGTATTTACATCATAATCAGCTGTGATTGAACACAGCTGATCACGTGGTAAAGGGCCGCTGTGATTGGCCCTTTACCCTGATCTGTCCTAAGAATACAGCAATCACAGAGTGTGCCACCTGCATTCTGCAGTGGGCACGCAGCGGGCACAATTACGGGAGGACGTCATATGATGCTCTCCCAGAACTGGAAAACTGCACTGTAGCTGTCATAAAGCTATAGCGTGGTCAGGAAGTGGTTAAAAAAAACTGAAAGAAAGCTCTATTTGTTTGAAAAAATTATAAAAATTATCTTTGGGTACAGTGTTGCATGACCACCCAATTGTCATTTAAAGTGCGACACCGTTGAAATATGAAAATTGGTCTGGGCGGGAAGGGGGTGAAAGTGCCCTGTACTGAAATGGTTAATAATGTCACCAGAAATAAATCCAATGTCAATCATGGAATCCAGTGGGGAAAACCACATCAATCATGGCATCCAGTCACCTGATTTTCTGTACACATTGCACTCCTGTCACTAAATTGTATGATTACCGGTATATTTTCAGTCATCTTAATTTACTGCCAGGAATATTTGGTAATGTTAATGATCAAATATGTATATAAAAAAAAAAGCACCTCTAGTGTATCTTTCAAAACCATAAACAAAATAGTGTCCATATAATATAACAGTCCAATATATGTACTTGTGAGTCCACACTGAATAGAAATGATGCCCAGTGTCCACACACTGACTCCAACTGTTAAAGCAGTATTAAACTCAAAAGCAAAATTTATTATTTTGCAGCTTACCAATTCTCAGATGTAATGGCTGTCATTTCGTGCAATAGCCAGTGCACGCTGACTGGCCAGAGGGGGAGCCAATCAGTGGGTCCGGCAGATGCGATGTCCGCCGGCCAATCGCGATCGCTCCCCAGAGAGATAGAATGGCAGTCTGCCAATGTAAACAAGGCAGAACGCTGTTCTATTCAGAGATGAACACATGATCTTGTGTTCCTGCTAATCAGGAACACGGATCACTGTGTTCATTAGGCTTGTGCAATTCGTTTCGTAACGAATTGAAATTCGTCCGAATTTAGCAACTTTCGGACATTCGGAAGCATTCGAATTTCCGAACAAAGCAATTACGAATAAGACCGAATCCGAAATAAATTATACCGCAAATAGCGAATGCCCGAATGTCTTCGGCATAATTCGTTATGAAAAAGTTACGAATGTACGAATCCATACGAAGCACAATAACACTCACTCTGCTCTGCTCTCTGCTTCTCCCACACCGTGCTGAACTCCCTCTCAAAATGGTGTACAGGGGCGGAGGTTATAGCCGCATGTAAAAAACGAAAGTAAAATACGAGATTTCGAATCCATTCGAAGCACAATAACACTCACTCTGCTCTGCTCTCTGCTTCTCCCTCACCGTGCTGAACCCTCTGAAAATGGTGTACAGGGGCGGAGCCTATAGCCGCATGTTAAAAACGAAAGTAAAATACGAGATTTCGAATCGTTACAAATAACCGCAATGTATTTAGAAAAGTACAAATCCATTCGAAGCACATTAGGCATAATAGGCAGCGTCGTTGTGAGAGAGACACGGAAAATTACGAATCAACGAACCCAAAAAAAGTTACGAAAGTAGGAGTTGTGTCCAGAATCAACGAAAAACAACGTACTCTACCGAAAGTACGAACCCAAAAAAAGTTACGAAAGTAGGAGTTGTGTCCAGAATCAACGAAAAACAACGTACTCTACCGAAAGTACGAATTATAAAGCAACAAAAAATTCAACGAAAAATGTCGCTTGCAAAAATACGAATGAGTCCGAACACGAAAAATCCCGTCTAGCAAAATTACGAATGATTACGAATCAACAGGACCGGAAAGAAACGAACCGAAACGGAACGAATTTTTCCGTTGTGCACAAGTCTAGTGTTTATCCAGTGAATCCATCCCCCACACAGTTAGCAAGCATCCCCTAGGGACACATTTAACCCTTTGATCGCCCATAGTGTTAACCCCTTCCCTGCCAGTCTCATTATTACAGTAACAGTGCATTTTTTTTAGCTTGATTACAGTAGTAATGTCAATGGTCCCCCCCAAAAAAAGTGTCAAAAGTGTCAGTTGGGTGTTCTGATCTGGCCACCGCAATGTCATAGTCCTGCTAAAAATAGCTGATCGCCGTCATTACTAGTAAAAAAATAATAACTCCCTAACATGTAACAAATTTGACTCTAAAGCCGTGTACACACGATCGGTTTTACCGATGAAAACAGTCCGATGGACTGTTTTCATCGGACTAACCGATCGTGTATGGGCCCCATCGGTCTGTTTTCCATTGGTGTGAAAAAATAGAACATGTTTTAAATTTATCCGATGGGAAAAAAACTATAGCAAAATCCGATCGTCTGTGTGGAAATCCATCGGATAAAAAACCCACGCATGCTCAGAATCAAGTTGACGCATGCTCAGAAGCATTGAACTTAATTTTTCTTGGCTCATCGGAGTGTTTTACGTCACCGCATTTGAAACGGTCCGTTTTTTGACTGATGGTGTGTGGGCAAGACTGATGGAAGACAGTTTCATCGGATTTCCGATGGAAAAAACCATCGGATTAGAATCCATAGGATATCCGATCGTGTGTACAGGGCTTTACTGGAGATTGTGGACTGATAAATACAAAACCTCTTAATTGTTTCTTGCTTTATAAAATTTATAGTGTCTAAATTAGCATACTCATACATGTTATATTTGTACTTGATATTCCGGAACAAGAAAATTTGCAATGTGTGTAACTAATGTATGTTTGTTATAACTTTAATACAGTATATTCAATAAAAAAATTGAACCCAAAAAATAATAATAAAAAAAATGCCATAAATCTATCCCCTAGTTTGTAGACGCTATAACTTTTGTGCGAACCAATCAATATACTCTTACTGGGATTTTTTTACCAAAAATATGTAGAATACATATTGGTCTAAATTAATGAAGAAATTCGTTTTTTTTTATTGGATATGTTTTATAGCAGGAAGCAAAAAATATTGTGGTTTTTTTTTCAAAATTTTGGGTCTTTTTTTTATTTCTAGCGCAAAAAAATAAAAACCGCAGAGGTGATCAAATACCACCAAAATAAAGCTCTATTTGTGGGAAAAGAAGGACATCAATTTTATTTGGGTACAATGTCGCACGACCGCGCAATTGTCAGTAAAGTAGCGCAGTGCCATATGGCAAAAAACAACTTGGTCAGGAAGAGGGTAAAATATTCTGGGGCTGAAGTTCTTAAATAAAGATATGTATGTATTATTCCACTTGATATGTAACAAGTAGGGATAAGGAAACATGTCAGGGTTGGACTCATTGAGGGTTACCACTAAAAAGGGCAACTAATTAATAAAATGCTAACTTGTAAGACATATGCTAAACACTCAAGCATACAGTATGCATATTGAAGGACATCTCTGGTTTATTCTTGGACAATTCCCTTGACTTTCAAGGTTGAGCAGCTGTGCTGCAGTACCACTTTCCCGTACATGCATGCACTATCATTATTTAAAGCACAACAGTGTTTTGTTAATGTCCACTAGTCATGTCACAGTGAAATCTGTTGTCTCCTCTGCCTTACGGGGAAAAAAATGTTCCTAGTATGCTTTTATGTACCTGCCTAGCAACTGTGTGTCCTTGGAAAATGTAACAAACTGTTCAGAACCTTTTTATTATGTAAACAGAAAAATCATACTTTATTACATTGGTATTTTTAGACATTGAACTTTACAACATGTTCTAGTTTTATTCTCTCATTTTCCATTCATTTTTAATTGCTTTTTTTTTTTTTTTTCTTTCTTCAAAGCCAAAGGTAATTCCTTGTAATGCTTTTATCCCAAATCTAAATATTCCTACTGATTTATAAATCTCATGAATAATTATTTCTGACTAACACATCCTCAGCAGGGGTTATAATACTTCTCTTTGGGCTCAAACATAAGAGCTCATGATTTTTGCTTTCAGAAGCAAAGGCAGACAGAATTCACACCCTGGGTCCTCCCAGTCAACAGTGTTTGAAGGACTTAAAATGTAAACTATATTGGAATACATTTATGCATGGAAAATTGATTCTTTTAGATGTAGATTTTCACATACCTCAAAAAAAACAGCATCAGACACTGAATCTTTGTATCTGTAAAAGGGCTCCTAACTCCTTGCTCAGTACGTGTGGTCTAAACAAGTGTTCATAATCAAAACATTCAATAAACATTGGCCGCAAATGATCAAATCAGTATGCACAATTACAATCCAAAGCAGTCCCCAAAGCAGCAGGATTCTCATATGTAGAAAACTTTATTAAAACATAGGGTTATAATCCATGCCTCTCTATCTGGGTTTAGAGACATGGATTTAACTTCATGCTTTACCGGCTTCCAGACTGCCCACCGCACATTTACTGTGGCAAGGTGGCCCGGCTTCCTGAAAAAATGTACCTGTACGTTGTTTCCTCCTCTGGGTCTGGGGTGTGCAAGCCGCCGGCGACCCACTCCCGCTAAGATTGGACACAACAGGAGCTAATCAGTGAGTCTGGTGGCCATAATGGCCGCCAGGACCCGCCGATCATTTGCTGGAGAGGCAGAATGGCAATGTAAACAAGGCAGACTGCTGTTCTTTTAGAGAGAAAGAGCAAGATCTTGTGTTCCTGCTACTTAGGAATATAGATGTCTCTCTTTCTCCAGTCATTCCACCTCCCACACAGTTAGAAATCACTCCCCAGAAGCACACATAACCCTGTGATCACCACTGATGTTAACCCTTCCAGTGTCATTTATACAGCGACAGTGCATTTTTTAACACTGATCACTGTATTAGTGTCACTGGTCCCCAAAAAGTGTCACTTAGTGTCCAATTTGTCTGCTGCAATATCGCAGTCCCGCTAAAATCTGCTGATCACTGCCATTAGTAAAATAAAAAAAAGCCATAAAAATATCCCATAGTTTGTAGAGACGATAACTTTTGCTAAAGCCAATCAATAAACTCTAAAGCCCTGTACACACGATCGGATTTCTTATGGATTCTAATCCGATGGATTTTTCCATCGGAAATCCGATGAAGCTGACTTCCATCAATCTTGCCTACACACCATCAGTCAAAAATCCGACCGTCCCAAACGCTGTGACCTAAAACACTCCGACAAGCGGAGAAAAATTAAGTTCATTGCTTCTGAGCATGCGTCGACTTGATTCTAAGCATGCGTGGGTTTTTTGTCCGATGGAGTTCCACACAGACGATCGGAATTTGCTATAATTTTTTTTCCATACATGATCGGTTTGTCCGATGTGAAAAAGTCCATCGGACTGTTTTCATCAGTAAAACCGATCGTGTGTACACGGCATTATTGTGATTTTTTTTAACCAAAAATATCTTGAAGAATACATATTGAACTAAACTGATGAAGAAATTTGATTTTTTTTTAAATAATTATTGGATGTGTTTTATTGCGGAAAGTTGATAGCACAAAAAATAAAAAACGCATAGTTGATCAAATACCACCAAGAGAAAGCTATATTTGTGGGGGGAAAAAGGACATCCATTTTGTTTGGATACAGTGAAACACGACCGCGCAATTGTCAGTTAAAGCATTGCAGTGCCGTATCGCAAAAAATGGCCTGTCATTAAGGGGGTGAAACCTTCCAGGGCAGAAGTGGGTAATAAAGCTTTCTTCATATCAGTATCCTGCTGTCTTGCAAACTCCTTTGGATTGCATTCATATAATTGGGCCAAAAGGCAGCTTGAGTCAGAACAATGGCATTTCTCATCACCCCTTGATTAGAAACTGGGTTAAGCGCAGTGATTTATATTTTGTTGTTCAGGATACACGATTGCCATTTTAAATCAGACCTATATTTAAAAATTTTAAATAACGTGGACAATATTTAACACAATATAGATATATTGTTTAAACAAAAGACAGTAGCAGTTACATCAACAATGATTATGTAGAAGCCATGATAAGCTTTCATTAGCCATAAGCTTTCATTAGCCAATTAACCTACCAGGGAACATGTAAACTTTATGCAGATAGTGTCATGGACTGGATTCAAACTCAGGACCCCAGTGTTGCTAGGCAGAAGCACTAACCACTAAGCTACTGTGCTGCCCCACAAATGACTGCATACAGGTCTAGTGTCCTAATTATAAAAAATTGCTAAAAAATGTATGTGTGTGTTCATACATACTCTCCTGATTTGTACGCTTATGTATCAAGCACCTAAAATGTTTAATCTTACAAAATATCTTCTAAAGAGTTGCCCAAAAAGGTCCTGGAAAAGTCCTAGAAACATGTTCAATATATCTATACCTACTGAGCAACTGCATTTTGTAAATACATTTAATACAATTTAGATTATTCTGGCATTGGGGGAAAAAAAAATGTTTCATTCTTTTTTTAAAGCTGGCAATTGCTGAAACCTTTAGAGCCGGTTCACACAGGGGCGGCACGACTTTGGGGGCGACTCGGCAAGGCGATCTCAAGACGACTTGAGAGGCGACTTGCAAAATTACTTCTGTATTGAAGTCAATGCAAGTTGCCCGGAGTCGCCCCCCAAAGTCGTACAAGACTTTTTCTAAGTCAGAGCGACTTGCATCGCTCCTATTAGAACGGTTCTATTGAATAGAGCGGAACGTGATTTTTCAGGCAGATGAGTCGCCTGACGAGTCGCACCTGTATGAACCGGCTCTAATGCCCTGTACACACAATCGTTTTTTCCGATGAAAAAAGTCTGATGGACTTTTTTCATCAGAAAAAACGATCGTGTGTGGGCCCCATCGGACTTTTTTCCATCGGTGTAAAAAAATCGAACATGTTTTAAATGTTTCTGATGGAAAAAAAAAAACGATAGGAAATTCCGATCGTCTGTGTGAAACTCCAACAGAGAAAAAACCCACGCATGCTCAGAATCAAGTCGACGCATGCTCAGAAGCATTGAACTTAATTTTTCTCGGCTCGTCGGAGTGTTTTACGTCACCGCGTTTTGGACGGTCGGAATTTTGTCTGATGGTGTGTATGCAAGAATGATGGAAGTCAGCTTCATCGGAATTGCGACGGAAAATTCCATCGAATTTTATTCCATCGGAAATCCGATCGTGTGTACAGGGCATTAGGGTTATATTGCTGTTTAGACAATAATACCTTGTAAAGCTCCTATGTTACAGTAAAATACGTAAGGACATTTATAGGCAGTTACTTGTATATGGTTATTATTATCTCGTTCATGTTTGCATGGGAATAAAAGGTTATGATATGTTATATAAAATATATAAAATAACTATTTACACTGTTTAATTATATATCAACTCCAAAATGTAAAACACTGTAAACTTTTTAAGACTTTGCATTTTTGACTTCTGCTAAGGATAGGAGCCTTTAATTTCCCTGAAATTGCTAACAATCAAAAGCATTTCAAAATCATAAAGCATATCAGTAGCCAGAAGGTTTTTTTTTTTTTTGTATAGCAATGGAAAGGAATATAAACCATGTCTGCTTTTGTTATCTCTTTCTCATTGGGAAGATTTTTCTTTTCTTCCTCTTTTCTTTTCTACCTCCCAGAGCCAGGAAGCAAAGGGAGATTTAAAAAAATGAGGGAAAACCCTCTCTTTAACAAATGTCACCAGTACAGGTGTTGCTACATTGCTATTTTGCGCATTGACTTGCAACAAGTATGAATACTGTATTAGGAGTTCTGCTACCTTTGTTATCTTGTGCTTGTTTCACATCAGTGATTTAGAAATCATTAACAACAGAGATAGCCAGGCAATTAGTCTGAACATGGGCTGTTATAGCTTTAGATATACTCTAGATCAGGGGTGTCAAACTCCATTTCCTTGCGGGCCACATCAACATTATGGTTGCCCTCAAAGGCCGGTTCTATCAGCACCCCACCCCCCTTACATCAGATGTCAAGAGCCCCCCACCATCAGAAGTTGAGCATCCCCCCACTATCCCTTACATCAGTGCACCCCCTTGCCTTGTACTGCTGCCAGGAGGGCTGGACAGGGAAGTGCAGGATCTGGTGGAGGAGACCTGTCCTCTCTGCTGCTGACTGCTGAAACCAGTCGGGGGGGGCGGAGACAAGGGGGGTGTGAGGGCCACATGAAATGGCCTGGAGGGATGTATTTGGGCCTTGTGTTTGACACCTGTGCTCTAGATTAACCCCTTCCCAACCAGCCGCCATAGTTATACTGTGGCAGGCTGGCTCCCCTGGGGGATCTGTCGTAGCTATACATCGGCTCGCTTTCAGACCACTAGGGGGCACGTGAGCATCACCCACAGCACGCCAATGGAGCCGATGCGCGTGCCTGTCGATCGCGATGACAGCTGGGTACCCACGATCGCTCCACACAGAGATAGAACGAAGCTCTGTCAATGTAAACAGACAGATCTTCGTGCTGTCAGGGGAGAGGAGACTGATCTGTTGTTCATACTAAGTATGAACAATGATCGGTCTCCTCACCCAGGCAGTCCCATCCCCCCACAGTTAGAATCACTCCCTAGGACACACAACCCCTTGATCGCCCCGCTTCCCTGCCAGTGTCATTTACACAGTAATCAGTGCATTTTTATAGCACTGATCGCTGTATAAATGTCAATGGTTCCAAAAACGTGTCAAAAGTGTCCGATCTGTCCCCCACAATGATGCAGTCCCAATAAAAATCGCAGATCACCGCCATTACTAGTAAAAAATAATAATAATAATAAAAATGCCATAAATATAGCCCCTATTTTGTAGACGCTATAACTTTTGTGCAAACCAATCAATATACAGTAGGTGCCGCCGATATTGTATATCTATCGCGCTCCCATCGCCGAGATTCTCGGCGACAGGAGTGCCGAGATCTTGGCAACAGGGTGCCGACATCCCGCGCTCGCTGCAATAGCGAGAGGGAGACGCGACACTGTATTGAACGGGATCCGACGTGGATTCCCGCCAATACCAGGCACTGCGTTTGGTATGAATCCTGAGCGGGAACTCCACGCCAATTTTTAAAGAAAAAAACGGCGTGGGTTCCTCCTCCAGGAGCATACCAGGCCCTTGGGTCTGGTCTGGATTTGAAGGGGAACCCTATGCCGAAAAAACGGCGTGGGGGTCCCCCTCGAGGTCCAGACCAGACCCTTATCCGAGCGCGCAACCTGGCAGGCCACAGGGGAAGAGGGGGGGACGAGAGAGCGGCCCCCCTCCCTCCTGAACTGTACCAGGCCGCATGCCCTCAACATGGGGGGTTTGGTGCTCTGGGGCAGGGGGGCGACCTGCGGCCCCCCCACCCCAGAGCACCCTGCCCCCATGTTGATGAGGACAGGGCCTCTTCCCGACAACCCTGGCCGTTGGTTGTCGGGGTCTGCGGGCGGGGGGCTTATCGGAATCCCAGAGCCCCCTTTACTAAAGGGGCCCCCGGATCCCGGCCCCCCCACCCTATGTGAATGAGTATGGGGTACATCGTACCCCTACCCATTCACCTGGTGGAAAAAAATGGCAATAAAAACACAACACAGTTTTTTAAAGTATTTTATTGCACAGCTCCGGGGGTCTCTTCCGTCTTCGGGGGTCTCCGGTGTCGTCGCCGCGCTCTCTGGTCTCTGAGTCAACATCGAGGAGGAGAAGAGGGAAGAAGACACCGACGGCGACGACGGGAAGACCGGCCCCTCCACTAGTAAAAGAGCTACAAGAAGTTAGTGGAGGGGCCGGCAGAAGGACAATGGAGAGCCGGACGAGACAACGGGGAAGACCGGGCCTCCGCTAGCAAAAGAGCTAAAAAAAGTTAGTGGAGGCCCGGCGGAAGAAAGAAAGAACCGGAGGGGAGAAGGCGACGGAGAAGACCGGGCCTCCGCTAGCAAAAGAGCTAAAAGAAGTTAGCAGAGGCCCGGCGGAAGAAAGAAAGAACCGGAGGGAAGAAGAGGGGAGAAGGCGACGGAGAAGACTGGGCCCCGCTAGCAAAAGAGTTGGAAGAAGATAGCGGTGGCCCGGCAGAAGAAAGAACCGGAGAGCGCGACGACGACACCAGAGACCCCTGAAGTCGGAAGAAGACCCCCGGAGCTGTGCAATAAAATACTTTAAAAAACTGTGTTGTGTTTTTATTGCCATTTTTTTTCCACCAGGTGAATGGGTAGGGGTACGATGTACCCCATACTCATTCACATAGGGTGGGGGGCCAGGATCCGGGGGCCCCTTTATTAAAGGGGGCTCTGGGATTCCGATAAGCCCCCGCCCGCAGACCCCGACAACCAACGGCCAGGGTTGTCGGGAAGAGGCCCTGTCCTCATCAACATGGGGGCAGGGTGCTCTGGAGTGGGGGGGCCGCAGGTCGCCCCCCTGCCACAGAGCACCAAACCCCCCATGTTGAGGGCATGCGGCCTGGTACGGTTCAGGAGGGAGGGGGGCGCTCTCTCGACCCCCCCTCTTCCCCTGCGGCCTGCCAGGTTGCGTGCTCGGATAAGGGTCTGGTCTGAACCTCGAGGGGGACCCCCACGCCATTTTTTCGGCGTAGGGTTCCCCTTCAAATCCAGACCAGACCCAAGGGCCTGGTATGCTCCTGGAGGGGGAACCCATGCCATTTTTTTTCTTTAAAAATTGGCGTGGAGTTCCCGCTCAGGATTCGTACCAAACGCAGTGCCTGGTATTGATGGGAATCAACGTCGGATCCCCGTCTATCGGCAATGCGTGTCGCTCATCGTGAAAGGAACATTTTCCTTTCCCGATGACGAGACAGCTCGGCGCTGGCTCTCGCGACGGAGCTCATAGGGTGTCAATCTCGCCGCTAGAAGCGGCGAGATTGACACAATATCGGCGGCACCTACTGTACGCTTATTGCATTTTTTTTACCAAAAATATGTAGAAGTATACATATTGGCCTAAACTGAGGAAGAAATGTGTTTTTTAAAACATTTATCGTAGCAAAAAGTAAAAAAAAAAAGTTTTGTTTTTTTCAAAATTGTCGCTCTTTTTTTGTTTATAAAAAAAATAAAAATTGCAGAGGTGATCAATTACCACCTAAAGAAAGCTCTATTTGTGGGGAAAAAAGGACATTGCAAAAAATGGCCTGGTCATTAAGGGGGCAAATATTCCGGGACTGAAGTGGTTAAGAATTGTCTTTAGTTTATATTCCTAGCTATGTTTTTACTAGCTTTAGGCTCTTATTGAGGCACTCTTTGCCTACATGCTGTTCAGCAAAATTAGGGAAACGCCTCTTGTTAATAGATGTCACCAGAACAGATGTTCCTACTTCCACACTCTTCTGAAAAGTGTTGGCTACAGATACACTCCCAAAAAAATGGTATTGACTGAAGCAAGGAGACTGCCATGGCTGATTTTCTCATTGACTCGGAACAAGTATGCATGCTGTATTAGGAATTCTGCTTCCTTTGTGATCTTGTTCCACATCTGTGACTCAGAAATTATTGAAGCCAGAGATAGTCAGGCAATTAGTATCTGATCACAAGCTATCCTACGGCAGTTGCATGGGCTGTTATAGCTTTAGATATACTCTAGTTTAAGAATTGTCTTAAGTTTTTATTCCTAGCTATGCTTTTGCTAGCTTTAGCCTCCTATTGAGGCACTCTTTGCCTACATGCTGTTAAGTTTCCTAAATATAGTAATGTTCCAAGCTGCTGGATATAAACTATAGGTTGATCCCACTGCTGATGTCCATTAAAACAAGTTCAGTAATTTAAGAGATGCAACAAGGTACCAGTCGAAGAGAAAGCATAGTGAACCAGATCTTTTTATACTAAAGCTTTCCTTGGTGCCAGTACATACATGGCAAGATACTTGAAAGCATTGCAGCCATTGCCACTTTTGAAATCATGAGTTCATTTATTTAGATTCATGAGATAAATGTTAACCCCTTCCCTCAGCCCCAACATCACTTTAACAGGGTCTTTATGCCTGGGGGAGTGGGTAGGAAGAACTGGCCAATCACATGACTACTGGGCTGTCTCAGTGATCACATGATCAGGAGCATGCAGTAAATACAATCTCAGCACAGAAAGCTCTGCTTCCCCTAAATGTGTATGTGCATCATGTGGACCCTAAAGCCCACCATCTTTGCTGCTGCAGATATACATTATGAGGGTGGCAAGAGGTCAATGTGCGGTATAGACAGCTGAAGATTTGATTGCATTCATCAGAAGTATTCCATTACCTGATTACATTTTAAACAGTGAATCGGACTACACTGCTTAGTCATTTAATATGTCAAGAAAATTACAGGACACTTTTGAGGTATTACACACGATCGGAAATTCTGACAAGAAAAGTCCAATGTGAGCTTTTGGTCAGAAATTCGGACCGTGTGTAGGCTCCATTGAAAATTCCGATTGTTTGTATGCAATTCTGACGCACAAAAAAACACGCATGCTCAGAATCAAGCAGAAGAGCCAAACTGCCTATTGAACTTCATTGATCTCGGCTCATCCTACAAGTTGTACGTCACCTCGTTCTTGACGGTCGGAATTTCCGACAGGATTTGTGTGACCGTGTGTATGTATGCAAGCCAAGTTTGAGCGAAATCCTGTCGGAAAAACCATCCAAGGTTTTCTGACGGAAATTCCGATTGTGTGTAAGCGGCATAAGACTAAATTTGGCACAAAGACTAGTGGAACATGCAAGTCTTATTTACATGTGTTAAATGTGTACTGGTATGCAACTTAACACATGAAATTAAACTATAGCCATTTAGTGGTAGAAGAATGCTTTCAGAAGCAGCTCTGCAAAAGGATGTATGAGCTTATATGGAAGTGATCTCTAAGCAGCAATAGAAGCCATTGAAATGTAAACACTGAAATAAGATGGTGCAGAGCAAGGTTATATATCTTGTGAAACAATCATACTTATCTTACCTTCACAAAATTGTTACGCTGATTTATTATCAATCTGGGGAACATTTCTGCAGGTAATTGAGCCAACATCTGGTCGTCCAACTGTTTCTCAACCTTTCTTTTGAATAACATATCTCTGTGGTGTTTTCTAAGATATTAACTAAGTGCTCATATATTTATTTAATGTGACTATGAGTGAGATATACCTGGATTTTTAATTGATCTATGTTGATGCCCGTTTCTTTAAAGAACTATGTGAACTCAGCACAGAATATGGGACATGTTTAACAGACAAGGATCAGCCAATAACTAACTGTAACTTGCAGTTTACAAAACAATTGGAAAGTAGTTATGCAAAACAGGTTAAAAATGGCAAAAAATATGCATACACTGCAGATTAATACAAGACAGATTATGATTATAAAAGCGGCAAAAACATGGACTCCTTACAGCAATGTTCATGTCATTGGGGTACCATGTGGATGCATATTATAGTCCCTATAAGACTCTATAACTGCAGATAGTCCAGCTGTGAATTACTTCAGTAAAACAGTTCACAACACAAACAGCTACCTGTGTTATCTCATAAACAGCATCTCTCTCAATGGAATACCGAATAGCTCTGGTAACATAGGTGAACATCTGGAAGGATTAAGACCCAAGGATAAAAGACCATCCCACTGTAACTCGACTACTTTGGTAGTAGTTAGGGAGGGGCTTCCCACAGTAGCTGAGTTTTCCGGTGGAAACTATGTAGTATTAGGTCCCTGCCTGGCCGCCTGCATGCCGACTCTGACAGTGGATGGCTTTTAACCTGGCTGAAGATCACTTGCCCAGCTACCTCTGCTTCATCAGATGTGGCCTTTTTGCTCTCTGAGCTACTGAAGTTGGGAAGCTCATGAGGTTGTGTTCCTTGAATGTGATCAGAAACCCAGGGTTTTGTGGGAAATTGAGTTAAAGGGACCTGTGACTGAATTTGAGCATAGTGAGTAAATTGGAACACCATAATCCTTATTTATAAACTAACATAATTCTTAATTAAAATGGTGGTAAACCTCCATTGCATGCACCCAAGAAGACATGTACCACAGCAATATGTCCACAGGTCTAAAGCAAGTCTAGGTACTTTTATCTGTCATTTCTGTTTCCCAGCACCTGTGTAAGCCTGCATACTAGTGCCGATTGGTGGACATGTCTTCATGCTGGAGGTCGGGAGGCGGAGTCATGATGTTAGCAGATTTGCCTCCCATCTCTATACCCCCCCAGCATGCACAGTATCGCTGCATGCACAGCTGTCTGATTGGTTCTATCTGTGTCCTCCTTTTACAGTGTTTTAGGCTGCTGTGTTGTGTTGTGGTCTGCACTCATCACCATACTTGATTTTCTCGGCCTCGCTGGTGCTTCTTTGGATGCTAACAGCGGGATGTCCCCATTCCCCATCGACTGGCCTCTATGAGTACCGAGCAATAGGCTTGTGCAATTTGTTTCGTAACGAATCGAAATTCGTCCGAATTTAGCAACTTTCGGACATTCGGAAGCATTCGAATTTCCGAACAAAGCAATTACGAATAAAACCGAATCCGAAATAAATTATATCGCAAATAGCGAATGCCCGAATGTCTTCGGTATAATTCGTTATGAAAAAAGTTATGAATGTACGAATCCATTCGAAGCACAAAAACACTCTTCTCTGCTCTCTGTTTCTCCCCCACCGTGCTGAACTCCCTCTCAAAATGGTGTACAGGGGCGGAGGCTATAGACGCATGTAAAAAACGAAAGTAAAATACGAGATTTTGAATCGTTACAAATAACCGCTATGTATTTAGAAAAGTACAAATCCATTCAAAGCACATTAGGCATAATAGGCAGCATCGTTGTGAGAGAGACACGGAAAATTACGAATCAACTAACCCAAAAAAGTTACGAAAGTAGGAGTTGTGTCCAGAATCAACGAAAAACAATGTACTCTACCGAAAGTACGAATTATAAATCAACTAAAAATAAGGCTTACATTAATATGAATCATTCTGATTCAATGAAAAATGTCGCTTGCGAAAATACGAATTAGTCCGAACACGAAAAATCCCGTCTAGCAAAATTAGGAACGATTACGAATCAACAGGACCGAAAAGAAACAAACCGAAACTAAACAAATTTTTCCGTTGTGCACCAGAAACGAACCAAAACTAAACAAATTTTTCCTGTTGTGCACAAGTCTACCGAGCAATTGGAACTCGTGTCTTACACTGGGCCAATGAGGATATGGCAAGGAGCAGCCAATCAAGGGAGAGCTGGAGGAGGTAACTGTTATGGAAAGCTGTACACACACACCCTTCTCTCATGTTCGTTCATGAGAGAAGTTATACAGCCAGTCAGTCAGTCAGGTGGCGGCATAATTTTTTTTATGTTTCACTCTGAAAGCATGAAAGAAAGTGGGGAGGAACAAATATTGCTGGATTCATCTTTCTTTACAAGACTGAGGACAGATTGCTTCTGATAATTAGCTAGCTTTACAGGGTACACTACTTAGTTTTCTTTTTTTTTTCACGTTTACAGCCACTTTAATTTACTAAGAAAGTAAAATTGATATTGCTCCCAGTAAGGGGATGTCACTAACAATGGAGGGGCAAGGACTTTAGCCTCACAGTCCAAGAAACAACATTAGACTTGCCTTTCCAAATCTGGCCTTAGCCAGTCAGGATTTCAGCTCTTATCCCTGCCGAAAGGGAGCAATAATGAGGACTGTATTTTTCCTAAATGAACAGTATCTAGTGCCCTTTACTGTTTAGTGAGAACCTCACCAGTTCTTTATTCACATTTCTCTGGTATATTTTATTATCTTCATACCATGTGTTTTTTTTTGTTCTGTTTTTTGTGAAAGCTATAGAAAGTGTGTTTTAGTGGCACAGTACAGGACATAAATGATTTGTTATACTTCATTTTACTAAAAATACTATACATTATATCAGTAATGCTCACAAGTAAATTGCTTGCTTACTGACATTCTACGCATTTAGACTGCTGCCTATGAACTAAAGCTGTCATCATAGTTCTATTACTATGATTTCTTGTTTTAAGAATAAAAAGATATTTAAGATAACAAGCAATAATAAAAACAAAACACATTTGTGTTTCAGAAAACTGGCATGTGCCCAAAGATCTGACAGTCTTCTGGCTAAGATATGCAAATAATACTTCTCAGCAGTACAATAAAGTCTTTCTCCATTTAAGCAGATCCCCAAAAGCGTGTGTTGACTGCTAGCATATGCTGGGCCAAGACGTTTTTGCAACAGTGTAATTGCGCTGCTGTTTTATCATAACTCATTATTAAACCAGGTATTTTTTTTTTTTTTAATCAGAGCTTTCAGTTTTATTTTAGGATCATACAGTTCTTGGAGAAGCCATGTTTACCAACCTGAGTAATTCCTACATACTTCCACATTCATGACATAGCAAGCATCAACTCACTAAGGACTTTAAAAAAAAAAATTAAGAAAAGCTTCTATCTGATCCCAGAGTCCCTCCTACTGTACGTGTCCCCTGGTTTGTAAACCTACGCATACGAAGGAAAAAATTCATGGTGTAAAAATTTTTATGACAGCACTGTCCAAATATTAGAAATTTACCTTTAAACATGAAGGGTTTGATTTCTATCCAGCATTTATTATTTTGCGTCCAGTCAGATTTGATACTTTTACTTGCCCTAGACATTGCTAAAATTTACATCTTCAAGCCAAACAAGGTCCAAATGGAAATTACAGTTCCAAATTCAGCCTGAAACATAACTATTTTGTAGACATGTGCATTCGTTTTAGTCCGAGTGCATTTTTGCCCAAATTTCAGGGATTTTCATTAACGAGCGCGCAGAATCCGAAAACCGAAAGATCCGAAATAATAAAATGCTTTATTTTCGTATCCATTATATTTTCGTATCATTGCAACAACAGTTCAATATAGATAGATAGAAAATTCAACATGACGGTGACAATAGCGATCTGTGTCTATCGAACCTGTGGTTGAAAGTGCCTAACCTAACTCTATTAGTCCAAGATTATTCGACATAGAGAGAAAAGATTCAACATTATAGAGACATGAAGATTCGACGAAGCAGCTAAAAACATACGATCGCCACAAGCAGACATTTACGGTCAAAAGCTATAGAAGAATTCTAATGTTGTTTGACTAGTAATAATAATTAAGAATTATAATTATTACTAGTCAAACAACATTAAAATTCTACTAGCTTGTGGGCGGATCATTCGACCGGAAATGTCTGATCACAGCAACGAACAGTTTAGCTGCTTCGTCAAATCTTTTTAGAACATCCGACAGACACCATAGGCCTTCAATTGACCGATTCGACCTTAATTAATCCGGATTTTCGGACAAATGTATTTTTTAACAAAACAAAATAAATAAAAACTAATTTTGGGAGTAACTAAATAAATAAAATTTTTGTACAAAACCGAAATTCTGAAACAAAATATTTCAGTGTGCACATGTTTACTATTTTGAAGGTTGGGCTAATTGATCTTGTCCACAGAGTTTGGGCATATAAAACATTAATGTACATGAAATGTATGGCTTTTGTTAACTAATTTAACTATTTAATTGTTTAAACACAAATGAAAGCAATTTGACATTTAAAGCTAAACTACAGTTAGCAAAAAAATGTATATATATATTTTTTTCATTTGACCCCCCGCTGTAATTTCTTGTATGAAAAGCTTTATTATCTTGAGAGGAAATAGAGGGCCTGTTCACATACCAGGCAATCAGAAGAACACTCCCTAACCTAACTATGTAACTATATAAAAATGTATAGTATACTAGCATTTAGAAATAATAACACCAGGGATTGTTGAACCAGGGAATATCCAGTTGCCTCCTGGAGGATCAGAAAGGGAATTTTTCCCCCCGCTCAAGCAAATTGGACAATGCTTTATAGTGGTGTAACACTAGCTGCCAGGGGAGTGAGGAATAGGTAAGAATATCTCTACCTACTTGCATTGATATTTGAACTCCAGTTAGCAGTAAAAAAATATTTTCAGATGCCCCCTGGATAGCAAAGTTTAATTGATGATTCTGTCTAGACGGGTAGAGGGGCTGCAAGGTAGCTATTAACTACTTCCCACCGACCAGTAGCAGTTTTACTGCTACAGGGCAGCTCTCCTGTGCAGAATCACGTATAGACAGTATATATTATTTTTCACTCCTGCTTGCAGGGGATACGCGCCCCGCCGGCGGGCTATTTCTGCTCTGAATATTCACAGCAGAAGCTGATCTGTGGGTGCAGAGAAATAGATGTCATCTGGCACCCACGGATCATCGCTAATACACACAGAACATGGATTTGCCTATGTAAACACTATTTTGACAGGGGGAAGAAATTGATTGAGTGTTCCTGCAAAGCAGGGACTAGAATCCACCTATTCCCCTAGTGAAAGCACCACACTGTTTACACAAAAACACTGGCTAGGTACACAGTTAACCCTTTGATCACCCTAGATGTTAAACCCCTTCCCAGCTAGTGTCATAAGCACAGTGACAGTGCATATTTTTTAGCACTGATCACTGTATTAGTGTCACTGGTTCCCGCAAAGTGTCAAAAGCGTTGGTTAGTGTCTGACTGTCCGCTGCAATATCTCAGTCCTGCTATAAGTCACTGATCACCACCATTACTAGTATAAAAAAAATAGAAAAAAAGAAAAAATCTATAAATACAGTATATCCTGTAGTTAGTAGACGCTATAACATTTGCATAAACCAATCAATATATGCTTATTTGGATTTTTTTAACAAAAATATGTAGCAGAATACATATTTGCCTACATTTAAGAAGAAATTCGATTTTTTTTTTATTGCCTGTTTTCTATTGCAGAAAGTATTGCAGAAAGTAAAAAAATATTGTTTTCTTTTTCAAAATTGTCAGTCTTTTTTTTTTGTTTATAGTGCAAATAATAAAAACCCAGTGGTGACCAAATACCATCAAAAGAAAGCTCTATTTGTGGGAAAGAAATTACGTAAATTTTATTTCCATACAGTGTTGCATGACCACGCAATTGTCAGTTAAAGTAATGCAGTGCCATATCGCAATCGCATGTCGTGAAGGGAGTGAATCTTCCGGAGGTCGAGTAGGTTAAACTTTGTTACCCAGGAGGGGGGTGGAACATAAAAGCAATATTTTAGAACTGACTGGAATTAAGTTTTAACTGTGTTAATACATTTGAAACACATAAATACATAAAAAAATAAAAACGATTTTTCTAGTTCACTCTTCCCATTAAGAAAAATACTTACAATATGTGGGAATTAAGCACTTTAGTGCAAACAGCAGTGGTGTTCAATCCTCAGGTAGCCAACTAGGAATTGTTTTCAGATGCTTAAACTAAAAAAAGCTTATAAAAGCTCATTTCTGATTGGAATGCATTACTGTATTAATAGCCCCACAAGTTCTTGTCTGATAAATATCAGCATGTTAGCACTTACAGAATATCTGATTCCATAGATATATTATATTTTAAGCCTCCTGTAGAAATGGGAAAATTATCTCTCTTTTGAGAGCCTGTTTTTCTTTAAAGATATTTCTTTGTTCTTTTTCTCCAAATAAAGCAAACATGTCATTTGTCATTTACTTTATTGTTATTGAGCTCAGATGAAAAGCGACCTTTCAGAAAACAGTTTGTCATTGACAAATTGTGAGGCTCGTTGTATTTTCTGCATGATAATCTGGCAAGCTGTGATTACAGGAGTAATGAGAAGATGACAAACTATGTTTACTAATTAGATATGCTGTAGTGATAACGACAGCACAGTGACCTAGTGGTTAGCATTTTTGCTTTGCTGTACTAGAGCCCCTGGTACAAATCTAAGCCAGGGTACCGTTTGCATGTTCTCTCTATGCGTGTATGGATTATCTCCTGTACATCAAAGACATGAAGACTGATTGGCCCTAGCATGTGAAGTAGGGACCTTAGATTGTGTTGGGCAAATTGTTTGGGCCGAGCAAAGGTTCGGCCCAAACATCGCCTATTCGACTGTTTTTGCAAACACAAAATTTGCGGCATGCTCGGCAGGTTGTTCTCTTGCCGAGTGCCCCACAATGCACTGTGCACTGCACAGTGCATTCACAGTGAAAGCTGGTTGTTAAGGAGCGGGGCCGGGAAGCCGATCACTGCGACCTTAACAACCGATGAGTCTTCAGCTGTCAATGGGCTTCCCCGCTGACAGCTAAATAAAAAAAACTTTGCCGCCAATAAAGTGAAAAAATAAACGGCATGGGGGTCCCCCAATCCATACCGGGCCTTTAGGTATCCCACGTCAAAAAATTAAATAAAAATTCATAGCAGACACTTATCAAAGTATGCAGGAAAGGGGGGGCAAGAGAGTGCCCCCCTCCTGAACCAAATAAGGCCACATGCCCTCAAGATGTGGGGGTGCTTTGGGGCAGGAGGGCTCTGCCCAAAGGGGGCTCAGACCAGAAGTCCCTGGTATGGATTGGGGTAGACCCCACACCATTTTTTTCAGATTTTTCTATTGCTGGCAATTGTATTGTATCGCCGGCAATTTAAATGTCATTTTTTTTTCTTTAGAAATGTCAGTTTTGCTGCAGTAGGTTCTACATATGGTACAGATGCGTCACTTTACAGGCAGACTAAATGGACTCCTGAGGCACTATATTTAAAGGATTTTTTTCATTTTTATGGTTTTACTTTAAGCATTAAAATTATTCTTCCTTTAACCACTTTGCGCCCGGGCCATTATTAAAAGACGGCCGCATTGCGGCGCTCAATTGGCGGGAGGACGTCCTCCTGTTTACTTCCACAATGCACGCCCCCGGCATTCCTGGCGGCCGCGATGTCCGCCAGGTACCTGTGATCGGCTGTCACAGAGCCAGGGACGTGGATCTCTGTGTGTAAACACAGAGATCCATGTCCTGTCAGGGAGAGGAGACGGATGGTGTGTCCCTTGTACATAGGGACAACCATCGGTCACCTCCCCCAGTCAGTCCCCTCCCCCCACAGTAAGAATCACCTAGCAGGGAACATATTAACCCCTTGATCGCCCCCTAGTGTTAACCCCTTCCCTGCCAGTCACATTTATAGAGTAATCGGTGCATATTTATAGCACTGTTCGTTGTATAGATGTGAATGGTCCCAAAAATGTGTCAAAAGTGTCCGATGTGTCCGCCATAATGTCGCAGTCACAATAAAAATCGCAGATCGCCGCCATTACTAGTAAACAAAATAAAATTATTATTTTTTTTATAATTCTATCCCCTATTTTTTAGCCACTATAACTTTTGCGCAAACCAATCACTATACGCTTATTGCGATTTTTTTACCTAAAATATGTAGAAGAATACATATCGGCCTAAACTGAGAAAAAAAATTGTTAAAAAAAAAATTGGGATATTTATTATAGCAAAAAGTAAAAAATATTGTGTTTTTTTCAAAATTGTCACTATTTTTTTGTTTATAGCGCAAAAAATAAAAACCACAGAAATGATCAAATGCCACCAAAAGAAATCTCTATTTGTGGGGAAAAAAATTACATCAATTTTGTTTGGGAGCCACGTCGCACGACCGCACAATTGTTATTCAAAGCGTCACAGTGCCGAAAGCTGAAATTTCGCCTGGGCAGGAAGGGAGTTATGTGCCCAGTTGTCAAGTGGTTAAAAACAATCTTTTTTAAATGTTTTTTTCATTGATACGTGTACCCCAGGGCAATACCCAGACCCCATACCCTTTTTATGGCCAATAACTTACATATAAGCCTTCAAAATGGGCACTTTTTCACATTTGAGTCCAATAGACTTTAATAGGGTTCAACTTTTGCTATGTTCGGGAGTTCTGGTGCGAACTGCACGGAGGGGTGTGAGGGCCATCTCTAATTTTTAACACCTCGATGGGAGAAACTGATGTGAATGTAAAGTGCTGCAAAATTTGCCAGTGGTACGCTTCTGCCCCATAGCTTATCTATGCAATATTTAGTCTTTCCTCCTACTGAAACTCTATTTTTTGTTTATGTCTCTCAGTGTGTTATGTTTTCCTTTAATTTGTAGCATGAACCCCCTGTCCAATACACACATCTATTGTCCCATTGTCCTAACCCCCAAATAGTCACTGCTTTAGTTAAAGAAAATGAGCTAAACCTCCTTTTACTTGTCTAAATCTGTGACCACAAGATGCACCAGGTGCCAAGTCATGGACACGTGGGGTTGATTTACAAAAACTGCAAAACCTGGGGGCTAATTGGATTCTATGCAGAGCTGCACCAGATTTTGCACTCTCCAGTTTTGAGTAATTCACCCGATGGCCACCTCCTATTGGCGGACCAGTAGCAGGGTCCTCTTAGGTTCCAGAAGATTTCCTCATAGATGACATTACAAAGAGATTATCAGTTGGTAAGCTGGTAGGGGAGCAGACTGGAGTACTTGATCACTGGTCATCACACCAAGAATTTGCACATGCAAGGGACACAGAACGTGGATTTATGTCAGTAAAATTAAATCTTTATAGGCATTTTTTTAAATTGAGCATTGTAAATGAGTGAGAGGAAAAGAGAGCAGGTGTAAGAAAAGGACAGGAGGGGAGGTTGTTTTGCCTGGAAATATTTGTTATTTAAATGTTTTCTTTTAGTTTTTAAATCTTTAAAGCAGTATAGGGTGATGATAGATAAGCAATGAAATAAAATCATGCCAATAATTACTAACATTTTATTTTTTGCTGTAAAACCTAACCTGTCATTTATTTAAAAAAAAAAATTAACACTAACAACAGTCACCAGATTGCTGGTTTCTTAAAAGCTCTCTTCTTTGGCTAGTGAAGCTGTTTGGCAGAGCTACGGGTATGGTCAAAGACAAAGAGTTAAGCCCCGTACACACGGTCGGACTTTTGGCCAACAAACTTCATTTTGAGCAAGTTGGACCAACAATCCGACCGTGTGTACGCTCCATCGGACAAACTTTTTTTTTTTTTTTTTTCATTGGACAAAAGTTGGGTCTGCAAACGGACAAACTTTTGGCCAACAAAAGTCCGATGGAGCAAAGTCCGAACGTGTGTACAGAAAACCATCGGACTTTTGTCCGATGGTTGATTTTAACATTAGTTGTTTTGTCCAACAATAGCAGAAGTTGACCAAAGGGTGGTGGTAAAGAGCAGAAAAGAGCAGAAAAAACACGTGATGTTGCAAAAAGTTTTGGGAAAGTTTGCAAAAAAGTCCTGTGGTGTGTATGCTATGGGTGTGCCCGGCCAACTCCGTTCAGACAAAAATCCACGGAAAAGTCCAATGGAAGTCCGACTGTGTGTATGGGGCTTTAGACTCACTAAAGGCAAACAGACGTTTTACTTTGTGGGGGAATCTGCACTTTGCAAAGGAATAACCTAGTGAAAGTGGTGAAAATTCCCACTGCAATGAATACTCAATTATACGCAAGTAAAAAAAACTACAGCATTTTTTTACTTGCACATAATTGGATAATAGAAGTCAAACCAATCTATTAACCTTCTATGAGGAAGTGAGATGCCACCTAGATAATGGAAGACCCGTAGACGTGGTGTATCTGTATTTTGAAAACCCCATAAACGTTTACTGTACAAAATAAGGTCCATTGGCATGGACCATAGGGTGAGTACATGGATTGAAAACTGCCTACAAGGGCGAGTTCAGTGGGTGGTGATAAAGGGGGAGTACTCTGAATGGTCAGATGTAGGTAGTGGGGTCCCCCAGTGTTCTGTGCTGGGACCAATCCTAGTTAATTTGTTCATAAACAACCTGGAGTATGAGGTAAACAGTTCAATCTCTGTATTTGCGGACAATACTAAGCTAAGCAGGGCAATAACTTCTCTGCAGAATGTGGAAACCTTGTAAAAAGGTCTGAACAAATTAATGGGGTGGGCAACTACATGCCAAATGAGGTTTAATGTAGAAATTTTTAAATAATGCATTTGGGTGGAAAAAATATAAATACAATCTATACACTGGGTGGGAGAATCTTTGGGGGGGATCTAGGATGGAAAAGGACCTGGGGGTCCTAGTAGATGATAGGCTCAGCAATGGCATGCAATGCCAAGCTGCTGCTAACAAAGCAAACAGAATATTGGCATGCATTAAAAAGGGGATCAACTCCAGAGATAAAACGATAATTCTCACACTCTGGTCTGGCCGCACCTAGAGTATTCTGTCCATTTCTGGGCACCAGTCCTCAGGAAGGATGTACTGGAAATGGAGGGAGTACAAAGAAGGGCAACAAAGCTAATAAAGGGAGGATATTAGTTATAAGGAAAGGTTGCACGCACTGAACTTATTCTCTCTGGAGAAGAGACGCTTGAGAGAGGATATGATTTCAATTTACAAATACCATACTGGTGACCCCATAATAGGGATAAAACTTTTTCGCGGAAGGGAGTTTAACAAGACACGTGGCCTCATTAAAATTAGAAGAAAAGAGGTTAAACCTTAAACTACTTAGAGAAAACATGAATAGAACATCATATTAGACCTAAATGAGCTGCCAACATCCCTAGGGTTAATCGAAAGAGGATGAACCCCCCAAATTGGGACTTTAGGGCAACAACAAAGTAAATAAATAATGATTTTATTAACAAATTGTACAAATATACAAAAATGCAACATTAAAAACATGAATGATACAATAATACGTGGGTTCCCAAAAAGAGGTCCAGAGAGACCCTGATGCGTTTCGGGACACTGTCCGTCCCTTCGTCAGGGACTTGTATCCAGACGGGATCACACTGTACAATACAAATTGAATAGTTTTAGAAAAAACATATATACATTGAACATTGGTTGTCTGTACAAAAAGAGTAGCAGTAGCATGGGAATTACATAGCACAAGAATCATACCCAAACATATCATTATGGAAATTCACGGTTCGGCCAGCGAGCCCCCAAGAAAAGCACAGATGCACCTCCTATGTCCGGAGAACACAAGAGCGAGACGGATCCCCACCACTCCCAACAGGTCTGAGAGCGCACCAACAGAACATGGACACAGCAGCCACGCAAATTTCCGTCCTTCAGGTTCTAATTGAAAAATATATGTGTATGTATAAAATATTTGGGATTGAATAAAATTCCATAATTCCAAATACATGTCCCTTTTAAGGAAACAAGGGCAAAGTATTGAAAACACATCATACCTAGTTGCCATAATACCAATGTGACCCTGGGGATTGCACAAAGTGGTCAAAAGGCTTGTGCAGATAGCCCTCCCGATTCCTCCAAAATGTTGTTATCGTGTGCTCTGTTTATGAACACAAGCAATAAAGGTAAGTAGGAATCATCCTTAAGGTATCTGTTCACATACCGCATATAATGCGGACATGACACTGCTATGGATGAGGGGGAAATGCCCCCCCTCTTACTTCCAAGCCTACCTCATAGGGGATCTACACACAGAATGATCTTGATACTGGCGTGGTGTCCAAGTGAATGCGTCTCCGCCGCCCAACAAAGTGACAGATCAGCAGCTTGTGATGCCAGTTTTGAAGAGGAGGAAAGGGGAAGAGAAGGAACACGTGGCGTTGTGACGTATTGACGTCCGGCGTCACATGATCCAACAGGTCCTACATGATTAAACCTTACCGAAACTATGCAGCATGAGCGTTAGGGATGTACAGTGTCTGTACAGCCCCTCACTGCACGTGCACAGACCTCAATGCTGAGCCGTCATATGTATTCTGTTGCATAGCAACAGGTTCAACAACCGACTCAGTGCTAGAGTGATGCGGCTACCCTTAAGTTCAACATTAGGAAAGCACAGCAGCACAAATTGTATGAAAACTGATACGTGGCAACATTCTGTGGTCCACACTCAATCAGCACCCAAGGACCCCGAGCGCGGAATGCAAGGGCGCCCCCCACACACAACCCACCCAAAGGGAGGACATAGTGATGAAGGTGTCTCGCAGATCGCGCCCACCGGCGAATGCAAGGCCCAAATCAGTCACCCACCCAGGCATTGCCCACGATGGAGAACCCGCCAGGCCATAAACAGGCCGCCCCCCAAAGGGGGAGGCCTACGTGCACCGGGTGGGAGGGATGGAGACCCACCCCCTGGAGGTCATCACGGCCAAACAAGGGCCCCCCCATCCAAGCATGAATCACCTAAATCGAGGGAGGAAATGAGAAGGGAGGAAACCCACGTATTATTGTATCATTTATGTTTTTAATGTTTCATTTTTGTATATTTGTATAATTTGTTAATAAAATCATTATTTATTTATTTTGTTGTTCTCCTTAAAGTCCCAATTTGGAGGGTTCATCCTCTTTTGGTTTTAAACTACTTAGAGGGTTCTTTACTGTAAGAGCGGCAAGGATGTGAATTTCCCTTCCACAGGCGGTGGTCTCAGCGAAGAGCGTTGATAGTTTAAAAAAAACTATTAGATAAGCACCTGAATGACCACCAGGGATATACAATGTAATACTGACATATAATCACACACATAGGTTGGACTTTATGAACGTGTGTCTTTTTTCAACCTCACCTACTATGTATGTAACTATGTAAGTCTGCAGAGATTTGCATCATTCATTGAGCTCTGGGTAAATTCTCAAAGTTTTACGTACAATTTGGCTAGCAGCATAGTCCACATACTAGAAGGTAGGTACCCCAGTTTTTTGCTAATTCTCAAAGTTTAATTTTCTTTGTAAAGTGAACACCCCATTTGCTTTCAATAAAGAATCCCCAAAGCATTCAAGTTGAGTTCAGATGACCTTATCTTGGGGAATGCTAATAAAAAGTTATTTTTCTGTTGTTGGATTTATACATCTCCAATGTTTTAATGTCTTTAGATAGTTAATGTCTTGGCGCTGCAACATTTTGAATCCATTGTACACAAACTGTGCCATCATAACTGGTATTTAAGCCATATAGTGAATTACCTTCAGGACACAGACAGCTGATGAAGACAATCCTTCTGTAACTTGTCACATTAGAAATTCTTATTGTGTGGAATGCATTATAAAGATATAAGGAACTTATCCTAAATCCTTCTCATTATGTCTCATACTACTGACATTCTATTATCTGCATTTCTTTATTATACTGTCTTTTGTTCCTTCACAAAAATATTCATACAAGGCAATGGCTGTGTTTCACTTCTACTCTCTAAACCAATTGACTGTTTTTGTGTGCTAAAAGCACAAATACAAAGGTGGTTGACATACTTGCTGTAAATTAATATTTTCTACACATTCTTTAACCCTTTCACTGCCAGAGTAATTTTTGCATTTTTGGCACACATTTAAAGAAAAATGTTTTAGGCCTAATGATTAGTTAAAACCATCAAACATTACATATTTTCTTAAATAAAACACCAAAATATTCAGTAAAAAATAAACTGAAGTTAACCACTTCCCTACTGTGCACGAAAACCCCCTTCCTGCCCAAGCCATTTTTCAGCTTTCAGCGCTGTCACACTTTGAATGACAATTGCGCGGTCGTGCGACGTGGCTCCCAAACGAAATTTGCGTCCTTTTTTTCCCACAAATAGAGCTTTCTTTTGGTGGTATTTGATCACCTCTGCGGTTTTTATTTTTTGCGCTATAAACAAAAGAAGAGCGTCCAGTTTGGAAAAAAAAACACTATTTTTTACTTTTTGCTATAATAAATAACCATTTTTTTTTCAAATAAAATTTTCCTCTGTTTAGGCCGATACGTATTCTTCTACATATTTTTGGTAAAAAAAAAAATCGCAATAAGCGCGTATTGATTGGTTTGCGCAAAAGTTATAGCGTCTACAAAATAGGGGATAGATTTATAGCATTTTTTATTTATTTTTTATTAGTAATGGCGGCGATCTGCGATTTTTATTGTGACTTCGATATTACGGCGGACACATCGGACACTTTTGACACATTTTTGGGACCATGCACATTTATACAGCGATCCCTGCTATAAAAATGCATTGATTACTGTATAAATGTGATTGGCAGGGAAGGGGTTAACCACTAGGGGGCGGTAAGGGGTTAAATATGTTCCCTCAATGTGTTCTTACTGTGGGGGGAGGGGACTGACTGGGGGAGGTGACCGATGGTTGTCCCTATGTACAAGGGACACACCATCGGTCCCCTCTCCCTCACAGGACGTGGATCTCTGTGTTTACACACAGAGATCCACTTTCCTGCTCGTTTCCCTGGCAATCGTGGGTGCCCGGCGGCAATCGCGGGTGCCCAGCGGCAATCGCGGCCGCCGGGCACGCGCATTGGGGCCTTGGAAACACGGCGGGCGCGCGCGCGCCCTAGCTCGTTTTAAAGTGGTTGTAAACCCCGGGACACTTTTTCTAATTTTAACATATTTAGCTGCTCTATATCTTGCTGATGCTTCAGCATTGTATTATTCCTAAAAACGATGCCCGCAATTACCCTAAAATACCTTTTTTGTTTCTTCTCTTTTATTCTTTTTTCCGGGTATCCGAATCCCCATTTTAAGTCCGGTTTTTGTGAAGCCAACGAAAACGTCACTTCCGCCCTGGCTCGAAATCTCGCGCATGCGACGTAGCGCTGTAACCATGCCTCGTTCTCAAAAGCGGTTACCGCGGCAACTAGTATAGCAGCAAATCTCAATGAATCACAGTCTAGTGTTGTGATTGCGTTGTGATTGCTGCTGTAAGCGACTGACATTTCAAAATTTTAGTTTTTACAGCAACACAGAAATGATGTAATAGAAAAAAAAGGTCTATTAAAAACTTCTTTAAAAAAACATAGATCTATATTGACAAAAAGTCTCTCTCTCTATCTATCTATTATCTATATTATATATATATATATATATATTATATATATATATATATAGATATAGATATATATAGTTATATATAGAAATAGATAATTATATATATATATATATATATATATATATATATATATATATATATATAAAGTTATAAATAGAAATAGATAATTATATATATATATATATATATATATCTTTTATGTGTTCTATTTTTTTATTTGCCACAGAGAATCTAATAGAATACATTGAATTTAATCCATTTAGATGTAGTATAATTACACTCTTTATTAAATTTTTCGATATTATTCATTTCATTAGACATTTCATCTAAAGAAATATAAATTAAAAAGGTTTGCTAAAGTTAATATTGTAACACAATCTACTAACCTTATTGACTTTGCGGTCTGATGCTTTTCTCTTCACTGTAGAGAAGACGATTTGCTGCCTTCCTGGTTGATATGTGTATCTGGCTTTTCACACCCCTTTTGTGACGTCTGCTCTAGTCACATGGGGTAGTACAACGAAGTGCTGCAGGTTTCTAGCAGCGCGAGACTTCTCCTCTGTGTCAGACAGAGGGGAAGTTCCCGCATACTAATTAGGCTGACAATTCAGCAATGACATTCGGCGAGTGTTACTCGCCGATTTTCAGGACATCAAATGCGCATGCGCGGTGACGTCATTCAAACATAAAAAGTTAATTTACAGACAAACTAAAGCAGACAGTACAGTGTAACAGGCAGCAATCAGCTGCCTGTGATATGGGTGATTTAATTAGACAAAGTTATAAATGAGGGTTTACAACCACTTTAAAGGGAGGATGTCATATGACGTCCTCCCAGAACGAGAGTGTCCTCCGCCCGCCGTCAATTGACAGTGGGCGGGGGACAAGTGGTTAATTTTAGAACACACAAACACAATATAGTACCCAATGTTTTGATAAAATATGAAAGATGGTGTTGCACTGAGTAAATTTATACCCAACATGTCAAGGCCTAAAATTATGTGTGCCTGTGAAAAAAGAACAAACTTTGGTACCCTATACTTTCCATAGGCAACAATTTAATAGCCCCCTACAAGTCATCCACTTAGAGCTAACCATGAATAGGTGGCCTAGATTTATTGATCTTACTCTGGCATGTCCAGTGATATATGTCACATGTGTATCACAATCGTCATTTTCATGTGCAGGCACCCTGATGCACACATTTATGTTTGTATGTGCATGTCTGTTAGGGTGGGGAGGGCTCAAAAATTGGGGGGGGGGGTTAAGTGCTGTAGTGTAACTATAATCTTTTGCACATTTTCCAAATTCCATTAAACTTTATTTTTCATCACATAGGGGATAAAAAGGCCCCATGTGATGATTTTTTTGTTACAGGTTCCCTTTAATTAGTCATAGTAGTCTAAAAGACCCCAGTTGTCTTATGTGCCTTCCATTAAAGCTAATGGAGTACAGATTGTGCACCATTAGCTTCTGCCTTGACACCAGGACCAGGAAGTGACACTTTACACTTTGCGTATGGGTCATTAGCAGGAAAGGGAGAACAGCAAATGTACATTCACTGATCTCTCTCTTTCTACCTAGCAGCACCTGCCATGCTGTTCCTGGCTCCGATGATGGGTGCACAGAGCTCGAGAAAGATGACAATGGTGCACATTGGGAGACTGGCATATGGGGGGGGGGGGGGGTGGAAACAGCCAGGCACATCTGACAGCCGACAGAATTATATGTAAAAAAAAACACCACCACTGACATAAGATTTATGCCAGTGGCAGTAAAAAAGGTTAAATTATAACTCTTCTCTTAGGTAAGTATTCTGTCATTGCTACTCCCCCTTCCAATGTAACCTATAGATATGTAGTTACTTGAAAGCCTGCCTGGTCCTATCCAGCTTTTGCTTAAAATCAGGACCAGCAGGGCCTAGAGCCTGTATAGAAGTTATGTATTAGTTAAAATTATATTACTTCAATGTCCAACCACAAACTTAGGGCAGTAAGGTAGCCCAATTGTTTTGCTTACCTTCAGTAAAGAAAATTGACAGTCCATGTTGGCAGGTCTCACTACATACATAAACATTTAATAACTAGTCTTATCATGTAATTACAATTGATAATTAAGGAACACAAATCTTTTTTAGATATATGCACACATACAGCTTATTATTGTCTAGGACCTTGACACCATGTCAGCCCGTAGGCTCAGAATTAGTGGGATATCTGTTATGATCATTAATCATTACAATGATAACATTGTACCACATTAAAGAGAATGTATAGTGTTTTGCATGTTGTATATATTTTTTTATTATATTTAGTACTACAAAGTAAAATAAAAAAGTTTGTTGGGATAAATATTAATATTTTATATGTACAGCCAACGGGTGTCTCTCTAGGCTATATTTATATATATTTGCCAAGATAGTCTTTTAAGTGCTTTTACCTTCATGCATGAATGAAGGTAAAAAAAAACTGCCTACAGCTTCCCCCAAGAACCCCATTCCCAATACTTACTCAAGCCCGGTGTGCATGACAGCCTCTGCTCTGCTGGGTCTCTGCTTCACTATTGGCTCTCATTTCTGTCAATCACAGACAGGGGGGAGGGAGTGGGGGATGGGACTGAGCCATGCTCTGTGTGTCCCATAGAGTAAGCACATTTGGGTATCCCCATAGCAACTTGCTATGGGGGCATTCAGCATGGGGGAGGAGCCAGGAGTGCCAGCGGGGGACCTGAGAAGAGGAGGATCCGGGCTTCTCTGTGCAAAACCATTGCACAGAGCAAGTAAGTATAACATGTTTGTTATTTTTTTTAAATATATGTTTAAAAGAACTTTAACCACTTTGCCTATTGGGTACAGACCTCAAAAACTCAAGCTCAAATTTACATACACAATAAAGTGAGTAAACAGAGTGTCTAACCACCTCTCTCTGCCTGTTCTGTTTAGAAAAGACTTGATGGCATTTTAAACAGAATGGAGATAGTCAAGAACAAATAGATTTTGTTGTGTACTTTTTTAGGTAATTTTTAATGCTTTGTGACACCTGAGTATAAGATATATGTTCATAAGATCGCGCGTGCTGCCCAGCCCAGCAGCCGGCGCATTCACAGGAGACCGTTATATGACAGCGTATCAGAACTAGACTGACGCTACAGAATGACGGCTACAGCGCGGTTGGCAAGTGGTTAAAAACATAAACTTTAAAAAAATAGCTGAATCCATTAAAATTTGCAACAAAATAATGATGAAATAGGAACCGTGTAAATATGTCACCTGCTGCTCCTTCTTCTTCTTGTTTCCTGGTGTTTTGGCTCTGATGCCGCGTACACACGACCGTTTTTAATGACGAAAAAAATGCAATTTTTTTAAATGGTCATTAAAAATGATTGTGTGTGGGCTTCAGAGCATTTTTATCGACGTGAAAAATGGCCATGAAAAAATTGGAACATGCTCTAATTTTTCTCGTCGTTTTTCACCTCGTCATTTTTCTCATCATGAAAAATGGCCGTGTGTAGGCTTTAACGACGTGAAAAAAAATGCGCATGCTCAGAATCAAGTATGAGACGGGAGCGCTCGTTCTGGTAAAACTAGCGTTCATAATGGAGATAGCACATTCGTCATGCTATAATGGACTGAAAAGCACGAGGCTGAAAAGCGCGACTCGTCTCTCAACAAACTTTACTAACAAGAAGGGTGGAGCCATCAGAATGGAACTTCCCCTTTATAGTGCCGTCGTACGTGTTGTACGTCACCGCGCTTTACTCGAGCATTTTTTTCCACGATAGTGTGTAGGCAAGGCAGGCTTGAGAAGAATGCAGTTTTTTTCAATGACATTAAAAACGATCGTGTGTACGCGGCATTAGATATATTTGCGTCTGCTAAGTGGCAGTATTATATTACCTTATTTCCCTGTGTATGTGCATCACATGAATTCTTGTTGGTCATCCCTCCATTTGGCTTGTCAAATTTAAATTTGTGGTTCTCACTCCAGTTCTGACGTTATTGTGTTTATTTTCTTCTGGTTCCTGACCTTTTGGCTCATCTGTCATTTCTCCTTGTACTTTCCTTTGGTACATTGTAATGATCACAATTATGGCATCATGCTACTATAATATAGCATATAGGATCTAAGGCATATAAATAGCAGTCTATGCACAAAGCCTTGGGGTATATGAAAGCTAAATGCAAAGAGCATTACAGATTGGTAATTTTTTTGAACAGTAGCCTGGGATTTTATATTCATTTACAATGCCAGAACCTGTGTTTGAGAACTAAAACTGTCATATCTGTTTGGAAATACAGACATTTTATCCTGCACAAAAAAATAGACTTTGGGCTAAACAACTCCATACTTGTAGGAATCTATTTTGTTTTTCCATGAAATACCTTAAGGAGATTGTAGCCATAGTAGTGCACTTGGAACAAAAACAACTGATTACTATCAATCACACTTATCTTGTTTGCACTAACATTTACATTTCCAGGACAAGCTTTTGGGGTGTTTCCTTCATCTTGGCCCAAGCAGTTCTGATACACAAAATCTTTGCATATTGTTAAGTAGGCACATTCCTGAGAAAATTTATTGGTGGAATAGGACAGAAATTATTTAAAAAAAAAGAATGGCTTTACACATTTATAAAAGGGCATAAAGAAAACTATTACTGCACGTCTGCGTGGCATCAGTTCTCAAAACCAGATCAGGATAAGGAAGATATGAATTTTTGATTCTTAGAGAGAACTTTAAAAATACTCAGGAAATATTTTTTTATTTTTATTTCAAATCATAATTCTGTTTCAATAGTTTTTAGTTTTAGTTTCCATTTAACAAAAGGTATAATGGGATTTTCAAAATCAGTTTCTAAATTGTACAGTTTTATGACTATTCTCACCTCTATGACTTTTACGCCCCCCCCCCCCCATTCCTTAGCCCACTCCTTTCCATGTTTTAAAAATGAATCCAGTTTAATTACCATTGATGTGTATGCATATTAGTAGAATTATCATTTTGTAGTTTCAGGCCTCGTTCACAAGGGACGTACTAAAGTGAGGAGGGCCTTATTTACCTACACAGGGATGCACGAGTGTTTCATGTATCCCTGTTCAGGCAGTCCCATTGCATTCATTTGGGATGCAGTGGCTGCATGGATACAGCAGTGCTCTCAATTTGACATTCATGTGCGTGCAGGTCCCCAAATTCACAAAGTGTGCATTCAGAGACATGCTCCTACATACGCCTGCATCCACATGGATGTCAAATTGGGAGCAGTGTCCCAATCAACATCAATGGGACTACCTGGATAGGGATGCACTGAACACCTATGCATCCCCATACATGTAAACACAGCCCTCCATTGGTGTACCCTTTAGTATGCCCCATGGGAACGAGGCATACCAATTTTCATTTCCTGAGTATTTTTTTAAGTTCCTTTGTCCTACTTAACATTTTGCTTAAACTTTGTCTATTCGTACAACTTGGACTGAGAAGAAGGGAACACTTGTCCTGAAAATGTAAAAAAAAATATCATGGACAGTATTCAGTTTTTCCATGGCATACCAAATCATATGAAAATTCATAGAAAAATGTAGTGTTTTATTGACCTGTGTAAGTATGAAAAACTTACTACTGATAATGGTTATTTAACCCACATAAACTCCATATGTTTTTCTTCACTGTCCATTGTAATATATATTTACAGGATTTATTACGAAGAGAAATGTATTTAGATCAGTTGAAAATTTGCCTAAAGTGCTTTGACACTTCAACTTGGAAAATATGTTTTTTTTTTTCTCATTTACAGTAACTATAACCCTACATTTTGTTTAATTACAGCAACTGTACAATACATCAAAACAGAGTGATGCTGTTTAATGCAACATAAGAGGCAGTCATGCAACATTGGGAGATCACATGATTAATCTTTTCTCCTGACTTTGTTGTTTTTTTTTAACACGCTTTCATTCATAACAGTACAACCCCAACCCCAAATAAGTTGGGATGCTGTATGGAAGCCAATAAAAACAGAATGCAATGATTTGCAAATCTCATACACCCATATTTTATTCACAGTAGAAAATAGAAAACATATCAAATGTTTAAACTGAGAAAATGTACCATTTTAAGAAAAAAATAAGGTAATTTTGATGATATTTTGTAAAATTGATGGCAGCAACAAGTCTCAAAAAAATTTAAACAGGGCCATGTTTACCATGGTTTAGTATTCCCTCTTCCTTTAACAATACTCTATAAACATCTGGGAACTAAGGAGACCAGTTTCTGAAGTTTTTTGAGAGGAATGTTGTCCCTTTCTTGCCTGATAATGGGATTATACCTGCTCAACAGTCCTGGGTCTTCATTTTCATATTTTTTCATTTCAAGATGCCAAATATTTTTATTTGGTGAAAGGTCTGGGCTGGAGGCAAGCCAGTTAAGCACCCATACTCCTCTACTATAAAGCCATTGTGTTGTCATAGATGCAGTATGCAGTTTAGCATTGTCCTGCTGAAATATGCAGGGCCTTTTCTGAAAAAGACATTGTATGAATGAGAGTGTATGTTACTGGGTATATCTTTTAGCATTGATTGTGCCTTTCCAGATGTGTAAGCTGCCCATTTAATATGCACTAATGCACCCCCATACCATCAGAGATGTAGACTTTTGAACTGAGCACTGATAACAAGCTAGCAGGTCCCTCTCCTCTTTAGTCTGGATTTGTCTGACCACAGAACACTTTTCTACTTTGCAATGGACCCTCTTTAAATGAGCTTTGGTCTTGAGAAGATGGCTGCGTTTCTGGATCATGTTCAGATATAGCTTCTTCTTTGCATGATAGAGCTTTACCTTATGTTTTTGGATGGCAGGAAAAACTGTGTTCACAGACAGTGATTTTTAGAAAGTATTCCTGAGCCCATATACTGTAGGGATGTCAATCACAGAATCTTGTCTGGGTTTTATTGCAGTGTTTGAAGGCTGAAAGATCACGGGTATCCAATATTTCATTTTGGCCTTTGCAGTTTTACATTGAGGAACATTATTCTGAAATTGTTTAACAATTTTTTAGAAGCAGATTCGTGAACCTCTGCCCACCTTTACTTCTGAGACACTCTGACTCTGTAAGTTGCTCTTTTTATATCCAATCATGCCACTGACCTGTTACCAATAAACCTCATTAGTTTCAAAATGTTCTTCTAGCTCTTCCTTGTTAGTACCACTTACTTTGCCAACTTTTTGTTGCCCTGTCCCATCTTTTTTGAGATGTGTTGCTGCCATCAATTTCAAAAGGACCATATTTTTTCTTAAAATGGTACATTTTATCAGTTTTAACATTTGATATGTTTTCTATTTTCTATTATGAATAAAACATGTTTTTTCAAAATTTACAAATCATTGCATTCTGTTTTTATGTAGATTTTGCACAACGTCCCCATTTTTGGGGAATTGGAGATGCAGAACTTTGGCTTCAGAGTCAAATGGAACCATACTAATGCTTTAAAAATCAACCCATATTAGCAAAAAGAACCCTTTTGTGTGTTGACTGTTAGTTTACATTTGAATCACATGGAGGAAATTCATTACTGTTACAGAATAATTTTGTTTAGTGCACATATTGTATGCACAATGCCATTCCTATGATAGCACAGAGATCATATAAAAAGCTGTGACATTGTAGTTAAAAAAGTAGTAGTGATAAAAGTGATACATTTGTGATGTACGTATTTGATTATTTTAGTGTTGTGGGCTGAGACATTTTCCTCAAAATTATCTACTGCCTCTGAACTACTTCAAATAATATACAAAAAAGATTCTAGACAGTATTCTATATCAAAAATTATTTATATCTTAGAACACCATACAGCACGATGGCAAACAATCTCACCTTTTGTATTTTTTACTTGTCTTCCAAATCTACTTTTACAGAGGTTATTTAGTGGTACAACTATGTCCTATTAATGTGCCATAGCATATACTTGAATACACGGCAAGGCAGCTGAGAGTCAGTAGGCTTATGCTGGTGTCATAGAGTTGCTCACTTAACTTTATCAAACCTGTACTGTAATTAAAATTGAATTTGTTGCCGTTCATGTTCAAACTTCCATAGAAAGAATCATTGTTAAGCTCATGACTCATCAAAACATTAAAATAAACGTTATCATTGAATGTTTACCTTTTAGGCTCTCGGAGTGACACTATAGCTTTTGCATTATACTTATTGTATGCTTGGCTGAGCACTGGGGTGATTTTATTCTCTCAGGCATTGTGTAGTGGCACTACTTCCATATACTTTTTAAACTTTAATAACATTGTTTGTTTTTTCTATTTAATAAAGCAGATCATGTTTCAGAAACCAACACATGTAATTACAGTGATGACCTCTGCAAATTTTTCATTGGCTCTTTAGAGTCTCCATTTACTCAATTTGATCAAATAAAGTGTGTCAAATTACTCTCTAAGCTCCCTGGTAAATATTTATGTACATGTTATATTATGCATATCACCAATCCATGCAGGATATTTATAGCAGTGAGGAAGGTTGTGATTGACACACATTTAATTATGATTAAGTCTGATCTCAGCAGGCTTTTTTATCTTTAGGATAGTTACACACTTCAGTCAAATGTTCTTCTATTTTATGTACAAATATCCTTCTGGCAAAGATCAGAAGTGTCTATTTTTTTTTTTATATAAAGTAAATGTTGACACTTGCTATAACAATTTCAATTCTTTTAAAATCCCACTTTTCGAATTAGAGTAATTTAACATTTTGTCAGAAGAACTGTAGTGATTTACTTTCTCATATACAAACTATTCTTCTTAGTAAAATTCTCATAACTATGTTATAATGCCTATAGGCAGAATACAAATAATATGTCTGTTTTAGTATATTAAGCCTATGCATAATTTTCGGTACACAATGCAGTCATGCAAATTTCAAATGTTTTCTAAAGCTAGCTACATTTAGTGAAATATTTAACATTTTACTAGTCACAATATAATATATGGGCAGAATTGCTGGTTTATTGTTACGATCTTTAAATCTGAGTCACCTTACTTGTTTTATGGTTGTTAATGTGATAACTAACCAAAATCGTACTAGGTGTAGGGCTCCACATCTCACATGAACAGCTGCTTAAAACACTCTTGTTTAGGCATGTAAGTGAAGAAATTATACAAAGTCGGTGTGAGGTCAAATGTTGCATATGATTAAGTTCATGTTGCCACCACACCTAAGAAGAAAAAAATGATAAATTGTCTTATCATATTCACAGAGTCCAAAGTTTCCCAAACATTAAGTGTAAGATTTTTTTTTTTTTTAAGCTACAGAAAGCTCACTACCTGGCATGTGCAAGGGTAATAAATATGAATTTCCTTTGCACCTAATTGGGATAGATGTATATTCAGCTCTTTTTAGTAAACCACTTACCAAGCAATGTATACAAAGCTAATTTTCACAGGTTGGTACACTGTATAATCAGATGATTTTTTATTTTATTTTTGAGTCTTAAAACATGCACATTTCCTTGCAAAGTGAGAAGCCTATTTTACTTTAGTAAATCAACCTCTAATGCCGCATACACACAACCATTTTTCACGACGAGAAAACTGCAATTTTTTAGATTGGTCGTGAAAACCGGTCGTGTGTATGCTCCATAGCAGTTTTCTCTACGAGAAAACTGCCTGCAAAAAAAATTAGAACCTGCTCTATTTTTTCTCATCGTTTTTCCCGTCGTTCTTTATCTCGTCGCGAAAACCGCTCGTGTGTATGCTTTTCCGAGGGGAAAAAAACGTGCATGCTCAGAATCAAGTATGAGACGGGAGCGCTCGTTCTGATAAAACTAGCGTTTGTAATGGAGATAGCACATTCGTCACGCTGTAACGGACTGAAAAGCACAAGGCTGAAAAGCGCGAATCGTCTCTCACCAAACTTCACTAACACAAGATCAGCAAAAGCAGCCCAAAGGGTCACGCCATTCGAATGGAACTTCCCCTTTATAGTGCCGTTGTACGTGTTGTCGTACGTGTTGTACGTCACCATGCTTTTCTTGAGCGTTTTTTTTTCCTGAACGTGTGTATGCAAGGCAGGCTTTAAAGGAATCACGATGAATCACGTTGAGAAAAACGTTGTTTTTTTGCATGACAGGAAAAACGGTTGTGTTTACGTGGCATAAGGGTTTGACTTCACTCTGATTTTCCTGATGTGTATGCTTATTCCAGGTCAGTGACTGAAAGTCTGGAAGGTAGAGAAAGCCAGGCAATAAGCATTTTTAGAAGGAGATCAGTAATATCATAAAGTTAGCCATCATGTTTTCCTCATTTAATCTCATTGGAAATGACAAGATCTCTATTTTGGGAAAAAAGTTAATGTTTAATGCACGAGTATATACAGTAACATATAACCAGAGTAAAAGCTAGTATCCCCTTTATACATGGGACAGGTGCTGAACCAAAGAATGTTAGAAAGCCACTAGCAATTATCAGGTCTCCACCAGCAGGAGTAGCATCATGGCTGAGTGTAGCTAATGGCTTTCTAACATTCTTTGGTTCAGCACCTGTCCCATGTATAAAGGGGATACTAGCTTTTTCTCTGGTTACATGGAATGCCCCACCATGTATGATGTAAAATGTTAACATTTTTTCCAGGGCTTTCCCATGGGCTGGGGGCACATTTTTTCCCTTTGCTGGACTATGTTTTCCACACAGAAGTTTGGTAGGAACAAAGTATTCCAATGCTGAATTTGTATGCTGTGTGTCTAAGGTTCTGAGGAAGAGGCTCTGTTTGTGAAACACATAGATCATTGACTGATGTGATATTCCAGTATCAGGATGCATGCTGCTATAAAATTTTCAATTATAATATTATATATAATTTGTTGACAATATTTTCCTTCTACATTTTTACTGAGAAAACCCATTTGTAATAAAAATAGTATACTTTTATGGAATTCTGATGTTTGATTCATCATATGATCTCCTGGCAGACGTAATTTATATCCCACATTTCTCTTTTTCATTTTGTTTGGTACATTCAGGAACAGTTGAGCTATATTATTTTCATACCATAAATACAGCAAGATTATTTCCTAATATCCCAAAGAAGAGAGGTGTAGTACAGTTTAGTGTCCACCTCTGTTAAGACAAATGAGAATTAAGCCCTGTACACACGATCGGATTTCCTATGGATTTTAAACCGATAGATTTTTCCATCGGAAATCCGATGAAGCTGACTTCCATCAGTCTTGCCTACACACCATCAGTCAAAAAACCATTCATCCCAAACGCTGTGATGTAAAACACCCCGACAAGCCAAGAAAAATGAAGTTCTATGCTTCTGAGCATGCGTCGACTTGATTCTGAGCATGCGTGGGTTTTTTATCCGATGGAGTTCCCCACAGACGATAGTAATTTGCTATCGTTTTTTTTCCATCGGATAAATTTAAAACATGTTCTATTTTTTAACACCGATGGAAAAAAGACAGATGGGGCCCATACACGATCGGTTTGTCCAATGAAAAAAGTCCATCGGACTGTTTTCATCGGTAAAACCGATCGTGTGTACAGGGCTTTAGTCATCACAGTTGTTAGGGAGTTTAATAAGCCATTGCTCCTTGCATCTATGTATTGTCTATTTGCATTTTCCTCCATGTAGCATTATACAGTTGTGTAGAACATTAGCATTCTTTATCAAGTGAATTTGCTGCTAGCAGTCTAGCTAACACTATTCCCTGTCCCAGACATTACATATCATAATGGTTTGTGACCATCATGTTGACTATGATGTGGTTAGTATCATTTTCTGGACATCTTTTTTACTTAGAATAGAGTGATTTGATTATACTAAAAAGGAACTCAAATTTTAGTCACTAACCACTTGGCGCCTGCCCACCGTCAAATGACGGTGGGGCAGTGTGGCTTTCGTTCTGGGACAACGTCATATGATGTTGTTCCAGAACGTCCACTTTCGCGCTCCCGTGGGGGCGCGCCACACTGTAAATTTTTGCTCTTTTTTTTTTTTTTAATAAAAAACCCAGCAGTAATTAAATACCACCAAAAGAAAGCTCTATTTGTGTGAGGAAAATTATAAAAATGTCATATGGGTACAGTGTAGCATGACCGCGCAATTGTCATTCAAAGTGTGACAGCGCTGAAAGCTGAAAAATGGCCTGGGCAGAAAGGGGATGAAAGTGCCCTGTATTGAGGTGGTTAATCCTGTATTTTTATACGTATTGCAGCTTAATAGGATTGTGACCCTTAAAACGGTCATTGGCCTATGAATTCCAAAGCAGACCAGATGAATATTATTTCCACATGTGCTGTTCATGTTTGAGCATGTGTGTTTTTTGTTAGGAAAAAAAAATAATAATGTACTATTAAGAAATAGATTTGTTTCTCCCTCCATTTTGCAGTATTGTTTTTGTGAGCTGGTGAGCCTAAGGACAGCACCTTGACTACATCCAGATCAATCTACTTTCAAGCAATAACTAGAAGGCAAGACAAGAGGGCATGTAGCCGGCAACATAATAAATAGTGTTTTTCTTATTTTCCCAGAATTGAAAGTTTATATTTTATGTATTTTTTTCAAAGCCCATTTTATAGAGGTCTGTTTCCTTAGGCTGGAACTTAATCATTTATTGTGATTCGTCAGCAGAGCAATAAGCCTGAATGAGTTTGGAAAACCAATATGCATGCCAACTCAGTAACCTAGGAACAACAATAGGAAATAGATTTATTCTCTTGAAATACTAATTGGTAAGCCACATTTTGTTTGTTTTGTTCTTTTATTTTCATCCTTTGAATCAAAATAGTTCAAACAACGTGAGCCTGACAGATGGGGACAGTTTTTCTCGTTGCAAACTTTATTAACTTTGTGCTTATAAAATCTGATAAGAAAATTGTCTGGATTGCCCATAGCAACCAATAATAGCACAGCTGCTATAGGTAAATTCAAATCGTTGATATGCATCAACGTACTATTTAATCAGTTAATGTTTTATATCCTTTTATTTCTGGTGATCATCTAAATATTATTTTTCTCAGGATATGTGCACAATTTAAAGGAAAATCCAGGTCTCAGTAGTATACTTACTACACAGTGATGACACAGCAGCTGGTTTCTGTCTGTGCTTTGTATTGACAGTTTCCAGTAAGAAAGTCAAAGGGTTTTATGAACAATGTGTCATTGATTCTTATAGAGGACCTTATTTACGTAATACTGTTCTGCAGTGGATGCTGGTGCATAGATATAAATGGACAGGGAATATGGTTGCAGGCAAATGTAGAGTAGTAACCTAAGATCGCTATGTAGTTAGTCCAAAACTTTAGTAAACAGATGTTGGGACACCGAGATTGAAAGTAGGGTAAGGCTTAAATTGCACAACTTGATACCAATGACATTTCAGACCCATGCAAGTCCAATTATCAAGGTGATAGATGGCCTTGTGGCCAATAAACGTTGTCTGTATCATGTTGTGCAAGTAAAGGCTTTTTCTGGTTTGCAATTTTAGTGTGCTTGCATCCATTAACAATTGTGTTACACAGCGCCTTACTATCTTGTAACCAATCCAGTATAAAGGCCTCACGCTAAGTGTTGCAGTTTTAAAGTTGTATCTACACTGGAACATGAAACGCAACTATCACATTGTGAATGTGTATTAAAACATAAATTGGCTGATATACAAAAGGAGTTGTAAACACACGTAACCAGATGACCCTATGTTTACAACAATTAATCAATCCCGTGCAGGGAATTTAACAAAGTTAAAACTTCTTCAGTGTGCTAAGTAAACATTCTACTCCTAATAAATTATGCCCTATGTGTATATCTTAGGTAGCAGCTTTACAAGGTTTAAGTAAAATGTTAAACTGTACTTGAATTGTTATACATACCATGTACTTGTCTTGTCCTATATCTTTTGGCATTGGGGACTTAAACCTGTAAATATATGCTAAAAAATTGTTGATCTCACCAGCTTATCTACTGGAAATGTGCTAATATACTTTTCAGGGCTACACCCTATGGTATTATCCCAGCGGTGCAGCTGCCTAAAGGCCCATAAGGTTATGGACCCCTAGAATTACTGATTTCCATATACTTATTTGTGCATTCAGATTACATTTGTTAGGGGCATGTAAATGTCTGACATCCTCAATTCATGTATGTTATATGCTGTTTAAGCCTTTATTAAAAAAAAGAAAATAAATTATTATACTACATTTTACTAAGCATCAGCATGCCAAGTGTGTATTACTGAGAGGTCTACTTTGCACAAGCCCCTGTGGCTTTAAGTGGGATCTGTGGGCTTAAGTTATATGTTTTCTGCTGTTGATCAAATCAAGTTATCACAGTAGCAAAGAATTAATATGTTTACTTTTATTTTTATTTAAAATAATACAAACTGGACCAGAAGCCATGCAAAGTCATTAAAGTGGTTGTAAACCCTTACATATACCCAGTGAAGTGACTGGCATCAGGTGATACAAATCCTCCTACAAAATTTGTATATGTCTTCCGGCAGTCTTCTCTTCTACGTCTGTTCAAAGTGCTGAATTTATAAGCTTGTCTGAGAGTTCAGAAAAAAGGTGGTGGAGAGCTGAAGTGTTGCACTCTGCAGAGCTCATTGAGGAGAGCTCTGAGAGCTGATTGGAGGGAAGAGACACTTCACACAGCTCACAGGAACAGAGCTGAGGCTGTCAATCTGCCTGGAATGCCTCCCCTGTCACCATTTTTCTCTTGGTGCTTGGAATACTTGTCAGAAGTGATTCATGCTGATAGCAGAGGAACAAAATAGCAGACAGAAATTACACTTAGTGGTTTTAATTGAGACAAGTCCACACTATAGAAGGATATGTTTTGTTCATACAGTATCTCACAAAAGTGAGTACACCCCTCACATTTTTGTAAATATTTTATTATATCTTTTCACGTGACAACTCTGAAGAAATGGCACTTTGCTACAATGTAAAGTAGTGAGTGTACAGCTTGTTTAACAGTGTAAATTTGCTGTCCCCTCAAAATAACTCAACACACATCCATTAATAAATAAAAAAGAATTCATAAGCGCCACTCCTATAACGTGATAATGCTCCCAGCCTAAATAGCTGCTGACACTAATCACAATCCTACATGTGTATCAATACATTTACACAATTAACTGTGCAGCACTTAAAACAAAACACACTAAAGTGCATATATAGTGAACATATATAAGTATTCTGATGATACCACAAATATCACTTCATATGTGAAACCAATACAGTGCATAAACACTTACATTTTATAAAACAATAAAAAACAGAATTCATATAAATATATAATACAAATTGAATTTAGAAGAAATTAGTTCACAATGTCTCCACAATGTAAGTGCTTCATAAAAAGTGCTGAAAATGAATCCACTCCTCTGTGCTCAAAAGGGATCCAGGAAGTGTATCACTAGGTGCTCCCCCTGCAGGAATATTCTCACCTGGGTCAGTGTGACCACTACAGCTAAGTAGGGTCAAAAACTTTCTAGCCTCACCATGGGCTATAGCAAGACAACTCCAGAGCTCCTCTCCACTCCTTGCTCCCAGGCGGCCAGTGATTACCAATGATAAATAGTAGAAAGAGAAAACGAATATTGTTTAAAAAGCATTTATTTGCATAAAAAAGCAATGACAAGGTACTCACATTTTTCTGGTGCTACAAGCGCACCAGTTTATAAACAGCAAAGATAAAAACAGTGTTTGGGAATCACCTCTCCAATTCACACACGCCCTGCCGACACTTCTCATGGAAATAACTAGCTCAACGCTAGTTCCTAGTACCGCGATCGTCCGTGCTCCTCCCCAATACGTGTCGATACAGGGTCTCATATCTTCCTCAGGGGGATTTCTATAGGATGAGCGGGCTATTAATATATTTGTACAGATGATCGCCATTTTCTTGTTGTCTACGAGCGACGCCATTTTGTTGTGGGCTTTTCTTACCCTTATAAGAAATACTAAAAAGCGTCTATGGGGATCACATTAATAACTCAAACTACAGTGAACGGACACTGTAAACTACAGTGAATGAACATTTGTGATCCAGGAGTGGTTCCCAATACAGTATCATAACTGGACAATTACAAAAATAGTTTTAAAAACCTCAATAAAGTTGAAATCGCTCCTATTTTCCACCTATGGGTGTCCCTGTAAGCCACATTTAACAGATGTCCCCAATCAGAAAGTGTAAATACTCAAAATATGAATGTTTAAGTTTAATAGGAATTAAAATAAAAAACGGAAATAAATTTGAAATAAAGTGTGAACATGAAAAATATAAATAAAATAATAGTAAAGTAAAAAATAAATAAAAAATAGGAATACAACTTAAAATAAAAATACAAAATAAAGAAATAAATACAAATATAAATAATAATAATACAATTAAAACAAAATTGAAATTAAATAAAAATAAATATAAAATAAAACTAATTCAGAAAAATATGTGAAAATTGAGTTTTAATACAATATATATAAAAAAGAATATTATTATTAAATGTTATAGATATACCCCCCCCCCTATATTTGACACACTAATGTGTAATAATAAAATTTATGAAAATTAATTAAGATGAATGAAGAACACCACCCTCACCCCCCCCCACCCAACCCCTACTGATTACTAATAAAACAACCCAAATCAAAATCTCTGTTTAAACCCCCCCCGGCATTAAAGATCCCACTTGGTATATCCAATTCCAATATCCAAGATTCCCTCTTACTTAGCTCATGGACAAAACTTCCGCCTCTCCAATGTTTCTTAATGGCTTCCAAACCCCAGAATTGGAGTCCCCTAATCTGTTTGTTATGTACATCCCTAAAGTGTACATACAGGTGGTGTTTATCACATGCCTTGCCAATGTTTCTAACGTAATCCCCTATTCTCTTTTTAAGCAATCTCTTTGTTCTACCTATATATAAAAAGTTGCAGGGACATTTGAGAGCATAAACCACCCCTTTTGTCTCACACATTTCAAAGCTGCTGTTTATTTGCAAAATTTGACTAAATGTCTCACCTGCATCAGGCTGTGTACTTGAAAAAACTGTATGCTTGCAATCAGGACTAAGAATGTATACATACACCTGGAGGTGGAGGGCGTGCACTAAGTACATTTAGCATTTAGTCAAATTAAATCAAATAAATTAAAACAAATGGAGACAGGATTACTAACATAAAATAAAATAAAATTGAATTCAATGTTATTTTAGGTGTTACACTGCACAAAGAAAAAACAGTTCTCGTGTATTTTAGATCTTAAGGCTACAATATGCATTTAAGGAACTGGTTTTAGGGACATATTGCTAGCAGACCTTAAACCCATATAACCAGGTCACTTTTTCAGTGACCTTAAGTCTATATGGACACACAGGTTCTTGCATCTAGACTGGAATAATTTAAGTATTTAATTGCCACTACTGTTAACTTTGAGGATGAAAAACCCTGTTGTTTTCCTGCATCTCAAGCAAAAAAATCTATGTTCATCTGTTGGATCTATTGGCTACATATTCCCTCGTATTTGCATGCTTACATAAGAAATAAATGTAACAAAATAGGAAAATGAGACATCCTGCAGGTCCCTTGATATTTTGCCAACCTTGGTTCAGGCCTGTGTGGTCTTTTAAACTTGATTTTGGTGCTTATTGAACAATATCTATTGTGTTTAGTTTAAGTGTACATGAACTGCCATGCAATTCACTGTGACACAATGTACTTATTTTTTGTCAACACTAATTCAAATTTGCAATGAAAATTACAGCTTTATTGAACAGAAACATTTCTAAAACGTAGGTCAGATTTACAGTACAGTGCAGTATATATGTGTTGCTTGTCCATTTATTTTGAATGGCACCCCAACAGACATATACAATAACAACGTAAATGATCTTTGTGTTGTTGTTCCCTGTATTTCCCAAAAGTAGTGCAGGTGTGTTATTCTGAGACCATTCAAAGTGACTGGTCTGCCTTAGTACAACATTTATCAATGCACAAAACTGCACAAGTTAGTGTGTGTATAAACTGGCAATTATACTATAAAATTTCATAGTGCATGTTTGCAAAATAAACAAAAAATGCATGCAAAATTGTACAAGACAAAAGTGATCCAACTCTATATAGTTATTACTATCTATGTACAATTCCAACTCTCAGTGGCTACATAAATATCAGTATACAGTCCCTAGTCAAAGGCAAATGTGTACAGGTTACAAATAAAAAAATTGCTTTTGTTGAAGCATCATGCTGATGGATAAAAGATCGATACGTCTGGAAACACTAGATCTCCCTGTAGTAAAATGCATGTAAGACAGCAATAGATATACAGCTGGTTGAAGGAATATACGAGTAATAGGAACTATTATGTACACAGATTGCTGCAGTATTACCATTTTCAAAGGTATACAAACAGTTATTTTGTTTGCTGAAAAGGAAATATAGGTTTTTCATGAAACTAAATTAATTATTGGTCTCATTTTTTAAAGGGCAGCCCTTTCACTTGCTATAGATTATGCAAGGTGTATACAGTTTCCTGGGGTGGGGTGGATTTAAAGCATAAATCAAGCCAAGAATAACAAGATAAATAAATATCCCATTAAAACATAAAAGGAAAAAAAATGCTTTTGTTGCAATATTCCACTTCAATCCAGAAATATCCCCTAAGTGGCTTTTTTTTCTGCTGTTAGATGTCCGCAGTCTGATGGCCAGCATCATTCAACTCCTTTTCTCTGATCACATGTTGTCCTGGACCCTTCTCTGCATGGTTTCTGGACCATGAAATGAGAAGCAACATAGTAATGAAATCCTTCCTCAGTCTCCCTGTCTTCTTCTCCTGTCCGCATTCTCCTTGACAGCACATTGGCTGATTGGCTCCCTGTACTGCTTTTTCCTCTTACACGCCAGCCCTGCTCTACAGGGGCTGTATGAAACTGGTACAAGGTCAAATTCAGGTACTTACACTAATTGCATTTAAAAATACATTTATCAATGTATGCATGACTATAGAGTATAGAGTATAGACTATCTGCCTAGAGTAGAGTCCAACTTTAAATTTTGCTGTCACAAATTATAAAAGCCTAAATGTAAAAGCGGTTCAACTATGTTGCTAAGAATATATTATGTACTGCTGTAGAAGTCATAAGCATTCCATCTCCAGATAATGGTGAAAGCAAAGCTTGAAGGCTATAAAGAAAATTTGAGCTGAGTGAGTGAGTGAGTGAATAACTTGTATAGCGCTACAACTGCGAACTAAATTGCCTCAAGGCGCTTTGCATCCAGTGACGTCCTGATCCATCAGAAGAGGTGGGTCTTAAGTTTTTTCCTGAAGGCCCGATGGTTTTCTTCCATGCGGATGTCCGAGGGTAGAGCGTTCCATAGCCGTGGTCCTTGGACTGCAAATCTTCGTTCTCCCTAAGCTAAGAGAAAGGCTGCCATTGCTTAACTCTTTATTTGATAATGCTAGTCCCATGGATGGTACAGTGATCCAAAGGCTTTGTGTTTTTTAGGTTCCTGATCTGTATGCAGATCAGGAGTTATGACTTTCTACCTCACTTGTCACATGCATGTTCAGGGTTAGTGGTTTAAAAAGTTTTAAGGTCAAAGACAGCCACACAACTAGCATCTTCATTAAAGCGGAGGTTCCGCGGTCCATCATTTTTTTTTATGTCTATTACATGTGGTTACAGATAACTAAAAAGTACCCACTCATCCTGCTCTTTAAAGTGTCCCCCATCCGTTTTCGTTTAAAAGAAAGATTTATAAAAACGGTTCCTGTCTTTTCCATTTTGCTTGTGGGCATCGTGAAGCCCACAAGCACAGACTTCCACCAGGCTTCCGGGTAGTGGTGAATGCGCGTCTCCCGGCATCTCCCCGCTGGACGGCGTCTCCTGGGAAGCATGACACTTTGCTCCCAGGAGACATTGCGCCGACATCCCAGCACACACAGCGTCGCAGGGGAAAGAAAAAGACCCGCCTACTCTTGCAGGAGTAAAACCAGGAAGTGCAACTAAACACAACTCATTATCTTCAATTAGAGACTCAGAAATGAAAAAAGGTTGGTGACATGTTATTGTAAATATTGTACAGATATTGGGAATATAAAGTTTGTATTTAAGGTGAACCTCCGCTTTAATAGGTTTTACCCTCACTAGAGGTTTTCTTGTATCGTATATCTAATTCAACTTTTTTGTTTTTGATGGTGGGAAATAGGAACACTTAGCAAGTTTATATCGCTGTCTTTGTCTTCACTGTATGGATTCAGACTCTTTTTTTCTTCCTTTTGATCACTTTCGTTGAGATTTAAAGTGATACTAAAGTTTTTTTATTTTTTAATAACAAACATGTTATACTTACCTGCTCTGTGCAATGTTTTTGTCCTTTCCTCCTCTTCTCGGGTCTCCTGCAGGTGCTCCTAGCTCCTCCACCCTGCCGAGTGCCCCATAGCAAGCTACTTGTTAAGGAGGCACTCATGCATGCTCGCTCCTGTGCCCCTGCTCTGTGTGCCCCAGCCCTGCCCTCCACTAACACCTCACTGGTTGTAATTAATAGCAGCCAATGGAGAGGCAGAGACCCAGGAGAGCAGCTGCTCTTGTGCACATTGCTGGATCTACATGGGGCTCAGGTAGGTATTAGGGGGGTTGGAGGGAGCTGTACACTGAAGGTGTTTTACCTTTATGCATAGAATGCATGAAGGTAAAAAAAAAATACTTTAGCCTGTAGAATCACTTTAAAGCCAGGGAAAACTCAACATTTTGAGTTGACACCTGAACAGGAATAGTGGAAAATCTTCAAGTGAGGATACTTCTTCAAGTGGCAACTGTCTAAGAGGGAATTTCCTTCACTTTGGAGGGATCTTCAGAGTTTATGTTTGTGTTGTATTTCAGATATGGGAAGATAAACCTCCTAATGTGTGAAAGAAAAGAAAAAGATTGGCTGAGGTTTTAATCATTCCCTTATGTTATCCAAAACTTGCTAAAAAAAGTTTTTGCTTTAGATTAACTTTAGATCTTCTGATCTTCCAGGGATTCTACAGTTCAAGGCTAGGTTATTGTAGGTGAAGTGTGCGTTCCTGCACCCACAAGCAAAATGCACTGAAAGGTGCATGAACCCTTTTCTGCATTTTCCAGCAGCCCAATCAAATGAATACAGCACACAGGAAACACAACAATGTGAACCCAGCCAAAATCTTCCCACAGAGATACTCAACCTAATGTGCTAAAGCTCTCCGTTTATGTTGGAACATCAGTTGTGTGCAGATAACCAATTTATATCTGACAAACAGAGAATAAACCGCCCTAGTAGGCACATAAAAATGGCTTTAGATTCACTTTAAAGCTGAACTCCATGCAGATGTAAAATACACAAATGAATGCAGCTCTACATTCATTAATATATTCTTAAATGCACTTTTAATATGTAAGTACCTGAATTAAAGTTTCTATGAGCCTTGAGCAGTCTCTGTATGGAGCCCAAGGAGCCAACAAGCTGTACTGCAGTGCAGAAGAAGTCTGATAGGAGGAGAAAGCTGAGTGACAGAAATATGAGCTCATCAGTTTGCTGTTTTTCCTTTCACTGTCCAGTCACAGGATGTTAGGACAAAACCCTTAAGTGCCCACTCACACCTGTCTGGTCCATGCATTAGGTTAAGAAAGCTTATTCATTTAAAAATCATTCATATCAGTTGGGCCTGGACAGTCCTTTGCTATCCATGTGACTGCTCATACAGTTGATAAGGTTACATGGCAGACTGGATCCTGCGGGAAAACATCCCTTCCTACCTTTTCCTATCTTTCCTTCCCCCTCAGGTTAATTGCTCTCACTTTTGTCACCCCCTCCCCTTCTTTCTAACCACAAGCCAGTGTGGAATACAGGTGGCTATTCCTCACTTTTCCTCCTCTCTTCTCTGGTGGCTCACCTCCTTCTTGGGCATTTCTACACTTCCCCCACTCCCACTTCTGCTCTTGCTCAGGAGGAAGCTTTGTTGAACAGGATGCTCTTCTAATGGGAATCCTTTTCTGTTGCTATGAGGCCTTCTCTCTACACTTTTATAGATTTTATTTTCATGTGTGATGAGTTCCTGTGTATTGCTCTTGTGTCCAGACAGATTTGTTACTGTATAGTTGCCTCTGTTATGCCTTACCTCACTCCCAGTAGTGCTTCTTCCTGTGCAATTCGTTTTGTGTATTTTGTATAAAAATCCTAAAAACTCAATAAAATCTTTTGTAAAACAAAAATCATTCATGTAGCACTTTGTGCATTGGTGCACTAGGGAGGTTTGAATGGCACCACATCACACTAGGGCAAGCAACTAGTGTTACTGCAGAACACTGGTGTGGCTGGTCCCTAAGTATTACTAAAATTCAGCAGAGAAAAATTAGGTCTCCAGTCTTGCAATACAGGGCTGTATGGTGTGGCAGAGATGTGTAAATCTCAGATTAAGATGACATCTACAAGTCCTGCGTCGGGAAAACAGCTCCATCACATGTATGTCATCTGTATATTAAGCTGTTTGTTTGGACTATATATCTATCTATCTATCTATCTATCTATCTATCTATCTATCTATCTATCCTCCATCTTCATAGTCTGTAAATGAGAAGAACGACTTCTTTAGCACAAATTCCCACTAATTACCCTGTTTAGCTGCTTTGAATTTTATCTTCTTCTTTTGAACAGTATTATTAGAAAATGCACTGTATTCCAGTGTGATGCCACTGCATGAAAAATTACTCTGTGTAAGATACACAGAAAAAGGTGAATTATGATTAAAAAAAGAAAAGGGCTGTTGTGTATACTATGTACCAGCAGAGAGAATAGCACATTAAAATTTGCCTTTTGTTATAACTCTAAGACAGAAGCTCAGCATTCATTATAATTAGTTCAGCATATGGACAATTTTGTTAATCTTCAAAACAGATACGTTTGAGATTAAAGTGTACACCCCTACGCTAATCTGTGCTTTAGAGAACACAAAGCTGTCATTTGACAGTAAGTCATGTTGTTAAAACAACAAAAATTTGACTTTCCAATTTTAATCACACTTTCTATACATTTTTAAAGATAAATATTTGCTTATACAACATGAAAACATTTTATGGCTTTATAGCTTTTTATCAAAGTTATCTTTATTTTTTTTTTCATAATGAGTAGGTTAAATCTGATATGACTATGAAATTCAAACCAATGACCTACATTATTTATCAAATTTTCATGGACGGGCAAATATTTCTTTCTTTTGAGTGAACCTAAAACATGTTTTAATTTTTTCTCTATTTACTCCAGAGGATAGGGTACTCTGTTGAAGGGGCTTATTTTCTGATTACTATCTTTTCTATAAAACACAGATTTACCTATTCTCTCTTTAATCCCATCCCTGCATTAATAGGGAGCACTTAAGGGTATAGTGACTCCTTACAGATTTGAACAGGTGGCTGCGACATAGTGCTCATATTGGGAGTATAAGTACAAAGCATTGTGCTGTAAATTTGAACTTTACTGAAACAAACTTCTGACAGCTTAATCCCTAATACAGATTTTGTAATACATATGACAAGTGATCCAAGTTTTCTAAATTGATATTTCAAGTTTGCCAGTGACTTTATGCATGATATAATGTAGAGTATACCATTCATCTAGGGCCGAAACAACTAATTAATTAATCGACAACTAATCGATTATGAAAATAGTTGTCAACTATTTTCATAATCTATTAATCGGCCTGCATACAGAATGCATTATTTATTTACATATCAGGAAATACAGTGCAGCACACATACATTTCAGTAAGTGCCTGAGAACTTGTGAATGTGAATGTGTGAGGAGCAATGCCTCATGGGACATGTAGTCCTCGGCAGGAAGTGAGTGGTTCTAAAGTCAGAAGTTTGTTTACCTTGCTATGGGGGCACTCTGAAGGCAGGAGGAGCCAGAAGCGTCGGTGGGGGACCCCAGAAGAGGAGAATAAGGGCTGCTCTGTGCAAAACCATTACAGAGAGAATGTAAGTATAACATGTTTGTTGTTTAAAAAAATAAAATAAATACTTTAAAGACTGTGTGCAGGGAAGATCAGCATCTGAACCCAGAGAAGGTGGAGGCTAATAGACTGGAGGTAATAGAAGGCATTACAATCACATTTAAAGTAAACTTTTACCAGTATTGTGCATTATATTTAAAATGATTCTATCCATGAAAAAACTAAAAGTCTCAGCTTTTAGTACTACTTTAATATAAACAATGTATATCTCCCTCACACCCTTCATATAGCTTCATGTCTGACTCATAGTTATAATGCCCATATATCATACTCTGGGTGCATATATATATATATATATATATATATATATATATATATATATATATATATATATGATAAAAGTAATATATATTATTACTTCCAATGTTTCACAGTATAAATAATCCCCTTATAGTAGCGATTGTCTGCTCTTTTTGTACTATACTACTTTTGTACAATGCTATACGAAATAATTTATAACGAAAATAACAAATGAATTTGACATGATTCGTTCATTCGTTAAAGGTCTAATGAAACAAAAGGTCAACTCGGAGTAAATCTTACAGTTCAATCAACTGATTAATTTTGTGCTGGAGGTTGGATTACTGGGAAAGTGCATTCCTGAGAACTTAGTGAGAAGGGTGTTGTATTGTATTTGAGCATAAGAGAAGAGATATTGTATTTCTGTGTGTTAATGGATTCAATAAACAAATGACTTTCCAAACTAAGAATCGTTATCACGAATATATATACATACATAAATATCAAATCAAATTGATATATGTACAAAACAAATTGATTTGGTATAACGAATATCGACACTACAGAAATAAGTAATTATCCGAAAACGAATTAACGTAGCATAACAAATATAACAGAACAAAACAAAATGAAATGTTCCATTTTGCACAAGTCTATTAGAAAGCTGCGGCTTGTAAATAGCCATAAAGGGTAGAGACCAAATTATTATATCCAGAGTCGTATATCAAAAGCTCTAATGAAGATTGTGATAACTTAACAGTCAGGGAACTAAATTGAGCCTTGGTTGCATGCCACAACAACAAATATTCAAAGAAGAATTTGTTAGCAATATGACACCTTCTTTTAAGTGCTTCAAATAAGATGAAACTGCCTTTATCAAAAAGATACATGAGCAATGCCTTTATTGAGACACCAGGTTGCATTAGGATGACCCAGCAATTCCTGGAGTCTGGTATTATGCCACAAGGGAGTCCTATGTGAGACATGAGTTAGAAGAGGAGATAACACTTTCTCTCCAGCAAGCCAGGCCAGAAAGAAAACGTCCTCTGGAGAGAATTTATTACACTGTACCATAACAGATCTATGGATATCCTCTTTAAGATTTAGGGGAGTACCTCGGAGAGCTGACATTAGAGTGGTGGAATCATATAGGTACATATACGAAAATTGGGGGCAATAAAGTACATAAATAAGTTAGGTCAAGCAAGTCTGCCATCAGCAAGGGTAGTTTTTAAAGAAGACCTAGCAAATCATGGATTGGTATTATTTCAAATAAATGATGCAAGGATAGGATCTACAGTATATGTTTAAATAGTTTAGAGACCAAGCCTGGGGATGCCCTAAGAACAGATAGGCTTTTTTGCAAATAGATAATTTTAAATAAATGTATGTGACTAGTTAAATTAAAGGGTAAGGAGGACCATGTATGTAGTCTAGCCACTTAAGGACCAAGCCTCTTTCTGAGATTTGGCGTTTAAAAGTAAAAAATTGTTTTTGTTTTTTTTTGCTAGAAAATTACTTAGAACCCCCAAACAGTATATATATTTTTTTCTAATACCCTAGAGAATAAAATGGGGGTCATTGCAATACTTTGTCACAACGTATTTGCGCAGCGGTCTTACAAGCGCACTTTTAATTGAGAAAAAACACTTTTTTGAATTAAAAAATAAAACAGTAAAGTTAGCCCAATTATTTTTTTATATTGTGAAAGATAATGTTACACTGAGTAAATTGATACCCAACATGTCACACTTTAAAATTGTGCCTGCTCGTGGAATGGCGACAAACTTTTACCCTTAAAAATCTCCATAGATGATGTTTAAAAATTCTACAGTTTGCATGTTTTGAGTTACAGAGGAGGTCTAGGGCTGGAATTATTGCTCTCACTCTACCGATCGTGGCAATAACTCACGTGTGGTTTGAACACTGTTTTCATATGGGGGCGCTGCTCATATATGCGTTCGCTTCTGCACGCAAACTCGGCGGGACGGGGCGCGTTTTAAAAAAAAATCTTATTTATTTTACCTTTTATTTTTACACTGTTCTTTTGAAAAAAAAATTGTGTCACTTTTTTTCCTATTACAAGGAATGTAAACATCCCTTGTAATAGAAAAAAAAAGCATGACAGGACCTCCTAAATAAGAGATCTGGGGTCAAAAAGATCTCATATTTACACTAAAATGCAATAAAATAACTAAAAATAAATGTCATTTAAAAAAAAGTCTCTATGGACAGAAGTGACGTTTTGACGTCACTTCCGCCCTGCAATGGTATGGAGATGGGTGGGGGCCATCTTCCCCTCACTCATCTCCATACCGATGGCCCCGGTAAGCGGTGGAGGGCACCGGAGAGCAGCGGGAGGGGGGCCCCTCTCCCACCACCTATAAAAATGATCTTGCGGCAAATCCGCCGCAGAGACCACTTTTATCTAAAACCGGACCGCTCACTGAAGAAGAGGATACCCAGGGTTATGGTAGCTAGCTGCTGCCATAACAACGATATCCCTCTTCAAAATGCCGATGTATATTGGCGTGAGTCGTTCCAGAAGTTGGGCTGACTCACGTCAGAGAGATCAGAGTGAATCTAAATCCCCAAATATCTAGATATTGTGAATATTTGAAGTTTAGACTGTCACAAAAGCAATAGATTTATCCTGAACCACCCTAAGACCAAAGACATCTCTGAAGCCCTCCACCACTTGCATTAACCACTTAACGACCGCCCACTGTAAATATACGTCGGCAGAATGGCACCGACAGGCACAATCACGTATATATACGTGATTGCCTTTGTATAGTTGGGGGGTCCGATCGGACCCCCCTTCTTTACAGTGAGCGGTCGTTTTACCTTCGGGAGCGATCCGGCATGAGGGGACGGCCGTTCGATTCTGGCCACCCCCTCTCGATCGCTCCCGGCGAATGAGAGAGCTTCCCCTGCCTGCCAGGAAGGAGGAAGTGATGTCATCTCTCCTGGGGCGCTCACATATACCGAGCGCCGTACAGGAGAAGATGCCAGGTTAGTACACACAACACTACACTGACACCAGGACACATAGGCACATAAATCGCCCCCCCAGGCCCCCCCAGACACCCCCAGATCACCCCCAGCCCCCCCAGCCCCCAGTCACAGTGTCACTGATTGCAGTGACCATTTATTTAGTGATCACTGCAATCAGTGACATTTGTGACTGTAAAAGTGTCACCAAAGTTTAGTCTTAGGTCCAGTGTAGCCCCCTAACCCCCCTAATAAAGGTTTAACCCCCTGATCACCCCCCAGATAACCCTTTCACCCCCTATCACCACTGTCACTAAGCAATCATTTTTCTGATCGATGTCTTAGCGTCGGTGATGCTGATCGGTAGCCAGTAATTTTTTTTATGTTCGCCGCAGGTTTTTATAGCGTCGGGTACCCCCATATATTACCTAATAAAGGTTTAACCCCCTTGATCGCCCCCCAGGTAACCCTTTCACCCCCTATCACCACTGTCACTAAGTTATAATTTTTCTGATCGATGTCTTAGCGTCGGCGATGCTGATCGGTAGCCAGTAATTTTTTTTAGGTTCGCCGCAGGTTTTTATAGCGTCGGGTACCCCCATATATTACCTAATAAAGGTTTAACCCCCTTGATCACCCCCCAGGTAACCCTTTCACCCCCTAGCACCGCCGTGGCTATGCGATCATTTTTCTGATCGATGTCTTAGCGTCGGTGATGCTGATCGGTAGCCAGTAATTTTTTTTAGGTTCGCCGCAGGTTTTTATAGCGTCGGGTACCCCCATATATTACCTAATAAAGGTTTAACCCCCTTGATCGCCCCCCCAGGTAACCCTTTCACCCCCTATCACCACTGTCACTAAGCGATAATTTTTCTGATCGATGTCTTAGCGTCAGTGATGCAGATCGGTAGCCAGTATTTTTTTTTAGGTTCGCCGCAGGTTTTTATAGCGTCGGGTACCCCCATATATTACCTAATAAAGGTGTAACCCCCTTGATCACCCCCCAGGTAACCCTTTCACCCCCTAGCACCGCCGTCACTATGCGATCATTTTTCTGATCGATGTCTTAGCGTCGGTGATGCTGATCGGTAGCCAGTAATTTTTTTTAGGTTCGCCGCAGGTTTTTATAGCGTCAGGTACCCCCATATATTATCTAATAAAGGTTTAACCCCCTGATCGCCCCCCAGGTAACCCTTTCACCCCCTATCACCACTGTCGCTAAGCAATCGTTTTTATGATCGTTGTCTTAGTGTCGGTGATGCCGATAGGTAGCCAGTAATTTTTTTTTAGGTTCGCCGTCAGGTTTTTATATAGCGTCAGGTACCCCCATATATTACCCTAATAAAGGTTTTAACCCCCTAATTGCCCCTAGTTAACCCTTTCACCAGTGATCATCATATAAGTGTTACGGGTGACGCTGGTTAGTTAGTTTGCTTTTTATAGTGTCAGGGCACCCGCCGTATATAACCCAATAAAGGTTTAACCCCCTGATCGCCCGGCGGGTGATATCAGTTAGGTTTTAGCGTCAGAGAGGGTCTGCGTCACACCCCAGGCAGCGTCAGGTTAGTGCCAGTAACGCTAACACCCACGCGTAAAGCATACACCCCCCTTAGTGGTATAGTATCTGATCAGATCAATATCTGATCTGATCAGATCTATACTAGCGTCCCCAGCAGTTTAGGGTTCCCAAAAACGCAGTGTTAGCGGGATCAGCCCAGATACCTGCTAGCACCTGCGTTTTCCCCCTCCGTCCAGCCCAGGCCACCCAAGTGCAGTATCGATCGATCACTGTCACTTACAAAACACAACAAACATAACTGCAGCGTTCGCAGAGACAGGCCTGATCCCTGCGACTCCAGTGCTGTAGGAGGTAATTTCACCACCACAGTTAAAAAAAAAAAAGCATATATGCCGAAGTATTGGGGCAGCAGGAGCGGAGGAGCAATTTTGCTCCTAATGCCGCGTACATACGGTCGAAATTCCGACGGAGGCTTGCCCGTGGAAAAGTCTGACCATGTGTACGCGGCATAACTTTTGCGAGAAGATGCCCCCATGCTTCGGCATATATAAATGGTGCATGTATGCCCATCATTAGAAGTGGGTGGATGAAGGGCGGTATTCTAATGGTGGGCATACCCACCGATCAATCTTTTTTTTTCGTTCAGCCAACAGGCTGCATGAAAAAAAAGACTACAATACATGTCCAACAAGGACCAGCAACGTACTGGTATGTTGCTGGACTTTGAATGTTTATACCAGAATGATGCCTGCGGGTTTAGGTATCATCTTGGCATCATTCTTTTCAGCCAGCGGCCGGCTTTCATGTAAAAGCAATCCTAGTGGCTAATTAGCCTCTGGACTGCTTTTACAAGCAGTGGGAGGGAATGTCCCCCCCCCGGATATAAAAAGCGCCATTGGGAGATTGGGAAAGCATTTTATCACACCGATCTTGGTGTGGTCAGATGCTTTGAGGGCAGAGGAAAGATCTAGGGTCCAATAGACCCCAGTTTTTTCAAAAAAGAGTACCTGTCATTACCTATTGCTATCATAGGGGATATTTACATTCCCTGAGATAACAATAAAAGTGATAAAAATAAATAAATATGGAAGCAACAGTTTAAAAATAAAATAAAAAAGCAAAATTAATAATAAAAAAAAAAAAAAAAAAAGCACCCCTGTCCTGCCCTGCTCTTGCCCAATGGCGAACGCAAGCGTCGGTCTGGCGTCATATGTAAACAGCAATTGCACCATGCATGTGAGGTATCACCGCGAAGGTCAGATCGAGGGCAGTAATTTTAGCAGTAGACCTCCTCTGTAAATCTAACGGGGTAACCTGTAAATGCTTTTAAAGGCTTTTAAAAATGTATGTAGTTTGTCGCCAATGCGCGTTTGTGCGAAATTTTAAAGCATGTCGTGTTTGGTATCTATGTACTCGGCCTAAGATCATCTTTTTTATTTCATCAAACATTTGGGCAATATAGTGTGTTTTAGTGCATTAAAATTAAAAAAAGTGTATTTTTTCCCCAAAAAATGCGTTTGAAAAATCGCTGCGCAAATACTGTGTAGAAAAAAAAATGCAACACCCACCATTTTATTCTGTAGGGCCTTTGCTTTAAAAATATATATAATGTTTGGGGGTTCAACATAATTTTTTGCAAAAAAAAATATGTTTTCATGTAAACAAAAAGTGTCAAAAAGGGCTTTGTCTTCAAGTGGTTAGAAGAGTGGATGTAAGCTTCCTAATGTTGTGTATAAAATGCCAGAACAGTTCAAAACCCCCCCAAATGACCCCATTTTGGAAAGTAGACACCCCAAGCTATATACTGAGAGGCATGTCGAGTCCATGGAATATTTTATATGTTGACACAAGTTGCGGAAAAAATTTTTTTTTTTTTTTTTTGCACAAAGTTGTCACTAAATGATATATTGCTCAAACATGCCATGGGCATATGTGGAATTACACCCCAAAATACATTCTGTTGCTTCTCCCGAGTACGGGGATACCACATGTGTGAGACTTTTTGGGAGCCTAGCCGCGTACGGGACCCCAAAAACCAAGCACCGCCTTCAGGCTTTCTAAGGGTGTCAATTTTTGATTTCACTTCTCACTGCCTATCACAGTTTCGGAGGCCATGGAATGCCCAGATGGCACAAACCCCCCCCCAAATGACCCCATTTTGGAAAGTAGACACCCCAAGCTATTTGCTGAGAGGTATTGTGAGTATTTTGCAGATCTCGCTTTTTGTCACAAAGTTTTGAAAATTGAAAAAAAAAAGAAAAAAAAAATGTTCTTTCTTCATTTTCAAAAACAAATGAGAGCTGTAAAATACTCACCATGCCTCTCAGCAAACAGCTTGGGGTGTCTACTTTCCAAAATGGGGTCATTTGGGGGGGTTTTGTGCTATTTTGGCATTTTATGGCCTTCAAAACTGTGATAGGTAGTGAGGAGTGAAATCAAAAATTTGCGCCCTTAGAAATCCTGGAGGCGGTGCTTGGTTTCCGGGGTCCCGTACGTGGCTAGGCTCCTAAAAAGTCCCACACATGTGGTATCCCCGTACTCAGGAGAAGCAGCAGAATGTATTTTGGGGTGCAATTCCACATATAACCATGGCATGTGTGAGCAATATATCATTTAGTGACAACTTTTTGTAATTTTTTTTTTTTTTGTCATTATTCAATCACTTGGGACAAAAAAAAAATATTCAATGGGCTCAACAGGCCTCTCAGCAATTTCCTTGGGGTATCTACTTTCTAAAATGGGGTCATTTGGGGGGGGGGGGTTGTGCTATTTTGGCATTTTATGGCCTTCAAAACTGTGATAGGTAGTGAGGACTGAAATCAAAAATTTGCGCCCTTAGAAATCCTGAAGGCGGTGCTTGGTTTCCGGGGTCCCGTACGTGGCTAGGCTCCTAAAAAGTCCCACACATGTGGTATCCCCGTACTCAGGAGAAGCAGCAGAATGTATTTTGGGGTGCAATTCCACATATAACCATGGCATGTGTGAGCAATATATCATTTAGTGACAACTTTTTGTAATTTTTTTTTTTTGTCATTATTCAATCACTTGGGACAAAAAAAAATATTCAATGGGCTCAACATGCCTCTCAGCAATTTCCTTGGGGTGTCTACTTTCTAAAATGGGGTCATTTGGGGGGGGGTTTGTACTGCCCTGTCATTTTAGCACCTCAAGAAATGAGATAGGCAGTCATAAATTAAAAGCTGTGTAAATTCCAGAAAATGTACCCTAGTTTGTAAACGCTATAACTTTTGCGCAAACCGATAAATATACGCTTATTGACATTTTTTTTACTAAAGACATGTGGCTGAATACATTTTGGCCTAAATGTATGACTAAAATTGAGTTTATTCGATTTTTCTTATAACAAAAAGTAGAAAATATCATTTTTTTTCAAAATTTTCGGTCTTTTTCCGTTTATATCGCAAAAAATAAAAATCGCAGAGGCAATCAAATAACATTAAAAGAAAGCTCTATTTGTGGGAAGAAAAGGACGCAAATTTAGTTTGGGTACAACATTGCATGTCCGCACAATTTACAGTTAAAGCAGCGCAGTGCAAAATTCTGAATTCACCTCTGGTCCTCTAGCTACCAAATGGTCCGGGGCTTAAGTGGTTAAAGTACAATTTTTTTTTTTTTATCCATTTAGATAAACAAATGCTTCATCTGCTTATAATGAAATCTCCTGTTTCAGAGGGCCCGAGAAAATGCAAACTACTTCATGGGATTGTTGTACAGCCAAGAACAGTGTTTCCATGGTGATTGCGAACAAAAGTGAAAGAGGGCAGCCCTGCTGGGTGCCACTCGAGAGAGAGAAGGCCCTAGAGATATTTTTGTGGGTACAAACACATGCTTTAGGGTTATACTACCGAAGACAAACCCACTTGAAAAACTGAGGGTCAAAACCCATAATTGTCATAGTTTCCACCAGAAATGGCCACCTAACAGTGTTGAGTGCCTTTTGAACATCCAGTGATGACAGTAAACCACCTTTCTGTAATCTGGCGAAACTATAGATATGTAGGTATAAACATCTAATACTATCATAGGCGAGAAGATAACACTTTAGCTAATAACTTGACATCAATATTCAGCGAAGAAATAGGCTGATAGGAGCCAAATGACAATTTATCTTTATCGGGTTTAGGCAAGAGGACTATGAGAGATTCAGCCATGGAATCTGGCAAGCAACTTGCATCAAAAGCCTCCAAAAATAGGCCATGTAGCCCTAGGGTAAATAGGTCTACATTTGATTTATACCATTTCGGGCAGACCATCAGGGCCCAAAGTTTTGTTTGGGAGAGGGAGTGGAAAGCCTTAATGATTTCTTCCCCAGTGAAGGAACCATCAAGCAATGTTTCCTGGGAAGAAGTGAGTTGTAAAAAGTAAAGAGTATCAAAGAAAGCATCTAAGGCAGCACCAGAGGATGGAAGTGTATTAGTATACAATGTTCCATAGTGAGCAAAAGGTGGCGTCAAGGTAATCCAAGTGGGAAAGAAAATCTACTTTCTATTCTTCTCACTATGCTCTATGCTCGTGCAGGTGTGCTGATAGGAACAATTTATGCTTTTGTGTTGTTTCAACAGCATTGGAGATGAACCTCTGTAAGAGAACAATGGGAAGACAGGGAGGGGTCAACAACATATTGTGTAAAGGCTTTTTTCAGAATCAGCCTCCAAAGACTGCAGTCTGGAGCAACAAAAAGCATTATGTGTCACAATGTTATCAATGTAAGAGCCCCAAACTACTGTCTTGAAGGTATCCCAAGCAGAACCAAAACAGGCAGAATGAAGATTAATGTTTCATTAATTTGCCATACTATGTAAAACCCGTTCGGTAACCTCAGGACTAGAAATCCAAAAGGGGCTTAGCCTCCAATTCCAAAACAAGGGTTTATTTCCCATGGTCAGTATCATTTCAAGAGGAGAATGGTTTGATAGTGTTTTGGTCAGACAGGTGATATGTTGTACCCAAGGGAGTAAAGCAGCTGTAGCCAATGTATAGTCAGTTCATGGAAAGGCCAATAAGAGTTGGATTGACAAGAATATGCGCTAGTGGTAGGAAATCGCCAATGCTTTACATTCAGATAACTATAGGCTGCACACCAATTAGTAAACTATTTGGATTCCGCTCAGCTATACATAACTAAATTAGTTTTTTTACTTATAAATAAGTGACAAATCTGAATATGAATACCTAACTTTGAAGCAAAGTTAGGGCCACCAGCAGCATAAGTTATCAGTTTCTTCAAATCTTTCTTGGTAAAAGCTATTCTGCCTTTCTGCAAATTTTTTTTCAAGGTCATGTTGTTCCATATTCATTCATATATCCTTTCTGTCTCCAGGCTTTACAGTTTTTAGGCACATTGCAGACCATTATTTTATATAGAACTTTTTCCACTAAAATGTAGCAGTCCTGCTCACACCGAGAATGGAATGGAAAGTAATTTTTTTTCAAAATGTATATCTATAAATCACTATATTTTCTGATAACGTCTTTATTAAAAGACGGTGAGTTACAGGTTGCGACTGTGAAGGAAAATCCAAATGAATAGCTAACTCCTTATAGCCTTTCTTCAATCCGGTATAGAGAAGGTAATAATATTCAATTGCAAATCAAAATGCACATGGCCATAGAGAAGTTTGAATATTTCAAATGATGTTCTAATCCATGCCACCATTTATTGCTACATATATCATATAGGCTTGCTATTATTTCTGTTCCCAACCTCTCAATTGTGGAAGTTGAGATTAAGTAATAAAGTACTGCAAAAAAAGTTGTGGCCTCTGCAAGCCAGTCAGATTTCATTGTTTGTAGCGCTGAAGCAGCTCATAGAACAAAAGCTGGTATGAATCTATTTACACTATGTTGTGTTGCAGGACCCATGTGCTACAACACCATTTTTTTGGGGTGATGCTGAGTGCTGTTGCCACATAAACTTTATCAAGAGAGAGCCCTAGTGTAGGAAAAATTGCTCCTGTTCTATTTTTTTTTTCACTGCAGCACACAGCAATGCACATCTAGTAAACCCAAGTATTCTACCAAAAATTGATATGGCATACCATCTGAACAGAAATGTTAACTAGCACAATTAAGTTTATAAGGGATGATTCATTATGGTATTCTTGCATCATGGGCCTAGATGTCAGTCTTGATGGACACTGTGTATGGTACAGTCCTAGTTTGCTGTGCACTTAAAAAATATAAATAATGCTTATTTGTGCTTTCTGTCCTAATAAGGTGCACAAAGCAATGCATATGTTAACATCTTACTTACAATTTCATTTTAAAATACCATCAATTGTAGTGCAACTTACTGAAGCTCATCAGGGTGTTTGGAAATGTGGGTTCTGGTCAGTCAGGATAAAGAAGACTTTGAAATTATAATATGTAGATAACTGCTTTACTAAAGACTTCAAACATTGTTTTTATGTCCGTAGACAAAGGTAGCTGTCATTCACACTCACGCTTGGGTCAGTGCAGGGTGCACATGATGTACAGAAGGGGGTTCTCCTGTATACCTTTCTTAAGTCTGAACCTGCAACATCCCACCTCCTGAGAATATTTACATGCATACATGTGTCACACTCTACCTATAGCTCTATCTTTCTTCTTCTTCTCTCTCTCTCTCTCCCTCTCTCTCTCTCTCTCTCTCTCACTATATTATTATTATTTACTATTATTTATATTATTTTGTATAATACATGTAATACAATTTCAGCCAAAACACATATCCAAATTGTCTTAAAGACAATGGAATTTCCCTCTGTTTCCCCTACACACACACATACTATGATGCCTCCACTCATTAAGAGCAATATATGTCTCAGTGCTCTTCCTGAATCCTCTATCTCTGTCTCTATTTAGCAGAGAAAATAGGACACTTTTGTATTGGTCAGAGAAGATTTGTCAAAATAGGAGGTTGGTTTTGCCATGTGGTATCCATAGATGTACCTTCAAGCAGGTGGATAGTCTGCCTCATACTGAGGTTACCTTTGTAAGCAGCCAGCAGGAATATCTTTACAGTGAATGTCTTTTTATTACTGAAAGATTTATAGCATCTAATTTAGTTATGTATGTGGGCTGCACAAGTGAATTGCCTACCGTAACACACTCCATTTCCCACAATAAACTAAGCAGAGGGGGGGGGGGGATATACTGAGTTTACTATGAATGCTGTCAAAGTTATATTTATTGCACAATTTTACAAAACACAAGAACATATTAAAAATATAATTTTTCTGTATATCAGAATATTCTGTTTATCTGTATCAATAAACACTGTGTAGACAGAAATATGTGGGCTTTAAATTTATAATTTACCCTCATATTAGAACTAAGTTACCTGCTAATATTATTTCCTCCATGTTTAATAATTTAGCTGTATTACATAGCAAGAATACTTATTATAACTAACAGTATTCACTATTACAAACCAGTGAATACAATTTTTTTATGACTAGTATTATAGCAGTAACAGTCATTCATAGTTTAGAAATTTAATAGTATGCATTTTATTATCATAGCTACGTTTATATGTAGATATTTGCTATAGGTCAGTATACAATGTATTGTCTAATTATACAGAGGTCCATTACTTTGCGGGCATCAGTTTTCAGCCTTTGAGGAGTCTGGCTGTCAAAAAAGCAGCTGCTAACATATTGTGACTTTCAAATTTATAGTGACTCATGTGTTCTGTATTTTGTCATGCATGAATTTATTGTACTTCAAATAATTATGGTTACCATTGGAACAAGCTGCACTTAACTGTAGCATTAATATAACAGCTCTACTTGTTTAAAAAAAAACAGCGGACAGCTAACTGTAAATAAAGGATGAGGGGGTGTGGTGGCTGACATCAATAACCGAATATAGCCATGGCCATGATTGGTCAACAACATCAGCTATCATCCCCACCCCTTTGTTCAGAAACTAGCTTGTCATCTGTGAATCTGTCATTTGGTGAGAAGTAGCAACAGGTGGTCACCATGTTTTTAGTGATCTGGTGGGCATCGTTCATTGTGACTGACAATGGACAGCATGATTAATGATAGTAAATAATACCTCTGTGCTGCCTATGTGTAGAACAAATCTAAAGTGTATGTACCAATGAGTATAATAAGAAACTCAAATATATATATATTTGCCAAGTGTGGTTGCTCCAAGCACCACACTGTGTTTCCACCAGTAATGAACTAATAAATAAGAATAAATAATAAATAAGTGTTGTGCAAACCAGCAAATATGAACTCATAATGTAAAACAAATAACTTCAAATAATTTGTGATCAAAATAAATCAAATCATCAAATAACAAATGCAATCAATTCACACTCAGTGCATTAAAGTAGTTCAAGTAAAGTGCACATGTGCTAAAAGTGCATAAAAAATCCATATCCAATTATAAATAAGGTATCTAGTTTGCTTTCTTCAGTGCAGGCAGCTTCAGTGTGACAACATATAGACAAATTGTGTACTTCCACCCGATCATGACACCTCAGTGCTCCCAGTATTCTTACCATAATGAGTAATCAAATGTGCATTTGATTACATATAGAAATCCTCCTACATCGATGTTCACCCACTTGTAGTCCTTTTCAGTTCATTTGGATATCCTCTGGTGTTGGTCCCTTTAAACTCCCTCAAATGTGCTCATCAATATGTTAGGGTAAAAACAAAGTGATATCCCATAGTGTAATATTGCCTGTAAAAATAATTTTACTACCACTTAAAGACCACCACCCACATATATACTGTGGCAGGGCAGCTCTATTGCTGGAAGCAACGTACCTGTACGTCGTTTCATGCAATAGATGGTGTAAGCGTGCGCCCGCTGCACGGAGAAGGAGCCGATGCGTGATAGCTTTACAGAGAGGCAGAATGGGGATCTGCCTATGTAAACAAGGCAGATCCCCATTCTGACAGGGGACAACATGGAGATCTGCTGTTCCTAGTGATTAGAAACAGCGATCTCTGTGTTGTTCCTGTCAGCACTTCCCCCACACAGAAACAAAACACCAACAGGGAACATATTTAACCCTTTGATCGGCCCTGATGTCAACCCCTTCCCTGCCAGTGTCATTTATAGAGGTGATCACCAAAAAAAAGCTCTATTTGTGGGGAAAAAAAGGACATCAATTTTATTTGGGTACAGCGCTACATGACCATGTAATTGTCAGTTAAAGTAACGCAGTGCTGTATCGCAAAAAATGGCCTGGTCATGAACCTTCCTAGCGGTATTCCCGAGTGTGGCTCGGGGTGAATTTTCAGTACCAAAAGTGGTAACCCCAAGCCACACTCGGGATCGCATCACAGGATCCATGTACAGCTTACTTACCTTGTCCCCTGGATCCTGCAATGTCTCCCCGCTGTGTCTGCGAGCCGCTGTGTCTCCGCTCGATTCACAGTGCCGAGCTCCGTTCCCTGTGAGCGGTGCGACCAAATTCAAAAAGTGAAAAACACATATACATACAGTACACTGTAATCTTACAGATTACAGTACTGTATAAAAAAATTACACATCCCATTTGTCCCTAGTGGTTTGTCCAGTGCCCTGCATGTAGTTTTATATTATAAAAACTGTTCTTTCTGCCAGGAAACTGCAGATTGTCCATAGCAACCAAAAAGTGTCCGTTTACATCAAAAGTGGTTTTTGGCCAGCTAGAAAACAGCGATAATAAATTAGAATCACTTGCAGAATTGAGCGATAGTGATTTGTGGGGAAATTCATCATCAAACACTGAAAGTAATGACAGCGATAATTCTGCAACTGAGCAAATTTTTGTGTTTTTGATTTTATTACATTATTGAATAATTTTTATTATTATTATATTATTATTTGTTCTTATTATTTATAGTGATTTATTATATTATAATTTATGATTTCATGTTTCAAACTTTATCATACCCGGGATGTCTACTAGACTCTTGTTTGGACAGATTTAAGTGAGTTATTTCTAAGAATTACAGGCCTGCAATATAAAACGCCAAATTTCCATGCAAAACATTGCACAGCTTTCAGCATCAAAAATCTGACATAATCATACTGCCAGGGAGGTTAAGGGGATAAATCCTTCCGGGGCTGAAGTGGTTAAAGGAGTAACTCTTACATCAGAAAAGCAGCAGAAAAAACCTTTGGTATCATATACTCAACATATAATGAAAACTCATTTATTCAGGGAAGCCTATCCCACGCCCACCTACTGTAACAACTGTTACCGAACCACCCCCATCAAATCATTCTCCGCAGCTATTACCTTTTGTACAGTACCACCATCCCCTCCCTTTAGAATGTAATCTCTATGAGCAGGGCCCTCCTGTACCTTCTGTATTGAACTGCACTGTAATTGTGCTTGTCCCCCTTCTACATTGTAAAGCGCTGTGTAAACTGTTGCCACTATATAAATCGTGTATAATAATAATAATAATATAATGATACTCAACACATCACTTGCGGTCCGGGACACCCTATGCGTTATGTAATGCCCACGTGACTTCTTCAGGGCTCATCAGGGCTTACCAGAGCCCTATCTCGATTCAGCACTCTGCACCTCTGCACAAGAGCACTGGCTCTCTCTGTTCTCTTCCTCACAGGGTAGATTGAAGATTGATAGCAGCGGCCATTGGCTCCTGCTGCTGTCAATAAAATCCTATGACAAAGGATTGGGGGACGGAGCAAAATTACACTGTCTGTGTCAATGGATGCAGCCAGCAGGGCTCAACCTTAAAATTAAGGCACTCAGAATCTAGTGCAGCTGTTCATGGTAACCAATCAGCTTAAGCCTGTTCAATTAAGCTTTGGTAATAAAACCTGGAAGCTGATTGTTTTTTTAGGCAGAGCTGCACCAGATTTTGCACTTTTCAGTCTTAGTAAATAACCCCCAGTGTGCTCTTTGCTTTCCATGCTTCCTGTTTCCTGTTTCCCCTACTTTACCATTAAAAAAATCACACCCTGAGTAGCCACACTCAAGCTAGACCACAGAATGTAGGCAGGCCCTCTCGATCATCATGTAAAATGATGGACCGATGATAATGGTGGAATGTGTATGACAAGAAGAGGACCAGTCAAAAAGTGCATAGGAAGTCTGCAGGATTGAGGAATAAGGTAAGTATATCTACTTATTTCTCTACACTTACAAAAAAACATGGAGTGCGGATGACCCCCACTGCAAAGATCATTTTTTCACCTAACCTGGAGTTCAGCTCTTAAATATCACCTATTGATTTTACCTATTAATACCCATTATCAGTATCACAGTTATTTACCAAAACACCATAATCTTATTTTGCAAATATGTAGGAACACCTCTTTTTTTCTTATCTCCCCCAATGGCAACCTAGCTATAACTGGTATTTGGGAGGGGAATAATGAAAGAGGCACTTTAAAGTGGTTGTAAACCCTTACAGACCACTTTAACCTACAGGTAAGCCTAGATTAAGGCTTACCTGTAGGTGCAACAAATATCTCCTAAACCTACACGGTTTAGGAGATATTTGCAAATGAAAGGCACGGTGTTTGCGATGCATGCGCCATAGACAACGGCGCGCAGGTGCACTAAGCGTTAGTAATGAAGCCGTGAGTGGCGGCACCCGCACACATGCCCCTGAAAGAAGAAGAGCTCGCTACTAGCAAGGAAATCTGTGACATTGCGGGCTTCTCCTGCAGGTAAATGACACATAATGGGCTACTATGCGATGCATAGTAGCCCATTATGCTTTACCTTTGCAGGGAAACAAAGAGGAAGTTAACCCATCAGGGTTTACTTCCTTTTTAATGTGTACATAATCATGTACAATATGCCCAGCTTTTTAAGTGCAGTGCCAGTGATTGGAGGAGGATCTCCTTTCAGTGATCACCTTGTCATCCATTCATTGATCTTGTTTCATTCATAGAAGCTCTAATACTGGTTTCTATGAATGGGGTGGCTGATAAGAAAGGGTGGTCAAAGTCGAGCACTCTTGATGCGTGCACATGACATTCCCCAGTTCTATTAACCCCCACTGCACCAGAAAATTATGGCAGTGGGATAGGGGGATTGATGGTGGAAAAATTTAAGGAAACCAGGAGCCAGCAGCACAAGGGACACATCACATTAATAGTAAGTCATGTTTCTTGTGCTTATTTTTTTTGTTTTTTTATCTCGACTGCACTTAGGCTTTAAGTGGCCTTAAATAGGTAACTCAGTAACATAAATTGTATATTTGCCTATAGTTCCATATACAGTAAGTAATCAAAAAGGGAAAACATGTTTGCTACTAGACATGTGCATTCGTTTTCGTCCGAATGCATTTTCGTCTGAATTTCTGGGATTTTTGCGTTCGTTTTAACAAACGATAACGAACGTGCAGAGTCTGAAATATGAAAGATCCGACATAAAAAAGCATTATTTCCGTTTCGTTGCGACAACAGTTCGATATAGATAGAAGATTCGACATGACGGTGACAATAGCGATCTGTGTCTATCGAATCTGCAGTTGAATGTGGCTAACCTAACTCTATTAGTCCGAGATTATTCGACATAGAGAGAAAAGATTTGACATTATAGAGACATGAAGATTCGACGAAGCAGCTAAAAACATACGATCGCCGCAAGCAGACATTTATGGTCAAATGCTCCGCCCATAAGCTATAGAAGAATTCTAATGTTGGATGACTAGTAATACTAATTAATAAATATAATTATTACTAGTCATGCAACATTAGAATTCTACTATAGCTTGTGGGCGGAGCATTCGACCGGAAATGTATGATTGCGGCGTCGTACAGTTTAGCTGCTTCGTCTAATCTTCTTAGAACATTCGACACACCATAAGCCTTCAATGACAGATTCAACCTCAATTAATACGGATTTTCGGACGAATGCATTTTTTTACGAAACAAAATAAATAAAAACTAATTTCAGAAGTAACTAAATAATGTTATTTTTCGGACGAAAACGAAATTCTGAAATGAAATATTTCCGTGTGCACATGTCTATTTGCTACTAGTAGACATGAGATTCAAGACCAAACAAGGCCTTTCTTCCTTTAGGTACCAGGCCAGATTACTTTTTTTTTTTCCTATGTGGTGTATTTTCATCTGTCACATATCTCAGCGCAGCCCCTTGACTTGTCTGACTCTCCTTAGTCATTTTGTCTAAGAACTCTAATCCTGTCTCTAGCCCATAATTTCATGATTGTTGCTACTAGAAGCCATCTGACAGGTTAAAGCTGCATCCCAAACTGAGAATATTATGTACACAATTCACACTTGCCTTGTAAGTTGTGATTCAGATTTTTTGCGCAACATTTGAAATTTAAACCATTTTCCAAGATTTCATCACAGAATAATCTGTTTCATTTTGTCATGCTTGCTAACCTGCCTGGCGGTATGATTCTGTCAGATTTTAGGTGCTGAAAGCGGTACCATTATTCTTCATGGATATTTGGCATTTTATATTGTAGGCCTGTAATTCTTAGAAATAACTCACTTAAATCTGTTCAAACAAGAGTCTAGTAGACATCCCGGGTATGAGGAAGTTAAAAAAAAATCATAAATTATAATATAATAAATAACTATAAAATAATTATAACAAATAATAATATATTAATAATAAAAGTGTTTTTCAGTGTTTGATGACGAATTTCCCCACAAATCGCTATTGCTCAATTCTGCGAGTAATTCTAATTTATTATCGCTGTTTTCTAGCTGGTCTAAAACCACTTTTGACGTAAAGGGACACTTTTTGGTTGCTATGGACAATCTCCAAATTCCAGGCAGAAAGAACAGTTTTTATTATATAAAAGTGCATGCAGGACACTGGACAGACCACTAGGGACAAAGGGGGTGTGTAATTATTTTATACAGTACTGTAATCTGTAAGATTACAGTATACTGTATGTGTACTGTGTTTTAACTTTTTTGAATTTGGCGCCGATCTCAGTCCCCGTGCGTCGTAACGTCGCAGGGAACGGAGCTCGGCGGCAATCGGGCACTGTGTGAATCGAGCGAGGAGACAGCTCGATCGCACAGCGGGGAGGCATCGCAGGATCCAGGGGAGAAGGTAAGTAACTCTGCCTGGATTACTGCGATGCAATCCCGAGTCTGGCTCGGGGTTACCGCTTTTGGTGCTGAAATTTAACCCCAAGCCAGACTCAGGGAATACCGCCAGGGGGGTTAAGTTAATGTTAAAAAAGATGATCATTTTTTATATCACTTTTTCTCATCAGAGATAGCTACCTATGTATTGGTCTACAATATGTTAGTAGAGCTGCATAATGGTCTATACAATTCATGCTGAGAAAAATTATTCTGTATTTTAGATTCCTTAAACACAGTCTCTTTTCCATTCATACTGAAACATTAGCAAAACAAGACATCAATAAGTGTAACTAGAGTTATGCTTCCTGTTAAAGCAAAATAGCTATAACATGCTCTGTGATACTATACATACACAATGGTAAATTACAGGAAGAACAGAGTGTATTACATTCGTCTCATACTTGCTGAAATGTTAAGTTGCTTCCAATGGAGTGTTGTGGCAGTGTTATGAAAAGCTGTAATTACTGTGCCTCCAGCATTTCATCTATTTTAGAATGGTTAGCAGAAATGCGGCCTATTAAAGTGTCTTTAATTTGATGAAATTGGAATATGTGTACCGCACACATAAAACTATAACTATATGAAAGGCAAGAGCAAAATGCAAGTTGCAATATACTATTAAATGCTTTATCAGGGAGTAGTAGGCACAAAATGACCTTTGAGTACTAGACCCAATAACTTTCCATTTTATTTTTATATTTAAACTGGAGCAGAGGCCAGGTTGTTTAAGATTTAGGATATGCTAAGATTTATGCTGAGGCCACGTTAAATCTCCTGCCAGACCTTTGTTGCTTTATCCTCTGCAACCAGCAAATAGATCCCCCCCACACTTCTAGCTTGTCATGACAACAGCTGTTCAGCTGTGAACTTAACTTGTTGGCTTTCCTCTCCTCTTAAGTGCATTCTCCATATATTCCTGTGTAGACACTTATAGGGGCTGCTGATTGCTTTGAAAGCAATTGGTGTACTGCTGCTATAGCAGTTTCTTTTGCACAAACTGTACCTTTTGTGAGGCTTCAGTCCTAAATAGGGAATCACAGCTTACACCGTGCTGTTTTCAAGCAATAAAAGTGCTAACTCCACCACTTTATAGTGTATATATTGTTAAGCTATAAGAGGTTATGAGGAAGTTTTTCGATGAATTATATACCAGGTACTAACTTATTAATGTTTCCAAGTCATTCATTCCATCCAAGCCTTTCAAAAGCAACACAAGTCACTCACTACAACAATCTGATTTCTGTTTTTTAGGGAACAGATTGTCTGATTATTAGTGAGGTATTTAGTGGTCTAAAACCTGGCAATGAAGGAGTAAGGGAGATTTATTCCGCTTATAAGGAAAACAAATATTCACAGGTGGGGGGTGGAAGAGTCAAGTTAAAAGACATTTTAAGGCTAGGAACATTACAGTTTAATATTGAAAATGGGACCAAACTGTGAGTGTGTGGCATATATGTAAGAGCACCTTAGGCCACAAAATCTTTAGTATATTGTGAGGAAAGATTGGGATCTCTGTTGAGTCTTTTATTGCTGTGTGTGCACCTTTTGGGGAAATTTACCATCACGTCATCTTAAAATCAGTTGTCTGGACAAGAAATATTTGTAATGGGACTGAAAACAGAGATCCTAACCTTTCCTCTCTCTCCTAAAAATAAATGTTTTCGCTATTGATTAGTCCCCTTTAAAAAACTATGCCTCCATTGTATGTTCTTGTGCGACACCCATCATATATGCAAAGAGACAGGAAGTGATTGTGAAAATTCCCAATTGTAACAAAGATTGCACTAAAAACATACATAAAAATGTTCTAATGCTTCCCAATTCTTATATTAAAATTAAAGAGAGATTTGGCTACAGTTGGAATTTAAAATGCTTGATATGTCAACATGGTATGGAAACTACATATATTGTTAAATGATAGACAACACTTTCTCTTCTGTCTTAGGCCAGTTGCCTGGACAAGAAATGAGAGAAAATCTCCCCAATGGGGATTACAGTATTTCTTACTCTTCTTTTAAAAACAATTTATGTGATTATAAATAAGACTCCAATAGGGAGCTCTCCTACCTTTTTCTGTCATGACACCATTCAAATAGACAGGGAATAAATGGGAGATATCCAGGTATGACACAATGACAGCAATTCAAACTTTACAGAAGTTCTAATGCTTCCCTACCCTGTCCAAAATAAAAACATAGGCTAGGCTTGAAGTAGACATTTAAATGCTTGATATGGCAATACGGTGTAAAAACTCTGACACTTTAAAGGTCAAAAGATTTGGAACGCCTCAATTTTTTTTAGCTTTTATGCAGTTCAAGTCCATTATGAAACGTTTAATGGTGCATAGGTAAGTAGTTAACTGCCAAAGGTTCAAAAAGATAATAAGCTATAACCTAAAAAGCATAGATCTTTCATGTAGAGACATTGCAAAGAAAGGAGGACAGGAATAAACCTGATAAACTTAAAGCCACAACATAATCAGAAGACAGGTTTTCAGAGTTCAACAGTTTGTATGACTGACTTTAAACACAGCTTAACAATTGTTAAAGCAAAGTAAGTCTCATGTAGAACTATGCAAAGAAGACTTCATGCTGCAGGTTTGGCAAGGTTTTTGGAAGTGGCAGAAAAAAGCCAGTGCTAAAATGGCTGGGCCAGAAACCTCTAGCATGGGACTACTGGGGGAAGGTATTTTGGACCTACTTGGGTACAGAGTTAGAAATCTTTGGTTCATCACACATGGTTTTGTACGACTCTGAGTAGGTAAAATGATAGTTCCTCAGTGTGTTATAGCAACTCTCAACCAAGGAGGAGGAGGCATAATGGTCTGGGACATTTTTTATTAGATTTAGAGTTTAAACGTGGGTAAAGTGACTAGTTCCATGAACCAAAAAGTCTGCTACTGCAATACAATACCATCTGGTCTACACTTAATTGGTCACATATTCTTATTCAAGATATTGCCCCTAATATATGACCATAGGGGAAAAAAACAAGATAGCAAACTTTAAATAATGGAATGGTCAGCAAAGTCTCCATACGTAAACACCTTTGAGATTGTTTGAGATGAACAGGACAGAAAGGTTTTTACCTTTACCTTTGTTACCAAAGTAACCGAAAAGCGTAACAATTCCCTAATTTAACTTCCATTTCCAATTGTTTACTGTTTAAAGGTACTCAGAAATAAATCATTGAACAAATAAATTGCATCAATTAAGAAAATGAGAAAATGTAGATGTACAAAAACCTTTGGTTGGTAGTATATATTCTTAAATGGAAGACAGTAAGCCAATCAGAATCCAAGAGCATTTTGCTACACTTAAAAGAAAGAAAATAAGAAACACTTCATAGCTCTGTGAGCAGATGCACAAATTAACAATAAAATTCAGCAAAAAGAAATGAAGTGTGATTTTGTATGCGGAGTGCACACATAGCAAATCTCTTTGTGCTCTTACTCTGACAGCTTTACTTAAAAGCATCTTGAATTTAGTCAATGCTCCTGCAGTATTCCAAAGACAAGTGAACTGCTAAATCCAAAAGATTGTTAGTGTAATCAATATTTTGGAAGCTGTGGGGCATGTGAAGTTGAATGTCTTTAAAAGTCCTAGCTATTTATTTCCACAAGTGTTATCCCAAAGCAGTTTTCCTGACAGTTTCTGCACTTCAGCCATCAATCTATTTAAATGCTCACCATCTAAAATTCGAAGAGATCTTCAGAGAAGATTCCCTTAGATGTATTATATTTGCATAGTTATACTTTATTTCTGTTCTGAGGATGGATTAACAGTTTCACAACAGAAAAATGACTTTCTTTCACTTTTCTAGAATTTTACACACACAGGGAAGACACTTTGTTGGGTTTTATATTTCATTCCTTATCATATATTTGGCAAAACAAGTTTCCATTTTGTATTAGCTCCAAGTTGAAAAATCACCTTTTTTAACTGCACTCATAAAACCTGTATGCGCTGAGCCCATTTATTTGTAGTTTGGGATCCTGGAAAATTGTAATTCTGCTAGTGACATGATGATTTAGTACTAAAGAAAGCCTGAATAGCGTGAAGAAAATAGAATGAGTGATGTTTTGTTTGTACTATGTGGGGGAAAACATATTTAGCTCTTTCATGAAAATACACTACAGCTATCATGGGTGACAACATATGTGGACATAAAGCAAATGTGATTTTTCTTGTCCTTATAATTAGGAATTGGCATTTGTAACAGTCTAGAAATTCCCAGGAATGGGTATTTGTAATGGTCTAAATCTCCAGTCTTGTAATAGTGCAACCTTACATCTCAGGGATAGCTGTTTGTCGTGTTTTTTTAGGTGTATTCTACCCCTCTGAGAGCTCAGTCTCAGACTTTAAGGCTCCCACTGAGGCTAACAGTTCTCCTGAATCTCCTCAGTGCTGAAAATGGATGCTTATATACACTGTCAAGACAAGGTCCTCTGGAAACCAAGGCAAAATGCCAATTGGCATCTCCCCCACCTCCTAAGCTAAAGTAAAGCTTGCTATTTCATAGTACAGTGGTGCAGAAATGACCAGCTGCCTATTGACCGTTTGAGTTACACCTTTTGCTCTATTGAAAATTAAGAGGGAAGGGAAGTCATGAAACAACATGATCATTCCTCTGTGATTTCATACATGAATATAATTGTGGAATATGTCATTGTTTTTTGTCTGCAAACCTTCATGTTGTGATGATGTTAGAGCTGAAGCAGATTCAAGGCTGTTATTCTGGGATTCATCTGAGAACTAAAGTAAAGTATAACTCATCAAGTGCATTATTTTTTCTACTAGTAACTTTAAACGCTTGATGTTTCTGATACAAGACATATTTTTAATGTGGCTATACAAACTGTAATAAAAAATCAGCAAAACGATTTCTAAAGTTAAAAAAGGGATATAACATTGGTTAAAGAGTAGAGTTAACTCTATGGGTTGTAAACTTTTAATTAAAAATAAACTTTTTAATAATTCACCCGTCACACTAAGTTATGTATAAAAGCTATGGTTGAGCAGATTTTCCATTCACTTCAAAGCTGTATCTTTCTTAATACTGATTGCATATAACAGATGCATTAAATGTTCTTGGTACTTCCTTTTTTATATTGGTCACAGTAAATGCCATATTGTCATAGCAGTAAAATGGCTGTAGCATATAGACTTAAAAGACACTTACGGTACTTTTTTTTAAAAACTATTTTGGCCACCTTGAAGAAGTATACTGTTACTGTATATATTTATTAAAGTACTCAGATTTTCTAACAATGCCTTTGACTATTTGCTAATCATCATACCAATTCAATATAATTTGTTTTATAGTATTTCCTTTACTCAATCACCAGTAAAAAAATAAGCAGAATTTCTTCACACACTATTGCTCTTATAAAAATATATGAACACAATAATGCTTTAATAAGAAAAAAGGTAAAAACAAGTAATAACAAAAAAGTTGTTTTTGTACTATAGCTGTAAGCTGAAAACTTTATTAGATGCTGGATAGAAGCAATATATCTGTATTACAATACTGTCCGATTGGAAGTCTTTCTAACATCTTATGACCTAGTTAGTAGTTGAGATTTATGTGCCTGTCAGGAGTTAAGGGTTTCATCTTAGTAGGAAAGGAGCAAAGATTGTCTTTTTTCCCATTAAGGAAATTCTGTCTATGCAACTCTGTACAGTTCAATAACTACCACCAATTGACATGAACAGAATGGCTTTTATTTGCTTGCCCTTTTTAGTCAGCTTATTTTTGCAACAGGCTTATTTATGGTTTTTCTCAACAGTGCCATTTTAAGTTAGTTAAGAATGAGAGCATTTTCAAAGAAAAAAAAAACACCTGCAAAATAGTTTAGTTACTGAGCAGTTTTCAACTGTAGCATGAGATACAGTCTGAATCCTAAATATTGAAATGAGTTAGCATGTAAAAACCATCTGAAATAAAATTTTCAATCTCGTTGTTGAGTTGAACCTGATTCACCAAAAATATTATGTCAATAGTGATTTTTTTAAAGCAAAAATCCATGATGGCTCTTGATTTGATTTGTTGTTAAGGAGAATTTGAGTCCACGGTAGATTGGACATGTCCTCTTAGCTCACCAACTCTCAGTATTGTTGTAGATCTCTAAACGGGTTGTGTACATGATTGCACTTGCTGCCTTAATTGCATTTCTTGGGGTCTTTTTACACCTTCTGCCTCACATGTACATGGTGTTTAAAATCAGTTTGGGGCCGTATAGTAGTACTATAATTATAAAGGATTATTTAATATCAGGGTATTAAAGCTGAACTCCAGGTATTGATATTTTCGTATGTTACATTGGTCCAGCTTGGGCCAGTGTAAGTATGCATGTTACACACTTGGCTGAGCTTCATGAAGAACTTGGTATTTCTAAATGGATGCAAAACATTCTCTGGTTGGACCAGGTGGAGATGAGTTAATCAATAAACTTGAGGATTGGATGTAAAACTGAAAGAACACTACTGAGAGAAATATGAGTGCTACATTCACTTTCTCTTTTTCTCGGCATTGCTATATTGCAGGCTGTAAGTATCAAATTTCCGACCCAACTGCAGTTGTTAATTTCATAAATTCTTGTCAGATGTTATTGTTGCATCTGTTGCATGTTTATATATTTATATTTAAATATATAATTTGTATAAATATATATATCTAGTGCACTCACCTATCCCCCTACTGCATTTACCTCTGCTCCTCGCAGGAGGAGAAAGGCACACCACGCTATCAGCCCGTACCCTCTTGTGCAAAAGGTTGAGCGGTGTTATTGTTGGGTCTTGTCTGCAGCCAGGCCAGAATCCTCCCGAGAATGATCCTCGCCTCTACCGTGAGCAGAGGCAAGTCCTTAATTTCCCCAGTAACATGAATGTCCACACCCGCTGAAGCTCCAACTTAAGATTTATTCTCGCTTTACAAAACACAGTCTCTTGGATAGACAAAGAAAGGTTGGAGCAAAGGAACAGCACAGCTCAAGGTGTGGAGGAGGTCCAGGCACAAACGTAGCTCTTCACTGTACTACTCAGATTCTCAAGCAGTATACTAGGTGCACAGACCGTGAGTTTGGTCTCTGCCACAGACCCGGTGAATAAGGCCACTGCCACTGACCTGTTGAACGTGAACTTCCTTCTTAGAACATGGCCCCTATCAAGGAGAAGATTACCCCCCAGAGAGTCAACAGACCCTTCCTTCACTGTGAATCCCACAGTGGTCCTTCGGAATGATCCTCCCTTCTCTGAGAGTGCGGGTCCCCTTGCAAGGTGGCACCCTGGACTCCTCAATCCTTAGCGGACCCCAGCCAAAGGTGCTGGGCCCCGGGCCTTCTCCTCATCCCCTGGGTCTTTATACCCAGGCGAGCAGGACAGCAGGGTAGTACCTCACCCCAGGCTAAAGGTGCCTGAGATGGAACAGGAACACAGCCTCCGGGCCTAGGGCACCCGGAGATGAACCGCACTCACTCCCAGGCTGAAGGTGCCTGGGGGTGAACCCCGATCAGGAGATGTCTGCCCCTTTTATACCCTGTCCCAGCATGCACAGCAGGTTCCCCGCCCCACCTTACGGCTGCCGAGAGGGGACACAAAAGGCATAGCACTACGCTCGTGGTTCAACCCCGTCCCAGAATGGCAGCACCACCCGCAGGCCACAGGGAACTAATCACCAGCATTATCCCCTGAGGACAAAAATGGTCCATAGCCACTAACAAATCAAGGTGTCTGAGCCTAATTACCTGTAGCGATACCTTCAACTAAGAGGGCCGCAGAGTTAGTTTGGGCCCTGAATACAGCTCCGCCAACCCTCGGCTATTTACTCGACCCCCTACTGGCACAGTTAGTTATGGCAGCAATATAATTCTTATGCTATATGATTAAACTCAGACACCAAGGCAATAATGAAAGGGTTATCTAATTTACTTTAGACTTGTGGTAAAAAGGTTAACAGTGGTAACAGTTTACAGGTAATAGGTTGCAGAGCCCTGCAGCAATAAACACACTTATGCATTAAATGAACAGTAAAGGTGCGCCGCCCGGGCGACTGTTAATTAGGCGCCCTGTGGCGCAGTAACTAAATTAACTAACTAGCTGGCCAGGCCTGGCTCAGATATCTAAAACCCAGTCTATAGGGGATGATGGTTTCTTCACCGGCAAGTCTTTAAAGGTGGTGCACATAATAGAACAACATTTGTAATCCAGTGGGACGACCGTAACAGAATAAATACTTTACTGAAGAACCTCTGCGTTCAGCTCTGATATGGATCTCCAGTGAGAGTATCAGATATAAACTTGTGGGCCACGGCAGTCTATAGGCACATCAGCAATAATCAGTATATGGTCTGAGCATACGCTCGCTCACCCCTCTGGACGCGATCCCAGTCCGGGAACTTCCACCGACTGTGTCCTCACACACAGTGTCTCCAGCGATCGGGTCCCCGATCCAACCAAGGCTGTAGATAAGCGAAGTCAGATGCCACCCAGGCTCGCAGTGGGGTGGAAGGCTCTTTGGTGCTGCGCAAGGCCTCAGGCTTCAGGCCTTGCACTCCGGCACATCCGCACAGGAGGATCAGTCACTGAAGTCTCGTGTCCCCAAAGAGGCCGAGCCCCGCCTCGCCTCCTCCTTTTATAACCCCTCCCATGAGTCTCTGGGTGGAAACATTGCCGAAAGGGGGTTCTGGGTAAGGTAGTCCTGGGAGTCTTAAAGGGGACCCCGCTACATACCACTCAGAGACTCCCCTAAATTGACCATCCGCTACACATTCCCCCTACTGATGGACACTGGTCCCCAGTGTCTGGAACAAACCAATGCCTCCCGAATATATATATATATTAGCAGAGTGTCTCAGAGGGAGCTTGGAAAAGTCCTGTTCAGTGTTTAAAAATCTCCCAGGCTCCTCTAATGCACATTTGGAGATCTCTAATAATCTGTCCCATTTTGGTTTTGCTCATCTCCACTGGGGCAATTTACACTCACCTGGAACCTACAGGCAGTGCTCTCAAACCTGGGGAACAAGGTTTGAAGAGCTGAAAGGTTAGTGTAAGCTGTAAAACTGCATTTATGGGGACTGAGAAGCACTAGGCTTGCTCAGCCTGATAGTCAGGATTTGTGCCTCTGAAGTTAGTGCGGGACATGGCTAGGATTTTGGTTTTGAAGTTTTTGTCCTATTACTTTTTGGAACACTGTACAGCACCTGTACTGTAAATAGACTTGTAAATAGCATGAATAAATACAGCCCTGTTTTTCACAACCTCACTGGAATGGTATCTGTTTCCGAAAGTGTGCTCACCCCAGGGAGCTATGTACCTGCTATCTATCTCCAGCTATATATATATATATATCTATATATATATAGATATATATATATATATATAATTAGAGATATCTGGCATATTGTTTATTTGTTTGCTGCAGACATAAAGGCTACCATTTTTATAATTGTTCTCTGGATATTTGCCGTACTATGTTGAATCGTGACATTTGTTTTTCATATGTTTTTGGATATACAACCAAGTAGAAGTATCCTTTCACAATCTTCTTATTGAAATGCAGTATATACCATTCATTATTATTTATTTTTGTAAGAAAATGTGTCACGTTTTCCAATTCTCAAACTAAATTCAATTATCATCTGGCTTAGATTTGTCCCTGTTTGATTCACAAATGGTTGTCTAACTTGGCATCAGATATGGTGTCTTTATTGATTTTTGCTGTGTAAATAGCAGTGAGCTGATGACTACTGTGGATTACAAATTCAGATAGATGTGTATTTTATTGTCACAGTGTACAGTCTCCGGAAGAACCTATATTACTTCAGGTTATGAACTTTAAAAAACAAATGTTATCAACATCCACATTTAAATCATTTCTCTTTTGCTATATTTTATTCGACAAAGGCAGTCTTTTTGCCAGAAAAAGTTCAGCATGTTTGACTTCATGTACCATGGGGTGTACATGTTGAATTGAATGTGTAGATATCTAGAGACAGTTTATGAATTTAAGTGTTTCTTTAAGTTACTATTGTTAGAATAAAAATTTGAGGTTAACTGCTTACCTGCCTTACTGCCTGATCTCCGGCTGAGTGGGAAGATTTACTAAAGCTGGTGCACACAGAATCTGGTGCAACTTTGCGTAGTAACCAATCAGCTTCTAAGTTTTATTTCCAAAGCTTAATTGAACGAGCTGAAGTTAGAAATGAATTGGTTACTATGCACAGCTGCACCAGATTCTGAGTGCACCAGCTTTGGTACATCTCCCCCATTATGTCACAACTATGTCCTGCAGCATCATAGAACCTGGTAGATGGAACAACAGTGCTCCAAGAAGGACCACACATCTGACACACAAACAACTGTTTGATTCCAAAGAGTCTTTTGGCACTGCAGCCATTAATGAGTGTGAATATTTACTCTGCAGGCAGTGAGAAAGGTATATATGAGTTATTTTCTTTACAGGGAACAGTTATTTTCAAGTTTATATTCTCATCATTATCAGATGAGTCAGTTGTAAATCATATAGCACTTACTATAAGCATTTGGCAGATGCTGTTTAACTTAGGCCCACATTTTCATCTATTGTACAATGTTTTTGTAGAACAACCCTTTCTGTTCCTAGGCTCAGCCCTTGATAACACTATCAATGTAAACCAAAAATCAAAAGCAGGTGTGGGCAGGGTATGTCTATCAAACTCATGAAAGGTTCATGTGAGGCTACAAGTACAAAGTGTGTCAAGACTCTGTTACATATGTAGGTATTTTCTACTGCTTTTAAACAGAAATGATATGCAAAGGTGACTTTTTTTTGCTGATGTGCTTTGACACAATAAACTGTGCTAACAAATCTGTGATAGACACTGACGAACTTTAGATTTTAAACATAGACCCTCTTTTAGTGATTGACAGATACATGCTGAACATGAAAATATTTCATGAGATTAAAGCTTGTCAGGTGAGTATCTCAGATTACCAGCTTGGTATTTAACCATGCGCTTGTTGATAGCTCTCAATTTGACTTTACAAAAATGCAGGACGGTAACCATGATCCTGCTCCTGACTTCTCTTTAACCACTTCCGGACCACCGCACGACTATATACCTTGGCACTTTGAAGAGGGATATCTCTGTTATGGTAGCAGCTATCTGCCATAACCCAGATATCCTCATCTTCAGGCAGCGGTCCGATTTCCTATAATGGTGGTCTCTGCAGCGGATTCACCGCAAGATCACCGTTATCAGCGGTGGGCCCCCCCGCCATTCTCCTGTGCCCTCTGGCGCTTACCGGAGCGGAGGCGATCGGGTCCTCTCTCATGCTGGGTATGGAGACGAGTGAGGGGAATATGGCCCCTACCCGTCTGGGACAGAAGCAACGTCAAAACGTCACTTCCGCCCATAGCTCTTAAAGGGACATTTCTTTTGTAATTTTTTTCAAATGACACTTTTTTTTAGTTTTTTTATTGCATTTTAGTCCTTTTTGACCCCAGATATCATATTTAAGAGGACCTGTCATGCTTTTTTTCTATTACAAGGGATGTTTACATTTCTTGCAATAGGAATAAAAGTGGCACATTTTTTTTAAATAATAGTGTAAAAAATAAAAATAAAAGGTAAAATAAATAAGAAAAAATAAAATAAAAATTTAAACGCACCCCATCTCGCCGAGCTCGCGTGCAGAAGCGAACGCATACGTGAGCATCGCCCGCATATGAAAACGGTGGTCAAACCACACATGTGAGGTATCACCGAGATCGGTAGAGTGAGAGCAGAAATTCTAGCCCTAGACCTTCTCTGTAACTCAACAAAAGCAACCTGTAGAATTTTTTAAACGTCGCCTATGGAGATTTTTAAGGGTAAGTTTGTCGCCATTCCACGAGCGGGCTCAATTTTGAAGCATGACATGTTGCGTATCAATTTACTCAGCGTAACATTATCTTTCACAATATAAAAATTGGGCTAACTTTACTGTTGTCTTATTTTTTAATTCAAAAAAGTGTATTTTTTCCAAATAAAGTGCGCTTATAAGACCGCTGTGCAAATACGATGTAACATAAAGTATTGCAATGACCACCATTTTATTTTCTAGGGGGTTAGAAAAAAAAATTATAATGTTTGGGGTTCTAAGTAATTTTCTAGTAAAAAAACGTGTTTTTAACTTGTAAACAACATATCTAAAAAAGAGTCCCGGTCCTTAACATTTACAACATACATTACAGTATAAGAAGAAAACAGTACAGCACAGACTCAAGTGAAAAAAGGTTGCCCTCCCACAGAGAAGAAAATGAGAAGACCGATGAGTCTAGCTGCACAGATTTTATAATGGATTATATGTTGTCAGCACTAGCATCTTAAGGCAGAGTGGTTTTCATACAGGACTGTAGGCTTTCAGCTCTGATGGCTTTAGTAATAGATTAGTATGCTGTAGGAGGATTTTGAAAAGTTTTAAGTAGTGTTCGAATTAGCAGAATCCTTTGGCTAAGGGTTAAGTTTTGGGTGAGACAATCTAAAGGTTCATTTTAATATTTTAAGGGTTGGTTTAAGTATTTATAGTTCATGCAGGTATGGGTTAAATGATAAGGTTTATTTTGGGACTGGAGATACTTAAGAACTTGTGTGACTCTGGAGAATCTTAGGATTTTTGTTGTTGTTTTCAGCAGTTCCGAAACCATATAACATTAACAATCTATTTATTTAAATCTCACTTAAAAAGTATATAAACTCAAGAACAAAAATACAATAAATTACAGCTTGTCGTCCTTTGTTGTGGTGGCTGCATTTGTTTTTAGGCTTTTGTCCTTTTTTTTGTTACCTGGTAATCAATAAGACACTTGCTGTCCTAGGATGACAATTACTGTACTGTACCCATGGGTGAGCAGCATTGTCACCTTAGGACAGATTTTTTTTTTTTAATTAACAAACACCTTCTCCTCTCCTGTAGTCCAAATCACAGAGAGGTGTTTTGTAGTTCACAGAGCTAGATGAGAATGATGCTAACAGTGCAGAGGCTGAGAGCAAAATTTCCGACTATGGGATTATGTTCGGGTTTATATACACGTTTAGGTAACCTGGGTGGATGTGGCACAGTTGAAATGTATAGTGCTAGTAATTTACCAATAATTTACCTAATTTAATTTTTTTTCATATTATTCAGATAAAACACACACACACACACACACATTGAAAGTGTCAGACCCTTTCATGACATATTACCTTTTGTATCAATTGACCCTCCCTTTTTAGATTGTCAGACATATTGACAGGATTTTTTTTTCTTAAAGTCAAAATTACATTTTTAGTTATTTTTTTGCTTTTAAAGGTACATGAGAGATATGGGTCTTTTTGACCCCAGATCTCTCAATAAAGAGGATCTGTCATGCTTATTTCTATTACAAGGCATGTTTACATGCATGCTCAGAAGCATTGAACTTAATTTTTCTCGGCTCGTTGGAGTGTTTTACGTCACCGCATTTTGGACGGTCGGAATTTTGTCTGATGGTGTGTAGGCAAGACTGATGAAAGTCAGCTTCATCGGAATTCCGATGGAAATATCCATCAGATTTTATTCCATCGGAAATCCGATCGTGTGTACAGGGCATAAGCCTATTTCTGACATTTGTTGCTTACATGTTAAAATCTGTATTTTTTGCTTCAAAATTACTTAGAACCCCTAAATATTATATATAGATTTTTGTCAGAGACCCTAGAGAATAAAATGGTGCTTATTGCAATATTTTATGTCACACGGTATTTGCACAGCGATCTTTCAAATGCACTTTTTTTGAAAAAAAAGACACTTTCATGAATAAAAAAAACCTAAACAGTAAAGTTAGCCAAGTTTTTTTGTATAATGTGAAATATGATGTTACGCCGAGTAAATAGATACCTAACATGTCATGCTTTGAAATTGTACCCGCTCGTGGAATGGCGACAAACTACAGTACCTAAAAATCTCCAAAGGCGACGTTTTGAGAAATTTTTTAATGGTTACCAGGTTAGAGTTACAGAGGAGGTATTTTGCTAGAATTAATGCTCTCACTCTGACGATTGCGGTGATACCTCACATGTGTGATTTGAACACCATTTACATATACGGGCAACAACTTATGTATGAATTTTCTTTGCTGCGCGAGCTCGCGGGACGGGACGGGGGCGTTTTTAAAACTTTTTTTTTTCTTAATTTTTTTTTAGCTTTTATTTTTTTACATAAATTCTGATCACTTTTATTGCTGAAATGTAAACATCCCTTGTGACAGTAATAGGTGGTGGCGGATACTCTTTATGGAGGGATCGGGGGTCTAAAAGACCCCAAATCCCTCATTTGTACTTCAAAATATTCAGATTGACAAAAAACGGTCATTCTGAATACTGTAAAAATTTAAAAAATCAGCACCATTGGCAGCAGAGTAAACCGGAAGTGACCGCCGCTTCCGTGTGTTTACATAGAAGTAGAAAAAATTGAAGCTCCACCAAACATTAAAAGTTAGAAAGTTCTCAAACACAGGAAAACTAATATGGTAAATTTGCTCCAGGTAATGGGACACCAAACAACAGTCTATAATCGTATCCTGGTTCCTACAGTATTGATTAAACAGCACCACAGTGACTTCATAGGCAGTCCATAATAAGTGAAAAGCCCACCATCAAATGTAATGGCCGCTTACCAGAGGGCAAGCTCAATTTTGCAATCAGCTATAGCCCAGGCGCGGCCTTTCACCTCCAATGGAAGAAGACACCAAGATGAATATCTATGGGGTGGAAGCTCCGGGTCTCAAAGTCCTTCCGTGTTCATCTCATCAGTTACCATGTATGTGCAGAAAAGAAGGGGGACCATAGCGTAACTCCGCAATGTATTGCATTTATTAAAAAAGATAAATTGCACTTACAATGTTTAAAGATAAAAACAGCGTGTAAAAAGGTATGCCGGCCGGCATACAAGGAACCCTTCCTCCTCACATCAGCGTGGTGACGTCACTGCGCATCCTCCCACTTTACATAGAAGACTGGAACAAAGCCGTTTCCAGCTTTGTTTCAGTCTCAAGCCCTGTACACACGATCGGTTTAACCGATGAAAACCGTCCGATGGATTGTTTTCATCAGACAAACCGATCGTGTATGGGACCCATCGGTCTTTTTTCCATCGGTTTTAAAAAATAGAACATGTTTTACATTTTTCCGATGGATAAAAAACCGATTGAAAACTCCGATCGTCTATGGGCAAGTCCATCGGATAAAAAACCGACGCATGCTCAGAATCAAGTCGACGCATGCTCAGAAGCATTGAACTTAATTTTTCTCGGCTCATCAGAGTGTTTTACGTCACCGCGTTTGGAACGGTTGGTTTTTTGACTGATGGTGTGTAGGCAAGACTGATGGAAGTCAGCTTCATCGGATTTCCGATGGACAAAACCATCGGATTAGAATCCATAGGATATCCGATCGTGTGTACGAGGCTTTACTCTAGCCGGTGGACGTGCCGGATCGTGGCTCAGGTCTCCCGGTGGGACGGGAGGCCCGAGAACAGCGGCGGAAGGCGGCGGGAGGGGGGACATCCCCTCCCCTCCGTTTGGGATAACAGCCGCTTTTAGCCGCATCGGTTGTTTTACTTAAAGAGCCGACCGCCCACTTTAAAAAACTGTACAGGGGTGATGCTTGCAGCTGCGGGTATCACCTCGGTATAACCCCTGAAAGCCGAGAACCTAAATGTGCGTTCGGTCGGCGCTAAGGGGTTAAATATCCTTATGGTATCTTACAGTGCGATAAATACTGTCTTCAACTCGTATCTTTATTGCTCATCAAGTATATTATTATCTATAAACATATGAACACACAGCACATACACACAAACAAACATACACATACTGTATATCGACACACACAAGCACATTGATATATTCAGAATGAACCAAAATCACAGCTCCATTCTCCAGTTCTAAAAATATATATACTTTTCTGAGCCTGCTTTATTGCTAAGCTTTATTAAATTAAACTTACGATAAAGAATGCTTCAAAGAGAATTTCCAAATATCTATTTCCCCTCAGGTGGTATTCTGAAAGCACACATTCATACCATTGTTTTAGATTTCCAATAACAACAGCTTAATGCGTATTTGCCTAAAAAAAAATCAATTGCATAACAATATAAAAAGGGATCAATCATTTATCTGTGAACAAAAATATGCATTATTGCCGGGAAAAACTGACAGGCAAAAAAAAAACATGTAAAGTTCAATTGACACTTAGTAATACATAACACAGCTAAATGCTTTTGGCTTAGCAGTTCATTCTGTGACTGGACTAAGATAGAAAAAAATCTCTTCTTGCTAGCATGTTAATTACCAAGCTTTTAAAATAGCTAAGAAAGGTAAAGAGGCATACAGTGGCATAATTTAGTGGGAGATAAGGTTTTCAGCCATGTGCTATTTGCTCTGTCTTGCTGAGAGAAATGATAGGTCAGTAATGTACAGGTCTATTCCTTGCACAAGGAGGATTACCAATTAGAGGAACACATAATCAGACAGGCTACAGCTGAAAAGAACAAACTATTCCTAGGAGAGGAGGGGTGGCTTTGCCGTAAGAGAGTAGAAAACTGCATGTTGCTTTGGGCAGCCTGGCTGATAATAAAATATAAGGGGATATCTAAGTGGATTTACAGTTTCCTCTTTGTTTTAGTTGCTAAAGGACACCGCCTTTGAATTACCTGTGCTTTCCTTTGTCTGCATCTCCCGTTGCTCTTATTCCCTATGGAGCGTGTTAAATAGAGAGGTGTACCAGAAGGAAAGCAACAAACTTTCTTATCATAGGAGAGATACACCATTGAATGCGAAATGTCTGGAGGCCTATGTGGTGAGTAGAAAAAAATGCAGTAAGACATGTTAAGAGGAAAAAAAAAACAACCCACAATGCTTAAGTAAAGCACTTGGGGATGTTTTTTTGCCTGGTGGGATAACCAATATACACCCCTGGATGTATTTGTAGCTATTACTAGAAATTTATTTTCAAGGTTCCCTGGTAAAATATTTCAGTAGTATATCGTGATTGAGGGAGTTTTCAGAATTTTATAAAATGTTGTCAGAATCAAACATCTTTTACATCCTAAAAAAAAAGTAAATTTTCATTGAATGTACATGTATTAGGTGGAAACTTAAAGCGATATTAACCACTTGACCTCCCCCCTTCATGACCAGGCCATTTTTTTGCGATACGGCCCTGCGTTATTTTAACTGACAAGTGCGCGGTTGTGCAACACTGTACCTAAATACAATTTTCGTTTTTTTTCCCCCACAAGCAGAGCTTTCTTTTGGTGGTATTTGAACACCTCTACAGTTTTTATATTTTGCGCTAAAAACTAAAAAAGGCTAAAAAGAAAAGGAATCCACTGCTCCATGTGTGTGCAATACCTTGATTGGAACCAAATAGGAGTGCTAGCCCTGGCCCGCCTCCGTAAAAACTTGAGAAAAAAAAAGAAATGGCTGCACATCCAAAGTTCCAAAAGTGCCTTTTATTGCAGACGGTCAAAATACACCAGGTGTTAGTCACGTGTATGTGTTTCACACATCTGATCTGTGCTTAACCTCCCTAGCGGTAATCCCGAGCGTGACTCGGGGTTGTTTTTTTATGCTAGGATCGGTAACCCCGAGTCACGCTCGGGGTAGACATTGCAGAGCCCGCAGCGGAGTTTCCTTACCTTCTCCTGGCGATCCAGCGATGATGTCCTCTGCTGTGATCGCCAGCGAGATCTCCGGCGAGTGTCGGCACTTTCGACCCCATCTGACTTCCTAGTTCCGTTCCCTGCGAGCCGCAGCGGTGCATGGGAGCGGAACTGGGCGCCAAATTCAAAAAGGTAAACACATAGTATACATACAGTATACTGTAATCTTACTGATTACAGTACTGTATGTAATAATTACACATCCCCTTTGTCCCTAGTGGTCTGTCCAGTGCCCTGCATGCACTTTTATATAATAAAAACTATTCTTTCTGCCTGGAAACTGGAGATTGTCCATAGCAACCAAAAAGTGTCCCTTTATGTCAAAAGTGGTTTTAGACCAGCTAGAAAACAGCGATAATAAAATAGAATCACTCGCAGAATTGAGCGATAGCGATTTGTGGGGAAATTCGTCATCAAACACTAAATCTAATGACAGCGACAATTCTGCAACTGAGCAAATTTCTGTGTTTTTGACTTGATTACATTATTGAATAATTTTTATTATAATTAGATTACTATTTTTTATAATTATTTATAGTTATTTATTATATTATAATTTATAATTTTGTGTTTCAAACTTTATCATACCCGGGATGTCTACTAGACTCTGGTTTGCTCAGGTTTAAGTAAGTAATTACTAAGAATTGCAGGCCTATAATACATAACACCAAATTTCCATGCAAAATAATTGTACCGCTTTTGGTACATAATTCCAGAAAGAATCATACCGCCAGGGAGGTTAATGATTACAAAAAAAAGACTGACAATTTGGACAAAATAACACTATTTTTTACTTTCTGCTATAAAACATACACCATAAAAAAATGTATACAATTTAATTTCTTCATCAATTTAGCCCAATATTTATTCTGCTACATATTTTTAGTAAAAAAAATCCCAATAAGCATATATTGATTGGTTTGCGCAAAATTTATAGTGTTTACAAACTATGGGATATTTTTATTTATTTATTTCTTGTTCTAGTAATGGCGGCGATCAGCGACTTATAGCGGAATTATGATATTGCGGTGGACACATCAGACACCTAACTGACACTTTTGACACTTTTTGGGGATCAGTGACAGTGATCAGTGCTAAAAATATGCACTGCCACTGTACTAATGACAGTGGCTGGGAAGGGGTTAACATCAGGGGTGATCAAAGGGTTAACTGTGTGCCTAGCATGTGCTTACTCACTGTGTGGGAGGTGCTTTGACTAGGGGAAAGAAAAGATCTATGTTCCTGCTTTTTCCTTTTGGGATAAAGGTTTTACAAGAACAAATAAAAGCTAAACATTGTAAGCACCCCTGTCAGGATTAAATGGCTTGTTTCATCCCTGTAACTGCTACATCTGCAGGCAACTCATTCTTTTGAAAACAACAAACTTACTGGCAAGATTATCAGGTGAAGATAAAAGAAAGCCTAAAAAAAGAAAACTAATGCAGCCATCACATCTAAGAATTGCTAAGCTGCAATATAATAGATGTTTGCTTTTGGGTATAATATCGCTTTAACCACTTCAGCCCTGGACCATTTTGCAGCTAAAGGACCAGGCCACTTTTTCCGATTCGGCATTGCTGACAATTGCGTGGTCGTGCGACGTGGTTATTATGTGTTACATCAATATAAATTGCTTTGGCTCAGTAAATGTGTTGCTTATCTGAACAGAAATATCTGTGCACAAAATCTATTTAGAATAGTAAACAAGTGATACAAAGAAGATTAACATTTTAATTAGATAAGATTCCAGCCCAAAAAAAAAGCAAAGCTATTAATCACAAAACACAGAAAATTTAGCTCTGGTCTTTATTTTAATTTATGGCATTTTGTTTGTATTACAATCAACTTTTTGACTCAAAGTGATATTAACGTCTTGTTTGTTTTTTTTGTTTACATTTTTTTTTATAATAACCTGCTCTGTGCAGTGGTTTTGCACAGAGCAGCCCCAATCCTCCTCTTTTCGGGCCCCTCACTGGCACTCATGCCCCCCCACCAAGTGCCCCCATAGCAAGCAAGCAGCTTGCTATGGGGGCACCCGAGCGGAGCCACTGCTCTGTGTGTACATTCATTCCTCCCCCTCTCCTCATTGGCTCACTGATTATGATTGACAACAGCTGGAGCCAATGGTGTTCCCTGCTGTCTCAGCATATGAGGAGGGAGAGTTCCAGACAGCCAAGAAATTGCTGGATTGAGATGGGGCTCAGGTAAGTATTAGGGGGGGTGAGAGGGCTGCTGAACACAGAAGGTGTTTTATCTTAATGCATAGAATGCACTAAGATAAAAGAAAAAAAAAGTCTGCCTTTAGAACCACTTTAAAGGTAATCTGTCACATAACTAAATACCCATCTGACATGAAGGCAGCAATTCAACATCTAATAGGCTGCATGACAGTTGGCAGCAATGACATTTGTTGCAATTTGTTGCAATTTTAAATGAGCTCAGCTTCACTGCCTTGGGACTAGTATTCAAGTGAGTGTGGCTAGTTTTATAACAGGAATCTAACGCTGACACTAAGATTCGTGTTATTTTTTTTCTTTAAGTGTACTCTGATCAATTTCATCATCATCTTTTGAGTATGTGCATTACTGAAAATGTACTTGATCCTTAATAATCAAACCTGAAAGAGTAATGACTGTAAAACAGCTAATGTGCACTTGAAATTTTTGCACTTCAAGGTTATTTAAAATTGGATTATCCAAGAATATTTTCTAAAGTGCTCATACATAGTTACAGTATAAATCAACAGAAAATGTAAAATCCAAATTTTAGTTGCAAAGAAAATAGAAACCAATATTAAATGTGGTTTAGTTCCATCTTTACTGACAAATGTTGGCTTTGTTCTTGGATTGATCATGCTTCTTTTTAATGGTGTATGATTGTGAAGTTTTATGTGTGATATCTGTTTTTGTGATGGATGTTAGTTTTTGATTTTTGACTTTATAAACTGTTGGCAAAGCAATTACTTATTATTGTGTTGCTCAGTGAAAACAACAGTCAGTAAGTGGACAAAGCAATTGGTCCTGAAGGACACATTTTATGGTTGATTCCTCATGCAGATCTAATGGAGCTAATAGTCCAATGTCTCTATCTTGCAAACTTGCATATACAAGTTTGTACTCACAAATATTGTACTGTGGAATAATTTGGTCTTGTGGAAAAGCAGCTAAGTATAATATGAGTAAAAAAATGGGGGGAGTTTTGGGACTCATGTGGGTGTATTTAATAATACGTATGGAATGTAAATGAATAGATTGTCACAATCCCTGGGGGTAGTACATGATAGTGATGTTAATGAACATGATTCAATAGAATAATAAAGCATTTATGATGTAGAGATACAATCATAGAAAGGTTCAACATACGTTGATATAATAATAAGTTATTTATTGATACAATGTTTTTCACTAAACATGGTTTGTGACACGCATTACATTTCATAGCACAAAATGAACAAATACAGATACAAATATAAATATAAAAAATAATATATAATATATACGTAATTCACATATTGAATACAAATGATGAACATGATGGGTTAGAGTTATTAAAGCAAGCATGGCTTGGCATCCCTGGATGGGCACTCTACGAGTTTCGTGGCCTTGTGCCACTCGTCAGGAGTTGGATGCAGTTATTAGACTATAAAGTAAGGAAATAGAGGTAGGGTTAACTAGCTAGCTGTGCATTTATGCTGAGAATGGAAGGATAAACTGAAATATATATATATATATATATATCCCATACTACTTACAAAATAGCCCAGAAATGAGATTCAGTTTCTCATGTGGGGTCGAAAGGTGGCCCGGTGCTAGTGGTCTCCCCCGGGACTGGAGCGGAGAGTATAATATGAATATTGTATACAGTTACATAGTTAAAGTGAAAAAAAAGACATGTCCAGCAAGTTCAACCCCCCCCCCAGCAAAAAATTTATGATACATGAACCAACAATATACTATATATATATGTGTATTTTCTGCAAGTTTATTTATATTTTAAACACTCATTTTGCACTTTTAAAATAGCTGTGGATTTAATGCAAATAATGAAAGGTTACTTTGTACTACCTAATCTATGTGATTTGTTTTCTGATTGCAAATAATTGAAGCAATTAACCTTGCAAACTGATATTCTTTCCTCCTAAGCTTCTGTCTATTTGTTATTACAGAAAATGTGTGTTTTAAACAAAGTGGATATTAAATTACATCGTTAGAAACACAGAAATACTTTTTAAGGAAACACAGGACTTCTTTATACTGTAGGTGCCATCCACATTTTTCAATGTTTAGGGATATTTCTTCCTATCCTGTATTTGACTGCAAAGGTATTTTATATCCTTCATAAATTGGAAGACTTTCAATTTTTGGAATTCCAAAGTGAAATAGGCAATATCCCAATCAAAAGCAGGCTGTATGTGTAGCTTATAATTATAAATGATTATGAGGACAGCCCATTTTACAGTTTTTCAATCAGTCTTAGCAGTAATATCCCTAAGGCCTACATATGCCACAGTGTCTATTGCACACATTGGTACAATCCTTGGGGTCGAAAAGGAAAAGTGTTTTAAGTGTTCTTCAGTTCAAAAACAATCTCTCATTTAAATGAGTGGAATGATTTTACTTAAATTGATAATGCTACTAATTTCAGCATCAGTAAAATTTCACCATTAAAAAAACTCTTAACTGATCTGTTTAGGCAAATGTGATTATTTTTTGTTAATTGTTTGTTTACATATTTTTTTTTTTCATTGTCTGTTTTTATGTATGTAAAAGGTACATAAAGTAAAATAGTGAGGTTAAGCTCTTTTTGACCACCTGATGTGTATGTGTAGCAGCAGAATGGTGGGCTTTCAAACTCACATGTATAGTGTGGAGAAAGAGCAACACCGCTGCAGGTGATGGTAATCCTCCCTCTAATGACCGGGTGCTGGTTCAGTCCATGGTCTGAGTAATCCAAATAAGAAAGAGTGATGACCACACTCCAGAATCAGAGGTAAAAAATTGTGTACTCCTTTATTCCATAAAATTTAAAGCATGAATCAGGTCATAACACAATGATACAGATAGACCCAGCCAAGGTTGATGTGTTTCATGAATTAACTTTGCTTCGTCATAACCTGAATATGACTGAGCAAAGTTAATTTGTGAAAACCTAAATATGACACGATTCATGCTTTGAATTTTGTGGAATAAAGGAGTATGCAATTTTTTACTTCTGATTCTGGAGTGCGGTCATCACTCTTTCTTATTTAACACCCACATGCCACACCTATGCATCACTGGGCAGCAGATGTTCCTGTGCTAAGAGCTCACTCACTCCACACTTCCAGCACAGAGATCAAGCTGTGAAAGACAACCCTTGTTCCGCGCTAATGATCAGTAGCTAGATGGACCAGCTCCCAAACATGTGACCACTGTGACAGCCCATCACAGTGGTCCCATGATTGACCAATATTGCCCACCCCCGTGGTTAAGAACTGTTTAAAAGGATGCTGGGTTGAGCAGGAAAGGGTTAATGAAGGACTGAGAAGTTAAAAAGCTTTTGTAATATAGATCTCCTTGTACACTTAAAAGCCACAGAAAAAAAAAAACACGTAATTTTGCCTTCAGGATTAATTCCAATGCATTTTTCCAAAATAGTGATATTTCACTGAAATCTCCCCATTTTCACCAAAATGCAGGGGAAATAAAAACTTTTAGTTTCTCTCTACACCGTGAATAATCTGCATATCTTTATTCATCTTTATATATAAGTTTATTTTATAGAAACATTTTAAATGTAAAAACAAGTAATCGACTATTCTAGTGGTAGATCTCCTCTGGCTTTCTGAGAATTGTAATGTTGCTGGGAACTTGCAAGACATTTTTATGATAGGACTTTCAAGAACAGGGGCACAATCTTTCTCTTAAAAGGGACAAACCCGACCTCATGGCTAGTGAAGTGTAAGGATCTTAAAGCCCTGTACACGTGGGCCGATTGTTGAGAGACATCGGGCGGTTAAAAAAAAAGTCTGACATTTGGCCCGTGTGCATGCCACCTTGTCCAACAGAAGCTGGCCTTTTGGCTTTCTTCTGTCGGACGAGCATACTGGAAAACCTGCAGCCAATCGACTCCCAATCAGCGCTCTCAGACAATGGTGGTAAGTACTGATCAGAGTGTTCAGGGGGGGTGTCCCCCTGTCAGAACACAACAGCTCAGTAGGTGAGATCACTGTACCAGCTTTGCAAACTTAGTACAGTGGTTCAGATCGAGCTGACAGTTTTTTTTTCGTTCAACTTGCTGGGTTGTGTGTGTACCAGGCTTAAGGATGCCAGAGCCTAGGCTCAAGCAAATGTGGGCCTTTAGGTACATGCACAATCACCTCTTCTAAAATACTGATTACATTAGAACGTTCAAATCCAGATACCATGGGCTAAGGCTATTAGTAGCTAAGGAAAATGGCATTGTGGTTGATGGTTCGAGACAAAAAATGTAGAAAAGAGTAATAAAGAAAATCCCACGACCTAGTGATAACTGTAAACGGTTTTGGAACCAGTTCAAACAAAACACAAGGTTTGTGACGTACTGAAATTTTCTGGGATAACAAAAGCTTTAGCTATACTATATTTCAATAATAACAGAAATGTATGATATTTTTTGTTTATACCATGAAACATGAACATTCTGTCATCAAAAATATATTGGGTAGCTCCTTTTGCCAGCTTAATATGCATATATTTTCTGTATAAACCACAACTAAAGATTTCATTGGTCACAGTATCCATTTATTTTTTCTGTCGTCAACTGATTGCACTAATTAATTGACCCCTTTTGAAATTATTGTTACCATTTGTAATTTAAAAATAAACCAGCAAACTTGGCAACTTTTCTATTTTTGTAAAATGTCATATACAAAATATAGTTTAGGGCCTCTTGCACACTGCAGACTAAAAACCTGGTGGTTTTTAGCCACACAAGCATTTTTTAACTGATCTAAAGCTGACCTCCATGTAGATATAAACATCATAAACGCATTAATATATATATATATATATATATATAATGAAAGCAGTGTAAATATCAAAAATGAAACTGGTATTGGCCTCCTGCAGTCGGCTGTTTGAAGAGGGATATCTCTGTTATGGCAGAAGCCAGCTGCCATAACCCAGGTATCCTTGTCTTCAACCGGCGGTCCGATTTCCGATAATGGTGATCTCTGCGGCGGATTCGCTGCAAGATCACCGTTATCGGCGGCGGGAGAGGGCCCCCCCTCTCGCCACTCTCCCGTGCCCTCCATCGCTTACCAGAGCCGTCGGCAGCAGCGGAGGCGATCGGGTCCTTCCTGTGGCTGGGTATGGAGACGAGTGAAGAGAAGTAGGCCCCCACCCGTCTTCATACCATAGCAGGGCAGAAGCAATGTCAAAACATCACTTCCGCCCATAGCTCTTAAAGGGCCATTTTTTTTTTTTTTGCATTTTAGTGTAAATATGAGATCTGAGTTTTTTTTGACCCCAGATCTCATATTTAAGAGGACATGTCATGCTTTTTTCTATTACAAGAGATATTTACATTCTTTGTCACAATTTTTTTTTTTTTACAAGAAGAGTGTAAGAAATAAAAGGTAAAATAAATGAGAAAAAAATAAAAATACATTTTAAATGCGCCCCGTCCCACCGAGCTTGCGTGCAGAAGCGAATGTATACGTGCACTTGTAAGACTGCTGTGTGTGACATAAAGTATTGCAACGACCGCCATTTTATTCTCTAGAGTGTTAGAATTTTTTTTTATAATGTTTGGGGGTAAATTTCTAGCAAAAAAACGTTGTTTTAACTTGTAAGCAACAAATCCCAAAAAGAGGCTCGGTCCTTAAGTGGTTAAAGCAGAGCTGGAGTTTGAGTGGAAGAAACAGCAAATTACTTCATGTGCTGACTAGGGAATTCTGGTGGGTAGAGAAAGCAAGTGACAGAGAGATGAGCTCATTTGCTACTTCTCATTTGACTGTCCTGTAACAGGCTGGGGTGGATCCAGATTGACCTGGGCTCAGAGGAAGTGGGGTGAATGATACTTCCATGAGACTTCTCTCACAAATCTAGAGATATAAAAATGTGCTTCATCAGAAATATCTGGATTGCAAAGCTGTTTTTTTTTTTTTACTTTTTAGCAGGCTATTTATTTATCTTGATATTTTTGTTTGGTGCTCCCCTTTAAATTGGAAATCAGGTAGTATTTTTTATTTCAAATTAAAATTAAAGAACACATATTCAATCAGTAAAAATGAAAGACAAAAAGTAAAGTTGCAATCTCTAACCTATGAAACATGAAATTCCATTTATTCACTTGTTTTCTGGTCTGCCCTTAAATCACTTGTTCTTGGCATTTTATTGACATTTTGTGACATGGAAAATCCTGGTATCATTAACAAATCAATCAGAAAGCCACTCAACATCTTGTCTATCCGATAGTTTACAGATCTTGTTTCAGTTTAACAAAGACATCAAAATACATACGATCTATTATATACACCAGGAAAGAGATTTTATGAAACTGTCTGATTTTATGGCGAACCCACATTAAAGTCACTGTGTCGCATCTTGATAGGCTCTTTGATAAGGATGGGAATTGGAGTAATATAGCAACATAAACAAAAAAGACATATATCAGTTTAATCAGACTCTCTTTTAGTATCATTTAGAGAATAGAAAAAGGTGAGCTTGAAACAGTGAATGTTACATGAGAAAATACTGCAAATCTAAACGAGGTTCTATATAAAGTGTAGAAGAATATAAATGACCAACAGAATTGTTTCTTAATTGTTTAGAAAATATCTCACTATACTGTATGTCCTACAAGAATTACTGTAATTATGTCTAGGCTTATATATATATATATTGTGACAGCAGGCAGGTAAAATCACCAGGTTGCATCCAGGATGGTAGGTATGTATGCCCTAGATTCAGGCTTTATGCAAGTTTATACCACTAGGAGGAGTGCTGGGAGTCTTGCGGGGGAAGAGTTAATGAACCCAGCTGAATCAAGTGGCTCATTGAGGCCTCTACAAGAACTCCCAGAATGCTAAGGGAGATGCTCCATCCTGGAACCAGTTCTGTGTTGTGCAAGACTGGGGAGTGTGTTTCTGTCCTGTGCGGTGAGACAAAGCCTGTGTGGCTAAAACCTTCAAAAACAGGGAGATAGGGGCTGGGGCAGCACAAGGCTGCACCTAGTTGTCAGACAGGGAACCTACGTGTGTAGTAAGCGGTCAAGCTGACCAGGATTTCTTTTTTATGTTTCTTTTTGTTTTGCTGTTTTTCCCCTGTAAATAGTTTAAATAAACCGCACCTTTTGTTTTTGCAACTACAAACTCTGTCTGCTGTGCCTGTTCTTGTGTGGTGAACCCATCCAGGGGGTCACACACACCCGCTGCCGAGCTAAACCCCTCACAATATATATATATATATATATATATATATTTCTATTAAGATGGGATTTTTGAGGCACAACTGCTAAAAAATATACTTTCTTTATATATTCAAGTGTATAAACATACTAATATACCATACAATATTGCATAAAGTAGGTCCATGATATAATCTTATTCATCGCCTTCACCAAAACATTTGGTAAAAGTGATATACATACTATATATGCTGGTCTTTTTATGCAAGGTCCATAAACACATGGATGAACGAGTTTGGGGTGGAGGAACTTGACTGGCCTGCACAGTCCTGACCTCAACCTGATTGAACACCTTTCTCATAAATGCGCTTCTGGAAGAATGGTCAGACATTCCCATAGACACACTCCTAAACCTTGTTGACAGCCTTCCCAGAAGAGTTGAAGCTGTTATAGCTGCAAAGGGTGGGCCAACTAAATATTGAAGCCTACAGACTAAGACTGGGATGCCATTATCCACTTGCCGACCGCCTCCAGTAGATATACGTCGGCAGAATGGCACGTACAGGCACATCAACGTACCTGTACGTCCCCTTTAACTGCCTGATGTGGGGGTCGCGCACGCCGGCGGCGGCACACTCGCGACCCTGCTGCCTTCCCCGTGAGTCGGACCGTGGGTCCTGAGGACTCGATCGCCGCGGGGATCCCCGCGATTGTCTCACGGAAGCATAGAGCAGGGAGATGCTTGTGTATTTTTATAGCACTGATCACTGTGAAAATGACAATGGTCCCAAAAATGTATCAAAAGTGTCCAATGTGTCCACCATAATGTTGCAGTCATGAAAAAAATCACTGATCGTCGCCATTACTAGTAAAAAATAAAAAAATATATAAAAATGCCATAAAACTATCCCCTATTTTGTAAACGCTATAACTTTTGCGCAAACCAATCAATAAATGCCGATTGCGATTTTTTCTTTACCAAAAATATGTAGAAGAATACATATTGGCCTAAACTGAGGAAAAAAAACTTTTTTTAATATATTTTTGGGGGATATTTATTATAACAAAAAGTAAAAAATATTGCATTTTTTTCAAATTTTTTGCTCTATTTTTGTTTATAGCACAAAAAATAAAAACCACAGAGATGATCAAATACCACCAAAAGAAAGCTCTATTTGTGGGAAAAAAAGGACGTCAATTTTGTTTGGGAGCCACGTCACACGACCGCGCAATTGTCAGTTAAAGCGACGCAGTGCCGAATCGCAAAAAGGGGCCTGGTCTTTAACAAGCCAAAATGGTCCGGGGCTTACGAGGTTAAAGTTCAAATGTGTGTAAAGGCAGGCATCCCAATATTTTTGGTAATATAGTGGCATAATGAAAGGTGAGGTGGTTGAGGGATGGTATGTTTCACCTCAAATGCTTTCATATATGGGAAATTAGGGTGAAATCCAGTCTACGTTTTTTGGGCACCTTGGCATTGTGGAATCTGAACCGAGTTTTGCTTACCTCTTACAACCAGCAGCAGGTGGGAAAACAATGGAAGGGCTGGAGTAAGGAGGTGCTCTGGCCTGGGACTCAGGAGAGCTATCTGAGAGAGAGCTACATGTGGAAAATTCTCTGAAATAAGAAAAAAATAGGTTTGCAAAAAACGTGTTCTGTTGGTGACTGGGAGAAGCCCTTCATCTATCAGAGAAGACTCTATACTGTTTAGTTAGTGCCTGGGTGACAAGGATTTATATTCTGTTTTGTTTGTCCCTTTGCACCCTTTTAAATTAAAACTGACTACAAGTCATATATATATACAGTGGGGCAAACAAGTATTTAGTCAGCCACCAATTGTGCAAGTTCTCTCACTCTCTCTAGTCTTCCATTTATTTGCCTGTACCTAGGTGTAAGGCTCGACGCCTGCCAAATATTCGAGTTTAGTTAGGATAGGGAAGAATTACAATCTGCCAGTTTATCATTGCAGTCAGTGTTCCTGTAGGGACAACTTAATTTAAATTGGTAACTGAAAAGGACAGGTGGACAAGCTGCTTGGGCATTGACAGCTCATCTTCTCTGGAGGTAAGTACAGTGGGGACCAGGGGAGTGGGGAGGGTGTATGGTGTTATTCCCCCTTTACATTTTTTCTGTAAGGGTGAATTAACACTTTAAGGGGACTGTCATTGTTTCGGATTTACAAAGGAAGCTATATAGGTAGGTCGCATTTTGATGAGCTAGTTTGAAGACTATAAGCTATTGTTTAGAAATCTAACAAACTTAATGCCATTTTTCGGTGTAATGAAACATTTAAGTACCATTGATCAGTTGAAGGAACAGACAGTGTTTAATAAAACAGGCAGTATAGCAACTCCCACATAAGTCCCACTTAAAAACAGAGCAATGCTCTATTTCAAGTCATAAACATCTGGCACTTACTAATTGCTAAATAAAAGTATATTTTTTGTTTCTGAAAGTTCAAACATGTATTGCAGATATGCCTGTTGTTAATGTTTATTTGAATGTCATATTCATCATCATCATTTGGAAACATTCCAAGTAACTTTGCATGAACAAATGGATGATTCATATTCATAAACTTGCTGTAAGCAATGTAATTACCATACCTGTTCCCAAGCTTATCTTTGCAAACACAGTTTAAATGTTACAAGCCTCTGGTAACCTTTACTCTAAATTTCTATGAGCAAGCTATGAATCTTGATTCAGAATGTTGTTTTTTTTAATTCATAAACATAACTACTGACTGAGCTGGATCTTTTTCTAAATGCTTGAAAAGAAACATTACTGCATTTAGAATCCGGTCACTACCAGAGTAAGAAGAGAATGAAGGGGTCTGAGATGTCACTGGCTCAGATTGAAGATACCTGACAAAAGGTATGTATATAGATTTTTTTAGCACACCAATTAGGAGGAGGGTTTCTTAAACATATAGCCCGTACACACGATCTGAAAATCGGACGACAGATCGTCCGACTTTTTTCGCTTAATAGTCGCAAGTAGAAATTGAATAGGTTACTAATGTCACGAAAATTCTCGTACGACAGGAAAAAAAATCGAAAGTGATGTCATGTGTTGTAATGTATTTGTATTGTAATTTCGGACGACATATACTGACGAACGAAGAAATATGGGTGATATTTTGCCTATTTTATTCTGATGATACAAACCTTGAGGCTGGTCCAGTAAAGTTTAGACATGTGCATTCGTTTTCGTCCGAATGCATTTTCGTCCGAATTTCAGCTATTTTCGTTATCGTTTTAACAAACGAAAACGAAAGCACAGAATCCGAAGACCGAAAGATCCAACATAAACAAATGCTTTATTTTCGTTTTCGTTGCTACAACAGTTCGATATAGATAGGAGATTCGACGTGATGCTGACAATAACAATCTGTGTCTATCGAACCTGTGGTCGAATGTGCCTAACCTTAACTCTATTAGTCCAAGATTATTCTACATAGGAGAGAAAAGATTCGACATTATAGAGAGAAAAGATTTGACATAGGAGAGAAAGATTCGACATAGGAGAGAAAAGATTCGACATAGGAGAGAAAAGATTCGACATTATAGAGAGAAAAGATTCGACATAGGAGAGAAAAGATTCGACATAGGAGAGAAAAGATTTGTTATTATAGAGAGAAAAGATTCAACATAGAGAGAAAAGATCACTGCTGGAATTGGGTGGGGAAAGTAAAATAAAAATAAAGTTGATGATGAATGTTATTGGCTGATTGTAACCAAAGAGGAGGAGCAGTAAAATAGCTAGAATGACGAAGATTCGACAAAGCATTGAAAGTTAGAAGATTCGACGGTGCAGCAAAACTGTACGACGCTGCAATCGTACATTTCCGGTCAAATGCATCCGCCCATAGGCTATAGAAGAATTCTAATGTTGGTTGACTAGTAATAGTAATGAATAAATATAATTATTACTAGTCATACAACATTAGAATTCTTCTATAGCTTGTGGGCGGAACATTCGACCGGAAATGTATGATTGCAGCGTCGTACAGTTTCACTGCTCCGTCGAATCTTCTTTGAACATTCGACAGACACCATAAGCCTTCAATGACAGATTCAACCTTAATTAATTCAGATTTTCGGACGAATGCAATTTCTAATGAAAAACGAAATAAATAAAAACGAATTTCGGGAGTAACTAAATAAATAAATTTTTCGGACGAAAACGAAATTCCGAAACAAAATATTTCAGTGTGCACATGTCTAGTAAAGTTTGGATTCCTGACCTCCATACTTGATTCAAAGCAATGACTTACTAGGTAGTAAAGGAAAGATAGGAATAACATCCTTGGAACATTTTCCTTTAGAAAGTCATCTTTGGCTCTTTTTCATATTTTTACAGTTTTCTTCTTTCTATATTTTACTTGTGATTAGGGATGGGTTTGGTTCAAGCGGGGTTCAGGTAACTATACTAAAGTTCGGGTGCAAAATCAAAACCCAATTTAAGTCAATGGGAACTGAGAGTAAAATAATCCGTAAAGGTCCATTTATAGGCTGATAATTAATGACTTGTCAAACAAATGGGCACTGCTCTGGGAAACATGCACCAAAGCAAAAATTAAAAAACGTTAAAAAAAATTTGCTTAGTGAGGGGCAGTAATTGAACTGATGCTTCAATTGAAACATTAAAAAAGATAAAAGCCTTTAAATAACTGCCTGGGGTGCCCTTCTCCTGCCAGTAAAATGGCACATCTGCATGGTGTATACAACCTACTACAGCAAAACTCTAGTTTTCAAAGATCAAATTATGTTTCCAGTAAATGACAGCCTATGGACACTTAAAGGGATACTAAACAGAGAAGTGTTAATTCCCATAAGTTATTCACATAAATTATATATATCATGGCACTGCATTTTTAAAAAAATACTCTAATGACCTTATTCCTGCAGCAGTACTGTGTGGTATATATATAAACATATGTATACACAGTCATGGCCGAAATTGTTGGCACCCCAGAAATCTTTCCAGAAAATCAAGTATTTCTCACAGAAAAGTATTGCAGTAACACATGTTTTGCTATACACATGTTTATTCCCTTTGTGTGTATTGGAACAAAACAAAAAAAGGAGGAAAAAAAACAAATTGGACATAATGTCACACAAAACTCGAAAAATGGGCTTGTCAAAATTCTTGCCACCCTTAATATTTGGTTGCACACCCTTTGGAATAAATAACTGAAATCAGTTGCTTCCTATAACCATCAATAAGCTTCTTACACCTCTCACCCAGAATTTTGGACCACTCTTCCTTTGCAAACTGCTCCAGGTCTCTCTTATTGGAAGGGCGCCTTTTCCCAACAGCAATTTTAAGATCTCTCCACAGGTTTTCAATGGGATTTAGATCTGGACTCATTGCTGGCCACTTTAGAACTCTTCAGCGCTTTGTTGCCATCCATTTCTGGGTGCTTTTTGACATATGTTTGGGGTAATTTTCCTGCTGGAAGACCCAAGATCTCGGAAGCAAACCCAGCTTTCTGACACTGGGCTCTACAGTGCGACCCAAAATCCTTTGGTAATCCTCAGATTTCATGATGCCTTGCACACATTCAAGGCACACAGTGCCATAGGCAGCAAAACAACCCCGAAACATCATTGAACCTCCACCATATTTCACTGTAGGTACTGTGTTCTTTTCTTTGTAGGCCTCATTCTGTTTTCAGTAAACAGTAGAATGATGTGCTTTATCAAAAAGCTCTATCTTGGTCTCATCTGTCCACAAGATATTTCCCCAGAAGGATTTTGGCTTACTCAAGTACATTTTGGCAAACTGTAGTCTTGCTTTTTTATGTCTCTGTGTCAGCAGTGGGGTCCTCCTGGGTCTTCTGCCATAGCGTTTCATTTCATTTAAATGTCGACGGATAGTTTGCGCTGACACTGATGCTCCCTGAGCCTGCAGGACAGCTTGAATTTCTTTGGAACTTGTTTGGGGCTGCTTATCCACCATCTGGACTATCCTGCGTTGCAACCTTTCATCAATTTTTCTCTTCCGTCCACGCCCAGAGAGATTAGCGACATTGCCATGGGTTGCAAACTTCTTGATAATGTTGCGCACTGTGGACAAAGGCAAATCTAGATCTCTGGAGATGGACTTGTAACCTTGAGATTGTTGATATTTTTCCCCAATTTTGGTTCTCAAGTCCTCAGACAGTTCTCTTCTCCTCTTTCTGTTGTCCATGCTTAGTGTGGCACACACATACACACAATGCAAAGACTAAAGCCCTGTACACACGATCGGATTTCCTATGGGTTTTAAACCAATGGATTTTTCCATCGGTAATCCGATGAAGCTGACTTCCATCAGTCTTGCCTACACACCATCAGTCAAAAAACCAACTGTCCCAAACGCCGTGACGTAAAACACTCCGAAGAGCCGAGAAAAATTAAGTTCAATGCTTCTGAGCATGCGTCGACTTGATTCTGAGCATGCGTGGGTTTTTTCTCCTATGGAGTTTCCCACAGATGATCGGAATTTGCTATTGTTTTTTTTTTCCATCGGTAAAATTTAAAACATGTTCTATTTTTTTTTTATACCGATGGAAAAAAGACCGATGGGGCCCACACACGATCGGTTTGTCCGATAAAAAAAGTCCATCGGACTGTTTTCATCGGTAAAACCGATCCTGTGTACGTGGCTTAAGTGAACTTCTCTCCTTTTTATCTGCTTTCAGGTGTGATTTTTATATTGCCCACATCTGTTACTTGCCCCAGGTGAGTTCAAAGGAGCATCACATGCTTGAAACAATCTTATTTATCAACAATTTTGAAAGGGTGGCAAGAATTTTGACCAGCCCATTTTTGGAGATTTGTGTGACATTATGTCCAATTTGCTTTTTTTCCTCCCTTTTTTTGTTTTGTTCCAATACACACAAAGGGAATAAACATGTGTATAGCAAAACATGTGTTACTGCAATACTTTTCTGTGAGAAATACTTGATTTTCTGGAAAAATTTCTGTGGTGCCAACAATTTCAGACATGACTGTGTGTGTTATATATATATATATATATATATATATATATATATATATATATATATCAAATAACTGTTTTAAAGCTCCAAATAAATCTTTATTGAGCCTTTTTTGCATTAATATGGTGTAGGCAGAGAAGATGATTGACATTAGCTTTCATTTTGTTCAGATAGCATATGCCTCCAAGGCTCTTTTTTTTCTTTCTTTATAGGTATTAGCAATTACATTAGATATATTTAATACTGATTTATAGTAAAACCAAGCGTTTTGTGAGTTTCTTAGTGAATGCAATTAATCAGCATGCTATACCCTGCCCCCACAGTGTTTAGCAATAGGTGGACACAGAAGAGGAGGGCGGGAGGGAAATGTATATGCCAACTTTATTGTCACATGGGCTGCACAGATACAAAAAAAGAGGAAATGAAGAGCTTAGATGGGAACTGAAATTGAGCATGCTTTGTAGAGGACACAAGCTAGTCTACACAATCTCAGGTTGCAGTGGGGACACAGAGAAGATGGGTGGGAAAGCTTAAGGCAGGATCATCCAGGATTATTTCACTCTACACAAAATTAATGCTCTAGTGGTTTTGTGAATATGCACACTCTTTTATGTAGCATGTAATGAGAGTTTTCATAGTCTGGGTTTAACGATACTTTAATACTGTTTGTAAACAAAGTGTCTGGGGATTTCATTTATCTATACCACACTAGTGGGGGACCCCACACAAAAAAGTGAGTGGGGTTTTCCCTAAAATGCATACCAGACTCTTCTTGATGAGTTTCTGTATGAATGTCAAGGGGGTTCTCACATATAAAAGGGGCATGGGGTTCTATATCTATAACAAACTCTTATCTGAGCATGTAGCCTGGAAGACCAGGAAAGGGAGAGAATGTGTAGAATTCCTCATAAACCATACCAGGCCACATGCCTCTAACATAGGAAGTACCATGCTGGTGAGGACAAGGGTCTTTTTCCCACAACCCTGGCCCAGTGATTGTGGAGGTGTACATTTAGGGAGTTACTGGAATCTGGAAGCCCCCTTTTAAAATGAGAGGGTCCTTAGATACCAGCTTCCCCGTACCTGAATATACATAGTATCCATACTCATTAAGGCAAAAAAATGAAAAGTGTAAATAAAGCCACACATATTTTGACAAGTCATTTATTTAAAAAAAATGAAAATATTTCTTCAAAATTGGAAATATATTAATGGTACTTTCAAAAAGCACACATTAATAGCATACATTTAAAAATTAGTTGTTTTTCAATTAAAAACAATGAGAGCGTGTCAATGGTGACCATCCCACTAATGTATTATGAGGAAACTGCAGCTATATACATTATATATTCTGACCACTAGATGGTATTATTCACTAGAATGGGGCCTGGCTGATGTGCTCCTTTTTTAAAAACTCTCCACTGAGAGAGGTTTTTTTCCTGTCTAATTGGGAGAGTGGCAGATATTAGATGGTGACATTGATGACATTGCCGGTGTCATGTTGTGCTCCACTTTGGAGTGCATGTAAGGCTGCCTGAGAGCAGTCCACTCCTTGTGGGCCAAAAGTATCCCACCCACTGGGAAGAGTGGGAATGCCTTGAAAGGGAGATCAGAGACACATGCAGGGGAAGCTGACAGCAGCCATGAGGTTCCCTATATTTGAGGCTGCTGGTGGTATCTGAATTTTACATCTTTAAGGTATGGGTGATCCCTGTTTCTCTTCTCTTAAATGTGTTTTGGAAGCAATCTTAGTCCATCTATAGATCTCCTTTTGCTTATGATGTCTTACTCTTAATAGGAAAGAAGAAGCTTAGTTCCTGTGATGGTGAAATAACAATAGCAGCATGCTGTATACCATGCAGTTAATCATTAGGGGACACATGGGTTCTGTATAATGTTTGTTGATAATATTTTTCAAAGTATTATTAGAAGTATTTTTTATATACTGGGAATATTGTACAAAGTTTTGAAAATATTTGTCATATATATATTGTGACAGCAGGAAGGTAGAGTCACCTGGTTGCATCCAGGGGGGGTAGATATATTTCGCCCAGATTCAGGCTTTACGCCGACTTATACAACTAGGTGGAGAGTTGTATAAGCCCAGCTGAGGCTAGTGGGCTCATGGATGACTCATACCTCTAGGGAGAGTGTGGGGCGTCGTGCAGACAGGGAGTTGATGAGACCAGCTGAAGCTTGTCAGCTCATTTAGGCCTCTATAAAAACTCCCAGATTCATTAGGTGTTTGCTCATGCCTGGAACCAGACCTGTGTGGACTGTCTAGGGAGAGTGAACCCCTGTGCGGTGAGACAAAGCCTGTGTGGCTATTTGCTTGGACATTTAAAACCAGGGACTTAGGGACTAGGACAGCACTAGGCTGATCCCAGTTGTTAGTTAGGAAACCTGTATGTTTAGTCAGAGGTCAAGTTGACCAGGATTTATTTTGTTTATGTTTCTTTTGGCTTTGCTGTGTTTTGTCACTGTAAATAGAAAATAAACCGCACCTTTTTTTTGATTTTGAAAACCACAACCTCCGTTTGCTGGGCCTGTTTTTGTGTGGGGATCCCATCCCGGGGGTCACACACACCCGCTGCCGAGCTAACCCCCTCACAGTTGGTGGAGAATGCGGGCAGTTTTTTTTTAAGCCAGCATGGAGGAGATACTGAAGCAGCTGGCTCTAGCAAATGCCAATCAACAGCAGACAAATGCAGGTTTGCAAAAGAGCCTTGCAGCTCATCAACAGAGCCTTGCAGCTCAACAACAGAACTTCGCAGCCCAGCAGCAAGCTCATCAACAGAGCCTTGCAGCCCAGCAGCAAGCTCACCAACAGAGTCTGGAAGCTCAGCAACAAGCCCAGCAGCAATCTGAGGCCCGCTTCATAGACCTGTTACAGAAGCAAGAGCAGAGACTACAACAATTGGAAGCAGTAATGCAGCAACGTCCGCAGACCAGTGAGGAAAGCCGTCCCACTAATACTGCGTCCTTTGGGGTGAGTCGTTTATTGACAAAAATGACTGGAGAGGATGATCCAGAGGTATTTTTGACCACATTTGAAAGGACTGCTGAAAGAGAAAAGTGGCCTGAGGAGCAGTGGGCTGGACTGGTGGCTCCTCTGTTAACTGGTGAATCGCAGAAGGCTTACTATGACCTAGAGCCTGACCAAGCAAAAGACTATGTGATGCTAAAAGCTGAAATATTGGCAAGGCTGGGTGTCACCCAGGCTGTCCGGGCTCAGCGTGTGCATAACTGGACTTTCCAGCTTGGAAAACCCCCCAGGTCTCAAATGTATGATCTCATTCACCTGAGCAGAAAGTGGCTACAGCCAGAGACTTTGTCCGTACCAAAGATTGTGGAACGTGTTGTAATGGATCGGTTTTTGAGAGCTCTTCCTACTGCCATCCAAAAGTGGGTAAGTCATGGAGACCCAGAGACGGCCGATGGTCTTGTGGATCGTGTGGAGAAATACTTGGCTACAGAGAACCTGACGGCCTCTTCCAGAGACACTCGGACTTTCCACCCTAAGACCAGACCATCCCCAGGGGCGGATAAGAGGATTCCAAGGGGTGAGGGTGGAGAGAGTGAGAGGGTGGGAGCTCTACCCCAAGTTTGGCGAGAACAGCCTGGGAAATCAGCGGCTCAAGAGGCGGCAAGAAGGATCGTTTGCTACCGCTGCCGGCAAGCGGGACATATTGCAGCCAATTGCCCGGTTGTGGAGGAACCCATGCAGTGTGACTTTCTGACGGGCAGACGTCAGTCGCTGTGTGCGACAGTCGCATGCACTGCCATTCGAGGAACTGAGAAACGTTTATGCAAAATGTGTGTTAATGGTAGAAATGTTGTGGTATTGCTGGATTCAGGTAGCCTTGTGACCCTGATAAAGGCTGAGTTAGTTAAAACAGAGGTCTCTGGGAATAGCAAGGTAGCTGTTATTTGTGTGCATGGGGACACCCGAGAGTATCCAGTGACTACAGTGTGTTTCGAGACCCCCAAAGGTACCCTCTCCCATCCAGGGGGCTTAGTATCTCAGTTACCGCATGACGCCATTGTGGGAAGGGATTTTCCGAAGTTCTGGGAACTGTGGGATGATCCTGAGCCCCCCACTGGTGCCCCTATGTACCAGGAATGTGATAGCCAGAACTCCCCTGAGAGTGGTGAGGACTCTCCGGAATTTCCCCTATCAGTATTGGCAGGGGAGACTCAAGAAACTGGAGAGGAGCCCACCTCCTCAGACGAAAACCTACCGTCTGTGGAGTTTTCTGATCTTGAGGTTCACAGGGAAAACGTTGCCACAGAACAGTTGAAAGACCCCGCCCTAATAAAGGCACGGGAAAACGTAGTGAAAATAGATGGCGAGTTAGTGAACCCAGATAATACCTGCACTTACCCATACTTCAGCGTAGAGAAGGACCTACTGTATCGGGTGGCAAAAAGGGCAGAAGAAACCGTTGAGCAGCTTGTGGTGCCCAAACCTTACAGGAAGTTGGTGTTGGAGTTGGCCCATGGGCACATTCTTGGAGGTCATCTGGGGACAGAGAAAACCCGAGAGAGGGTATTACAGAGATTCTATTGGCCGGGGGTGATGAAGGACATAGAAAATTATTGTTCCTCCTGCCCTGTGTGTCAGAGGTCGGCCCCGATGCCACATTTCCGTAGCCCGCTGGTCCCTCTACCCATCATTGAGGTCCCGTTTGAGAGGATCGCCATGGATTTGGTAGGTCCTATAATCAAGTCCGCTAGGGGGCACCAGTACATATTAGTTATAATGGACTATGCCACCCGTTATCCAGAAGCGATCCCTCTCCGAAATACCTCGGCCAAAACCATAGCCAAAGAGCTATCTCTTGTGTTTAGCCGGGTGGGTATTTGTAAAGAACTGCTTACGGACCAAGGTACACCCTTTATGTCCCGGGTTATGAAGGAGCTGTGTAAATTGTTCAAAGTGACGCAATTAAGTACATCTGTGTATCACCCCCAAACCGATGGGCTGGTTGAAAGATTCAACAAAACCCTAAAACAAATGTTGAAGAAAGTGGTGGATAGAGATGGAAAGGATTGGGACTGTCTACTTCCTTATCTGATGTTTGCTATTAGGGAGGTGCCCCAATCCTCTACGGGATTCTCCCCCTTTGAGTTACTGTATGGGAGACACCCAAGAGGGCTGTTGGATATTGCCAAGGAAACTTGGGAAAGTGAGAGTTCTCCCCACAGGAGTGTGATTGAGCATGTCGCCCTGATGCAAGACCGAATTGCACAGGTAATGCCCATCGTGAAGGAACATTTGGCCCAAGCGCAGTTAGCACAGCAGAGAGTGTACAACCGTGGAGCCAAGACCCGTACCTTTTCCCCAGAGGATAGGATACTGGTACTTGTCCCTACAGTTGAAAGTAAATTCCTTGCCAAATGGCAAGGCCCCTACGAGATAATGGAAAAAGTGAGCGAAGTGAATTACAAGGTCAGACAACCAGGAAGGCGAAAGCCCGAACAGATCTATCACGTTAATCTGTTGAAAGCCTGGAGGGATAGAGAGTCCCTAGTCGCAGACACTTGGTCACCAGCTCAAACTGGTTGCGTGATTCCTGAGGTTGGAATAGCAGCCACCTTGTCACAACCCCAACAACAGGAGGTTAAGGAGTTTGTGCTTCGCAACAAGGAGGTATTCTCTGAGCTGCCGGGACAAACATCTGGGGTAGAGCATGACATCATTACCCCGCCCGGTGAAAGGGTGAAGTTAAAACCCTATCGGATCCCAGAGGCCCGACGGGAGGCAATACGGGAGGAAGTACAGAAAATGCTGAACTTAGGGGTGATAGAGGAGTCCCAAAGTGATTGGTCTAGTCCCATTGTGTTGGTGCCTAAACCGGATGGGAGCTGGCGATTTTGTAACGATTTTCGTCAGTTGAACAAAGTTACAAAATTTGACACCTACCCCATGCCACGTATAGATGAGTTGATCGACCGGCTGGGAACAGCCCGATACATGACGACTCTTGACCTCACAAAAGGGTATTGGCAAATCCCCCTGGCCAAATTGGCCAAAGAGAAAACCGCATTTGTAACCCCAGACGGGGCGTTCCAATATAAAAGAATGCCGTTCGGGTTACAGAATGCGCCGGCCACATTCCAGCGGAAAATGGACCAGATGCTGAGGCCCCATCGGAAGTATGCTGCGGCTTACCTGGATGACGTAATTGTCCATAGCACAGATTGGGCCTCACATCTGCCAAAAGTGCAAGCAGTCCTGGACTCTGTTCGGGAAGCGGGGTTTACGGCTAACTCCAAGAAGTGTACCATTGGGCAGGAGGAGGCCAAATATCTTGGGTACACCATTGGGAGGGGAGTAATAAAACCCCAACTCAACAAAGTTGAGGCCATCCAGAGTTGGCCACGTCCCAACAGCAAGAAGCAGGTACGAGCCTTTCTGGGAATCGCTGGGTATTATCGGCGATTCATTCCCCACTTTGCTTCTAAGGCTGTGCCCCTAACCAACCTAATGAAGGGGAAAGGGTCGGTCATGATTAAATGGACCCCCGAGGCTGAGGCAGCATTCCAATTCTTGAAACAAGCCTTATGTAGCCAGCCAGTGTTGTACTCACCCGACTTCTCTAAAGACTTTGTCGTACAAAGTGATGCGTCAGATGTGGGGTTAGGAGCAGTATTGTCCCAGGTCTGGAACGGGGAAGAGCACCCAGTCATTTACCTCAGCAGGAAGTTGAAGTCCCATGAGGTAAATTACGCCACCGTTGAAAAGGAGTGTTTAGCGGTGAAGTGGGCTCTAGATTCCCTTCGGTACTACCTGCTAGGTAGGCACTTTGACATGGTTACGGATCACGCTCCGTTAAAGTGGATGGCTCAAAACAAGGAAACAAATAGAAGAGTGAATAGGTGGTTCCTGGCCCTCCAGGAATTCAACTTCACAGTAAAGCATCGCCCTGGCGTTCAAATGGGGAATGTGGATGCTTTGTCTCGAGTACATGAATGCCTGATTGCTGGTGTTCCAACCCCGAGGTTAAAACAAGAGGGGGGGGGTATGTGACAGCAGGAAGGTAGAGTCACCTGGTTGCATCCAGGGGGGTAGATATATTTCGCCCAGATTCAGGCTTTACGCCGACTTATACAACTAGGTGGAGAGTTGTATAAGCCCAGCTGAGGCTAGTGGGCTCATGGATGACTCATACCTCTAGGGAGAGTGTGGGGCGTCGTGCAGACAGGGAGTTGATGAGACCAGCTGAAGCTTGTCAGCTCATTTAGGCCTCTATAAAAACTCCCAGATTCATTAGGTGTTTGCTCATGCCTGGAACCAGACCTGTGTGGACTGTCTAGGGAGAGTGAACCCCTGTGCGGTGAGACAAAGCCTGTGTGGCTATTTGCTTGGACATTTAAAACCAGGGACTTAGGGACTAGGACAGCACTAGGCTGATCCCAGTTGTTAGTTAGGAAACCTGTATGTTTAGTCAGAGGTCAAGTTGACCAGGATTTATTTTGTTTATGTTTCTTTTGGCTTTGCTGTGTTTTGTCACTGTAAATAGAAAATAAACCGCACCTTTTTTTTGATTTTGAAAACCACAACCTCCGTTTGCTGGGCCTGTTTTTGTGTGGGGAGCCCATCCCAGGGGTCACACACACCCGCTGCCGAGCTAACCCCCTCACAATATATATATATATATATATATATATATATATATATATATCAGTATATATATATATATATATATATATATATATATATATATACTGATATAAAGATATATATCTGTTAAAAAAACCTTGGTTAATCCATTTTGCCTCATATTCAGTTCATAATGCCCACAGTAGAACAGGGAACAATTGCAAGGACCCTTTTAAATGTGTCTTCAAGCGATACCTTTCTCTTTTTCACTTGTAATAAAACAATATATTTCTATTGTTAAATACTAAGTGACAATTGTTTATGCGTTAACAATCCCCAAAACAGATGCAAATGTTGACCTATACAGAAGGACAAAATGGAGCCTTCAGTAGTGAGGACAATTGAAGTTTCAGCTTTAAAATTTAAAATGGGATGCTTTTCAACCTAACTTGCTTTAATACCTGTTTATTGAAAAAAAGAAAAAAAAAAGAAACAGAAAATGGTACAGTTTTATTTGTGTTTTTAATGGCAATAAAAGAATTTGCAAATAGGAGCTCAGATTTTTTTGTCTTACAGAAATGAACTTCAACACAAACCTAACATATCCTTTTTGATGAAGTGGTTCATTTGCATGGAGTTTTTTGCTAAATTTAGAACTCAATCTCAGCTTAGGTTGTATTCCCAGTTTGGCTCTATAGATTTACTTTGAAATGTTCAAATATTCAGCTTTGCATAGACTTAAATATGCATGATTCCTAATCACTAAAGCATTTCCTAATTGTGAAGATGCAATTTAATGTGTTTCCACTGACAGGTAGGAGTCATTAAATCATTATGTGCTGAAAGATTTGGCAGTATTCCAGACACAATTATAGTAGTTATATCTTCTTCCATACGGAAAGGAAAGAGAGAAGATGGCCTATTCCTATGTAAATAAATTAGCATGTGATGCTTCATTTAATACATAGCCATTTTTGCAAATGTAATTATTTGTGTTAACTAACCATTGCAACGGTTCAGAACAAATTCCTAACAACTATTACATCAACGTCGACCAAAAAAGTGATGTTCCTTGATTTCTGACAGGCTGAGTCACCTGTCAGCATAGTATATTTTTTATATCTTCAATATTCTATTGGTGAATTACCTAAGCTATCCAACTAGTTTTATCTCAAACCACCTGTTTCAATTAGGTCCCAAATCAATTTTAAAGCCACTTAGTGGTGTCATGCTCATCCAAGAGATTCTTCATGATGTAGAGTAAGACAATAAGTGAAGAAGTCAGCTGTGTCCCCTTGGTTATAGCCATTAGTATTGATGGTATACAGAAACATGGGGCTTGATGTACTAAAGGCAAACAGGCTGTTAATTTTGCAAGTTAAGTTCCAATCTGCAAAGACATTTGCTCCAGTGCTTAGTGAACAAGATGAAATTTGTAAACTATGTCCAATCATGAGCAATGAAAAAAAAACAGCATGTTTGCTTGCACATGATTCAATGAAGGAGGTCAGCAGAGCTTCACCCCATTTATTAAGCTGGGCAAAATTGCCTTACAAACTGCAACTTCCCTTGCAAAGAGAATAGTCTATTTGTCTAGTAAATCAATCCATAGTTATTTGAGTCTACAAGTCATTATTCTCACATTTCAACACACTAGTGACCATACATACCTGATACTTGATACCTGAACCTTATCAATTTGGGATTAAACTCTTATCCTTGTTTGTTTATACCACTTTTTAACTGACAAATATACTTTTTTTGTAAAGGTTTAAGCGTAGTCAAGGCACAAAAAAACACACACAGTTTGAAGGTCTTGATTTCTGGGTGTATGGATGCAGACTGAGCATGCAATCCTCCTAAAAATACTCAGATTACTTTCATAATGGAAACCATTAAAAGTCCCACATTCCTTTCTTATTTAATGAAAACCAGGTGTCATTGCATTATCATCATTGCATTGTGAATAAACCACGAACAGAGAGAATGAAGTACTGCAGCCCAGTATGTACCTCATAAATGTATTTTAAAACAAAAAAACTGAAAAGAATGCTATAATTGTGTTAAATTGTTTATTTATGAAGACAAACTGCTCCAATAGTTGAAGGCTACCCTTTACTTTGCTTTAATGTTGAAGATTGCTGCATTGTGTTTATTTTTCTTTTCATTATACATAGACCTACTTTGTTGCTTCTAAGTGACGCATACATGTCTGATTTATAGTCAAATATCACTGCCAATTTGGGTAGCTTAATTTTAATGTATTCCTTTTTTGCTTTTGGATTAGCTCTTTTGGATGAATTAGGTACTGTTGAACATGAGAACACAAACCGACATTTTCATAAGTTTTTGTAGTCATTCAGTTTCTAGTGTCTGATGCTGCTTCTCAGTGAGTTTGAAAGAAACAAATAATTTCTGTTGGCTGAAAAAAATGAATGTAATCATGACAAAAAGAAACTGCAGAGTCAAAGAAACCGCAAGCATACCTGGAAAATTATTCTGTATGTCACTTACTACTACCACTTATGGTTAAGTTGAAATCTTTTCTGCCTTCCATCCATTCCTATTGAATGGAAAGGAGGGACAACAAGCACATTTATAATCTATTGAGGCAAGCATTTTGAAGAACATAGTAAATATATATAGCACCACCGTTTCTGAGACCTGCAGGTAATAGGATCAGACTATAGGCCTGCACAGGTGGTGTGCCAGGTGTGTCTGGGCACACCCTAATCACTCTGTGTGGTGACAATTAACCCTACTGCCTGGGCTTCCCCCATGTTGTTGCCCCCTATTGCAGTATTGCTGGCTTCTCTCCTTTCTTCTCCTCTCCCCCCAACTGCTGCGGGGGATGTTTCAGGATGGAGAGTGGGGGAAGGGCTAATCAGTATGTAATTTACCAGACCCTTGCTTTTCTATATAAACACAATGAACACACTGTGTTCAGCCATAACTGAAGCATAGTAAATTGTGTTTACTATGCCTCAGTTTGTGAATGAACAGGAAGTCGTTCAGCACAGAGCAATTCCCATGCATTCACTGTCCCATACAGCTGTGGCTGCAGAGAAAGGCATGTGTGTTTGAGCTTTGGCGTGCACACCCTAATGCAATAGGCTGTGCCCACCTATGGGTCAGATATTGTTTAAAAAGACAATGTAATAAGAGTGGGGTGAGAATTCCCTAGTTATAAGAAGCACTGTGGCTGGACCTTTTTTTATATGTGTAAAGATTTGGTCCATTTTTTTTTGGGGATGAAATTTGTCTGAAAACTTTTTATATTACTGTACTCTTTAACCACTTAAGCTCCAGAAGGTTTTACCCCCTTCATGACCAGGCCATTTTTTGCTATTCAGCACTGCACTACTTTAACTGGCAATTGCACAGTCATGCTAAACTGTACGCAAATTAAATTTTTATCATTTTTTTCATACAAATAGAGGTTTTTTTTGGTGGTATTTGATCACCACTGGATTTTTGTGTGATATAAACAAAAAAAGACTCAACATTTTAAAAAATATAAATATTTTCTGCTTTCTGTCATAAAACATATCCAATCAAACCAAATTTCGTCATAAATGTAGGCCAAAATGTATTCTGCTACAGATTTTTTGATAAAAAAAATCAGAATAAGTGTGTATAATTTATTCATAACAGCTTTATTGACATTATTATCATGTGATTTCATAGTGATCACATGAAACATGGCCCTGAGTTGGCACATGATGTACAGTATATGTACTGTGGCGGGTCGGCAAGTGATTAAAGGAAAAGTTCACCATTAGGGATAACATTATAAATGTACATTTTTGCAGAAAAAAGTGTGCATTTATTTTGTTTTTTTCTCTAGGAGCCTGCAAAGCATCAGTGGATCACGGATGTAATGTCAGGCTAATGCAGACATGTCCTCCAGCTTTCTTGCCTGTATGCTCTGCTCATCGGTGCCCTTGCAGTCACAGATTTCTGTGAATGAATGGCGGAGTTGTGTGGGCCCAGCTGTGCAGGTTTTTTTGCTACACCTTAAATATGGCTGTAACATACTCCCAAAAGTCAGCTTAATAAGCCTCTAAGCTTTTTTTGTTTTACACTGATATGAGATGAAGGGACATGAAATAGTTTTTTAAGTCATTTCTAGTTGAAATTGTCTCATTACTTCTTCACATTATACAATGTGACCCATCTGAAATGTGTACATATATAATAAATGAATATGGATGCTTCATGTACATATATAATTTGTGAAACATGAAAACACTTTGAACAAATACAAGCCCATGATAAAAGCAAATAATATATCACAATACTATAAACATCAATCAAATGTACTTTGAGGACTGATTACCCCAAGTCATTTAGTAACTATGTGTACAGTTCAAATTCATTTTCCAAGAAATCCAGATTTTCTTTAAATCATCCTACTGTCTGGGTACTGAGAAATCAAAAGCCCTGCATTAAAAACTGGATTTGCAAGTTACAGTATGTTTCAAGGTTTCACTCTAAAGTGTAGTAAGCAACTATAAATTGATAGCTTCCATTTTCGCTTAGCAGTGGCTCTGAAAGTCTTGATACTTGAAAAAAAATCTTTTTACAATATATGATTGTAGCTGAAAGTCTTCTTTTGTGCAGCATATCAAAAAATCATTTTTACACTTTTACTGTAATGAAACCTTCTGTTGAGCATTAAAAATCCCAATATTGGCCAGATAAACATGTACATGTCTGTTGCTGTGCCTTGGTTTTTTATTGTAGATTTCAAAGTGCATTTATATATTATTTTTGCTATTTTATCTATTGTTACTTCTCATCAATATATAATGTTTCAAGGTTAAATAATGCCTTTACATTTCTATAGTTGTTTTGAAATACACTTTGAAATGGCAAATGCACATTTGCAAATCCATGTTAACATTTTCTATATATATTTTTCTTATTATCCATATGTCATTTAGTTGAGTCTGTATAATGATGTCTTCTCATTGCCACCCCCAAATAAGCCACAAGGTCAATTTGGGTTTCTTGCTCCACGCCTCGACTCCCAGAACAATCTTGGCTCCTCTGACAAAACTTCTGCGAGCACAAGTAACACCACAAATGTAAAATACCCTTCACCTAGCTGTGAGGTATTTTCAGTAGAGAAAAAACACACACACACCAGTTTAGGAATAACTTGGTTAATCTATTAATGCAGATTACCATAAATGGCAATTTCAAGAGAATTATACAACAAATCAGGCAATTTCAGACACATGCTGCTAAACAGGGTAAAAGAACTATACCCAAGTAGAAAAGGGGGAAAAAAAAAAGAACAGTACACTTCTATATCATTAGCTAAAATCAATGTATAATACCTCTAAATGGGTTCAAAATGATAGCAGCTCTATACTGGTTCTGAGTGCACTCAAATGAATAGACGGGGCTTTAAGGTAGTTACAACTAGGGGCAGTCCTTAGTTCTACGTTTCGTTGGAGCTCATTGGCGCACGTTGCGGCTGTCAGTAAGGCCTGCAGGCAGTATTAGAGCTATAGGGTCACTGGTTATGTAGCTCCTAGTGGCTTTTATTCCCTAGTAATGGTAGCAAGTAGTGGCCTCATGGTCCGCTCACCAGTCCTTGTAACACTGTGTTAGCTGCCCCTCAGGTGTCCACTCGCTTAGGTTGATTAGGGTGACTCTGACAGGCAGCACAGCAAAGACAGCGTCTAGGCATTGGCTCTGTCTATCTGAGTTTTCCAGTCCCAGAACTGCTTTCCCACACTGTAGTAGCTTTCAATTGCGTGACCTCCCTCTGTCTCTGACACCCAACGCCTTGTCCTCTCACCACAATGACCCCGATAACTCGCTGCAGACTCAGGAGATCCCCCAAACAGCTGGGGGTTTCTGCCGACTCAAGCACTCTTTCTCTGGCTGACAATCTTGGGCACAGTTGTTCTCTCTGCACTCTGTCTCTGCACTGTCCTGTCAGAGCCCTTACCCCCCCCCAGGCTCCTAGTCTCTCTCCCCGCTCTCCCCTCTCTCCCCTCTCTCTCCCCTCTCTCTCCCCTCTCTCTCCTCTCTCCCCTCTCTCCCCTCTCTCTCCTCTTTCTTCTCTCTCGCTCCCCTTTTTCCCCAGTGTCCTCTGAGTCAGCAGCTTCCTATCTCCATCTTTTGGCCAAAAGGAGAAATTACATGGCAAATAGTCTTTCATTGCTCCATGACAACATGCTTGTTACATCATCATTAGTAGAAGTTTATAAAGGTGGTGCTACCATCACAGGGAAATGCTGGAATCATTCCCTCACAGGACATTTTTTGCAGGAAGTAATTCTTTGCCAGGAAAATGGCATGTAATGGATCAGTAAAAAAAGAAAGAAAACAGGAGGGCGCACCGACCTAGTGCATTACCACTTACAGGTTTATTAAAATACAATTAAAAAGCAATAGTCCTACTCACAGACAGAGCTTATATACAAGCTTATCGGAAACAATGGCTGGAGATCTTGGCATTCACCAACATGATTTGATGACAGAGAGGGTCAAACGATACCCCAAAACATCCAGATGACTGACGCATTTCAGGGGCGCACCCCTTTCATCAGAGCCTAAGTGGTTCATACATGCTCTGCACTGGTACACATATATGCATATCCATCAGGAGTAATACTGTTGGTCGTTTTTAGGTATTTATCTAATACTTTTTAGAATTTTATATTGTTTTTTATATTCATAAAATTATGTTTTTATACATATATATTTTTACCTATTTATGGGAGGGGAATATATTGTATGCATATTGATATTTCAGGTTACGTTGCCTAAATATGTGTGTCCGTCCTGACCCACCTGGGGTCATATTGGCAACAGGCATTGCCGATTCCCAAGGTTTGGGCTAGTATTTTCCATTATTTTAATAAACCTGTAAGTGGTAATGCACTAGGTCGTGCGCCCTCCTGTTTTCTTTCTTTTTTTAGCCATATGAACACCCATTGTTCTGAGGAGGGCTGCAAGGTTATAGACTTTGCCTCCAGACAGAACCACGCCACCTATGTTCTGACGATACACAGAGAGCGCAGGAGATTTTTGTTTTGATGTAATGGATCAGTTCCATTCCCAATTTCATCCTCCTTCATTTATGCTCACTTGTTACTTGTTTTTTCTAAATGTAGCTATCTATTAAATAAGATTGGGACTGGCAGGTGCCATATTGGTTGATTTACTAAAATTGGAGAGTGCAAAATTTGGTGCAGCTCTGTATAGAAACCCAGCAGCTTCCAGGTTTTTTTCTTCAAAGCTTAATTGAACAAGCAAGTCAGAAGCTGATTGGTTACAATGTACAGCTGCACTAGAATTTGTACTCTCCAATCTTAATAAATCTTCCTCTTTTTGAAAATGTAGGAACATAATTACATGCTTAGTAAGATGTATAAAAAGCCCATAACTTCTGAGCTGTGAGACCAGCAGAAAACAAGTAAAGAGGTCATAGATATTACTAAGTCCTGTTTCTATGTCTGCACAACAGATGAGAAATCCACAAGACACATAGGGGTTGATATACTAAAACTGGAGAGTGCAAATTCTGGTGCTGCATAGAAACCAATCAGCTTCCAGGTTATTTTAACTGAGCAAGCCGATTAGCTGCCATGCCCCAGATTGTGCACTCTCCAGTTTTAGTAAATCAAACTCATAGTTTCCATTGCTGATTTTTCTCTTACTCCTTCCTGTGGTGAGACCTTCCACAGCTTAAGGCTACTTTCACACTGGGGTGCTTTGCAGGCGCTATAGCGCTACAAATAGCGCCTGCAAAGCACCCTGAAAGAGCCTCTTCTCTCACTCCAGTGTGAAAGCCCGAGGGCTTTCACACTGGAGTGATGCGCTGGCAGGACGCTCAAAAGTGTCCTGCCAGACGTATCTTTAAGGTGCTGTAGGAGCGGTGTATACACTGTTCCTTAAGCGCCCCTGCCAATTGAAATCAATGGGCAGCACCACCGAACCGCCGGCAAAGCGCCACTGCAGCAGCACTTTGCCGGCGGTTTTAATCCTTTTTCACCCGCTAGTGGGGATTAAAAGCGCCCCTCTAGCGGCCGAATAGCACCGCAAAAATGACAGTAAAGCGCTGCTAAAAATAGTTTGAAAGTAGCCTGCCTGTTCTTACCACAAATAATACTACTTTCTTGATATTAAAATCTCCTTTCTTGCATAAACCATTATGACCTTTTACCAGGGCTTTTTTTCTAAGAGAATAGGGGCAGGAACTCCCCTCTTATGAGTGACCCTTTGTCTCCACCCCTACCTACCTCTAAGCACTGTCTCTTGGCTTGACCCCCTACCCAGCTCTGAGCACTGTCTCTTGGCTTCACCCCCTACCCACCTCTGAGCACTGTCTCTTGGCTCCACCCCCTACCCACCACTGAGCACTGCCTCTTGGCTCCACCCCTTACCCACCTCTGAGCATTGCCCCTTTTAGAGAATACAGAACCAAGTATAATTTTGTGCTACTAAGTAATTTGTATGAAATTTAACAGACCCCTCCTCTAGCAACAATGAACCCCCTCCCGCAACAAAATGCCACCCAAGCAACGGTAGACCCCCCTGCAACAACATCACCACAGCAGCAATAGGGTCTCCCACACAAAAACAGACCTCTCCCCAGCAACAATGCCCCCCCGTAAAACAAAATACTACCCTAACAACAATAGACCCCCCAGCAACAACATACCGCACAACAGCAACAATAGGTCCCCCACACAACAACAGACCTCTCCCCCAGACAAAATACCACCCAAGCAACAATAGACCCCCCCAGTAGCAACAGCAGATCTCCCAGCAGCCAGCATCAATAGATCCTCTAGCAGCCAGCAACAATAGACCTCTCTCTCAACAGTAGATCCCTCACAGCAACATAAGACCCTCCAGCAACAACAATAGGTCCCCACAAAAAAGTTCCCCACCAGCAACACAAGATCCCCCAGTAGCCAGCATCAATAGACCCTCCAGCACACCTTGTCATAAAATGCATTCAGTGTTGGAGGTGTCGTAACTGCGTTTCCTCACGTTCCTTCGCATTACCGCTTAATTAAAAAACATTCCAGCAACAAGGTCTAGACCCCCCAGCCAACAACAATAGACCCCCACAAAAAAGATCCACACCAGCGACAATAGATCCCCCAGCAGCCAGCATCAATAGACCCTCCAGCACACCTTGCCATAAAATACATTCAGTGTTTGAGGTGCCGGAACTGCGTTCCCCCGCGTTCATGCTGAAAAAAAGCCCTGCCTTTTACTATATACAGTACATACAGTATTTCACTTTGCTATTAACAGACATTTTTTACATAAATTGCATTGATGGTTATGTTTTTGTACCTCTGAAAATTGCAATAAACAACCAGAAGTGCAGAGGTTGTGACCTGTATTTATTGTACAGAGAACATGCAAAGTGACACACACTTCCTGTCAGAGAATGGCAGTCAATAGCTACTTTAGGAGAAATATACTGCTGTGTTCATCTAAAGTGCCACCTGAGCTAAACAATATTTTATTTACTATCATATTTTGTATAAGTTCTCCCCTATACTAAGAATCCTCATTTCCCCCTATTTTCTTTATTTTTTGATGTGCACGGATAAGTGTATTGCCCCGCCATATACATGGGGAAGGTATAGAAAAAGTTTTTACTATAAACAGTATAACCATTTAAGCATTTTGTGCATTGTGCATTTTGAAATAATTGTACATGCTATTTGATTATAGTGTCCCTTTTTTCCTATGAAAGATGCTTTTTCTGGAAGTAGTATAAAAAAGTAAGCCAGCAAGTATGTCTGTACTCTACATGTACAGCTGTAAACTGTGCTGAATGGAAATAAAATAGGATATTCTGCAATTCTGAAATGACGAGGTCAGCCTCTCTAGTATCTCCAGCCCAGGCCCCACTGGGAGTGAAACGGAGGGTGCTGAGGGACAGAAGGAGCATGAGTGCCTGCAGATGAAGATCTGGGAACTTGTAGCGGGAGATGCAGTTCCAAGGCAGCAGGAGAACCATTAGATCAGGAACAGTAGCCGTGCACAGTAGTTCAGCTGATGTTAAGGAAGCACTCCACTTGAGCTGTGGGGCCAGGACGTGTGGCTGGTCAGAGCTCTCAGCAGACTTGCAGCAGGAACATTTAGCGGGGTGCAGAACTGCAGAAGCAGACAGCTGGGCAAGCACTCGAAAGGGGTCAGAGGCAGAAGTGTGGTCATAGGATTAGCCAGGGTCATCAATAGGCCGACAACGAGGTACAAAATTAGGAGCAGAGCCAAAGTCAGGAACGAGCTGGGTCAGGAACTAGCGAAAAGACAGAAGCAGGATCCGAGGTCAAGTCGGAAGTAAGCTGGGTCAGCAACCAAGGGAACACACTGGAGGTACACAGGGAACAGCTGACGACCAGTCAGCATTAGAGCACAGGCAGAAGTGCATACATACATCGTGCACGCATTCATGTGCGCATTCTTGCGCATGCATTCCTGATCATTTCAATTAGCCAAACAGCTGGTTGGTATTCTCTGACACCTTTTTTATATGCTGCTTAAAGTAGAGAAGAAATACAACCGCTGTAATTTTTTTTTAATGTTTCCAATGTTTTGTTTTGAAAACATACATAACAGAGAAGTACATCAGAGGGAAAAAGAATAAGGAGGCCATACACAATCGGACCTACAGCTAAATGAGAGAAATAATGGTACCACAAGCTTAAACAACTGCAATGACATAGAGTATATGGAATGCCATAAAAACAGGATCAATAAAGAGAATCCACAACAAATAAGAAGGTGACAAGTCCAAAGGGTCGTCTCTTCATAAAAAATTGCTTACCAAAATGTGGTATAATAATCCGCACTTGACTCATGTAGAGTTTCCTCCCAAACTGAGAAAGCAGAGGGAAGAAGGAAACAATAAGAAAGAGCAGATAGAAGGAGAAAAACTAAGAAAAATAAGAAAAAGGGGGGTGAGAAACCCCACTCAAAAAATACTGGGCCTGGGGTGCGCAGCTAACCAACTAAGGTCAAAGCTGGCTCCTAAACCATCCTGCTACAAACAAAAACAAACTATCCATATAAAGAAACCAGTAACACCTTGGGGGTTATTTACGAAAGGCAAATCAACTTTGCACTACAAGTGCGAACTACAAGTGCAAAGTGCACTTGAAATTGCACTGAAAGTGCACTTGGAAGTGCAGTCGCTGTAAATCTGAGGGGTAGATCTAAAATGAGGGGAAGCTCTGCTGATTTTATTATTCAATCATGTGCAAGCTAAAATGCTGTTTTTTATTTTCCTTGCATGTCCCCCTCGGATCTACAGCGACTGCACTTCCAAGTGCACTTTCAGTGCAATTTCAAATGTGCACTTTGCACTTGTAGTGCAAAGTGGATTTCCTTTAGTAAATAACCCCCCCCCCATGTGTTAAAATGAGCATCAGTCATCTCATGTAGGCGTTTTTAAGTTCATTTTAATAGAACCTGTCTGATTGCACTGTTTGCTCCCCAAGCCCTACTTCACGTAAGCCATGGTTTCCATGCACTTCACTGCCTACAAGCCTGAAAGATCTCGATGCAGTTTGTAATAAATTGCCCTATCATATCTGTGCTGTAATCTAATGGTTTTGGATGTACGGTTAGCCTAGAAACAAATAGGATTGGTTATTGTTTGGATCTGTGATGGAAATGAGGCATGATGATAACTTTGCTTCTATTTTAGGAGGATTCTACTCTGCTTCTTAAATATGTATATGCAATAGCAAATTAGATTTTTGTTAAACTTTTTGTAAATGGCAGAAATTACCAAGTTAAAAAAAAGCATACAGAATTTTTATTACACCCAGTTGCCAATATCAAAACAAATACAACATATCTGTCACGATTCTAAGATGGTAAAATGATACATAGTCTGGTTTAATATTTTAAAAACTTTGCAAATTCACTTTCCCAGGTTCAGAAATGATTAAGTACTATCAGGTAAGTTTTATATTTGCTACTGAAATAGTTTTTATCATTAGAAACTATGGAGGAGATTTACTAAAACTGGAGAGTGCAAATTCTGGCGCAGCTCTGCATAGAAACCAATCAGCTTCCAGGTTTTATTGTCAAAGCTTAACTGAACAAGCTGAGGTTAGAAGCTGATTGGCTAATATGCTGAGCTGCAACAGATTCCAGTTTTAGTAGATCAACCTCAGTGTCTTTTAGGCCACTGTTTTGTGAGTTCAAACAGGATATTATTTATACTACATTTATTTTTTATGTGATCATGATGCATGTTGCTTCTTACCAACTTAAATATTGTAGCTATATGCTATGCTTATGGGTTCGCTCACCAAATAAAACAAACTAAATGTAATAATTATGTATTTTATGTACAATGAGCAAAGAAGACAATGCTGAGTTCCTATAGTAATGGATCAGAATCCTTGCTTCATTTTAAAGCCGGGACTGCTTAAAAAGAATTAATAAATAAATAATGACACACTTACATATAAAAATAACATTAGAAATTTTCTAGTCAGACAAAAACCCATCTAGCATGTGCACTATAAAAAAGCATTAATATGACTAGTAAATAAGCCATATTGTTTGTGACATAGCTGGGATGTTTCAAATAGCTGAAAAATTTTGTTGACATTTTAGATAAATAGAGCTTTGTCCTGTTTTGATCTAAAGAAACCATTCAAATACACTGTTGTCAGTAACGTTTTGTATCTCAGATTGAATTATATGGTTTTCAAGCTGATTGTGACTATCCTTCTTATTGCTTTTTTCAGTGCCATTTATGTTATTGTTAAAAAAGTAATGTAAGATGTGTGAGGGGGTTAGCTCGGCAGTGGGTGTGTGAGACCCCCTGGAAGGGTTCACCACACAAAATTAAGCACAGCAGACAGTGGTAGGAGAAAACAAAAGGGTGTGGTTTTATTTGAACTATATACAGACAAAAAATATAGCAGAAAACAAAAGAAACAGGAAAAGAAATCCTGGTCAACTTGACCGCTCACTACACACGTTGGTGTCCCTAACTAACAACTGGGTACAGCCTTGTGATGTCCCAGTCCCTAGCTCCCTGCTTTTAGAAGTTCTTAGCAATAACCACACAGGCTTTGGCTCACACTCCCCAGAATATCCAAACAGATCTGGTTCCAGGTTGGAGCATCTCCCTTAGCATGCTGGGAGTTCTTGTAGAGGCCCTAATGAGCCCACTTACTTCAGCTGGGCTCATTAACTCTTCCCCTGCAAGACTCCCAGCACTCTCCCTAGTGGTAAAAATTGGCATAAAGCCTGAATCTAGGACATATATATCTTCCATCCTGGATGCAACCTGGTGACTTTACCTGCCTGCTGTCACAGATGTTTAATCATAACTAATAATGGGTGACCCAATTAGTCCAAGCTAGCATTCCCAGTTGAATGAAATGATTCATTAGGGGCTAAATGTTTTTAAGTTTAGCACCCAAATGATTTGCTCCACTTGATCCTGTAGGTTTGGCATAGTACTATGTAAAGTGACAGGACACCAGGGCTGGGTCCTGGATGGGAGAAATGTTTCTCCATTGTTTGAGATTTCTGACCCACCATTATATCCCACTGGGTAGCGGCCTTAAGTAGTAGTCCATAAATGACTCATTCGACAATCTGATGTCCTGTTTACTTCTTAGGCTACAACTATTTTGTGAATTGTTGTGACAGGTGAGGCATTTGGGTCTGCGGTAACTGGTCAGCATGATATTTCCAGCAGTGCATCTGGGGCAGACAGTAACAGTCATAACAAGGTGGGCTAAGACCACCTCCATTTGATTGGCATAACTGTTTGAGTGCACCACAGGTAAATCATAACATACCTTTTATGGTTCGGCTGATAGAGACAGAGCAGGAGGCTGGCCTACTGGCTCTAAGGCCATCCCTCTCTCTTGGCTGTGAGTTCAAACATAGTAACATAGTTAGTCAGGTTGAAAAAAGACAAGTCCATCTAGATCAACCAATAAAAAGGAAAAAAATATCATACAATCCCATATACACAATCCTATACCCACAGTTGATCCAGAGGAAGGCAAAAAAACCCCAGCAAAGCATGATCCAATTTGCTCCAGCAGGGTAAAAAATTACTTCCTGATCCCAGAGAGGCAATCGGATATTCTCTGGATTAAATATGGCCAGGAGTGCTTCCACATCATCATAGTGAGTGAGCTAGAAATGGATGGCCCTCACTATCACTGGTTTGCTAGGGGCAATAACCACCTTCAAGCAATCCACCAGAGGGTCAATTCGGCCAGCACACACTCCTTATGAGCCTACAGCTGTATTGCCTGGGACTGCTGAGTTTGTATCAATAGGGCCAAGGTCTGTGGTGATTGGCTTCACTCGAGGCCTGTAGTTGCGCTTAAGTGGCCTCCTGATGTGCCACTGTAGTCTGAACGCGAACTTTTACATCTCGTCCATGCCTCCATCAAAGGTTTTAAGTGCTGATTTGATCCAGGACATACACAACAGGCACTGGCCATTTAAATGTCAGTCTCTTTGCTGCAAAATAACTTTCCTGGCTAGATTGCCCAGCCAGACACTTGGCTCCTTCTCACAAGTGTATTCTGCTCCACACAGCACTTCATGGACCCCTGCTGACTGGTTCCTGTCCTTTTCAGCACTCTCTCTCAGGTGGGTTAGCCCTTGCAGGACCAAGTTACCCGTCGTCAGGGTTGGAGGCTTTTTCTCACACTGTCTTTGATTTCAGAAATATATGTTTATAGTTCGAATTAGACTGGAATTCAATGTAAAATTTGATTCAAATTTCAATTTGAATATTGGAAATGCGGACGAATTTAATTTTGTTTTTGTTTTTGTTTTTCGGAGCATTCTATAAACTATGTTTATACTGTAATTTGGGTATATCCAAATCTCAGAATAATGAAAAATGTGTCTGAATATTTATTTAGAACAAAACTAACCACACATGTCTAAATATAACCAATAAAATAAACCCATGTCTTTTAACCACCCCTCCCCTAGAACTTGGCACCTAACCCCAACTTTATTCTTATCAGTTAAACTAACTTTGAACCTATCCCTCAAAGTGGAACTAACTGATTTTGACTTCACAGGAGCTCCTGCAATAATGTGCAAGTATGCACAGGATATGTATTATTATGGAACTATTTCCAATTCTTGCAAAGATTACTGCTCCAGTGATGCAATGTCAGCACGATTCCCTTTCATACCAGTGCTTCCATCTTCTCCTGGTCTTTTTATGGGTCTGGAGTCTTCAGCAGTCTTGATTGACCAGGCAGGAATAGAACAAGCAATATTTTTATGCAATACATTTTTAACACTTTCTTTTTATAACATCACCATTGTTATAGCAATATAAACAAAAGTTATATTTGATAATCCAATACTTACTTGATACTTTTCCTTTCCTTGAGTGCAGCTTTCTATGCTGGCCAGTTCTTTCTACATCTTCTTGGATTCCATGCATGCTTTGACAGCCTTTCCTCTGCTGCTTAATTTGAATGTTCAAAAACGATGTACTGTATCATATGGTACCTTGCTGCCTGCAAGCAGTGATCTAAGGTGCTGGCTTCGCATCTTGAAACTCTTTCTCTCAGCATCTCTGTATTTCAGAAGTTAGGCTCTGTGAAATATATGACATAACAGTACATAGTCAGTGGGCATTGTAAATACATGCCACAGAATTCAAGGAAGAAAATGTGCAGGGAGTATATTTACAAACTTCAGGATTGTTCAGATTAATAAAAGCAGTCTAGAAATAACTGAAATACAATGTTGAGTTTAATAAATGTACATTTTGATCATAGATATGCTTAATTGACATTGTGCCATCAAGCAATAGTATATAGCTAGAGTGCCAGCTGGGACAATGTAAGACTGCAGATAGGTTGCAAAGAAGGTCTTTACTAACAAACAGCAGGATTTCCAGAAGCCTTGCTTTGAATTCGTACACTGTTCAGAGTATTTTACTTCGTAATGCAAATTATAGCAAAATAAAATTGGTATACATCATTTAACATCTAATGTACTATTGCTTGTATGGGAGCAAAGTTTGACAAAAAAGGTTTATTGCCAAAATCATATCCAGTTCACACTATTAAAACAACAAAATCTTGACTACAAAACCTGCTGTACTCCTAACAGACATGTGCTTGTTTGCATCTTCAGGAGAGAGCTTGCAATCACTAGGTTAAAAAGATCTATTTTTTTTTAACTTCCTAATAACTATAATGCATACAAAGGTATCATCACTAAAGCTCTCCCATTGTGCCATCTTCAAAAAACAGAATGGTTATCATTATCAATGCCAGAGGGCAACATTATTGTCAATGTAAAAACACGATTGACTTATGATTCTTCATGCAGAAATTGGCGTTCAAGTTGCTTTTAGCTATTTGAGAGCCTATTAGTGATGCAGTGTCTGAACTGTACAATTAGCAGTGCAGCATTTGAATTGTACAATGTGTTGTTTTGCTGATAAGGAGAAGTTAGATTAGATAGTTGTTATAACTGTGATGGCTCAGTGTATAGTTATACATTCTGCACAGATGTAATAGTAGATTGAAGTTTCTTGAACTGTTCCCATGTTAAAGGGATTGTTAACCCACAGTTGGCAATTTACACTATCCGTTCTGTTTATTAATGTAATTTGCTCCTGTGTCTGTGCCTTATTAAAAAAATGCAGCTATATACGTGATTTCAGAGCACGGCTCGGCGCTCACGTGACCGCCAACTCTCTCTTCTCTCTCAGCCTGATGGCTGCATCAGGTGGGCCAAGATTCCCCCGCTGACATCAGTCAGGAGGGGAAGAGGATAGGAGAAGATAGCTGGCCAGTCATGTTAGCGCCGAGCGGCACTCTGAAATCAGGTATATAGCTGCATTTTTTTAATAAGGCAAAGAGGCAGATTACATTATGAAACAGAGAGGATAGTGTGAATTTCAAACTGTAATTTAAGCAGCAGGAGCGGAGGAGGCGGGCACAGACACAGAGCTAACAGGCAGGGAGGGGAGGGGGAGAGGACAGAGGAGGATAGGAGACACAGCGGATGAAGGAGGCACTTAAACTGACATCGGTGTCAGTGCTCAGCAGCCATGATAAACCATGGTCAGTTTACAAAGGGGAGGGCAGAAGGAGGCAGGATTAGCCAGGTGTTTCAGGTGTTACAGGGGGCCAAATTACACAGCACAAGCACATGCTTTAAAGGAACAGGATCCTTTTTTTTTTCTTTTTAGGGTAACAAACGCTTTAAGCAGCAGCTCGATAAATATTTGCAAAATACACTATTGGTCTGGATACATGTACAATATCATGTTGTAAATTTAATGTCAGGAAAACCATTGCAGGATTGGATAAAAGGAAATTCTGGTGTATGACATAGTGAGAAATTTCAAACAATTTGGTTGTAACATATGTTATCACATGCACCACCTGTGTTTCAGAAAGCTGCAAAGTACAGTAGCACGGTAACACATTATATTGCCTTGCTATGTGGTGCATGCCCAAAAAAGGGTCAAGTACTATTTTCTGTGCACTATGGTGCATTGGCAGCCCATTATAAAATATTTGGGTTGCCTTTTGTGTAATGTGGTTCAATGCACAGCATACATGTGAAGCCTAGAAGAACCCAACAACGTATTTGTTAAAATGTGTGAAATAATACAAGATTCACATGGAATGTAGATACACACAAAGTAAAATAGAACTGATTGATAGTCAAATGATTAAAATAAAAGAATATATAAAGATAAACAAGTATAGATAAGAAAAATATACGATAATACCGGGAAGATATATTTTACTCATTTGCATAATGTTGGAAAATGCACATAAGAAGGTGTTAGGAAAAATAATAATTGCTGGCCTAAGAGAACTCCATCTTAAGTTGATCAATAGATCCTTCATATCAATAAACAGGTACTCAGAATTCTTCTGAGAAGTGAAATGAAAATGCCCTAAATGTTGTTCAAATTGTCGAGGTTTAAATTATATATATATTTTTTTGTGGCCATGTTAGAAAAATTTGGAATAAATTGACCTAGAGATTGGGGAAATGTTAGGGAAAAAAATGATCATAGGGTTGGATGATTAATGTACAATAAAATATTATTGTATGTTCCAGGTTTTTAAACAAATTCTAAGCTATGCCAAAATTATTTTTCAATGCACTAAAATATTGTTTGCTTATGAACGTTCTTTCTTTGCATTACAGACATTATTAAACATTTGTATTTAATTATATTTGGTGTAATTAAATGATAATCTGTTCATTTACTAACACAACTCTAGAGAGATTATCACCTTAGTCCTGTAAAGTAGCAGCTGTGGATGTAAGTCATGGAAATAAACCCAGAAGGTATGCAAAAAAACATGACAGTGTTCTATGAAAATCAATTGCTAGCTTTCAGATAAGCATACTTGTTACATCAACATATACGCTAGAATGCTTGACTGAAGACATCCATATCAGCAGTTCTTGTTTTAGGTTTCAGGTAGATCCAGGCTCAAATGAACAGGCAATACAAACTAGAATTAGAAAAGGAACGTGAAAACTGTGAGACTATAGCTGACCATACACTATGGAATCTGATTGTACAATCTCTGTACAATTTCCTTTAGATTTACTAAAACTATGGAATAAGAGGACCTTACTGAACAATGTATTCAATGTGTATCAAATCATACAGGCCCTTGCACTACATAGTTGATGGTAAATCTAAGGGAGATCTACCAGATAATACAGTGTATGGACACCTTTAAAGTGTGTATAAACCCTAACAATTGACTTTTTTTATTTGCTCCCTGTTAAATTTACAATTTGGAAGTGTTTTGTTATATTTGTTCAGTAAGTGCAAACGCATACCTGTTGATAATGCCAAACATCTAGTGAACTGATATCTCCCTGTGCCTTTTGCCTCCTCTGACTGTTTACTGTTAGCAATGTACCCAGTAGGGATGAGCCTGGAGTTCGAGTCGAACTCATGTTCGACTCAAACATTGCCTGTCCGCCCGTTTGCCGAAACAGCGAACAATTTGGGGTGTTTGCGGCAAATTCGAAAAGCCGCGGAACACCCTGTAAAAGTCTATGGGAGAAATCAAAGTGCTAATTTTAAAGGCTTATATGCAAGTTATTGTCATAAAAAGTGTTTGGGGACCCGGGTCCTGCCCCAGGGTACATGTATCAATGCAAAAAAAGTTGCTGCCTGTTCACTTCCTGAATTTACACAGACACACATAGGCACACCTCCAATTCTGGAGCTCTCATTGGCCCTCTTATGACTCACCCCCCTCTCTTCCTGGCAAACTCTCACTAGAGTGAGAGAGAGAGAGTTGTGCATGATGTCATAAGCCTAGGCTTTTAACAGACAAGGAACAGGAAGTGGGCTGTATAAGGGTTTACTATCCTAAGTTAAAACAACAAGGCAGAAGATTTAAGAGATGGAAAGTTTAAGTCAACATTTTAGCATACAATAACTAGAAAGACACAAACCAAATTCACAAGAGGAGATTTATGGATTACAAAAACATGTCTACTACTTTTCACTCTAGACATCCCCTCTGCCCGAATCCATAACATAATTAAACAACCATTTTCTAGCAAGACATTTAATAGTGCCATCTGTTTTGTATTTACTTTCATTAATCAATAACAAATGTATGACCAAAAACAACTGCACAACAAGCTTTTCCCGAATTAATTAATCAAAGAATCTGAAATAAGCCCATGTTTTGTCTGTAACCACGTGCTGTACCCTAGAGAGTTCATGCTCACATAACTAGCCACAACCTGAAGGTGTGAGGCCTGTATAACTTGGAATTTATCATCGTTGAGGGAGGTTGTAGCATTTTAAGAGCCGGTTCACACCAGGGCGGCGCGACACGGCACGACTTGTGGGGGCGACCTCAGCGGCGTGATCTCAAGACGACTTGAGACGCCTGCCGAGACGATTTGCATAAGACTTCTGTATAGAAGTCAATGCAGGTCACCTTGGGTCGCCCCCAAAAGTAGTACAGGAACCTTTTTCTAAGTCGGAGCGACCTGAGTCGCTCTTACTTAGAACGGTTCCATTGAAAAGCATGGGACGCGACTTGTCAGGCGACTGAGTCGCCTGACGAGTCGCCCTGGTGTGAACTGGCTCTAAGGGTTTCTCTAGGTCTTACTGACTAAATATTTGCTTGTCTCTGCACAAGAGTAAACATCAGCTGGAAAAGCAACACCTCCATGTTTAAAGGGTAAAAAACCTACTGACCTAAAGGAAATCTGCATCATCTCAATATATCTGACAGATCCCTGCCAGGTACCATAGCCAGTACAGCGACCTCACTTTTTCCATTGCATTTTAACAGTACAGCTTTGTCACCTAACCACCACTATCACACTGAGTGAACAACGAAGGCACAAACAAACAAAATGAAATCATCACTTTCATCAATCTGCTCAGTCTTCTTTCTCTATTTGTCAGAAAACTTTCATATTAAGTTGTCAATATTCGCAGTATATTTGCACCTAACTTGTACACAGTGCTGCCCAATTCTCTTCCAGTCTGAGTGCTACTATATGGGGGTTTACAGGAAGCAAATAAAAATAAATAATCTAGTACTTATAATAGCAAAAAAATTATTTTCATTTGTTTTCATAAAATACTGTGATGATTTCATGGTAGTCTCATATTCGCTTGGAGTCCAGCTTTAATAATACACTTTTTTTTGCAGAACTCACTCTTTGCTGCAAGAACTCATTGCTAAGCAGAGAAGTGACATCCAGATAGATTGGCTGAATTAACTACACCATACAGTGTGTGTCAGCTTGCATGATCTGATATTTTGTTTTTATACTTTTGTGGTTGGTAAAGTAGTGTCAAAAGCACCAATGTGATCATTAACTGTACTTTCTGTAGACATTTTCTTATCACCTATATCCCCTTATAAGGGTTTAAGTCCAATAAAAAACTATCTTTAAATACTATATGTATCTGGTGAGATGTACTGTAAATCTGTAATGACCAAAAACAGCGTGTAGTTTGTGTAAGATAAACAGAGGGTTCATAGAAATAATGAACACACTAACTGAACAAAGTGAAAGGAGACTGAGAAACATGATTTTGAGGTTTCCTTATATTTAAATGCAATTTAAGTAACATATACTAAGTGTTTCTGCCAGTGGCAAAGTGCTTCATATTAATTTAGTTTAAAGAATGTTGAAATATAACTTACTAACTTAATGTGTTAATTTTAATGTTCCAGTTACGTATATACATTTAAATAATGATCATTTTTTTTAGAACTAGAAATCGAATTTCTAGATGATTGGTGGCAATGGCTTTATGGTTCCACCCTTGGCTAAAAATTAGCTGTTGCCTATAAAGGGTCTCCTGGCATAGAAGAATTATTTTGAGATGTTCTCCTGGGTAATTTGAGTAAGACAAAGTTAGTAATTCTATTACAATGCAGTTTGCCATTACCATGTGTGCCAGCTGCAGAGAAATGTATTGGCGTTTGGTAAAAAAAGTATATTTTTTGTTGCCAAGAACAAAATAAGAATACAGTTAGGTCCATATATATTTGGACACAGGCACAATTTTCATACGTTTGGCTCTGTATGCCATCAGAATAAAATTAAAATTAAACAATCCAAATGAATTTGAAGTGCAGACTTTCTGCTTTAATTCAAGGGGTTGAACATAAATATCAAGTACAAATTATAGGAACTGCAACCATTTTTATACACAGCCCCCCCCCCCATTTTCAGGGGTTCAAATGTAATTGGACAAATGAATATAATCATAAATAAAATGTTAATTTTTATTATTTTGCTGAGAATCCTTTACTGGCAATGACTGCCTGAAATCTGGAACCCATGGACATTACCAAAGACTGGCTTTCCTCCTTTCTGATGCTTTGCAAGACTCTAACTGTAGCTGTCTTCAGTTGTTCTTTGTTTGTGGATATTTCTGCCTTTAGTTTTGCCTTCAGCAAGGGAAATGCATGCTCAATTGGGTTGGGATCAAGTGATTGACTCGGCCATTGCAGAATATTCCACTTTGTTTCCTTCAAAAGCTCCTGGGTTGCTTTTGCAGTGTGTTTTGGATCATTGTCCATCTGTACTGTGAAGCACTGTCCAATCAACTTTGCTGCATTTGGCTGAATCTGGGCTGACAGTATATTTCTAAACACCACAGAATTAATCGAGCTGCTTCTGTATTCTGTCACATCAATAAACACCAATGACCCAGTGCCACTGGAAGTCATGCATGCCCATGCCATCACACTGCCTCCACCATGTTTTACCGATGATGTTGTGTGCTTTGGCTCATGAGCTGTTCCAAGCCTTCTCCACACTTTTTTTCTTACCATCATTCTGGTACAGATTAATCTTAGTTTCATCCGTCCAAAGAATGCTTTTCCAGAACTGGTCTGGCTTCTTTTTTTTTTGTGGCAAAGTCTAATCTGGCTTTTCTATTCTTTAGACTTATGAATGGTTTGCACCTTGTGGTGAACCCTCTGTATTTGCTCTCATGAAGTCTTCTCTTGATTATAGACTTTGGCAATGATACACCCACCCCCCGGAGAGTGTCCTTCACTTGTCTGGATGTTGTGAATGGGTCTTTCTTTACCATAGAGAGGATCCTGCGATCATTCACCACTGTTGTCTTGCGTGGACGTCCAGGCCTTTTTATGTTGCTGAGCTCACCAGTGCATTCTTCTTTCCTCAGAATGTGCCAAACTGTTGATGTGGCCACTCCTAACATTGCTGCTATCTCTTTGATGGATTTGTTTAATTTTTTAAGCCTTACAATGGCCTGTTTCACTTGCATGGACAGCTCCTTTGAACGCATGATGTAGGTTTACAGCAATAGGTTACAAATGAATATACCACACTTAGAATCAACTCCAGACCTTTTACCTGCTTAATTGATGAAGAAAAAACAAAGGAGTAGCCCACACCTGGCCATGAAACAGCTTTTAATTCAATTGTCCAATTACTTTTGGTCTCTTGAAAAAAGGGGATGGCCATTCTTAAGAGCTGTAATTCCTAAACCCTTCCTCCAATTTGGATGTACATACCCTCAAATTAAACCTGAGAGTATGCACTTTCAGGCAATATCCATTATACAACTTTAGCTTGAATATGTTTTGGTAAATACGTGAAAAAAACAAAAATTCTGCTTGTGTCCAAATATATATGAACCTAACTGTATATCGTCCCCATCTATTTTCTCATTGTTAAATTCCATTAATTTGTTCATACTATTTAGAAAATTGATCATTTGTGTTCATAAAATTGTATTTAAGATATTCTTTATGAAATCTGTTATTAAAACCCCTTTGCGCGAGCAAACGCATATATGCGGCCTCGGTTTTAGAGGGTTATACCAGGAGGATGCCCACAGCTGCAGGCATCATCCTGGTACCATTTTTTAGAGCGGGTGGTTGGCTTTCCAGGGATAACAACCGATGCGGCTAAAAGCCACTCGGTTGTTATCTCGGAGGAGCGGGAGGAGATATCCCCCCTCCCGCCGCCTTCCGCGCTCTTACCGGGCCTCCCGCTCCATCGGGAGACCCGATCCTCGATCCGCCACTTACGGCGGCTAAAGACAGACTGGCACAAAGCCAGTCTTCTCTCTTTAAACACGGAAGCGATGTCACAACGTCACTTGTGGTTTACTCGGCTGCCAATGGGACTGGTTTTTTAAAAATATAGAGTATTCAGAATCACCATTTTCAGCGATCTGAATACTTTGAAGTGCAAAGGAGGGATTTGGGGTCTTTCAGACCCCCGATCCCTCCATAAAAAAAATGAATAAAAAAAAAAAGTTTAAAGCACCCCCCGTCCCCACGAGCTTGCATACGGAAGTCGCGCCCGCATATGTAAACGGTGTTCAAATCACACATGTGAGGTATCACCGCGATCATCAGAGTGAGAGCAATAATTCTAGCACTAGACCTACTCTGTAACTCTAACCTGGTAACCGTTTTGCCTATGGAGATTTTTAGGTACTTTAGTTTGTCGCCATTCCACGAGTGTGCGCAATTTTAAAGCGTGACATGTTTGGTCTCTATTTATTCTGCGTAGCATCATCTTTCACATTATATAAACAATTTTTTTTATTTTATTTCATGAAAGTGTCTTTTTCCACAAAAAGTTGCATTTAAAAGACCGCTGCACAAATACTGTGTGACATAAAATATTGCAACAATCGCCATTTTATTCTCTAGATAAATATATATAATGTTTGGGGGTTCTAAGTAATTTTCTAGCAAAAAATACGGATTTTAACTTGTAAACACCAAATATCAGAAATAGGCTTAGTCATGAAAGGGTTAAACAAATACAAGAAATGGACCACAGTGAAACTTTAAATATGTTTTAACATGGCAATAAAATAAAGCTGTGTAAATTATTTAGAGAAAAAAAAATCAAAACCAGCAGCAGTTAATGGAAAACAATTCTTCATCCAAATTAAAGGGGTTGTAAAGGTAAAAGTTTTTTTCATCTTAATGCATCCTATGCATTAGGGTGAAAAAACATCCAACAATACCGCCCCCCCCCCCCCCTGAGTCCCCATTTTACTTACCTGAGCCCTCGAAAGTCCCACTCTTGCCCCCGTCATCCTCCTCATTTTTGAGCCTGGCCGTTGATTGGCTACACTGGATGGATTGAAAGCAGCACAGCCATAGGCTCACACTGCTGTCAATCACATCCAATGACGCAGCACGCCGGGGGCGGGGCCGAGTGATAGAGTAAACGGCTATAGCCGACGGCTGTATCACTGGAGCGCGCCCGCAAGGACTCACCACCATGCGAGCTCGCTCGCATATAGGTGGTGAGTTCTTGCGGGGAGGTGCCGAGACAGCCTTTGAGGGACCCCAGAAGACTAGATTTGGGGCCACTGTGCAAAACGAGCTGCACAGAGGAGGTAAGTATAACATGTTTGTTATTTTAAAAATATATATATTTACAACCCCTTTAACCACTTCCATACAGGGCATTTTCACCCCCTTCCTGCCCAGACCAATTTTTAGTTTTCAGCGCTGTTGCACTTTGAATGACAATTGCGCAATCATGCAACACTGTACCCAAATGAAATCTTTGTTTTTTCCCCCCACAAATACAGATTTCATTTGGTGGTATTTGATCGACTCTGTGGTTTTTATTTTTTGCGCTATAAACAAAAGAAGAGCAACAAGTTTGAAAAAAACACAATATTTTTTAATTTTTGATTTAATAAATATCACAATTTAAAAAAAAAAAAAAACAATTTTTTCCTCAGTTTAGACCGATATGTATTCTTCTACATATTTTTGGTAAAAAAAATTGCAATAAGCGTGTATTGATTGGTTTGCGCAAAAGTTATAGCGTGTACAAAATAGGGGATAGATTTATGGCATTTTTATTTATTTTATTAGTAATGGCGGTGATCTGCGATTTTTATTGTGACCGTGACATTGCGGCGAACATATCAGGCACTTTTGACACGTTTTTGGGACCATTCACATTTATACAGCGATTAGTGCTATAAGATTGCACTGATTACTGTGTAAATGTGACTGGCAGGGAAGGGGTTAACACTAGGGGGCACTGAAGGGGTTAATATGTTCCCTATTGAGTGATTCTAACTGTAGGGGGAGGGGACTCACAAGGGGAGGAGACCGATGTGTGTTCCTCTGAACTGGGAACACACATCGGTCTCCTCACCTGACAGGAGGTGGATCTGTGTGTTTACACACACAGATCCACACTCCTGCCGTGATCGGGGGCAATCGCGGGTGCCCGGTGGCCATCGCGGCCGCCAGGCACGCGCATCGGGTCACAAGCAGTGCCGCGGGTGCGCGCCCCCTAGACAGCCGGGAAGAAAAGATGTCATATGACGCCTGCCCGGAGGGAGGGAGGGTTCCTGCCGGCGTCATATGACTATGGCCCGGTAAGGAAGGGGTTAAAACCCTGATGGAGAAGGACTGTGGTATAACCTTCCAAATGCATTGCTTGTTAGTCTTTTACAGAAACTTTTATTGTGACAAAAATGATGTTTTGACTTGTACAGTATAAACTATCTCCCCTTCATTCTACACAACTTTATTCTCCCAGGGGCTCTGTCAAGGCTCTTACAGACACTATAAAGCTGCACTAATACACAATCATTATATTGAATTAGAACCTTTACCTATGTTAGAGCCAAGCACTCCACCAATCCAACCATTTGGACTGACCTCACTTTGAAGAGATTTATTCTCAATTGTGTTTACAGGACAGGAAGTGAAGGAAAATCTCGGACACAGATGGCAAAACCCCAACATTTTCTACTCTATTCAAAGTCGTTTTGGACAATTTATGCAATGCTTTACATATTAATCTAAAAAGAAAGAAAGTTGTGCTAAATGTGATGGGCCCTGTGAGGGTAACCAAAAAAAAAATGTAAATTGGTTTGACAATTGATGTATAAAAAGGGGGCAAGTGAAATGTCAAAGGCCCCCAATATACCAAATAACATCAATCACCAAGTGACTAGTGATAATACATAAACAGACCAAATGTAATACACATTGATCATACCAGTGATTTTTTTTTATGTGAAAACATTTTATGAAACTTAAATTAATAAAACCTCAAATTAAAAAAATGTGTGTACACATCTAATAATGAGTGCCACGGCTGGCAACCATGTATAAAGAAACATGGTATTCAAGCTGGAATTCACATAGGCATGGCACATACTGGATAACCATAAAAATAAACACAAAAACAAAGTTCAAAATTAATAAAATAAGTGGAGAAGGTATAGGAAAGTCCATTCCTGATAAAAGCAAGTCCAATTCCAATGTGCTTAGTGGAGAAAGGAGGAGGGTTGAGGAACACCGCAGTCAAGGTTTCTCCCCGTGATGGGTAACCTTACCAGATGAGATGGACCTCCACAAGTGTCAAGGTCAGCAGCGCCTGCAGATATAACCCTCTGCGGGGTCTTGAGATGGTTTTCAGGGCGTCGCAGCGCCGATGTTCAGACACCTCCTCTGCCTCTGGCATCTCTCCTTTGTCCGTATGAGAGATAAGATCTTCCAGCCTCAACAGGGACCAAACACTTCTCCAGTATCGATGCAACATATGGGGAGATCAAAGAAAAACTCGGATAGTGTATTACCTCGAGGTAATTGATGGTTTATTCCAAAATAGCAAATAAAAATATATACAAACATTTGAAAAATGTAAAAAAGCCGGCATAAAATTTCTATGCGTGCGCCCGTGGGGTCACGTGGGTGGATAGTGACGTCAGTGCGTGGCACCGCCCTGACTAGTTTAGTTACACTAATGCAGTGTTTCTCAACTGCAGTCCTCAAGGCGCCCCAACAGGTCATGTTTTCAGGCTTTCCATTTATTTGCACAGGTGATTTAATCAGTTTCACTGCCTTAGTAATTACCACAGCCATTTCATCTGAGAGAAATCCTAATAACATGAACTGTTGGGGTGCCTTGAGGACTGGAGTTGGGAAACACTGCACTAACGTTCTCAAAGGGCACGGTACATATAATGTACATTCACACAGTCCCTGCCCTTAAGGAGATTACAATCTAAGGTCCCTATCTGCAACCCCCATGCAGGTAGTGTCATGTTGTGATTTGAACTGATGACTCTAGTGCTCTAAGGCAGAAGTGCTAATTTCTAAGCCACTGTGCTGCCCTCTATATTAAATGTTGCAAACTGACTGTTTTATTCCACTGTATTTAAGAAAGACATAGTAAATATACGGTAAATGTTTTCTCTGGAGTTCCTTTTTGACTTGCTTATAAATATGACATGACTTTAAATTCACCGGAATTATTATTCACCTACGTGTATCTGTGGGGTTACTAAAATGTTCAATTAAATTATAGATCCATTTGCTATGAAACTTGATTTTTCTAAATGCAGCTTATGCTATACTTCTAAAAAGGATGTGGGTGAAAGGCTTATGCTTTGCAGAAACAGGCGTTCACATTAAAATAGTAACCTGCAAATACTGTATTACTTCCCAGAAAGTATAATTAGCTGAAAATGTAGCATTAATGGTAATTAAATCCTACGGAAGGTCTCCTAAATAGTCGTTACCAGAAAGGATGAAGAGCTCTAATGTCTAAGCTGCAGTAAACCTCTGCATAATAACATTATTTATGATACATAAATTAATGTCTGTGTGTGATGGAGCAATTCATGAAAATATTTTTAAATTGTTCTTTTCCCCTAGCACTTTATCTTACATAGAACTTTCTCTGCTGGTATGTAAACATACAAAAGCATGCTTGAAATTCAGAAACCTTTCAGCAGTTAGTTTTTTTTTGGATAACATCGCATTATTTAGTAAGACCATTTGGAGGGTGGTGATAAGCAGAATTATGGTTACGTTACTACAGTATATTCTACACCTCCACTGCACCTTTGCATCTGTAAAAATATATATATATATATATACTGTAGATACAATATATATATATATATATAAAACATATTTTCATCTTCATCTTTGAGAAGGTGTAGTCAGTTCCTTCCATTCTACGCCAGAGTTATCCACTCATACCACTTTTCTTTCAGCTGGTGAATGGAGCTTAACATATGCTACTGGTAGGGTTACTTCAGTTGCACTCCTCATATTTTATTGAATCCTACCAGTGACATCAAATCATCTTTTTTGACCCCACACCAAATGGAGCTGTAAGCAAAATGACATAGCAGAATGTGTATATACACTAGGAGGATGAAGATGAATTAAATTACTAATATTAAAGTGACATTTAGCCTGTATTCAGTATAAATCACCTACAGTGCAAGAGTGTCCCAGATATGTGGAAAATGTGATGTTTCTTATTATGTACTGTATTTTGTGGATTGTAGTTTCTCCTCCTTTTGGGGAAAAGAAAAGCCTACAATTTGTAATTATTTATCCTTGTGATGTAAAGGTGTTAACATGATAAACTGTCTTTTACATGTAGCACACAGATCCTTTTCCCCCTTACCTTCCTTTTAGGGGGATCAGACACACCATGCCACATGCCCGTGTCCTCTGGATTAGAGGTCGGGCGGTGTTATGTATTTGGGTCCCACAGCGAGTTGCTTCCTTTCACTAGTTCTCCCCTCTAGATTATAGAGGCAAGTCTTTACCTTTCCCACAGAAGGTCAATGTCCACAGAACACTTCAACTCCAACGAGAGTTTATTTTCTCTTTTTGCTTCAGTAACCAGAAAGTTGAAGAGAGAAAAGGGGTTAGCAGAATAGGATGGATTCAGGCACACTCCGAGTGGGTACAGCTCACCCGGATAGTCACTCAATAGCACTAGCAGCCGGCATGAATATCGAACAGTGACTTAGTCCCCTCCAAGGACAAAGTCAAGGAGATCCCTCCTTAAGTAACAACACTCCACAAGGGCAGTCTGCGAAGAAAAGGAATCCTTCCCTCCGACAGGTCACCAGGCCTCTCCCGAGACAGCAATCTTGTATTACTCGTTTCCTCTATGGGACCGATCCTCCCCCGGTTTCCTCTAGTCAGAGCGGTCGCCCTCACCTGGGCTCCCTAGGTTTCCTTTCTGGTTGTAGACCCAGTTAAAGGTACTGGGCCTACCTGGAACTCCGCAGCCTCGGGCCGAAGGTGCCCGAGACTCCTTAGTCAAAGTTGGGCGCACCCCCCCTTAGAGGGGCACACACCTCCGGGTACATGAGGCTATGAGTAAGCGTCAATTCGTGACGTGAAACGCGTTAGCCACCCTTCCCTGCATGCACACTATCTGCATTTGTTGTTTTGGATTTATGGATTTATTTTGAATTTGGATTTTTTACTTGAAATTTTGGAATAAATAACTGTCTATACAGAGTGCGGCAGTCCAGGGTTTCTTTTTCTCCCATGCATCAGTGCAGAGCCAGCACCTGTGTGAGTGACCGGGCGGAAGCAGCTATTTGGTGAATTCTTAAGCTTTTGAGCGGTACGTTTTTCCTTTCCTCTACAGGTCCCAGGGTACTACGCTCCTGAGCAATGGCGTCTGCCCCTTATATACCCTCTCCCAGCATGCACAGCATGCCTGAACCATCCACCGTATGGCAGCCGAGAGAGGACATCCAATAGCCACTCCATCACCTGTGGTTCAACCCCGGGTATAAGTGACAGCACCACCTATACGCCTAAAGGGGAACTGCACGCCAGGTGACACAGCAACAAGGCAGAGTCCAAACAATTAGAAGACCTGAGCCAACTACCGCTCAGGTCACCCCTAAATTTAAGCATAGCGACCCCCCTAGGTAAGGGCCCGCTACATACACATTTTGAACAAAACCAATATTCCCATTGTAGAAGTTAGCTATGTTAAGATTGCACAAACTAAATTTTGAACAAAACAACAAAAATCTAATGGATTAAATATAATATCATATACTTTCAAAATATATCATGCTCAATTTTGTATTCATGGGAAATCTTGGTATCCATTTAATGTAATGTCACATAGGAAAATAATTGCATGTTAAAATTTTAATCATGATAACAGCAAAAAAATAATGTTGCAGTATTATTTTTATAAAGTGAGAAGTTCAGGTACTTATTAATTTGATGCTACTTATTGCATTAATTTAGGTTTTATAATGTAAATGTATTGCATCTTGTATTTTGTACATTAGAGTGAGCTAAGCTCCTTTAAAAACAGTATGAATGAAATAACAATGATTTATGAATCCATTGGGTATTTTAGTTAATAATGTTTATATGTCAAAGGATGTGACTAAGTTATTATGACTATTTCCAGGTCATATATGGTCAAGGTATGTGACTTATGTTTAAAAAATATACATAAGGAGCAGTTCTGCTTCTGTTATATCTTTAGTAATGTAAACTGCATTTATTATGCTGGTAGGCAACAAATGAGCAGACCCACATGCCATAGAGCATGTCAATAAGATCAACGTTAACAGCAGAGGTAAACATCAGTATAATGACATCAGGCATCATTCATCATTACTATTAACAAAAAATATTGTCCATAGAGTATTCAGAAAGCATGAAGATGTTTGACCAGTTATGCATTGCTGCACTTTCTACATTTGTTTTCGTTTTATTAAAGAGGAATCTTTAGATTTATGTGTATTTGTTTTCATGTTTGCAAACAATTGGTAAAATGTGTGGATTTTAATATTAATGTCCACATTCTGTGTCTTAACCACTTAAGCCCCGGACCATTTGGTAGCTAAAGGACCAGAGGTGAATTCAGAATTTTGCACTGCGCTGCTTTAACTGTAAATTGTGCGGACATGCAATGTTGTACCCAAACGAAATTTGCGTCCTTTTCTTCCCACAAATAGAGCTTTCTTTTAATGGTATTTGATTGCCTCTGCGATTTTTATTTTTTGCGATATAAACGGAAAAAGACCGAAAATTTGGAAAAAAATTATATTTTCTACTTTTTGTTATAAGAAAAATCGAATAAACTCAATTTTAGTCATACATTTAGGCCAAAATGTATTCAGCCACATGTCTTTAGTAAAAAAAATGTCAATAAGCGTATATTTATTGGTTTGCGCAAAAGTTATAGCGTTTACAAACTAGGGTACATTTTCTGGAATTTACACAGCTTTAAATTTATGACTGTCTATCTCATTTCTTGAGGTGCTAAAATGGCAGGGCAGTACAAAACCCCCCCAAATGACCCCATTTTAGAAAGTAGACACCCCAAGGAAATTGCTGAGAGGCATGTTGAGCCCATTGAATATTTTTTTTTGTCCCAAGTGATTGAATAATGACCAAAAAAAATAAAAATTACAAAAAGTTGTCACTTAATGATATATTGCTCACACATGCCATGGTTATATGTGGAATTGCACCCCAAAATACATTTTGCTGCTTCTCCTGAGTACGGGGATACCACATGTGTGGGACTTTTTAGGAGCCTAGCCACGTACGGGACCCCGGAACCCAAGCACCGCCTTCAGGATTTCTAAGGGTGTAAATTTTTGATTTCACTCCTCACTACCTATCACAGTTTTGAAGGCCATAAAATGCCAAAATATCACAAAACCCCCCAAATGACCCCATTTTAGAAAGTAGACACCCCAAGGAAATTGCTGAGAGGCCTGTTGAGCCCATTGAATATTTTTTTTTTTTGTCCCAAGTGATTGAACAATGACAAAAAAAATTACAAAAAGTTGTCACTAAATGATATATTGCTCACACATGCCATGGTTATATGTGGAATTGCACCCCAAAATAAATTTTGCTGCTTCTCCTGAGTACGGGGATACCACATGTGTGGGACTTTTTAGGAGCCTAGCCGCGTACGGGACCCCGAAAACCAATCACCGCCTTCAGGATTTCTAGGCACAAATTTTTGATTTCACTCCTCACTACCTATCACAGTTTCGAAGGCCATAAAATGCCAAAATAGCACAAACCCCCCCCCCAAATGACCCCATTTTGGAAAGTAGACACCCCAAGCTGTTTGCTGAGAGGCATGGTGAGTATTTTACAGCTCTCATTTGTTTTTGAAAATGAAGAAAGAACATTTTTTTTTTCTTTTTTTTTTTCAATTTTCAAAACTTTGTGACAAAAAGATCTGCAAAATACTCACAATACCTCTCAGCAAATAGCTTGGGGTGTCTTCTTTCCAAAATGGGGTCATTTGGGGGGGGGTTTGTGCCATCTGGGCATTCCATGGCCTCCGAAACTGTGATAGGCAGTGAGAAGTGAAATCAAAAATTTACACCCTTAGAAAGCCTGAAGGCGGTGATTGGTTTTTGGGGTCCCGTACGCGGCTAGGCTCCCAAAAAGTCTCACACATGTGGTATCCCCGTACTTAGGAGAAGAAACAGAATGTATTTTGGGGTGTAATTCCACATATGCCCATGGCATGTTTGAGCAATATATCATTTAGTGACAACTTTGTGCAAACAAAATAAAAATAATAAAAAATTTCTTTTTTCCGCAACTTGTGTCAACATATAAAATATTCCATGGACTCTACATGCCTCTCAGTATATAGCTTGGGGTGTCTACTTTCCAAAATGGGGTCATTTGGGGGGGGGGTTTGAACTGTTCTGGCATTTTATACACAACATTAGGAAGCTTACATCCACTCTTCTAACCACTTGAAGACAAAGCCCTTTTTGACACTTTTTGTTTACATGAAAAAATATTTTTTTTGCAAGAAAATTATGTTGAACCCCCAAACATTATATATATTTTTAAAGCAAAGGCCCTACAGAATAAAATGGTGGGTGTTGCATTTTTTTTTTCTACACAGTATTTGCGCAGCGATTTTTCAAATGCATTTTTTGGGGAAAAAATACACTTTTTTTAATTTTAATGCACTAAAACACACTATATTGCCCAAATGTTTGATGAAATAAAAAAGATGATCTTAGGCCGAGTACATAGATACCAAACACGACATGCTTTAAAATTTCGCACAAACGCGCATTGGCGACAAACTACATACATTTTTAAAAGCCTTTAAAAGCCTTTACAGGTTACCCCGTTAGATTTACAGAAGAGGTCTACTGCTAAAATTACTGCCCTCGATCTGACCTTCGCGGTGATACCTCACATGCATGGTGCAATTGCTGTTTACATATGACGCCAGACCGACGATTGCGTTCGCCATTGGGCAAGAGCAGGGCAGGACAGGGGTGCTTTTTTTTTTTTTTTTTATTAATTTTGCTTTTTTATTTTATTTTTAAACTGTTGCTTCCATATTTTTTTTTTTTATCATTTTTATTGTTATCTCAGGGAATGTAAATATCCCCTATGATAGCTATAGGTAATGACAGGTACTCTTTTTTGAAAAAACTGGGGTCTATTGGAACCTAGATCTTTCCTCTGCCCTCAAAGCATCTGACCACACCAAGATCGGTGTAATAAAATGCTTTCCCAATTTCCCAATGGTGCTTTTTATATCCGGGGGGGACATTCCTTCCCACTGCTTGTAAAAGCAGTCCAGAGGCTAATTAGCCACTAGGATTGCTTTTACATGAAAGCCGGCCGCTGGCTGAAAAGAATGATACCAAGATGATACCTAAACCCGCAGGCATCATTCTGGTATAAACATTCAAAGTCCAGCAACATACCAGTACGTTGCTGGTCCTTGTTGGACATGTATTGTAATCTTTTTTTTCATGCAGCCTGTTGGCTGAACGAAAAAAAAAGATTGATCGGTGGGTATGCCCACCATTAGAATACCACCCTTCATCCACCCACTTCTAATGATGGGCATACATGCACCATTTATATATGCCGAAGCATGGGGGCATCTTCCCGCAAAAGTTATGCCGCGTACACATGGTCAGACTTTTCCACGGGCAAGCCTCCGTTGGAATTTCGACCGTATGTACGCGGCATTAGGAGCAAAATCGCTCCTCCGCCCCTGCTGCCCCAATGCTTCGGCATATATGCTTTTTTTTTTAACTGTGGTGGCGAAATCACCTCCTACAGCACTGGAGTCGCAGGGATCAGGCCTGTCTCTGCGAACGCTGCAGTTATGTGTGTTGTGTTTTGCAAGTGACAGTGATCGATCGATACTGCACTTGGGTGGCCTGGGCTGGACGGAGGGGCAAAACGCAGGTGCTAGCAGGTATCTGGGCTGATCCCGCTAACACTGCGTTTTTGGGAACCCTAAACTGCTGGGGACGCTAGTATAGATCTGATCAGATCAGATATTGATCTGTTCAGATACTATACCACTAAGGGGGGTGTATGCTTCACGCGTGGGTGTTAGCGTTACTGGCACTAACCTGGCGCTGCCTAGGGCGACGCAGACCCTCTCTGACGCTAAAACCTAATTGATATCACCCGCCGGGTGATCAGGGGGTTAAACCTTTATTGGGTTATATACGGCGGGTGCCCTGACACTATAAAAAGCAAACTAACTAACCAGCGTCACCCGTAACACTTATATGATGATCACTGGTGAAAGGGTTAACTAGGGACAATTAGGGGGTTAAAACCTTTATTAGGTAATATATGGGGGTACCTGACGCTATATAAAAACCTGACGGCGAACCTAAAAAAAAATTACTGGCTACCGATCTGCATCACCGACACTAAGACAACGATCATAAAAACGATCGCTTAGCGACAGTGGTGATAGGGGGTGAAAGGGTTACCTGGGGGGCGATCAGGGGGTTAAACCTTTATTAGATAATATATAGGGGTACCTGACGCTATAAAAACCTGCGGCGAACCTAAAAAAAATTACTGGCTACCGATCTGCATCACCGACGCTAAGACAGCGATCAGAAAAATGATCGCTTAGCGACAGTGGTGATAGGGGGTGAAAGGGTTACCTGGGGGGCGATCAAGGGGGTTAAACCTTTATTAGGTAATATATTGGGGTACCTGACGCTATAAAAACCTGCGGCGAACCTAAAAAAAATTACTGGCTACCGATCTGCATCACCGACGCTAAGACAACGATCAGAAAAATTATCGCTTAGTGACAGTGGTGATAGGGGGTGAAAGGGTTACCTGGGGGGCGATCAAGGGGGTTAAACCTTTATTAGGTAATATATGGGGGTACCCGACGCTATAAAAACCTGCGGCAAACCTAAAAAAAATTACTGGCTACCGATCAGCATCACCGACGCTAAGACATCGATCAGAAAAATGATCGCTTAGTGACGGCGGTGCTAGGGGGTGAAAGGGTTACCTGGGGGTGATCAAGGGGGTTAAACCTTTATTAGGTAATATATGGGGGTACCCGACGCTATAAAAACCTGCGGCGAACCTAAAAAAAAATACTGGCTACCGATCAGCATCGCCGACGCTAAAACATCGATCAGAAAAATTATCGCTTAGTGACAGTGGTGATAGGGGGTGAAAGGGTTACCTGGGGGGCGATCAAGGGGGTTAAACCTTTATTAGGTAATATATGGGGGTACCCGACGCTATAAAAACCTGCGGCGAACCTAAAAAAATTACTGGCTACCGATCAGCATCACCGACGCTAAGACATCGATCAGAAAAATGATCGCTTAGTGACGGCGGTGCTAGGGGATGAAAGGGTTACCTGGGGGGTGATCAAGGGGGTTAAACCTTTATTAGGTAATATATGGGGGTACCCGACACTATAAAAACCTGCGGCGAACCTAAAAAAAATTACTGGCTACCGATCAGCATCGCCGACGCTAAAACATCGATCAGAAAAATTATCGCTTAGTGACAGTGGTGATAGGGGGTGAAAGGGTTACCTGGGGGGCGATCAAGGGGGTTAAACCTTTATTAGGTAATATATGGGGGTACCCAACGCTATAAAAACCTGCGGCGAACCTAAAAAAAATTACTGGCTACCGATCAGCATCACCGACGCTAAGACATCGATCAGAAAAATGATCGCTTAGCGACGGCGGTGCTAGGGGTGAAAGGGTTATCTGTGGGGTGATCAGGGGGTTAAACCTTTATTAGGGGGGGTTAGGGGGCTACACTGGACCTAAAACTGAATGTACTGACACTTTTACAGTCACAAATGTCACTGATTGCAGTGATCACTAAATAAATGGTCACTGCAATCAGTGACACTGTGACTGGGGGCTGGGGGGTGATCTGGGGGGTGATCTGGGGCTGTCTGGGGGGGCCTGGGGGGGCGATTTATGTGCCTATGTGTCCTGGTGTCAGTGTAGTGTTGTGTGCACTAACCTGCATCTTCTCCTGTACGGCGCTCGGTATATGTGAGCGCCGCAGGAGAGATGACATCACTTCCTCCAGCCTGTGTAAACAGTACACAGGCAGGGGAAGCTCTCATTTGCCGGGAGCGATCGAGAGGGGGTGGCCGGAATCGAACGGCCGTCCCCTCATGCCGGATCGCTCCCGAAGGTAAAACGACCGCTCACTGTAAAGAAGGGGGGACCCCCCAACTATACAAAGGCAATCACGTACATATACGTGATTCTGCCTGTCGGTGCCATTCTGCCGACGTATATTTACAGTGGGTGGTCATTAAGTGGTTAAACATTATTTGAGCTGACATTATTAGAGTTATATGATTCTGCTTTCATTGAAACTGCACATGGTATTTCTGAAACTATTTGCAATCTATAAATTAATGGGAAATACTCTCCACTGCATTCACTGACACATATACAGTAGATACTGTACATTACTGTTTTTCTAGAGCACTTGTTTTCTATAGAATTGTGTACCTGTAACCCAAGTGTAATACAGAACACTGTTCAGATAAAACTTGGACAAAGTGCTGATGAATACATTTAAGGTCACGCAGCTCCTTTACTTGTGCTGAAAAAGTGAAAACGGGTATTCAACTTTTTTCCTGATGTATATCAAAATGTGCAACATTATTTTTATTTATTACAGCACTACCATGTCATCATAACTGGTGAGATAGTAATTCCTTTCTTCAATAATATTTTTTTAATTTAATTTAAGTAGTTACAGAGACCAGCGATAGATGAAGCTTCACATACATGTGGATAAGATCCAAAATAATATGTCATTCATCACAATAGTAACAGCATTAAGCAATACTGGACTTTCCGGTATCCATAATAAGGCAAGAGTACACAAAACTAGTACTTTCAAAAACAAGATAACAGAAGGTAGAACAGAATAGCAATGGTAACCATAGTGACATTTGCAGACACTAGGATGAAGATCTTGACTAATCACTCCATACCTTCCATATATTTTCAAATGTGTTAAGTGAGTTTGTTCTAAGGGACATAGCGTGTTCATAGGAGTAGTTAAGGTTAACCATAGCAGTAAATTCAAACAGGTTGGGTGATAAATCTTTCTGCCACAGCCTAGTAATTAAGGATTTTGCAGCTGTTAGTATATGAGAGACTATGATATGGTGATGAGTGGGGAAGCGTTTAATGTTGGGTAACACTAGCATTGGAATGGATGGGATCAAAACCCCTGTTACATTGGAGATCAACCGGAATGTCTAACGCGAGAAACTATTTAAGTTCTTGCATTGCCATAGGGTATGAAAGAGATTACCCACCTGGCCACATCCTCTCCAGCATAAGGGGGATTGATTCGGGTAGAACTTAGCCAATCTGTAGGGGCTAAGATACCATCTCGAAATTATTTTGTGGTTCAGTTTCAAGTGGTAATACAATGTGAGGCCCTATGGGAGTAATGGATTACTGATAGCCACTGGTCATCTGAGAAAGTAGCTTGAAGGGTCATATTCCCAACTTTGCATGTGAGATAGTAATTCCTAATGGTTTGTTAACTTTTAACACCAAGAGCCAGTTTTTTATCTTCAAAAACAAGTGTTTTTTGCCTGATCCAAAATAAGCCTATATTTGAAATCAGTTTGAGAGCCTCCTAGGCTCATTCAGAGTTTGTTGTTAGGTGTATTTGAGCCCTATGTCTCCAAGAAAACCAATGTAGCCACCCTATCTAAGGACTGGTAATTATTTATTTTCCACTTTTTTTCCCTTACTTAAAGTTTGATAAAAACATATAAGAGAAAAGAAAAACTAAGAAGAAGGGGTAAGGAGTAAGGGGAGTGCCAATAATAAAAAAAAAAGAAGCAGACAGTACTTTGGTAGGACAGTTCAATGGAACAAAACATACAAAAGTCATAAGGTATTCTGAATTGGTAGAGTATTTATGACAAATGCCACTCAGGGGATTTATTAATTCTGACTAGCTCTTAGCAATATTAATGGCTAGGAAGTATAGCATAGATCTTCCTGGGGTAGTTCAAAGAAATATGAGATGCATACAGAATGTAAACAGTAGCAGGCACATTTTACAGGATACAATTTTGACCAACATTCTTGTCTCAAGAAAACATATAGTTAATGGTGGAAACCAAAAATTTATGAAACGCACCATAGTCATTTAAATAAGCTTTGTTTATTGAAGTTAATAAGGGATAAACGGCTTGATCAAAACAAGTGCCAGAGGTGTTTATCAACAGTAGCTGACCTGCAGAATCACTCCACTTGGGGACGGTCCGAGGTGTGCCTGGATGAATGGCGGGCAGATCACAACGATGGTATCTGCAGCTGGACTGGCTGGTGACTGCCCAGTGACCGGGAAGAGCTGATCTGTCGCTATGTGTGGCCACAGTAGAGCCAGAACTGGAGGGGCTGGGGACAAGCTGTAACTCATTGCGAGGAGCTGTCCGAGCCACTAGCGATGACGTCCCTCGCTGTGCCGGAACTTCCAGGGATGGAAGCCGCTGGTGAAACTCACACCTCACAGCACTTGGAAGGCAAGCTGGTATCCATGGTCCCGTCACACTGACGACATGTTTCACGCACCTAAACCTTGTCAAGTCATTATGGTTAAGCTTATGGAACTGCTGTTAGTATAAATGCTGGAAGTCTGCCTTTTTTGTGCTGCCTTGGAAAATAAGGGGAGAGGACCTGGGAATTCAGTGCATCAGTCTTGTGAACATTTAAGATGAATTACTCCACAATTCTTATAACTAAAGAAGTGAATTAGGGTGTGTTTTAACCATTTGATCTCTGGAAGATTTTCCCCCCTTTATGACAGGCCCTTTTTTGTGACAGCACTGCGTTACTTTAACTGATTATTGCCCAGTCATGCAATGCTGTACCCAAATACAATTTATATAATTTTTTTGAGCTTTCTTTTGGTGGTATTTGATCACCGCTGCATTTTTTTGATTTTTTGCGCTATAAACACAAAAAAAACCCTGACAATTTTGAATTTTTTTTGAAAAATTTTGAATTTTATTTATTTTTTCTGATATAATACATATCCAATAAAAAAGAGATTGAATTTCTTCATAAATTTAGGCCAATATGTATTCTGCTACATATTTTCGGTAAAAAATCCCAATAAGCATATATTGATTGTTTTGCGCAAACGTTATATCATCTACAACCTATGGTATGCATACTGGAATTTTATTTTATTTTTAATACTAGTAATAGCAGCGATCAGTGACTCATAGCGGGACTGCAATATTGTGGTGGACAGTCAGACACTAACTGACACTTTTGACACTTTGTCGGAACCAGTGACACTAATACAGTGATCAGTGCTAAAAATATGCACTGTCACTGTACAAATGACACTGTCTGGGAAGGAGTTAAACATCTATGGCAATCAAAGTGTTAACTGTGTGCCTAGCCAATGATTATGTGTACTGTGTTAGGTGTTTTTACTAAGCGAAGGGATGGATTTTATTCCCTGATTTGCAAAGAAAATCCATCCCTTTCCCCCTGTCAGAACAGAGATCTGCCTTGTTTACATGGGCAGAGCTAGGTTCTGTGTCTCTGCCTGATGATCAGTGGGTGCCAGGGGACATCCAGTGCCCGGCACCCACAGATTGACTTCTGCTATAAATAATCACATCAGAAGCGGGCCACTGGCTGCATGAGCACGTGCTCCCTAGGCGGAAGTGCAGAATCATGTATATATATTTAATTCTGTGCAGGAGGGCCACCCTATAGCAGTAAATGTGCAATGGGCAGTCCTTAAGCAGTTAAAGCAGATCTTCAAACAAATAGCTGAATTACAAATAAGGGGAATGTTGAGCCTGCCAAAGGATTTGTATTTCTTGTCACACATCAGAGCCCTGTTTGGCAGGGTGAGAGTTCTGATTTGTTTTCTCTTTGGCAGTTTAGTAACCCTTATAGGTTTTTTCTTTCCCTAGCCTGTGACTGGAAAGTAAAAGGAGAAGCTGCAGACTGATGTGCTCACTTGCTCTGATTTTTCAATCTATCAACATGCTCATTGTTTGCCCATAAGCACTTAAGCACACAAAAGTAGACCATTGTGATGATTTTTCCTATCCCAGTATGAGCTCTGTTGTACAAGAGCTGATAAAAATCAAATTCTTATACTGCTCATATTAAAAAATACATTTAATGATGTATTACTGAATATTGAGCTGCATTCATTTGTATCTGTTATATCTGGCAGTAAGGGAAAAACATTGCGCTAGTCTGAATAAAGCATAAAAACTAAGTGAAAAACATATATATGTAATAGAGCAGCTGCATAAAATGTGACAATTATATATTAGAAATGTTAATGGAGATGCAGCGCTAAAATGAAAAACCCAATGTGTAAAATTGAGATAAGACTCAAAGTACCCAAAAAATTCAACAAACAGATGAGTCCACATAAACGTCTTTGGTAAATATCCTAAAAGTGAAGTAAATAATCGTGAAGATCATCCTCTAAAAGGTGAAATATTGAAACCGGACGTGTAACCGTGAAGATCATCAGCATACAACTTCTGGGATAATAGGAAGGTGAAATACTCTTACCAGAGTTGGTGGATCTGCTGATTAGGCAGATCGTAAAGGCATATAGAATCCTGATGGTCGATCGTGTCTGCTCCTCTGGACACTCCAAATGGACCAAACCGATCTCCAGAAGCCACTCCAAAAACCACAACCTCGGGGGAGACTCTGGGTTCACCGGGTATTCCAAAATGGTGCAGAACCCCTCTTCCGTTGAAAAGATCCCAATCCGAATTAGGAAATGGTAAACAGATGGAAGAAACTCCAAGGGACCAATCAATCAACCCCACATGTAAAAAAGAAGATGAAGGAGGTGCTCCAAGTGCAGGTCAAATGAGGGTTTTATTAAAACAACATATAAAAGTGATCACAGTACATACAAAAATAGTTAAAAAAGGCAATACGTGGGCAGGTAAGGCTAGGCCCGACGCGTTTTGTACAATGGTACTTTAACAGGGGCATCATGGTGGGGAATATTTGTATACAAATGGTGGGCAGGATGGGGTAAAGTGAATATTTAAGGTACAATGCACTTTAACACTTAAAAAGTGGTTGTAATCCCTTACATATACCCAATGAAGTGACTGGTTTCAGGTGATACGCAGGGATGAAAGAAATCCTCCTACGTAGTTGCACCTGTTTATCTGCAATTTTCTCTTCTCTACAGCCAGTTAAAGTGCCTATTTTATACAGCTTGTTTGAACTTTTATAAGTCAGGGGGTGGGGTTCTAAAGGCAAACTTTGCAGAGCTCAGTGAGGAGAATTGAGAGCTGATTTGAGGGAAGGGACACATCCCTCTTCATACAGCACACAGGGACAGAGCTGAAGCTGCCAATCATAGGCTGTGTGCTGGAGCTACCTCCACTGTCTCCTTTTTTTACCTCTTGGTGTCTGGAAAACCTGCCCGAAGTGACTTATGAAAATAGAGGAATGAGGCAGCAAATAAAAATTAAACTTAGTGCTCTGGATTGAGACAAGTACATACGATATAGAGGGATATGCTTTGTTCATATTTCATGTCAGGGTTTTACAACCGCTTTAACCTGAATCTTACAAATTAATTTTAACCTGAACTTTACAACAATGCTTTATTATTCAAAAAGGAATTGAGGACACATCTCTATATTTGGGAGAATAAAAAAGAAATAGTAGATAATAATTAGGAATTACTGTCAAGGTTGTTTTACTCTCCGTGCCCCAATAAGATGCCCCCCCTTTCCCCATCAACTGTAAAGTGACAGGTGTCAGACAGCACAGGAACAGAAGAGACATAAACAGCATTTAAATTGTACAGGAAAAAAAAAAAGTATTTACTTGGCAGGCAAGGCTCGGTTTAAGAAATTTGATAGACATGACAGAGTCACCTTATATTGGATGCAAACAGCATTTAAAACCAGACAGAAGTTCTAACCCTTCTCTACCTATCCAAGGCTAACACAAATACCGTATATACTCGAGTATAAGCCGACCCAAATATAAGCCGAGGCACCTAATTTTACCACAAAAAACTGGGGAAACATATTGACTCGAGTATAAGCCTAGGGTGTCCATCTGCATGCCTCACTGTGCCTCACTATGTCCATGTGCATGCCTCACTGTGTCCATGCCTCACTGTGCCTTACTGTGCCCATGCCTCACTGTGCCCATGCCTCACTGTGCCCATGCTTCACTGCCACTGTGTCCATGCCTCACTGTTCCCAATCTCCCTACCTGACCTCCGGCGCTGTGTGACTAGACTGACGTTTAACATGGGAGTCTATAGAAGGGGTGCCCGGCTTTGAAAAATCGGTGCTTCCCGGCCGCAGGTCCCCTGGAAAAAATTTTTTTGCACACTTGTAGATGAAGAGTGGGGCTACATGTGTGCCAAGTTTGGGGTCCAGGGGACCTAGGGCCGGCCGGTACCGGGTCCCCACAATCACCAGAGAAATTACAGTTTAACATGGGATTCTATGGAAGGGGTGCCTGGATTTGAAAAATCGGTGCTCCCTGGCCGTAGGTCCTCCAGACAAAAAACTTTGCACACTTGTAGAGAAAGAGTGGGGCTACATGTGTGCCATGCTTGGGGTCCAGGGGACCTATGGCTGGCCAGGATCAGGAGCACAAATTTGAAGATGGACACAGACTCGAGTATAAGCCGAGAGGGGCATTTTCAGCACAAAAAAATGTGCTGAAAAACTCGGCTTATACTCGAGTATATACAGTATATGTTTTAAACATTTTTTTAAATTGCTCTTAACTTGACCTTAAACATTTCAGCCCCAGAGGGATTTACCCCCTTAATGACCAGGCCATTTTTTGTGATACGATACGCAGACGTGCAACGTTGTACCCAAACAAAATTGACTTCCTTTTTTTCCCCACAAATTAAGTATTCTAGTGCATGAATCGCAGCCGAACCACCTTGCCGCAGTACATCTGCGGCAGGTGGTCGGCAAGTAGTTAAAGAGGTTGTAAACTCAGAAAAAATAAATAAAATAAAAAGTATGCATTACATACTAGCTTATTATGAAATACTTGCCTTAGAGCCAAGCACTCTCAGAGGCGCCCACACACCGCTGAGACGGCTGACATTTTCCCCAGAGTTTCTTCCGGGTTCACGGGCTCCGGCGCTGTGATTGGCCGGAGCCGCAATAACTTCACTCCCACGCATTCATGTGGGAGCTGCCGGTCATGGCACAGGTCCCTGAAGAAACAAGTGGGCGTTTCTTCAGAGCGAATGCGCCAAGGACATTGGTGTATATAGTAAATATCTCCTAAACAGTGCAAGTTTAGAAGATATTTACAGTACCGACAGGTAAGCCTTATTATAGGCTTACCTGTAGGTACAATTAAAAAGGAAGACTTTACTTCCTGTTTAACACCTAAATCTTAACCGTAATGCTTACCTTATCCCTGAAAATTACTCCTTTAGCAGAACACCAAGGAATAACCTAACTTAACATGAAACAAAGAACCCTAATATTAATACCGTAATGATAGCCATAACCTAATCCTTAATATAATCTCTAATTTTAATAAACCCCTAAATTGCTGTACCTACCTTACCACTTGATCTTCAAAGGACTAAGCTTCTGTACCAAGACTTCACAGTGCTGAGATCTCAGTGCTTTAAAGAAAACTACAGTACATATTAACTGTAAAAATATAATAAAATAGCAATTACAGGATGAAAATCATGTCTGTGGGGACATCAATGTCTTTTTCCCTTGTTTTTTCAGACATTTCTGATTTACTAATTAATTTGGTTCCCTAATTTTGTTGGGGTTCATCCGTGTGATTCAACATTCTATTTAGTGTGTTAATTGGAGGTTTTTACTATTTCAGCAAAAACAAAATTATTTTCTTACTGAATAAGTCAGACAAATAGGAACAATAACTGATCTTCCAATTACTGAAACTTCCTACACACACTAAAACAGCCAGGATTATAAATCTCATCATTAAACCACAGTATTCCCCGGCACATCCATCCATATAATTGATGCAAAATCCTTTTTTAAATGTCACCAGTGTTTGAACATTGTCTGCATACAAAAGACAACATATTTCTACAGTTTAAATTGACAAGCCAAATGTGCCGAAATACATATTTTTTTTAAGAAACTGCAGAAAATCAAGATTTATCTTCAATTATATTGTTTCAATAAATGGTTTTCAATGTGTATTTCAATAAAACAAGATCCCTCCTAAATCAAATAGCAATGCAATTGTGATTCAGTTCTGAAATAGAAAATACAATTATTTTTTTTTATTAAAAAATGTGTTCACACTACAACTATGTGCAGTCTTTTACAACTGTTTCAGACCTGTTTGCAGTACAAGAAGTGCTCCTGCACCTGGACCTGGAGAGTAAAAAAGTAACCATGACCGTATGACTTTTAATTCTTTGGCAGAGGGTGTCCATTTCTGTTCTGTAACCACTAAATTTATAAATTGATCCTTTGAGATTTTTAGCTAGAAAAGTTTTTTTTTTATTGTTTGCCTTCTTGGTAAAAAGATAAGGGCAGTATCCATGTCACATACAATACAGATAAGATTTTTATTTATTTATTTTTTTCAAGCATTTACATCTATGCTTCAAAATCTGTTAGTGGGAGAATCATTTCTTTTTTTGTTTACAAACGTTTTTATTTGTTTAAGAAGGTGAAATAAAAAAAATAAAATCATACAATCTTGTAACAGTGTACATCATAAAATTGACATCCAAAGCATAATATGAAAAATTTAAATAAGGAATAATTCCGAGGTATGAAAAAGGTATACACAAAGGTATCATTCAATTAAGACATAACAACCTTGAATGCCCTTTTGCCTTGCGCTAACAAAATGTGCCTATGGGTTTTCCAGGGTTCCCATTTGCGATCGAATAAGTGCATCTTATCCTGTAGGGTATACAAAATCCTTTCCATTATCATCACCATATCAATTCTGTCTAGGATGGAGGATAGGGGTACTGCAGGGGACTTCCAGTGAAGAGCAATGACCCACAGAGTAGATACACAAATAGTATGTATGAGAGACATTCCTCCCTGTGGAGGATCCCTGGGATTGTTGCTCCAAGTAAACACATTGGGATTGTGAGCTTCAAAAGAGTTCCAGATATTGCAGAAGCAATGGCAGTCACTCTTCTCCATGCCGGGGCAAGTAGCTCGCAATCCCAAAATATGTGTTTGAAGGTGCCTGGCAGTTGGCAGCCTCTAAAGCACAGTCCAGATGTTCCTGGGAACATTACTTGGAGTCTGGAAGGAGTGTAATACCATCTGGTCATTACCTTATTGGCAGTTTCCCTAACCGCCAGTGATTTGGTGGCCTTACGTAGGTTTGCCAGCATAGTATCCCAATCCTTCGGAGCAAACTGTTCATTATAGTCAGTCTCCCATTTAATTCTATATAAAGGTTCACCTGAAAAACACAAAGCCAATGCTGTTTTGTAGAGAGTTGAAATGAGGCTCTTACCTCTGGGGGCATCTTGGCAGATCTGTTCGAAGGAGGTGGGGGGAGAGGAAGGGGTAAGGCTATAATGGGAGATGTAAAAGTGTCTTATTTGTATAAAATGAAAGTGTTCCCGAAGTGGGATTTGTTTTTGTGAGCGGAGGAGATCGAATGTAGCGAATGTATCTCCAAGCTGAAGGTCAGCTAAGGTGATCAAGGAATTGGATTTCCACCATGCAAAACTTTCAGGGTGATTAAACGCTGTGGTGAATAATGGTTCCCCAAGAAAGGACGAGCCTGGAGGGGTGGGTGAAATTAGTCCAAGCTTGCTTTTATAACGGTGCCAGAGGGTGAGAGAATGGGAAACTATTGAATTGAGGGGAGTAAGCTTATGTGTAAAGTTGGGGCAGAATACTTTCTTAATATCTGCACACTCATTTTAATGCCCAACTCCAGGCTTCAAAATATATATACATTTTTTAAAAATTAGTCCCTCTGTATTTTTTTTAAATAAGAAAACTGCTCAGGCTGCAATAGTCACCTTTAATGTGGAGCTGCCCCTAACAACAATCCCCTTGCAATCCAGAAAACTCAGGATTTTTTGTTAGTACAGGACGACATGGGCCTGCCTCTTTTGGAGCTGTCACCTGGGTGCTTTTCACTTACAGTATAATGATATAGAGAGCTCTCTGTATTATCCAGGACCACCCAGCAGAAAAGAAGAGGAGAAGAGAAAGAGAACACAGCATGCCATGTGAGTTGTCAGAATTTATCTAGAATAGATAAGTATTTAACAAATATAGCATAACATCCTCTCAGTGGGAGATAGGGAACAAGTGAGGGACTGTACATGAACCAAAAAAAGTAGCTAAATAGACACTTGTGTAGTATTAATACATGCATCTTACAGGTGTGAAATTCATATCTTTTGTGGTTTCCATATTAATCTATTCTCTTAGTCAATTACATGACTGTGAATGTTCTGAGCCCTTATTACAGCACTGTTTGAGAGGATCATGCAAATCTTGTTACTAGAGCAGATTTATTCTACCCTTTCGTGAGTTTGATTGTAGCATTACACCATGTACATTATGTGTAACCTCATATAAATGGGATTATCATATTCTTCGGCTGCTTGACTTTAATGAAGTATATTCTGTGTAAACTACAAATATTTGTAAGTAATAGCTGTTTGTGTTACTGTTTAAAAATGCAAAAAAAATTATAATATTTTGTCCTATTAGTTGACTTTGATAACTTTCAACATGCTGTCAATTATTTTGTTACATAAACATATATTTTTCCTTTTTTTTTTAACCTAAGTGACCATGCACTTTGAATTAAGCCTTGACCATTTAATTATCTTAACAATACATTTGCAATTATTGTTCTTCTGATAGCTAATGCCAAACTCTGAATATAGAACTCCTGGGCTAATTTCAAAATGACCCAGAGCAAATCTCATAGCTTCTTGTTGGCTGGCATTCGTTATAGTGAATCAAGTGGTCTAAAAAATTAGCAATTACATTGCCTAAGAAAATGAGGTTACAGCAACAGTGAATTTCACAATGTCACACACACACACTTTCACTTACAGTATAACATGCTTCTGTTTATCAGTCTTAGTAAAGTATGGCATAGTGCTCAGATTAATGTATTGGCAAAATGTATACAAAAGATAATGTTTAGCATGTTTTAAGTGAAGAAAACCAGTCTGTGCTGAAAACACGATTAAAAGGGGCAGTGTGGCCAAAGCTCCCTTGGCTATATTTCCCCTGTGGATAACAGAAGTGCATTTAGTTCTGCACTCTTGTGACCCAGTATCAGCTGACAGCAGTCCTCTGTCAGCTAAGGTCACAGAGCCAGTCCAGACTCTTCAGGGATCCCGACAATAATATCATGATACACCCAGATGCCTGACGGGAAGCCTTGCTAAGCCTCTCAGCATGCCACTGAGAACCTAAGCCAGCCTCTCCCGCCCTCTCCACAGTCCGGTGCTCTAGTGAGAGCTGGAGGGGTAAAACACAAGGCAGTGACTGTCATTCACCGCTCTGTGCTCCAGAGCAGACCTGAGAACTGAATGATCAGCTGTCTTTGATTGCTCAATTCTTGGTGTATAGTCAGCGGGGGACAGCTGCAGCACAGATCAATGTTACAGCCGTCTAGGTTAGTATGTACAGTATATTAGTTTTTTTTAGAATCCTGAACTTCTCTTTTAAAAAGGGGTTTGAGAAAACTATTACATTACTATTTGAGAAAATTAAAACAGTAAAAGATAATCTTTTTCAAAAAGACCTTTCCTGTGACTATGGCACAGAACTCCACCTCAACCATCACCCTAAATCTGCTTAGAAACCAACATGTTTTCAATGGTTCCTCCCTTCAAGCTCCATGTAGCTGCTGTATCTTATATTGATATGGAGGTTGACAAGACACGCTTCTATACATTCCTATTGGCCTATAACAGTGGCGGCCGGTGGATTTTTTTTGGGGGGGGCAGCAAACAGTATGCCACCCCCCCGGTCAGTTGGTCCATCGGTAGCACTTACCCCATCAACGGTGGGTTCCCCTGCTGAATATTCATTTGCTGTTGTAACACACCTGGGTGGGATCAGAGTGCATTCTCTGGGACTCCGAGCCCACCCTATTTTGAAGCATATAAGAACCTCTGGCTCTAATCGGGTGCTTCAAAAAACCCTGGCTGCTGTAATTCATGTGCCCTGTGCCCTGAAAAGGGGCCGGACGCATGAATAGAGGGTGACCACAGCAGCCATGGATAGATTCATGCTACACATGAATCTATCCATTGCATATAAGGGGGTGGCGTGAAGAGAGAGGGTGGGGCCCGGGTGCCCCTAATGGTGGGCCTATAATAGCACCACTGGCCTATAATTGTGCTGAAAAACAAATGTGTGAGGAGGGAGTAGCATGGTTTGACACCCAGAAAGTGCCAAAACGTTTCCTAAGAATAGTACAGTATTCAGGCAGAGGGAGAGAATAGAAAGCTACTGCAAGCACACGTTTGATCTCTCAGCAGATTTAATTTTTTTTTGGTAATGTGACAAATTCACTTTAATGACTTTAAAAACCTCTGAGCAAAAATTGCAGGGGTACTGATAGCCAGCGATTCATGGCCAGTGGTGTAGTAGTAAAGTTGACTGTGTACAGATCCAATGTCAAATTTTGAAAATAGTTTGTACAGCAATTATATATGTCCAATCAATTTTTAATGAAGCTGGAGTTTTCCTTCCATGATCTTAATTGGAATAATATGTGTGCAAGTGAGAAGTCTTAGCATAGTAAACATGTCTGAAATGATTTCTAAAGCATGTGCAAAGCCTCTACCTGAATACAGCCCCTCTGAGATCTTAATATTTCATAGGTTATTCTGTATTGATGGATAGGCTTCATTTTTCCCTGACTGCTCAGCAATAATGATTTAGCTGTCCTGCCACTTTCTAGAAATGTGTAGCGTAATCTTCAAGACAAAATATTGCAGTTGAATCCAGTGCTGAGACAAGGAAGATAAATCAGCAATCCCTTTGCTTTTTAAAATATTTGTATATAACATCAGCAGCCAAAATATGATATGCATTTATCTATGGAATAAAATCTGAACCTCTAGAAATAACTTTATGTAGTTTTAGTTGAAGTTTTATAGCACTTTTATTGCCCAATTACAAGTGCCTCTACAACCCTACTGTGAAGGCCTGGAGGTCCACTGTCAGTCTTTTCTTCCTTTCTTATGCTGTTTGTCTGTCAGAGACTTTCTCACTTACGTTAATGGATCTGACACATTAAAAGCAGCACCATGGACAGCATACACACAGAATGATGAAGATCGATGGTTGAACTGCAGTGTGGCAGAGCTTCACAGTGATTCTGTTCAGCAGTCTCATCCTTTTGGCACATTGCACGTATATTGTTGGTGACTAAGTTGCCTGCTGGCCCCAATAAACATAAGGGTGGTTTCACCCTTTTCAACACGTTCACCTCCTATAGTAGAAAGATGAATGCTTTTAAGATTTATACAGTATATCTTTACATGCTCAGTACTAGTGTGTTTTGTGTGTGTTTGTATAGTATAGTATAAAGCACTAGCTGATGAATTATTTTCCAGCAAATAAAATATTTTGTTACTGAAAGTGTCACTCTGGGCCCAGCTTTGTGTAATACTTGATAAAAAGGCCAGATTTTAAAATAATATTATTATTTTCATTTATTTTTCTCTCATGGAGCTGGATCAATTGAAGCACATTCTCCTTATGATAATAACCGTATGTCAATAAGACATTACTTTACCATAATAGCAGCTGATGCTTGGAATGTGAATAAAAATGATTACATCTTTCCATGTTACCCAAAAGGATCATTTTAATTGTTAGGCGTACTTTGAAGTTTACTGTAATTCTTTAAAAAAAAAAAAAAAAAGAGATTACCCATGCCAGTATTAAAAAAAATCAACTTTCAAGCAGTAAACTGCTGCAAAAAAATATAAGCTATTTGTATGTGATCATTCTAATAAAATTTGAATTATACAGGCAGTTTTCACTATTGTATTTTAAAGTGAAACTCCAGCCAAACTGCTAAATACACAGCTGACGTGCATATATGTTCACTGCTTTACCTGCCAGAAGGTATATAGTTATTTTCAGCCACAGTTGTGATTCACACGCCTCTGTCATACTGAACAGCCACTTGGGTCACTCTAAAGCAGTGGGGGCCATCCTGGAAATGACAGAGGACCTCAAGTGTGGCCAAAACATATCTAGAAGGCTGTGAAATAGCAAAGCATTTTGTGCATTAAGTGATAGATTGCATTGTGTTTAGCAGCACATTCAAAATGATTGTGCTGTAATGCACCTTTTTTTTTTTTATCAAAAAGGTTTTTATTGAACACCAGATAAATCACAGCAGTTTCCAAAGTACAAAAATTGGCAAAGGTTTCCCTCTGCTGGTACACTTTAAGATAACACATAAGCACATCACCACATTCTTGCATCGAGAAGTACATCAGACCTTAACAGCGTAATAACTAAATTATTGTAAGAGTCTGGACATCACCAGTTCCCTGGGGCTCAGGCCCAGGGTATCAAGCCACTGGGACCATATTCTCTCAAACCTGCCCGGGCTGCCTCTGTGTTGATAAATGTATCTTTCCATAACTAGAGTATTCCCCATTTGAGCTATCCAAGAGGTGGTGGTAGGCGGCGAGACCGATTTCCAACCCATCAGAATAAGTTTCCTGGCCTGGAATAGGGCCCTAGAGGCCGCGACCCTGGTCAACTCCTCAGGAATCGCCTCCTCCAGGACCCCCAGCAAGCAGCACTTCGGATCCACAGGGATCTGTATTTGAAACACTCTATTTAGTGTACCCACCACCTCATTCCAATACCTGTGAATCTTCGGGCATCTCCACAGGAGATGAATGAGGTCTCCACTGTGCCTCTGACATCTACCACACACAGGGTCCTCGAGCTTACCCATCTTATGTAATTTTGCCGGGGTGTAATGGACCCTCAATAGTATATACAACTGAGATATTTTCTGCGCAACGTTCAAAGAACAAGTAGTGACTGCCTGCCACACCTCCTCCCATTGGTCTCCTGTCAGGGGGCCCACGTCCCTCTCCCACATGGATTCTGCCCTACTCGGGAACGCTAGCAGGTGACTTGCCAGTAACATCTGGTAGCATTGGGAGATTTAGTTTCACTGCTAGTGTGCAACACATGGAACACGGGGGCGGGTGACTGAACCCATTCCACCGCATCACCCTGTGCGGCAACCGCATGTTGGAGCTGTAAATAGTAATAGTACATATTTGCTGGTAGGCCAAATTTAGCCCGCATTTCAGGGAAAGAGAGCAACCTACCGCTAGCAAATATGTGGGATAGCAGAGTCACACCATGGGCGCGCCATCTGGGCCCCTGCTGCAGCTTCGCCAACTCCACATATGACCTATTGTCCCATATCGGTCTATATTCCGTAAACCCCTGCACTCCCTGTAGCTGTCTTCCCTTGTTCCATACCTTTTGGATAAGTGAGAGCGTCGGGGTCTGCTTGTTGGATTTTAGGAACATTTGCGCCTCCAGTCCCATCGGGACAGTCTCAGCGCCAGTGGCCGATAGCATCAGCCGTGCCGCCGAGCTCACCGGCTCCTGGGACATAGAGCCGATCAAATGCTGTAGCTGGGCTGCTATGTAGTACAGCCAGGGGTTGGGAACCGCCAATCCCCCACTGTCCTTGGCCCGCTGCAAGTGCTCCAATCTAATCCGAGGGGGCCTAGTATGCCAGAGCAGCCGTCGGAAGAGAGTGTTCACTATCCTAAAGATTTTCAGATGTATCACTACAGGTGAGTTGTGAAGAAAGTAAAGCAGCTGTGGCATTAGGATCATCTTGATCAGATTGGCTTTACCTGCAAGTGACATTTTCAGGGTGTTCCAGGTATTAATTTTATCCCTAAACTGGGACAGCAATGGGTGCAAATTAAGGGAGCAGTAATCCCCAACCTGGGTGACACCTGCACTCCCAAATACTTGAAGCTAGACACTACTGGAATGGGGCAAGAGTCTGGCAAGGCAACCCCGCCATCCTCATCTAACATCATCAGGGCGGATTTCGACCAATTAATGGTCAACCCAGAGTAGTGACCGAATTGCGTGATAATCGACATAACCCCGGGGATGGAATACGTGGGGTCCCCCAGAAACATTAGCATGTCGTCCGCATACAACATAATCTTTTCCGGTAGCGTGCCAAATTGGAATCCCCGAATACGGGTACTAGCCCGTACCAGGGCTGCCAACGGCTCTATGGCGATCGCAAATAGCAGGGGGGACAGGGGGCAACCCTGCCTCGTCCCCCTACCAAGAGCAAAAGCCGGTGACATCCTATCCGCAACCCTAATGGTCGCCTGGGGGGATGCGTATAGCAACCTGACCCACTCAATGAATTTGTCCCCGAAACCAAACTTGGCCAACACCGCCCAGAGGAATCTCCAACTGACACTATCAAAGGCTTTATTGGCATCAAGGGATAAGAGCGCCCTTCGACCCCCATTGTCTGCCCGCACCTGCATGTTCAGGAACATGCGCCTCAAGTTGGTGGCAGTGGATTTCTGCGGCATGAAGCCAGCCTGATCCGGGTGTATAATAGATGAGATTATCCCATTGACCCTACGCGCCAGGACCTTAGCCAGGATTTTCACATCGCTCTGCAGCAGCGATATAGGCCTATAGGAGCCAGGGTCGACCGGATCCTTCCCCGGTTTTAACAGTAGAATGACATTTGCCCTGGCCATAGAGCCTGGGAGCTGACCACCCTCAAGTGCGGCATTAAAGACTCTCAATAGTTCCGGTAACAACTGCTCCCCGAATTGAGTAAACACTTCTATCTTCTATGGGAAGACCATCCTCCCCAGGGGCTTTACAGGTAGGAAAAGAGCTAGCTGCCTGTTGCAGCTCATCCAGGGTAATAGGGGCATCAAGTTTTTCTCTGGCAGACGTGGAAAGAGTGGGTAAATCGATGTTGGCTATATAGGTATCTAGATCCTCATCCGAGTAGGCATCCCTCGACCCATAGAGGTCCTCATAGAAGGATGCCAGCTCAGATATAATGGCCTCAGGGGAGTTAACCACATTACCGGTAGATGTGCGGATGGCACCGATGGCAGGGGACTGTGTTTGGGACCTTGCTATTTTGGCCAGTAAGCGCCCAGTCTGTTCCCCCTCCTCATAAAAAGCAAGTTTTGTGAAGAATCTCTTCCACTCTGCCGCAGAGGATCGCAGCCGGTCCAGAGAGTCCTGGGCCGACATCCAAGCCTCCCGGGCCGAGTCAGTTGGGCTAGTCACATATGCAAGTTCCAGCTGTCTCACCTGGTCTCCCACCTGCTCCACCAGAGCAGAAGAGTTGCGCCTGACTATGTATATTTCCTCAATAAACACCCCTCTAAGAAAGGCTTTTAGGGTTTCCCATTTTAACAGTGGGTCAGGATGGTGCCCGTGGGCTTGAAGAAAGACCTCAATCTTAGTTTCTATACGTTCCGGGGATGTAAACAGCTTGAGCCAAAAGGCATTCAGTTTCCATGGGGCCCTGGGGAAAGAGCTAGCCGGTTGAGTAACCAGCCATAGTGCTAGCGGGGAGTGATCTGAAACCCCTCTTGGGAAATATTCCACCCTAGAGGTGCGGCTAACCATGTCGGGAGTACCCAAACATAGGTCTATGCGGGAGAGGGAGCCATGTGTCTTTGAAAAGCAGGAGAATTGTTTACAGTTGGGATTCTGGGCCCGCCAGATGTCAACCCACCCTACCTCCTCCATCAGGCGACCAAGAGCCGTACCCCGGTTGCCCTTAGGGGGCATCACCAGGGGGTGTCTATCCAATCTGGGGTCTAAGTAGCAGTTAAAGTCCCCTAGTAGCAGTAGTGGAACATCAGGCTTGTTTGCCAGGTAAGACAGCAGCAACTGCAGCACCTCTCTAGAGAAAGGTGGAGGCACATATACAAATGCTAAAATCATAGTAACGGTAAACAATTTGCAATAAAGAAATACAAATCTACCTGAAATATCAATCAGCGAGTCTATCTCCTGGTATGCCAGAGCCTTGTGAATCAGTACACTCACTCCGCGTGAAAAGGCGGAGTGAGTGGAGTGATAGGCCTGTCCAACCCACGCATACCCCAGAAAACCAGTTGTGTCTTTCACTAAGTGGGTCTCCTGCAAGCCAATTATAGCCGGATGAAATTTACGCAATACAGTAGATATCATGGTCCTTTTCAGAGGATCATTTACCCCCCGGACATTCCACGACACTATGGGTGTATCAGACATGATTGGTATATAGATATAATGTCCTGTCTAAATGGGGGGAGTACCCATAAAGGGAGCAACAGTCTCATACCCCACCATCTCACTGGCAAAGAACAGCACTTTTGTTCAGATAGCATAGACTGTGGTGCATCAGCTAGGACAGTACAGTACCTTGTAAGAAGAAAAATTCTGCGGAAACTGTGGCAAAAAGATCTGCGCAACGGCGCATTATTATCAGCACTATGAAGAGAAAAGTAGTATAGACAAAACATGTCTTCATCTGCCGGTGGCTCATGGACTGCCAACAGGGTGCCCCATGTGACTTCCCACCGGTGTAGATTGAGACTGTCAGGGGCATTCCAAGTGCCAACAGGGCACAAAAACAGAAGCCATGTCAACCATGGCAGCAGGCAGTTCATAGGGGGGTGTAAAGGCTCACTCCACCTATAAACTCTGACCATCAAAATAAACAGAAAAGTTGATGGAAAACTATTCGCTGGTAACTTCAAATAGGTATTGGTCCTCTTGTGGCATCATCAACTCAGTAGCATCAATCCTTTGCCCGATCCGCCCTTGAGAAGGAGATTTCCAACAGCATCAACCGTCACCATTCTCCGGGCCCCTTCTTCGGATACCTTGTTCGTTGCGGTCCAACCATCCAGCAGCATCCTGTGCGGTTTCAAAAAAGTGTGTCTGGTCTCTGGCTGTTATGCGAAGCTTGGCCGGGTACAGCATGGCGTATGGTAGCTGAAGCCTCTGTAGCCTTTTCTTGACGTCTATAAACTTTGATCTTCTGCGTTGCACTTCTGCAGAGAAATCAGGGTAAAAGGTTACCCGGGCCCCGTTAAAGTGAACAGCCCCTCTTTCTCTGGCCATTCGAAGTATCACTTCCCGGTCCCTGTAATTCAGGAGTCTAGCAAGCACTGATCTCGGGGGATTGCCGGGGGGGAGGGGGCGAGGTGGCACCCTATGCGCCCGTTCCACCATGTAAATCGGGGAGAAGGCCTCTTTACCAAAGACCTCCTGCAGCCAGCCTTCAATGAATGTAGTGGGGTCCCGGCCCTCCACCTTTTCCGGGAGCCCCACAATGTGAACGTTGTTGCGTCTCAAGCGATTTTCGATTTCATCATGACGATCAAAGGCCTGGCGTGCCTGCTGGGCAGCCACTCTCACATCCCGAGCCATATGAGGCATCTGATCCTCTATGTCGCTGACTCTGCCCTCCACAGCCGTGGTTCTCTCCCTGACCTTCTGTATGTCATGCCTCAGGAGCGTAACTTTCTCCTCCAGCCCCCCAAACCTCTCTTTCAGCGCATCTACAGACGCAGTGCACCTATGGACAGCATATAGAATTTCACTGAGCGTAGGCTGGGGACTGTCCTCTGTCTGCTGGTTAAGCATGACTGGTATAGGATCTGAGACTGACTCCATACCTTCATCATCAGCTTCCTGCATGTCAGTGTGCCCCTGCTCATCCTGCTCTGCGGGCCCTGTATTGCGCTGTGCAGCGGTCTGCGGGGAATCATCCGGGCCTGTCAGCCTTTTGGCATAGTACAGCATGTCCCTGGGTTGATCTCTCCCTTTGGGGGCTTTGTTGGACTTACCCCCCTGCTCCAATTTCTTCTCCTGCCCTCGTGGAGTCCTGGGAGGCAGAGACTGAGACATCCAGGTGCCATCTTGGGAGTCCTGGGAGGCCGCGGCCGCGGCGTCTCCCTTGTTTCCCCGGGTCATCATACCGGGATTGTTGAATACTGCTAGAACCGGGGTCCACAGGGGGTCCTTATGCACTGGTTTCTGGCGAAATAGGGCTGTGCAAGCGGCGAGGAAAGGATCACAAGCAGGATCTGCAGCGGGAGCTCCGTCGAACAAGTCTGTTCACATGCTGCATTAGGCCACGCCCCCTGTAATGCACCTTAAGACCTAAAAACATTTTTTCGGAGCACTACAGCATTCATGGTAGTGCACAGCAGTGTGTTTTAACAGTGTAGCATTCCAGAGGTGGACATCGGGATCGCCGCGGGACACTGGATTTCATCGCTGGAATGTTTTTTTTAATTTATTTAATTTTTATTTTTAATAAAGGACTTTCCCAATGGTGTCTGTATTTTTTTTTTACAATTTTTTACACTTTCTTTGTGAAATGGTAGGGGTACAATGTACCCCATTACCAATTCACATAGAGGGGGCCGGGATCTGGGGGTCCCCTTTGTTAAAGGGGTCTTCCAGATTCCGATAAGCCCCCCGCCCGCAGACCCCCACAACCACCGGGCAAGGGTTGTGGGGATGAGGCCCTTGTCCCCATCAACATGGGGACATCCTCCCCATGTTGAGGGCATGTGGCCTGGTACGGTTCAGGAGGGGGGCCGCTCTCTCATCCCCCCTCTTTTCCTGCGGCCTGCCAGGTTGTGTGCTCGGATAAAGGGTCTGGTCTGGATTTTTGGGGGTACTCCACGCCATTTTTTAAAAAAATTTGGGGTGGAGTTCCCCTTAAAATCCATACCAGACCTGAAGGACCTGGTATGAATATTTGGGGGAACCGCACGCATTTTTTTTTTAAATTTGCGGCAGGGTTCCCCTTAATATCCATTCCAGACCTGAAGGGCCTGGTAATTGAATTTGTGGGAATCCCCACGCTTTTTTTTTTTTTTTATCAATGGCTTTTCTATGTATTCCTGGGAGCCGACAATTCATTAATAGCCGCGAGTGAGTTTTTTAAATTACTTTTTTTCCTTCAGAAAATACATTTTGTGCAGGGACAGTTCTAAGCACGGGAAACAAGCGCGAATAGTCCTCAGAAGTTCGGGTCCCCATTGACTTCAATGGGGTTTGGGTTCGGGGTCAAGTTCGGTCCCGAACTCAAACTTTTTACCGAAGTTCGGCCGAACCCGTCGAACTTGAACATCCAGGTGTCCGCTCAACTCTAGTCTCAAATAGAAGGTTCCAGGGAATCCCACTGTAAAGTGTATATTTTTGGGGCTAATTGCTATTTGTAAGCAGCAGCACAGGGTTTCTGAGAACCTAAAGCTGTGTACATGTAAGACATCTAATGACTTCATAAATTAGTATTTGCATTTGAACCCCTTCACACCTAAAGGTAAAACAAATCTAAAAACCTAAGCTTAGTTTTGCAACTTTGACATGTGTTAGTAAAACTGTACATGTACATAACTACTTAGTGTATCCAGGTGGATTATACCTTGTTTTTTTCAGGAAAAATTGGGCTTTCTTGTGGTGATGTAAAAGGTAATGGATATATTCTGATTTGTTTATTATCAAAGGAAAACTATCCCAAAATAGTAAAACATATATTTTTTATTTATAATTTAGCTGTATATTTCTTGCCATTATCACAATTTAGAACTAGAAACAACCCCAAAAAAACTCCTGACAATTTAATTGATACCACATATGTGTATGTTAGTTGTTGTTGGTACCCGTAGTACAGCCCAGAAAGAATGGTGCACAATTAATTTTTTTTTTATTCTGCCTAACACATTGACTCTGCCACTGATACCAATTAAAATAGTGTTTTTTTTTTTTATTCTACACAAAATATGCTGACTTTGACCCTAACAATAACCCCGGCAACCTTGATCTTGTTATTTTTTTTTTCATTCTTTGATTTTTTTTTTACACACTTGGATTGTCTACAATTCCTCTCCTGCAAGAAGAGTAAGGTACAATGTATTATTCTCTTAATTTCAAAGAGGAATAAAACCCAGGAGTGGGCTCACAGTGACTGATCACTGTGATAGCCAATCAGAGGCTATCACAGCGATCAGGTGACCTGGAACTGACAGTCTCGGGTCCCGATCATTAGTACGAGACCCAGAGCTCTCGGTGAGACCCGATCTCTGTGCTGGGAGTGCGCTGTGTGGCACGCTCTCAGCACAAAGGTAGGTACGCATATTGGTGGCCCCACAGAAAAAAAGCCCACTTCTGCGAGGCCGCATATATGTGTGCAGTTGGCACAAAGAGGTTAATGCGGTCTTTGTAAATTGTGATTAAATAAACAGAACCCACAATGAATCTGAAGACATGACTCTAGATTATGTGGTGTCTTTTGAAAATTAATGGTTTGGTATCCTCTAGTGAAAATAGGAGACTGCTTCTCGTTCTCCATGTAACTATTGAAACTGACAATGACATCAAGAAAGGAAACTTTGTGCATGGAATTTTACCCTAGTTCATGCACAATTTTTAAACTTTTAGACATATTACAAGCATGGAATCAATGTTGTGAGATTGGAATCATGGTCTATAAAAAAGTTGAGGTACCAGCATTAGAGGTACCTTTTCTCCCACTCTTCTTATACTTTCTTCATCTTCCTTGTTATGACAAAGAGATCTCACCACCTTGAAAGCAATTAGGAGGAAAAGCAGTAGTCTCTGCCAAATCTGCTTCATGCCTGTAAGAAAAAACTTTTTAAACATTATGGACCTGTTTTTTTTCCCCAAACAACTTTTATTGAGTAAAATGGACCTGGTTTAACCACTTCAGCCCCGGAAAAATTGGCTGCTCAATGACCAGAGCATTTTTTGCGATTCGGCACTGCGTCGCTTTAACTGACAATTGCGCGGTCGTGCGACTTTGTACCCAAACAAAATTGACGTCCTTTTTTTCCCACAAATAGAGCTTTCTTTTGGTGGTATTTGATCACCTCTGCTGTTTTAATTTTTTGCGCTATAAACAAAAAAATAGCGACATTTTGGAAAAAAAAATATTTTGTACTTTTTTGCTGTAATAAATAGCCAGAATTGTTGTTTTAAAAAGCAATTGTTTTCCTCAGTTTAAGCCGATATGTATTCTTCTACATATTTTTGGAAATAAAAATCGTAAAAAGCGTATATTGATTGGTCTGCCCAAAAGTTATAGTGTCTAAAAAATAGGGAATAGATTTATGGCCCTTTTCATTATTTTTTTATTTTTTACTAGTAATGATGGCGATCTGTGACATTATGGCAGACACATCGGACACTTTTGACACATTTTTGGGACCATTGGCATTTATACAGCGATTAGTGCTGTAAAAAGTGCTGTAAAAATGCACTGATTACTGGGTAAATGTCACTGGCAGGGAAGGGGTTAACACTAGGGAGCGATCAAGGGGTTAAAATGGTTGTAAACCCTTTACAGCCACTTTTACCTACAGGTAAGCCTAGATTAAGGCTTACCTGTAGGTGCTCGAAAATATCTCCTAAACCTCCACGGTTTAGGAGATATTTACAATAATGACGGGTGCCGATGTCTATGGTGCATGGGCCTTAGACAACGGTGCAGGCGCACTTTAGAAATGGCGATCGTGCTGTTTCTAAAGGAGGCGTGCCGTGACTGACGGCTCCCGCGCGCATGCCAATCACAGCGCCAGAGCCGCGATACCTGGAAGTAGCCCCAGGGAGAGATGTGGGCCGCCGAAACAGTGTACGAGGACGGCTGCGGGGGCTTTGATCTGAGGTGAGTATTACATAATGAGCTAGTATGCATACTAGCTCATTATGCCTTTGTCTTGCAGGTGATGTTTTTCTTTTTCTTTTTTAAAGTGGGTTTACACCCACTTTAACTGTGTTCCCTAATGTGTGTTCTAACTGTAGGGGGATGGGACTGACTATAGGAGATGACAGATCGTGGTTCCCAGCTTGTAGGAACTCACGATCTGTCATCTCCTCTCCTCTCAGAACAGGGGTGTGTGTTTACACACACACGTCACTGTTCTTCCTCTCGTGCCCACGATCGATCAGTGACGACGGTCATCGCGACCGCTGACCACGAGCATCGGCACCCCCACTGTGCAGAGGGTGCGCGCGTGCCAGTTATCCCGCTTAAAGGGACCGACGTACAGCCACGATCGTCCGCGGGAACGAGCCGACCTGCCGCAGTATAATGATGGCGGCTGGTCGGCAAGCGGTTAAAAAATTGTGAAGCAAGGAAAAAGAAGTGAAGTAATAAGGTGAAAAGAGGTAAAACAACCTGCTTTACTATTTTGGAAAATGATGCAAGATGACTCTGTTTCAAACATCCCTTGCTGGTTGGATGTATCAAGTGAATGCAACTTTACTTCACCTAGCTTTACACTTCAGAAAAACAAGTCTGTGTTTATTTCACTTCCCCTTACTTTGCCTCATTTCCGCTCACTTCATAGTAAATTAGGCTCAATGTGTACTGAAAACAGATAACTTCTGAGTGCAACAGCAGGAGTCCTGTGCAGTGACACAACTTTTACAAAGAAACAAAAAGGATGGGAATAGGGTAAGGTAGCAAAAGCTAAAATTCAAAAAATTGTTTAAAGAGGTCAAAAACTACAGCTGTGAGTGCACCCTTCCAGGATATCTTCCTGTGCGGTCATTAAAGTTGCACAATCCTAAGTCTGTAAACACAATAGAAAAAAGGACAATAGAAAATAACACTTTTTAAAAAAAACATTTGTTACCTCGTAGGATCCTTATGATATTTTTTTTCTTTGCCATTATTCATTTATAGAAAAAGGAAATGTGAACAAGTCATGTATGTTTCATAGGCAACACTTGCCCCTACTATACAAAGAATTACGTTTCTGCATCCATATAATTGGCTTATACAATAAAATATTGAAGACCCATCCTTGACCTTCTGTACTTTCTGTTTTCTATTTTCTGGTGAAACTGCTCAAATGTTGGATACTTTGTTTTTTTGTGATGAGTTTTGAAATTTATATTTGAAAATTTTCTCTGTATATTTTGTATCTAATTGTGAATTGGTGCATGAGTTTTGAAAAGGTCAAACATAAACAGTATGCTCAGAATAAAACATAGGTCAAAGAAAGGGTCACCTCTCTCATCTTGAGAGTCAAATTCACAAGTCTCAATATGCTATGATGTACATTGGCTAACTGATTATGCTGGGGAAAAAAGCACTCTAATGCCTTGTACACATAATCAGATTTCCGATGGAATAAAATCCAATGGAATTTTCTGTCGGAATTCCGATGAAGCTGACTTCCATCAGTCTTGCATAAACGCTGTCAGACTAAATTCCGACTTTCCAAAACGCAGTGATGTAAAACACTACGACGAGCCGAGAAAAATTAAGTTCAATGCTTCCGAGCATGCGTCGACTTGATTCTGAGCATGTGTGGATGTTCTATTTTTTTACTCCGATGGAAAAAAGTCTGATGGGGCCCACACACGATCGGAATTTCCGATGAAACAAGTCCATCGGATTTTATTCCATCAGAAATCCGATCGTGTGTACAAGGCATAATGGCTACACATAAGTAGATTGTCTATAATTCCACTGGATGAGGATTTTTAGTGTTAATATTAATATTTGTTTTTTTCTTTCCAGCATATGAAATCAATGGCAGCAAACATGATAACTTTTATGTGTAAGCAGCACATAGGGGTTGATTTATAAAGCTGAAGAGTGCAAAATGTGTTACAGCTGTGCATGGTAGCCAATTAGCTTCTAACTTCAGCTTGTTCAATTAAGCTCTGACACAAAAAACTGGAAGCTAATTCCTGGTTTCTGTGAAGAGCTGCACCATATTTTTCACTCTCCGGTTTTAGTAAATTAAACCCACAGAGCTATGTAATGCATACATAAAACCAAATATAGATACTATATGGTACCCAGCATAAAATGGAAAAATATAGGAATATTGATTGGCTGTGCACCATCATTTGCCTAATCAATTCACAGACTTAGTCTGTATCTAGGTAATTTGAGAAGTTTCTGGATGATAGGCGTGGAGTTATGCAGGCTGCATGAATATGGATGCAGCCCCGGCCTATCCCAGAGAGGCAGGCTATGATGACATGCTGGGAGAATGCATGTATTCTGGGAGCACACAGAGCTCTGGGTCTTATCCCAGAATAAAGTGGAGGTGTCCTGCCTGGAGGGTATGCTTCCCTCCCAGGCAGAAGCTGCTGTTATAGAGGCATCAGGTAGGTGACCTGAGGGGAGGAATGCTTATGCCCAGGTGCTCAGAAGAAGCTGACTGAGGGTAACTGTCTTTCAATTATCTGTCTGGCATCACTGGAGGGTGTTGCTGGGAAGATTGGAAGGAGACTATTGTCTGTCCTTGGGCTTTGTAAGTACAGACACTTAGCCCTGGTTCACACTGGTGCGATTTGACATGCGATTTGACATGTCAAATCGCATGTCAAATTGGCGAAATTTGCCACATATTGCGGGCAATGGCATCATCCTAATCGGTGTGACGCCGCATCTGCGGCGCTGCACCGATTTCAAAAAGTAGTTTCTGTACTACTTTTTGCGATTTCAGCCGTGATTTACATTGACATCTGTTTCAGATGTCTTTGAAATCGCGGCTGAAATCAGGACTGCCAGCAGGAGTGAAATCGTGCGAGTTCAGCTGAACTCGCAGGCTTCACTCCCGCAGCCCCAGTGTGAACGTGGGCTTAGGGCTCTTTCACACGGGCGGATCCCGTCATGATCCGCCCCGTGAATATCCGCTTGCTCAGCGGAGATCGCTCCGTTGATCCCCGCTGAGCCGGCGGATGACTTGTCCGTCTCTGCACACTGTGCAGAAATGGATCGGTCGGATCGCCGCTTTCCTCTATGGGGGGATCGGATGAAAACGGACAGTCTGTCCATTTTCATCCGATCCGCAGACGGATGGAAAAGTAGGATTTTCCTCCATCATGCTCAACAGACCATAGCGGAGACTGATGTCGTCGGATGCCATAGGGATACATGTATGTCCGTTTTTCATCCGAAAATGGATGGATGAAAAACAGACATACGGAACGTCCATGTGAAAGGGGCCTAAGAGATCTTGGGAACTTTGTGTTCTAGCTACCCCTCTGTCACTTATAGTCAGCTGTGGGCCTGTTAAAGGGGATGATGGCTGTTGTCCTGAAGAGCTGTGTGCAGATAAAAAATCCCCTATTTTAAAGGGACTTTGCTCTTGAAGTTTGCTGTTTGTTACAAGCCTAGAGATTTTTTTTTTTTGTTCAATATATTTTTATTGAGAAAGATATATAAGCATCTCAATCAAATGAAGTACATTGGAACAGAGAGGGGTACACTGGGCAAACGTGTGCAAATAATCACTCATGAGTATAGTAGAGACATTAAGAGTGACCCAGCAAACCAAATTAAAATAACAATATAAAAAGCATAAAAAGAGAAACAAAAAAGGGGGGAGAAAGAGAGAAGTGCAAGAGAGAAAGGTGGGATGGGGGGGAGGGAGAAGAAGGAAGGAAGTTGGCACACATGGCAGCAAAAGATTAATATTTGGCATGTGCTAACATTGAATTTAATCCTTATATAGAAATAAAATCCACATCATTTACATACATAAGACTGAGACATCAAGGGCCTGGGTTGTTCAGGGGGAAGAAGAAATTATGTCCTTATAACATTGGGTAGATAGGAAGGAGGACCACGGGGCCCAGGTTAGAGTAAATTGTTTGGTAGTGTCTCTCGCAATGTGGGTGAGGTCTTCCATGAGGTAAACGTCAGAGACTCTTTGCAGCCAACACTTAGTGGACGGAGATGTAGATTGACCCCAAAGCACAGGAATGAGAGCCTTAGCCGTGTTAAGAAGATGTGGAATCAGCGAGCGTTTATATCTACCTATTGACATTGAGGTAGCATGGAAAAGCACTGTCCAAGGATCCAAAGGTAACTTGATCTCAGTGATCTGGTGAATAAGGTCTATTACCGCGGACCAGTAAGGGCGAATGATCGGGCAGAACCACCAGATGTGAGCATGGGTGGCCTCCTTTCCGCAATTTCTCCAGCATAGCGGGGAGTTGGAAGGGAACATGCGGTTTAATTTAACAGGTGTATGATGCCATCTAGTGATGAGTTTGAAGTTAGAGTCAGCCATGGAAGAAGCTAGAGAGGAGGTATGCGTAAGAAGTAAAACTTTATCCTTTGTCTTATCTGTGAGAACAACACCCAGGTCACGCTCCCAACTGGTCAGATACTGCGGGTGGGTAGGATTTTGCAAGTTGATAAGCGCTTTGTAAAATAGGGCAATACCGTGGAGAGGGGGATCCTTATGAAGGAACACATGTTCAATGCCATTCAGATCTTGGATTCCCCGTAATGGTTGGGGGAGTGTTTGAAGAAAGCAGCTCAGTTGAGTATATCTCCACTTATCCATAAACTTTGGTGGTCCATGGCCTAGTAGTTCAGACAAAGTTTTAAGTGTATTGGAGTTTAAAACATGGTGCAAGACGAGGGGGCCTCCAGGCGACCAGGATTGGAAACCCGGGTCTAAGGATCCTGGTACAAAGTAGTTATGATTCAGGAGAGGAGTTAGCGGGGAGTTATAAGGCCATAAGAATTTCCTATGAAGGCCATCCCAGACGTCTAGAGAGGATACGGTAATAGGTGAGGTATTGTGGCCTAGGGTTCTAAAAGATCGTGGTATCCACGGAGCAGAGGAAAGGTCAGAGTCACATAGGGCATATTCCAGCTGTACCCAGAGTTTAGAAGCAAAGGCATATTTCCAATCTGCTATACGTGACAGAATGACAGCATGATAATAAGTTCTAAAATCGGGCAGGGATAATCCCCCAGAGCGCTTGGTCCGAAATAGGACCTTCCTAGAGACTCTGGGGTGACCATCCCTCCAAATAAAGCGGGTAACCATGGTCTGCAATAAAGTAAAGAAGCCTACAGGAATCTTTAAGGGAATCATTTGAAGGATAAAGAGAACGCGAGGAAGTATGTTCATCTTAACTATGTTCACCTTCCCTAGCCATGAATGTGAGAGGGAGGACCATTTTCTGAGATCAGCTCTTATGTTATTAAGAAGAGGAATATAGTTATATCTAAAAAGGGAGTGGAGGTGAGGAGTTAAGTATATGCCAAGGTATTTCATGCGTGAGGTTTCCCAGCGAAAGGGAAATAGGGGCTTCAGCTGATCAGCTACTGGTGGAGGAACCGAAATATTCAGAATTTCAGATTTTGACAGATTAATTTTAAAATTGGATAGCATTTGGAAGGTAGAGAATTCCGACATCAAGTTAGGTAATGAAATGCGTGGTTGTTGAATAAAAAATAATATGTCGTCAGCATAGGCTGCGTATTTATGGGATCTACAACCAACTTGAATGCCATGTATACTTCTATTATGTCTAATTGTGGCCAGAAAGGGTTCCAGAGAGATAGCAAAAAGGAGAGGAGATAAAGGACATCCTTGTCTTGTTCCATTATGTAGTGTAAATGGGTCGCTCAGGGAGCCATTAATCCGAATCTGCGCAGTAGGGTCAGAGTAGAGAGAAGAAATACAGTGAAACATTCTGGGGCCCAAACCGAAATAGCGGAGAGTGGTTTTGAGGTAGTCCCAGTCCACCCTGTCAAACGCCTTTTCGGCGTCCGTAGAAAGGAGGAGGGCGGACCGGGAGCACCTACGCACATAGTGGATCAGGGACAAAGCGCGTAGCGAGTTGTCCCTGGCCTCTCTGTTAGGGATAAATCCAGTTTGATGAGCCGAAACCCAATGGGATAGAAAGGGAAGTAGCCTGTTAGCCAAAACCTTAGAATAGAGTTTAGTGTCGATGTTTAAGAGGGAAATAGGTCTATAACTACTGCACAGAGTGGGATCCTTGTCAGATTTGGGGATAACAGTAATATGAGCGGATAGTGATTCCGGACGAAGGCCAGATTTGAGGGAGATGGAATTTGCGTATGCCGTAAGATGAGGAAGAAGGATGTCACTAAAGGTTTTGTAGTATAAAACGGTGAAACCATCAGGGCCGGGGGCCTTACCTGAGGGGGAGGATTTAAGAGCGTGTTGAAATTCCTCAGTGGAAAAATCAGCTTCTAATCCAGCGAGTGCTGACTTCGACAACTTGGGGAGGCCGGCCTCTCTGAGATAAGAGAGTATACGTTTACGTTTTTCCGACAGTGGTAGAGAGGCCAGACCACCCTCCACACTGTATAGGTCAGCATAAAACTCCCGGAAGGCTTTCGAAATTTGAGGGGTGGTGTGGACTAGTTCTCCTGTTGGTAATTTTATTTTGGGAATAAAGGATAGAGTTTTTCGGGCCTTGAGGGATCTAGCCAACTGTCTACCTGGTTTATTACCCCATTCGTATATTTTCTGGGAAACAGAATGAAATTTCCGCTTGGTTTCAAGATTGAGGAGAGTTTTAAGCTCCTCTCTCTGAAGGGCGAGGGCCTCGAGATGTGAGATATGTAAAGAAAGTTTATGCTTTTTCTCTAGGTCAGCAATCCGCTGTAGGACCTGTTTAAGCTGTTGCCCGTGCTCTCTCTTTCTCCTCGCGCCTAATTCAATAAGAATACCCCTCATGGAGGCCTTATGTGCCTCCCACAGAACAGAGGGGGAGGTGTCCGAGGTTGTGTTTTCTTTGAAATATTGAGCCAAGGTATTCGATAACATGGAGACCTCTGTTGGATTAGAAATGAGAAAGTCATTGAGCTTCCAGTTATTGGGGCGAGGAGGCAGATCGGGCACGTCCAAGCAAATGGAAACAGGGGCATGGTCGGAGAGGGTAGCAACACCAATGTGGGCTGAGCGGAGAAAAGGCAGGTGAAAGTGATCAAGGAAGATGTTATCAATTCTAGAGTAAGAGTTGTGCGTTTTAGAGAAGTGGGAGTAGTCCTTTTCTTTAGGGTGCATGAGACGCCAAACGTCCATAAGCTGAAGATCTAGGAGTTTTTTTTTGACCTGAGCTAATCTTTTAAATGGGATACCCGAGCGGCCTTGGGAGGTATCCATAATGGGATCCATAGGTATATTTATATCTCCCGCCAAAACTATCATACCTTCAGCAAAATGGGATAGTTTCGTGAGTATTTGATTAAAGAAAACAGGTTGATTGTGGTTGGGGCAATAAATGTTTGCTAGAGTACATCTAGTATTGCCTATAAACCCCTTTACAAAAAGGAAGCGACCATGATCATCCGCTAACATGTCTGAAAACCGAAATGAAGCACTCTTGCTAAGTCCAATAGCCACTCCCTTGGCTTTGTTAATGTCAGACAGACTATAATACCATTGTGGAAAATACTGTGAGTATAATTTAACTGACGTTGTATGGGTCAAATAGGTTTCTTGGAGGAAGGCAATAGAGCAAGCAGAGTTCTTCAATTCCCGTAACACTTTATGTCTCTTTGCGGGGACACAGAGACCTCTAACATTCTACGAGAGAATCTTCAGAGTAGCCATATCATCAGCAAAGAGTGGATCAATAAAACATATAGCCAAGCGTGCCAACAAAACAGAGAAGGGAGGGGGGACGGGAAGGAGAGAAGGGGAAGGAGAAAAGTCAGAAAAAAAGAGAGAGAGGAAATAAGACATACATGAAGAACAGTAGAGCAACCGTTATAACGATTGGGAATGGTATCAAAATCACGCAGCGGTCTGCGGTGGTCCCAGTGGGGATGAGGGGAGCAGGCAACCAGGAAGGGTTGTAGACAAAGATCAAGAAGAAAAGATAAATTGCCAACTCCCACCAACCCCAAGAGGAGAGGGGCAGAGAACGGACTCCTTTGTGGAGGCATGGATTAGGAGCATAAAGCCCCGTCAGCTAACGGCCTGTAAAATAGTAAGAAACATTTATGAAACCAGCAATGGTCAGGACAAATATGCACATAGACATAACTACAGGTCCTCAACAAAAAACGAAAACAGAGGATGATTAATAGGGTTAATTAAACCTTTGGCCTAAAAGATAATACCATCATAACCAAGGTATAGTCAAGGAAGGTGAGTGTGGGCAGAAAGACGCCTCATCCATTTTTCTGAGATGAGCCAGGATTGGAGACACGCCCTTGCTTGGCTGGGGTTTTCCGCCAGCGAGGGGAACAGGAAGCGGAAAAGGTGGGTATAGTATTTTGCCAGCCCGGTAACTCCGTGTGCGGCAAATTGAGATCTTGTAGGAAGGTAGGTAGGTCTTCATGGAACCGTAGAGTTGAAGAGTGACCGTTTTTAGTAGCAATTAAGCATGCAGGAAAACCCCATCTGTAAGTAGTCCCGTCACCCCGCAGATGCTCCAAAAGAGGTTTTAAAGCCCTGCGGCGATCAAGGGTCTCCTTGGCTATGTCAGGAAAGATGCTAAGAGTAGCTCCATCAAAGTCAATTTTAGGAGTGTTCCGCAGTTTGATCATGATGGCGTTTTTGTCTTCATAGTAGTGGAGGCGACAAATCACATCCCTGGGTTGGTCAAAGGAGAAGTTACGAGGTCTCAGAGCGCGGTGAACTCTGTCAAAACGCAGAGGGTCAGTAACTGAGTTGCCTAATATGGTATTAAGGATGCCACGGATCGAGGGTTCCAGGTCGTTATCTCTGGTAGCTTCTGGCAGTCCTCTTATACGTAGTGTGACAGCAGGAAGGTAAAGTCACCTGGTTGCATCCAGGGGGGTAGATATATTTCTCCCAGATTCAGGCTTTATGCCGACTTATACAACTAGGGAGTTGATGAAGCCCAGCTGAGGCTAGTGGGCTCATGAATGACTCATACCTCTAGGGAGAGTGCTGGGCGTCGTGAGGCAGGGAGTTGATGAGACCAGCTGAAGCTTGTCAGCTCATTTAGGCCTCTATAAGAACTCCCAGCTTCATTAGATGTTAGCTCATGCCTGGAACCAGACCTGTGTGGACTGTCTAGGGAGAGTGAACCCCTGTGCGGTGAGGCAAAGCCTGTGTGGCTATTTGTTTGGACTTTTACTAAACCAGGGACTTAGGGACTAGGACAGCACCAGGCTGATCCCAGTTGTTAGTTTAGGAAACCTGCATGTTTAGTCAGAGGTCAAACTGACCAGGATTTATTTTGTTTATGTTTATTTTTGGCTTTGCTGTGTTTTGTCACTGTACATAGAGAAATAAACCGCACCTTTTGATTTTGAAAACCACAACCTCCGTCTGCTGGCCCTGTTTTTGTGTGGGGAGCCCAACCAGGGGGTCACACACACCCGCTACCGAGTTAACCCCCTCACAGTAGGTTATTTCTACGATTGCGATTTTCGAGGTCCTCGAGCTTGTATAATGAGGCTCTGTGAGCATATGCTAATTGAGTAACAGTCTCTTGCAGTTCTTTAATAGCCACCTCTTGTGAGTCTTGGCGTTGTTCTGTCTCCTCAACTCTGACGAGCAAATGTGCCATGTCCGCCCTAACCGCGGAAATTTCCTTTTTGATAGATTTTTCCATATTGTGAAACATACCCGCCATTTCTTTTTTGAGTTCACCCAACAAAGAAGACATGTCAGAACCTGTGGGGGAGCCGGGGTCCTCCATCAACTCCGAGCCGCAGGATGAGGCCGGAGAGCTTTCACGGGCGGAGGCCGCGTGTGAGGCTGGAGATATAAGAGATCGTGAGGCTCTGGTCTTGTTAACCCGAGTGCTGGGGCTTTCGCGCTCCGAAGCTAGGAATCTTTTGATAGATCCGACAGTAGCTTGATGTAAGGTTGAGGATTTTGCAGAACGTTTGTTTATTGATGAACGGGAACTTGATCCCTTAGAAGGCATTGCTAGTTGTGTATGAGGCCGAGAGCTGAACAGGGCTCGCGTTAAGTGCTTGCCATCAGTGCCATGTGTGGTTCAGCGGCACCAGACCAGCAGGGGAAGCAAATATTTTAGGCGTAGGCGACTTAAGGATGTGCTAGACAGAGACCAGGAGGGTATAATGGCCGTAAATAAACTATAACCGTCAGCAGCCCAGGTTCAGGCAGGTCAGTAATAGTTTGTGGGCATAGGCAAAGCGGACTTCAGTGTCACTCTTAGCGGAGGCCGGTTAAATCCCTGTTGTGTATAGTCTTTGGGGTGAGGTGCACCAAGATGGCCGCCGTAGCACCTAGTGGACCTGGGAGGGTGTAAGCAGAGAGTATCTGTATATGGCCCCAGCAGATCCCTGTAGAGCAAGCAAGTGACAGGGGACTCCCGGCTCACCATGAATCAAGGAAGCCGAACGGTGAGAGGCCGGAGGGGCCGTGGAGGGGATATGACACTGTCCTCGGGAATCTACAAGCCTAGAGTTCATTAAAGTTTGCTCAGAAAGGAAGATCAAGTCTTCGAGTTGTACATGGTTTTTATCTTTGGAGTATCCCACCACTCCCCTCAACCCTATCCAAGTGCTCCAAAAATAAAAACCACAAAACAACATCCCCTAGACTGGTCCTGGCAGAAAGAGTGAATGAACCTGTTTTGTGCCTGGCTGTGGGGCAGAAGTTTTGGGCAATAAGTCACCGGTTCCTACACTACATAAGCCTGTAATATTTTAGAGCAGGATGGACATAACACCATTCCTTTATAAGTGGAACAAAAGTTTGTTTGGGCCTCAGTTACTCTTGCTGTAATGTACAAATGTGCACAGCATACTTGAACATTTTAGCAGTCTTTTCTTTGAATTTTCACTCCTGCTGCCAGGTGCAAGCTCCCTGTCACAGTTCTTTGCATGCATCATCTTGTTTCATTATCTGCATCTTAGATGATGAGAGTGTACCAAATTCCGCAGGGAGTGTACACACACACACTGCCAGTAAAAAAGGAACATTAGGATTTTTATATTCACTGTAAAATTATTTTTTTAGCGTTCATTTAAGGACCTTCTGGGGCATGTGGGTTATCTTGCCTTATACGAGTAGATTTGGAAATCCACAAACAAAAAATAGTGGACAGCTAAACATAAACCCTCCCTGTTTGCCTTAGTTTTGTAAATAAAAAGCAGTGCCAAAATCAAGACCAAAAACACAAGGGATGGGACCTGTGTGCCTTAATGAACTCTAATGCCGCGTACACACGATCGGACATTCCGACAACAAAACAATGGATTTTTTTCCAACGGATGTTGGCTCAAACTTGTCTTGCATACACACGGTCACACAATTGTGTCCAAAATTCCGATCGCCAAGAACACGATGACGTACAACACTACAACGAGCCAGGAAAAATGAAGTTCAATGATTCCGAGCATGCGTCAAATTGATTCCGAGCATGCGTAGGATTTTTGTGCGTCGGAATTGGATACACACGATCGGATTTTCTGACAAGAACTTTTGTTGTCAAACAAAATTGAGAACCAGCTCTCAAACATTTGTTGTCGGAAATTCCAACAGCAAATGTCCGATGGAGCCTACACACAGATGGAATATCTGACCAAAAGCTCACATCGAACATTTGTTGTCGGAAATTCCAATCGTGTGCATTAGAAAACTATATTTAGGTAAATACATTATATTATGTTCTTTCTCATTCATTGAGGGACATAGTATTTAAAGATGTTTGGGACACCCAAAATTAGCCCAACTAAGGGGTGGGCAATACAGAAAATAAAATGCTAGCAGGGCCAACTATAAGCAAATGGGGGATTGCCTCAAAGTGAAAGCTTCCTGAAAGACCTTATACCAAAGATTGCATCAGAAGATGCACGGGTAAAACCTAAAAAAACATCTAAATAGAAAACCAGGTAGCACCTTGAAAATCTGAAACACAGTTGCCTGATGCTAAAGAAGCATTCAAAAGTACAGTGTGCCTTAATAGGTAAGGGCAGTATTCAATGGTTAGGAACATAAGCTCAAATGATGAATTGTCTGGGTCACTGAAAAAAGAGAAATGGATTCCCTTCATAGGGGCCATCTAGGATGACAAAGAGAGTCTGTCTTTCTAATGGAGGAGTGGCTGCAAGGTACATATTAGTCATTTAGAAAAAGAAGAAAGAGAACAAAAAGTAAAGAAACAGAAAAAATACACTAGAGACGTTAGCGATTATAAGAATTGCTGCGTCTTTAGTTGGCAATCAAAAGAAAGCGTTCTAAGAACGGATGAAGGGAATCATGGTAATATGGACACCACTGTCCCTTTGGCCAGTGATGTAAGAGTATTACCATCAACATCAAATCAGGCTTCAGGGCGCCCACTAAGTGTTAAAGAACCTAATCAGAGACAACCTAACACATGTACCCCAATACCCAATATCGAGGCCCGCCCCATTACTGGGGGGAAGAGGAAGGGGTCCTCGTGGTAACAACAGGGGTAAGAGGGACAATTCTCGTGAACATTGGAGATATGATTCTCCATGTGGAAGAGGTGGTTATAATCAATATAATGATTATGGTATTATGCTTAACAAAATCAGAGAACACCTAAACAAACCCATAATCGGTTCTCACCCCTTAGGGAAGAAAGGGGAATGTATCAATCCCAAAAGAGCTATAGGGACAGAGATGATGACTATTTACAAAATAGATCTCCATTTAATTACAATCAGAGCCATCCTGGACCATCGTATTCAGGGGGTTTTCACAGAGAACAGAACGGATACAACAGAAATCCCGACTCCAGCGGGGATGTAGAGGCAGACGGCGCGCCAAGAAAAAGAAAAAAAGAAAGTGCATTTAAAAGATGACAGCATTTTTAATTTAAGTACAGCCAACTTTATGGAAGCTGAGACAATAGTGCTAAATAAAGGACTCAAATATGTCCCTCCTAAACAAATGAATACATTTTCCACATTCATAGACGTACATAAATATGTACGGAAATTAAATATACAAAGATATTTTATTTCTAATCCCACTAGACCATCTTTACTCTATATTACCTCACTCATGGTACATTCAGTTTTTTCAAATCCTTCCCTACTCAACCCCCCTTGCCCTACAGCACCTTCAATTCAGGGATTTAGGGATCTAGTTTTGAGGGATCTGGAAACACTCCCAAAAAAACGAATTTACCATGACCCCAAGGTTAAAATTGATCACTCTGTGAAAGAAAAGATCTTATTGTATGCCCAGCCGATAAGGGGGGGGGGCATAGTTGTCTTGGACAAAAATGCATATCACTTGGACATGACCAAAATATTAAGTGACACTGAAACATATGTCCGCTTGAATACCAATCCTACTTTAAATTTTAAGAGGGCATTGGTGGATCTGATTGATACCAGATCACAACTTGGCATTCTTGATAAAAAAGAAAAAAATTACTTGGTGCCTGTGGCTCCACGCATTCCTATAATGTATTATCTGCCGAAAATACACAAGGATGCAAGCCACCCTCCGGGACGTCCAATAATTAGTGGAATTGACTCCGTGACCTCCCGAATAGGGAGGTATATAGATTTTCACCTACAGCCTATTGTAAAATACATTCCGTCATATCTAAAGGACACCCGCCATGTCATCTCATTGTTGCAGCAGGTTAATTATAGTGAGGATATTCTGTTAGTCACGGCAGATGTGGCCTCATTGTATACGTGCATTTCTCACAAATTGGGGTTGACAGCTGTTAATTTGTTTTTATCCATGGTCAACCATCTTCCAGGCACCCAAAAAAGATATATCATGGATCTTTTACAGTTCGCAACCCACCACAATTATTTTTGGTACAATGGGGACTTCTTTTTGCAACAAAAGGGGGTTGCAATGGGAGCCAAGTTTGCTCCCAGCCTGGCAAATATTTTCATGGCCAAGTGGGAGGAGGATGTCATCTATGCCTACAATCGACCCGAGATTGTTCTCTGGGTTCGATACATAGATGACATCCTCCTCCTATGGAGGGGTGACCAGGATTCTTTGGATGCTTTCATGTCTACCTTAAATGATAATGACGTTGGTATGAACCTGTCTTATGAAGCAAGTTTTAGAACTATACATTTTCTTGACTTGGAAATCTTTTCCAACGATGGACAACTGCAAACTAGAACATTCTTCAAGCCAACCGACCGGAATGGATACATTCCGGTCGACAGTTGTCACCACTCAACATGGTTACAATCTGTGCCACAGAGTCAACTACTAAGAATTAGACGCAACTATTCTAATCTCTCTGATTTCTTCTATCAAGCCAACATACTTAAAACAAGGTTCGTTGATAAGGGCTACCAATCCTCTGTCATAGAGGAGGAAATCAGAAGGGTTGCTGTTACTGAAAGGGACTCCTTATTGATGGAACGGGATAAACCCATACAGGATTTGAAATATAAATGGTCTTTTTTCACAATGTTTTCTGTTCAATATAAGCAAATAAAGGATATCTTTCAAAGACACTGGAGAGTTCTAAAAAATGATCAAATACTAGGTTCCATACTTCCCGAGAAGGCGGGAGTAATATATAGGGGAGCACCAGCGTTGAGAAGTCGCATTGCACCTAACGTTATAGATCCCCCAGTCGCACCAGTTTTCTTTCCACACCTTAAGGCCTACTATCCTTGCAGGAAGTGTAAGGTGTGTCAAATCAATATATGTGGATGACGAAAAACTGATACCTTTAGATCAACATCCACAGGCATTGAGTATCAAATGAAAAATTTTACAACCTGTGCGACAAGATATATTGTTTACCTGCTTACCTGCCCTTGCGGGAAACAATATGTTGGGCGTACCATCCGTACATTTTCGATAAGGGTGGGCGAACATCTGACTAGTATAAAAAAAGGCAAGACTATCCACAGTGTCCCAAGACATTACTTGGAGTTCCACAACAAAAACCCTGCAGGGACTAAGTTTCAAATTATAGACAAGTTCGTTCCCAACTGGAGAGGCGAATCCCGTCTCAGGGGGGTCTCCAGATTGGAAACTTACTGGATACATCAGTTAAAATGCTATAGGCCGTATGGCCTTAACATAGAATGGGACATTAACGCTTTCATCAATCAAGCCTAATCATATACTGGGTGTATTTAGGTATACTATGGGGACATTATACAATTAGTGAGATTATCATGCTTGGTTTATGTGTATCCCCCCTTTTTTTTGCCATCCGGTCATCTTTATGCATTATTTTAAGTTATTTCATATATTATAATGATATAATTCATATTTCATTTTTATATTTCATTGTTATATGTTAATAATTTAGAGATCCTGTAGTGTATATTACATGATAGATACACCATCATCCTATTTGTAGACTGTCATGTTTCTATATAGGCACTGTTTAGCTGATATGCTGTCTTCCCAGGCAGTGCCACCAATTGATTATTCCAGTTCATGGCATTCCTACTTCTGGGATACAGGGTCCTTATATATATTTTTTAGATTTTATATTGATATTTTTCTTTTTAATATTGAGCTTTATTATTATTACAATTTTTAAATGTCAATCTCTCTTTTTCTTTCTTTTTTTGCGGTTACACAACTCCATTGTACATTACTCGCCTCTGTTGGCGGCATTCAAATTTATTTGCTCATACTCATTGGGAAACTACATTTCCCAGTGTGCATTAGTCTATGCACATGATGTGACTCACTGACAAGCATTGTTGCCTATTGGGCTTGCCCGTTAAGACATCGCCTATATGGGAAGGGCTGGATGTTATATCCATTCCCACACACATTCACTGTATCGTACAGTGTGTGATACACTGATGAGCGTCGCTCCCTATTGGGCCTGTCTGCAGAGACATTGCCTATTGGTGAAGGGCTGGCTGTCATATCCATGTCCATATACCTTTTTTGTACACTGCTCGTCGCTGTAGGCGACATATAAACAGACAAGTTTCTTGTTCTGTTTATACACATAAAGAACTACATTTCCAAGTGTGCACCATTCTTTGTGTGGTGTATGACGCATGGACAAGCGAGTTCACACAGACCCATTGGGCGAGTTCACACAGATTTATTGTGTTGGTTGCTGTATTTTCGTCCACACACAATTACTACACTTCCCAGCATACATCGGTCTCTGCGGGGCCCGAGACGTACTGACGCAGGTCATCCCCTATTATGAGGATAGGCTGGGTAAACGTATCCGGCGATTTTGAGCTTTATGGCATATTAAGGGACTACATATCCCAGCTCACCTTGCGAACAGACGAGAGGGTCACGTGGGTTCACGGTGCGATGCCCTTTCCACACCTTTGGTATGTATTCAGCCAATCCCTATCATCAGAGAGTGCCTCCCTGGTGAGGATTTTTTCTGTAGCGTATTCCTATTGAATATTTACTACATGTGACTATGTCAATATGATTCTGCCCCTTGGATAGGACACAGTGATCCCAGAAGTGGGAAGTGCAATGGGAGACACACATGTCAACAATTATTGATTATTACTTTCTTCTTATAAGCGTGGTGGCTAGCAAGCTGAAGTGTACACCAGTTGAAGTCTGTTTGAGACGAAACCGGTCGGGTTTATACGCCAGCTCCAGCTGCCCTTACCACGCTTTTTTGACTCTTATTTGTATTCGATTTTTATGGATGTTCATTTGTTTGAACTTTTTATGGATTTATAAATAAATCTCTTGGATTTACGCTATGTGGAGGACCTCAATTCTTTTTATTTTTATTACATACTGAGGGGTCACCTGTGGATACCGGTATCCCCTTGTTCCTGAGCTTTCATACACGGACGATCGGTGCTGTTAGCACAAGAGTGGAGGTGCATTGCAGATCCTTAATGTTCCCTGGGTCCATAGAGTGGACAAAGCCTTATCGACCCACCGCTATATGGTGAGCTGGGTCCACTCTGTCTGGTAAGAGCATTCATTTCTCCCCCATTGGCCCAAGGTGAAGGCACTCCCGGGTGATGTTATATATCTCACATATCTGCACAGAGCATCAGACACATCCACCTTTCCGTGTTTATCCATTCTTGATGCAAGCTCTATGTTGGATATCGCCTTATGAACTTTATTTATGATTTATGCTCGTTTAAGACTTGATACTCACCTGTGAAGTCCCATAAGCATTGGTTTTCACTCATTTATACATCTACACTGGACTCTATGCTAAAACATTTCTTTGGGTCACGACTCACGATTAGTTTATTTTGATTGTTTTTTGTTTTAATGCACTCTAAGATACACAGACTTCATTGTCGTTGTGTTTTCTTAAGATTATCACTGCTTCATCACATCATTTGTTGATAAAGATATAATATCAACTAGTTTTCAAGATTTTTTTTAATGTTATCTACGTTTATTATATCAATATTATATGGTATATACAAAGTGGGACTCTCCACTTCTTTCACAGCGCCACACTTTATTTATTTATGTGCATTTTATATCCTGTCTGATTTTGTGTCTGGCTGCTCCTTTTTTTCATCACACAGGGTTGGCGCAGTATTATTAATATAATACTTGAGTATAAGCCAAGTTTTTCATCACATTTTTTTTGTGCTGAAAATGGCCCTTCGGCTTATACTCGAGTCAACTTTTTGCGCCTGATCTCGCAGATTTTGGGGACCCGGTACCGGGCGGCCGTAGGTCCCATGGACCCCACATGTAGCCCCACTCTTCCTCTACAAGTGTGCAAAGTTTGTTATCCGAGGGATCTACGGCCGGGGAGCATCGATTTTTCAAAGCCAGGCACCCCTTCTATAGACTCCCATGTTAAACGGTAATTTCTCCAGTGACTTTGGGGACCCAGTACCATCCGGTCCTAGGTCCCCTGGACCCGGAACTTGGCATACATGTAGCCCCATTTCTCCTCTACAAGTTTTCAGTTTGTTGTCTGGGGGACCTACCGCCAGGAAGCACAGATTTTTCAAAGCCGGGCACCCCTTCCATAGACTCCCATGTTAAACGTCAGTCTAGTCATGGGCACAGTGAGGCATGGGCACAGTGAGGCATGGGCACAGTGAGGCATGGACAGAGTGAGGCATGGACAGAGTGAGGCATGGGCACAGTGAGGCATGGACACAGTGAGGCATGCACATGGACACAGTGAGGCACAGTGAGGCATGCAGATGGACACCCTAGGCTTATACTCGAGTCAATAAGTTTTCCCATTTTTTGTGGTAAAATTAGGTGACTCGGCTTATATTCGGGTCAGCTTATTCTCGACCATATACGGTAATAACTGTACATCTTATTATACAGCAAAATATATATATATATATATATATATTGTGACAGCAGGAAGGTAAAGTCACCTGGTTGCATCCAGGGGGGTAGATATATTTCGCCCAGATTCAGGCTTTACGCCGATTTATACAGCTAGGTGGAGAGTTGTATAAGCCCAGCTGAGACTAGTGGGCTCATTGATGACTCATACCTCTAGGGAGAGGGCTGGGCGTCGTGCAGGCAGGGAGTTGATGAGGCCAGCTGAAGCCTGTCAGTTCGTTTAAGGCCTCTATAAAAACTCCCAGATTCATTAGATGTTAGCTCATGCCTGGAAGCAGACCTGTGTGGACTGTCTAGGGAGAGTGAACCCCTGTGCGGTGAGAGAAAGCCTGTGTGGCTATATTTTGCTTGGACATTTAAAACCAGGGACTAGGACAGCACTAGGCTGATCCCAGTTGTTAGTTAGGAAACCTGTATGTTTAGTCAGAGGTCAAGTTGACCAGGATTTATTTTGTTTGTTTCTTTTGCTTTGCTGTGTTTTTGTCACTGTAAATAGAAAATAAACGGCACCTTTTTGATTTTGAAAACCACAACCTCCGTCTGCTGGGCCTGTTTTTGTGTGGGGAGCCCATCCCGGGGGTCACACACACCCGCTGCCGAGCTAACCCCCTCACAATATATATATATATATATATATATATATATGCAATATCCTGTCCGGAAGCATAAAAATGGTGGGGGGGGTGACAAAATAAATATACTTAGAGTGTTGGATGTGTTTGAGCTAGGGGTTTTGGTTTGTTTTTGGTTTGTTTTCATTAGGTGTTCCTGTAATTTATAACAGAACTATATATGATGACTGGGTCTTGTCTATGCACTATATCAGCAAGGTGAAGCGTCTTTTTGGTCTCCACCTAGCTAAAACACATCGAACACCCTGGGTGTATTTATTTTGTCCCCCCCCTTCTTTTTTTTTTACATTTACCCCTACCCCTGCCATAGTTAACTTTGTGTCTAGCTTAGTGATGACTGATGACTGCAACCTGCAGTGCTAGGCACAATATTTAGCCAACAGAGTTTTTTTTGCTTTAGCAAAAGCTTCCCTTATCTAAAGTTTAGTAATTCTTCTCTAAGTTTTATATTCCAGCTGCATATAGGTCATAATTCACTTTGATAAATCTAGGCCTAAGCTTAAATCTACATAATATTTTGAAATGACAACTGCCAAAATGTATCAATCAATCAACCCTCTTTGAAGTTGGCGTTGCATATGCATGCACGTTAACTGCCTCTGAACAGCATGTGTTTTAGTCTTTCTGATGTTCTAATAAAATATAGATAACTGTACAAAATAACAGATGAAAAGCATGATTCTTTTATTAACTTTTTTTTAAAAGATTCATTCACCCTACATCATATTAACTTTGTGTTTTTGAGTTGTAATACAGACATATGAAAAAGTAAGCACGCTCCATGGAAATGATTGGCTTTTTCAACATATTTGAACAGACAAGCATTATATATTTATTTAACCAGTGCCTACAGATAAAAGTGAAATATCTATAAAAAAAATGGCCTTTTTTAGTCTTTTTTTTTTTCAAAAATATCAATAGTTCTAATGATGGGCTGTAGAAAGTAAATTCAGCCTTTTTCTCCTAAGCTAGCATTGTTGCCTTTAGCATAATTGCTCACCAGACTTTGACATTAATTAAGTTACATTTTTGACTCATCCTCCACGCAAACTTCCTCTAGTTGCAAGATGTTTGTGGGTTTCCTTATAATAATTTTTGGTTTCAGTTCCACAATATTTCAATAGTATTCAAATTAGGGCTTTGACTAGTCCAGTCTACAACCCCCATTTTTTTTTAGCCTTTCCTTGATAGATTTGCTAGTGTATGTCAGGTCGTTATTATGCTGAAAAATAAATTTCTGGTTCAACATTAACCACTTGCCGACCGCATCCCACATGTATACTGTGGCAAATTTGTACCTGTACGTTGGTCTGTCAATGTGGTACTGCGGGCGCGCGCACTTGTCACATGCCCCTGGAGCTAGCTCACGGTTCCAGTGGACTTGATGTCCGCCGTCCACCCGCGATTGCAGCAGAAAGCATAGGCGCGTTCATTCCTACATGCAGAGCCATCACCTAAGCACCCCACTAAGCACCCCATTTCACTATGGGGTGCTTAGTCATAGCTATGACTAAGCACCCCATAGTGGTGTGAAACATGTCAGCTTTTCATTGATCCGGTGCCTCTGATGTCTTTGTACCAGAAGAATTTTTAAACCGTCTTCAATAAAGGTGTTAACAGAGTGTGGCCATCCAGGCTTTTTTCCATTCATTAAAGCGTCACGGTGTCGTATCGCAAAAAATGGCCTGGTCATTAACCACTTACCGCCCAGCCTATAGCAGAATGACGGCCGGGCAGTGGTTTAGTTATCCTGACTGGGCGTCATATGACATCCAGCAGGATAACAGCCACCGCACGCCCCTGGGGGCGTGCGGTGGCGGGGATCGGTGGTGCAGTGTGTGAGTCTGACACACCGCTACACCGATCTCGGTAAAGAGTCTCCGGCGGAGGCTCTTTACCACGTGATCAGCCGTGTCCAATCACAGCTGATCACAATGTAAACAGGAAAAGCCGCTGATCGGCTTTTTCTCACTCGCGTCTGACAGACGCGAGTAGAGGAGAGCCATCCGGCTGCTCTCCTGACAGGGGGGGTATGTGCTGATAGTTTATCAGCGCAGCCCCCCCTCGGATCACCGCACAGTACCACCAGCATGCCGCCCAGGACCACCCAGGATGGGCATCCTCACTGGACCACCAGGTGTGCCCCCTAGACCACCAGGGAATGCCAATCTGTTCCAAGGCAGCTGCCAATCAATGCCCAGGCAGCTGCCAACCAGTGCCCACTCAAAATCCCTGCCAGTGCCACCAGGGATACCCATCAGTGCTGCATATCAGTGCCGCATGTCAGTGCCCATTAGTGCCCATCAGTGCCATGTATCAATGCCCATCAGTGCCCATCAGTGCCGTCTATCAGTGCCCAGCAGTGCCCAGCAGTGCCGCCTATCAATGCCATTCATAAGTACCCACCATTGCAGCCTTTCAGTGCCCATCAGTGTCGCCTATAAGTGCCAATCAGTGCCCACCAGTGCCACCCATGAGTGCCCATCAGTGATGCATATCAATGCCCATCAGTGCTGCATATCATTGCCACCCAACAGTGCCGCCTACCAGTGCCCATCGTCAGTGCCTGTCAGTGCCACCTAACTGGCGCCGCCTCATCGGTGTCGCCTTATCAGTGCTCGTCAGTGCCGCCTTATCAGTGCCCATCAGTGAAGGAGAAAACGTACTGATTTACACTTACTTACTTATAACCGAAAAAAAATAAACTTTTATTTTTTTCTAAATTTTCGGTCTTTTTTTATTTGTATAGCAAAAATTAAAAACCCCAGAGGCGATCAAATACCAACAAAAGGCTGACGTCGGGCTTCCTTAATTTGGTGAAAAATAGCTTGAGTTCCTTTCGTTCGGAAAGACACTGAGACGGCGTTAATGTTGTTGTTGTTGGTGGTGGTGGTCAACGTGACATAGAAAATGAAAATAAATAAATAAAAAAATACCAACAAAAGAAAGCTCTATTTGTGGGAACAAAATTATAAAAATTCTGTTTGGGTGCAGTGTAGCATGACAGCGCAATTGTCATTTAAACAGCGACGGCGCAGAAAATTGAAAATTGGCATGGGCAGGAAGTGCATGGTATTGACGTGGTTAAGGGGGTAAGAACACTGGCGGGTCCAGACACCGCTGGGTCCTTAACAACTAGTGACATCACCAGACCCATTCACATAGATAGCTGAGAATCCCCAGCCATGTAAGCAAACAGGCAGGATCCCAGTAATGTGTTTGGTGGGCCATATCAACATATGGTCAATAAAGTCACCAGGAGACCCCATCTCCTTGTTTAAACAGTTGTCATCCATCAGACTTTCTATTCGGCGGGTGACAAATGAAAGAGTGGGATGTCTTTCAGGGGGCAGGGTTTTCTATTTTAGCTTTTTTCTGCATGAAGTCCCCTTAAAATCTGTATCAGATACACAGGGTCTGCTATGGATTTCCTGGGGGATCTCATGTAGGATGTGCTACAGCAAAAATGAAATTTACAAAGAAAAAAATAAAACAGTTTAGATTGCTGGCAGATGACATTCATTGCCATGGACAAATCATTGCAGAATCTTTGCCTGAATTCGGCCCTGAAACGGACACAAAGACGCACAGCATTTCTGTGCAGTGCACTCTGCATCCGCCCCCGGAGACATGGGAACAGGCTCCATAGAGAGCCGGTCACATTCTTCTGCAATGCCAATTTAGATGCGGGGAAATCCGCATCCAATTCGCATAGGTGTGAACCCAGCCTTACTCACAGCAGATGCTCTCTCCTCTCACGCTGGAACCAAAAAGGGCTCCAGGAGAGGAGATTGCATAATTTCCTGTGCCTGTGCTTACACAGGAGGTTCCACCATTGGTCAGAACCGATCAGCAGGTCCAGGCCATAAATCATTGGCCTGGACCTGATGACTGATCAATTCTGAAACGGATCTGATCACCACGGGGGCAGCGGATGTGCGGGCCCCCATAGCCGTGGGCACGAATCACGTACAGGTACATGATTTTGAGCAGCCGAGCCACCCTGCTGCAGTATATGTACGTGGGATGGTCCAGAAGTGGTTAAAACAGTACATTAGGTTAAAAAAAAAATTATGGTCACATGTTCCAATTTTGCTTTTTATTGGCCATCACAACCCTTTCTAGTTTAAAATATGTTATTATTAAACCTTAAAAAATAAATAACCTAAATATACAATTTGGAAAGAAGTTCATGAATCCTCTGAATAAGGCTAGTGCAGGAATATAAATAAAATCCTGTGGCTCCCATCTTTACTCTCAAGTCAAATGTTCTACTGTACCTGAATTAGTTTAATATTTAAATACCGTAATGCAAAGAAAAAAAAAGTAATTCATGTTGTTATAGAGCACAGGTGTCAAAACACAAGGCCCGCGGGACGAATCTGGCCCTCTAGGCCATTTCATGTGGCCCTCGCACCTCTCCTGCAGCTGCAGGAGAGCTCCAGCCCTCCTCTGGTCCTCCTCTAGACCCTTACTTTCTGCTTTCAAGCAATGCATCCAGCTTCTTCCCAGCAGAAGCATAAGGAAAGGGGTGTGCATTGTGATGTAGGGAGAGTGGGGGACTCAACTTCTGATGGTGGGGTGGCTCTTGACATCTAATGTAATGGGAGGGGATGTGCTGGACATCTAATCTTACAGATACAACTGGCCCTTTTGAGGGCAATCATAATGCTGATGCGGCCCACAATGAAATTGAGTTTGACACCCCTGTATAGAGGCTTTATGGAATTGTAGTTTGTAAAACATATGACTAAACTGTAATATTACAATAACATTAGAATAATTCAACCAAGCAATGTTTATATCTAAAATGGTAACATAATATAATGTGAATGCAATTTTATAAAAAACAATTCTCTTTCTGGGAAGTATAGACTAGTCATGGCTCAACATGGCATCTACTGACTGGGAGCATGCTAGGCACAGAGAAAATATTATTTACAATGTCTGGCCTAGGACATCAACTTGCAGGCATTTGAGCTTTAGAAACTAAGATACAATTTCCAATTTGTTATATAGGTTATTTTTCAATTTTTGTTTCTTTCAAGTGAACCTGCATTCCATTTAAAACCTCTCCTTTTAAAATAAGTCTACCTGTTATTATATTTATTAACTATAAAGGTCTCCTCTGTGTCCCTCTGTGATTTAGTTGAATTTTTTACCTGGAACCTGACTTTTCCTGCCTTCATGCGTAGCTAAGCTCCAGTGACTGCCATTTTATTATCCAATTATAGTGCTACAATTGACCCTAAGATAGTCTGATTGGATAGATTGAGTGGCAGCTGACAGATCTTAGCCATGGATCTAGGCAAAGGTAGTTCCAGTAACAACATGAAACTAAAACTGAGAGGGGCACAGAAAAATATATTATTTTAATAAGAAAGATAATACCAAGAATATTGCACTGACTGCCCTTACTGTATATTAATCGCACATTCCACAATGAATCAATGTGCAGTGTAAAAATAATAGAATGAAATACATTATATTAATATATGCAAAATACAGTGAAACGATAAGTGCAAAAACAAAATGCAGCTTTGAATTCAAATAAAAGTGACAGTGCATCTATGGCCCTCCCATGATGACATAAATTGCCAGTGCTCTTTATGGACATACAAAGTGCTTTCTTGTGCCCCACGTGGATATAAAATCAACAGAATTATTTAACCACCACTCTCTAGTGTGGTCAAAAACACTTGTGGGGGCAATCCACTGATAGATGTGTGACTCCTGTGTGTCTCCAATGTCTTGTATACTTAACTCGATCATCATGCTCAGGAAGGAAGGATGATAGGAAAAAAGGCTCATAGCGTAAAACCATAAAGTATATTTATGGAGAAAAAGAGGTATACAGTATTGCACTCACTTGCTGTTGTGCGCTATAACCTGGCACTGGGGGTAAACAGCGTTGAGTGTGTATGGGGATGATGGCCGCCCCTCACTCCATTGTCAGAAGCCGGCTGCGGTCCCCTGCCCGAAATTGACGTCAGTTAGGAAGGTATGTCATGCTCACGTAACCAAAGTTTCTACGTGTTTCAACCTGATAGGCCGTCTTCAGGAAGTCCTAAGATATGACATTTCTTTTTAAATATAAAAGCGGTGGAGTTGGTTGTGGAGCTGAGGGTTCCCTAGAGTCACTACAAGAAGTGTCCCATGGAGAATGTCTGTGAAAACATCCTTTCATCGGTTTAAATTCACCTCTCCCTGTTTGACCCATTAGGCATATGCCGATTTAGGTCCATAAGCTCTGGTAAGCCTCCCTAATTTTTTGTTGGTGGTAGATACCCCTCATGGTGGTGACTCCTCTCTGGAATTACTGGGATAGCCAAATATTTCCATCTGACTATTATCCTTGGGATCCCCTTTGTTATACCACCTTGGACTTCTTCACAGCTTTCCTCAAACACTGTACTAGTGATTAGCAAATTTGATATGCCATTGACACAGGACATTTTTATAATATGTGTTTTAATGCACTGGGTATTGTGTTAAATCACACCATAATTTATGTGTGCCTTTTCTTGTTACTCTGATCACTATTATGTGTGAGACATTTTTAATAGAATTGCTATAGACACCAGATAGTGTGTTTTGCGTTTTGTTTTCTTATTTTATTTGATGCTATATTTGTACACAAGATGTTTGTGACACTTATAATAGGATTTATGAGGGTGCCTTTTTGATAGGGTTTTTGATAGGGTTCCCATATATCCTATCCTCAATATATTAGTGCTGCGCATCTTTACAAGTTTTCATACACAAATCTAGTTGTCCTTTGTGGTGCTGGCTGCTTTCTTTTCTCATTGGGACATAAGCACAGTATTCTATACTTTTATATACGTTCTTTTAAATGACTAAAGCTGAGTATAAATTCACTTTAAAGTAGAACTAAATACAAAATATTTGTTTTATTTTGTATTCAATTTGTATTGTGGTATTTAATAAAGGATGGACTTGTTGCCCCCTTTGTAGAGGGTCCTGGCTCAGATAAGGATGTAAGTTTTGCTAGCAATGTTAAGGTTCATTTACACTAGCTACACTCCCTGAAGAATATTCTGTGGTAGATCACTCCCAGAGGGCGTTGGACAGGCAGTGAGGTAGCATTATGTCACCTTACCACCACTTTTTTAATCCCTAAAAGCTTGCACCGCTGTGCTGCAATCATGGACATTGCATACGGTTGTGGGCAGTTTCAGTGCCACCCCATTCTTTCAATGGATTGGCCTCCGCAAGAGGTACTTCTAGCTATGCATGTCAACTGAGAAAAAGTTTTCTGCCTTATGGCTACTTTTTCAGCTTAGGAGGAGCAATTCAGGGGGGTGGGGGGATGGCTGAGGGTAAAAGCATGTCTCAACCATGTGTTTTTATCACCCCCAACCACAAGAGTTAAGGATAATGACAAATATGTCAGTGAAAGACCATCCAGAGTAAATGGGTTATTTGTTGGAGTGATAAAGCAATATTGATTATTGGGCAGTTGCACTTACACAACATATTACTGAAGCCCTGTGGTTTTCTGACATTATCAGATTTAGTCTACAAAAAAGAAACCAAACACTGTTGATCCAAATGTCTCCATGGTGTCAATTAAAATTTAGAGTGATTTAACAGTGTCATTTCAAAAATAGTGTAGTTTAAAAATATAAAATCCAGTGTAAACTTTTATTTTATTACTTAATATTAATCTAGGACTTATTTCCCGCTTTAGAATTCATGTTTTAGAATTTTTAGGTACTATTGTACTGCTGTGTCATAGCATCAAAGATTTCAATAAATAAATATTATTATCACCTTTAGCAAACAGGTAGATCACAATGGGGGTATATGTCATATGTCATTTAAAATTCAGAATTTATACTCACAAATTTTACATAGACCTCCCTATGATTATCTTTCAGTTTGCTGCAAAATCATAATGCAGATGACTATGCCTCGTTAGCATTCATAAAATGATTTTAAGCATTTTTTTATATTCGATTGGTGTGTGTATGTATATGTGTGTGTATATGTGTGTGTGTGTATATGTGTGTATATATATATATATATATATATATATATATATATATATATATATATATATATATTGTGAGGGGGCTAGCTCGGCAGCGGGTATGTGTGACCCCCGGGATGGGCTCCCCACCCAAAAACAGGCCCAGCAGACGGAGGTTGTGGTTTTCAAAATCAAAAAGGTGCGGTTTATTTTCTATTTACAGTGACAAAAACACAGCAAGGCAAAAAAAACATAAACAAAATAAATCCTGGTCAACTTGACCTCTGACTAAACTTACAGGTTTCCTAACTAACGACTGGGATCAGCCTAGTGCTGTCCTAGTCCCTGGTTTTAAATGTCCAAGCAAAATATAGCCACACAGGCTTTCTCTCACCGCACAGGGGTTCACTCTCCCTAGACAGTCCACACAGGTCTGCTTCCAGGCATGAGCTAACATCTAATGAAGCTGGGATTTCTTATAGAGGCCTAAATGAGCTGACAAGGTTCAGCTGATCTCATCAACTCCCTGTCTGCACGACGCCCAGCCCTCTCCTTAGAGGTATGAGTCATCCATGAGCCCACTAGCCTTATACAACTCTCCACCTAGTTGTATAAATCGGCGTAAAGCCTGAATCTGGGCGAAATATATCTACCCCCCTGGATGCAACCAGGTGACTTTACCTTCCTGCTGTCACATACCCCCCCCTCTTGTTTTAACCTCGGGGTTGGAACACCAGCAATCAGGCATTCATGTACTCGAGACAAAGCATCCACATTCCCCATTTGAACGCCAGGGCGATGCTTTACTGTGAAGTTGAATTCCTGGAGGGCCAGGAACCACCTATTCACTCTTCTATTTGTTTCCTTGTTTTGAGCCATCCACTTTAACGGAGCGTGATCCGTAACCATGTCAAAGTGCCTACCTAGCAGGTAGTACCGAAGGGAATCTAGAGCCCACTTCACCGCTAAACACTCCTTTTCAACGGTGGCGTAATTTACCTCATGGGACTTCAACTTCCTGCTGAGGTAAATGACTGGGTGCTCTTCCCCGTTCCAGACCTGGGACAATACTGCTCCTAACCCCACATCTGACGCATCACTTTGTACGACAAAGTCTTTAGAGAAGTCGGGTGAGTACAACACTGGCTGGCTACATAAGGCTTGTTTCAAGAATTGGAATGCTGCCTCAGCCTCGGGGGTCCATTTAATCATGACCGACCCTTTCCCCTTCGTCAGGTTGGTTAGGGGCACAGCCTTAGAAGCAAAGTGGGGAATGAATCGCCGATAATACCCAGCGATTCCCAGAAAGGCTCGTACCTGCTTCTTGCTGTTGGGACGTGGCCAACTCTGGATGGCCTCGACTTTGTTGAGTTGGGGTTTTATTACTCCCCTCCCAATGGTGTACCCAAGATATTTGGCCTCCTCCTGCCCAATGGTACACTTCTTGGGGTTAGCCGTAAACCCCGCTTCCCGAACAGAGTCCAGGACTGCTTGCACTTTTGGCAGATGTGAGGCCCAATCTGTGCTATGGACAATTACGTCATCCAGGTAAGCCGCAGCATACTTCCGATGGGGCCTCAGCATCTGGTCCATTTTCCGCTGGAATGTGGCCGGCGCATTCTGTAACCCGAACGGCATTCTTTTATATTGGAACGCCCCGTCTGGGGTTACAAATGCGGTTTTCTCTTTGGCCGACTTGGCCAGGGGGATTTGCCAATACCCTTTTGTGAGGTCAAGAGTCGTCATGTATCGGGCTGTTCCCAGCCGGTCGATCAACTCATCTATACGTGGCATGGGGTAGGTGTCAAATTTTGTAACTTTGTTCAACTGACGAAAATCGTTACAAAATCGCCAGCTCCCATCCGGTTTAGGCACCAACACGATGGGACTAGACCAATCACTTTGGGACTCCTCTATCACCCCTAAGTTCAGCATTTTCTGTACTTCCTCCCGTATTGCCTCCCGTCGAGCCTCTGGGATCCGATAGGGTTTTAACTTCACCCTTTCACCGGGCGGGGTAATGATGTCATGCTCTACCCCAGATGTTTGTCCCGGCAGCTCAGAGAATACCTCCTTGTTGCGAAGCACAAACTCCTTAACCTCCTGTTGTTGGGGTTGTGACAAGGTGGCTGCTATTCCAACCTCAGGAATCACGCAACCAGTTTGAGCTGGTGACCAAGTGTCTGCGACTAGGGACTCTCTATCCCTCCAGGCTTTCAACAGATTAACGTGATAGATCTGTTCGGGCTTTCGCCTTCCTGGTTGTCTGACCTTGTAATTCACTTCGCTCACTTTTTCCATTATCTCGTAGGGGCCTTGCCATTTGGCAAGGAATTTACTTTCAACCGTAGGGACAAGTACCAATATCCTATCCCCCGGGGAAAAGGTACGGGTCTTGGCTCCACGGTTGTACACTCTCTGCTGTGCCAACTGCGCTTGGGCCAAATGTTCCTTCACGATGGGCATTACCTGTGCAATTCGATCTTGCATCAGGGCGACATGCTCAATCACACTCCTGTGGGGAGAACTCTCACTTTCCCAAGTTTCCTTGGCAATATCCAACAGCCCTCTTGGGTGTCTCCCATACAGTAACTCAAAGGGGGAGAATCCCGTAGAGGATTGGGGCACCTCCCTAATAGCAAACATCAAATAAGGAAGTAAACAGTCCCAATCCTTTCCATCTCTATCCACCACTTTCTTCAACATTTGTTTTAGGGTTTTGTTGAATCTTTCAACCAGCCCATCGGTTTGGGGGTGATACACAGACGTACGCAATTGCGTCACTTTGAACAATTTACACAGCTCTTTCATAACCCGGGACATAAAGGGTGTACCTTGGTCCGTAAGCAGTTCTTTACAAATACCCACCCGGCTAAAAACAAGAGATAGCTCTTTGGCTATGGTTTTGGCCGAGGTATTTCTGAGAGGGATCGCTTCTGGATAACGGGTGGCATAGTCCATTATAACCAATATGTACTGGTGCCCCCTAGCGGACTTGATTATAGGACCTACCAAATCCATTGCGATTCTCTCAAACGGGACCTCAATGATGGGTAGAGGGACCAGCGGGCTACGGAAATGTGGCATCGGGGCCGACCTCTGACACACAGGGCAGGAGGAACAATAATTTTCTATGTCCTTCATCACCCCAGGCCAATAGAATCTCTGTAATACCCTCTCTCGGGTTTTCTCTGTCCCCAGATGACCTCCAAGAATGTGCCCATGGGCCAACTCCAACACCAACTTCCTGTAAGGTTTGGGCACCACAAGCTGCTCAACGGTTTCTTCTGCCCTTTTTGCCACCCGATACAGTAGGTCCTTCTCTACGCTGAAGTATGGGTAAGTGCCGGTATTATCTGGGTTCACTAACTCGCCATCTATTTTCACTACGTTTTCCCGTGCCTTTATTAGGGCGGGGTCTTTCAACTGTTCTGTGGCAAAGTTTTCCCTGTGAACCTCAAGATCAGAAAACTCCACAGACGGTAGGTTTTCGTCTGAGGAGGTGGGCTCCTCTCCAGTTTCTTGAGTCTCCCCTGCCAATACTGACAAGGGAAATTCCGGAGAGTCCTCACCACTCTCAGGGGAGTTCTGGCTATCACATTCCTGGTACATAGGGGCACCAGTGGGGGGCTCAGGATCATCCCACAGTTCCCAGAACTTCGGAAAATCCCTTCCCACAATGGCGTCATGCGGTAACTGAGATACTAAGCCCACTGGATGAGAGAGGGTACCTTTGGGGGTCTCGAAACACACTGTAGTCACTGGATACTCTCGGGTGTCCCCATGCACACAAATAACGGCTACCTTGCTATTCCCAGAGACCTCTGTTTTAACTAACTCAGCCTTTATCAGGGTCACAAGGCTACCTGAATCCAGCAATACCACAACATTTCTACCATTAATACACATTTTGCATAAATGTTTCTCAGTTCCCCGAATGGCAGTGCATGCGACTGTCGCACACAGCGACTGACGTCTGCCCGTCAGAAAGTCACACTGCATGGGTTCCTCCAAAACCGGGCAATTTGCTGCAATATGTCCCGCTTGCCGGCAGCGGTAGCAAACGATCCTTCTTGCGGCCTCTTGAGCCGCTGATTTCCCAGGCTGTTCTCGCCAAACTTGGGGTAGAGCTCCCACCCTCTCACTCTCTCCACCCTCACCCCTTGGAATCCTCTTATCCGCCCCTGGGGATGGTCTGGTCTTGGGGTGGAAAGTCCGAGTGTCTCTGGAAGAGGCCGTCAGGTTCTCTGTAGCCAAGTATTTCTCCACACGATCCACAAGACCATCGGCCGTCTCTGGGTCTCCATGGCTTACCCACTTTTGGATGGCAGTAGGAAGAGCTCTCAAAAACCGATCCATTACAACACGTTCCACAATCTTTGGTGCGGACAAAGTCTCTGGCTGTAGCCACTTTCTGCTCAGGTGAATGAGATCATACATTTGAGACCTGGGGGGTTTTCCAAGCTGGAAAGTCCAGTTATGCACACGCTGAGCCCGGACAGCCAGGGTGACACCCAGCCTTGCCAATATTTCAGCTTTTAGCATCACATAGTCTTTTGCTTGGTTAGGCTCTAGGTCATAGTAAGCTTTCTGCGATTCACCAGTTAACAGAGGAGCCACTAGTCCAGCCCACTGCTCCTCAGGCCACTTTTCTCTTTCAGCGGTCCTTTCAAATGTGGTCAAAAATACCTCTGGATCATCCTCTCCAGTCATTTTTGTCAATAAACGACTCACCCCAAAGGACGCGGTATTAGTGGGACGGCTTTCCTCACTGGTCTGCGGACGTTGCTGCATTACTGCTTCCATCTGTTGTTGTAGTCTCTGCTCTTGCTTCTGCAACAGGTCTATGAAGCGGGCCTCAGATTGCTGTTGGGCTTGTTGCTGAGCCTCCAGACTCTGTTGTAAAGTTGCAAGGCTCTGTTGATGAGCTTGCTGCTGGGCTGCAAGGCTCCTTTGCAAACCTGCATTTGTCTGCTGTTGATTGGCATTTGCTAGAGCCAGCTGTTTCAGTATCTCCTCCATGCTGGCTTAAAAAAAAACTGCCCGCATTCTCCACCAACTGTGAGGGGGCTAGCTCGGCAGCGGGTATGTGTGACCCCCGGGATGGGCTCCCCACCCAAAAACAGGCCCAGCAGACGGAGGTTGTGGTTTTCAAAATCAAAAAGGTGCGGTTTATTTTCTATTTACAGTGACAAAAACACAGCAAGGCAAAAAAAACATAAACAAAATAAATCCTGGTCAACTTGACCTCTGACTAAACTTACAGGTTTCCTAACTAACGACTGGGATCAGCCTAGTGCTGTCCTAGTCCCTGGTTTTAAATGTCCAAGCAAAATATAGCCACACAGGCTTTCTCTCACCGCACAGGGGTTCACTCTCCCTAGACAGTCCACACAGGTCTGCTTCCAGGCATGAGCTAACATCTAATGAAGCTGGGATTTCTTATAGAGGCCTAAATGAGCTGACAAGGTTCAGCTGATCTCATCAACTCCCTGTCTGCACGACGCCCAGCCCTCTCCTTAGAGGTATGAGTCATCCATGAGCCCACTAGCCTTATACAACTCTCCACCTAGTTGTATAAATCGGCGTAAAGCCTGAATCTGGGCGAAATATATCTACCCCCCTGGATGCAACCAGGTGACTTTACCTTCCTGCTGTCACAATATATATATATACATATATTATATACAGTGTATATACCGTATATATAGATATAGTCTTTTTGAATTTAGCATTTTATGCAGTGGCATATTTAATATTAATTTAAATGATGAATAATCATCCAAACATTCAAAGCTATTAAAGGATGCAAATTAAAGGAACTCATTTAAATTTGTGTCATCGAAGTTGTAAATAGCGTTAGATAAACATACATCAAGCTTAATAGTGTTCTCTCCAATTAGGCTATTTATAGAAATAATGAAGACTGTAGAATGACAGTGAAAAATAATGGCTGTGTAACACTTTTTGAGATGGCATAATTGTGACAGGGCAAAAATATGTTGATGATTACCTGACAAGTCTGGACGTTAAGCACATTAACTGGTATTTCTTTGCAAGTTTTGGTAATCGTGAAAGAGACACTCGCTGACCTATCGAAAGTCCAAGTCTAAGTCTAACACATGGGCGTTGTGAATTGCAGGCAGCATTTTCATACATGGGAAAACTGAGGGGTTTATTTACTAAAACTGGGCAGTGCAAAATCTGGTGCAGCTGTGTATGGTAGCCAATCCGCTTCTAACTTCAGCTTGTTCAATTAGGTTTTGTCAAAAAAAGCTGAATGGTTTCTATGCACGAAGGAGAAAAATAAGTAGGTGTGGCACTGTTCAATGGATTATAATTGACTCTCAATGTGGTGGTGATGTTATGTGGGTGTGAATGTAACAAAATTATGACAAGTAAATTATAATGAACATAAACATGTGCATGTAAATAAGCAATAAATAAAGGAATACAAAATTTAAAAAGTTAAACTCCTATTGAGCATTCAAATCAGTCCAGAAAAGATACTAATTAGATATTCAAAAAAGTCCAAAAAGTGCTTGTGCTGGTGAAAAGTGATCTCTAATGTAAATAATCTCTGGATGAAATAAATTCAATAAATAGAGCATTCAAAACAGTTCAAGAAAGTGCTTGTGCTGGTGAAAAGTAATCCACTGTTCGTTTTCCCTCTTCACAAAGTGATCACGGCAAGTGTGGCTTATCCGTGCTCCTAATGTGCACACACTCCCTGGAATTTTCCTCCCCGCTTGGAGTATGTATCATTCACAGTATATGCCACAGTGTAGCAGCCTGTGAGGTATCCCGTCCTGGATGTCTTGGTGGTACTCCAATTGATTACCATATAAAGGAGAGATGGATCCCAATAGTGTAATACTGATAGACTATTTATTAAATAAAAACATGTGGAAACGTACTCACACTTTGCAAAAGCACAAAAGTGAAGTGATGCAAGGACACACGTTGACTCCTCCCTATGCGTTTCGTCACTCTGACGTCATCTGGAGCATACCTTGGTTTCTATGCACAGCTGCATCAGATTTTGCACGCTCCGGTTTTAGTAAATTAACCCCTGCATTTTTAACAAGGCAGTATAGAAAGTATTAATGTTGTTCAAAAAGAAGATGGACCCAAATGCTTTTTTGTAAATATGCTTATATATAAAACAGTTCATACTACCCCCTCACTTTCCAGGAATTTTAAAATGCATAAGAGGTATAAGATGCAGGTATATTTAAAATTTTATAAATGTTGTAATGTTCTATGCTCCTGCAGCCTGTACTTTGTACTCCACATGCATGTGACAGGGAAAGCCTTAAGAAAGAAATTGTCTTCCTGTTCAAAGCTTAAATGGCCAATTTAGGCTATGGCCAGGCTCAGACAAGTGCATGTAGATGGGGTGTATAGACATGAGTGCCACAACATCAGTTTATTTAGAAATATATTAATTTGTTCATGTAAAAGTAAACGTTGCAAACATTTGCAGAGAGAAACTACAACAGTTTGGGGTCAGTTTTATTTTGTCAATATCTAAATAAGATACAACTGAACATTTCATACATTGCAAATTGTTTTGCAGCTCCATTAGTTTAATAGAAACCTCCAACTTAGATAAATGATGAGTCACTGCTCTAATTAATCATTGGGTTTGATTTGCTAAAACTGGTGCACACAGAATCTGGTGCAGCTGTGTATGGTAGCCAATCAGCTTTTAACGACAAACATCATTTATCAATACACTTCAGGGACAAACATCAAAAAAGTTCTGATGGACTGCAATTTTAAACATCATTGGAGGGGCTCTATTTTTTATAAGAGAGATCAGTAAGAGTGAATCATGGTGGATACACTAATTAGGCTCCCTCTCACCAGGAGGATTAAAAAAGGAGTTTGATTTAAAATGTTTTCTCAGCAATTATTGATTATACATATATTGTCTAACCTGGAACGCAAATCGTTACATATGGGGGGGTTCTTACATGTGATTCTAAGGGGGTTTAAAACATATAATATACATAATGTTTAAAGTTTTTAAAAAACTAGTTTAAATTTTTCGGGGTATACGCGTGTCTATGGTGGTCTTCGGATCTATTATAATTCTTTTATGCGACTATATGCATGTGTGCTTTAAATAGATGCATGAGCATGTGTATGCATAATTGATCGAATATTGTGTACGGATGTGCCTACTGTGGCAGTTTGTACACGTTTTGATAAATGAGGTTTAATAAATAGAGTTGAGCGGACACCTAGATGTTAGGGTTCGAAAGGGTTCGGCCGAACTTCGGAAAAAAGTTTGAGTTCGGGACTGAACTTGACCCGAACTTGACCCCGAAACCGAACCCCATTGAAGTCAATGGGGACCCGAACTTCTGAGGACTGAAAAGGCTCTAAAAAAGTAATGGAAAGGGCTAGAGGGCTGCAAATGGCAGCAAAATGTTGTTAACCACTTAAGCCCCGGACCATTTCGGGCCATTAGGACCAGGCCTGTTTTTGGGATTCGGCACTGCGCTGCTTTAACTGTAAATTGTGCGGACATGCAATGTTGTGCCCAAATGAAATTTGCGTCCTTTTCTTCCCACAAATAGAGCTTTCTTTTAATGGTATTTGATTGCCTCTGCGATTTTTATTTTTTGCGATATAAACAGAAAAAGACCGAACATTTTGAAAAAAAATGATATTTTCTACTTTTTGTTATAAGAAAAATCGAATAAACTCAATTTTAGTCATACATTTAGGCCAAAATGTATTCAGCCACATGTCTTTAGTAAAAAAAATGTCAATAAGCGTATATTTATTGGTTTGCGCAAAAGTTATAGCGTTTACAAACTAGGGTACATTTTCTGAAATTTACACAGCTTTAAATTTATGACTGCCTATCTCATTTCTTGAGGTGCTAAAATGGCAGGGCAGTACAAAACCCCCCCAAATGACCCCATTTTGGAAAGTAGACACCCCAAGGAAATTGCTGAGAGGCATGTTGAGCCCATTGAATATTTTTTTTTTGTCCCAAGTGATTGAATAATGACAAAAAAAAAAAAATTACAAAAAGTTGTCACTAAATGATATATTGCTCACACATGCCATGGTTATATGTGGAATTGCACCCCAAAATACATTCTGCTGCTTCTCCTGAGTACGGGGATACCACATGTGTGGGACTTTTTAGGAGCCTAGCCACGTACGGGACCCCGGAAACCAAGCACCGCCTTCAGGATTTCTAAGGGCGCAAATTTTTGATTTCACTCCTCACTACCTATCACAGTTTCGAAGGCCATAAAATGCCAAAATAGCACAAAACCCCCCCAAATGACCCCATTTTGGAAAGTAGACACCCCAAGCTATTTGCTGAGAGGCATGTTGAGTCCATGGAATATTTTATATTTTGCCACAGGTTGCGGGAATATGACAAACTTTTTTTTTTTTGCACAAAGTTGTCACTAAATGATATATTGCTCACACATGCCATGGGCATATGTGAAATTACACCCCAAAATACATTCTGCTGCTTCTCCTGAGTATGGGGATACCACATGTGTGGGACTTTTTGGGAGCCTAGCCGCGTACGGGACCCCAAAAACCAAGCACCGCCTTCAAGGTTTCTAAGGGCATAAATTTTTGATTTCGCTCCTCACTACCTATCACAGTTTTGAAGGCCATAAAATGCCAAGATGGCACAAAACCCCCCCAAATGACCCCATTTTGGAAAGTAGACACCCCAAGCTATTTGCTGAGAGGCATGTTGAGCCCATTGAATATTTTTTTTTGTCCCAAATGATTGAATAATGACAAAAAGAAAAAAAAAATGTACAAAAAGTTGTCACTAAATGATATATTGCTCACACATGCCATGGTTATATGTGAAATTACACCCCAAAATACATTCTGCTGCTTCTCCTGAGTACGGGGATACCACATGTGTGGGACTTTTTGGGAGCCTAGCCACGTACGGGACCCCAAAAACCAAGCACCGCCTTCAAGGTTTCTAAGGGCATACATTTTTGATTTCACTCCTCACTACCTATCACAGTTTTGAAGGCCATAAAATTTCAAAATAGCCCAAAACCCCCACAAATGACCCCATTTTGGAAAGTAGACACCCCAAGCTATTTGCTGAGAGGCATGGTGAGTATTTTACTCATTTGTTTTTGAAAATTAAGAAAGACATTTTTTTTTCTTTTTTTTTTTCTTTTTTTACATTTTCAAAACTTTGTGACAAAAAGCGAGATCTGCAAAATACTCAACATACCTCTCAGCAAATAGCTTGGGGTGTCTACTTTCCAAAATGGGGTCATTTGGGGGGGTTTTGTGCCATCTGGGCATTCCATGGCCTCCGAAACTGTGATAGGCAGTGAGGAGTGAAATCAAAAATTTACACCCATAGAAATCCTGAAGGCTTGGTTTTTGGGGTCCCGTACGCGACTAGGCTCCCAAAAAGTCCCACACATGTGGTATCCCCGTACTCAGGAGAAGCAACAGAATGTATTTTGGGGTGTAATTCCACATATGCCCATGGCATGTTTGAGCAATATATAATTTAGTGACAACTTTTTGTACATTTTTTTTTTTTTGGTCATTATTCAATCACTTGGGACAAAAAAAAAATATTCAATGGGCTCAACATGCCTCTCAGCAAATAGCTTGAGGTGTCTACTTTACAAAATGGGGTCATTTGGGGGGGTTTTGAACTGTCCTGGCATTTTATGCACAACATTAGGAAGCTTATGTCACACATCGTCCACTCTTCCAACCACTTGAAGACAAAGCCCTTTCTGACACTTTTTGTTTACATGAAAAAAAAAAATTTTTTGCAAGAAAATTATGTTGAACCCCCAAACATTATATATTTTTTTAAAGCAAAGGCCCTACAGATTAAAATAGTGGGTGTTGCATTTTTTTTTTCCACACAGTATTTGCGCAGCGATTTTTCAAACGCATTTTTTGGGGGAAAAACACACTTTTTTTATTTTTAATGCACTGAAAAACACTATATTGCCCAAATGTTTGATGAAATAAAAAAGATGATCATAGGCCGAGTACATGGATACCAAACACGACATGCTTTAAAACTGCGCACAAACGCGCAGCGGCGACAAACTACATTCATTTTTAAAAGCATTTAAAAGCCTTTACAGGTTACCACGTTAGATTTACAGAGGAGGTCTACTGCTAAAATGACTGCCCTGGATCTGACCTTCGCGGTGATACCTCACATGCATGATGCAATTGCTGTTTACATGTGACGCTAGACCGATGCTTGCGTTCGCCTTTGCGCAAGAGCAGGGGGGGACAGCGGTGCTTTTTTTTTTTTGGTTTTTTTTTTTTATTATTTATTTGGCTTTTTTATTTTATTTTTAAACTGTGCCTTCCATATTTTATTTTTTTACCATTTTTATCGTTATCTCAGGGAATGTAAATATCCCCTATGATAGCAATAAGTAGTGACAGGTACTCTTTTTTTGAAAAAAATTGGGGGGTTAGACCCTAGATCTTTCCTCTGCCCTCAAAGCATCTGACCACACCAAGATCGGTGTGATAAAATGCTTTCCCAATTTCCCAATGGCGCTTTTTATATCCGGGGGGGGGACATTCCCTCCCACTGCTTGTAAAAGCAGTCTAGAGGCTAAGTATCTGCTAGAATTGCTTTTACATGAAAGCCGGCTGCTGGCTGAAAAGAATGATACCAAGATGATACCTAAACCCGCAGGCATCATTCTGGTATAAACATTCAAAGTCCAGCAACATACCAGTACGTTGCTGGTCCTTGTTGGACATGTATTGTAATCTTTTTTTTCATACAGCCTATTGGCTGAACGAAAAAAAGAGATTGATTGGTGGGTATGCCCACCATTAGAATACCTCCCTTCATCCACCCACTTCTAATGATGGGCATATATGCCGAAGCATGGGGGCATCCTCCCGCAAAAAAGTTATGCCGCGTACACACGGTCAAGCCTTCGTCGGAATTTCGACCGTATGTACGCGGCATAAAAGGTTATGCCGCGTACACACGGTCGGACTTTTCCACGGGCAAGCCTCCGTTGGAATTTCGACCGTATATACGCGGCATTAGGAGCAAAATCGCTCCTCCGCCCCTGCTGCCCCCATGCTTCGGCATATATGCTCTTTTTTTTAACTGTGGTGGTGAAATCACCTCCTACAGCGTTGGAGTCACGGCTGTCAAGATAAATAGATTCGCGCTGCAACTGAATGGCGTACCTGCTAAGCAAATGGTGGTTAACATTAAAACAAAGTAACATTACAGTACAACAGTAATACCTTACCATGCCATACCTGCAAAGCAAATACCAAAACAAAACCTAGTAAAAAATAAAAAAATGTTTTAACGCAACATGTGCCTAAAATATATATATGCCGAAGCATGGGGGCATCCTCCCGCAAAAAAGTTATGCCGCGTACACACGGTCGGAATTTTCCACGGGCAGGCCTCCGTCGGAATTTCGACCGTATGTACGCGGCATTAGGAGCAAAATCGCTCCTCCGCCCCTGCTGCCCCCATGCTTCGGCATATATGCTCTTTTTTTTAACTGTGGTGTCACGGCTTTATGTATCGTGGGAGCAAACGCTGTTGCTGTCAAGATAAATAATTCCGCGCTGCAGTTGAATGGCGCACCTGAAAACAAAAAATTACATACCTGAAAAGCAAGCATGATAAAACATTGCAGAATAGAATACAGTAAAAAAGAGCAGAACAATAGAGAGAAAATAGAGAGAGAGAGAGAACAATAAAACGACAACTATTTTTGTTTTTTTTATTTTATATTTTTTTTGTGTTTTGTTTTTTTACGTTTTTTTTTTCTTTTTTACACTTTTTTTTGTAACTTTACAACTGTAATGGTTCGGGTCTCTCAAAATGTAATGGCATCTTGGGAGACCCTGTGTAAGTGTGTCCTTGTCTGTGAAATGCTGTACCCTACGTTAAAACTTCACTTTTGAGTGGTAGCGTTCAAAACATTCACCTTGGACTGGTTGATATTGATGGTTGCTATGGACTGGTTGCTATGGACGGTTGCTATGGACAGTTGCTATGGACGGTTGCTACGGATTGGTTGTTATGGACGGTTGCTATGGATTGGTTGCCATGGACAGTTGCTATGGACTGGATGCTATGGATAGTTGCTATGGATGGTTGCTATGGACAGTTGCTATGGACGGTTGCTATGGACTGGTTGCAATGGATGGTTGCTATGGACAGTTGCTATAGACTGGTTGCTATGGATGGTTGCTATGGACGGTTGCTATGGACTGGTTGCTATGGACGTTTGCTATGGACTGGTTGATATGGATCAGGCCTGTCTCTGTGAACGCTGCAGTTATGTGTGTTGTGTTTGGTAAGTGACAGTGATCGATCGATACTGCACTTGGGTGGGCTGGGCTGGGCTGGGCTGGGCGGAGGGGCTAAACGCAGGCGCTAGCAGGTATCTGGGCTGATCCCGCTAACACTGCGTTTTTGGGAACCCTAAACCGCTGGGGATGCTAGTATAGATCTGATCAGATACTATACCACTAAAGGGGGTGTATGCTTTGCGTGTGGGTGTTAGCGTTACTGGCACTAACCTAACACTGCCTGGGGCGACGCAGACCCTCTCTGGCGCTAAAACCTAATTGATCTCACCCGCCGGGCGATCAGGGGGGTTAAACCTTTATTGGGTTATATACGGCGGGTGCCCTGATGCTATAAAAAGCAAACTAATCAACCAGCGTCACCCGTAACCTTTATATGGTGATCACTGGTGAAAGGGTTAACTAGGGGCAATCAGGGGGTTAAAACCTTTATTAGGTTAAATATGGGGGTACCTGACACTATATAAAAACCTGACGGGTAACCTAAATAACTAAATAACTTACTGGCTAACCAGTGACACCAGTGACGCTTATACGGCGATCACTGGTGAAAGGGTTAACTCTAGGGGCAATCAGGGGGTTAAAATAATATATGGGGGTACCTGACACTAATAAAAACCTGTGGCGAACCTAAAAAAAAATAACTGCCTATCTAAAACACCAGCGACACGAATACAGCGATCGGAAAAACAATCGCTTAGTGACGCTGAAGTTAGGGGGTGAAAGGGTTACCTGGGGGGTGATCAAGGGGTTAAACCTTTATTAGGGGGGTTAGGGGGCTACCCTGGACCTAAAGGGGCCTAATCCTAACTGCCCTGCAACTTTTTACAATCACAGATGACACTAAATGCAGTGATCAGTAAAATAAATGATCACTGCAATCAGTGACACTGTGATTGGGGGCTTTGGGGTGACCTGGGGGGTGATCTGGGGGTGACTGGGGGGTGATTTGTGTGCCTATGTGTACCTATGTGTCAGTGGACTGTTGGTGCACTAACCTGCTTCTTCTGTCATCGGCGCCGGGAACGAAAAGACCGCAGCGAGGGAGATGACATCACTTCCTCCAGCCTGTATTTACATTTCAGGCAGGAGGAAGCAATTTCATTCGCCGGGAGCGATCGCGAGGGGGGGGGGCAGAATCGAGTGGCCGCCCCCTCATGCCTGATCGCTCCCGAACACTTAACGGCCGCTCACTGCAGTGAAGGGGGGTCCGGATGGACCCCCCAACTGCACAAAGGCGATCACGTAGATCTACGTGATTCTGCCTGTCTGTGCCATTCTGCTGACGTAAATCGGCGGTGGGCGGTCGTTAAGTGGTTAAAAGCACGGAAATAACTTAAAATAACATAAAAAAAATAAAAAATAAAAATAATATGCTGGAGGCCCCCTTTTCAGCAGAAGAGATACAGGAAGTCATTAAGAACCTCAGAAACTCAACGGCACGATGCCACACATATGGTGGGAATGCCCCAGAATACGCCCCTTCTGTAAAAAATTATTCAATTTAATGGATAAGCTAGTGGGAAAATAAAATAGTTTGAAATAAAAATGTAGCAGGGTAAATTTAAGGGAAGTGTTTGAGTGGTAAATAGGCTCAAACACCCTAATTCTGTAGGATTCATGGACCATGTTGTCCTCGGGGGACAGTATTGGTGTGCATTTCCCTGCGGCCTACAGGTGGCGCTGCCATGGTAGGCTAGGGTTGATCCGCTGATACAGTGCTGTGCCTTTTGTGTTCTCTCTTGGCAGTAGTACAGCGGGGCGGGGAACCTGCTGTGCATGCCAGGAGAGGATATAAAAGGGGCAGACGCCTCCTGATCGGGGTCCCAGCCCCAGGCACCTTTGGCCTGGGGACTGATGTCCAGTGGGGTCCACGCCCAGGTGCCTTCAGCCTGGGTGCACATGTTCCTGTTCCATTTAGGGCACCTTTAGCCCAGGGTGAGGTACTATCCTGGAGTTCCTGCTGCCCTGGGTATGGAGGCCTAGGGGCGGGAGTAAATCCTGGGGTCCAGAGCCTTCGTATGGAGTCCGCTAAGGGTCAAGGAGTCTTTGGGTGCCACCTTGTGTAGGGGACCCTGTTCCAGGGAAGGGAGGAACCTTCCGATGGCCCGATGATGTTTTTTTTTTTATCCTACAATTATTTTTTTTAGGATAGCGCAGTAGAAGAAAAATATATAAATTGTTTATTTCACACAACTCCAGATAAGCAGAAAACACTGCAAAATATTTTTGTGGCCCTAAATGGGTGTTTTTGGAAGAGCACAACACACCCACAGTATGAAAACGCTGTATCTCACAGCTACAGAACTGCAGAAAATGCTATTCAAAAAAAATGTTTTTGTCCTACAATTATTTTTTTAGGATAGCACAGTAGAAGAAAAATATATAAATTGTTTATTTCACACACCTCCAGATATGCAGAAAACACTGCAAAATATTTTTTGTGGCCCTAAATGGGTGTTTTTGGAAGAGCACAACACATCCACAGTATGTAAACGCTGTATCTCACACCTACAGCAATACAGAAAATGCTATTAAAAAAATATTTTTTGCTCTAAAAATATTTTTTGGGGAATAGCACAATACAAGAAAAAATATATAAATTGTAAATCTCACACTTGCATATATGCAGAAAACACTGCAATTTTTTATTTTCCTTTTTTTGCTCTAAATGGGTCTTTTTGCAAGAGCACAATACACCCACAGTATGGAAACGGTGTATCTCACACCTACAGCAATACAGAAAATGCTATTAAAAAAAGTTTTTGCCCTAAAAAAAATTTGGGGAATAGCACAATACAAGAAAAATATATAAATTGTAAATCTCACACTTGCATATATGCAGAAAACACTGCAAATGTTTTATTCATTTTTGCCCTAAATGGGTCTTTTTGCAAGAGCACAATACACCCACAGCATGTACAGTGTATATCTCTCAACGTAACATATGCAGTGCTGGTGCACTGAGCTTGCAGATAAAAGTTAAAATTTCTCTGACACTGGGCTCATGGCAGTGTAAGAAGACTGTGCACTGCAACACAAACAGGTAAACCTATGCAGATCGCTGAGTTATTAGATCTCTGAATCTGGACTCCTATATAAATCTCTCTCCCTGAAAGCACCAACAGGAACCTTGCCCTAAACTGTCTCTCTATCTTTTCTCTCAGATTGCAGAATCAGGACTAACTCATAGTATTTCAATCTCTCCCTAATAAGCAACAGCAGCCAGGACCATCTCCCTATCCTGTCTAAAGCATAGTGACATGCTGTGCTGTGTGCCTCTAGCTTATATAGAAGCTGGGTCACATGTTGCACTGACCAATCACAGCCATGCCATTAGTAGACATGGCTATGATGGCTTCTAAGGGCACACCAGTTAAACAAAAGGTGATTGGCTGCCCCCTGAAGCTTTTCTAAATGTGCCATTACATCGCCGAACACCGGACCCGAACCCGAACATACACGCAATTGTTCCGGTACCCAAAAACTCAAATGTTCGGTACGGACCCGAACTTTACAGTTCGGGTTCGCTCAACCCTATTAATAAATTATAATATCATATTTAATATATGTGGGCACCTATGACGGCAGTTTATAGATGTTTTTTGAAGAATTAATACGATTTTAATATAATACTTATCAGATTATTTTGATTTTAATATTTTTTAATGTTTCATATAGTTTTATTCCCTAATATGCATTGTAATGGGTTAATAAACAGTCACACTTCAACATGTACTGAAATGGGTTAATAATTCTGTATTTTTTATGATTGCTTTTAAATGTAATTCTGCATTGGATTATATTTTATGTTTAATATGTAAGCCGTTCTGGGATGAGATTGTAGGCTCGTTCTTCAGCACTGTTCTGTGATCGAATACTATGCTGCATTTGTAATCCAAATTTTCAGCAGATAAACACAATACAAAGTGTGTTGTTGTATAACAAGAGGGTGAACAAGTAATCCAACGCCACAGTGAGCTGGATCACAGCGCGCCCTGTTCATCTGTTCTATGTAAGCAGTAGATAGGATTAACATGTATGGATAATTGAATATCCTAGCACTACAAGAAAATGGCCGACGATTATTTAGTAGGTAGGAGTAAACGTATGGACAATATGTCCCTGAACCACAAGAAAATGGCTGACGGGCGAGTATTTAATTGACGGTTCCACCGTCCAATCATTATCCCCCTGAGGAAGATACGAAATTCCCTTGTATCGTCACATGTAGGGGAGGGGACAGGATGGTGTGAAAGGCAGCTGAGCTACCTGACTGAGGACGGACATACGATCCCAGGCATTACCCGCCGTTTTTAGGCAGTATACAGAGCAGTGCACTTAATGCACCCAACCCATGTGAGTACCCAGCATTGGGGTTTTATTTGTCTGCACAATAAACAGTTTTATACGATATTATGCCATGGAGTTCCTTTTAACCATTTTCCATGTGAGGAGACAGCACCAGTAAGCAGCTTTTAAACAGACAGCCTGCTTAGAATCCCTAAAGTGATTCATAAGCGTGTTTGACCAAACTTAGCTGTGAGGTCACACGCTCAGAGGTGAGCAGCCATTACCTGAGAGTGGAGAGCACCAGAGTGTGAACACTGCAGCAAGCTGTTTGTCACATTTTTATGAAGTCACTAAATATATATCAAAAGAACTTTATATCAACTACATTGGATGGATTTTCCATCTTGAATTAGAATATCTCTGTTTTATGCACTACAGCACTTTATGATTCACGGTTGTGGCACTATAATTTTATGAATTATCTATTTATTATATCCTATATATTTATATATTTGATTTATTTGCATGTTTGTATATAGTATAATAAATTACATTAATATTATATATTTACAGCGGTGTGTGACGTATAACTTACAGATAAAATATATTTCATTTACCGTATATACTCGAGTATAAGCCAAGATTTTCAGCCCTTTTTTTGGGCTGAAAGTCCCCCCCCCTTGGCTTATACTCGAGTCAGTGTACCTTGATCGTCCATTTTTTTAATTTTGCGCTCCCTCCTGGTCCCGTGTGGTTCCGTGAAATGCGATTGACACTGTGTTTAGTGATCCACCAATCACGGACCTTCTCCTCTTGTTCAAGGATGAAAGAACGTCCGTGATTGGCGGATCACTAAACACAGTGTCTGCTGGGAAAGTCCAGGGATGAGAAGATGGCCGTGATAGGCGGAACACTGAACACAGTGTCAATAGCCTATCATGGAACCGCACGGGACCAGGAGGAAGCCGCAAATTTAAAAAAATGGACGCCTGCAGCGCGATGACATGGGAGGTGATCCTTAGAAGCCTGATCTTCGCTGCAGCAAGCAGAAGGTGAGTGTGGAGAGTAATGAGGTAATGGGCACAGTGAGGTAATGGGCACAGTGAGGTAATGGGCACAGTGAGTTAATAGGCACAGTGACATAATGGGCACAGTGAGGTAATAGGCACAGTGAGGTAATGGGCACAGTGAGGTAATGGGCACAGTGATGTAATGGGCACAGTGATGTAATGGGCACAGTGAGGTAATGGGCACAGTGAGGTAATAGGCACAGTGAGGTAATGGGCACAGTGAGGTAATGGGCACAGTGATGTAATGGGCACAGTGAGGCTGCAAATGGGCACAGTGAAGCTGCAAATGGGCATTGTTGACCCTCTTTTCCGCTTACAGTAGCTGCTGCATTTTTACCCTAGGCTTATACTCGAGTCAATAAGTTTTCCCAGTTTTTTGTGGTAAAATTAGGGCCTCGGCTTATACTCTGGTCGGCTTATACTCGAGTATATACAGTATTTTAATTTGGGAAGATTTTGGGTGAGATAGCACAGCACAATAATTTAATTCTAATTAGATTTTAACATAAGCTTGTTCAATTAGGCTTTGAAAATAAGACCTGGAAGCTAATTGGTTACTATGAAGAACTGCACCAGATTTTACACACCCCAGCTTTAATAACTCTAACCCATTGGGACCAATTTACTAGTAAATAAGAGACTGCTTATTAAAGTGATTCTAACCTTCTGTGGGCAGCAGTCCCCCTCCACCCCCCTAATACTTACCTGAGCCCATCTCTATCCAGCGATGTTGCAGGAGAGACTTGGCTGCCTGGGGCTCTTCATCCTCATTCGCTGGGACAGCAGAGGAGCACATTCGCTCCTGTTGCTGTCAATCAAAGCCAGTGAGCCAATGAGGAGAAAGATGGGGTGTGGCCTAGCCATGGCTCCATGTCTAAACAGACACACAAAGCTGAAGCTCGGCTTGGGTGCCCCCATAGCAAGGGGCTTGCTGCGGGGGCACTCAGCAGAAGGAAGGGGCCAGAAGCTCAGAAGAGAGACCTGAGAAGGGGATGATCTGTGCTGCTCTGTGCAAAACCATTACAGAGCAGGTAAGTATGACATGTTTGTTATTTTTAAACACAAAAAAACAAGACTTTAGTATCACTTTATGCAAAAATGAATGTTCCCTTTGCAAGTAAATATTTCATTAGCTTAGTGAATAAGGTTAAGCTGTATTCATTTCAATTGCCCAAATACCTGCATGATTGGATATTCATAGAAAATATGCATTTACTCATCCAAAAAGGAAATTGAGCTCAGAGAAAAGGTAAAGCAGATAGCACACCAAGCAATATAAATAAATTGATCCACATAATTATAAACATACAGTGCAGCACTAATTTAGGCTCCATTCACTTCTTTAACTTTTGATTGTATCACATTAGTGATCTCCAAAGTCGCACGATTTCCAGTGTGACTTTGGAACCAACCCTTGATGCAACTTTCAGTGTGACTTTGATCCAACTTTACATTCAATGGATCTAAGTCACATCAAAAGTCACACCAAAGTTGTGCAGGGACCTTTTCAAAGTAGATGCGGCTTTAAGTCACACCGGTTTGAATGGGTGCCATTGAAATAAATGGGGTGCAACATTGACTTTGAAGCCCAAAGTTGCATGACAATTCGCACAAGTGTGAATGGAGCCTTAAACAATAACCTACATCAAACATAAATCATCTAAAGTGAAAAAATAATGAAACAATAATAACATAATAATAACAGTCCCAGATTGGTAAGAGAATTGAAGTCTGTATTCTTACACCAAATATAGTGACCTGTAAAATGGTAATGGCTCCAGAGTGGGGAGAGAGAGAATCTCCAATAGTGTAGTATTTTTAAAATATGGGGAATTTATTTAAAAAGTAATGCTCTTACAAGACAATAAACAAAGAGGGCGATCGCGCCGTTTGAGCTATACATGCCGTCTTTGTTTATTGTCTTGTAAGAGCATTACTTTTTAAATAAATTCCCCATATTTTAAAAATACTACACTATTGGAGATTCTCTCTCTCCCCACTCTGGAGCCAATACCCCTATTGGAACCGATCCCCCACTTCCCCCTCCCCTTTAGGATTACCATACCAACAGTATCGGTGGAGGTGAGAAGGAGAACGATACACATATATACGCTAGAGGGGTCAATCCAGAGGAGAGAGATTATACAGAATTTGCCTACACTTATCCATTTGGAGGTGAGAGTCCTGTGAGACCATAGTTTGGAGATATTCACATTTCACCGATATATTAGGATATTTGCACATCAGTGTACCACATTTTAGCAAGAAAGCCTGTTTGAGAGACTATACACTTGCTATTTTTTCATTTATTTTTCATCATTTTCCACACTGGAGCATTAATGTCACTTTGGACTATTTGATATATCAGTTTATATATGGTTTATACACCCACGTGTTTTATATCATTGCACAGGCACTTTATTCACTAGGTTTCATTATTATTATCTTTGTATGCTTATATGCACCATTTATAGACACCAGTGACATTTCTCTTATGGTTTGATCGATTACTTTATCAACCCCAATTTTTTATTAATTTATGCACATTCAGTTTCAGTAATTTATGTTTGTGTGTCAGCATTTAGTGCGGAAACATTCCTTTTATTTAAAAAAAGAAATGCTGCTCTGGAGAGTTTGAATCTGGCAAAGAAGGAGAGATCCTTTAAAGCCTGTTGAGAAATTAAGATTTCAGGGGGTGTCTTTCTCTGTGGTCCCTCAAAGCTCTAATTTCAGGAAAAAAACTGTGGTATAAGGTCCGAGAAAGGAACCAGTGAGAGCTATTGGGGGTAATAGTTTCCCAGTGGACTTTGGGGGACCAGTTCTAGCAGTCAGAGTAACATTTAGCAGTGCAGGCAGGAGGAGAAGAAAGTATTTAATTTCTTCTTAGTTTACATTATTTCTGCATGTGTCAGGGATGTTTTAAAATATAAACATATTTGTTTGTTTTGCAGTGATTGTATGTTGTATGTTTAATCCATTGCCTTTAATTGAATAGTTCCACACTGCTGTTGCAATTAATGTAAAAAAAAAAAAGAAAACTACAGAAGAAATCTTTGAATTTTAAAACTGCTTTTTTTCACACAGGGCCAGCTCAAGTTTTTGCTTTTACTTTGGTTACACTAAGTCTAACTTTCTTTTTATATTTGCAGATGAAAGAGAAGATGTTCAAAGGAAAACATTCACGAAATGGGTAAATGCTCAGTTTGCAAAGGTAAGCAGTACTTTGATATTTTCACCCTCTATTCTAATTTTGTAACAGTTAATGGTTTTCATTCTAGCAATACAATGATAGTATAAATTAATAATTAGTTTCTCTGGAAGTTTAGAATGGAACTTTAATTATATAATCACACTAATTAAGTAAAACATATTTTTAATTGGCTGACAGATACTCAGCAGTATTAGGTTAAATTAAAGCTGGACACATACACTCACCAACCACTTTATTAGGTACACTATAATAGTACCGAGTTGGACCCTCTTTTGCCTTCAGAACAGTGTTAATTATTTGTGGCATAGCTTTAACAAGGTGCTGGAAACATTCCTCAGAGATTTTGGCCCATATTGACATGGTAGCATCACACAGTTGCTGCAGATTTGTCGGCTGCACATCCATGATGCGAATCTCCTGTTCTACCACATCCAAAAGGTGCTCTACTAGATTGAGATCTGGTGATTGTGGAGGCCATTGGAGTACAGTGAACTTATTGTCATGTTCAAGAGACCAGTTTGAGATCATTTGAGCTTTGTGACATGGTGCATTATCCTGCTGGAAGTAGACATTTGAAAATGGGTACACTGTAGTCATAAAAGGGATGGACTTGGTCAGCAACAATTCCCAAGTAGTCTGTGGCATTTAAACAATGCTTGATTGGTACTAAGGGGCCCAAAGTGTACCAAGTAAATATCTTCCATACCATTACACCCCCACCACCACCTTGAACCATTGATACAGGGCAGGATGGATCCATGCTTTCATGTTTTTATGCCAAATTCTGACCCTACCATTTGAATGTCACAGCTGAAATCAAGACTCATCAGACCAGGCAATGTTTTACCAATCTTCTCTTGTCCATTGTAGCCTCAGTCTCCTGTTCTTATGTGACAGGAGTGGCACCCGGTGTGGTCTTCTGCTACTGTAGCCCATCTGCTTCAAAGTTTGATGTGTTGTGCATTTAGAGATGGTATTCTGCATACCTTTGTTGTAATGAGTGGTTATTTAAGTTACTGTTGCCATTCTATCATTTCAAACCAGTCTGTCCATTTTCCTCTAAACTCTGGCATCAACAAGGCATTTTCGACTACACAACTGCTGCTCACTGGATATTTCCTCTATTTTGGACCATTCTCTATAAACCTTAGAGATGGTTGTGTGCGAAAATCCCAGTATTACAGCAGGTTTTGAAAAACTCAGACCAGCTTGTGTGGCACCAACAACCATGCCACGTTCAAAGTAACTTAAATCCGCTTTCTACCCCATTCTGGTGCTCGGTTTGAAGTTCAGAAATTTGCCTTCACCAAGTCTAGATGCCTAAATACATTGAGTTGCTGCCATGTGATTGGCTGATTAGCAATTTGTGTTACCAAGCAATGGAACAGGTGTACCTAATAAAGTGAGTGTATATTACAATGTGATTGTACAATATCCTTTACCAAAAACGTTGTAGTGTGAGGACCTACATAAGCAGATTTGAATGGTTATTCAATAATCTTCATTCAGGTAACCCTCCACGACATAGTTGTTGGAAAAACTGAATGCTATTGTACAATAAGATTGTAACATGATTGGCCAGAACAAGTGTAATTTAGAACATCTAAGCTTCTCAACCTTAGTCTAAAAGGCCTACTAACAGTGCATATTTTTCTGACCTTTTGACCAAATACATTGTGTGCCTTTTTCTCTGATAATTGCTACAGCTATATTTCTGATACTGTTTAAATTATATATTGTTCATATTCATTGAGGACCAGCATTTAAAAACATTACTTTATGGAATAACAGCTATTATGAATAGAGTGGGAAAGGGTTACAACTATCATCTGGTTTTCATTGCTATTTGTTTAAATTTCCCCTGACTGCCTATTCTCTAACATAGGAAGAAGGTAACATCTCTGTAATGGGAACACAATAATTAAAACCTGGCAGAAATCCTAGCTCTTCCAATCTTTCATAAAAAGATTGCCTTCTGTGTCTGTGTTTCAAGGATTTTGCCCTTTACCTGTTGTGGTGACCACAAACAAATCCTCACCAACAGAGACAAAGTCAGCAATGGAAAGCTCACAGAGTTGTTTACACTGTTAAAAAAAAAAAAGACAAAACACAAGAAATAAGTATTGTCTTAAGTCCTTTATAAAGGTTAGTAAATGTGCTAGCAATATATCACAACCGCTGCCCCATTTGTGACATGACTTTCATAGATTTGGAATGTCAGGGATCAGCAATGGACATTTTCGAAGCCTTATGCCCCATACACACAATCATTTTTCATGGCGTTAAAAATGCCATTAAAAAAAATGCCCATTAAAAATGATCGTGTGTATGCTCCAGAGCATTTTTAACGACGTGAAAAACGGGCATTAAAAATTTCGAACATGCTCTCTTTTTTCACATCGTTTTTCATGTCGTTTTTTTTAACGACGTGAAAAACGATAGTGTGTATGCTTTAACGACGTGAAAAAAAATGCGCATGCTCAGAAACAAGTATGAGACGGGAGCGCTCGTTCTGGTAAAACTAGCGTTCGTAATGGAGATATCACATTCGTCATGCTGTAACGGACTGAAAAGCACTAGACTGAAAAGAGCGAATCGTCTCTCAACAAACTTTACTAACATGAAGGGTGGCGCCATTCGAACGGAACTTCCCCTTTATAGTGCCGTCGTACGTGGTGTACGTCACTGCGCTTTTCTTGAACATTTTTTAAAATGATGGTGTGTACGCAAGACAGGCTTGAGAGGAAACAAGAAAAAAAATGACGAGAAAAACGTCAGTTTTAAAAATGACATTAAAAATGATCGTGTGTATGGGGCATTACAGTTTAACTTGCATAAATTGGACCTATAGCAAAATAACACAGATTTCACATTGAAATAAGCACAACAGTAAAAAAGCCAGCAGATATGCTAGATATATTTAATGATATAAAGTTTCTGTAAATGTTGCATTTATTTCTTCTTATATATCAGTGGACATTTTGAGATAGATGCACAGTATCTTGCATTTTAAACAGTTTTATCATTTTTTTTCTAAACTGTAGCAAATATCATTAAATTTACTATTTTGATAACTTTTTTGCCTGTGGATAAAAATGGACATTTAGGCTAAACTTTGAATAGGTTTGCATAGCTAAACAAATATGTAATTCTCTCTCACCGATGCATCTTCAACAAATTGGTTTTGATGAGGGCTGTAGATTTTAAAGATATGGGAGACGTTTCTCAATTTGCAGAGAACATACTAGAGTACAGTGTGAGTATGTGGTAGTAAACAGGGCATTTAGTGACACAGTTGCACATTTTTTTTTACTAAAATATTGATTTATTAGGGACATGTGTTTTTCATTGAAGGCTGTGAAATATCGGCCATAGCAAATTGAACATATTAACCTCCCTGGCGGTATTCCCGAGTCTGGACTTGGGGTAAGATTTCACTACCAAAAGCGGTAACCCCGAGCCAGACTCGGTATCACATTGCAGGATACAGGGAAAGTTACTTACCTTGTTCCCTGGATCCTGCAATGTCTCCCCGCTGTGTCTGCGAGCCGCCGTGTCTCGCTCGATGCACACTGCCGAGTGCCGAGCTCCGTTCCCTGCGACGTTGCGACGCACGGGGACAGAGTTCGGCGCCAAATTCAAAAAGTGAAAAACACAATATACATACAGTATACTGTAATCTTACAGATTACAGTACTGTATCAATTACACATCCCCTTTGTCCCTAGTGGTCTGTCCAGTGCCCTGCATGCAGTTTTATATTATAAAAACAGTTCTTACTGCCTGGAAAATGGAGATTGTCCAAAGCAACCAAAAAGTGTCCCTTTATGTCAAAAGTGGTTTTAGAGCAGCTAGAAAACAGCGATAATAAATTAGAATCACTTACAGAACTGAGCGATAGTGATTTGAGGGGAAATTCGTCATCAAACACTAAAAGTAATGACAGTGACAATTCTGCAACTGAGCAAATTTCAGTGTTTTTGATTTGATTATTGAATAATTTTTATTATATTTGCATTATTATTTGTTATAATTATTTATAGTTATTTATTATATTATAATTTATGATTTTGTGTTTCAAACTTTATCATACCCGGGATGTCTACTAGACTCTTGTTTGGACAGATTTAAGTGAGTTATTCCTAAGAATTACAGGCCTACAATATAAAACGCCAAATTTCCATGCAAAATAATTGTACCACTTTCAGCACCAAAAATCAGAAATAATCATACCGCCAGGGAGGTTAAAAGGAATGCACTAGGTGAACCTTATGGTGTAAAAACACACACACAAGAAGGCACAAAAACCTAGTGCATTACAACCGTAACCATTTATTAAAAATGAAACAAAATCATACTCACAAACACAGATAAAATCAGGCTTACCAAAAAACACAGCTCCAATAGGTGGGACAGGTATCCTCATCCAATGCCACACAGTGGAGAAGCTTACGCATTTTGGGGGACAGGCCCCCTTCCTCAGAACTAACCAAACCGAGCAGTGAGCCCTCACTGCTAAATGCTTATGATGGTAATGCACTAAGCGTTTGTGCCCTCTTGTGTGTGTTTTTACAGTGTATTCAAGATTGCCCAGTCTGAGGAGGGCTGCATCAAGGAAATCATTATGCACCATAGTCATTTTGTGAAGTTCCTTGAACTGAGCGCTGGTTTTAAATTCCTTGAACTTTATGGTGTGTTTATGGCGTACTTATGCAACAGGGTTGATTTACAAAAGACAAACAGTGTGTTCTTTTCTAAGAGAATTTTCCCTTAGCCTAGTCAATGAGGTAATGCTCTGCTGGCTTCCATCATCCAATAATGTGTAAGCAAAAATATATATATTTTTTTTATTTTGCTTGTACATGATTGGGTATGTTTCACAACGTGAACTTTAACCACATTCAGTAAACTAAGGGAAATTCCCTTGAAAAAATCAAACTCTATGCCTTTAATAAATCAACCCCATTGCATCTATACAGGTTATAAACACCCTAAAATTTACAGAGTGCATTCCTTTTAGGATGCTCAGATTGCTATGGCTGTGTGGAAAATCCCTTCAAAAGGAACAGCCTATCTGACTTTTGTAAATAAAATCCCATGTAACAAGTAGGCTTTGTCAATAAAAACTTGTAAACAAGGGAAGGATGACTTTGCTTTCCTTGTAAGACCAGTGATTTATTAGCAATGATGTAAGTCATTACTGAATCCTGAAGATTGCAGAGAATATGACTACTATAAAACCGGAAGCTTAAAAAGACCACCAAAATATCCACCATACTTATTCAAAGAAAAGTTTCAGCATCTCTTTAAAACACAACCGCAAAGCGGCTATATGCACTTTCAGTGATACCCTAATGATCCTTTAACTGTCATAGAAAATTAACAGATGTCAGCTGTTAAAAAGGAACAATGATGTAATCCTCGTTGATATATGACAAGAGGGGGCAACCAATGCAAGGACTGAGCACTGCATATTAGGAGGGGTTCAAATGCTCCCCAAACCCAAAGGCACTGGGTATTTTTGCCGGCTGCAATAGAAGGATCAACAGGGGATGATTGTGACAGCGAGTGTAACTGAGTGAAGGGGTTAGCTTTAATGCAATCCTGTCAATTTGCCCTAAATAAGTGAACCGACAGTTAGTTTAGGCTGCAACCTTTTAATAAATACTCGGGCAAGTGTTATCCCAGAGGAAAAATGATTGGTTTAAATTGGTGCAAAAGTAGGAGAAAAGCATGCCAATTATTTCTAGCAACATTTGTGTAATTTAAGAAGATATTACATATAAGCTTGAAGAATTGTGATTCAAAAATCCATGCTGAGTATAACTGATCCTTAACCATAGGATTTACTAGTATAGTTAAAAGCCCAGATTTTTTTTGTTAGGTAATTATAGGTACTTCCATGTCTGTGTCATTCATAATAATAATTTTATAATGTATGTTTAATGTGGAGAGTGAGTTCTTTGCTAGCAATACTATAATTTGATATAATTTACAAGTACTGTAATAAAAAAATAATAACATGGTGCCATTGTGGTACTTATCTATAATTTGTATTTACTCAAGCTATAATTTTAAGAATGTAATGAATTGATCATCACTACATTTCAAGTTTTATAACTGAGTATGAAAGATGTCCAACTGATATTTTATTGCTGTTTGATTATGTCAAGTAACTTGAATGTAAAGAGTCAGTTGGAACAGAACCAACGTGCTTATACTGAACAGTAACAAAGAGTAATTAGGATTCATTAGTGGGGAAAAAAATGATTTTCATTTGTCCAAAAGCAAGAATCATTTCAATTAGCCACATAAAAACCACAGAAAACTCATCTTCGAATATTCTTAATTGCCTTATTTTTCATGTGAATTACAATATAAAGTGGTGGATTTGCCAAACTTATCAAATGTAATTTAGTTGCTAAAATGACCTACTAATAGCCCTAAAACATTTAAATATAGAATTCAGTTTAAAATATTGATAAGAAATTTGGGTTAGATACAATTGTTGATTAATATACATATAAAACAAATACGGAAACAAACATGTTTTAATATATATTGTTTTTGCATTTATTTTATTATTTGCACAGATAGTGCAAGTCACATACAACAATGTCATCAGTATATATGGGGAAAAAAATACATGATTACATAACCACACACAATAAAGGTAAATTCCAGTTAAGTCACCAAACACACACAAAAGGGGGTATCTACAATGAATAAGTCTATTCTTGAATAGGTAAGGTGAGGTTTGGAAAAGAAGGTAAAGGCAAACTCTGTGTATTATCCAGAACTGTGTTAAAGTCCCTGCACATACAGCAAGTAGGTTGCCTTTCCTTGTTTTCTGCACTTTCTTCTATATCTTGTGCAGAAAGGAAAGTTGTTTCGTATTGGGCACGTGAATTTCACAATTGTGGAAAGGTCATTGTTAATTTAGTAAACCAGAATAGTATATCTTCCCCAGTCGTCTACAATGGTTTTTAGAGGTATGAATGCTACCCGAGTCTTTGATCTCTATTAATACTCTATTTTTTGTTCTTCAATGTGTTTGACATAAAAATATGTTGAAAATGTTTATGGGAGAAGTGTGGCACATTTAGTTTGTGTCTCTTGGAGGCAAATCAAATCACACTGGTTTGTGCACTCCTGTCCATAAACAATATCTCTTGCTCATGCTTTTAAGTCCTTTCATGTTTAGAGAGGTAATTTTATGAGTGTGACAGATAAGCGATTGCTTAGAATTTGCCCATCCAGTGAAGTGGGTTGGAGGAGGTCTTGTTTGTAAATATGGAAGCTTTACCTCAAAGGAGATTGTGAAGAAATCACTTGTCAGCAGGTTGGGCTGAAACAAAGAATCATAGATGGAGCTGGTCTTAATGTAAGAAAAGGTCATTTGGCTGGTATCTTCTGAAGAATATTAACAAGTAAAAGTCTATGAACAGCAACCAAGAACAAGAAGATTTCACGTTATAAATGTGGCAGCTTGAAACAATAATGAAGTGGTAATAAAAAAGAATGTTCTCTAAGGAACAATGAGCTAAGATATGGAAAAAAAAAAAAACAGGAGGCACATGAATTAAGTATTAATTTCCATATTGCATTTTGACACATTCCACTCTGGATCAAGGTGTTTTTGGGAGGATAATTTCTTACAAGGGTGATCAGAGGGGTCAGTTATCTGCTATTACTTCAACAGAGAGAGGCCATCCTCTAGAGATCTGACTGTATGGGTTTTCTCATCTATAATTATTATTAGCTTCACTAGGTAGTCCCATCTGTAAGGTATATGATGGTTGCACAGCGCTTTGGTGATTGCAGATAGATTTCTTTGTTGTAGCAGGGTGGGCTGAGAGAGATCATCATAAAATGTTAAATCTGTGTACTGTTTAGGAGTACTGACCAAAATCCTGGTTGCTCATAGTAGCTTCTTCTTGACATGATAAAAATAGATGCAGACTAATTTGTCTCTGGGCAGTTTATCTGGCAAGTGTGAAGGTTTAGGCAGCCTGTGGATGTGATAAATGATCAACTTTGAGTGAGGCATGTCAAGCATAAAATCATACAGTAGTTTAGGGAAATATTCTCTCAGGTTAGCAGGCTTTATATTTTCTGGAATTCCACACACTTTCATATTATTGTGCCTGGATATTATTTCATATTATTGTGACTGGAGCGGTCTTACGGGTCTGCTAACTTAGCTCTCATGCAATCAATATCATCCTCCCTTGTGTTGTAGGCATCGACTAATTCATCAAATGTGGTGACGAATTTACCCATTTTAGATTTAAAATGGCGAACTCTATTGAACTTCCACTTCAAATTGTTTGACCATAGATTAAAGATCGGAGTGGATGGAGCTTCTTAGTGATATCAACATTTCTTTTAAAGTACTGTCTAGTACTGGCTGGCTAAGTGTGGTAAAATCAGTGAAAGAGTTATGTAAATCTCTGTCACTGTAAAGGGTTAAATGTGGAGGGCTCACTTCTGCTAGAATGTCCTCATCATAAGTCAGTCTTGGTCTTGTTTTAGCTGGGCTGGTGAAGGGTGAGGATGTCTGTGATGCTGTTACTCTTATATCCATGTTGTGGGCTACATTCTGCTGCTCTCAGCCTCCTCATCTCCCACTGCAGATGCATAGCTTGCTTGTGAGGCAAAACAGTAGGGGCCATCTTGGCTGAATGGATGGAGTGGCGGTTAAAGAATTCTGTCATCCATCTCAGTCTCTTAGCTCCCTGCATTTCCTGGACATGCTCCTAATCTGCAGTGAGGTGTGTGGGGTAAGATTACTGGGATTGTTCAGTCTGTACCCTCGCTCAGATCCCCGGATGATCCCTTTAACCACTTGCTTACTGGGCACATAAACCCCCTTCCTGCCCAGGCGAAATTTCAGCTTTCGGCACTGTCACGCTTTGAATGACAATTGCGCCGTCGTGCGACGTGGCTCCCAAACAAAATTGACGTATTTTTCTTCCCACAAATAGAGCTTTCTTTTGGTGGTATTTGATAACCTCTGCGGTTTTTATTTTTTGCGCTATAAACAAAAAAAGAGCGACAATTTTGAAAAAAAAAACAACACTTTTTGATTTTCGCTATAATAAATATCCCATTTTTTTTTTTTAACTATTTTTTTTTCTCAGTTTAGGCCGATACGTATTCTTCTACATATTTTTGGTTAAAAAAAATCCCAATAAGCGTATAGTGATTGGTTTGCGCAAAAATTATAGCGTCTACAAAATAGAGGATAGAATTCTGTCTTTTTTTTATTATTTTTTTTTTTACTAGTAATGGCGGCGATCTGTGATTTTTGTCAGGACTGCGATATTGCGGCGGACACATCGGACAATTTTGACACATTTTTGGGACCATTCACATTTATACAGCGAACAGTGCTATAAATATGCACTGATTACTGTATAAATGTGACTGGCAGGGAAGGGGTTAACACTAGGCGGCGAGGAAGGGGTTAAATGTGTGCCCTATGAGTGATTGTTATTTTGGGGGAGGGGACTGACTGGGGGAGGTGACCGATCTGTGTCCCTATGTACAAGGGACACAGCATCGGTATCCTCTCCCTGACAGGATGTGGATCTCTGTGTTTACACACAGAGATCCATGTCCTTGTCTGTGTACCGGCCGATCGCGGGTACCTGGCGGACATCGCGGCCACCAGGCATGCGCATCGGCATTTCAGTGATGTGCCGGGAACGAGCGCGTGCTGCCAGTGGCGCTCGCACACCCCCCAGTGGCCAGAGGAGCAGAGGCCGTATAATGACGGCCTCCCGGCATTTTAGAACCACTTTGCGGCCAGTATTTGTCGTACGGCGGGCGCAAAGTGGTTAAACAGAGCTGCTTTAAAGTGTGGCCATCCCTCTCAGCTCCTGCCCCCCCTCATTTTTGTTTTTAGTGCAGTAAATGCAAATATGTGCCTGTAAATGACTGGTAATATGATGACCAGTGAGGGCATAAATAGACACAGGGGGATCCCTAAGCTGCAGGTCTATGTTTAAAGAGAATAGTGAGCATCACTAAGTGTATATTTAAGCTATAAAACTGTAGGCACAGAAGGTATGCTGCTATTTCTAAAGAGGAACTGAAGACAAAGGACTGATTAGGTACAATTGATATTTCAAAATGTTCCCTATAACATAGCAAATCTTCACTTTTTTAGTTCAGGCCCACTTTAACCTTCCAGTAACATAAACTGAATGATTTTTTTTTTAAAGTAAGTATATATTTTTACCTTTCATTTTTCCAAGTGCACATGATAAAATTAAAGATAAAACAGAAGTGGGCCCACAAATTTGTTTTTTAGTTTTGTAAGGCTCAGAATCTGTCTCTGGTATTTTTGTCATCTGTTCATGTGACAGAAAACTTTTCCTCTTTCTGGTTCTATGGACTGGTGCAGGTGAAAATCAACACAGGAAGCAGTAAAGAAAAGTTTTCATAGGAGTGGACAGGCTTTCCTAGGCATCTCACTAGAAGCAAATTAAGTCCCTGCACATAAGCCAGCCACATTATGGTAAAAATTAGGGTTGTCCCGATACCAAGCATTTGCGCGAGTACTTGTACTCGCACAAATGCTCCCGATGCCCAGTCCGATACTTTTTTTTTCTCAGAGCGGGGGGTGGAGAGCAGGGCAGAGACCAGGGCGGAGAGTGTGCGGTGGGGGGCGGAGAGTGTGTGGTGGGGGGCGGAGAGCGGGACGGAGAGCAGGGCGGAGAGCGTGGCGGGGGCGGAGACCAGGGCCGAGAGCGGGACGGAGAGTGTCCGGCGGGGGGCGGAGACCAGGGCGGAGAGCGGGGCGGGGGGCGGAGACCAAGACGGAGAGCGTGGCAGAGACCAGAGCGGAGAGCAGAGCGAGTCTTCAGGCGGGTAAGTAAAATTAATCTGATCCAATTGCCTTGCCTGTCTGCTGCTCAAATGCTACCTGTTCCCCCTTCACTTCCATGCCGCTGTTCCCCCTTCACCTCCATGCCGCCGTCCCCCTCCGTGCTGCCGCCCCCTCCGTGCTCCTCCTCCACCCCCTTGGTATCTCAGGATGGAGAGCGGAGGTAGGAGCCGATAAATCCGGCTCCTTACTTGTCTGAATGTACCGAGTCATCACTGACTCTGTCCATTCACATAACTGAAACATCGTAAACTGTGTTTACAATGTTTCAGTTTATGAATAGAGAGGAGCCGCTGTCTTCTCTCCATTCATTTTCAGCGCAGCGGAGGCTGCTGAGAAAGGGACTGGGGAATATGTGTCCCTAGTCCCTTTCCCTGTCTCAAAGGGGAGATGTCAGAGGTCTGTTAAGACCCCTGATATCTCATCAAAGCCCCCCACAACAGGGCTGATAAAAAAAAAGAATAAAATAAAAATGAATTGTAAAAAAAAGAAAAGAAAAGAAAACACACACACTGACACTGTCCACCCCCCCCTTAAAAAAATAAAGTATTGTAAAAAATAAATAAATAAAATAAATAGTAAAAAAAAAAAAATACTAAAAAAAAAAAAAATACTGACACATGAGATTAAAAAAAGTATCGGTATTCGGTATCGGCGAGTACTTGAAAAAAAGTATCGGTACTTGTACTCGGTCTTAAAAAAGTGGTATCGGGACAACCCTAGTAAAAATAATGTATATGTGTCACTATCCTATTTTTCTGACACTAGTACCCAATTAAGTGCCCTACAGTGTACATGTGCTGACAGAAAACATGCTAGCAACTTTGGAAAACAGTTAATTACATTGACCAGTAGAAAAAAAAATGCGTCCTGATTGGCCTGTATGGAAGTTTGTTAATTTACACACAATACTGGCGGAGAGGCACAAGAGTAGGAAACCTGTGTATAAAATCTAGTATTAAGGTGGATCTAAGTCTTAAAAATACTGGAAGGTATGCATTGATTGCAGTAGAGAATATGCATGCCTCTTTTGGAATAAAAGCCGCTCTCCTGCCTTCCAGCAATGCTTTTATGCAGCTCAGATCACATTCTCAGCATGCCTCTAATGCCAGGATGGATTAAAGACCTTTCCCCTCTTTCATTAAAATTCACATCAGCATGGTCTAACACTGGTTTCTTTAAAAAGCTTTTGCTTTTTCTTAACTTTTTGGTTTTCACTTCCTGGTTTGCCTGAAGGCAGCAGTGTTGTAGCCCCAGTGGCACATATGCCCCCTTGAAGGCAATGTCACCATTGCTTTAAGGGAGAGCTATACCTAAACTGTGACATATTGCGAGATCTCACTGTATTGTAACACAGAGCATGTGCAAGATGAAGTGCAGGACATCATGCAGCTCATCTTGTGCATGGGTCATACGAAATTACATGTATTTTCTGTTAAAATACCTTTCCTCCCAGGATCTCAATCCAAGCTTATTTGTTTCCAACACATGGATATAATGTCGAATTGCACATGCATGAGATGATATGAATGACATCACGGGGTTGATTTACTAAAGGCAAAAAAGACTGCTCTCTGCAAGTGCAGTTGCTCCAGAGCTTAGTAAATGAGATAAAACTTCACTTTGCAAAGAGTACCCTTATCATGTGCAAGGAAAGAAAAAACAGCATTTTTGCTTACACGTGATTGGATGATGGAAGTCAGCAGAGTTTATGCTCATTTACTAAGCTCTGAAGCAACTGCCACTTTGCAAAGTTTTCCCTTTAGTAAATCAACCCCCATATGTTCTATCTCATGCATATTCACTATGAAAATACTATGAGTGCGCGCATAATACAAACTTTAAAAAAAAGAGCCCACGAGGTAGTACAGGGGCAACATAAACACTGGTGAAAGTGAAGAAAAAGTCACATAAAGATTGGTAAGAATACTTGTTTAGGTACACACTTTAACATTTTATCGACAGTTTATTGGGGGAAGGCCTCTTTAATTCCCATGCTCATGTACAGGAGTCTCATGATTCCTGCCTGGCTTATAAGGGTGCTTGAAGATGCCAAACCCAGAAAAAAAACAGGTAAAGAAGTTAGCACAAGAAATGGTGCACATCTGGAGTGGGGAGCTTTTGCAGGTAAGTCTACTATAACCTGCATACCTAAACATTATGACTAAAACCTTGGGCAGCAGCAGTGGAGTTTAGATCTGCTTTAAGAAGTAAAATCTAATTCGCACAATTTGGTGATGTACTGTATGGTTGTGAGTATTTAGTAAATCATCTTTAGATTTAAACTAGCTCTTTTACCATGTTCTTGAACAGTCCTGCCTACAATAGACTACTAAATGTATGTCTATTCATATAGACACTAAAATAAAGCATCTACCATTACGTTTTAAGTGGATTCCCAAGTGAATGTGTGTCTTCTGTACAGCAAGTAACAAAAGCGTCTGAAATTGTAGCTGTGTGTGCATAGAAAATTCTTACTCTTTCATTTAGATAGATTACAGGTTGTAATTTGTAAGCAGGTGGCCTGCCAACAAAAGCTTATCTTTATTGTTTAGTGCCATTACAGAATATGTGTTTGACATCGATGATTTATTGTATAAACTTTGTTTTGCATGGCCAAGTTGAACATTATATTACAGTACCAAGATTTTTACAGAAAGCCAACATCTGGAAATAACAATTCAATATTTTGCTGTGTTTAGTTCACACAGAAACTATGCTTCCCACCAATTACATACTAGCTCCATATCATATTTACTATTAGACATGATACCCAAAATATTTATGGGGGCACACAAATTAAGAACCGTTACAAGTCTGAATCACAGAATCCCGGACAGAATACAGTGACAGAATAATTTTAAGAAAAGCTGTACATTTTACTATTAAATGCAGTCCTTGAGCTGCAAGTCAAGTGACTTTTATTAATGAGATGATATCATCATTCTACTGGCAGGAGGAAGAACTTTCCCAGTGCCGGTTCACACAGGGGCAGCACGACTTGCCACGCGACTCGGCAAGGCGATCTGCACACGACTTCAGAGGCAACTTGCAAAATGACTTCTGTATTGAAGTCAATGGAAGTCCCCTGAAGTCGTCCCAAAGTAGTACAGGAACCTTTTTCTAAGTCGGAGCGACTTGAGTCGCTCCTATTAGAACGGTTCCATAGTACAGAACAGAGCGCGACTTGTCAGGCGGCTAAGTCACCTGACAAGTCGTCCCTGTGTGAACCGGCACTCAGTCTCCTGTCCTCCAGAAATCAGGTTGCAACATTGTAACTTTGTAGCAAGTCACAAGGTGAGAGTCTCAAGCAAGGACCAAAATGCATTATTTTTGAATACAGGAAATGCACAGGCTCCAGTATTTATATGTGTCATAGTGTGTCATCTCTGAGCCATTATCACAATTTAAGAAGTAGATGCTTTGCCTAAATAATGCCTGAACAAAGATGGCTGCATCCATCTGGGTATTAAAAAGGATGAAGGCATTTCCAGGAAAATTACTGGTAACTATGAGTGGTAAAAAATAATGTAATTTTTAGACTTTTACTCTGCATTTATGCACTTAACATACAAAATAGTGTATATCTGATGATAGGTTCACTTTAATCTTTAGAATTTCAGACACTGGGACTGAAAGTGTGCAATTAGCCAAATGTCATTGCAGAATATGGTAGAACACAAGTAAGGACAAGGAATTTGCCGATAGCAGTGACACTGCAGGACTAATTTATCTTTCTCCCCTCAGTGCCATTCCCAGCTGGGATGGTATTTGACAGCCAAGCCAGATGCAGGTCAGAGTCAAAAGCATTAGATCTGCTTCTGCATCCAGCCTGTGTGTATCCTTAGTGACACCTGCTATAGGCTATGTATGTTCTCAAAACTACTTCTAATAATTGGATGTGCCATAGTAAAAAAAATAACTTTTTTCTCCTTGGGTTTTCTTGATTTAAAATTATTATTAAAGCAAAGATATTGTCATTTTTTTGTTAATGATTTAAAGCCTAAGTGCAACTAAAAAGAAAAAACATAAACATCAGCACAAGGGACATACCTTACAATAAGTTGGATGTGTCCCTTGTAGTTATGCCTTTCCTATTTGGTGAAATCTTAGTACGTTATTGCCCGCTGCCACGGTTTTCTTCTGTTGCTAGTTAATAGAACTAAGGAGCTATCAGAGGCTCTTATCAAGAGTGCCCAGCTATGCCCACCCTTACCATCCAGCTCCACCAATCATATAAATCATACCACAGGTTCTATGAATGAAACACGTTTTTTTCTGTTTGCTTTTCATTCATAGAAGCTGTAGTATGGTTTCTATGAATGGCAGAGCTGGTTCAGAAAAGGGTGTGCATACTAGGGCACTCTTGATGAGAGTCTGTGACAGCCCCTTAGTTCTATTAACCCCCACTGCACTGGAAGCTTATGGTGGCAGGGTTGAGAGGGCGTAGATGGAGAAAAATGTCATTCAATTGAAGAGGCATCAGCAAAAGGGACATATCCTACTGACTGTAAGTTATGTCCTTTGTGTTTGATTTTTTGTTTTGTTTTTGGGTGCACATAGGGTTTAATTTTTAGTCAGTGTGTAACCGTACATACAGCATACAAGGTAGTCTTCAGGTCAAGTAAGTTAAATCTTTACTCCAGGTAATAATAAAGCAAAATAAAGAAAGCATCCCCCCTTTAATCTGGAGAAAATTACCCAGCAATTTCTGTTACCCAGCTGGAAATTTAACCAGTGGGTGGGTAATTTACTTTATATATTTATTTTCTATGATTTTCAGGCCCCATCTAGTTGCCATAATGTGGTATTTTCCTGAAACACCTCCATCAGGAAAATACTTCATTTTGGTCACTATATGGAACTGCTGAGCATAAGAAATAAACATATTAGACAGGGATTATTATTGACCACCGTGAGAATGCTTGAAACATTTGTACAGCAATTTTTCTATAAATAGACGCCCTGGTGTCATTCAACCTGGAATATTAACCCCTTCAGCCCGAGCCTCTTTCTGAGATTTGGTGTTTACAATTTAAAAACACTTTTTTTTGCTAGAAAATTACTTCGAACCCCCAAACATTATATCAATATTTTTCTAACACCCTAGAGAATAAAATGGGGGTTGTTGCAATACTTTGTCACACTGTGGTCTTACAAGCGCACTTTTTTGCAATTGAAAAATAAGACAACAGTAAAGTTATCCTAATTTTTTTATATTGTGAAAGAAAATGTTACACCGAGTAAATTGATACCCAACATGTCACGCTTCAAAATTGCTCCCGCTCGTGGAATGGCGACAAACCTTTACCCTTACAAATCTCCATAGGCGATGTTTAAAACATTCTACAGGTTGCATGTTTTGAGTTACAGAGGAGGCCTAGGGCTATAATTATTGTTCTCACTCTAACAATCATGGCGATACCTCACATGTGTGTATTGAACACCATTTTCATATGCGGGCGCTGCTCATGTATGCGTTCGCTTCTGCACGCAAGCTCAGTGGGACGGGGCGCGTTTCAAAAAATTTATTTTTTTGTTTTGCCTTTTATTTATTTTTTTATACTCTGTTCTAAATGTCTCTTTAAGAGCTATGTGTGGAAGTGATATTTTGATGTCACTACCACCCTGCAATGATATGGAGACAGGTGGGGGGCATCTTCCCCTCGCTTATCTCCATACCTAACAGGAGAGCGGACACGATCGCCTCCGCTGCTGCTGGCGGCTCCGGTAAGCGTCGCGTTGATAAAAGTGATCTTTTATCTGAAAGTGGACCGCCCGCTAAAGAAGAGGATACTGGGGTTATGGCAGCTAGCTGCTGCCATAACAATATCCTCTTCAAAGTTCCGACGTATAACATCGGCGGGCGGTCCGTAAGTGGTTAAGGACATAACTGTGACTGCAGGACTAAGGGGTTGTAATCGTTGTGCCTTTCATTCACAATGTAATGATGAAAAAATGGCACTGGCCTGATGAAATGCTTATTTAGGGGACTTTCCAGTACTGGAGAAGAGGGGAAGGAGAACAGCTAGCTGCATCAGAAAAAGGTAAGCATACATAATATAAAAAAGTAAAACACAGATGCTAAAATCGCTCCAGGGCAATAGGAGAGGGGGCATTAAACCCAGAGCTGGGATTTAAAGTCAGTACCTTATGGCTAGGATAAAATATTTACCAGTGTTATTTTATTTAAATGATAAACTGGTCATATTCATGCTTCATGGATAAATAATTTCAGCAATCCATACTTCTTCTCTGCTATTGTGCTATAGTCTGTAACTACCATTTCAGTGAGCAACACGTTTATCTAAACTCAAGCACAAAAATTTTATATATTTCAGCTTATCAGTGCTTTGATATGGTGGTTGCATTTGTTTTCTTTTTTTTAAGGCTAAATACATTTTACGCATTCATAACAGAATGAATGTTGATTCTGTAGATTCCCATGCATTCCGCTGATATCTTAGCATTGTTATCAACCCTGCATAGTTCTCTCTCTGGGCTACAGAATTCCTAGGGGAAGTGTTCTGTAGTTCTAAAATACTTTTTGCCCTAGGGTGGCAATTCTGTTCTGCCAAAGATACAGTACACTGAGTGAGATCTGTCACTCTAGGACAGGATCACCAGATGAAAATAAAGGAAGAAAATTTTTTAAAAAGAAAACTAACACCTCCGCCACATCTAAGGACTGGTAAGATGCAATATATTATAATTACTGTAGATACACATTAAGAACACATTTTACTGCAGGAAAAAATGTGTAGTATGTAGAAACACTTTTCATCCATGCCAGCCTATTCCAATTTCACAATTCATTTTAATTCACACACATTTTTTAAATGTACCGTATATACTCGAGTATAAGCCGACTCGAGTATAAGCCGAGGTACCTAATGTTGCCAAAAAAACTGGGAAACCTTACTGACTCGAGTATAAGCCGATGCCCCACTGTTCCCTAGCTCGCTGTTCCCTATTTTACATTGTAAATATTACCTGTAAAGAAGTTGCGGCTGCGGAGTCCATCGTTCAAATTCCGCGGCGTCCATCGTTCAAATTCCGCGGTCTCTTCCTGTTCCTTCCTTGATAGGCGAGTCTCAGCAGACACTCTCCACCTATCACGATCATTCTCTCATCCTCAGTTTTCCCAGCAGACACTGTGTTGGGTGTTCCACCAATCACAGACGTCTGCTGGAAAACTGAGGATGAGAGAACGTTTGTGATAGGCGGAGAGTGTCTGCTGAGACTCGCCTATCAAGGAAGGAACAGGAAGAGACCGCGGAATTTGAACGATGGACGCCACGGAATTTGAACGATGGACGCTGCAGACTTCTTTACAGATAATATTTACAATGTAAAAATTTCGATGACTCGAGTATAAGCCGAGGGGGGGACTTTCAGCCCCAAAAAAGGGTTGAAAATCTTGGCTTATACTCGAGTATATACGGTAATAAGATCTAATTGCAGGCCCACATTAATGGTAATGTACAATAATGCAAGTATCATGTATTCCTTAGTGTTTTAGCATATCTGCACCATGGAAAGACTTTGTTACTACTCCAGTTTTTTATACTAGTTGCCCATAGCACATCTGTGCTGTAGTCTGCACTTTATTACAGTGGACCTCTACTATAGCTGTCTCTCTAGCTTGACTATTTCAGTCCTTTTAAAGGATAAGTTCACTTAAAAAAAAAATGCTAATTTTTTGCAGGTTAAAAAAATTGCATTTATGTATTAATTTTAAGCCTATAAAGCATTGGACTAGCAATCAGTAGATTGCTGGTGCCATGCAGGTCTCCTGCAGATCTGTCAGTGTATTTGTGTGCCCAGTACAGGCAAGCAGATACACTGATGCCTTGTACACACGACCGGATTTTCCGATGGAAAAAGTCAGACATGCACTTTTCATCGGATATTCCGTACGTGTGTGACTTTTTCCTTCTGAAATTCCGATGGACTTAGATGAAGAATTTGTTCTCTATTTTTCAGATGGACAAAAATTTATATCGGAAAGCTAGTTCGTCTGTATGCAATTCCGACGGACTAAAAACCACGCATGCTCAGAATCAAGCAGAAGAGCCGAACTGCCTATTGAACTTCATTAATCTCGGCTCGTCGTACGTGTTGTACGTCACCGCGTTTTTGACGGTCTGACTTTTGTGTGACCGTGTGTATGCAAGACAGCTTGAGCGGAATTCCGTCGGAACTCCATCGGACAATCGTCTGACTTTATTGCGACGGACAGTCCGGTCATGTGTACAGGGCATTACAGGAAGAATCAATAAACTACGACAACGCTCCACAGCCTCATGGTAGTTCATTGGGAACTACAAGCCAACAGCTGCAAAAGATGTGGGGACTTGTAGTTCATTGACACACAGCTGTATGAATGAATGATGTGGCTGTGTGGGCAGAGCCCCGATCAGCCATGCTGTTTTAAAAAAGTGGCAGCAAGTATGGGGAATGTCTCCCTGGACTACTGGAGATCAGGCAGCAGCTGCAGCAATGGGAACATTTTACATGTTCCACCCTAAAAACGAATGAAACATGTAACATGTTCTCAAAGGTGAACTTATCTTTTAAATTTATAAATGTTTCCAAATGCAAAATTGATTTTGGACTTCTTGCAAACTAACGCCTAAAATAATTTTTTTTCTTTTTTTTTTTGCCCATTTTTCATTTTTCGTTTTTATTTACCTCTACATGCAGGTGCACAAACATGTTCTGCATATACATCAGTAAAAAAATTAAAAAATATGCCTAGCTGGACAGTATTTTACATGCAAATACATGCATATACGTGCATACGCACATTTTTATACACTTATGAATTTTTCTGTTCATTCTTAAAACAGTACCGTGTGCAGGTATCCTCACTTTATGCTCTCTACTAAAAAGGATGGCTAACTTTCACAGCTTCTGATATGCTGGATATTATTGGCACTTCACTAGTTTTATAAATCTATAACATTTACCATAAAACACAAACACAGTGCTATTTACAAAGGTTCTTAATTTTTATCTAGAGATATATAGATATACATACTGTATATACCTGTATGCTTGTTCTCTAAAGGGAGATCAAATCTATTTTTCTATATATGGAACTCACTGAAGGTATTTTGATACTACTAGATCTAATCTAATAATTGGGTTGTAAAACATGTCACTTTCAATAGATAAGTGGATCACTCTTCTATAGTTGTGCCCCTCTTTAAAGAATATGTAAACCCAACATTTCATATTTCTGATATGTGCCTGCTGTATCATGTACTTGTATAAAAAAGTACCCTGTTCTCTTTGTATTGGTTCCTTTGTGTGAAATCCCTGGTGTTCCTGCCAATCCCTATGCTTTCCTATTAAAAAACTGACCACATTATGCTAGAGAGCACATCGTGGTCAGTTCTCTAGCTGTGCCAGAACTCTGCCTTCTTTTCTCCAGACTTGTTCTGACACGCCTTCTCCTGCACAGCCATTCACTGGAATGATCACTGGGCTACTGTTTCTCCTCCCCTTGTGCTCCTTATGCAGCTTAGAAGGTATGTGATCACTTATAAAAAAATAAAGAAAAAGGTATTTATAATGTTTTTTTAGATCTATACACAAATGTTTTGTCTTTCATTTCTATTTTAAACTGAATGGGTTGATTTACAAGGTGAAGTTTCACATATGCTTTAAAATCTGCTCCTAAATAGCTTTACCATATCTAAGCTAGGGATGGGAAAATGGTTCGGCCCGAGCATGAGTTCGGGACACATTTGCCTGTTCAGCCGTTCGCCGAACACCCAAATTTGCAGGGTGTTTGCCCCGACAAACACCCTGGAATGCACAGTGCAATCTAATCAGGGCACAGGGCTTTGCCCAAGCAGGGCACAGTGTAAGATGGTTGTTAAAGAGTGGGGTCAGGCATATGGTAGCCATGTCCTTAACAACCTCTGCCCCCCACCCCAAAGCACCTTGTCCTACATGTTGATGGGGACAAGGGCCTCTTCCCAACAAACCTGGGCTGTGGTTGTTGGGGTCTGCAGGTGCGGGGCTCATCGGAACCTGGAAACCCCCTTTAACAAGGGGGTCCCCAGATCCCGCCTCCCCCCTATTTAAATGGGTATCAGGTACATTGTACACCTACTCATTCACCAAAAAAGTGTACAAAAGTAATAACCACATGAGACAGTTTTTGAGCAATCCTTTATTAAAAAATAGTGTCCCTCGATGTAAATCCATCAAAAATCTTGTCACCTGCTGGACTAAAAAACGATCTTGCCTCCTGGGAGGCCTCCCGCTGTATGCCCGCTCTGCGCTTTGACATATAGGCAAGGGGCAGGGCCACCCGACTATGTCACCTGGTTGCACCGCCCCCTTCTGGCTCACATAGATTTAAATGGGGTTCGCTGTTAGGGTTAGAACATTTCCCCTGTTTGGGAGTTCTGTTGCAAACTGAACAGGGGGGGGGTTTGGCCCAACCCTAATCTAATCTGTTCATTAAAGGAAACCTGTACTGTGAAAGAAGCCAATATTGACCTCCTGCTCAAAATACAAATTATCTGGCTCTCTCAAAGATCAGTACTTTAAGACGTTGATATGAAACAAACATTAAGATCAGGCAAGTCAGGGATCCTATTTAGCATGCTGGTTCTGAGTCAGTGACTTAGAAAATACTGAGGCCATTGGACAAGCATGACAACCACAGAGTATTTTCAGAAGGTGTTGTCAACAGCCTCCATATATGCCAACTACATTTAACAGAAAAGATAGCTAGGGAGATTTTTCTATCATTATATATATAAAAAAATCAAAATCTAAAAACTTTTTCAAACATGTATTACAATTAGAGCATTTTCAGGTAATTTTATGAGTTCACTATTAGCTGTTTGGGGTTTTCTCTTCTTCCATTAGAAGACACTCACGCATGCAACAATGTGGGTGGGGCAGGGGAATGTTTAGAGAGATACATAAAGCCACTTTTACTTTGCCAATAGTGCAGTGGGTATTATTTATGTGTATTGGTTCCGATGTTTTAATAAAAGTTAGCATTTAGCCTAGAGGGTAAAAAAAAAAATTGTAAGATGTGTCGGCACAATTGTGGCAAAAAAAAATATATATATATATTAATATTTTTCCTAGCAAGTAAAATTCAAACAAGATGTATGTTGTATGATATTGAACACCTGCCTAAGGGTCACCCCTATAAGCCCCTTCAGTAAAAATCAAGTGATTGTGCTCTGACATTCGCTTATATGAATGGTTTAGGAGACAGCACAGAACACCAAATTGTAAAGAAAAGGTAAATCTGTTGGCACTTGTTTTGATATTTATAAGCTTAAGAGAACTGGAGAGTCAGCATAGGTCCAATTTTTGAGTAATCCTACACATAATTGAAATAAACAAAATATTTAATGTTTTGTTTTCTCAGCCATTAGCTGCATCAGCAGTTCAACTATTGTTCTAACACTGTGTTGTCATCTAACTATTCTCAGTAAATATATGCAGGGCTATGTGTATTCAATCAGAGTCATTCTGCCTTATCTGGAAGACATGGTTTGCATCCTAATAAGTGCATGACACACAGAAAAAAAAGAAAATTTTCAGAAGGCTGCCATACTCCTCCCAGTAGAATAATTTTATCTGTGTAAATATTTTCTAAAGTGCATGTCTGGCAGCCCTGTGAAAGCTCTTTGCATTGCCATCAGAAACTTCAACCTTGTTTGGGACTCTGGAGCACTGTGTAGTTTATAAAAATAGTTGATTGAATTTACTGTCATCTACTTTATTTTCTGTCAGAAAATCAGTACTGGTATAAAGAATGGCATTTTTGGATTGTGCTGTGCTAGAAACAAAATGGGAGAAGAGTTATATTCTTCAGTCTGCAGTGTGCTGGTTAATGTCAAGTGCAATTTGACACTCTTTTCAGGTTTAGTCTGTTATGAAATTCTCTGATGATGGAGTTTGCATACAACTAAAAGTGTGATCCTGTTTTGAAAGTGCTCATCTTAACCACCTCAATACCAGACACTTTCCCCTTCTTCCTGCTCAGGTTAAATTTCAGCTTTCAGCGCTGTCGCACTTTGAATGACAATTGTGTTCTCATGCAACACTGTGTCCATATGCATTTTTTATAAAAAAAAATTCACACAAATAGAGCTTTCTTTTGGTGGTATTTAACCACTTACCGACTGCCTCACGTACATATACATCGGCAGAATGGCACGGGCAGGCAAAGCAACGTACCTGTACGTTGCTTTGAACCTGCCGCCTAGCGCCTGCCGCGAGCTCCGTGACCGATGTCCGCTGGTGTCCTGCGATCGTGTCACGGGGCGGCAGAAAGGGGAGATGCCTATGTAAACAAGGCATTTCCCTGTTCTGCCTAGTGTCATCGGGAGCAGTGATCACTTTTGGTGTCACTTGTAGCCCAGCCCCCACACAGTTAGAATCACTCCCTAGGACACACTTAACCCCTTCTTCGCCCCCTAGTGGTTAACCCCTTCTCTGCCAGTGTCATTTACACAGTAATCAGTGCATTTTTATAACACTGATCGCTGTATAAATGACAATGGTCCAAAAATAGTGTAAAAGTGTCCGATGTGTCCTCCGCAATATCGCAGTCACGATAAAAATTGCAGATCGTCACTATCACTAGTAAAAAAAAAAATAATAATAAAAATGCCATAAAGCTATTCCCTATTTTGTAGACGCTATAACTTTTGCGCAAACCAATCAATATACGCTTATTGCAATTTTTGTTACCAAAAATATGTAGAAGAATACAGCACATTGGCCTAAACTGAGGATTTTTTTTTTTTTTTTATTATTATAATTTTTTTCAAATATAATTTTATTACATTTTTTCAGGAATAAACAGTGTATACATACTATAACAGAGTATACAAAATAGGATATCATAGTCTCCTATGAATAATGAGCATATATTACAGAGATACTTGTCATAGATTAAACTTATACATAAAACAACTCAAAAACCGAAGTATCCCGCTATCTCACTGCTACAGTGGTCTGGGATCCCGCTTCTTACCACCTTATATAACAAAACACCCCTGCTTCATTCCATATACTTTAACTTAAAAATTCAAAATAGAGGACAAGAGGAGATCTTCATAAAATAAAAAAATAAAAAATAATTATTTGGGGGGGGGGAATAAATGGGAACAAATTCCGAAAATGGCGCCTGGAGTCATATCTGATGTCCCTTAAATCACTCATCCACCATATCTCATAACCCAAACTCACATCCGTGTTTCATAGCCCTAAGAGGGAACTACCCTCTTCAGAATTGACAAACAGATTCCAAGAGGTCCATGTCTTCTATATATCTCCTGTCTATCAGTCGCTGTCAATATCAGATCCTCCATCTTTCTAATGTCTTCCACCTTCCTTATTCATAGTGCTGTGGTCGGTGGGTTCTGCTGTTTCCACATCAGAGGTATACAGGATTTAGCTGCATTTAGCAAATTACATAAGACAGATTTTTTATAGGTTTTAATTGGCATGGTGAAAATATGTAATAAAAAAAAAACGCTGGATCATTCGGAATCTGAAAATCAGTAAATTTCTGTGCAATTGTTTTTTGAACCATTGTCCAGAAGGCTGTTAATTTGGGGCACGTCCAAAATATATGCAAAATCGCCCCTCTATCTGTACCACATCACCAGAAATGCTCTAATGCATCCGGAAACATAACGTGTAGTCGACTAGGCGTCATGTACCATCTTGTCAGTATCTTATAATTAGTCTCCTGTATTTTGGTGCAGATTGAGGATTTATAAGAAAGATCAATCATAGATTGAATTTGTGATTCAGTACACGTACGATGCAAATCTGTACCCCATTTTACTACACAGGCTAGCTCTGGCTGCTTCTTTGGGAAATTAAGTAGCTTATACATCTCAGAGAGTACTTTTTTTATATATTTTTGGGGGATATTTATTATAGCAAAAAGTAAAAAATATTGCCTTTTTTCAAAATTGTCGCTCTTTTTTTGTTTATAGCGCAAAAAATTAAAAACACAGAGATGATCAAATGCCACCAAAAGAAAGCTCTATTTGTGGGAAAAAAAGAACGTCAGTTTTGTTTGGGTGCAACGTCGCACGACTGTGCAATTGTCAGTTAAAGCGACGCAGTGCCGAATCGCAAAAAAATGGCCCGGTCATTGGGCAGCCAATTCTTCCGGGGCTGAAGTGGTTAATCATCACTGATTTTTTTTTCCGCTAAATAAATGAAAAAAGACAGAACATTTTGAAAAACATTTTTTTTGTTTGTTTCTGTTATTTAATTTTACAAATAAACAAATTTTCTTTATAAAATTAGGCCAAAATGATTTCTGCTTAAAAAAAATTGGTGAAATAACCCACATCAGTGTATATTATTTAGCCTGTAGGAAAGTTATAGAGTCCACAAATTATGGTATACAGTATATCTTAAAATTAATCAATCCTAATGTACTGACTACCTATCACATTTCTTGAGGCCTGAAAATGCCAGGACAGTACAAATATCCCCCAAATGACCCATTTTTGGAAAATAGACAGTCCAAGGTATTTAGTAAGAGGCATGGTGAGTTTTTTGATGCTGTAATTTTTTTGTCACAATTTTTTGGAGTATTAAGAAATTTAACAAAATGCATATTCATTCAGTGTGTTTTGTTGTGATTATCTGTGATTGGTCACAGCTAATCATATGGTACAGATCAGCTGTGATTGGCCCTGCCTGTACCATGTGATCACTGTGACCAATCACAGCTAGCAACACAATTGTACACAATAGATGCATGAAAGGAAGCCATTCATTGTTTACAGTTGTCATGTGATCTGCTGTGATTGGTCACAGAGATCACATTGTACCGGCAGTGGGCTGATACACTGATCAGTCATCAGCTGTATCCAACGGACACAGCCGGTGACAGATTGCACCATAGTTCCAGGAGGATGTCATATGATGTCCACCCAGATCTAGAAATATCCTGTCTGGCTGTCATTTTGCTATAGCCCGGGCTGGAAGTAGTTAAGGTGGTTTGGGTCAGATCCTAACCTCTTCAGCTCTCATACCTGTATACCCTTTATGGGCCAGATAAATGGGTCTGTTATTTAATGATAACTTTGTCATTAACAATAAAATACATACGTTGTATTTTTGGGGACAAACAAAGGTTTCTTATGGTGATATTGCCTTTCAATTATTTCAAGTATTTCTTATGTAGTTTATAGACAAAAAGATATACACGAACATTTGTTTTTGTTTTTTCTCTAGTTTGGCAGGGCAGTTTTACTGTAAATAAAAAGTATACATTTTATTCTATAATTTGCTAAATTTAAAATGACACAAAATTATGCTTCTGGTACAAAGCACAGTTACTTGCAAATGAAAAAGCTTTATTTTTTCAATGCAGAAAATGTCCTTTATTTGCAACACTGAAAAAAACAGCAAACAAAACAAAAGTAAAAAAAAAAAAAGAAATAAAAAATCTGCGAAAAAAATAACAGCTAAGATAAGGATACAAATAAGTTAATTAGGCAAGATTTTAATTAACTATGGGTAAATAATAGGTTAACTAGGAACACATTGTATGTATTTATTTATTTTTAAACCTAAGACTCATCTAACCCTGATGTGTCAAGCATACACAGCTGTGGAGTGCATGAACATAAGAAAAACAGCAAGAACATTTGTCTTATTAAGGACATAATTGAGGAAGGAATCTTGAGGAACTTCTTCAAGAGACTGTGGATTGGCCACAGAAGAAGGACTTACTTCCTGGTCGCACAAAGGCCTCCAGATGTGTTCTATCCAAAACAAGGGGTACCTGAAGCAGGATCCTAGTGTGTTCTATCTGCTGACAATTGAGGCGGAAACAGGAGATAAAGATCACCCAGGTGGAAAAAACCCTCCCTCTCATGTGAAGACTACTGGTTGATAAGAACTGGATAGCAATTCATTGTCCCTGAAGAAAAAAGTGTGTTTAAGAGTAGCATCATCCTGTCACAGGGACAACTCCCAAACGTTCCAGGAGGTGAAGATTTTACAACACTGAAATGATGTCCAACAATGTCCAGATCAAGGGGCTGACCCACAATGGGATCCCTTGATGAAGCAGGGACCAACTGTTCTAGGATGACTTATGCCCTATGTAAGGGGACACCAATGTGCAGTCCCCCTGAGACAGGAGGGACTACCCTATTCACCCTAAAAGACTGATGGGTTCACAGAGAGCATATGGAAGCCTTGTCTTGAATCCAGGCCCACAGGAATAGGCTGAAAGGGACTGAGATTCAATGAGGGAGTATGCCCTCTGCATCATCTCCCATTCAAGAGCCGCCGCGCTCAGTGCGCCTGCGCCGTTATCTACGGCGCGCATGCACCGTAGACATCGGTGCTTGCTTTTCTGCAAATATCTCATTAACTATGTAGTTTAAGGAGATATTGCAAGTACCTCCAGGTAAGCCTTAATGTAGGATTACCTGTAGGTGCATGTATCACAAGAGGGTATACAACCGCTTTAACCATTATTCCCTGCTAAAAAAAAAAAATTCTGTTGGCTATAGATATACTTTACATACTTGTAATTAGCAGCATTAAGAATGTTCGTCCAGGTATTCATTCAAACTGGCCACTAGCTGCCTAATAAGTCAAATCAAACTGTATTTAATATTTTGTTGTCTTTTTCTGGGTTTTATGGATTAGGGTTTCTGATGTTGCTATAACATTTTACAGAGCTATAAAAATAAAATAAAAAAAACTCCTTGCATACAGTTGTTTGAGTTTATTCTGCATTGTGCTACATTTATTTAGAGAATTTGCCTTAATTATAAAATAAAGCATGCTACATCGCTAGAAACCATTTTTGTAACCTGATCAACTGTCACTATCTAAGAAGTAGTAAAACTTTATTGGCAGCAATTTCCACAAAGAACAAAATGAAACAGCTGTTACAATTTGGTCACAAATTACCTGCTGTAGACAATCTGTGTTCAAAGAAATATATAGCTAGAATCAGTTAATGCAGTTTCAACTATTTTACAGAAAACACTTATCACTGAAATAGGCTGACAGTTTGATTCGCAGAAAACAATTACTACAGAGCGTTACGTTTCTGGAAAAAACAACACTGCAAGTAGAGGTGAATAAATCCATATCCATAGAGTATCAATCACCAATCAGTAACCTTATACTACAGCTGAGACTAAATGTATATATTTACATTTTTATGTCTCACTTTTTCATGTCTCCTAAGGAATTGTCTAGTTTAATGTGATCCTAACAAGTAACAATATCCTTTCTCGGAGCTGGAAACTGGTGGTTGGTTTCAGCAGTGTCTTGAAAATTAATACCAATGAGGCAAAGTTTCATAACCTCTTGGCAGTCACATTGCAGAACCTTATTAACTACTTCATATTCACCATGTCGACCTCCCCCGCCCCGCTCAATTAATAAAAAAGTTTTATGTTCTTAGAAATATGACAATTTTTTCAGTAACATTTATTTTTATTCTACTTAAAGCCTAAATGCAGTCAAAGTAAAAATACAACAGCACATTACCTCTCTAATGTCGGGGGCTTTTTGAACCTAAACACACTTTCAGCCAGCTCTCCTCTATGTCCAAAAATGTCTGGAACCCCTTTCAAGTGTGTGGATTTACAGTATATAGTGCCATCTGGTGTCTCCATAAAGGGCCGATGCCTGATTGGCATTGGCCATGCGGCTCCCAGCGTCTCCCATACACATCTGCGCATGGGTGTCAATGTGCTGAGGTAAGTCCGGTCCCCATGTGATGCACTTCTGGTACCGGTGTGTCACTTCCTGGAGACCTGAGGATGGCATACTAGGACACAGCCACCGACACTGAAGCTCCACAATGACTCCCCCCTAAAGATCAAGCATAAGGAGGATAAACTGACACCCTGCCCCTGGCAGGGTGTGAGCCGATAACTGCAGATAGAAAAGCCTGTAGTCTCTGAGGGGACATCTGGGCCTCTTCATGCTGGGTGCTACAAGTATGTCACTTCTCTCCCTAATGTCTAATTCCTTAAGGGGACTGACAGCCCAAAAGTTACCCTATTATGTCCCATGTGTGAGGGCAGAAGGATCACAGAGACTTACAGGGGTTCCAGACATTATTGGACGTAGAGGAAAGCTGTCTGAAAGTGGGTTTAGGGTCAAAAAGCCCCAGACATTACCGAGCCAATTATCCCCCTGAAGAAGACCTACACAGGTCGAAACTCATCGGGGTTCACACACCACATAGCATTATGTAATGTAACGATGTGTGTAATTGTGTTTGTATGCTGTATTGTGGAACATGTATTGTATCACCAGACCAGAATTTATATATTGTATTTTAATTATATCATAACATCAGACATTTTCTAAATAAATACGTTTTATAGCATAATTTATTCTACTTTTTTGATCCTGTTACATTGCTGCTAAAAAAAAAAACATTGGGGAAACGTTTCCATATTATCTGTTTTCGGGGTGTGCAGCTCATACATCTCTCCTACATGCGTCTTTTCCATTCAACAATACTGAGGTAAGCCCTGTGCGATAGTATGGTGAGATGAATAGTCCTCTCCTCCATGTATAGTATTAATCTTTGATTGACTAATTAAATGTTTAGAACTGGCTGAGATGTATACCCCCAAGGCATTCTGCACCCTACATGTCCCTCTTTTGGTTTCCCTTGCCAGTAGAGTCAACAGAGAGAGGGTATTTGGGGGTCCAGTGGGAGTATGTTAAGGATGAAATGTCTGCATAGTGTGGCATTGTATGTGTTGGTTTGGTATATCTATGAAGAGGATTTGTTGTAGGGAAGGGAAAATATGGGGTGGTTTTAGAGGAAGGAATGTTTGAGTGGTCTGTGTTGTGTGTGTGTGGGGGAAATATGTGTGGGAGTATCTGGGTGCCTGTTTTTGTGGATGTTCTTGCATGTACAGTGGGTACGGAAAGTATTCAGACCCCCTTAAATGTTTCACTCGTTATATTGCAGCCATTTGCTAAAATCATTTAAGTTAATTTTTTTTCCTCATTAATGTACACACAGCACCCCATATTGACAGAAAAACACAGAATTGTTGACATTTTTGCAGATTTATTAAAAAAAGAAAAACGGAATGCTAATATTCATTCAGAACCACACAATACAAAGGGTACATACTATCATTTGTGTAAAAATTAAAAATCTGAGCAAAACTAATTTTTGTAGGCTCCACCTATAGTAATGCAAAAAACACTAAGCATTGTTCTCTTTAATAATATAAGGAGAATACTTAAAGAGATGATATGACCAGTAACCACTGAAATACACATGGTTGCCCACATAAATAAAAATACGATTTACGGTGTGCAACAAAAAGTAGTTAAACTCTAATATCAGACCATGGTTCCAGTGCAATTTACAAAAAAATAGACCCCCCCTACCCCTTCCACAGTAGGGCAGGACTAACTTGGGCACTGGCAAATATCAACAGTCACAGTGTTACTGGAAGATTCATTCTTGAAGTGAGATTTTGCTTAAAAATTTAAAAACAGTTTACATGGCATGAGAATGTTTAACTTGCAGATTTGTAACCCCCTTCCCACACCTTCTACTGTCTTGTTAAGAAAGATGTATTACATTTCTAAAGTAGAGAAGAATGTGCAATGTTGTCACAATATATTGATAAATAAAATATTCAGATTTAGTTGTCCAAATGAAGCTTACATGTAATAGCAGTGCACACTTAGAATAAATGAATAAAACTGGTAATAAAAATCAGTGGTAGATAGGAAATGTCTTGTTTTGCATGAATTCTTTTTATAATAGTTTTGAAATGATAGTACAGTATATTGACATTCATAGTTTTTAGGCTGGTTAGGCATTGGTCTAATTAGCTACTATCTCAAGGGATGGAAAGTACTTTTAACCAAAGTAAGGATTTTCAAGGTAATGTATTCACTTATTTGCTGACTAAGGATTAATCCTGAGTACATTATAGACTAAAGCCTCACCATTTTAGAGATCTGATTATGGTGGATACTATACAGTATACTACATTATCTTAAGCAGAAACAACAATTTTCATACTGCTTAAGAACTAAAACATTTTCCATGACACGTTGTGTCATTTATTCATCCACATTAACCTTTTCTTGACATTTTACTAATGAAAATGACAGCACGAGACTGGACATGGAGATAATTCCAACAGCTCTTTTAACGATGAGTCTAGCTTAACTTTAACAGTAACTGAACAAATAGGAAGGTTTTGCAGTGCCACATTGCATTGTCTCAATAAAGTTAAATAAAATAGCAAAACAGAGTCCACTTAAAACTTTAAAACCACAACCCCTACATTCCCTGAACCCCAAACCCGGCCACTTATCCACGATTCTTCTCAAAGTAGTCAAAATATACTGTAGACTTCAGGATTGTGTTTGGTAGAAATCGTCCATTCACAGGACAGTACAAAAGCAGTTAAAAAGGGAGCATATAGAGAGACAAGACTGGTTTTATCTTTAAATAAACATTAAAGTACCATATCTTTGAGACAATAGCCACAAATATTGTATAGCAGCTGGACAGTGTATAAACTTGGTTAGCTTACAATATAAGTTGCAGAGATGAGGTAGGTTGTATCTGTATTTTATCTGTGTTAAATGTTTTCTCTGAACACAATAGTAGTAATAGTAATAGGAGTACATGTGACTGTGCTGTCCCCATCCGACAAGACACATGGTAGTACCACCAGCTCCAGTGGTGTGCTCCATTCTGAATCTTGTCCAGCTGCCTGAAGATTTACCCAATGGGCTGTGTAGCATCCTAGCCCATACATCAAAGAGAGAAAGGAGTATTGGGTGGTCACACTGGCACCATATCCCCAATAGAAAAGTAAATAAAAAGAAAAAAGTACCAATACATAGGACTTTTAAAGTTCCATAAACAAAAATGGAAAAAAATGTTGTTACAAAAACTTGTTTGAGGAATATCATGTGAATAATAAAATGTCACCATAAATATAGTATCACCGGTTTGACGTTGGCATATGCAATTTATTAATATCCTTGCCCATGCTTATTGAACCATGTGTGAATGGCTGTGTATACCATGCTGCTGACAGTGTGGTCCAGCAATGCAGACACATTATGCTTGCAAGCTTAAATGTTGGTATAATAGTCTGATGAGATTCTGATCAAAATAATAGCTCCTGGGTAATCTCTGCCTCTCACTTTAAGACCTCCTGACTTTTATTTAAATAAAGAGTATTGCCTACATTGAATGGCAGCTACAGTGATAGGGATAATGAATATGTGGTGCTTTGTGCACAAGTATGCAGTGACATGCTGAAAATAAAGGGCAGCTTTGCCGGTGTCAGGTAAAAGTGTACCATGTGCACCCTGAAATAAAAAAGGGCCCGGCAACAGAAAACAAAATTAAATATAATGGTCCAAATGAATGAAGCTTGATACACTGCCTTACATACTTACCTATATTCAAGAGCTGTGGTCTCTGGTGATTTTTTACCTCTTGGCTGTGCATTACTTTGGGGCTGTCTCCCACCCCATCTTATCATCTCTAGCCTTGGGACACAGTCTGTAAAAGCCAAATGGTTTTAATGTGCAAGCATATCCAAGAGAGTGAGACTTATGGTGCTGAATGTATACAATCATTGAAGGTCTTGGCTCTTAGATCTAGGGTAGGTATGCATCTGTGAACGGGAGAGGGAGTTTGTTTAGAAGAGATGAAGCTTTTTTATGTAAGGAATACAATCCTATATGCACATATTTTGATTACTGGCAGGTAGAAGGGGGGTTGCTCATGATAAGGTGTACATTTTTTATCTTTTAAATGTTGGGGGGTAGGATATACATAGTAATGAATATCTTGAGAATAAGCTTCCATAGGTAACCGAGTTACTACTTTTTGTTTACACAGTACAATACAAAAGTTCCCTCAGCTGTGTTACTTATACTCTAAATACTGCCCTACAGAGGTCTGCCTTACAGGGTAATCTGACTGGAGTCTGGGAGTCTTTCAAGTCTGAAAAAATTTCAAAGATGTGAGATATTGGTTCTTGTCTAACTAGAATGGCTGACAACTGTCATCCATTGGCATATACAGTACATGTACAGTATATTGTAACACTGTGAGGTCATGGTATGAGTTTAGCAAATTGGCATAAAAAAGGACACAGGATTCTCAAAGGTGCAGTTTGAGGCGCTCTGGCGTGTTTATTGTGAACAAAGAAAGCTATGCTCTGTTTTCTCCAGATTTGGTAGTTTTGGATCGGAGTCTGGAGTTTAAAAGTTCCAAAGGGACTTGGGTGGGTTGGAACCTTTAGGCTGGTTCAAATATGCTGTGGCCGTGGCTCACAGCAGAGGGTCCGGTGCATCCCTGTTCACCGATTCAGGTGTGAATCAGGTCTAAATTCGCACCTGAATGGTAACCAAAGATGCATAGGACCCTTTTTAAATGTGGACCGCAGCTGCCCTGGAGCTGTGTGAACCAGCTTCATTGACAGCCGGTCACACTCTCCTGTCATGCGGATTGGATGCGGGAAAACCTGCATCCAATTTGCATATGTGGGAACCCTGCCTAAAGGCTTGAAGTAATATTAAAGGTAAATTTTAAAAATGTATAAATAACAAACAGGACATACGTACCTGCTCTGTGCAATGGTTTTGAACAGAGCAGCCCTGATCCCCCTTTGGCATAAAGGTAAAAACCTCCAGCCTTTAGAACCACTTTAAGGATAGCAGTTGCAGTTGCTACAGTTCAAACACTCAGCCGGTGTGTGAGGATTGAGGTGTACTCCAGCCAAGAGAGGTGAGCTACTGGGGGAGACAAGACTCCATGTTGGAGAGATTTCTTTACTCACTGGACTGGGAGAGTTGGGACAGCTAAGCCGGTCAGCAGAGAATTGAGAGAGCTGAGGCAACCAGAGAGTCCAGGAAGGGGGTCTGTGAGTCTCAAGAATGGGAGAGCCTGGGGTGCTGGGAAAACTCTATCCAGTGGGGACTGAGCAGTAAGGTGCTAGGAGCACAAGCTGAGTAAGTCTGATTAGCCCATTGTCGGGGAAACCAAAGAGAGCAGTGGTGCTGCTGACTGAAGAGTCAGATGGCTTGGTATTTTCGGTTACTTGTTCTACAGTAAGAAACTGAAACCCCTGCATGGGCAACCCATTTTTGTTGGACTGGAACTTTGTTTTTCTGTTTAATAAAAGTGGGCTACCAGCCCAGCCCCTTAATCTATGCTAGCACTCTTTTTTATAAAAAATAAATAAAAATAAATACATTTATTACATTCTAGTAACTAAACAAGAACCTCAGTTAGACAAAATATGTTCAGACATTTTTATATTTTCAGAGATAGAAAGATAGAAAGTGTTTACAAGCTCATGATACTGTATCTGCTTATTAGGTCATTAAGATAATTGCCTTACATTTAAATTATAGACCTATATGAATTGCTATGTGTAATTTTACAAGACTCCTACACAGCAGATAAATATGCAGAGATTGAATTCCAAATTGCCTGCAACCATTTCAGACACACAAGAGTTCCTTTTATACATGTACTAGATAAAAGCTTTGGCTGACAGCTCTTGTGCTTTGCCACATATCTTTGTGTTGAGTGTTGAGTATTTTGCCTTTCATCTAAATTTTTGTTATGTTCACAGAGATCAGAGTGTAATGGCCATCCTTGTAGTATGCATTATTTACATGTCATGCCGCGTACACACGACCATTTTTAATGATGAGAAAAATGCAATTTTTTAAAATGATCATTAAAAATGATCGTGTGTGGGCTTCAGAGCATTTTTCACGACGTGAAAAATGGCCATGAAAAAATTGGAACATGCTCTAATTTTTCTCGTCATTTTTCACATCGTCGTTTTTCTTGTCATGAAAAACGGCCGTGTGTGGGCTTTAATGACGTGAAAAAAAATGCGCATGCTCAGAATCAAGTATGAGACGGGAGCGCTCGTTCTGGTAAAACTAGCGTTCGTAATGGAGATAGCACATTCATCACGCTGTAACGGACTGAAAAGCACGAGGCTGAAAAGCGTGAATCGTCGCTCAACAAACTTTACTAACATGAAGGGTGGCGCCATCCGAATGGAACTTCCCCTTTATAGTGCCGTTGTACGTGTTGTACGTCACCACGCTTTACTCAAGCATTTTTTTCCACGATAGTGTGTAGGCAAGGCAGGCTTGAGAAGAATCATGTCCAGAAAAATTACGTTTTTTTCAATGACATTAAAAACGGTCGTGTGTACGCGGCATAAGTCAATCACATAACATAAACCCAGTATGAATATAAAAAAAAATAAAAAATTCATTGGGTCCTGTACCTCTAACAATGGTACACATGTGGAATAATGTTTTTTTTTTAAATGGAGCTGTAGGAGAGAATACAAAGCTTTGTTTCTGCAGACCTTAAACCTAAGGCCTTAAACTGTATTTAAGCTAAAACTTTTTTTCATTCATGAAGAGTGCTAAGGGACCTGAACAGGTGTTTTTTTGCTGTTTTACCCCCCACTGGAGTCATTTTTTCTCTTTATTGTTCCTGGTGACCACTGTCACCAGATCTCAATTTGCGAAAAAATCCAAAATGTTATGTCGTCACCAGAAAATAGAGGGGAAGTCTTCCAAATGGGGACAGTTGTTCCACTGAGAACTAAGTGGCAATTTCCCTAACTTTGGAGAGATTTTCTTACTTGCTTTTATGTCTACTGGACAGGAAGTGAAGGGAAATATTCCATATCAAACACATATAATAATACAGGATTTTTAACTATTTCCTTTTAAATCCAAAAGGGACAAATAATTTGACTTTAGCATACCCCTCAACCAGTCTTGATGCCAAGTGCCGAAATGCTTGGACACAGCCGGTCACATGGTAAAGAGCCAATTTCATTGGCTCTTTACCCTGACCGGGGATGGGCTGTGTCCCGAGGGACATGCCTCATCCCCAATCGCCGAGCTGCTCACACCCCGGGGGCATGCAAGAACAGCGAGAAAGGGCGGACGTCATATATTACGCCCGCTCAGAGGGAGGAGATGTCTCTGCTGACGTAATTTTACAATACGCTGGTAGGTAAGTGGTTAAAAAAAGAAAGGTTTCATATGCATATTAACATAAAAGTTCTCACTTCTCTGTTTAGTAACACCTTTACTGCTAACCGCTGAGAACACAATACTTCCACATAAACTTTTGGTGCATTGGGCCCTTCACAGAAATAATAGGCATAACAATACATTCTATAGTAAATACTGGTAAAACAAAGTAAATCTGCACTTAGGTAAAAAAAAAAAAATATTATTGCAAACCTGCCAGCATTTAAATTGTGATACCCAGTTTATAAAAAAAAACAAAAAACAGTGCTGTGCTAAAATGAAAATTTTTGTAAACAACAGTGCATATCATAACATCACAAAAATCCATAGTATAGGTCCAAGCAAATCATAATGCCATCTAGATGCAATACAAGATGACAAACTTCACCCCTTACTGAAATTGATTGATCCCCTAGATCAGGAATATGCAATTAGCGGACCTCCAGCTGTTGCAGAACTACAAATCCCATGAGGCATAGCAAGACTCTGACAGGCACAAGCATGAAACCCAGAGACAGGCATGATGGGACGTGTAGTTTTGCAACAGCTGGAGGTCCGCTAGTTGCATATCCCTGCCCTAGGTGTAAGTGGTCAAAACGCATTTGATGGTAGTTAAGCATTCTGTGTGGGCCTCCAAATAGATAATGCCGTACCCATAAAGATCCATAAACCAGGGAACCGATATGGAAAACAAAATACCTCACATAGTGTAATATGCACAACAACCACTCTGTGTTCAATAGGAAAAACTGCTCACTCACATGTGAACAAACTGTTGTGATCATAAGCATGCATGCACTATCAAGGTGACACTCTAACAGGTGGGTAAAAACTCAACCTGCTCTGGGGGAGGAGGAACCATGCCCAAAACTTCCACAATTAGGATTAGCACCCAAGGTGAGCAGCAAAGCCACTTAGAATATATACTGTGTGACCATCCACACATAAATGGTCAAAGCAGGCTGGAAACCAGTATATCAATTCTGCCCTCCAGATAGATTGATGGCTGCATATAGAAGACAAGTGAGAAATAGAGAGAGACAGGCGATTTAGTGTAGTAATAAAACAAGAATATACGATACTGCCAGTGTACTACATATGTCCAACAGGGAAAACACATAGATTAGTCAGTTTGCATGATGATGCCAACATATCCTGGCTCTACCCTATGCATTACATAACACATTGATGTCATCAGGGCTTCCAGTCTGTGCTGTTAGAAACCAACACACAATATGGATGGGGCTCTCACTCTAGTACCACCTGCAGATGCCCCCCCCCCCCTTACACCAGCTCTGCACTCTTTTAACAGAGTGCCTACTTTTCCTGTCCTAATTTTCAGCCTCATAATTATATTACATTTTGCCAGGCTGAACAGCAGAATCCACTTGCAGATGAGCTCCTGTGTTATAGTGAATGCTCAGAACTAGCCCCTTTTACATTAATATGCTGCCTAGTTACAACTCGCCTTATGTGTAAATTTGAACATCTTAAATTGTACTGTAGTAATTACGATCTTCATGTAGGCAAAATAAAAAAAAATATGTTTTGTACCCTTATAAAGCTTTAAGTTTGTCTGAGGATGACCATCGGAAATAAGTCATGCTCCTAATATTTGAGTTGCTGCCCTGTCAAGGCCTAAAGTCTATTGTACCACCTATTGGGAGTGCATACCTATAGCATAATAGAGTCCTGTAATTAATTATACCCCTATTATCTTTCTTCATTGGTAATTGCTATGTATACTCAGAATTTGAGATACAATGGTTCTAATTCACCTAACTTGAGATATAATTCACTTGGCACTTTTAAACAAGCCACTCCTGACATCTCTAGCTGCTTTTAACGTGAAGTTATTCCTTATCAAATATTCTCAAATATCACAACAAAGACTCTAGAGCTGGGGTCAGCAAGCCATTGATTGCGATTCACCCGTCAACTGCTGGCAACCGTTGGGTAAATCGTGAACATGGCCCTGCTTAGCTGGTCCTTCCCTACGCTTCCATTCCTCTCTTTGTCACTGCAGAGTATAGAGCAGAACAGTACTGGATGGAGGGCAGGAGGAGAAGCTGCCTCAGTTCACCTTTCAAGTTAAACAGTATGTGATTGCTAGGATGTCGGGAAGTCCTAGCAACCAATCACCAGCTTTTTAATGTGAAAAGTTAACTCCGGCAGCTCCTGCTTCCAACCTCAATCCAGTACTGTACTGCCTTCCACTCTCCACTTTGCCATACACCTGCGTAAGGAAGAAGAGTACCACCTACACAATTGCATGTGTTTGTGTGTGTGGGGATAGAGGACACTACTTTGGGGGGGGGAGGGCAGAGGACACTATAAGAGGTGGGGGTGTGTGATATGAAAGTGACAGAGGACACTGCGGTAGAGGGGCAGAGGACACTCTACAGTGGAGGGATGTGATGTGAAGAAAGAGGACTTTGCTTTGAGGGGGCACAAGACACTACTATGGGGGGGACAGGACACTGCTTGTGGGGGCACAGGAGACTTCTATGGGGGAGAGACAGAGAACACTACAGTGGGGGGGTTATGTGAAGGGGCAGAGGACACTGCTTTAGGACATAGAACACTGCTATGGGGCGGAGGACACTCTATAGGGGGTTGTGAAGGGGGTGAGTGAACACTGCAGTGGTGGGAGTGATGTGAAGGGGCAGAGGACACTGGTATGGGGGGGGCAGAGGACACTACAGTGGTGAGTGATGTGAAGGGGGCAGAAAACACTGCTATGGGGAGGCAGAGGGCACTAGTGTGTGGGAGGGCAGAGGGGTAGAGGACACTACTATGGGGGGGGGGGTGATGTGATAGGTAGCAGAGGACACTATTGTGGGTGGAGGTGGGGGGCACAGGACACTACTGGGGGTGATGCAAAGTGATATGAACACTATGGGGGTTATTTACAAAAGGCAAATACACTTTGCACTACAAGTGCAAACTACAAGTGCAAAGTGCACTTGAAATTGCAATGAAAGTGCACTTGGAAGTGAAGTTGCTGTAAATCTGAGGGGTAAATCTAAAATTAGGGGAAGCTCTGCTGATTCTATCATCCAATCATGTGCAAGCTAAAAATGCTGTTTTTTATGTCCCCCTTGGATTTACAGTGACTGCACTTCCAAGTGCACTTTCAGTGCACTTTCAAGTGCACTTTGCACTTGTAGTTTTCACTTGTAGTGCAAAGTGGATTTGCCTTTAGTAAATAACCCCCTATGTGTTCTTCATGCCGTGTTTTTATTTGGGGCTTGATAGGGTTTTTTTTTTGCTTTTTTTAAATAAAATCTGTGTATCTATATTAGTGGTTATATACAATTTCTAAAATAAAATCTATATTTTCTACATAATAATAAAATCTTGAATAGTTGTAAATGAGACTAGCAGTACAGTGCAAGTTTTGGGACTTTAAAGTATTGTAGAAATTATTTATAGACAAGGTCATAAGCGCATCATTTTAAACTTGAATATATTTAACAATAAGGAAAACAGCAGTTGAAATAATTAGCAGAACATTTGTATTAAACCACCATGACTTCTAGTTTATTACAGTATTTGAAATATCCAACTTAAAATGTAGTCATTTGGAATAATTAAAGGGGTTGTAAACCCTCCTGTTTTTTCAACTTAATGCATCCTATGCATTAAGGTGAAACAACTTCTGGTAGTCACAGGCCCCCCAGCCCCCCCCCCCCCGTTTTACTTACCTTAGCCCTGGAATGTCCCACGCGCTGTCTCTCTGCCCGGGGTTCTCGGCTCTTGATTGGATAGATTAATACCAGTGCAGCCATTGGCTCCCACTGCTGTCAATCAAATCCAATGACGCGGACGCTGGGGGATGAGGCCGAAGTCCTGCATTCGGTGGCTATGGATGCCAAATGCTGGACTCGGGAGCACACCCACAAGGTAACCCCCCGGGAGAGCGCTTCTCCTAGGGGGTTATCTGATGCGGGGAGGAGCCGCGAGAGCCGCCAGGGGACCCCAGAAAACACAGTTCGAGGCGACTGTGCAAACTGCACAGTGGAGGCAAGTATGACATGTTTGTTATTTAAAAAAAAAAATTACAACCTTTAGTATCACTTTAACAATATGTGAGGATTCCTGAGGTCTGCTTTAACCACTTAAGGACCGCATCACGACGATATACGTCGGCAGACTGGCACGGCTTGGCACAAGCATGTACAGGTACGTCCTCTTTAAGAAGCCCAGCCTTGGATCGCGCGCCGGCGCGCTCGTGACCCGGTCTTGAGCTCCGTGACCGCCCCCGCGGACCCGATCACCGCCGGTGTCCCGCAATCGGGTCACAGAGCTGAAGAACGGGGAGAGGTAAGTGTAAACAAACCTCTTCCCGTGCTTCCTAGTGTGATTGTCACTGATCGTCTGTTCCCTGTCATAGGGAACGACGATCGGTGACATCACACACCAAGCCACGCCCCCACACAGTAGTAATCACTCCCTAGGAAACACTTAACCCCTTCAGCGCCCCCTACAGGTTAACCCCTTCACTGCCAGTGTCATTTTCACAGTAATCAGTGCATTTTTATAGCACTGATCGCTGTAAAAATAACAATGGTCCCAAAATGGTGTCAAAAGTGTCCGATGTGTCCGCCATAATGTCGCAGTCACGATAAAAATCACTGATCACCGCCATTACTAGTAAAAAAAAAAATATTAATAAAAATGCCATACAACTATCCCCTATTTTGTAGACGCTATAACTTTTGTGCAAAACGCTTATTGCGATTTTTTTTACCAAAAATATGTAGAAGAATAAGTAAAGGCCTAAACTGTGGAAAAAGTTTTTTTTATATATTTTTAGGGGATATTTATTATAGCAAAAAGTAAAAAATATTGTTTTTTTTTCTAAATTGTCGTCAAAAGGACGTAAATTTTGTTTTGGAGCCACGTCGCACGACCGCGCAATTGTCAGTTAAAGCGACGCCGTGCCGAATCTCAAAAAGGGGCCTGGTCCTTTAGCTGCAAAATGCTTTGTGTATCCAGAGGAAAGAACCTTTCTTCCTTCCTTCCTATTTTTTCAGTATGTTCCCTTATTCATCTTGCATTTAGGATTAATTAATAATACAATTAGACTGTATCTGGACAACACAATTTGTAGTCAGAGAAATACACATACATACATACATACACTATATTACCAAAAGTATTGGGACACCTGCCTTTGCACACACATGAACTTTAATGGCATCCCACTCTTAGTCCCAACAGCGGCCCAACCATACATGGAACAGGGTGCCGCCCCCATGATCCATGAGCCGGCCCCTAATTTACATGCAGGGTGCCAGACGCCTGTATTCCAATTTTATTTTTTGAAGCACATGATTAGAGCCAGAGGCACTGCACCCTGAGCCCATCCAGTTGTGTGACAATAGCAAATTAATATTCGCTATTGTCTTCCTGATTCTCTTCCTGGCCAGGAAGCGGGTCCTGAGACCCAATTTGCCGAGAGGAGAAGTGACCGTATTGGCCGCCAAGGAGGAGGAGATGCAAGGGAAGCCGCTGTGAAGCCGCCGAGGAGGAGGAGATGCAGGAAGGATCCAAAGCTACCTGTGACCTAGATGGGGTAAGTGTGGGGCTGGTGAGTGGATGGACAAGCAAGCGACGGGGTTGGGGGTATAGACCAACCAGGGGGGGTGGTGGAAATCAGCCGTCTGTTCTTCTGAATTCCGGCTTTAGCATTTCCATTTCTATGGTTACCAGCTGGGTATATCAGTTAGCCGGGTGACACTGAAGCCCCACCCTCGCTGACGAAGTCCTTCTGGACGTAACGCCGCGTACGGGGGGAAGAGCTTATGCAAGGACGTTACCCGCTGCCATCTCTCTGCTGGATAGTTGATCCGGCTTGCTGTTCAGTATCAGCCCTTTATGCATTGCGCGATAGCGCTGATTTTATATGAGAACCTATTTTTAATAAAGTACATACGGAGTACACTTAGATTGTCCCCTTCATCTTTCTCTTGGCACCTGCACTTTACGGAGATCCATTCAGCATCCTACAGTGGAAGTTTGTTTGCTCATTGGAGACACTATCCAGCTTTTCCTCACTCCTGACATTGGAAGGATTCATCTGCAGCAGCCACATCCCATTATCCTAGGGTGGATACATGCTCGCATGACCTTCTCTTAATTGAGAGGTCCACCAATTCTGGTAAGCACATTGTATGTGTGGGGGAGGATTGTATCCTTATCCCAGTCGGCAGAGATTTCTTCTCACTCTCCTCTATGAGGAATTTGTCTTATCATTATCCAATGGGACATTTGAATATCTGTTTTATTTGATTGGACTGTCATATTTTATTTTATTTTATCTTAGCTATTGCGCTGCACATATCATTTATTTTACAGATTATCTTTGGGCTTGTGATTACCTTTTGTGTTCAGCTGGCATTATTAGGTTATATTAGAGGCTGTTTGCGCTGATTGTTCCCCTATTCTATAAACCGGGGGGGGGTGACTGGTTTGTTTGCTGCCCAGCCAAAATGGAGCACCAGCTGCCACTGCTTAGTCCATAGGGTTCAGTATTGAGTTGGCCCACCCTTTGCAGCTATAACAGCTTCAGCTCTTCTGGGAAGGCTATCCACAAGGTTTAGGAGTGTGTCTATGGGAATATTTGACCATTCTTCCCGAAGCGCAATTGTGAGGTCAGGCACTGATGTGGACAGGAAGTCTTTGAGACTTTACAACACCTTTAAATGTTGGTCAGTCTGATATGCTGGGGGTCTGAATCACCAGCCTGCCAAATTGGTAAAAGCAAACATACAATATTTTTAAATGATAAATGCCTGCTTTCCAGGACCCATCCCTGGCATTCTGTAGTCAGTATTTTTTATAGCTTTAGAATATTTAGAGAAAGGGTCAAATGGGCTGAAATCAAGCAGGTTTAAGCATGTTTAGTTCCAGAACTACTGATTATAATAGTGTGTAATTAATCATATATCTTATTATAGGTTAATGTATTAATGTATTATGCAACAAACACATTACAACACATTACAATACATAGGAAGGTTTGTATTATTTGAAACCATATTGTACAAGCCAGTATTAATCTCTCAAATTATTGGAAAGTGGAAAAACCTTCACCGCATGAAAGCATTTTTTTTTTCTTCATAAAATGTGTAGTTGAAAGGTTAATTTTACCCTTAATAGCATGTAATGCAAATTGTAGCAAGTACACCAGGATTTAAAACAAATAAGAAAAAGGGCATTAAGAAACAGAAAATGTTCCATTAGAAGCATCTCAATGAAAATAAATCAGAAAAAAAAAGTAAACAACTAATTTAGTCATTAAATGTTGGGTTTCTTTTAGAAATATCAATTTACAATTGGAGCATGCTGATTTAAAACCTACAGCAGGAACTGTGATGAAGGTTCACTACAAATCAGTCTTCGTTTGTTTGTTACAAAAGCACGGTTGAAAAACCCCATAATGTAGATACACTACACGACTTAAACAAGAAATGTAATGTGCAAATAGCAGCCACTCATAGCAATTGACCAACCTCAAATCATGTTTGATGTATCTAGTTGCAGTAAATTACTAATAAAGAAAACAGAGTTCTAATTAATTACAATGTGTTGAATTAAGGATATTTTTTTACAATGTTATAAAAAATAAAATCACTGAAGCTCTAGTAGTAGATCTAGTGCTTCAGTTGGATATTTGCACCAATAATTATATCACTTTGTAAGTATAATTTTTTAGGGGATTATTTAGTGTTAAGGACTAGTGTTGAGCGGACCCGAACTGTAAAGTTCGGGTCCGTACCGAATTTTGGCGTTTTCCCGACCCCGGACCCGGACCCGGATTTTGCGCTAAAGTCCGGGTTCGGGTCCGGATTCGGGAATTTAATGGCGCAGTTAGAAATGCTTCAGGGGCCAGCCAATCACCATTTGATTAGCTGGTGTGCCCTTAGAAGCCATCATAGCCATGCCTACTAATGGCATGGCTGTGATTGGTCAGTGCAACATGTGACCCAGCATGTGACCAGCTTCTATATAAGCAAGAGGCACACAGCACAGATCGTCACTCTGCTTTTAGACAGTGTAGGGAAAGGATCCTGGCTGCTGTTGCTGTGAGGGAGAGAATTATATGATAGGAGTTAGTCCTGATTCTGCAATCTACTGATAGAAAAGATAGAGAGACAGTGTAGTGTAGAGTAGGGGCAGGATCCTGTTTGTGCTTTCAGGGAGAGAGATTTAGATAGGAGTCCAGATTGAGAGATATAATAGCTCAGCGATATGCATAGGTTTATCTGTTTGTGTTGCAAGCTCAGTGCACCAGCACTGCATTACGTTGAGTGATACACCTATTCCATACTGTGGCTGTATTGTGCTCTTGCTAAAAGACCCATTTCGGGCAGAAAAAAAAAGGCACTTTATTGTGCTTTTGCTAAAAAGACCCATTTTTGGGCCCCCCCCCAAAAAAAGGCACTTTATTGTGCTGTTGCAAAAAAAAAAAAAAAAAGGCACTTTGTTGTGCGCAAAAAAGACCTATTTTTAGGCAAAAAAAATATTTTGCAGTGTATATCTCTAGTTGTGTGAAGTAACCAATTTCTATATATTTTTCTTGTACTATGCTATACTAAAAAAAAAAAAAAAAACTTTTTTTTGAATAGCATTCTCTGCAGCTGTGCGATTCAGCGGTTATATACTGTGGGTGTGTTGTGCTCTTCCAAAAAACGCCATTTAGGGCCACAGAAAATATTTTGCAGTGTGAAATACACATCTGGAGGTGTGTGAAAAAACAACATTATTTTTGAATAGCATTCTCTGGCCTCTGCAGCTGTGCGATTCAGCGGTTATATACTGTTGGGGTTGTTGTGCTCTTGCAAAAAACGCCATTTAGGGCCACAGAAAATATTTTGCAGTGTGAAATACACATCTGGAGGTGTGTGAAAAAACAACATTATTTTTGAATAGCATTCTCTGGCCTCTGCAGCTGTGCGATTCAGCGGTTATATACTGTTGGAGTTGTTGTGCTCTTCCAAAAAACGCCATTTATGGCCACAGAAAATAAATTGCAGTGTGAAATACACATGTGGAGGTGTGTAAAATAAACAATTTCTATATATTGTACAGTGCTATACTAAAAAAAACAACATTATTTTTGAATAGCATTCTCTGCACTTCTATAGCTGTGCGATTCAGTGGTTAAATACTGTGGTTGTGTTGTGCTCTTCCAAAAAACGCCATTTAGGGCCACAGAAAATATTTTGCAGTGTGAAATACACATCTGGAGGTGTGTGAAAAAACAACATTATTTTTAAAAAGCATTCTCTGGCCTCTGCAGCTGTGCGATTCAGCGGTTATATACTGTTGGGGTTGTTGTGCTCTTGCAAAAAACGCCATTTAGGGCCACAGAAAATATTTTGCAGTGTGAAATACACATCTGGAGGTGTGTGAAAAAACAACATTATTTTTGAATAGCATTCTCTGGCCTCTGCAGCTGTGCGATTCAGCGGTTATATACTGTTGGGGTTGTTGTGCTCTTCCAAAAAACGCCATTTAGGGCCACAGAAAATATTTTGCAGTGTGAAATACACATCTGGAGGTGTGTGAAAAAACAACATTATTTTTGAATAGCATTCTCTGGCCTCTGCAGCTGTGCGATTCAGCGGTTATATACTGTTGGGGTTGTTGTGCTCTTCCAAAAAACGCCATTTAGGGCCACAGAAAATAAATTGCAGTGTGAAATACACATGTGGAGGTGTGTAAAATAAACAATTTCTATATATTGTACAGTGCTATACTAAAAAAAACAACATTTTTTTTTGAATAGCATTCTCTGCACTTCTATAGCTGTGCGATTCAGTGGTTAAATACTGTGGTTGTGTTGTGCTCTTCCAAAAAACGCCATTTAGGGCCACAGAAAATATTTTGCAGTGTGAAATACACATCTGGAGGTGTGTAAAATAAACAATTTCTATATATTGTACAGTGCTATACTAAAAAAAAAAAACATTTTTTTTGAATAGCATTCTCTGCACTTCTATAGCTGTGCGATTCAGTGGTTAAATACTGTGGTTGTGTTGTGCTCTTCCAAAAAACGCCATTTAGGGCCACAGAAAATATTTTGCAGTGTGAAATACACATCTGGAGGTGTGTGAAAAAACAACATTATTTTTAAAAAGCATTCTCTGGCCTCTGCAGCTGTGCGATTCAGCGGTTATATACTGTTGGGGTTGTTGTGCTCTTGTAAAAAACGCCATTTAGGGCCACAGAAAATATTTTGCAGTGTGAAATACACATCTGGAGGTGTGTAAAATAAACAATTTCTATATATTCTTCTTGTACAGTGCTATACTAAAAAAAACAACCTTTTTTTTTTAATAGCATTTTCTGTAGCTGTGCGATTCAGCGGTTACGTGCTGTGGGTGTGTTGTGGTCTGGCAAAAAACGCCATTTAGGGCCACAGAAAATATTTTGCAGTGTGAAATACACATCTGGAGGTGTGTAAAATAAACAATTTCTATATATTCTTCTTGTACAGTGCTATACTAAAAAAAAAAAAACCTTTTTTTTTTGAATAGCATTTTCTGTAGCTGTGCGATTCAGCGGTTACGTGCTGTGGGTGTGTTGTGGTCTGGCAAAAAACGCCATTTAGGGCCACAGAAAATATTTTGCAGTGTGAAATACACATCTGGAGGTGTGTAAAATAAACAATTTCTATATATTCTTCTTGTACAGTGCTATACTAAAAAAAACAACCTTTTTTTTTGAATAGCATTTTCTGTAGCTGTGCGATTCAGCGGTTACGTGCTGTGGGTGTGTTGTGGGCTGGCAAAAAACGCCATTTAGGGCCACAGAAAATATTTTGCAGTGTGAAATACACATCTGGAGGTGTGTAAAATAAACAATTTCTATATATTGTACAGTGCTATACTAAAAAAAAAAACATTTTTTTTGAATAGCATTCTCTGCACTTCTATAGCTGTGCGATTCAGTGGTTAAATACTGTGGTTGTGTTGTGCTCTTCCAAAAAACGCCATTTAGGGCCACAGAAAATATTTTGCAGTGTGAAATACACATCTGGAGGTGTGTGAAAAAACAACATTATTTTTAAAAAGCATTCTCTGGCCTCTGCAGCTGTGCGATTCAGCGGTTATATACTGTTGGGGTTGTTGTGCTCTTGTAAAAAACGCCATTTAGGGCCACAGAAAATATTTTGCAGTGTGAAATACACATCTGGAGGTGTGTGAAAAAACAACATTATTTTTGAATAGCATTCTCTGGCCTCTGCAGCTGTGCGATTCAGCGGTTATATACTGTTGGGGTTGTTGTGCTCTTCCAAAAAACGCCATTTAGGGCCACAGAAAATAAATTGCAGTGTGAAATACACATGTGGAGGTGTGTAAAATAAACAATTTCTATATATTGTACAGTGCTATACTAAAAAAAACAACATTTTTTTTGAATAGCATTCTCTGCACTTCTATAGCTGTGCGATTCAGTGGTTAAATACTGTGGTTGTGTTGTGCTCTTCCAAAAAACGCCATTTAGGGCCACAGAAAATATTTTGCAGTGTGAAATACACATCTGGAGGTGTGTGAAATAAACAATTTCTATATATTTTCCTTGTACTGTGCTATACTAAAAAAAACAACCTTTTTTTTTTTTTGAATAGCATTTTCTGCAGTTCTGTAGCTGTGCGTTTCAGCCATTACGTACTGTGGGTGTGTTGTGGTCTTCCAAAAAACGCCATTTAGGGCAAGATCCTAAATTTGGAAAATATGAGGGGAAGGTCAAAGGGACGTGGTGGCCCCGGTCGTGGTGCTGCTGGTGGAGCTCCTGTTGCAGGGAGAGGACGTGGTGGATCTGTGCCAGCTACACGCACAAGTGAAACACCTTCCTCAGGTGCGAGTAGGCGACCGAGCCTGCGGCGGTATTTTGTCGCGCCTAATGAGGCTGTACCAATGTTTAGGCCAGGACAAGTACAGGCGATAGTAGATTGGGTTGCTGACAGTGCCTCGGGTTCCTTCACATTGTCTCCCACCCACTCTTCTGATGAAAGATCAGAGTTGGCACCTGAAGCCCATGTCCATCAGTCTTTCACCTCACCCCCTTGCAAATCAGCCAAGCAGTCTGAGCCCCAAATCATGCAGCAGTCTCTTCTGCTTTTCGATGACTCTGTTAGCAGGGTTTCCCAGGGCCATCCACCTAGCCCTGCCCCAGAAGTGGAAGAGATTGAGTGCACCGATGCCCAACCACTTATGTTTCATGATGGGTACATGGGAGGACCATCGCAGCACGTCTCGGATGATGACGAAACACAGGTGCCAACTGCTGCTGCTTTCGCAATTGTGCAGACAGACATGGAGGGCAGGGGTGAAGACTGGGTGGAAGATGATGTGGAGGACGATGAGGTCCTCGACCCCACATGGAATCAACGTTATGCAGGTGACCAGTGTAGTTCGGAGGAAGAGGCGGTGGTCGCACAGAGCCACCAGCACAGCAGAAGAGGAAGCAGGGTGCAAAAACGGAGCATTCGTCCCCTAGACAGTACATCTGCTACTGCCCAACGCAGCAAGGGACCGAGCACACCAAAGCCAGGTCCAAGGACTTCCCTAGCGTGGCAGTTCTTCACACAGTGTGTTGATGACAAGACACGAGTGGTTTGCACGCTGTGCAATCAGAGCCTGAAGCGAGGCATAAACGTTCTCAACCTGAGCACAAGCTGCATGACCAGGCATCTAAGTGCAAAGCACGAGCTGCAGTGGAGTAGACACCTCAAAAACCAAGAAAGGTCTCTGGCTCCTCCTGCTTCCTCTTCTGCTGCAGTCTCGGCCTCTTCATCCACCTCTGTAGTGACAGTGGCACCTGTCACCCCGCAAACAGAGGATCTGCCAGCAACACTACCACCTGGGTCACCAACCATCTCCACAATGTCCCATGGAAGCGTTCAGCTCTCTATCTCCCAAACATTGGAGCGGAAGAGGAAGTACCCCCCTAGCCACCCGCGATCCCTGGCCCTGAATAACAGCATTTCAAAATTCCTGGCCTTTGAAATGCTGTCATTCCGTCTGGTGGAGACGCAGAGTTTTAAAAGCCTGATGGCATTGGCTGTCCCGCAGTACGTCGTGCCCAGCCGCCACTACTTTTCCAGGCGAGCCATCCCTTCCCTGCACAACCAGGTGGGGGACAAAATCAGGTGTGCACTGCGCAACGCCATCTGTGGCAAGGTCCACCTAACTACGGATGCGTGGACCAGTAAGCACGGTCAGGGACGTTATATCTCCCTAACAGCACACTGGGTAAATGCAGTGGCAGCTGGGCCTGAGGCAGATAGCGGTTTGGCGCATGTCCTTCCACCACCGAGGATTGCAGGGCGCTTCAGTTTGCCTCCTGTTGCTAACTCCTCCTTCTCCGCTTCCTCATCCTCTACCGCATCCTCATCCATTCAGCGTAACACCTTCACCACCAACTTCAGCACAGCCAGGGGTAAACGACAGCAGGCAGTTTTAAAACTTTCCTGTTTGGGGGAAAATCCCCACACCGCGCAGGAGTTGTGGAGGGACATGGAACAACAGACCGATGAGTGGTTGCTGTCAGTGAGCCTCAAGCCCGGCCTGGTGGTGTGCGATAATGGGCGAAATCTCGTAGCAGCTCTGGGTCTAGCCGGTTTGACGCACATCCCTTGCCTGGCGCATGTGCTGAACTTGGTGGTCCAGAGGTTCCTTAAAAATTACCCCAATATGCCAGAGCTGCTGCAGAAAGTGCGGGCTGTCTGTGCGCACTTTCGGCATTCTCACCCTGCTGCTGCTCGCCTGTCAGCGCTGCAGCGTAACTTCGGCCTTCCCGCTCACCGCCTCATATGTGACGTGCCCACAAGGTGGAACTCCACCTTGCACATGCTGGCCAGACTGTGCGAGCAGCAGCAGGCAATAGTGGAGTTTCAGCTGCAGCAATCACGCGTGAGTCGCTCTGCGGAACAGCACCACTTCACCACCAATAACTGGGCCTCCATGCGAGACCTGTGTGCCTTGTTGCGCTGTTTCGAGTACTCCACCAACATGGCCAGTGCCAATGACGCCGTTCTCAGCGTTACTATCCCAGTTCTATGCCTCCTTGAAAAAACGCTTTGTGCGATGATGGAAGAGGATGTGGCACAGGAGGATGAGGAGGAGGAGGAGGAAGCGGGATCATTTCAAAGGCTTTCAGGGCAGTCTTTCACAAGTGGCTACGAGGGTGGGTTCCTGCACCAACAAACGCCAGGTACACAATTGTCCGGCAGAAAGGGCACAGTTCTGGAGGATGACGAGGTGGAGGAGGAGATGGAGGAGGAGGAGGAGGAGGAGGAGGAGCCATGTTCACAGCAGGGTGGCACTCAGACCAGCTCGTGGCCATTACTGGTGCGTGGCTGGGGGGATACAGAGGACACAGACGATACACCTCCCACAGAGGACAGCTTTTCTTTGCCTCTGGGCAGCCTGGCACACATGAGCGATTACATGCTGCAGTGTTTCCGCAACGACAGCCGAGTTGCCCACATTTTAACTGGTGCTGATTACTGGGTGGCCACCCTGCTGGATCCCCGTTACAAGGACAACGTACCGTCCTTAATTCCCTCACTGGAGCGGGATCGTAAGATGCGCGAGTACAAGCGCACGCTGGTAGACGCGCTGCTGGTGGCATTCCCACCTGACAGCGGGCGTACGGTGGAAGCACAAGGCGAAGGCAGAGGAGGAGGAAGAGGTCGCCAACGCAGCCGGGGCACCGGTAGCACCTCAGAAGGCAGGGTTAGCATGGCCGAAATGTGGAAAAGCTTTGTCAGCACGCCACAACAACCAGCACCACCAGCTGAGATGGAACGTCTTAGCAGGAGGCAGCATTTCACCAACATGGTTGAGCAGTATGTATCCACAGGCCTACACGTACTGGATGACGGGTCTGCCCCCTTTAACTTCTGGGTCTCCAAATTGGGCACATGGCCTGAGCTTGCCGTTTATGCCTTGGAGGTGCTGGCTTGCCCTGCAGCCAGTGTATTATCTGAACGTGTATTTAGCACGGCAGGGGGCGTTATCACAGACAAGCGCAGCCGCCTGTCCAGAGCCAATGTGGACAAGCTCACGTTCATTAAAATGAACCAGGCATGGATCCCACAGGACTTGTCCATACCTTGTGCAGAATAGACATGTATACCGGTGTTGTGACAAAAACTGACCGGCCATCGGATTGTGCCCGGCCCGTACTGCGCAGGCGCAGCGCTTGCGCAGTACAGAGGACAAGGAGATTCACAAAATCTCCGAAGATGAACGGCGCCTGCGCTGTGAGTGCAGGTTCAAGCCCCACCATCCAAGAGGACATACGGTAGCACATAGTAACAGGGCCCCTCACGGGCTCGCTTCGATCGCGGCCTTGCTTGGCTCGGCTTGAACCACGGATGGTGTGGCCTTCACCTGAACTCAACACGCAGGCGCCGTTAGTCTTGGGAGATTTTTGAAATCCCCTTGTCCTACATACTCAGCAAGCGCAGTACAGGGCGGACACTATTCGACAGGGGACAGAATTCGACACATCACCGGCCTTACCCAGCCATTGTTGTATTTTTGAACCAGTGTTGGCTACCTCGTCCTCCTCCACCGCCGCTTCCACCTACACAGCCACATCCACCGCCACCTCAACCTCCTACTCCATATGGACCTCGTCCTGCTAGGCCAAGATTAAAATTTTTATTTTATTTTTTTGTAGCGCACAGATCCTTTCCCCCTTACCTGCCTTTATGTTGTTGGCTCTTCGCAGGAGGGAGAAAGGCACACCGCACTACCAGCCCGTATCCTCCTATATAAAGAGGTTGAGCGGCGTACTTGACGGGCCGTGTCCACAGCCGGAGTCAAAACTCCTCCAGAGGATGATTCTCACCTCTACTGTAGGTAGAGGCAAGTCCTTTAATTGCCAGTAAAGTCAATGTCCACACCAGCTGAAACTCCAACTCTTATTCTCTCATGGCAAAATAAACTGTACTCAGATAGAAAAGGTTAGAGCAAAGAAACAGGACAGCTTAAGGTGTGGAGGAGGTCCAGGCACAAACGTAGCACATTCACTTCACTGCTTAGGTTTCTCAAACAGTTTTTGCCGCACGGTCTCTGCCACAGACATTGAGGTTGGTCTCTGCCACAGGCCGGGTGTACAAGGCCCCTGCCACGGGCCTGGAGAACTGTGGTCTCAGCCACAGACCAGGGTGTATAAGGCCCCTGCCACGGGCCGGTTGAATAAGGCCTCTGATACAGTCAAGGTGACCTTGAGCTTCTCCTTCTACGAACCTAGCCCATATCAAGGGGAAGACATCTCTCCAGGGAGTCAACAGACCATTCCTTCACCGTGACTCCCGCATCGGTCCATCAGAATGATCCTCCCTTCCCTGGAACAGGGTCCCCTACACGAGGCGGCTCTGGACTCCAGGCTTTACTCCCGCCCCTAGGCCTCCATACCCAGGGCAGCAAGAACTCCAGGATAGTACCTCACCCCGGGCTAAAGGTGCCCGAGATGGAACAGGAACACATGCACCCAGGCTGAAGGCACCTGGGCGCGGACCCCACTGGACATCAGCCCCCAGGCCAAAGGTCTGCCCCTTTTATATGCTCTCCCGGCATGCACAGCAGGTTCCCCGCCCCGCTGTACTACTGCCAAGAGGGGACACAAAAGGCGCCACCTGTAGGCCGCAGGGAACTGCACATCAATACTGTCCCCCGAGGACAAAATGGTCCATGAATCCTACAGAATTAGGGTATTTGAGCCTATTTACCACTCAAACACTTTCCTTAAATTTAGCACCCCGCTACATTTTTATTTCAAAGTATTTTATTTTCCCACTAGCTTATCCATTAAATTAAATAATTTATTCCAGAAAGGGCGTATTCTAGGGCATTCCCACCATATGTGTGGCATCGTGCTGTTGAGTTTCTGAGGTTCTTAATGACTTCCTGTACCTCTTCTGCTGAAAAGGGGGCCTCCAGCATATTTTTTTATTTTTTAATTTTTTTTATGTTCTTTTAAGTTATTTCCTATCCACATTTGTTTGCAGAGCACTTGCCATGTTCTTAACAACATTTTGCTGCCATTTGCAGCCCTCTAGCCCTTTCCATTACTTTTTTAGAGCCTTTTTAGTCGTCAGAAGTCCGGGTCCCCATTGACTTCAATGGGGTCCGGGTCCGGGTTCGGGTTAAAGTTCGGTCCCGAATCCGAACTTTTTTCCGAAGTTCGGCCGAACCCGCCGGACCCGAATATCCAGCTACCCGCTCAACTCTATTAAGGACTTAATTAAAGGTTACGTGGTAACATTTAGGGTTAGGGATCAAAGATTATGCCATTAATAACAACTGTTACATTTTGGCTACACACAGTCATGATCAGAAAGATTAATTTGAGCTCAACAGTTTATATCAATACTGTGAAATGATTGTCATTGCCTGAAAATAAGCTTGTGTGTAGCCAGGATTGGGGAAAAGGGGTATTTTCATACTGATAAACACTAAAGCTCGGAATTAAGGATTAAGGCCTTAATTATGGAGTTTAGGTTAAAAATAAATTCAAGCTGGGACAAAACAAATTATATACATGCCAGAGTGAACTGGTTGCTGTAATATACTGTATTAGCTCATGCTATTACAACTGTGTGGTCTTCTGGCAGAAGTTTGATAGACTTGTCCTCTACTCTGGATATAGATTCAGTTGTATCACATCCACTCCATTTAGGAGAAACCTTGCATTTTTTTTAAGGAATACTAGGCTTCCCCTGGTTGGTTGTAGTGGAGAGGCAGACAGACAACCCCACAATCTACACCTTGTCAAACCAAAGGAAGCCTTATATTGATTGAAAAAATATAAGACTTTGCTGAAAGTGATTATACATGTTTTTACCTACACCTTGTATTTTTTTAAATGCATAAGATGTGCCATGAGCATGTCATTTTATCATGTCATTAGTTGCCTTGTACATCCAGCCTATAGTAGAGAAAATGTCACAATCTGCTGTTAGAAATGTCTGTGTGTGTTCAAGCCTGATGTTTTTGGTATGGCACTGCACAGGTTAAAGCATGGCCTCTGTTTGTAGTGTAAGAACTAACATTTTCTGTGAAGAAACTACATATTCCACAATCCCTGGGTCTCTCAGCATAGTGCTGTACAGGTGAGAGCTACAGTAAACAGTAATTAGATCTGACCAAGCCACAAACAGGCAGAGCAATTAACAGAGAACTCACCGTGTAGCTGGAAGACATGTTTCATCACATTAGTACTCCCACATTTGTGATGCAACACAGAGGGAATGGCAAGACATGCATTGAATGTTGACCCCAAACAAGAAGTTTCCCATGTCTTGGGACAGGCTAGCTGCAGCAATACAAGGGCATAAGGGAATCGATCAGCCATGACACTACAGACTGCAAAAACAACATATGAGCCTCATTACAAGGTAAAACAAACTGGAGATCAAGTGGATACAACTGACTCTGGCATTGTGCTTCATACTGCTGTCAGAACACAGCACCATCTACAGTACATAGTACAAGCTACCACAGTAAATTACGGCCTAAGCAGCAGCCAGTCCTTTCTGGCATGCAAATAATTTATTTGGGGCTAAAGGTTACGTTTAAAGTACATCTAAAACCAAAATGTTTTTTTTTTTTACTTTGGGAAGGGCCAGGGGAGTTAAAACCACTGTCTTTTTTTTTTTTGCAATCTGTGTGTAATTAGGACAATTTTCATTTACTTCCTGTTCTGTAGTCTCAGCAGGAAGTAAGACAATATCTTTCCAATCTAAGGGAATTTTCTTCTTAGACAACTGTCACAGGGACAAGTGTTCCCATTGGAAAAATTCCCCTCTGATACTGTTCTTGTGGCAAATCTAAATTTTGGATTGGCCCTTACTTTTATTGGCAGTGAGATTGGTGATCAGGAAAATTAGAGAGAGTGAATCTCCCCAACAGGAACAGAGATGGCAATAAAATATAGGAGTGATTTTATACCCTCTTGCTAAAGTTTTGCCTTTAGTTATACTTTAAGCATTAAATACCTAACATTGGTTGAATGTTATGGTCAAGTTCTAGGAAATGTTAGGAAGAGCTTAAAAATGTCCCCTTAACAGCTGCAGGACATGGACATTGTTAGACACTATGGGGTTGATGTACTAAAACTGGAGCGTTCAAGATCTGGTGCAGCTCTGCATAGAAACCAATCAGCTTCCAGGTTTTTTTTTTGACAAAGCTTAATTGAACAAGCTAAAGTTAGAAGCTGATTGACTACCAAACACAGCTGTACCAGATTTTGCACTCTTCAGTTTTACTAAATCCACCCCTATATTTTCTTTAGGGACAAGCACAACTATCACAAAAGAAAAGCAATCATACTATCCTCATCAATATAATTTCTTTTTTCTTTTTTATGTAATTGAAGGAGAGCTGTCCTTTTTTAATATTTTTTTAGAACTGCTATCAAATCAGTGATATGATGCACAAAAATATATTCAGTTTCAAAATAATTTAGTTGTTACTATTATCAGTAGTAGTATCCAATACCTGTATGGTCAATTAAATTTTTTTTTTTAGAAATTGCATTAATAGTATATGTTCACATTCTGCTAGATTGTCCTCATAAATTATGAACAAATAATACACAATATTATGCCACTTGATTTTGACAGGGCTGGAATTATCCAATTGAATTTTTACTGTCTGCATGTTCAAACTTATTCTGACAAGTGACATACATACACTTGAAAATTGAGTACATATTTTTCCATTTTCTTTTTTTTTTATATATATATATATAACCAGTCTAACATATCTGAAATGCACATTCAGCCATCTCTTCCTTCAGTTTTTGTTTTCTTGATATGACAGTTATTTTCTCAGAAATTCTCAGTGACACTTTCTAGGTAATTCCAAGTGTCACAGTGTAATTTATTTTTCACATAATTCCCATGTGAGGGTTTCTTTACATGTTACATAACATACTGGCACAAATTGGCCCAGGTCTTCTTTTCTTGCATGTCACACATCAGATGTGAAGTAAGATAGAATATGTATAATTTATGCTCTTAAGGAAAATTTAACAGAGTGTTGGGTACAGAGCTGACTAAATCTAGCACAGCAAGTTTAAAGTAGTGGCAGTCATGTTATTTAAACTTTAATAAGGTAATAGAAACTTGATTTTTATTTCTAGAAGCAGATTTTTGTTTACATTGTTTTATATAAATTCAGTTGCTTAGAAGTAACCTCTCTGATAGACTTAAAGTGGTTGTAACCCTAAAAAAAAGAGCTCCTGTTCCCTTTTAGCAGTTTTTTTAAATATGCTGATTGCTGATCTTTGAAATATGAGAGAATGCCCACATCCTCAATTTGGACAAGCCCCATTAGAGGGGCTCTTTTTGTAGCGTTTCTTTATAGCAGATTAATCAGCACAGTGCTTGTTCTGTCTATTCTGCCATTTTGTAAGCTGTAAAAAAAACGGGCTGATCCTGCCTGTTCCTGTGTCCCCCTTTGTGTGCTGACCACAATAATCATGGCTGCTGAGCCCTGATTGTCGTGGTCAGTTTTCATGCCTCTGTCATCCGCAGCTCTCCTTTCTTCCCCTCCCTGTTAGCTCATGTGTGTCTCTCCCCCTCTCAGCCCCCCCCCCCGCTGCTATTAGTATGTGCAGTAAAAGATTAAAAGTAAAGAGCAGTTACAACCAGCTCCTCTGTTATAGTTATCTCTCCTACATTGTGTAATTGTTTTTGTAAAATGAAGCCTGCAAATACCTTATCTGTAATCTCTTCTTGCCGGTCATGTGACTTTCCCATCTGACATTGAAGGGGGAACTCGGCCCTCCCTCTACAACCTCTATATCAAAGGAATAGAAGAGCCATAGCTCACATGACTTGCCACATAAAATAAGGTATTTACAGGCATCATTAAAAAAAACAATTACACAGCATAGGATAGATTAAAAGAACAGAGGAGATGGGTGTAATTTGTTATTTACCTTTACAATCACTTTAAGCAACCCCCTCCTGGCCAAAATACATAGTAAAAAGTTATAGTATGCAACTTTTTTAAATAAAAGGGAAATTTAATTTGGATTTGGATCTTTATGCATATTAGTAAACATGAGATGGTGCTATTAAGTCACAAATACAGTAAAACCTTGGATTGTGAGTAACTTGGTCGGCAAGTGTTTTAAAGGACGAGCAAGCAATTTTTTTTTATAAATTTGAACTTGATAAACAAGTAAGTTCTTACAATACGAGTAGTATAATGTCACAACTGAGTAAAGGGTCGGTTCACACTGCCGCGACTTGGGATACCACCTGTGACTTGCCTCGGAGTTACCTGCCAAAATCGTGCCGACTTTCAGGTCACGGCAGTGTGAACCGCCTCTTTTCTGTTTTATACTCTGTAGCTCCTGAAAATGCAGGTTAATTTGTTTTATTTTTACAGTGCACTTTATACTGTATTTTGTATGAATTTATGAATAAATGGTTGTGGAATGAATCCTCTGAGTTTCCATTATTTCTTATGGGGAAATTCGCTTTGATATATGAGTGCTTTGGATTACAAACACGTTTCCCAAACTAATTATGCTCGCAAACCAAGGTTTTACTGTATGCTTTTCTTCATACTCACATTATGTATTTCTCAACTAGTAACAGATCTAGTCTGATCTATGTCAGTAAATCACTGGATAGTATCTTAGTGGACTTCTTTTAATGACACTAGTTTCCTAGCTGTCTGAGTCACTATCTCAGAACAAGCATGCAGATTAGAAAAACGGATTGAAGTCAAAACTCCCATCTCTATATGCAACTAGTATAGTATAGTATCCTCCATATACTATACCCTCAAAGGCCTACTTTTAATTGAGATAGTTTAAATATAAGCCTAAGGGCTTTGAAACCAGAACAATGCTTGTTTAAATGCATGGAAGTTATTTTAAGCGTTAGATGATCTCTGAATGAGTACTGTAGCATCAGCACCTGAAAAAAAACCAGTTTGTGTTCATTTGGATGCCAGGTACAGCTCAGGGAAAAGCACAGTGGAGTGAGTATGATTGTTTGCAGGAAGATTATATATATATATACTGAACTATTTGGTACAACATATATTTGTACACAAAGCACTGGGAGTATGGAGGTATAGTATGATCTGTGGTTAGCCGAACAAATATGCATGTTTAAGTAAACAACAGGGTGGAGTTAATTAATGTGACACCTTTTAAATGAAAATATCACAAACTAGTGAACCTAACATAAGATTTGAAGAGCCTGTGCCTACAGATAGCTGCCATAGTCCATGCATAACTTGAAAATAGGAGACCTCATTAATGAAACATCTGCAGAGAATGTCAGGCACCAGTCCATCCCCTCTCACTTCATATATCTGATTGTTGTTCTATAAGAATGAAGGATGTGCTTGAGGCTAATGGGTGCTATAGCAGTTAATCGGAAAAAGCATGCAGGCACCAGAAGGTGTCTGATATACATTCATGCAGGTAACAGTCAGTTGCAGATATTATTTTTAAGAATTTTATAATAATACATACATAATACAAATACATAAGTTGATATATATACATACACCACACACAGTATATAACATGTATCACCTGGTTAGCTTTGGAAATAAATCTGCTCCAGCACAATAAACTCCCTTGGCCTCTCTCAAACTTTGCTCAATTTTGGATGCCTTTCTATACAGGCTTCTCACAAACACTACCTTGATCCAGCACATCAGACATTGGTCTGGTTCAAATGCCCCTAAAAGCTGTAGAAGAGAGCGGAATTGAGCTGTATCCATCACCCGTGGAGATACTAACCAAACCAGGATTCAGGTTCCAAATTCCCCCCGTGTTATGAATTAAACAAAATGGAAATAGTAAATAATAACACCCACACCATTGAAAAAATCAGTTATTTAAAAAATTTCCCTAATGAACATCTTATGTCAATCACATCATCCAGCGACATAGATCCAATCATGATGAGCTAGGCCTGACAATGTTGACACTGCTGACATGATGGCCCACTGTGCCCAAGGATCTTCACCCTTTCTTTACAAACAGGAGCAAATGAAGAGCTGTAATTTAGAGATGGTAGTTGTACCACTGCTAAATAACATTTCCCTTGGTTTGCTTATGAACAGAAGCCCATTGGATCTGTCATTAAGCAGCAGAGCTGCTACCATTGTTAAATGATCCTTAGCCACTGTTTGTAAACACTAAATGTGATGTGAAGAGTTCTCTTCAGCAAAATAAAGACAAACAGTCCATAGTCCTGGTATAAGAAAGACCACACAAAACGGCTCACTGCCAGCATCTTTATCCCACACTGGGGTTTAGGGTTCCCATGTGTTTTGGGGTGCAAGACAAGCCACAGGAGCTCAGCAAATAGGAGTCTCAGTCTTCAGGTAGTCCACACAATCTCACAGTTATGAGCCATTCCAAACTATGTTACAGACCTGTACTGATTCCTTCTTGCTGCTTGTCAGGATTCCCTTGAGGTGGCTTAACCCCTTCAGGGCCAAAGTCCCTATAATTAGGATTTGGAGGTCCCCCCCTGCCCCCCAAGACTTTTCTGAACCTTGGAATTCCCAGTCCTAAATGTGTACTTACTAACATGAGAGAACTAGAAATCAGTCCTGTCCTCTTTAAGTGGACTACCCTGGAACCCGTTCCTATGCATGGGTAGGAACCCCTGAATACTAAAAAATGCATACCAGTCATCCTCCTTAAAGGGACCACAACTCAAATAATGAGGAAAAATTCCTGCTGCTCATGACACATGCCTGGCGCCCTGTATAAGTAGTACATCTCAAAGTTACAGGCAGCTTTAAAGTATCCTCCAAGCATGTTAAAGAAAAAGGGGGAGGTCATCTGCTCACTACTGTAGGTATTAAATACTGTGCAGTGTAGGTAAATCTAGCACAGTATCCCATTGATTGTGGACTCACCCTCCAAGCATGTTACCTAACATTGCCCTTGATTGCATCTAAACGACTCTGATCCTGCTGAATGGATTTTTTTAAAATTTTCTTTACATTGGTACATGATTCTCATTGTCGTGCCCAGCTCTCTCTACCCAGTTTTAACAAAAATATGGCTCCCCAAACTTTAATGGGATTTGGCACTATGTTTGAGTTTAGTGGATTTTTCCTGGGTTTACCAAACCTACTTAGACATAAACCTTACCCAGTTTTCTCATCACTACTATTGAGATCAAGCCACTTTATTGTAAGTGCCATCTTATCATTTTATTTATTAAAATGTGTTTTTATCTGCACCATCCAGTGCACTTTGTCTTTCTCTCCTCCTTGGAGCTACCTGTTTTCTACCGGTTTTCCTTCCTACTCTGTACTACCTGTTCTTAACTATCAGGCACCTTTTCATTACCAAGACTGTCTCTCTCACTATCATATACAACATTTTCACATTTAATTGCTATTTGTATGGCCAACTATGCAAATATGCTGCTTCACAGTTATTCTCTCATATACTGTTTGGAATAGAAGAAAGTTGCAGTTAATGAAGTCTTAACAGTTCCATTGCCATCTTCATGGGTGGTCATCAGCACTTTCTTGCCTCATCATAGATGGACAAGTGTTATAGCCTGCTCCTCAGAAGGATAAATGTTGTGATTTGTATAATAATATAAGTGCTCTGCAATGTTACAAAGACCTCAATTCCCAAAGCATACATTATGTCACTATGTTATTCCCTGTTAAAGGTTCTATTAAATTATTATTATTTTTTAATTAATTAGTAGCATTGAATGATCCTCCTAGCTGATAGTTCATGTAATCCAATCCCAACATATTTAGAAGAGAGGCAGCAATGTTGGAGCATGTGATCGGGTAAGGAAAACCACTGCCACTGACCACCAATAAAAGGGGGGTTGGTTAGTTATCACTGCCACTAACCACTATTGAAAAGGGGGGTTAAATATTATTGCCACTGAGCATCAATAAAAGGGAAGTTATGGTGGGATTAACTATTACTGCCACTAAACACCAATGAAAGGGGGTTTCATTTTTAAAGTCCCTGACAACCTATGAAAGAGCAGGTTGAATATTGCTGCCACTGACCACCTATGAAAGAGGATTATTAACATTGCCATTGACCACTAATAAAAGTTGGGATTTATTATTCCTGCCATTGACTACCAGTTCAGTTTTTTTTATTATTATTGCTCCCACTAACACCAATGGCAGGAGGTTACTATTTCTTCCATTGACATACTGTAAGTGACAGGGATTATTTTACTCCCATTTTCTCCCCAGTGCACCCCAGGCTCTATTTTGTCTAAAATATAGCAAACCAAAGATTGAAAAATGTCTAGATATGAACAGTGCACCATAAATTAACACCACTATATTGACAACAGCTGCTTTTTGGCCACAACCACCCACCCACGCTGAGTATGGGTCCATTTTCTTTTCATACCCTTCAAGGTGTCCCTCCTAATTATTTTCAAATGTTTGCAACTATAAAAGTTGCCATTGTTTGAACTTATCACAAATGATTTGACCCCTCATATCTGCCCCATTCACAGACTCTTTTTTAAGCATTAAAGGTCTTTTTTCAATATGTAAAGTTACAGGGTTACCAGAAATACTGATACAACTGAGTTTCTCCTTAGTTATAACATATAACTAAGAAATGCTTATACTGTATTGCATGAAAGTAGCATACAGTGAGGTTTACAGTGTTAATCCCTGGAGTCCCAGAAAATGAAATATATGTGACACCTGACAATTTGGTTCAGATATTTTAGATATTTTAGAGAACATATACAATGTGTGCGTGTGTGTCTTTATGTACCTTTGCCAACATACTATATGCAGCACTGAAACAAACCAGATTTGTGGCAACATGAAATGCAGCCTTATGCTAGCCATATTATCCTTCCATGTATTTTTCTCTCTAGACTTTTCTCTATTAACAGAGGGAAAGGAAATGTCATTGTGTAAGGCCTATGCAACATGAAAAATGCTGTACTCCTTTTATTTTGGATTCACACAGCTGTGGAAAAGAAAAAAACAAAGAGAACATTTGAAGCTATGCTTGCACTTTCAGCTGAGGAGATTATTACTAGTCTAAAAGGAGCTCCATTTAAGATACAGCAGTCAGTCTTTCAGCTGAAAGACAGAGCAGAGAATCAAACTCTGTAGTACATTCCCATTCGCTTTTCTGATAACGTAGGTCACATCTCCAGGAAATATGGATTTAAAGGAACATCCCAGTCAAACATGAACATTTTTAAATTTAAACTGACGCAGGGATAGAGCCTGCCTGCTGAGTGACTCTAATTTACATTTTAGTGTTCAAATTCCTCACCTGGCTTTTCATCTGCATCATAACTTCACAGTGGCAATGCAGTACAGATACATATCTTTCAGCACAGAACAATCAGCACACGTATAGGGATTCATTGCAGCTTCTCCTGGTGCAGGATGAAGTGAACATGAAGAACATGAGATTCGTTTAGTGCTTGAGTTTAGTATAGGGGTCATTTGAGTTTAGTGTTAGGGACATGAATTTGAGGAGCCTAGTTTTATGATTAGGTTACAATTTAAAGGTTGTTAAATTCTCATGGTAAATGGGGTAACAGTAAATTCTAAAGGTAAAAGTGTTAAATGTTAGGGAGTGAGTTTAAAGTGTTATTGCTAAGTGTTAATGGATAGGTAAAAGGTAAAGAGTTAGAGTACCTTCAGACTCTATTTCCATACCCTTTTGCTGCCAACTCCATTCTCTGTACTTCCATTCACCTACTTATTCATATTTATTCATATTTATTTATTTATGTCTGCACATGTGCAGTAGAATCACATAGACTTCCATTAGAGGGAGGTGAGGTGTGTTAGCCTCATCCCCTCTGTATTCCTCTTGCTGGTTCTTATCTCAAGCAAGTGCTGAGAGTTGAGTCAGGGGCTTACTATTAAGAAATCTGTCTTCTTGCTAGGTAACATATCAAGCAGCCATGAGGGGGCACCACGTTCAACCTTTCAGCTAGTCTTACAGGGCACCTAGGAAGAAGGGACAAAGTACTGCATGTACTTTGTCTCATAAGTTGCCAAATGCCATAAAATATGATACTTCCTCTTTAAGATATAAACTCTTTATTGAATTAAGCAATTCACCTGCTGTGAAAGCACTGATTTGGTCTTCATTTGAGTCACAACGATAAAAATAAACTAATTTCATGAAGAAGACACAGAACATTATTTCCACATATTAAAGAATATATTTCTCTCATATAAGTCAAGTTTTACAGCTTCAAGATAATTGATGGAAACAGAGAGTGAACTTCTAGCATGACTTCACAAAACAAATAGAAAGCAGGTATTTTAATTAGTTAGAACTGAAACAGATTCAGTTCTGAAACAGCGCCCAACTGCAGATCTGGAGGCAAGCAGATAATAAGGAATAAAATCCTAAAGAACAAAGAGATATAAATGATCCTTTAGGACTATAATACATGTAAATGAACCAATGACAAGATATATCGAAAGCATCTTTCAGAGAAAGTCACGATACCTCTACAACCATATATCAATACTAAATCACCATCCAGTGCAGCTTGAGGAGGAATCTGGGCTCCCAAAACATGTATGAAACAAATATAAAAATGCAGCGCAAAGGGCTGATAGTGTAGTAGTTGATAAAGTTTAATGTTATAAATGCTAAAAATTAATAACTCACTTATAAACATGGGATTTGGGTTTGGCAAGATAGCATATCCCTGCAAGATATCCCTCCTCCTTGCCAGGGGCAGAGTCAGCAAACAGCCTCAGGTGGACAGAGAGAAAAAAAAGTGCTCAAGAGAACCATTGTCCAGATTCCACTTGTCAGGACGCCACCCTCTTGTTTGAAAACAAGAATGATGCAGAAATGCATTTCAGAGAGGAACTTTCATTCATCAGCCTACCTAGTGGACTACCTCCGTTAGTTAAACAGCATCCTAACAGCAAACAATAACCCTGCAGTTACCTTACCTATTTTAAATGCAGCGTGCCACTAGGTATATATTTTTCTTTATATAAAAATAACTTTATGAAGCTGCATTAAGAAAAAAAAAATAAACTTAAATATTTAATGGTTCATTATATATAGAAAAATAAAACATATTCAAAATACAAAATCAATACATTTTCCCAATAAATCTCAATAGGTATTTTGTTACTAAAAGACTAAATCCATATTATGACAGGATACAAACAATGATAAGAAGTAAAAAATAATAATAAATGACAACCAATCAATGTCAAATGATAGTAAGAACATCTAAGGCACTGTTCACATCTAGCGACTTGGGATTGCGGGTGGACTGTTATTCTGCCACAATTCCAAATATCACTGCAATGCTGACAAAATGCAACATGCGAGTTTGTGTTCCATTCATTTTTAAAGGCACCTAAAATGTGCTGCGATTTTGCCGCAATTGATGTGCAGCAAACCACATTACGCTGAACTTGCTACTCCACTCTGCCACCACCATCAACATCATCCCTTCCACGCTGTACTCCACAACGCTTCAAGCCTCAATTACAGAACGCTCTACTACAGGGTAGTCTTCCCAGTCACAATTGCAGACTGACATCGGTGAGAGCCAGCGGTGAAGAGGATTGTCTATGTGGACAGCTTTAATTACCCCGGATGCCTGTATACTTAGATGTGCCTATTTTATTCATTAACCATGTGAGTTGCTAAATGTTGTACCTTCATTAAATGTAACCATATTGCTACACTTAGAGGAGCCTCTCTTCTCTTTTATACTCAGTTGCTACTCATATTGCAAGACATTGCCGTTTATCAAATTGAAATTTAAAAAAAAAAGTGCTCATCTTGTAAAACACTTGCAGACCAAGGTTTTACTGTATAAAAATGTACATAATGCATGTGACAAAATAAAAAGATGGGGGAATCCTATAATACACCAAGGCCTAGTGGGTATTTGGTCAGGTGGTTTGACTGGGATGAAGTGTGGTGATATCATACTGCTTCTGTAATGTTTTCCAATAGTATGTGAGTTGGAAAAATAGGATTTTTTGTACTCACCGTAAAATCCTTTTCTCTGTCGTCTATAGACGGACACAGCCTTCTTAATTCTTGACATATGGGTTATGTTCCTGTTCATAGGAGAGGACTAGGCAGACATGTTAGATATTTAAATACATGTTACTTTAACAGAGATGAACAGCCCCGCCCACCCTTTAGACATAAACTCCGCCCTGCAGTTAGCAGCTCAGTTCGTAACAAGCAGTACAAACCTAAAAAGGAGGGGTGGGTGCTGTGTCTGTCCATGGACGACAGAGAAAAGGATTTTACGGTGAGTACAAAAAATCCTATTTTCTCTTTTCGGCCTGCAAAACCGGCCAAAAGAAGTGTCTGAAGATGCACTCACATCAACCTTGTAAAATTTTAAGAAAGTGCGCACGGACGACCAAGTCGCCACCCTGCACACCTGTGAGAGAAAGACGCTTGATGTCGGAAAACCCAGGATGCACTAATTGCCCTGGTTGAAAACGCCGTGACCAGAAAGGAGGGGCGCCGGCCAACGGTCTTCCTGATCCACCGAGAAACGGTGGCCGACGAGACTGATGGGCCCTTTTGTGGACCAGACATTGAGACAAACAGTGAACAGTGAATCAGACCTCCGGAACAAAGCCGTAGCAGACAGGTACGCCCGCAAGGCACGTCCCACGTCTAAAGTATGGAGCGCAGTCTCTTCGGGATGCGACGGCCGAGGACACAAAGATGGATACAATGTCCTCATTCAGGTGGAGGGCCAAAACCACCTTCGGAAGAAACAAAGGCTGCAGGCATAGTACCGCTTTATCCTTATGGAAGACCAAGTATGGTGACTTGCAAGACAAGGCAGCCAATTCAGAAACCCGTCTGACAGACATAATGGCCACTAGAAAGGCCACCTTCTGAGATAGTGTTAATAGAGGAACCTCTCTGATGTTCTCAAAAGGAGGTTCTTGAAGAACCGAGAGCACCAGGTTAAAATTCCAAGGAGGTAGAGGTGGTCTGATTGGGAGAAGCACATGTCGAAACCCCCTGTACAAAGGTACCCACCAGGGAAAGGGTCGCCAAAGGCAGTTGAAAGAAAACAGCCAAAGCTGAAACCTGACCCTTAATGGAGCTTAAGGCAAGTTTCCGATCCACTACACGCTGTAAAAACAGCAGGACCCTGGAAACCGATACGTCCGTGGATCCCACTCCATTTCTGCGCACATAGAGATGTATGCCTTCCATGTGCGATGGTAGATCTTCCTGGAGGAAGATTTTAGTGCCCTCAGCATGGTCGAGATGACCGAATCCGAAAAACCTTGGTTCCTTAGTACCGGGCTTTCAATAGCCATGCCGTTAAAGCCAGCGACTGTAAAGCAGGATGAAGTATGGGACCTTGAGACAGAAGGTCTCCCACATTGGCAGTCGCCAGTGCATCCCCCACCAAGTGTTCGATGTCGGCGTACCAAGGATGCTGGGGCCAATCCAGAGTGATTAGAATCACTGGGATCCCCTCGGTCTGCACTCTGCGGAGCAGACGAGGAAGCAACATCAGTGGGGGATAGGCAGAAATTAGCTGATACTGACCCCACGGGCCACCAACGCGTCTGCCCAGGGATTTCTGGACCTGGCCACGAATCTCGACACAACGCGATTGAGACGAGAAGCCAGGAGGTCCACGACTGGCGTGCCCCACTTCCGGCAAAGGAGTTGAAACACCTCCGGATGCAATGACCAATCCCCTTGGTCCAGCAACTGGTGACTCAAATAGTATGCCAGCCAGAGTTCTACACCTTGAATGCAGATGGCCGATAGAGCCGGCACGCTTCTTCCCGCCCACCGCAGGATGTCCAGATGGTTGACATAAGCCACAGCCGTGGCGTTGTCCGACTGGATTCTGATCGGGCGCCCTTGTGGTCTCCTCGACCGCGAGGAGAGACACAGCCTGATCGCCTGGAGTTCCAGAACATCGATCGGCAGACGGGATTCGTCCAGAGTCCAGCGACATTGGGCCGACTGGACCCACCAGACTCCCCCCCAACCTGTGAGGCTGGCATCCAATAGAAAGCAAGGAAAAAACTTCCTGGACTGAAGTGCCGGGAATGTCCGTCAGAGAGGCCCTGACTAGGCGATTTACCTGAATCTGATGATCCAGAGACAACAGGGATTTGTTCCAATCCGAGTGTGGAATTGGGCATATGGTACTGCCTCGAAGGAGGCTACCAGGAGGCCCAACTCACTGAAGCCTGGGGCATCTGCAACTTCTCTGGAGGGAGAAAACTCTTGCCTCCAATGAGTACAGAAACAGCCCCAGATATTCTAGGCCTTCAGACTCCATTCTGACCCACTAACAGTCCATAGGGACTAAGTCAACACATTAGTATAATACATACACATACATACACCTACTGTGTATGTATTTAGTGTATATGTATTAGTGTGTGTGTAAAAACATAATGTATACGTTTTTACTGACAATTCCCCCTCCTAACGGCGCTGACCGGGGGGGGGTTACCCAGGGCCACACCACCCAGCCAGAAACTGTGCAGCACCGTTGTCCGCTCTGCCTCACACACCTGAGGTAATCTGTGAGGTGATTAGCGCTATTCGCGCCATTCAGGAAGCTTCCAGCGCTAGAGGCCAAGCCACACAGTGAAAAAACCATTCCCAAATTGGCCGATGGGCTCCTCAGGAAAAAAAGGGCGCGCACTACAAGAAAATAGCCGCCCGCGATGAAGACCTGCGCCACAGCGCTGCTACGACAAAATGGCCGCCAATGGAATTTTTCAATACAGAAATAAACACTAGAAAATTGCGCCGGCGCTACCAAAAATGGCGCCCGAGCACACTGAGAAGGCCGCAGGAACACCGAGCGGAGGCTACCAAAAAACACACCACCCCCACAGAGAGCAGACCCTGACATCCCCACAGCCCCCAACTGGGATACGGAGACCCCTACAGGTACACTCCGCCGTTGCAACAGGCCCCGCAATGGGGAGGAGGAAAGAGGGGGGACATAGGGAGAGAAGGGAGGACAGGGGACCCCCTAATGACCCTCCAGGAAAGCCCAGCTGTTCCAAACCGTCAAAACGTAAGGAACTGTACTTACCCGTCCATGCGTGGATATTGCTGGTGCGTCCCTGACAGACTAGGACCGAGTAGTACGGAGTAGCTGATGGCCCGGTCCACTGTGAGTGAGACAGCAAGCAGCCCAGTCATATGTTGCGCTGGAGCAGAAGCTCACCAGCCACCCCTGGAGCCATGGGGTATGTTGTGACATACCCGATGCCTTATTTGCAAGGGAATGTACACGCTCGCTGGCCGGACTGGGAAGACTACAAGGATCTATATATCCAGCCTGTCGCTCAGCCGACTGTTGATAGAAGAATCACAAAATAAAATAAATTTTAATAAAATCAAAGAAAATAAAAAATTTCCTCAGGACTCTGGGCCCAAAGGGAGCCACGTCCATCTCCTCTGCTAGGCAGAACAAAACTGAGCTGATAACTGCAGGGCGGAGGGTTATGTCTGGAGGGACCGCCGGGGTGGGGCTGTTCAACTCTGTTAAAGTAACATGTATTTAAATATCTAACATGTCTGCCTAGTCCTCTCCTATAAACAGGAACATAACCCATATGTCAAGAATTAAGAAGGCTGTGTCCATCCATGGACGAAAAGAGAAACACATTCTGCCAGCACAGAAATAACATGAAGGCCTCTGATTCTGTGCCATAGGTACATAGCTCTTTTTGCCATTGTGGGCCCAAATACAGCTGCACTCTTCACCTGCAATAGTTCTGAAGTAGCTAGACTGCCTATCTAAAGCATAAATTCAGTTAAGTGGGATTCACCACTGACGCAGCAAAATTGTTATGTGTAATACTTGTAAATTATAGTAACCTATAATATTATGGTATTGAATTGGAGAATTTAGAGTTATAATCCCTTGACTTTGACTTTAAAACTTTACAAACATACTAGATCTGCACTTTTATAATCACAAAGACATTTGTTACATGTTTTGTCTTTATTTTGGCCTTTTTTGCTTTACTTGATGGACGTCCTAACTTTCTATAATGAGGATAACAAAGAACAATGTAATAGCATAGAAGTATCCAGCAGAGACAGAATCCATTCTGTTTAATAAGCAAAATGAAATGTAGGTCAGTCATACATTCAGCCACACAAAGATGGATGCTGAAGCTTTTCATTTGCACAGCTTGGAGAACAGCATGTCACATAACATTCCCAGTGTGCAGATTTTTAAACTGATAATTAAATTCACCAGAATTTACATTTTGATCACTACTGCTATTACCTACAGTTAATAGAATTAGCTGACTGTTATCTGATCCAGTGCAAATGCAATCTGACGTATGATTTATCTTGTCTCCACCTTTGAGAAATGCTAGTAAACCATGACTCCGAGTAATATGTTTTTTTCACTATAAAGAACAGGCTTTCCCACACTAGCAAAAAGTTTGATACTTTTAGATAGAGTGACTTATTATGAATTCCATACATTGGGGCCCCAAAGGAAAGTCATTATAGTGACCTTAGCATCCCAACTTCAAAGAAAATCCCACAAAAAAAATGGGCAAACTGTAAAAGAAAATGAAGTTGTCAAAGAAATTTGGCATAGGTGCATGAACTGTATGGAAAACTATGTAATCAAAGTGATCTGCTAAATGCAAACTTTTCTAAAATGATTTGCTAAATACAACTATATATTATGTGGCCTGGAGTTTTGCATGTTCTCCCTGTGCCCATATGGGTTTACTCCGGTCTTCTCCCACACTCCAAGTCATGCTGGTGGGTTAATTGGCTCCTGTCTAAATTTACAATCGTATGTATATGTATGAATGTTAGTGACTTTATATTGTAAGCTCCTTGAGGGCAGGGACTAATGTGAATGTACTATATATATATATATATATATATATATATATATATATATATATATATATGTAGCGGACCCTTAAATTTAGGGGGTCGCTATGTCCAAATTTAAGGGATGGCCTGGGTAATAGTTTGGCTCAGGTCTTCTAATTTGATACAGGACTCGGCTCTGCTGTGGTGTTGTCTGGTGTACAGTTCCCCTTTGGCCGGTGGGTGGCACTGTTGCCCAGGCCTAGGGTCGAACCTCAGGTGACACAGTGGCGTGATTGGATGTCCTCTCTCGGCTGCCATGCGGTGGGCGGGGCTTCATTTGCTGTGCATGCCAGGAGAGGGTATATAAGGGGCAGACGCCATGTTTGGGGGGGAGTGACCGAGAGAAGTGCTGGGGACTGAGTCCCGGGGGGGAATGTGCTCCCTGGGGGGTGCGTGGACTGGCCGAGGAGTCTCGGGCACCTTTAGCCCAAGGCTACAACATTCCAGGTAGGCCCAGTACCTTTAACTGGGTCTACAATCAGCACATTGGAGTCCCAGGATGCCCAGGTGAGGGTACCCGCTCTGACCGAGAGGAAACCAGGGGAGGATCGGTCCCACAGAGGAGACGAGTGATAGTAGGTCGCTGTCTCGGGAAAGGCCTGGTGACCTGTCAGAGGGTAGGATTCCTTACTCAACAAAGCTAACCCTGTAGAGTGCCCATTGGCATCATCTGTTCTCTAAATTCTACAGAGGGTTAAGGAAAGTTCTGGATTCAGGAATAACAGGATTCTGCTGCTATTAGAGGATCTCCTGAACCCGTCCCGGGAGGTGACAAGGGGATAGTACTGTTCGAGCAACACTCCGGCTGCTAGAACTGTGAGAGGGATCTATCCGGGTGAGCTAAACCCACTCGGGATCGAGTGGCGACGAGTGAGTGAAGTGTTGTGTGCCTGAATCTACCTTCTAACTTAGCTAGCTTCTTTCTCTCTTCAATTTCCCGTTAACTGAAGCAAAGGAAAATAAACTCTTTGTTGGAGTTAAAGTCGTGTGGACATTGGCCTTCTTGGGAAAGAATATAGACTTTTCCCTACATTCTTGGGATGAGAACCAGTGGAAGGAGGTAACTCGCTCTGATAAGGAGGACATGGGCTTGTGGCATGGTGTGTCCTACCCCCCACAGGTGAAGGTAAGCGGGGGCAAAAGGATTGGTGTGCTACATATATATATATATATATATATATATATATATATATATATATATATATAACACTGTATAAATGTTCAGCGCTATAGAAATACCTGTAAAAAAATAATAATATTAATGGAGCCTTAAATTGTAACTGAAAGAAACCCTTTTTTTTGGCTAGACTGACAGGGGTTATAATCCTCCCTTAGGTTCTTTTTTTCTATCTATGTCCTGTAGGGGTGATTTCCTTCCACTTCCTGCCCCTGCCAAAACAAGAAGTGAGAGGAAATTACTCCAAAGTGAGGACATCTCGGCATGTCGTTAGGGTTTCCAGAACTAGTGTCCCCATTGGAAGATTTAGTACTGTTCTGGTGCCAACCCAAAATTTGAGATTTTATTTTACTATCACTTTTGATGATAACCGTAACCAGGACAAATAGAGAAGGTATATCTTCCTAACGGGGGCACAGGCAGCAATAAAAACTGACAGGTGGCTCCCATTAATGTCCCACATATAGATGGTGTAATCTCGATTTATCTTAATCTGTAAGCAAGCTCATGATGAAGATAGTTTAAGTTAACCGGTACCAGTTTTCCTCAAGCGTTTAATTTCAATATATGCAAACTCCTGATTTTTCCTTTCTTTTGTTTATTCCCACCCTCCATTCCTAACCTATGCTCAGTCCATTCACCCTTCCCCACCCTAGATCTTCCTATTCCACCCCTACCGACTGTCCATCTTTGGTCTGAACACTGTAATGCCGTCCTTATTGGATCAATTGTACCCTTATTGATGAGTGAATGGCGTTATCGGATAATGTTTTTGCTACTCATTTTGAACTGTACAAATTTTTAATAAAGAGCAATATTAAAAAAAAAAAAAAAAACTGACAGGTTTATATACAGGTGTATATATGTGTGTACGACTGTGTGTCGCAAACATGTCGAGATCCTACGGGGTAAATGACTGCACCAGCCAGGCAGACACTGGCAGCAAAAAGCGCCTAGAGGCGATTCAGTTCGCATGTGTAGCGCAATACAAGTCACTCATTCATTCATTCAGGTGTTCTAATCCTTCTCCACACCATAACTGAAAAGTTTTCCCTGTAGTTACACTTGAAATTAAAAGCGGTATTGTGACCCTAACTTTTTAACTTCTATTTTAAAAGGAATAGCAATAACAGAGGCATGTACTGTATATTACTCATACTATGGAGTGTTTCCTTGGTATAAAGATTTCAGATGAAGTGAAAATTTAGCGTTTAACACACGTAAATTGTGACTTATTGGCTAGCTTAACCGGTTCCCAACCGGCTCACGCAGATATACTGCGGCACAATGACTCCTGGGCGAAATCCTAATGGGTACATCCTTCCTTTAAGAGCTGCCAGAGTGCGTGCATGCCCGCTGCACGGCAGGGGACCCAATTAGGGTTGCCACCTGTATGGGATTCACCCGGACAGTCCGGGTTCTGAGTCATCTGTCCGGTTTTCAGACTGCCTGAAACCCAGACAAACCATTCTGGCAAAGGGGGAGCTTCATTTGCATACTGTGGAGACAGTCACAGCAGCAGTGTTATTTCTTCTCACTAAATACACACACTGTGCTGGTGACTGTGTGTGTGGTATGAATCTGAAGCTCCTTTCTGTCTCCCCCCCTCCAGGCTCCTGCAGTCTCTGTTATCTCTGACCCCCCCCTCTCCAGTCACTAGTGCCGTGTTCCGAGAGAAGGGGACTGGGGGAGGCGGAGCTGAGGAGATCACTGGAGCTGCGTCGGGCTGGCCGCTGCTCACTAGGAGGTAATAAAGGAAATAAAGCACCTCCTTCCTGGGAAGAGCGGACGATTTGTACTCCTATCCAGATAAGCTTTCCCCATTTATTTGTTTGTGAGTGTTTACTTGCATCTGTTTTTAATCCCAATAAATTTACATTGATTGCTACGCTTAGTAGGCGCTGCTTTGTGTTTCCCTTTTTGCTCACTAGGAGGTAAGCTGACTTTTTTTTTTTTTACTAAGGAAAGTTTCCTAGAGTACAAAGTTCCAGGAGGATTTCTTTTGCATTGAAGTTATGATAAGCAGAATCGGAAGAGAAGAGATAGCGAGTGTGTGTGGGGAGGAGGGGGGAGTTTGCAGCCCAATCACAGCCGATTCACAGTATCTCTATCTATACAAACATCCCTCTGTCCAGATTATGTGTTAATTTATGACCATTAACTTAACCCTGTGTGTATGTGATGAGCATTACTCTGATTGTCTAGACTCAGAGCCTGGAGAGCACAGGGTTATATGAATGGCCATCAATTACCTTCACATCATCTGTACATAGAGAGTGCTGGGGGCTGACATCTTATAACAGATTGTTTTCATTGAGTAGTATTGTTGTATATTTTAGTAGATGAAAACAATAGCTTTTTTTATTATAGACATCACTATCTGACCACTTCTCAGCCCCCAACTCCCCCCCCCCCCAGCTTACATCACCCCCAGACATCACTCAGAGCTGCTTCCTACCCCCCCAGCTAAGGGACATCATTCCATAGTCACCCCACAGACACTGCAAGTAATGCCTCCCCAAACTCCTCTCCCGTACATACCGCCGCCATCATACCCTCCGCACTCCACTCCCGCATTTGTTGCCCCCATCATACCCTCCGCACTCCTCTCTTGTACATACTGCCCCATCTTACCCTCTGCACTTCTCTCCTGTACATACTGCCCCATCATGCCCTCCGCACTCCTCTCCGCACATACTGCCCCCATCATACCCTCCGCACTCCTCTCCTGTACATACTGCCCCATCATACCCTCCGCACTTCTCTTCTATACATACTGCCCCCATCTTACCCTCCGCACTTCTCTCCTGCACATACTGCCCCATCATGCCCTCCGCACTCCTCTCCGCACATACTGCCCCCATCATACCCTCCGCACTCCTCTCCGCGCATACTGCCCCCATCATACGCTCCGCACTCCTCTCCTGTACATACTGCCCCATCATACCCTCCGCACTTCTCTCCTATACATACTGCCCCCATCTTACCCTCCGCACTTCTCTCCTGTACATACTGCCCCCATCATACCCTCCGCACTCCTCTCCGCACATACTGCCCCCATCATACCCTCCGCACTCCTCTCCGCACATACTGCCCCCATCATACCCTCCGCACTTCTCTCCTGTACATACTGCCCCATCATACCCTCCGCACTTCTCTCCTATACATACTGCCCCCATCTTACCCTCCGCACTTCTCTCCTGTACATACTGCCCCCATCATACCCTCCGCACTCCTCTCCTGTACATACTGCCCCATCATACCCTCCGCACTTCTCTCCTATACATACTGCCCCCATCTTACCCTCCGCACTTCTCTCCTGTACATACTGCCCCCATCATACCCTCCGCACTCCTCTCCTGTACATACTGCCCCATCATACCCTCCGCACTTCTCTCCTATACATACTGCCCCCATCTTACCCTCCGCACTTCTCTCCTGTACATACTGCCCCATCATACCCTCCACACTCCACTCTTGTACATACTGCCCCATCTTACCCTCCGCACTTCTCTCCTGTACATACTGCCCCCATCATACCCTCCACATTCCTCTCCTGTACATACTGCCCCCATCATACCCTCCACGCTCCTCTCCCGCACATACTGCCCCCATCATACCCTCCGCACTCCTCTCCCGCACATACTGCTCCATCATACCCTCCGCACTCCTCTCCTGTACATACTGCCCCCATTATACCCTCCGCACTCCTCTCCTGTACATAATGCCCCCATCATACCCTCCGCACTCCTCTCCCGCACATAATAGATTTAATGTACTACAAAAAAAATATATTTGCTGTGCGCTGCTAAAGTGTTCGGGTTTGGCTTGAAGAAAAGGTGGCAACCCTAGACCCAATTTGTGTGGCCGGTGGGTGCAATCGCCGCCGGCAACACGCGATCGAATGCAAGAGAGCCAGCATGGGTATTTGTGTGTGTAAACACACAGATCCCAGTTCTATCATGGGGAAAGGAGACATATTGTTTGTTCCTACTAAGAAGGTTTCTACAATGATATGTCTCCTCCTCCAGTCAGTCCCACCCCAATACAATTAGAACACACATTTAACCCCTTTATCACCCCCTAGTGTTAACCCAATCTCTACCAGTGACATTTACACAGTAATCCGTGCATATTTTTAGCACTGATCGTATAAATGTCAATGGTCCCAAAAATGTGTCAAAAGTGTCAAATCTGTCTGTCACAATGTCGTAGTACTGCTAAAAATCGCAGATTACCACAATAACTAGTAAAAAAAAAATGCCATAAAAATGCTATAAATCTTTCCATAGTTTGTAGACGCTATAAATTTTGCGCAAACCAATCAATATACGCTTATTTCGTTTTTTTTTTACAAAAAATGTGTAGAAGAATATATATTGGCCTAAACTTATGAAGAAATTTGTTTTTGTTTTTTCAATTTGGGGGATATTTATTATAGCAAAAAGTAAAAAGTATTGTTTTTTTTTCAAAATTGTCGCTATTTTTTTGTTTATAGGGCAAAAAATAAAAACGCAGAGGTGATCAAATACCACCAAAAGTAAGCTCTATTTGTGGTAAAAAAAAAAAAAGACACAGCATTGCATGAACGCGCAATTGTCAGTTACAGCAACACAGTGCCAAATTGTAAAAAGTGCTCTGGTCAGGAAGGGGGTAAAATCTTCTGGGGCTGAAGCGGTTAAAGCTCAACTCCAGTCTTCAGGCTGCGGGAAACACCATCAGAAAGGAGGTGAGTATTGCAGCCAGAGCTGCAATTTTAGGCAGCTGGAGCACAGTTAAAAAAAAACACACGCTGGGCTTTAAAAGAAAATAACAAAGTAATCAATTGCAAATTGTATTTTTCATTTGTGGCACTAGTCAAGCAAATATTCCCAACATTTTATTTCAAATTTACTGTAAATTATACGCTGTGTATAGTTTGCAATTGTTTAATGCTGCCGCACACCCCTACTAATCTTCACAGTGAAGGAAGCCATTTATGAGAGGTTTACAGATGTATGAGTACACTATCAACTATTATTATAATGCTGCAAGAAAGTTTCTGAGTGCTTGTGTGTAATAAGCCATTCAACTCACAACATTCCTTATGTCCGATGCAACAAGTGGTCCTTGGTTATATTAAAAACTTGAACCAACTGACCCAATTTAAGCTTTGTGCACAGGATTCTGGTGAAAATGTTCCCCTAATATCTAATACTGTATACTTTTTTTCTGAGCTTAGGGGTCTGTAAAGTACATTACTTTGCTTTTTCCTTACTGTACCTCGCTGTTTTCCAGCGCTTTCGCTGCTTGCTGTACTCAATGATAGCCTGAAATGGATGTCAAAGAACACAAAACTATACAGATTTTCTTTGAAGCCCTTGGCTGTGCAGCATGCTAGATGCTGTGTCAGACTTGTTTCTTCCTGTTTTATTGGGAAAAAGTAAGCTTTGAAAAATGCTTGAGCAATAAAGGATCATCTCAATGACACTCTTATGAAGAAAGTAAGATATAGGTCCATATCTAAACTGGAAACAATGGTTTCATTGAGGCACACAGAGTGCTATCATCAAACATAAGCTGTTAGGTCCTTCAAGAAATACAATTATAAAGGGATATGGTGTGAGTGTGTGTGTGTGTGTAAGGAGAGGGTAAAAAAATGTAGCAAGGGTGAGGGGTTGTAAGGCTGTACACCTACCTTCCAGTAACATCTTGGAACATTCATCACAGATCACGGCTGAACCAAACTTACCTTGGTCAGCTGTAGGTGGGCACTGTCACTGCCAGCTTAGTAAGGGTACTGCAGCATTGGAGTATTGAACAAAACAGCTTGCATTTTGCCATTGATGTATCCCTGACGCAGCCCTCACCTATTTACAGAGTGAAAAGCATTGACATGAGTGCATTGGCTTGAAAGAAGGAGTTTCAGGTGGAGAGGGAACACAGCCCGCACCTCTTGGCTTTCTTATTTTCTCCAGCGTTGGCTCACCATTTCTAGCTCCTAGCTGACAGGAGTAGTGATGCTGCTGTCATTACTCCTGTCAGCTTGTATTTGTAGAGACAGGAACCCATTAGCAGTATTGCAAATCCTCCCCCCTCTTCCCCCAGCATTTTTGTATATAAAACATGAAAATTTGCTGACAGAGCACATTTTTTATTGACAATCTCAAATATAGCAGAACTTCTATCTCATACTTAAATAATAAATATTTAAAGATCATAAAGAGTGTGTAAAGGTTGAAAACAACATCGCCAAGTAAACTTCTTTTCTATATACATAAAAACTTAAAGGTGACCCTGTTTATTATATCTATTGCACATAGGCCCTGTCCCCACAAAATATTTGTAAATTTTTTGTGTCATGAGTCGACCTTAAAATTTATGTCAAGGCAAAAAAAAAAAATATGCAATATATCTTTGCAATACATGCAGCCTTTTATTGTTTTATTATTTTAGACCGTATTCACACTGGTATGACATGACTGTTGTACGACTGTCCTCCTACTTTGCCCTGCGACTGGTCCTACATCAGTCCAACATCGGTCCTACTTCCTTTCAACTTGAATGAAAAAGATACGATTTTGCTCCGACTTTGAGATAGTCTGACTTGTCCTTTGACCAATCAAAAGAATCTCAGCGTGACATAAATTAATCTTACTGCTAATGTAATCACCATGTCGGATGTCACAAGTCGGATGGTGAGGACAAGGATCCTACTTTGATCCGACTTCAGTGATATTCAATGGGCTGAAGTAGGACCAAAGTCGACCAAAGTATTGCAGAAACCTTTATCAAAGTCAGACCGACTTGTGTTGGACCAGTTAAGATGGTTTTCATAGGAAATCATTGATTTATACACGTCATGCAAAATGTGCACCCAATGTCAGAACGTATGTCATACCAGTGTGAACCCGGCCTCAAAGGCTAAGTTCACCTTTGGAACTAGCTACATGTTGAGGGTGGAACATGTAACATGTTCCAGCTCCTTTATCCTTTCCCCCGTTGTCCACCCCCCCCCGACACAGGGCAGAGGATCGTTTCTATAGCAACACCAAGAAACTGAGACCAGACCATATGTATATATCTTTAAAGTGAGATTTATTTACAGTGAAACACAAGAAAGTCGCACACCAGCAAACATGAACAAACCCCATTGACAAAATACCTAATTAACCTTAAAACTAACTATATACAAAAATATATATAAAATGAGAGACACGGGTAACAGGCAATACCAGGGATGCAAGTAAGGGGGAAATCAAGACTGGGTACAGGAACAAGGAGCAGGGGTAAGGCAGCAGGGTACAGGATGCAAGGCTAGAGCGAGACTAACTGGAATACACTATCTGGCAGGAAGCAAGGTAATCAAAGTACAGGGCAGGAGCAGCCAAAATACTGAGGTACCGTGTTCTAGTGGGAGCAGCCTTATATAGCTTCCTAGCAGCTGAAACCAAGTGGAGCTGATCACTGAAACCTGCTGGCTTCTGGGAGACACCTGCTGGTGATAACTGAAACTGCAGCTATAAGCCCTGAGAACCACAGCACCACCAGTAGATGAACCAGGTCCTGACATTCAAAGAGTTCTGTGAATGAATGAACCACAACTATCGTCGGACACTGTGGTCGACCGCTTGTAGTTCTCAGGAAACGAGAAAAAGAAAAAAAGGGCGCACTAGCCTAGTGCATTATCCTTTGGATATGTTTTATTAAAAATAGTAAAAGGAAAACTACTCACAAACGTAGGTGAATGGCTCACAATATAAATAGTCTCCAAAAGTAGCAGCAATGAGTCAGAACCAGATGAACTCCAGGTGGTCACAGAGGAAATAACAGGGGCCACTGCCGGGTGGCACGTTTCGAAGGATAACCTTCTTCCTCAGAGCCCAGTAGTTCTCAAGAAACTGGGGGAATGTTGGTAAGCATCTTCATAGTTAGTTGATTATTCCTGAAATTCCGTAACTGCCTGCCCATATCAGGGGTGTGGGCAGATAGTGTACTGAGAGTCTACAGGATCCTGGCATTGCAGGCTCCAGTGTAAAAAAAAAAGCATTTTTTTTTACCAGCAAAAATAAGTGCAATTATTAGTTATTTATTTTTTCTAAAAGGTGAACTTATCCTTTTATGGACCTTGCAAGTACAGGAAAAATAGCGATTCATCTGTCAAAAATGCACTTAGGTCCTGAATCCTGTTGTGCAACCTGTTGTGGAATGAGTGGTGCTAGACCTACCCAGTTTGTTTTTCCAAACTATACAGACCCTCTCATTCTACTGTCTTTACTGATTATTCTGTAGTCCCAAGATAATATCTGGGAGGTTTATTTACTGCCCTTGAGATATCTTATGGATATAATGAAAGACTTTTAAGGATTCAAAAGGAGGGTAATTAAAAAGGTCCATTGTTAGTGTTAGTTAAAACTGTTGGGGAACATATAGCAACCAACAACTGTCATGACAATAGTTGAGTAACAACTATGGAAAGTACAACATATCATACAGGGTGCAGAGATTTTAAGTATGTAACAGTGTATCTTACACTGCAATTGGTGTGATTAGTACTGGTATCAGTCAGAGAAAAAATAAATCCCACAGTGAGTGTAAAGATAAACACTGTTGGTGTCATTGGGACAAAAATAAACCCCATTCTAGGTGCCAGTGCACAAAAAAATTACCCCAAAGTTAATGTTAGAAGGAGAAAAGTTAAACCCAAGCATAGGTGTTTAGTTGTGTTACCGGAGGGAGAGGGATTCCGCAAATGTGCTTATTTGCCCTAAGTAGGCAAAACATAGTTGTTCTCTATTGGGTTCATAATAATACATTCTGATCCAAGAAATTGTTCTCATTCTCCAGCTGCTGATTTTAAATTTGACCTGGCTGCCTCAGTATCTCCTATACTGTCATTAAAACAGAGATATGTTAGCTGGCTCGGCTATCACATGCCTTAAAATACTATTTCAAGTAGAAATGTACGCTGGAAATATTAGTAAGTGAGGAATGTGGAGCTACAACAGAGTTATAAACAATGCCTAACACAGGATAGCTATCATAAAGTCCTGTACTTTGTGCTGTTTACATTCTGCAATGCAAAGAGACACTATTTAAATTTCATCAAATAGCTTTAAGGGGTTGTAAATTCAGAAGTTTATTTTTTTTATCTTGATGCATTTTATGCATTAAGATAAAAAAAACTTCTGTATGCAGCAGCCCCCCTCAGCCCCCCTAATACTTACCGGACGGAGCCCCATCTCTGTCCATCAATGTCAACAAGTGTCTCGGCCCTCCTGATTGGCTGAGACACAGCAGGGCCCAATTGGCTCCCGCTACTGTCAATCAATTTCAGTTAGCCATTTAGGGGAGAGAGGTGGCAGGGCCCAACCACAGCTCCATGTCTGAATGGACACACAGAGCTGCAGCTCGGCTTGGGTGCCCACATAGCAAGATGCTTGCTGTGGGGGCACTCAGCAGGAGGGAGGGCCAGGAGCGCAGAAGTGGCACCCGAAAAGAGGAGGATCTGGGCTGCTCTGTGCAAATCCACTGCACAAAGCAGGTTAGTAAAAAAAGATTTGTTATTTTTATAGAAAAAAAATGACTTTACAATCGCTTTAATTAGTCCATTGAACATATGTCTATTGTACATGACAGTACTTATTTACTTTCTCAGACACAACACACAGCAGTCCGATATCCAATAGCATCCTTACTCATGGAGAGCATGATGAACCTTGTCAGGGTTTTTTAACTTGCTCTTCTTGCAGCATAAAAAAGGACTGTATTGGTTAGAAAAGACAATAGTCTACAAGATTAGGAATCTCTGGCATCCCTTTAGCTATGTGGGCAGAGAAAGGGATTGGGCTGATGCTGAGTCTATAAACTGTAAATTTAGGAATCCCTGGTACCCCTTTAGCTGTGCGTGCCTCTTTTTTGGCAGAGAACACTTGTATTGATATGACTGTTCATAGTACTAAACAACTAAACAATGTTATTACTGAAGATGCTTGTGCCATAGTCATATCCCTTGTCTGAACACCTGCATTTTATAAAATAATAATTTTCATTTTTTCACTATAGTACCAAACTTTTGGGGGATAAAATGTTCATTACACAAACCATCATGACATTTGGATATGTCCCACATCTCTGATGAGCAACTAATTTTCCCAGCATCATTCATATTGCGTAATTAGTGCTTCCCTCAAATAATTATTTTGCTGCTTTCCAAGCTAACTGGCAAAAAAAGAGATTGCAACAAAAACTGTTAGGAATTACAGTTTGCTCGTAAATACTTAATGATTTGCGGTAGCTGATTAAAAATTACTGCTTTAACTGCACTGGTGCATAATATTGGGTTGGAGAATTTAATGCTCGTTATGTTTTAAGGCCATGAAAGAATCTTCCAAATTCAGTACAGCCACCATGCCAGTCTGTAATAAATCTGATATGAGCACATACTCCACATATTAAACATATACACAGTACATCTGTGTCAAGAGAAAAAATCTAGACTGAAAGGTCATAACGAACTAAGTATATGATTAGACATTCTGTGCAGATGAATTAGCTGGATTTTGCAGTTGTATAATTAGTTACTTAACTATTCAAGCAATTACTCAGATTAAACAGCAACATCTAGCAATGCCATCACATGATGTATCAGGGGAATGGGATTCATTACCAGAGAGAACCTGAAATGCATGCTGGAAAGTTTTATGCCTGTGCAGCATCATGTAAATGGCACGTCGCTCTCTTTTAAGTTTCACTTATAAATGAACTTGGATATTTTGAATTGTATGCTAAAGCCTCTGTGTGTGGCTTAAATCGATATAATGAACTGTTCTGAATTTTTAGTCAAGCTGACCTATTGCTCACAAGTGAATCCAAGCTGAATTTAGAAACCTGCCAGCTGATTAACTCCTTTTCCCTCATTAATGAGCGTACTAAAGTCTGGATAAAAATCACTGGTAGATATGCACAGTGTCATTGTTTTTTTTTTTTCTCTGAATGTGAATTTTAACCTAGAGTTCTAAATGTATTCCTAGCAACTGTAAATACGTTTCAAATTAAACTACAACAATTGCTTATAAGGTGCATTGTTCTAGTATTTATTGTGTGAAGGGATGAGCCCAATGTTCCATTCGAACGTAAGTTCGACTCGAACATCGGGTGTTCGGCTGTTTGCCAAATAGCGAACAATTTGCGGTGTTCGCGGCAAATTCGAAAGCCGCGGAACACCCTTTAAAAGTATATGAGAGAAATCAAAAGTGCTAATTTTAAAGGCTTTTATGCATGGTATTGTCATAATGTTTAGGGACCTGGGTCCTGCCCCCAGGGGACATGTATCAATGCAAAAAAAGTTTTAAAAATGTCTGTTTGTTCGGGAGCAGTGATTTTAATGATGTTTAAAGTGAAACAATAAAAGTCAAATATTCCTTTAAATTTCGTACCTGGGGGGGGGGGGTGTCTATAGTATGCCTGTAAAGTGGCACATGTTTCCCGTGTTTAGAACAGTCCCTGCAGCAAAATGACATTTCTAAAGGAAAAAAAGTCATTTAAAACTGATCGGGTCCCAGCAATACAGATAAGTCATTGAAAAAAAAGGCATGGGTTCCCCCCCCCCCAGTCCATTACCATGTGTCTGGTATGAATATTAAGGGAAACCCCGAACCAAAATGTAAAAAAAATGCTTGGGGGTCCCCCCAAATTCCATACCAGGCCCTTCAGGTCTGGTATGGATTTTAGAGGGAACCCTGGGCCAAAATAAAAAAATGGCATAGGGTTCCCCCCAAAAATTCATACCAGACCCTTATCCGAGCATGCAACCTGTCAGGCCACAGGAAAAGGAGGGGGGGAAGGAGAGACCGCCCCCCTCCTGAACCGTACCAGGCCACATGCCCTCAACATGGGGGGGTGCTTCGGAGTCACCCCCAAAGCACCTTGTCCCCATGTTGATGGGGACAAGGGCCTCATCCCCACAACCCTTGCCCAGTGATTGTGGGGCTCTGCGGGCGGGGGGCAGGGTTGCCAACTTTCAGTAAATTTACGAACAGTTTGTAAAATCTTTACTTTTTGCATCTGTCCTTGAATGTCCATTACGGACATGTAGGTTGCATGTCCGTAACTGACATTCATGGACAGATGCAACAATTATGGATTTTACAAACTTTTTGTAAATTTACTGAAAGTTGGCAACCCTGGCGGGGGGCTTATCGGAATCTGGAAGCCCCTTTAACAAGGGGACCCCCAGATCCCGGCCCCCCTATGTGAATTGGTAACGGGGTGTATTGTATCTCTTCCATTTTACCAAAAAATGGTTCAGGGCCATTTTTTTTCAATGAGTTTTATCTATATTGCCGGGACCCGACAATTCATTACAGCCGCGAGCAGTTTTAAATTACTTTTTTCCTTTAGAATTGTCATTTTGCTGCGGGACTGTTATAAACATGGGAAAAATGTGCCACTTTACAGGCATACTATAGACACCCCCCAGGTACGAAATTTAAAGGAATATTTCACTTTTATTGTTTCACTTTAAGCATTATTAAAATCACAGCAATTTTTCAAACTTTTTTTTCCATTGATACATGTCCCCTGGGGCAGGACCCAGGTCCCCAAATACTTTTTATCACAATAACTTGCATATAAGACTTTAAAATTAGCACTTTTGATTTTTCATGTTCGTGTCCCATAGACTTTTAACAGTGTTTTCGTGTTCGAACAAATTTTTTGCCTGTTCGCAAGTTCTGGTTCGGGGGGTGTTCAGCTCATCCTTAATTGTGCGTCAGGAGCAGGTTTGGATCCTGTAAATAACATAGAGAAGCAGGATCTTTAGGGAAATTCTTCTGTCACAGACACAACTGTTGATAATTATTTTTTGTGAACTGTATAAAATAAATTAAATTAAATTGAATAAAAAAAAAACAGACATGGGATATAACTCTTTATTGTGCATATAATGTTTAACAAAATGTTATCTTTTTGGCCTTTTATAACATTTAATAACATTTTGAACCTTACTTAACGTCCAACAGCTTTAGGTGCATACGTTATATATGTTATATATGTTAATAGTTTTAAATCAAGCCAGCAATGACCTCTGGAGCTGCAGTTACTGTGAAGTAATTAATCTTTAACATCATAACAGAGACTTTGAACTCATATTTCCGTTTTTGCTACAGCACCTGTTGTTTTGTTTACATTAGAAGTCTGGTAGGCTGTCAAGTTTCTGATGTCATAGAAAATAAGAAATTGTGATTTTAGTGCCTTGTCCATGAACTTTGGAGATTCTTTAGAACAATAATTTTTTTAATGTGCTTTTACTCCGTGTTTTGAATAATTTAATACATAAACATTGTTTGCACAGCCAGGGCTGGTGCAAGGATTTTTTCTACTCAGGCGAAGGTGCATTTTGGTGCCCCCCTCCCCAATCGTCCTCCTGTCAATCCCTTTCCCTCCACAATGCACCTCCCCACCCCCCATATGGCATGCACTTTATTTGCGCTCCATTCATTTGTATTGCAGTAGTATAAAATTAAAATTCAAGGTGGTCAGGTCACTAAAATTTTCTTCAATCCGGGGTCCAAATCTCGACATTGTGCTATGACTCAGAAAGATTGTAGTCATTGTATGTCTATCGAAAAATGAGAAACATACAATTTCTGTAGCATTTTAACAGTATTTACCCTTATCAGAGTGACCCTTTTACATCAGGTCCCTCCATCAGTGAGCCCTCTAACATCATGTGTTCCCATCACAGTGCCCCCATAGATCAGTGTCTCTTTACATCAGGTGTCCCCATCAAAGTACCCCTTTACATCAGAGTGCTCCCATAGATCAGGTGTCCATATGGATCAGGTGTCCCCATCACAGTACCTCTTACATGAGGTGTCCATATTAAAGTGCCCCCATAGATCAGGTGTCCCCATCAGAGTACTCACTACATCAGGTGTCCCTATCAGGATGTCCCCATAGATCAGGTGTCCCCATCAGTTTCCCCCTGGAGCAGGTGTCCCCATAAAGCAGGTGACGCCATCAGTGTCCACATGAAGTAAGTGTCCCTATCAGTATCCCCATGGAGTAGGTGTGCTCATCAGTGCCCCCATGAAGTAGGTGTTCCCATCACAGTGCAATTATAGAGCAGGTCAGGGCCGATCCTGGGCGGGTGTGCGGGGTGCACTGCACTCAGGTGCCACAGAGGTGGGGGTGCCAAAGTGCCGGAGTGCTCCCCTCCCTCCTCCTCTCCTTGTGAGTGGGCAGGGACACTAGTGTGGGCACATCCACCCAGGGGCGGACTGACCGCCGCCTGCTCGAATTCGCGAGTCGGCGACAAACTTTTTAGGGCCTGGGAACGAGCGCAGGACCTAGCACACACTGGTGTCTTCATCATAGGAACCAGCACCAGCATTGCTCCCTGCTCAGAAAACCCTGTCCTCAGCCCTTACTGAAGACCATCCAATCTACCATCCCAGCATCTGTGTCTGGCCGCGGCTCCTCCCCTGTGGTTGCCTAGCAGCAGGACGCTGTAGATTGCGGAGTGGTGGGTGAAGGTACCATGGCGTGATGGCGCCCAAGAAGGAGGGAAAAGAGCGTGGGCGGGAAGAAGGTGGTGGAGGAGAACACCAGAGGGGAGCCCGTCACCGAGGAGAACAAGGAGTTCTACAAACTCCAGATCTGGGACCTCGAGGGCTGCCTGGAGAGGTGATGGGGGAGTGGGCTACAGGTCTCAGCATGCACTGACTGTAATCAGAGGAGCAACAAATTTAAGGTAGCACTACAACTCCCAGCATGCCATGGCAGAGTAAAAGGAGTGGGGGCATGGTGATAGCCAGCATTTCCAGAGGGAGATGTCAGTGACATGGACATCATTTACATCCCAGTCTCTGCGCTCCCTGTGCATTAACCTGCATGTTCAGTGCATTTGCTGTGCGTTTTATGGAAACAATTACATGTGTTTTCAGGCATGCTACCATTAAATTCTATTGGAATACATGTTTTCATAAAAGTGCATCAAACTCCTGCATACCATCTCTTTGATGCGCTTTCATAAAACACGCATACTGATCTAATGGCAGCGCGCCTAAAAACGTGCATAGAAAATGTGACCGGGAAAATAACTCACCACACTCATGTGGTTCCGGACAAAGTCATGTTTGTGCATTTTCATGTGCATTTGCGGCGCATAAAAATGCAGCACTCTGCATTTTTTTTAAGCGCACATAAAAGTGCTGCAGTGGTATAATCAAAGCTGATTGGGATCCTTCTTTTCTTGCCCAAGTGTTCATGTGCCCAGGGGCGGACTAACCAGTCAGGCACTTTGGCAGTGGCCTGAGGGCCCAGGCCCGTCAAGAGAGCCCATGAGCGCCACCTGCCGGAACTCTCAGGTCCAGGGACAAAAAACCTTGCAGCCACAGGCCCACAGCGACCATATTTTTCGGCCCAGATGGGCCCCAGCGCTACCTTAGAGGGAAATTGGGGAGGGCGAGCGCCGCCGCATCACACAGCGGGGATCTCCCACTGTGACACCTGGAAGCTGCTGTCATACAAAGTCCCGCCTCCTGGACCATCTCTTTTGATAGACATTACACTGGTCCAATGGACGTGTGACATCTATCAAATGAGCAGGTCCAAGTGGCGGGATTTTGCATGACAGCGGCCTCCAGGTAATTATTTCAAATCCATGCTGTGTCACAGCGGGAGATCCCCACTCTGTGCAATCCAGGGCTCTCCTCTCTCTAATCCCCATACACTGACGAGGCTGCATTGATGGGCACTGGTGAGGTTGTATTGATGGGCACTGGTGAGGCTGGCAAGGCTGCATTGATTGGCATTGGCGAGGCTGTATTTATGGGCACTCGTGAGGCTACATTGATGGACACTAATCAGGCTGCATTAATGGGCACAAGTGAAGCTGCATTTGATGGGCACTGGTAGGCTGCATTTGATGGGTACTGGTAAGGCAGCATTTGATGGGCACTGATGGGGCTGCATTTGATGGGCACTGATGAGGCTGCATTTGGTGGGCACTGGTAGGCTGCATTTGATGCATATATCTCTTGTATCATTCCCACAGTCTCTGATCATCTCTTGTATCATGTCTGCAGTCTCTGACCATGTGACCATCTTCTGTATCATGTCTACAGTCTCTGACCATCTACTGTATCATGTCTGCAGTCTCTGACCATCTCCTGTATTATATCTGCAGTCTCTGACCATTGCCTGTAGTATGTCTGGGGGCTCTTTCTAACAGAAGCCCTCTCTGTGGCCATCAGAGAGACCCCCCTCTAGGTCCCACTAGAGTACTCTCTTCCTGTATTTTGTTTATTGTTAAGAGATCATGGGAGGATCCCAGGGTAACAAAGACTCCTTAGGGGGGCATCTCTGTGTTTGGTTCATTGCCATATAAACATTTGTAAAGGGGGGTTTAGTAAGATGACCATGCCCAAGTGGGGGGCACCAGAAATATTTCTGCACCCAGGCGTCTGTGACCCTAGGATCGTCCCTGGAGCAGGTGTCCCCATCAGAATGTCCCATAGAGCAGGTGTCCCCATCAGAGTGACCCCATAGAGCAGGTGTCTTCATCAGAGTGACCCCATAAAGCAGACATCCTCACCAGAGTGCCCCCCATACAGAAGGTGTCCCCATCAGAGATCAGATGTCCCCATCAGAGTGCCCCATAGAGCAGGTTTTCTCATCAGAGTGTATCCATATAGCAGGTGTCCCAATCAGAGTGACCCCATAGAGCAGACATCCTCACCACAGTTCCCCCATACAGCAGGTGTCCCCATCAGAGATCAGATGTCCCCATCAGAGTGCTTCTTACATCAGGTGCCCCTATCAGAATGTCCCCATAGAGCAGGTGTCCCCATCAGTGTCCTCATGTAGCAGGTTTCCCCATCAGCGTCCCCATAGAGCAGGTGTCCTTATCAATTTTTAAGCATTAGCAGTAATGTGTCTTTACTCAATCATAGAGTGGATTCTGGCCTTTTTGTGCTCTTCTTTTGTATTGTTGAGGTTCTTCTCCTAATCTATTCTCATAAGCATCACCATTTCTGTTAGCTTGCTCCCCTTTACTTGGAAAACAAATTCAATTATTTTGCGCAGGAAAAACAGCGTTATATGATCTTCAAACTCATTCAGGCAGAAGATGCATAGAGTGTATTATTAAGCACAGAAAAAATGTATTTGCCAAGGTTTTTGGATACTCTCCATTATAATACTGTAACTAATAATACTGTAACTGTAACTGCATAATAAGTGTTAACACCCTATCAATGTGCTTCTGTTTCTGATGCACCTGAGTGCCCTTTGCTTTGTTTGGCCTATTTTAAAGAGCATTATCCTCATAAATTAAAACTGGATAGATGTCATAATACTATGCCAAGAAAACCATCTTTTGATAAGTAAAAATAAGCCAGAGCAGCCATTCATTAGCCTGTTCAGTATGATTCATCACCTGGTTTGGAATGCAGTGAAGCATCTCGCTAGTGATTTTATGGATCGTTTTAATGATTTTACAGGGCAAACCATACTCTGTAACACAATGCAATAGTTATGTTCTTTTCAATTCTTTGTTAGCTGAAATAAAAGAAGAAAAGATAAAATCAATAAACATCAATTTAAGATAGTGGCTACAAAATACACTTAAGATTGTAATACATAAATGTGTACAATGTTGTATATAGTTTTTTTTTATACATAAAGAGCTTATTTCCTGGTTTCTGTTGCACTAATTGATAAAAATCGATTCTATATGTGAGAAGGAAGAACACAGCTTACAATCTTCCAGACATAGGGGTTGATTTACTAAGGGTTGTAATAATTATCTTCAACCACTTGCTTTCTAAGCACTTAAACCCCCTTCCTGTCCAGGCCATTTTTCAGCTTTTAGCGCTGTCACTCTTTGAAAGACAGTTGCATGGTCATGCAACACTTTACACAAATTAAATTATCAGTTTTTGACACAAAAGAGCTTTCTTTTGGTGGTATTTAACCACTTAAGGACCAGGCCTATTTTTCATTGGTATTGACATTGGCATTGACTCTGTATTTACAAGTTAAAATTTATTTTTTTGCTAGAAAATTACTTAGAATACCCCAAACATTATATATATTTTTCAGACACCCTAGAGAATAAAATGGTGGTCGTTGAAATACTTTGTCACACCGTATTTGCGCAGCAGTCTTACAAGCGCACTTTTTTGGGAAAAAATACACTTTTTTGAATTAAAAAATAATATAACAGTAAAGTTAGCCCAATTTTTTGGTTATATTGTGAAAGATAATGTTACGCAGAGTAAATTGATACCCAACATGTCACGCTTCAAAATTGCGCCCGCTCGTGGTTTGGCGACAAACTTTTACCCTTAAAATCTCCATAGGCGACGTTTAAAAATTCCTACAGTTTACCAGTTTTGAGTTACAGAGAAGGTCTAGGGCTAGAATTATTGTTCTCTCTCTAACAATAGTGGTGATAGCTCACACGTGTGGTTTGAACTCCATTTTCTTTGCGGATGCAACTTACGTATGCGTTCGCTTACTCATGCGAGCTCGGCGGGATGGTGCGCTTTAATTTAATGTAAACATCGCTTTTAATAGAAAAAAAGCATGACAGGTCCTCTGAAATGTGAGATTTGGGGTCAAAAAGACCTCAGATCTCATATTTACACTAAAATGACATGTCATTTGAAAAAAAATCCCCTTTAAGAGCATTGGGCGGAAGTGACGTTTGACGTCGCTTCTTCCCTCCAATGCTATGGAGCATTCCCTCACTTGGAATCCAGGCAGTGAAGGCAGAGGAACCAATCAGCTTCAGAGATGACCGGAGAGTGGCGGGCCCTCTCCCGCCCCCCATAAAAGTGATCTTGTGGTGAATCCGCCGCAGAGACCACTTTTATCTTAGAGGACAGTCTGCCGTTTTTAAAAATACTGGGGTTATGGCAGCTTGCTGCTGCCATAACAACGGTATTTAACATCAAAATAGTGATGTATAAGGACAGTGGCTGGTCCTTAAGTAATTACTTTTCTCCTTCATTGATGTGCGCCGATGAGGCTGCACTGATGGACACTGATAGGCTGCACTGATAGGCACTAGGGATGGGCTATCTGTTCGAGTCGAACATGAGTTAGACTTGAACATTGGCTGTTCGCCCGTTCGCCGAACAGCAAACAATTTGGGGTGTTCGTGGCAAATTCGAAAAGCCGCGGAACACCCTTTAAAAGTCTATGGGAGAAATCTAAAGTGCTAATTTTAAATGTTAATATGCAAGTTATTGCTATAAAAAGTGTTTGGGGACCCAGGTCCTGCCACATGTATCAATGCAAAAAAAAGTTTTAAAAACTGACTTTTTTTGGGAGCAGTGATTTTAATAATGCTTAAAGTGAAACAATAAAAGTGAAATATTCCTTTAAATTTCGTACCTGGGGGGTGTCTATAGTATGCCTGTAAAGTTTATAACAGTCTCTACACAAAATGACATTTCTAAAGGAATAAAAGTCATTTAAAACTGCTCGCGGCTGTAATGAGTTGTCCGGTCCCGGAATACAGATAAAAGTAATTGAAAGTCATTGAAAAATAAAATGCTTGGGGGTCCACCAAAATTCCATTACCAGGCCCTTCAGGTCTGGTATGGATATTAAGGAGAACTCTGCACCAAAATTTAAAAAAAAATGGCGCGGGATTCCCCACAAAAATCCATACCAGACCCTTCAGGTCTGGTATGGATTTTAAGGGGAACTCCGCACCAAAATAAAAAAAAATGGCATGGGGTTCCCCCAAAAAATCCACACCAGACCCTTATATGAGCACACAACCTGGCAGGCCGCAGGAAAAGAGGGCGGACGAGAGAGCACCCCCCTCCTGAACCGTACCAGGCCACATGCCCTCAACATTGCATCAGAGTGGGGCGGTGTCACCCATACACGTCACTGGGAAACCCCGGCGTTTCCCCCTCCCCTTCTCTCCGGTGGAGGCAGGATCCTGTGCGTGTTCCTCGCTGGAGTCGCTGGAGAAGGGAGATCATCCATCGCTGGAGATCGAGAATTGGATTACATCGCTGGTGATTGAGCATGGATTTATTGGATTACATCGCTGGAATCTCTTTTATTTTTATTTATTTTTTATTTTTAATAAAGAACTTATCCCAAGCCGTCTTCTGTGGTTTTTACATTTTGACACTTTCTTTTTGTGAAATGGTAGGGGTACAATGTACTTCTTACCAATTCACATAGTTGGGCCGGGATCTGGGGGTCCCCTTTGTTAAAGGTTCCCCGCCCACAGACCCCCACAACCGCCGGACAAGGGTTGTGGGGATGAGGCCCTTGTCCCCATCAACTTGGGGATGTCCTCCCCATGTTGAGGGCATGTGGCCTGGTACGTTGTGTAATGTTACGCTGAGTAAATAGATACCTAACATGTCATGTTTTGAAATTGTGCACACTCGTGGAATGGCGACAAGCTACGGTACCTAAAAATCTCGATAGGCAATGCTTTAAAAAAAAATATGGTTACCAGTAGACTTGTGCACAACGGAAAAATTCGTTCCGTTTCGGTTCGTTTCTTTCCGGTCCTGTTGATTCGTAATCATTCGTAATTTTGCTAGACGGGATTTTTCGTGTTCGGACTCATTCGTATTTTTGCAAGCGACATTTTTCGTTGAATTTTTTGTTGCTTTATAATTCGTACTTTCGGTAGAGTACGTTGTTTTTCGTTGATTCTGGACACAACTCCTACTTTCGTAACTTTTTTTGGGTTCGTTGATTCGTAATTTTCCGTGTCTCTCTCACAACGACGCTGCCTATTATGCCTAATGTGCTTCGAATGGATTTGTACTTTTCTAAATACATAGCGGTTATTTGTAACGATTCGAAATCTCGTATTTTACTTTCGTTTTTTACATGCGGCTATAGGCTCCGCCCCTGTACACCATTTTGAGAGGGTTCAGCACGGTGAGGGAGAAGCAGAGAGCAGAGCAGAGTGAGTGTTATTGTGCTTCGAATGGATTTGAAATCTCGTATTTTACTTTCGTTTTTTCATGCGGCTATAGCCTCCGCCCCTGTACACCATTTTGAGAGGGAGTTCAGCATGGTGAGGGAGAAGCAGAGAGCAGAGTGAGTGTTATTGTGCTTCGAATGGATTCGTACATTCGTAACTTTTTTCATAACGAATTATGCCGAAGACCTTCGGGCATTCGCTATTTTGCGGTATAATTTATTTCGGATTCGGTTTTATTCGTAATTGCTCTGTTCGGAAATTCGAATGCTTCCGAATGTCCGAAAGTTGCTAAATTCGGACGAATTTTGATTCGTTACGAAACGAATTGCACAAGCCTAGTTACCAGGTTAGAGTTACAGAGGAGGTCTTGTGCTATAATTATTGCTCTCACTCTGATGATCGCAGCGATACCTCACATGTGTGATTTGAACATCGTTTACATATGCGGGTGTGACTTACGCATTCGGTTACTTTGTTGCGTGAGCTCGCGGGGACAGGGGGGCACTTTAAAAAAAAATGGTTCTGGGGTGATGCTTGCAGCTGCAGGCATCATCCCGGTATAACCCCTGAAAGCCGTGAATGCAAATGTGCATATGGTCGGCGCTAAGGTGTTATGATTAGGGATGAGCTCTGAGTTGAATATGAGTGTCAAACACAGCCTATTTGCAGTTTGGTGAGCTACCAAACAAATTGACCAAATTAGGCTAGCTTGCTTGTAAATTATATCACCCATGACCTAAGCCAGTTTGTTTACAAAGAGATCATTAGGTGATGGGTCATCGTAATGGGAGGACATGGTGAAGGCAAAGCCTCTCCCCTTGCAATGTGCCTTGTCCCCATGTTGAAGGGGCTAGGCCTCAATTCCACATCCTGTCTTTCAAAAGGGATGTAAGGGTTTATGCGGAGGACTTATTATAATCTGAAAGCCCCATTTATAATAAGAGGGCATCCAGATATCTACTTTTTTTTCTAGTGAAATTAATGAGTAACCTTTCTTACTCATTCTCCTGGAAAAAAAAAATCAAACAAGTAAATAAAAACACAGACACTGTGATACAGTCCATTATTTGAAAAAATAAAAATAAACAATACCCCCTGAAGTAAATCCAATATCAGTAATCCAATTCAGAGATGTAGATTCTTGTCAATCACAACACCTACACAAGGTTTCTATTCTGCCCCGAGGATGCTTTCATGCCACCCTGACGATCTGTGACCAGGGGGTGTTGTCCCTTGCACTACTGACAGATCTACAGCAAACTGCTGTATGAAGACAAACCAGTTGCAGATCCTAGGTGACATCATTGATCAAATATGGTCATGATCATATTTGGCCAATAAGTCACTCAGTATCATCAGCCAGTTTGCAAAAAGAAGCAGTCATTTTGTGTTTAGAAACTGTTATTGAGTATATCCAAAAAAAGACACATCAAAAAATTACAGCAAACATTGCATGTATACAAAAGAGAGTCAATATGAAGCCGCAGAATATCAGTGTATATCTGCTATATCTTTAGAGAAAAAACATTAACACTACCAGTACCGAAAACTGTAAATGGGATCATTGGGGGTTTGTCATTTAGTGGTGTTTTTGTTCTTAATATCACTCTTAAAGGGTTACATTTTTGATGGGGCTATGATGGTCATGTAGTGAGGGTAGTGAGGGTAGTAATGGAATGGTAAAATATACTGTGATCAGATCAATAAATAATTTGATTTAACCCCTTCCCATCACCACCTCCCAGCCCTTTAAGAGCTTCTAAATGCTGAGAGGCAGGCAATCAGGTCATGTGACTGCTTTGATTGGCTGCCACAGCAGTCACATGATCGGAAAGCTCCTGATTGCAAGTATGCATCTGGAGTTTTCAATAGACATGTGCACACTGAAATATTTCGTTTCGGAATTTCGTTTTTGTCCGAAAAATACATTTATTTAGTTACTCCCGAAATTCGTTTTTATTTATTTCGTTTTTCGTTAGAAATTGCATTCGTCCGAAAATCTGAATTAATTAAGGTCGAATCTGTCATTGAAGGCTCATGGTGTCTTTCGAATGTTCAAAGAAGATTCGACGGAGCAGTGAAACTGTACGACGCTGCAATCATACATTTCCGGTCGAATGTTCCGCCCACAAGCTATAGAAGAATTCTAATGTTGTATGACTAGTAATAATTATATTTATTCATTACTATTACTAGTCAACCAACATTAGAATTCTTCTATAGCCTATGGGCGGATGCATTTGACCGGAAATGTACGATTGCAGCGTCGTACAGTTTTGCTGCACCGTCGAATCTTCTAACTTTCGATGCTTTGTCGAATCTTCGTCATTCTAGCTATTTTACTGCTCCTCCTCTTTGGTTACAATCAGCCAATAACATTCATCATCAACTTTATTTTTATTTTACTTCCCCCACCCAATTCCAGCAGTGATCTTTTCTCTCTATGTCGAATCTTTTCTCTCTATAATAACAAATCTTTTCTCTCCTATGTCGAATCTTTTCTCTCCTATGTCGAATCTTTTCTCTCTATAATGTCGAATCTTTCCTCTCCTATGTCGAATCTTTCATCTCCTATGTCGAATCTTTTCTCTCCTATGTCAAATCTTTCCTCTCCTATGTCGAATCTTTCCTCTCCTATGTCGAATCTTTCCTCTCCTATGTCGAATCTTTCCTCTCCTATGTCAAATCTTTCCTCTCCTATGTCAAATCTTTCCTCTCCTATGTCAAATCTTTCCTCTCCTATGTCGAATCTTTTCTCTCCTATGTCGAATCTTTTCTCTCCTATGTCGAATCTTTCCTCTCCTATGTCGAATCTTTTCTCTCCTATGTCGAATCTTTTCTCTCCTATGTCGAATCTTTCTCTCCTATGTCGAATCTTTTCTCTCTATAATGTCGAATCTTTTCTCTCCTATGTAGAATAATCTTGGACTAATAGAGTTAAGGTTAGTCACATTCGACCACAGGTTCGATAGACACAGATTGTTATTGTCAGCGTCACGTCGAATCTCCTATCTATATCGAACTGTTGTAGCAACGAAAACGAAAATAAAGCATTTGTTTATGTCGGATCTTTCGGTTTTCGGATTCTGTGCTTTTGTTTTCGTTTGTTAAAACAATAACGAAAATAGCTGAAATTCGGACGAAAATGCATTCGGACGAAAACGAATGCACATGTCTAGTTTTCAAGTCCCTGGTAGTGATTGTGCTGGGAGTGCACAGGGCGTGTGCTGTCAGCACAGAAGTGTGTCTACATAAGGCCGCATATAAAAAGGTTAAAAACATGACATTTCATTCCTTGATTAGCTGATGATAAAGTGGATGTTAAATTGAGAGGGTCTCTTGTCACAGCCAGGCATGAGAGGGCCCTGTCTTATAAACCAAAGATTGCATCCTCAGAGAAAGAGAGGAAATAGCAGCACAAGAAGCCAATAAAGTGTTGTAGTCTATGGGACATATTGATAGGAGGAGAGATAAAAGTGACAGAGAAATAAGCTCACCATTCTTCTCCTACTTTTATTAACCAGTCATGTGGGATTGTTAAGGCCGAACGTTAGTCATTCCGGTCTTCATCCGCCGAACGACTACCAAAAGTGACAGGTGGGAAGAAATGCTGTAAAATAAGAACAGAAGAAAAATCTATATCAAATTAATACTTGGTGTGACGACCCTTTGGCTTCAAACCACCATCAATTCCTAAGCCTCGTACACATGATTGGATTTCCATCGGACAAATCCGTGTAATTTTGTCTGAAGGGCTTTGGCTGTGAACTTGGTATGCATACAGACGGCAGAACTTTTTCAGCCAACATACACAAAACTATGTGTTTTTTCAGCTCTTTAGCACCACCCTTTGGGCAACTTCTGCTAATGTTGTGCTATGGTTAGCATTGGTTTCGGAGCAAGCGTGTTTGTACTTTGGATTTTTTTCTGACAGACTTGTGTACACACGATCGGATAATCCAACAAGACACATTAGTTGTCTGACAGTTTTAAAGCATGCTATCCAACATTTGTTGTCGGAAAATGTGACAACAATTGTCCGATGGAGCATACAAACGGTCTTTAGAGGGAAGGCGTCGAATCTGTGATGTCAAGTCAAGGCAAAGCACCGTGAGTCTAGATCTGCGGTAAATGAGCTGGTGATTTGATACATGCTGTTTTTATTGTTACTTCTTGTAAGTGTAACTTTTCATGGGGGCTTTTTAATACATTTAAAAGCAGAGAACACTATGGTACGTGTGTTTTTTGTTTCATGTCCTTAACCCCTGGAAATATAAGCGGAATTGATTATTGAAAAGCGAGTGGAGGAAGGTGTTTTTGAAAACAATTCAAATGTTGATTACCCACACAGAGGTGCAGTCTGGGGACTGTAGGAATCGCTACCATTGGTAAAGTGGATTGATCGTGGTGGACACAAGGAGTGATCTGTCTATGGGTTTTATACTCATCCTTGAGGTGAGCAGGCATTTTAGCAGGTGGTGGTGTGCACTGAATATTGGATCCATTTAAATACGATCTTACACAGCGGTGACAGTTTTGGAAACCTACATATGAACTGTTTTTTTATTTCATACATTTTTTTATGGAATGTATAATTGCAGTATTTGTTTATACTAGATTTATAGATACGCAGCGCTGCACTATTTTCACAAATGAATGTCCTCCATTTTGATAGCAGTTTGGTTCTAGGTTTACAGAGCTAGAAAGCATACAGTGTGTGGGTGGCTGTGTCCTGTACATGACAGCTTTACTGCTCTGGGTTGTAGTCTATGTTGGCTCTACAGCTCTCTGGTCCTGATTACAAGCAAAATATTTTTTTTCTTGACAGGTTTCCTTTAAATCTACTCACATAACATCCATAAATCCAAAACATAAAGATGTTGAGATTTATTTTAATTTATTCTTTTCAGTAAAACACACAGACTATACAGTCACCCATGAGACATCTCATTAGCAAAAGCCAGAATAAAATTGTAAATGTGTTATGATCCATGTATTCCTAGCCAAATCCATTGCAAATAAGGCACTCTTCCAACACAATGCTTGGTATACTGCAAACAGTACATTCTCATGAAAAAGGTGATCATAATATAAGCTACAATTAACTGATTTTAATTTAGCAAACATTGTATTTAATAAAATTGCTTAAAGTTAAACTACTGGTTTCTCAATACAGTTAGATTGAAACAAAAAAAAATAAAAAAAACAGTCTGCAACCAAAATGTCCTTATCATTGTTTCATTTTTAAGATGGTTAAAAATGAAAATCTTGTGATTACTTACGGATAAGCCCTAGCACCCAGGAGTTCAGTACTTTAGATTCTATCTTTTCATCTTAAAATCCCTTTGAGATGCAAAGTTAAGAGCCTGGCATAGTTCAAACTGGAAGAAGAATATTGATGGGAGGTGAGGGTAACTTTGTAATGCAATTAAACTGACAGAGTGAACTGTTTCAAGTTTTTGAATTTACTTGATTAATCAAAAGATAAAAAAGCAAGCTGTATACATAAAACTTACATTATCAACATGTCTTAAGACTTCTTGCTATCCCTAGAGAATAGACTTTACTGTTCTGAAATTCCAGATGGTATTTAATAGTGCTGTATGTGATTGCTTTTGCGGATGACTAATGAGTAAACTAAATATACAAGGTGACCCTCATTGGTGGAGGTGAAAGTTTTTGATTCTTTTGTGTTGTTCCAGCAAAAACTTGGTTTATTACATAATATATACACTTAATTAAAATCAATATTTTTGAAGTAAAGAAAATAAGGGATCACTCTTGATTTACATAAAAGTAGTTGGGTTCATCCAATAGCAGAAAGTCTATTTGGGCTACACATTTGTAATAATACAGGATGTTTCTGCATGCTGGACTGCACACAGAAAATTACACACAGAACATTGTCAGAACAGTGCTGCTTCTGCCTATTCTTTTCCCTATTTTCTTGTGAGAAATGCTTGAACACTCCACAGCCCAATTGCCTTAGTAAAAGTACCGGTATATATTACTTTGCTTTGTGTGCTGCTTGTCTCCAACTTCCCATAGCAACAACATTTTTGAGGCTGGAATAGCACAGGTGCATCATTGTTCTGTTTTAGAGACTGATAAATAGAGCAGTAGCCACAAGGCAATTAAGACTTTGTGCAGGCCAATAGACTGAAACATGTTTAACTATATCTCAGATTAAAGAAGACAAATGATTGGAGTGGGGATTGACAGATGTAATCTATGTCCACCAGTGACCTTTAGAGTTTAAACAGTAGTGGAGTGTGTGTTGGGATATCTGAATACAGTGTCCACTCTTGAAATGTTTTTAACTGATCCTAACACAGTATGAAGGGACATACATTATATCTTACAAGTAGGGATGAGCTCCGGCGTGTTCACATTGAACACATGCAGAGCCCGCCAGGAAGTCGGCACCGTGCTGCGCTAATGACAGGCAGGGAGACATTTCCCGATGCTCAGCTGCAGAGATCGGGTAATGTCTCCCTAGCTGTGATTAGCGCAGCGCGGTGCCGACTTTCTGGTAGGCTCTGCACGTGTTCAATACGAACACGCCGGAGCTCATCCCTACTTACAAGTGGTCATTGGAGCTTTTGAATGGATGTATTATCTTTGTATAAATACAACAAAAGAGCACACGAATATTCAAGTTAATCTCTGACTGAAATAAGCTGATTGTAGGGCTATCGTAGACAAAGAGGAGTAGTAAAAAAAAAAAAAAAGAAAGGTTTTGGAAAATGTACAAGCATGCTGGGAATTTTCTTTTAATAGTTAAGGTATTTATATAGTCTTGTCAATTTACACAGAATACTGTACTTTTATTTAAGCCCCTACCCTCGAGGAGTTTACAATCTAGGTACATATGCACACACACATACTAGAGCCAATTTAGCCCAACAGTCAATCAACTTCCCAGCATGTGTAGGTGTAAACTGGAGTACCCAGAAGAGACCCATCCAAGCACGTTTAGAACATGCAAACTTTATCCACATAATGTCCTGGCTTAGATTCAAGTTGAATACCCCAGTGCTGCAAGGTGAGAGTACAAACCGCAAAGCTACTATAATAAGAACATGCACTCCAGACACAAGTTGTCCATTCCATACACAAGAAGCACACACACATATAGGCTGCCACAACTCACAAATGAAAGGCTATGCAGTGCATTAATATTAAAGTTATTAGGATTTTAATGTAAGTGCAATCTGAGATTGTAATAAGGAATGCATATCAATTTGTAAGATGAAAGATTCCTCCATGGGTGACCAAGTGACACTCCTTTCACGAGAAAATATGTCTGGAAGCAGGGACCATCTAAATCTATATAATATATATATTCCCTTCAAATAACATAGTGCTGTTATTATGAATACAGCCCCAATGATCATTTTTAGCCCAATCAATATATGATTACATTCATATTTCATTGGTCCTGGATTTCTATATAATGTAGGGTAGATATAACTAAGGGTCTGGCTTAAAGTAGTACTGTAGCTAGACTATGATTTTTTTAAATATTTACATTATCTGAACAATCTATATATACATTTTAAAACATACCTTCACTGACCACTGTAGCAATAGTCCTCTTCCTGTGCACCCGTTGTTTGTTTACAAAAGAGATGTAGAGATCAATCAAAATGAAAAACAATTATGTGATATAAAATGCTACATACTTTGTCCTTTATACTGTCTGATTACTTTGGAGAAATGTTACAATTATATTTACAAGGTGATAGTCACCTAGTTGGTTTAAAGTAAATGGACAGATAGTTGTTGCTTTCTTTCCTGCTGGTTTGAAGAATGATTCTTGATTAAATAGGTTAGTATTTACTAACTCATAGGCTTTTGTCATGTGATCTCTCCGGGTCATTGCGATACAGTAATCATATGAAATATTGTACATTCTAAATTTGAAACGGTTTGAGAGGAAATTTAATTTCCAGTGTATTTGATAACATATTCATGGGGGGTGGGGTTCAAGTTAACTTAACTATTATTTTATATTAGGATAACTACAGTAGTCTGACTGATATGAAAAATTATTTTCCATTTTCTGGCAAAAAAAAAATAGATAGATAGAAGGAATTCATTTATAGGGAACTCACTCACAAAAGAGAATAATTATCAAAATAAAAGCTTTGGGTGGTAAGCTAAATCCTATGCCATTTTTTTTTTGTTTCATACCAGATGTGTACCTTCCTGACTCCTGAGCTGAGAAGCCAAATACCAGTTATCATCATCAGTCTTGTTTAGAAAATACAGAATATTTCACCATCAAAATGGCATCTTTAGAAATAACTAATAAATGAAAATCAGCAAACAGAGATAGTGCACATGGGGGTCAAGTAAACTTGGCACAAAATTATCAACCAGATTTTGGAATGCGCCCTTAAGATAAATTCTTTAATTATACTGGACATGGTTCAATTAATTGTTGGATGGCTAAAAATTAAATGACAGTTCCAAATGTGGCTGTCAGCATACTTGAATTACAATAAGTCAATGAGGCATGGGAGATATGTTTTTGTAACATTTTCTTTACGAAGAATGTGGGCACTGATTTGCAAACTTTAAAAGGCAAGCAGCTTAGGGGGGTGAGCCATTTTACAAATATTAGTAAACAATTGTGATTATAGTAAACACGTCTTCAAAAGGATACAATATACTTTGAGTTAGCCAGATTTTGTAAATGTCTCCAAAATTACATTGCCATCAACAGTGCAATATCCAGTTGTAGCTGATAAGACCATTTGTTGAATTGTATTAAAAAGTATTAGGCTGCTGATTGTCTCTTCCCCATTCATGCTCATCTGCATATTAAGCTGACTATACAAACATAGGTTGTTAATTTGCAAAACATTCAAACCATCTGTGATGGAACAGTACTGGAGGAGTCAGGCTGGGTTCACACTTATACGACACGACAGTCATACAACTTTCATCCTACTTTGCTCTGCGACATCAGTCCTACATTGGTCCTACATCCATCCGACTTTCATGAACAGGATACTACATTGATCCGACTTTGTGATAGTCTGACTTGTTCTTTGACCAATCAAAACAATTCCAGTGTGAGATAAATTCCTTTTACTGCTGCTGTAATCACCATGTCGGATGTCAAAAGTCGGATGGTTAGGACAAATATCCTACTTTGATCCGACTTCAATGATATTCAATGGGCTGAAGTAGGATCAAAGTCGGACCAAAGTAGTACAGGGAGCATTTTCAAAGTCGGACCGACTTGTGTCGGGCCAGTTAAGATGGCTCTCATAGGGAAACATTGATTTTCACATGTCATGCGACATGAGCTCCCAATGTCGGAGCGTTTGTCGGACCAGTGTGAACCCAGCCTGATACCGGGTTCACACTTGTGCGACACGACAGCCGTCCTTCTTTGGATCCGACTTTGCCCTGCGACATGAAGCCGACATATGTCCGACTTTCAATGAACGGGGATCCGACTTGGATCCCCGCCAATACCAGGCACTGTGTTTGGTATGAATCTTGAGGGGGAACTCCACACCAAATTTTAAATAAAAAACCGGCATGGGTTCCCCCTCCAAGAGCATACCAGGCCCTTGGGTCTGGTATGGATTTTAAGGGGAACCCCCTATGCCAAAAAAACGGGGTGGGGGTCCCCCCAAAATCCAAGCCAGACCCTTATCTGAGCACGCAACCTGGCAGGCTGCAGGGGAAGAGGGGGGGCCGAGAGAGCGGCCCCCTCCCTCCTGAACCGTACCAGGCTGCATGCCCTCAACATGGGGGGTTTGGTGCTCTGGGCCATGTTGATGAGGTTAGGGCCTCTTCCCGACAACCCTGGCCGGTGGTTGCTGGGGTCTGTGGGCGGGGGGCTTATCGGAATCCGGGAGCCCCCCTTTAATAAGGGGCCCCCCAGATCCCGGTCCCCCACCCTATGTGAATGAGTATGGGGTACATCGTACCCCTACCTATTCACCTGGTGGAAAAAAATGGCAATAAAAAAACACACACAGGCTTCTCATGACGTCACAGTCACATGCTCCCATGACGTCACAGTCACATGCTCCGGGGCCACCCGGAGCATGTGACTGTGACGTCATGAGAAGCCTATATAAATCGCTGCGGAGCAAACAGCCAGCATTACAGCGGGAGGAAGCAACGAGTCAACATCGAGAAGGAGAAGAGGGAAGAAGACGCCGACAGCGATGGAGAAGACCGGCCCCTCCACTAGCAAAAGAGCTGGAAGAAGATAGTGGAGGGGCCGGCAGAAGGAAGAAAGAAAGAACCGGAGAGCGAGAGAAGAAGGCGACGGAGAAGACTGGGCCCCGCTAGCAAAAGAGCTGGAAGAAGATAGCGGAGGCCTGGCAGAAGGAAGGAAGAACCGGAGAGCGCGGAGACCCCCGAAGTCGGAAGAAGACCCCCGGAGCTGTTGCTTTAAAAAGCTGTGTGTGTTTTTTTATTGCCATTTTTTTCCACCAGGTGAATGGGTAGGGGTACGATGTACTCCATACTCATTAAAATAGGGTGGGGGGCCGGGATCTGGGGGCCCTCTTATTAAAGGGGGGGCTCCCGGATTCCGATAAGCCCCCCACCCGCAGACCCCGACAACCAACGGCCAGGGTTGTTGGGAAGAGGCCCTGTCCTCATCAACATGGGGGCAGGGTGCTTTGTTGTGTGGGGGCCGCAGATCGCCTCCCTGCCACAAAGCACCAAACCCCCCATGTTGAGGGCATGTGGGCTGGTACAGTTCAGGAGGGAGGGGGCCGCTCTCTCGTCCCCCCCTCTGCCCCTGCGGAATGCCAGGTTGCGTGCTCGGATAAGGGTCTGATTTGGATTTTGGGGGAACCCCCACGCCGTTTTTTCGGTCTATGGGAGAAATCAAATGTGCTCATTTTAAAGGCTTATATGCATGGTATTGTCATATAAAGTGTTTGGGGACCTGGGTCCTGCCCCAGGGGACATGTATCAATGCAAATTTTTAATAATGCTTAAAGTGAAACAATAAAAGTGAAATATTCCTTTAAATTTCGTACCTGGGGGGTGTCTATAGTATGCCTGTAAAGTGGCAAATTTTTCCTGTGTTTAGAACTGTCCCACAGCAAAATGACATTTCTAAAGGAAAAAAAGTAATTTAAAACTACTCGCGGCTGTAATGAATTGTCGGGTCTCGGCAATACAGATAAAATTAATTGAAAAAAAAAACGGCATGGGTCCCCCCCCCAGTCCATTACCAGGCCCTTTGGGTCTGGTATGAATATTAAGGGGAACCCCGAACCACAATCCCCAAACATCTAAAATTGTAGTAATTATGATCTTCATGTAGGCAAAAGAAAAAAAAATGTTTTGTACCCTTATAAAGCTTTAAGTTTGTCTGAGGTAGACCCTCAGAAATAAAAGTCATGCTCCTAATATTTGAGTTGCTGCCCTGTTAATGCCTAAACTTTATTGTCCCACCTATTGGGAGTGCATACCTATAGCATAACAGAGTCCTGTAATTAATTATACCCCTATTATCTTTCTTCATTGGTAATTGCTATTAGGTATGAGCCGAACACCCCCCGGTTCGGTTCGCAGCAGAACATGCGAACAGGCAAAAAATTTGTTTGAACACGCGAACACCGTTAAAGTCTATGGGACACGAACATGAAAAATCAATAGTGCGAATTTTAACCAGTTCAGATCCGCGCTATAGCCGAAAGATGGCTGCAGCGCGGACCTGAACTGCCGGGTGGACGTCCCCAGGATGTCCTCTTGTTTACTTCCGCAATGCACGCCCGCTGTGGCACGCATCGCGGAAAAGCTGTGCCCGCTGTATCGCGCGGGTGCCGATGCGCGTGCCTGGCGGCCGCAATGTCCGCCAGGTACCCGCGATCGGATGTCACAGAGACAGGGACGTGGATCTCTGTGTGTAAACACAGAGATCCACGTCCTGCTAGGGAGAGGAGACTGATCATATTGACAACCATCAGTCACCTCCCCCAGTCAGTCCCCTCCCCCCACAGTAAGAATCACTCATGAGGAAACATATTTAACCCCTTCCCGCCCCCTAGTGGTTAACCCCTTCACTGCCAGTCACATTTATACAGTAATCAGTGCATTTTTATAGCACTGTTCGCTGTATAAATGTGAATGGTCCCAAAATCGTGTCAAAAGTGTCCGATGTGTCCGCCTCAATATCGCAGTCCTGACAAAAATTGCAGATCATCGATATTACTAGTGGAAAAAAATAAAAAATAAAAATGTCATAAATCTATCCCTTATTTTGTAAACGCTATAACTTTTGCGCAAAACCAATCAATAAACGCTTATTGCGATTTTTTTTTATACCAAAAATATGTAGAAGAATACGTATCGGACTAAACTAAAAGAAAAAAAATGTAAAAAAAAATTGGGATATTTATTATAGCAAAAAGTAAAAAAGATTGTGTTTTTTTTTTCTAAATTGTCGCTCTTTTTTTGTTTATAGCGCAAAAAAATAAAAACTGCAGAGGTGATCAGATACCACCAAAAGAAAGCTCTATTTGTGGGAAAAAAATGATAAAAATGTAATTTGGGTGCAGTGTTGTATGACCGCGCAATTGTCATTCAAAGTGCGTCAGCGCTGAAAGCTGAAAATAAGTGCCCAGTAAGGAAGTGGTTAAAGGTTAATATGCAAGTTATTGTCATAAAAAGTGTTTGGGGACCTGTGTCCTGTCCCAGGGGACATGTATCAATGCAAAAAAAAGTTTTAAAAACCGACGTTTTTCGGGAGCAGTGATTTTAATAATGCTTAAAGTGAAACAATAAAAGTGAAATATTCCTTTAAATTTCGTACCTGGGGGGTGTCTATAGTATGCCTGTAAAGTAGCGCATGTTTCCCGTGTTTAGAACTGTCCCTGCACAAAATGTAATTTCTAAAGGAAAAAAAGTCATTTAAAACTACTCGCGGCTCTAATTAATTGTCAGGTTCAGGCAATACAGATAAAAGTCATTGAAAAAAATGAGAGAGCGCCCCCCTCCTGAACCGTACCAGGTCACATGCCCTCAACATGGGGAGGATGCTTTGGGGTCCAAAGCACCATATCCCCATGTTGATGGGGACAAGGGCCTCATCCCCACAACCCTTGCCCAGTGGTTGTGGGGGTCTGCGGGCGGGGGGCTTATCGGAATCTGGAAGGCCCCTTTAACAAGGGGAACCCCAGATCCCCCCTATGTAAATTGGTAACGGGGTACATTGTACCCCTACCATTTCACAAAAAAAGTGTCAAAAATGTTAAAAAACACAAGAGACAGCTTGGTACTAGTCCTTTATTAAAAAAGACAAAAAATTCCAGCGACGTACACCCATTCTCGACCCGACGATACCGAAAAAAAAGAAGCCACTACTGATGCCTCATAGGTGGTTCCTGTCGAATGACGCTACACCGTGACAGCTTTTAAACAGCTGAGGGCGGGGCCACCCGTGACTTTACGCGGGTGACCCCGCCCCCTCTGACACCACGTGGGTTAGCTGCGGTTTCCCCGTGGCGTCAGATGGGGCGGGGCAACCCCATCCATTACCCTTATCATCTCCATCTTTTACCCTTATCTCCCGACTACTGTCCACCACCATTTATTAACCTCATCATCTCCATCCATTACCCTCATCATCTCCCGACTACTGTACACCACCATCTATTACCCCCATCATCTCCCGACTACTGTCCCACCACCATCTATTACCCCCATCATCTCCCAACTACTGTCCCACCACCATATATTAAACTCATCATCTCCATCCATTACCCTCATCATCTCCCAACTACTATACACCACCATCTCCATCTTTTACCCCCATCATCTGCAGACTACTGTCCACCACCATCTATTACCCCCATCGTCTCCAGACTACTGTACACCACCATCTATTACCCCTATCATCTCCATCCATCGACCCCATCATCTCCTGACTACTGACTACTGTCCCACCAACATCTATTAACCTCATCATTTCCATCTTTTACCCCCATCATCTCCCGACTACTGTCCCACCACCATCTATTAATCTCATAATTTCCATATATTACCCTCATCATCTCCCGACTACTGTACACCACCATCTATTACCCCATCATCTCCATCTTTTACCCCCATCATCTGCAGACTACTGTACACCACCACCATCTATTAACCTCATCATCTCCATCTATTGCCCTCATCATCCCCCGACTACTGTCCACCACCATTTCATTAACCTCATCATCTCCCGACTACTGTACACCACCATCTATTACCCGTGACGAGTAACTCCGCCCTCATCTAATGCCACGGGAAACTGCAGGAAACCCCTGTGGCATCAGAGGGGGCGGGTCACCCGCATACATCATAGGTGGCCCCGCCCTCAGCTATTTAAGAGCTGTCACATGGGTGTAGCGTCATTCGACGGGAACCACCTATGAGGCATCAGTAGCGGCTTTTTTTTTTGTATCGTCGGGTCGAGAATGGATGTACATCGCTGGAATTTTTTTTTTCTCCAAGCTGTCTCGTATTTTTTTACATTTTTGACACTATTTTTGTGAAATGGTAGGGGTACAATGTACCCCATTACCAATTTAAATAGGGGGGCCGGGATTTGGGGTTCCCCTTGTTAAAGTGGACTTCCAGATTCCGATAAGTCCCCCACCCGCAGACCCCCACAACCACTGGGCAAGGGTTGTGGGGATGAGGCCCTTGTCCTCATTAACATGGGGACATGGTGCTTTGGACCCCAACGAATCCTCCCCATGTTGAGGGCCTGCCAGGTTGCGTGCTCGGATAAGGGTCTGGTATGGATTTTTTGGGGGAACCCTACGCCATTTTTTTTCATTTTGTTGCAGGGTTCCCCTTAATATCCATACCAGACCTGAAGGGCCTGATATGGAATTTGGGGGGACCCCCACGCAATTTTTTTTAATTTTGGTACGGGGTTCCCCTAAATATTCATACCAGACCCAAAGGGCCTGGTAATGGACTGGGGGGGGGACCATGCTGTTTTTTTCAATGACTTTTATCTGTATTGCGGGACCCGACAATTCATTATAGCCACAAGTAGTTTTAAATGACTTTCTCTTTCGTTCATGGACGGACACAGCATCTTAAATCTTGACATTAGGGTTATGCTGCCTCCTATCAGGAGAGGACTAGGCAGAACATGTAAAACATGTAAAAACAGCAAAGCTGAACAGCCCCGCCCAGGCGGCGGTCCTACTGGCTATAACCCTTCACACTGCACTCATCAGCTCAGTTTTTTTCTGCCTAGCATAGGAGAAGGACCTGGCTCCCTGTGGGGACCATTGGTCCTGGAGATTTTTTGCTTTTTTCCTGCTTTTTTGATCAACAGCCGGCTGGGTGACAGGCTGGATAATATAGATTCTTGTAGTCTCCCCAGTCCGGCCATCGAGCGTGAGAAGGCTTTAGCTGCGCACTGGGTCGGCCACAACATTCCCCGTTGCTCCAGGGGTGTCCGGTGAGCTATATGCTCCGGGGCACACATATGACCGGGCTACTAATGTCTGAGTCACAGTGTGCCAGGCCGACAGCCACCCTGTACTGCTCGGGTGATGGGTCTGTCCGGAATGCTTCCAGCAGTGTTTGCAGGACAAGTAAGTAGTGTTCCTCCTGTTTCAGCATCAAGCCTATCTGTGAAATATATTGTACATTCAGTAATATGATATCTATTAGAAAAATAAAACAATGAGAGGGGCGCCTCTGAGAAAGTATCAGATAAAACTTTAATAAAATGTAGTATTCACTCACATGTAGGAATTGGGAGTAGAATTCACATTCACAGCTGGGTAGAAGTATAAGGGTGGGACTGCAGGTCACAGCAAGTCCATCAAAGCTGGCACCACAGTAAGTCCTGGCAGGAAGAACGTGGGGGGACAGAGCACTGCAAGGGATACTTCTATAGCCCAATAATGTTCATACCAAGTTCAGCAAAAGAAAGTCCATCTGGCCTTGGTATTGGTTCCAAAATAGATGGATAAGGGGAAGGAACGTCAGGGCCAGATGGCTGGCTGCGCTGCGGCTGAGGAGACTCGTCTAGCTTCCAGCATGTAATAGAAGCACACGGCCGTGTGATCGGTGATCAGGACGAGGCTTGGTCAGCAAAACAAAACGCGGCGCCGGGCTGTGACGTCATCGACATGCGACCCGTTTCAGAGCGGGCTTCGCTATTGGTGGACGAATAGCGGCACTCCTTTCTCAAGCATAGGATGATTCTTATTAGATGAACAGATCTTTTCTCTGAGTGTGTTTTTGACCTTGTATACGCATAACTACTGGAACACAAGTTAAGCCAGTCCATGGGTCACCGGCCCAGTCTGAAGCTCCATGACCGGGTCACAGAGCTGAAGAACGGGGAGAGGTAAGTGTAAACAGACCTTTCCCCATGCTTCCTAGTGGCATATCAGTGATCGTCTGTTCCCTGTCATAGGGAACGACGATCAGTGATGTCACACGCCAAGCAACGCCCCCCTACAGTAATAATCACACATTAGGTCACACTTAACCCCTACAGCGCCACCTAGAGGTTAAACCCTTCACTGCCAGTGTAATTTTCACAGTAATCAGTGCATATTTATAGCACTGATCGCTGTAAAAATGACAATGGTACCAAAAATGTGTCAAAGGTGTCCGATGTGTCCGCCATAATGTCGCAGTCACGATAAAAATCGCTGATCGCCGCCATTACTAGTAAAAATAAAATTAAATGCCATAAAACTATGCCCTATTTTGTAGACGCTATAACTTTTGCGCAAACAAATCAATAAACGCTTATTGCGATTCTTTTACCAAAAATACGGCCTAAACTCTTTTGGGGATATTTATTATAGCAAAAAGTAAAAAATATGTCATTTTTTTTCAAAATTTTCGCTATATTTTTGTTTATAGCGCAAAAAAGAAAAACCGCAGAGGTGATCAAATACCACCAAAAGAAAGCTCTATTTGTGGGAAAAAAATTACATAAATTTTGTTTGGGAGCCACGTCGCACGACCGCGCAATTGTCAATTAAAGCGACGCAGTGCCAAATTGCAAAAAGGGGCCTGGTCCTTTAGCTACAAAATGGTCCGGGGCTTAAGTGGTTAATTTAGTTATGCAACACCAACACAATCTGCTGTGCTTTTCAGAGAATATTGAACTGTTCAAATCAGTCCCTGCCTTTGACAATATAGTGCCCCTAGCAGATGGATACACAATACACAGACATATACTTGAATAAGCCGCGTAGCTGAATTCAGGTTCATTTGCTCAAAATGTTATTATGTTGTGCATACTTACAGCTTACAGCTTCTCAATTATCTTTTATAACTGTGAAGACTTTAAAAAGCTTTTAAGGGCTCCAACCACTAAAATATCCCATGAAGTTCAGAGTAAATGATAAGGGACATATAATTTAGGTTTGATCAGACAGTGTCACAGTAGTATGCAATGTCTTATCAAATGGTAGCATATATTTATTTTTATAATTCATTTGATCTACTATTTGTAATGTGAAACAGTGAAAAGGGTATGAACAAGTGTGAGTTATTCATGTTCAGTGAAAGGTCAGGTGAGGTCAGAAGCACTTTTGGTGTAAAAAAAGAAGGAATTTTAGTTTCTGTCAGCAGAAGGCAGCAAAGAGAATGCAGACATCAGTCTATGACAGGGGTCTCCAAACTGCGGCCCGAGGGCCAGATGTGGCCCTTTGCTAGCCTTAATCCGGCCCTTGGGGCACAATTCCTTCTACTGATATGAGGCACTATTCCTCCCACTGACACCAACAATGGGGCACTATATCTTCCACGGATACCAATGATGGGATATTATTCCTCCTACTCATAGGGGGAATACTCCTCCTATTGACCACCAACCCTGAGGTCATATTTATTCTCACTGATGCTGGGCCCGTGACATTTTCTGCTCCTGCTGGGCACAATCCGGCCCTCCCAAAGTCTGAAGGACAAAAAAGTGGCCCTTTGTTTGAAAAGTTTGGAGACCCCTGGTCTATGAAAATGTAGGATGAAAGTGATTGTTTAAAGTGGATGATAACTCACATTTTTATTTACATATGATTTTCCTAAAAAGTAGCTATCACAAGCCATACTATACTAGAAAGGTTACTATCAACATAGGAGTAGCTAAGCTTTTCTGGGTCTTAAATTTTAAAAAAAATAACTAGAGTTGAGCGGACACCTGGATGTTCGGGTTCGACGGGTTCGGCCGAACTTCGGAAAAAAGTTCGGGTTCGGGACCGAACTTTAACCCGAACCCGGACCCGAACCCGAACCCCATTGAAGTCAATGGGGACTCGAACTTCTAAGGACTAAAAAGGCTCTAAAAAAGTAATGGAAAGGGCTAGAGGGCTGCAAATGGCAGCAAAATGTTGTTAAGAGCATGGCAAGTGCTCTGCAAACAAATGTGGATAGGGAAATAACTTAAAATAACATAAAAAAAATAAAAAAATAAAAAAATATGCTGGAGGCCCCCTTTTCAGCAGAAGAGGTACGGGAAGTCATTAAGAACCTCAGAAACTCAACGGCACGATGCCACACATATGGTGGGAATGCCCCAGAATATGCCCTTTCTGGAATAAATTATTCAATTTAATGGATAAGCTAGTGGGAAAATAAAATACTTTGAAATAAAAATGTAGCGGGGTGCTAAATTTAAGGGAAGTGTTTGAGTGGTAAATAGGCTCAAACACCCTAATTCTGTAGGATTCATGGACCATTTTGTCCTCGGGGGACAGTATTGGTGTGCAGTTCCCTGCGGCCTACAGGTGGCGCTGCCATGGTAGGCTAGGGTTGAACCGCCGATACAGTGCTGTGCCTTTTGTGTCCCCTCTTGGCAGTAGTACAGCGGGGCGGGGAACCTGCTGTGCATGCCGGGAGAGCATATAAAAGGGGCAGACCTTTGGCCTGGGGGCTGATGTCCAGTGGGGTCCACGCCCAGGTGCCTTCGGCCTGGGTGCATGTGTTCCTGTTCCATCTCGGGTACCTTTAGCCCAGGGTGAGGTACTATCCTGGAGTTCCTGCTGCCCTGGGTATGGAGGCCTAGGTGCGGGAGTAAAGCCTGGAGTCCAGAGCCTTCGTCTGGAGTCCGCTAAGGGTCGAGGAGTCTTAGGGTGCCGCCTCGTGTAGGGGACCATGTTCCAGGGAAGGGAGGATCATTCTGATGGACCGATACGGGAGTCACGGTGAAGGAAGGGTCTGTTGACTCCCTGGAGAGATGTCTTCCCCTTGATATGGGCTAGGTTCGTAGAAGGAGAAGCTCAAGGTCATCTTGACTGTATCAGAGGCCTTATTCACCCGGCCCGTGGCAGGGGCCTTATACACCCTGGTCTGTGGCAGAGACCAAAGTTCTCCAGGTCCGTGGCAGGGGCCTTGTACACCCGGTCTGTGGCAGAGACCAACCTCAAGGTCTGTGGCAGAGACCGTGCACCTAAAACTGTTTGAGAAACCTAAGCAGTGAAGTGAATCTGCTACGTTTGTGCCTGGACCTCCTCCACACCTTAAGCTGTCCTGTTTCTTTGCTCTAACCTTTTCTATCCGAGTAGAGTTTATTTTGCCATGAGAGAATAAGAGTTGTAATTTCAGCTGGTGTGGACATTGACTTTACTGGGAATTAAAGGACTTGCCTCTACCTACAGTAGAGGTGAGAATCATCCTCTGGAGGAGTTTTGACTCCGGCTGTGGACACGGCCCATCAAGTACACCGCTCAACCTCTTTATATAGGAGGGTACGGGCTGGTAGTGCGGTGTGCCTTTCTCCCTCCTGCGAGGAGCCAACAACATAAAGGCAGGTAAGGGGGAAAGGATCTGTGCGCTACAAAAAATAAAATAAAAATTATAATCTTGACCTAGGAGGACGAGGTCCATATGGAGTAGGAGGTTGAGGTGGCGGTGGATGTGGCTGTGTAGGTGGAAGCGGCGGTGGAGGAGGACGAGGTAGCCAACACTGGTTCAAAAATACAACAATGGCTGGGTAAGGCCGGTGATGTGTCGAATTCTGTCCCCCGTCAAATAGTGTCCACCCTGTACTGCGCTTGCTCAGTATGTAGGACAAGGGGATTTAGAAAATCTCCCAAGACGAACGGCGCCTGCGTGGTGAGTTCAGGTGAAGGCCACACCATCCGTGGTTCAAGCCGAACCAAGTGAGGCCGTGCCCGAAGTGTGGCGATCGAACCGAGCCTGTGAGGGGCCCTGTTACTATGTGCTACCGTATGTCCACTTGGATGGTGGGGCTTGAACCTGCTCTCACAGCGCAGGCGCCGTTCATCTTCAGAGATTTTGTGAATCTCCTTGTCCTCTGTACTGCGCAAGCGCTGCGCCTTCGCAGTATGGGCCGGACACAATCCGATGGCCGGACAGTTTTTGTCACAACACCGGTATACATGTCTATATGTCTATTCTGCACAAGGTACGGACAAGTCCTGTGGGATCCATGCCTGGTTCATTTTAATGAACGTGAGCTTGTCCACATTGGCTCTGGACAGACGGCTGCGCTTGTCTGTGATAACGCCCCCTGCCGTGCTAAATACACGTTCAGATAATACACTGGCTGCAGGGCAGGCCAGCACCTCCAAGGCATAAAGGGCAAGCTCAGGCTATGTGCCCAATTTGGAGACCCAGAAGTTAAAGGGGGCAGACCCGTCATTCAGTACGTGTAGGCCTGTGGACACATACTGCTCAACCATGTTGGTGAAATGCTGCCTCCTGCTAAGACGTTCCATCTCAGCTGGTGGTGCTGGTTGTTGTGGCATGCTGACAAAGCTTTTCCACATTTCAGCCATGCTAAGCCTGCCTTCTGAGGTGCTGCCGGTGCCCCGGCTGCGTTGGTGACCTCTTCCTCCTCCTCTGCCTTCGCCTTGTGCTTCCACCATACGCCCGCTGTCAGGTGGGAATGCCACCAGCAGCGCGTCTACCAGCGTGCGCTTGTACTCGCGCATCTTACGATCCCGCTCCAGTGAGGGAATTAAGGACGGTACGTTGTCCTTGTAATGGGGATCCAGCAGGGAGGCCACCCAGTAATCAGCACCAGTTAAAATGTGGGCAACTCGGCGGTCATTGCTGAAACACTGCAGCATGTAATCGCTCATGTGTGCCAGGCTGCCCAGAGGCAAAGAAAAGCTGTCCTCTGTGGGAGGTGTATCGTCTGTGTCCTCTGTATCCCCCCAGCCACGCACCAGTGATGGCAACGAGCTGGTCTGGGTGCCACCCTGCTGTAAAATGGCTCCTCCTCCTCCTCCTCCACCTCGTCATCCTCCAGAACTGTGCCCTTTCTGCCGGACAATTGTGTACCTGGCGTTTGTTGGTGCAGGAACCCACCCTCGTAGCCACTTGTGAAAGACTGCCCTGAAAGCCTTTGAAATGATCCCGCTTCCTCCTCCTCCTCCTCATCCTCCTGTGCCACATCCTCTTCCATCATCGCCCGAAGCGTTTTTTCAAGGAGGCATAGAACTGGGATAGTAACGCTAAGAACGGCGTCATTGGCACTGGACATGTTGGTGGAGTACTCGAAACAGCGCAACAAGGCACACAGGTCTCGCATGGAGGCCCAGTTATTGGTGGTGAAGTGGTGCTGTTCCGCAGAGCGACTCACGCGTGATTGCTGCAGCTGAAACTCCACTATCGCCTGCTGCTGCTCGCACAGTCTGGCCAGCATGTGCAAGGTGGAGTTCCACCTTGTGGGCACGTCACATATGAGGCGGTGAGCGGGAAGGCCGAAGTTACGCTGCAGCGCTGACAGGCGAGCAGCAGCAGGGTGAGAACGCAGAAAGTGCGCACACACAGCCCGCACTTTCTGCAGCAGCTCTGGCATATTGGGGTAATTTTTAAGGAACCTCTGGACCACCAAGTTCAGCACATGCGCCAGGCAAGGGATGTGCGTCAAACCGGCTAGGCCCAGAGCTGCTACGAGATTTTGCCCATTATCGCACACCACCAGGCCGGGCTTGAGGCTCACTGACAGCAACCACTCATTGGTCTGTTGTTCCATGTCCCTCCACAACTCCTGCGCGGTGTGGGGTTTTACCCCCAAACAGGAAAGTTTTAAAACTGCCTGCTGTCGTTTACCCCTGGCTGTGCTGAAGTTGGTGGTGAAGGTGTTACGCTGACCGGATGAGGAGGCGGTAGAGGATGAGGAAGCGGAGTAGGAGGAGTTAGCAACAGGAGGCAAACTGAAGCGCCCTGCAATCCTCGGTGGTGGAAGGACATGCGCCAAACTGCTATCTGCCTCAGGCCCAGCCGCCACTGCATTTACCCAGTGTGCTGTTAGGGAGATATAACGTCCCTGACCGTGCTTACTGGTCCACGCATCCGTAGTTAGGTGGACCTTGCCACAGATGGCGTTGCGCAGTGCACACCTGATTTTGTCCCCCACTTGGTTGTGCAGGGAAGGGATGGCTCATCTGGAAAAATAGTGGCGGCTGGGCGCGACGTACTGTGGGACAGCCAATGCCATCAGGCTTTTAAAACTCTGCATCTCCACCATACGGAATAACACATTTCAAAGGCCAGGAGTTTTGAAATGCTGGCATTCAGGGCCAGGGATCGCGGGTGGCTAGGGGGGTACTTCCTCTTCCGCTCCAATGTTTGGGAGATAGAGAGCTGAACGCTTCCATGGGACATTGTGGAGATGGTTGGTGACCCAGGTGGTAGTGTTGCTGGCAGATCCTCTGTTTGCGGGGTGGCAGGTGCCACTGTCACTACAGAGGTGGATGAAGAGGCCGAGACTGCAGCAGAAGAGGAAGCAGGAGGAGCCAGAGACCTTTCTTGGTTTTTGAGGTGTCTACTCCACTGCAGCTCGTGCTTTGCACTTAGATGCCTGGTCATGCTGGTTGTGCTCAGGTTGAGAACGTCTATGCCTCGCTTCAGCCTCTGATTGCACAGCCTGAAAACCACTCGTGTCTTGTCATCAGCACATTGTGTGAAGAACTGCCACGCTAGGGAACTCCTTGGACCTGGCTTTGGTGTGCTCGGTCCCTTGCTGTGTTGGGCAGTAGCAGACATACTGTCTAGGGGACGGACGCTCCGCTTTTGCACCCTGCTCCCTCTTCTGCTGTGCTGGTGGCTCTGTGCGACCACCGCCTCTTCCTCCAAACTACACTGGTCACCTGCATAACGTTGATTCCATGTGGGGTCGAGGACCTCATCGTCCTCCACATCATCTTCCACCCAGTCTTCACCCCTGCCCTCCTTGTCTGTCTGCACAATTGCGAAAGCAGCAGCAGTTGGCACCTGTGTTTCGTCATCATCCGAGACGTACTGCGATGGTCCTCCCATGTACTCATCATGAAACATAAGTGGTTGGGCATCGGTGCACTCAATCTCTTCCACTTCTGGGGCAGGGCTAGGTGGATGGCCCTGGGAAACCCTGCTAACAGAGTCATCAAAAAGCAGAAGAGACTGCTGCATGATTTGGGGCTTAGACTGCTTGGCTGATTTGCAAGGGGGTGAGGTGAAAGACTGATGGACATGGGTTTCAGGTGCCAACTCTGATCTTTCATCAGAAGAGTGGGTGGAAGACAATGTGAAGGAACCCGAGGCACTGTCAGCAACCCAATCTACTATCGCCTGTACTTGTCCTGGCCTAAACATTCGTACAGCCTCATTAGGCGCGACAAAATACCGCCGCAGGCTCGGTCGCCTACTCGCACCTGAGGAAGGTGTTTCACTTGTGCGTGTATCTGGCACAGATCCACCACGTCCTCTCCCTGCAACAGGAGCTCCACCAGCAGCACCACGACCGGGGCCACCACGTCCCTTTGACCTTCTCCTCATATTTTCCAAATTTAGGATGTTGCCCTAAATGGGTGTTTTTGGAAGAGCAGAACACACCCACAGTACGTAACCGCTGAATCGCACAGCTACAGAACTGCAGAAAATGCTATTCAAAAAATATGTTGTTTTTTTAGTATAGCACAGTAGGAGAAAACTATATAGAAATTGTTTATTTCACACACCTCCAAATATGTATAACACACTGCAAACTATTTTTTGTGCCCCTAAACGGCGTTTTTTGGAAGAGCAGAACACACCCACAGTACGTAACCGCTGAATCGCACAGCTACAGAACTGCAGAAAATGCTATTCAAAAAAAATGTTTTTTTTTTTTAGTATAGCACAGTAGAAGAAAACTATTTAGAAATTGTTTATTTCACACACCTCCAAATATGTATAACACACTGCAAACTATTTTTTGTGCCCCTAAACTGCGTTTTTTGGAAGAGCAGAACACACCCACAGTACGTAACCGCTGAATCGCACAGCTACAGAACTGCAGAAAATGCTATTCAAAAAAAATGTTGTTTTTTTAGTATAGCACAGTAGAAGAAAACTATTTAGAAATTGTTTATTTCACACACCTCCAAATATGTATAACACACTGCAAACTATTTTTTGTGCCCCTAAACAGCGTTTTTTGGAAGAGCAGAACCCACCCACAATACGTAACTGCTGAATCGCACAGCTACAGAACTGCAGAAAATGCTATTCAAAAAATATGTTGTTTTTTTAGTATAGCACAGTAGGAGAAAACTATTTAGAAATTGTTTATTTCACACACCTCCAAATATGTATAACACACTGCAAACTATTTTTTGTGCCCCTAAACGGCGTTTTTTGGAAGAGCAGAACACACCCACAGTACGTAACCGCTGAATCGCACAGCTACAGAACTGCAGAAAATGCTATTCAAAAAAAATGTTGTTTTTTTAGTATAGCACAGTAGGAGAAAACTATATAGAAATTGTTTATTTCACACACCTCCAAATATGTATAACACACTGCAAACTATTTTTTGTGCCCCTAAACTGCGTTTTTTGGAAGAGCAGAACACACCCACAGTAAGTAACCACTGAATCGCACAGCTACAGAACTGCAGAAAATGCTATTCAAAAAAAAATGTTGTTTTTTTAGTATAGCACAGTAGGAGAAAACTATATAGAAATTGTTTATTTCACACACCTCCACATATGTATAACACACTGCAAACTATTTTTTGTGGCCCTGAATGGCTCTTTTTGCAAGCGTACATTAAAGTGCAATTTTTTTTTTTTTTTTTTTGCCCTAAACGGGTCTTTTTTTGCACGAGCAAAATAAAATGCAAATTTTTTATTTTTTTTGCCCTATGGGTCTTTTGGAAAAGAGCATAAAAGAGTGCCTTCCCCCCCCCCCCCCCTAAAAGTTAGATTTTCTCTGACACTGGGCTCATGGCAGTGTAAAAAGACTGTGCACTGCAACACAAACAGGTAAACCTATGCAGATCACTGATTTTAATCTCTGAATCTGGACTCCTATATAATATATCTCTCTCCCTGAAAGCACCAACAGGAACCTGGCCCTACACTACACTATCTCTCTATCTTTTCCCTCAGATTGCAGAATCAGGACTACCTCATGTATTTTACAATCTCTCCCTATTAGCAACAGCAGCAGCCAAGATCCTCTCCCTATCTATTCTGAAGCAGAGTGACGTGTGTGCTGTGTGCCTCTAGCTTATATAGAAGCTGGGTCACATGTTGCACTGACCAATCACAGCCATGCCATTAGTAGGCATGGCTATGATGGCCTCTAAGGGCACACCAGCTAATCAAAAGGTGATTGGCTGGCCCCTGAAGCATTTCTAAATGCGTAATTAGATTGCCGAACCCGAACCCGGACTTTTGCGCAAAGTCCGGGTTCGGGTTCGCGTTCGGGAAAAAGCTAAAGTTCGGTACGGACCCGAACTTTACAGTTCGGGTTCGCTCAACACTAAAAATAACGCATATTTAAACCCAAGAGCAAAAATTTTATATATTGTAGATTAGCAGTCCTTAGACATAGCGGTTGATTCCATTTTCTTTTTACTTCAGGTAAGTACATTTTCTACAAGTGCAAAAAAACGATTGATCCTGACAGAAATCTAGTGTCTGTGACTTTCTGTTAAGTGATATCTCAAATAATGCTATCAGCCTTTCCAGTTATCTTCTGTGAATTACAAAACATCTTATTCTTGTGCAATGGTGATGAGGAGCCTCAAACAGCTCCGTTCACAGACATTGTGTAAGGGGCCAATCCGAAGGTCTCTGTAAATTAGGATGACTGTCATTGGTCATAGAGGGTACAAAACAGTGATTACATGATGTGTGTATGCATCTGAGAGATAGTGAGTGAGTTTACTTTGGTTTCTGAGCAGATTTTTATTTTTAACTAAAAGTGGCGTTTTTGTTTTTCTTTGTAAATGTTTCAAAACTTAAAAATATGTTTAGAAGACATAGCAAAGGATTTGTAGAAACCTGATCTTGATAAGTCATAGTGCAATGACTTATTGTAAAATATGTAGTAGCCTAAAGTGGAAGCTTGTTATCATGGAAACTGCAAGATCTGTTTACCAAGCTGTCTTTCGTTCTTGCGTCCTTGCTCTAGCTTGCTCTTGAGAAATGTGTCTTTTGTTTGCAGTTTAAATACCTTCCTGATTGGATAACACCTGTTGTTGTTCTCTGTTTCACATATTTATTGCAATCATTTTCCGTGGTTATTTTTTGGGCTTGTCCACAGTTTTATTACATTTTCATCAGTGCTCCCTTCAGACCTTTTACACATGGTCAAGAAATTCTGTTCAATTTTTTTATGTAGTTAAAATTCATTTTGACACTCTGTTTTAATTCAAGCTATTAGAAATAATGCCATTTCTCAATGGAGTCACAAAGCCTACATATCACACTGCTAAACAAGCTAGGCCATTCTTCACCATACAAAATGTCAAAAGCACTTATGAGTGATTTCAGGCAAGGCCATATGACTAACGAGCAGGCCCTTAACAGCAAAGTACTGTAATTTACATTTACTGTATATGGAGCCTGGGATATGTACATAAGACATTTCAAACCAGTTCATCATGCACTTAAAAGCCTTAAATGATCAACATCACATTGGTTGCAATTTTAGAAATATACTCTTATATTAGGCTGGGAGCAAGGCAACAAATACTTTTCCAGGAAGTTAAAAGTGATACACATTTTTATTGTCTCTTATAAAGTAATATATTGATGCTCCAAATCACTCTCCGGTATGTATGTTTACGAGTAGGCTAAGGTATGTTCTTTTTACTGACTGGAGGCTTAGTTAAAAATCGAACTTTATATATGCAAGAAACGTCTCTGAATTGAATAAATAATTATTTCTGTCTTGCAAATCATGCATCTCACTAGGTATTTAAAGGTCTAGACAGAATCATGATGCATTGTCAAGATTTTCTGAAAGCAAAATGATAGATCTTGCTATAATGAAGCTAAAATGTTACCTGCAGTTTATTGCAGGCTTGATTTTTTGTTTTAAAGATAAAAATCCTTTTATTGCTATTATGACTTTTGCTGGGATTATTTTTAGTACGAGCAATACCAAAAACATTTGATAAAGGTTTTTTTTTCTTATTATTTAAAAAAAAAATTTGAGTGGTCTCTTCTAAATCTTTAGCCACATTGAATATGATTTGTAATGCATGGATTCGTTGTATTACCTGTTATAGTTTTTTGTTGTTAGAAAATAAAATGAATCCCTGCACTCCGGGCTACTTTTACTGTTTAATATGTGGCCGCAGGGGTCACCTTAGATATGTTTTTATGCTGAAAACAGCTTTTTTAAACAACCTATAAAGACAGTGCAGTGGTCTGGACCTGCACCCTGGGATTTAGCAGTGGAGCCTGTAATGAGCCACTCACCTTGAGCAGTATATAAATCTCCCCGTATAATTTCATATAAATTGCTATATTTATTTTATATAAAAAAAATATATGTCTGCAGTACTTTATAGAATCATCATAATGAACCTGAATTTTGTCATACATTTAGAGAGTATTGAAGGCCAAAACTTTTTTTCTATTTGAATAGAGTAGAGAATGGTTACCCCTTGTAGCCGGCGCCTCCTGGTCCTTTAAGGGGTTTCAGATCCTGAGAGGCGGGGCAGGGTTTATGATCATGTGGCTGTCACAGCGGTCACATGATCTGAAAGCTCCCAATCATTAGAAACGTTTGTGAGCTTTCTGTTAGCCGCTGGTAACTGTGTTGCATGCAGGATGCACGTTCTCGGCACAGCTGTGTCAGCAAATTAACGCAAATATGCGGACACTTGGTGCCAAGGCCCACCCACCGAGGGGCAGCATTATTGTATACCGTCTGTGCCTAGGGTTAAAATCCCTGTAAAGTTTTTTATTATCTGTTCCCTTGTATTTCCCATCAGCTCCTGTCCTATAGGCACAGCAGCAATCCAGGCAAAATCTTTACAAAGTGAGAAGAAACTCACCCTTAGACAGTTTTCACTGAGATACGTGCCCCCACTACAAGATTGCTTCAATTTTTTCATATTTTGGCAACAATTCAATGTTTTTTTTATTTCCCTCTTTCTGTTGCAGTGACAGTTATGAGGGCAATCATCCAAATAGGGGCCCAGACAGAGATGTTCATGCATTTCTCTAATGTTATTTTAGTTCTCTATTTTAAAATTCTGTTTCAAGAGATCCATCAAAAATCTTCATATGCAGGCAGGTGAGGTTGAAGCAATACAAATAATAACAATGTTATTGGAATCACTTTCAACTTTTGTACTTCCTTAATCACCAGCATTGCCTGTGATCTTATTGAAGCTGATCTCCCATTATTGACATATATATATGTAGCGGGTATTTTAATTATGTGAGGACTCTGGTGGTGTGAGGTTCCTTGGGGTCCCTGGGTGGCGCTGTTGCCTGGGGCCGGAGTTGAACTCACACCGCGAACCGTGCCTTTTTTGTCCTCCCCTGGAGCTGGTACAGTGGGGCGGGGAACCCGCTGTGGCGCAAAGGGAGAGGTCATAAAAGGGGCGGACTTCCTGATTTGAGGGAGAGAGTCAGAGGATGCGGCCGCACCCAGGCACCTTCAACTTGGGTGCTGGTGTTCCGGTGTTTCAGGCCTAGGTGCCCTTGGCCTAGCTGGAGCAGGGATGGAGTCCATCTCAGGCACCTTTAGCCTTTAGCCTATGGCGGATGCCTGGGGCTCAGTACCTTCGACTGAGTTCCGCGAGGGTGGAGGAATCCGAGGGGGCCCTAACTCCTTGGGTGCCCGTGTCTGAGTTTGTGAGGACTGGTGTGCAGTAACTTCTCTGAACAGCCCGGCGCAGCATCGCTGGTGACGGAGAGGCCTCCACTTCTCCCTTGGACGGATTTCTTCCCCTGACAGGGGCAAAGTGAGCGAAGGTAATTCACGTTCTATATTACCTAGTCAGTGGCAGTGACTATTCACCACTGGTGACAGCACAGTGGGCAGCAGCAAAAAGGGAAAGGATTGTGCCTCAATCTGTCCCCCTCATTTTCCAAAGGAGAAAGATTGTTTTATTGCTTGGCAAGAAGAATAAAACTGAGTTGTACCTAATCACTGTGTGGAACTTGGGTTACTCAAGCAAAGGAGTCAGGGACGAAGGACTGGACTTGACTCTAGGACACCTACACAAAAGCCCAATCTCTGGCCTTCACCTCCCAGTTACGGAGGACACGGGCCGTGGTGTGTTTTATCTCTCTCTCCCAGGTACCCCTTGACAACAGCCATATAACCGATAAAGCAAGGGAGAGGGGTGAGGCCGCTACATATATATATATATATATATATATATATATATATATATATATATATATTACACAGAGGTACCTAGGCTCCCTAACAAACCAGTAAGTTCACAGCAATTTTTTTTTTGTTCAGCCATTTTAGAGTACAGCTTTAGCACAACTACCATTTCTAAATGTTCTATATAACAAAGCAAATTACTTTTTGGGTTCAGTTCTACTTTAATTTTTTTTTAAACAAATACATTTGTGGGAAAATGCAAAAGTGTAGTATTAAATAGTACATATGGTATCAGGTTTTTAGTTCAAACTCTTCTTGCTATCATAGGGGGTTATTTACAAAAGAGCAAACTACAAGTGCAAAGTGCACTTTAAATTGCACTGAAAGTGCACTTGGAAGTGCAGTCGCTGTAGATCTGAGCGGGACATGCAAGGAACATAAAAAACAACATTTTAGCTTGCACATGATTGTATAATAAAATCAGCAGAGCTTCCCCTCATTTCAGATCTACCCCTCAGATTTACAGCGACTGCACTTCCAAGTACACTTTCAGTGCAATTTCAAGTGTACTTTGCACTTGTAGTTTGCACTTGTAGTGCAAAGTGGAGTTGCCTTTCGTAAATAACCCCCATAGTGTTGTATGTGTTGCAGCTATATGAGTTAGTGCAGACTTTTTTCTGTGACTTGTAACAATGCTTCTTCTGCAAATTTAGGAATACTGCTGTGTGTATTGTTAATAGATTTTGGCTTTAGATATAGGTTGGATCATTGAATCAAAGGCAAAAGCCATTAAATTATAACCATGACTGTAAAATGTCATATTCTGCAAGCTCAAGGGAGCGATTATCTGTGAAGTGCATCTGTAATCTCTACCCATGAAAAAAACCTGCTAATTAAAAGAGAAAAGGAGTACATCACATAGTTTGTATGATATTCTGCATGTACAAAGATCATTGATGTACAAATGTACAAATCTAGCTATCTACAGTATCTATCTATCTTTCTATCCATTTATCTATCTATCTATCTATCTATCTAGCTAACTGTTTTTTTTTTGTTTTGTTTTTTTACAATTGTATATTTATTTACATTTTCCAACAAAAATACAAGTAACCAGACTTATTTAATACAAATTATTTTATGCGCATAGGGAATCATTACTGAATCTCAAAGTCTTATCGAACACAAAAGGTTTGAGTGCTCACTGGGCTTCATTTAGTAAAGAAATAAGTCATGCTCACTTTGCAAAGTGAATTTTGCTTTATCATGGTGAATAAGGTGAATCATTAATTCTTACACTTGATTGGGTAATCTTTGCAAAGTAAAATGTCCCATGTGAAAACGAATTACTGATTCCTAATGTAACAAATTCAAAAGCTCCCTTAATATGGCATGTACATATACGGAAACCAAAAATCAGGGTGTGTACTAGATTGAATAAGAGATGCTGAACCTCCTACTCCATAGTGCCACAATTTTAGATAGGAGAAATACTGACATATATTCTCTTATCTCCTAGTACATCTTTTGGGGGTTATGAGCGTTCCTTGTCCCCATCCTAATAGTATTCAAAAATAACACACACAACAATCCTACCATTTATTAAAATCCTAATAAACGTTAAATATTGATTCTCCCAATGAGTTTTCAGTTTACAGAACGCACCCATGTTTTTTTGTTTACGTCCATGCACAAAATATATATATATATATATATATATATATATATATATATATATATATTGTGACAGCAGGCAGGTAAAATCACCAGGTTGCATCCAGGATGGGAGATATATATGTCCTAGATTCAGGCTTTATGCCACCTTATACCACTAGGGGGAGTGCTGGGAGTCTTGCAGGGGAAGAGTTAATGAGCCCAGCTGAAGCAGGTGGGCTCATTAGGGCCTCTACAAGAACTCCCAGCATGCTAAGGGAGATGCTCCATCCTGGAACCAGTTCTGTGTTGTGTAGACTGGGGAGTCTGCTTTCTGTCCTGTGCGGTGAGACAAAGCCTGTGTGGCTAAAACTTCTAAAACAGGGAGATAGGGTCTGGGGCAGCACAAGGCTGCACCTAGTTGTTAGATAGTGAAACTACGTGTGTAGTAAGCGGTCAAGCTGACCAGGATTTCTTTTCATGTTTCTTTTTGTTTTGCTTATATTTTACACTGTATATAGTTTAAATAAACCGCACCTTTTTTTGTTTTTCACCTACAACTCCGTCTGCTGTGCCTGTTTTTGTGTGGTGAACTATCTTAGCTTTTATGTCTCTCCCTCCAAACAAAAACTTGAATCTGTCTTCCACTGCCTGCTTAACATACAAAGTACAGATGATGGTACTCAGGTTTGAGATTGATTCATGCACAGGCTATCCCAAAATGCAAACAGAAGATGCAGTTGCATATGAAGTTTCCTGGAAAATTATACCAACAGCTGAGGAGCAGAAAGTGGAGTGTCATGGGAAACAGTAGAAAAGCCAGAGTTGTATTTGCTGTAATACTACAAGTACATTTATTGCAGTTCCAGTTTATTTCAAAGTGTTTTTCTCACTTTCTAGAGGGATGCTTTTGCATTTTAAGATGCAAATATTGAGCCAGCCCGAGTCGACATTTGCGCTCTATTGTATGTCAATTATGGTGTGCAGCAGTAAGATGTAGAATATCTACAGGAATGTGTATTGATTTCATGTTTATTGTTTAATAAAAAACCTGTTTCAAACTTTTTTTCACTGTTTGTTGAATCTCAGTGTCTCTTTGTAGCAACTTTCAGTAAACCAAGGTTATTTAATGTGCGTTGAATTAGCCTCTTGTATTCTCTGATGGATAGACTAACAACGCAGAAGCACAGTTGGGAGACAGGGAAAGAGCATTGTCAGTCTGTGACAAGAAGTAGCAGAACAAAGATTTTCATGGCAGGATCACCCTTATTTTTTTTTTTATGAAAGCTAATGTTGAAGCTTTCATGAAATTTTAGAGATTATGTTTACATTAACTAAGCTCCAACATTGATACTGTAGTGATACAATATTTTAGTGCTCCCTTAAGCCCAGTTTACACATGACCTCCGGAAGGTTTTACCCCCTTCATAAACAGACCATGTTTTACTATTCAGCACTGTGCTAATTTAACTTGTAATTGCACAGTCATTTGTTTTACACAAACATAGCTTTCTTTTGGTGGTGTTTGATCACCTCCTGGTTTATTTATTTTTATGCTATATAAATAATATAATACTTAACATTTTGAAAAAAAATATTTTCTACTTTCTGTTACAAAACATATCCAATAAATTCTATTTGTTTTCATGAATTTAGGCCAAAATGCATTCTGCTAAATGTCTTTGGTAAAACCCAACATGTATAATAATTGGTTTGAGTGAAAGTTATAGCGTCTACAAACTAGGGTATATATATATATATATATATATATATATATATATATATATATATATATATATACACACTATATTGGCAAAAGTATTGGGACACCTGCCTTTACACACACATGAACTTTAATGACATCCCAGTCTTGGTTCGTAGGATATCGACCGAACCGGGGGTGACTGATTTGTTTGCCGCTTCGCCCCCAAAATGGAGCACCAGCCGCCACTGCTTAGTCCGTAGGGCTCAGTTATGAGTTGGCCCACCCTTTGCAGCTATAACAGTTTCAACTATTCTGGGAAGGCTGTCCACAAGGTTTAGGAGTGTGTCTATGAGAGTGTTTGACCATTCTTCCGGAAGCGCATTTGTGAGATCAGGCACTGATGTGGACCAGAAGGCCTGGCTTGCAGTCTCCACTCTAACTCATCCCAAAGGTTTTCTGTCGGGTTGAGGTCAGGACTCTGTGCAGGCCAGTCAAGTTCTTGGGCCTTGTTTTGTGCACTGGTCATTTGGTGGAGGGGGGATTATGATGTGGTGTCATCATACTGTATAACCAGTGTGGTCATGATCATGGATACTGACTGGTGACAGAATGTTATATATATATATATATATATATATATATATATATATATATATTTAATTATTTTATTCAAATTTTTTTACTTTTTTTTTTAAAGGGTAATTTTTTTTATTTTCAATACACAACAAACAATAAACACACAAACATGCATGTGGAGCAAACATCGCTCAATCCTTAATAGAATACACTTATCTGGCATACAGTCAGTAGATACAGAGCGACACGAAAGTTATAGCTCTTTTCCACATAATTGAAACCATTCAGAATTCGGGGACGTACCTCTATGCAACTGCATTGAGAGTTCAAGCCTCAGTCAATATATCAAGGAGCAGGTGTTATGGTACTTTCCAGGCTGACCCAAGAGTCCCAAATCTTGGATAATTTTTTGGGGCATCCTCTGGCTTCATATGTCAACTTGTATAATGGTATAGCAAGATTGATAATGGTGAGCCAAAAAGCTATAGTGGGTGAGGATTGAGATTTCCAGTGTATGGTTAGTGATTTTTTTGCATAGAACTGTACTATACGTATAAAGTTTTGTACATTTTTAGATAGTCTTTCATCATAAATACATATCCCAATAAGCATCACAGGGGATTGCAAATATTAGGTATCTGAGCTATGGAGCGGATAAAGGCTGTGACCTCCGACCAGAACTTCCTAATCGGTGTACACTCCCACATCAGATGAAAAAATGTACCATCAGCCATGTCGCATCGAGAGCACATTGCAGAGGGTAATCTATGTAGTTTATATAGCAAACACGGCGTAAAGTAGGACCTGTATAACAATTTAGTCTGGATCACCTTGTCATGGGAAGAGATGACAGAGGGTACTTGGAGGGGGAGAACTTCCTGCCAGATATCCTCCGTCAGCTCAGGTATGTCAGCATGCCATATATTTGCAGTGCTGCTAAGCCTATTAAGAAAAAATGAAGGAATCTGGATAGCCGCACTCCAATCCAACGTGGCTTTTATTGGAAAAATAAAATGAAACCCTGTTGCTGTGACATGTAGTGCCTGTTTTGTTTCATTTTATTTTTCCAATAAAAGCCATGTTGGATTGGAGTGCGGCTGTCCAGATTCCTTAATTTTTTCTTCATGGCCTTGTGCATTGCCATCACCCTTGGTTCCTGGAGAGGTTTTTGTTGTTGGGGTGAGTCTATTTGGAGCGGTAATCTCTGTTTTGCTAAGCCTATTAGTTGTGGAGTGTAAGAGGGACCTGTAGTATGTAGAAACAAGTTTGGTATGAGAAGAATCAGTCAGCAGTTGTTCTAGCAGGGAAAGTTGAATAACTATATTACAAAGACCGAACTGCGTTGCAGCAGTGTGACATATCTGCAAGTATAGGAGTCGGCCATGTGGGGGAGACTGTAGTCTCTATGAAATTACGCAAAAGAGCGGAACATGTAATCCGAAAATAAGTGCATAATTGTTTTTACCCCCCGTTTGAACCAGAATCCCCCATCGGTTCTACAGAAAAATTCTTGCAGATTTGGGTTCCCCCAGAGTGGAGTATTTGGTGAGTATGTATTGTGCGTGTTGAATGGTAACATCTTAGAGAGCCTAAAAATCTGTAAGGTCATTGCTAGGACCTTCGTACCCTCTCTCCCCCAAGAGACATTTGGTGTATCAGGTTCTGGAGGGACTCATAGGAGGTAAGGATGGCTGCCTCCAGAGCAGTGGCCGCATTGTTGGCTTCAGGGTAAAACCACCAATACGCATGTCATGTACCTGAAGGGAGACTGAAGTGACGAGGTAGGCCTCTCTTGTATCTCCAGCCCTGGTCCCGCTGGAGGTGGAACAGAGGGAACTGAGGGACAGGAGGAACACGAGTGCCTGCAGATGTAGACCCGGAAACCAGTAGCAGGGGGTGCAAGCCTGGACGAGCAGGAGGTCCATCAGATCACGGAAGGTAGCTGTGCACCAAGGATCAGCCAGGGTTAAAGAGGCACTCCGCTGGAACAGTGGCACTGGGACGTCAGATGATGTTAAGTCCTTGGAAGACTTGCAGCAGGAAGTCGCAGAGAGTCGCAGGACTGAAGTCGCAGACACTCAGAGGTTGAAGAGGAGCGACACAGGAAGCAGATGCAAGGTCACAAGGGTACCCGGTCAGGTAACAGGCGGGCAGCGAAGTACAAGGCAGCAGGCAGAAGCAGGGTCAAATGGGTAGCCAGGATCAGGAGCCAGTAATCAGAACAGAGCAGAGTCCAGAAGCAGGGTCAAGGCAAGCCAGGTTCAACAACAGGTATCAAGCAGGATCACAACAGGGTTCAGGATATCGGGTAACAGCTGAAGACCAGTCAGCAAGGGTCTGGGGTCAGGGCACTTCCTTAAATAGGCCGTCTGGTGCCAATTGGCGCTAGGGACGCATTCCTGCGCGTGCACGCAGTCCGTTGCGCGCGTGCATGCACATTGGTGTGCCAGTGCGCGCGAATGCGCATTGGACGAAAACGAATGGTTCTCTTACAGCGCATGTGCCAACTGCGAGGCAATATAATAGATTGGAAGACAGGGTAGAGCCAGACCTCCCTCCAAAACTTGTAGTTGTAAGGTATTTCTAGCAATCCGAACTGCTCCTCCCCTCCAGATAAAGTTGGTAAGGATTGAGTCTATCTCCTTAAATTTGGCTTTTGTAACATATAACGATGAGTTACTCTGAATATACAGGAAGCGTAGTAGGAAAATCATTTTAAAAATGTTTATCCTACCTAGTAATGTCAGAGGAAGATTGTTCCATGTCTTTAGTGTGTTTCTCATTCTACCTACAAGAGTATCCAAAATAATCTTAATATAAATGGAGATAGGGTGTTGTATAACAACCCCTAGATATCGGAAAGAGCTGACTATCTGTAGTGGGCATGAGTGAGGTACTACCATTGATGTTGCCTGGTCTATCATAAATAAGAGAGATTTGTCCCAGTTGACCTGAAACCCAGAGAAGTGACCAAACCTCCGAATAATATCCAGCAGGGCCGGGAGAGACGACTGTGCGTCCGACAAGTAGATCAACATGTCGTCAGCATAAAGGTATACTTTTTCTTACAGACCCCAATCGTCAGTCCCACAACCTCCCTGCTGGACCTTATCAATGCTGCCAGAGGTTCTATCGCCAATGCGAACAGTAGTGGCGACAGGGGACATCCCCGTCTGGTGCCTCTCTTTATCAGAAAGGAATCAGACACAGATGCGTTCACTCTCAATCTGGAGGTAGGTCTCAGATACAGCAGTTGCACCCATCTGATAAAGGTGTTGCCAAACCCTAACTTTGCCAGGACTTCTAGAAAATATGTCAAAGGCCTTGTGGGCATCTAAGGCCAAGACGGCCCGAGATCCCACTATATCATGAGCAGCTTGCTTATTGGTAAAATGTCTGCGCAAGTTGATGGAGGTTGATCGCCCAGGGATAAACCCAGTCTGGTCTGCTCCAATAACAGTGGTAATGACTGTGTTTAATCGCCAGGCGAGCACCTTGGCCAGAATCTTTACATCTGAGTTAATTCTCTTCTTTTTTTTTTACTATTATACTATTGTTACCATAGTGTTACTATTTACTATAATGCACTGTACTAATCTGGGGGATGATCAGGGATTTGTTTTTTACACGTTGATTGCCTGTTACAGTGATATTGTAACAGCAGTGTTCTGAACTGTTATGAATTGGTTACATTCATAACTGCTGTAATTATAAGTGATTGGCTACAGATATTCACATGGTACAGGGTGCTGTTATTGGTCCAGGTACCATGTAATAGCTGTGGGCCAATCACAGAATCACAATACTAAACACAGCTGTTATGAATTAAACTCATTGATCACATAGTGATCATATGATCCCTTGGCCACTCAAAGCAGCCAGGTATTGGGAGCCACAATCTGTTATGTCCAGTGGACACAGGGGTCATTGGCGCGGCGTACAAGTGCACATGTGCTGGGCGATGTACAGGTTCATCGCCTGCCCTGCAGCTGCTGCCTGCCCACAGTAAAACTACTGTGGGCAGGAAGGAAGTGGTTAAGGTATAGTTTTTCAGCTTCTACAACAGTTTTTTAACCATTACAATTTTGTCATTTTGAATGCTCACTGTAATGTACAACAGTCCTTGTGCCAAAGAAGGTAAAAATATTCTAGATGATACCTTCTATATCAAATGCCTTTAAAATGCATAGTGTAATATATAGAGCTGCACTACAAAGGAAATCATTTTCAAATTCTATCAGTTTTAGAGTTGTTTGACAAAAACAAATGTTTTAACAGTATGCTCACTCACGCTGTTTTCATGGAATTTTACAAAACTGGTGGCACTTCAGAAAGATATCTTTACGTTTTCCTGCGTCTACCCTGAAGCTTATAGTTATAAGTAAAACGAAATATGCCAGCAGATAAAAATGCATCCTGCTGCATTTCTATAAATGAATCACTGTATGCTTATGTACAGTCTACATTTTCACATCAAAACTGTCACTGATTTAAAACAGTTCATTTTTTGTTCTGATAACTTCCCAGTAAATTGCAGTGTTATATGAAGATAAAAATATAAAAAGGTAGCCACATACATTCTAAAAATTAAGTCAGAGACTGGTGTATAAAATCGGATTGAAACTGTAGAGTATAAATGTGAACCAGGGCTTACATATACTGTGGACTGCACAGTTTTGAACAATTGGGAAATGTACATTCCTTCCCACATTTTTCCACAACTATAACACTGGAAATATCAAATAGTTGCTTAAAAATAAATGAATAATCTATATTTAATTTACAGTAAAATATTATTTGAATGCAACATCTATGCCGGCTATTTTACATGAAATTAAACACTAATGACACACTATGGTTTTGTAACTGAAGATAGTAACAAAGTAAAGAAAGAGAAAATGTAGGCAAAATGATTATTCTGGATAAATGTTACCACCCCTCACCATGTGTGCTTAATTCTCAAAGTCTCAGGAAACATCTGTTTATTATTTCACTGTTAATGCCTTGTGTACAGAGACCCTTGGTCATTTGCAGAGTAGGAACAAATATCACCAACTACAATTGCATAACACAGCGATCTGTGAAAATAGAACTTAAATAATGGCTCAATGTTTTGGAATGAATTGCAACTGATTGCGCCAAAAGATAGGAAGTCATCATATTAATAATATACAACTGATTCAGCCCTTCAAAACACATTAATAAGCTCTTGCTGATTAAACATCCTGTGAAAAAATCCTTCATACAGTTGAAATTTTTGGAAAAGACAAAAATGATTGTTTAAAGGGCTAGTATGTCTACCCTACAGAATTAAATTAGTCCTAAAGTGAAACTCCAGTTTTGTTAACCATTTGCCGACTGCAATGCGTCAGCCATATCGTTTTTTGCAGCTGGTGACCAGCTTTCTCATGAAACCATTCCGGGTGGTTCATGAGCCGCTGGAACAGTTTACAAAGTGGCGGGAGGGGACAATGTTTCTCGGGCTTACCGTTCACCCAAGAAACGATCCGATTGTGCGGTCAGCTGCTCCCATAGGCGATCAAAGAGTAGCTCTGGCCTTGAAGGCCCGGAGCAACGTCAGGATGCCACTTCCGGTCCAAGCTGGAAGTATTTTTTCTCTTTTTTTTTTTAAACAAAAGATCAACGTTTTTTTTTCTTTTGATCTTTTGCTTTTAAACTGCCTAGCGGTATTCCCGAGTCTGGCTCAGGGTGGAATTTCAGTACCATTAGCGGTAACCCAGAGCTCCGTTCCCTGCGACATTGCGACGCACGGGGGCGGAGATCGGCACCAAATTCAAAAAAGTAAAAACACAGTACACATACAGTATACTGTAATCTTACAGATTACAGTACTGTATAAAATAATTACACATCCCGTTTGTCCCTAGTGGTCTGTCCAGTGCCCTGCATGCACTTTTATATTATAAATACAGTTTTTTCTGCCTGGAAACTGGAGATTGTCCATAGCAACCAAAAAGTGTCCCTTTATGTCAAAGGTGGTTTTAGACCAGCTAGAAAACAGCGATAATAAATTAGAATCACTTGCAGAATTGAGCGATAGCGATTTGTGGGGAAATTCGTCATCAAACACTAAATCTAATGACAGCGACAATTCTGCAACTGAGCAAATTTCAGTGTTTTTGATTTGATTATATTATTGAATAATTTTTATTATTATTATATTATTATTTTTTATAATTTATAGTTATTAATTATATTATAATTTATGATTTTGTGTTTCAAACTTTATCATACCCGGGATGTCTATTAGACTCTTGTTTGGACAGATTTAAGTGAGTTATTCTTATGAATTACAGGCCTACAATATAAACCGCCAAATTTCCATGCAAAATAATGGTACCGCTTTCAGCAACTAAAATCTGACATAATCATACCGCCAGGGAGGTTAAAGGTAAAGAAGAGATTTGGGGTAGTTTGCCATAGAGGACCTGGCATTTTTATTTCTATTACAAGGGATGTTTACATTCCTTTTTATAGGGATACAAGGGATACAAAAATATATTAAAGGGACAGTGTAAAAATAAAGAAAATAAAAAGTAAAATAAATAAGAAAATAAGTGAATACATAAAAAATAAAAAGTAAAACAAATAAGAAAATAAGTGAATAAATAAAAAATAAATGAATGGGAAAAAGGCCTCTCCACTGAAGCTTTATCACCAATCCCAAACTTTCTAAATCAGATTGCCACAGGGACAGAAAGTGAGGTGAAATCTTCTAAACAGGTGCACAGACAGCAAAACAAACATTACAGGGGTGTTAACCCTTCCCTATGTTATCCAAAAAACATTAAAAAAAATTTGGGCTGGAGTTACACTTAACCACTTGCTGACAGCCGCACACCAATATACGTTGGCAGAATGGCACGGGCAGGAAAATGGGCGTACCTTACGTCCCTTTAAATTTGCTGCCCAGCAGGCGCGCGCGCCCACCACGTGCCTCGTGAGTGCGCCCGCGGGTCCCGGGAACTCGATGTTCCCAGGTGGCCCGCGATTGCTGTCAGCAAAGGCAGAACAGGGGGATGCCTTTGTAAACAAGGCATTTCCCTGTTCTGCCTAGTGACATGTCAGGGATCTACTGCTCCCTGTGTTCAGGAGGAGCAGTGATCGCTGACGTGTCACTGGTAGCCCATCCCCCTAACAGTTAGAATCACTCCCTAGGACACACTTAACTCCTTCAGCGCTCCCTAGTGGTTAACCCCTTCTCTGCCAGTGTCATTTACACAGTAATCAGTACATTTTTATAGCCCTCATTGCTGTATAAATGACAATGGTCCCAAAAATGTGTCAAAAGTGTCCGATGTGTCTGTCATAAAGTCGCAGTCACGATAAAAATTGCAGATCACCGCCATTACTAGTAAAAAAATAAATAAAATAAAAATGCCCTAAAACTACCCCCAATTTTTAGACGCTATAACTTTTGCGCAAGCCAATCAATATACGCTTATTGTGATTTTTTTTTACCAAAAATATGTCGAAGAATACGTATCGGCCTAATCTGAGGAAAACATTTGGGATATTTATTATAGCAAAAAGTAAAAATTATTGTGTTTTTTTTTCAAAATTGTCGCTTTTTTTTTAGCGCAAAAATAAAAATCGCAGAGATGATCAAATAACACCAAAAGAAAGCTCTATTTGTGGGGGAAAGAAAATACATCAATTTTGTTTGGGTACAGTGTCGCACGACTGCGCAATTGTCAGTTTAATCGACGTAGTGCCGAATCGCAAAAAATGGCCTGGTCATTTAGCAGCCAATTTTTCCGTTGCTGAAGTGGTTAAAAATTAACCTGTTCCAACTTACATACAAATTCAACTTAAGAACAAAGCTACACTTTTTAACTTGTTTGTAATCTGGGCACTGCCTGTTGTGATTACCTAGCCCTTTTTCAGTGGGAGGGTTTGCCTTTGTTAACAATATCATTGCTGTTATAAGAAGGAAAACAGCACCAACATCACTTTGGTAATAAGTTCTAGAAGCTTTCAATGCACAGTGTACAGAAAACCTTTAAGATAACAAATGTTGCCAACTTGCAAATATGTTTTCTAGTGGGTTTTAGATTATCATAGTAGCTGCAGATTCAAACAAGAAAGGTCATTTTAATAACAATAATTTACAAAGTGGCTTGTGCAGCAATTATAGGTGTTGTATTACCTGTTCAATGAACATACAGTTTTACTTTTACAATAAAAAATCATTTTCAATGTTTTTAAAACTGTAGTTCAAACAATATTGAAAATTCATAATATTAGTTAGTCCTGTTATGAAAGTTCTCCTCTCCTCCTCTTTAAACTGTACTCCTACTTTGCCCCCCTGTTACACAGGCCTCGGACAGAGACCACAAATGACAATCTAAATACCTATTATGGAGGGATTGTCCACTGTTGTCACTAGGGATGAGCTCGGTGTTCGAGTCGAACATACGTTCGACTCGAACATCGGCTGTTCGATCGTTCGCCGAACAACGAACGATTTGGGCCGTTCGCGCCTAATTCGCGGCCCACAATGCACTACGCCATCGCAGTGTCATCCAGGCGCTGTGATTGGCCAAGCATGCACTGTGACCCCGCATGCTTGGCCAATCACAGCGCCGGCAGCGAGGAGAGCAATGATTGGCCACAGGCAGGATGCCTGTGGCCAATTATTGCTGAGGGTGTTTAGTACACGCCCCACACTATAAAAGGCCGCCAGCACGGCGGCCTAGTGTAGTGTGTTCCAGAGCAGGGAAAGAGAAGCATAGGCAGGGACAGTGACATTTTTTTTCTTGCTTAACCTGGATTCCTTTAGTTTAGGGAAAGAGAAGGATAGGTAGGGAGAGTGTCAGTCTGTTTTACTGTGCTAAACCTTGTTTGTAGGAACAGGGAAGGACAGTGAGGGAAATTCTCATTGTGCTATACTGTGCTAAAGCATTCCTCATCAACCATCTTTAAAAAAAAAAATTTATAGGGACAGAAAACTATAGGTAGGGAGAGTGTCAGTGTGTTTTACTGTGCTAAACCTTGTTTGTAGGGACAGGGAAGGACAGTGAGGGAAATTCTCATTGTGCTATACTGTGCTAAAGCATTCCTCATCAACCATCTTTAAAAAAAAAAAATTATAGGGACAGAAAACTATAGGTAGGGAGAGTGTCAGTGTGTTTTACTGTGCTAAACCTTGTTTGTAGGGACAGGGAAGGACAGTGAGGGAAATTCTCATTGTGCTATACTGTGCTAAAGCATTCCTCATCAACCATCTTTGAAATCCTTGTTTTTTGGACAGTCAGGGAAATTGTCATTGTGCTATTCTGTGCGAAAGCAATCATCCTCAACCATATTTAGAAATCCTTAAGTAAAGGGACAGAGAAGGACACCTGAAGGTAGCCCTTATTGCTTTTTTTCCCATCTCCCTGCAGGCCATCCATTAGAATGTCTGGAAGGCAAACAAGGAGAGGCAGACAGTCAGGAGGCAATAAAAGAGGGCAAGCAGGCTCTGTGTCTGGGGGCAACAGTTATGGTCGTGGACGCGGTGCATTGTCATCAGCACATGGCCATGGGACACGCTTGTCCTTCTTTTCGGCAGCTGGACATGTTGAGCCACATCATGCCGAAGACTTGGTAGAGTGGATGACCAAGCCCTCCTCCTCCTCCTCATCCTCTCTCACCCAGGCTCAGGGTACTGGCAAATCAGCTGCCAAAGCGTCCTCTTCCCTGGTATCAATGTCAGACTCATCATCAGTCACTCCTTCCCTAGACCCACCATGTCCTCCTCCTGAGGAGTCCCCCGAACTGTTTGAGCACAGTGTTGGGTACATGCTCCAGGAGGATGCCCAGCGTTTTGAAGGGTCTGATGATGAAACCCAGCTAGAGGAAGGCAGTAGCGTGAGAGCAGACAGAGGGGATGCTCAAGAAGGACACCAATCTGGCAGTCATGTTCCAGCAGCTGCAGCATACTGCCAGATTGGCTCCAGTGATGAGGAGGGAGGGGATGATGAGGTCACTGACTCCACGTGGGTGCCTAATAGGAGAGAGGAGGAGGAGGAGGATGAGGAGGAGGCACATCTCCAACGAGGCAGGATGCCCTTTGGTGGCCAGCGTAAGGGCAGTACACCGACGGAATCACACCGCAGAGCTCCGCCTGTGCAGGGCGCTGCCTCTGCCCGTTATTCAAAAAGTTCTTTGGTGTGGGCCTTTTTTGAGGCTAGTGCATCAGATCGCACAGCTGCTGTTTGCAACATATGTCTCAAGCGTATATCGTGTGGCCAAAACATCAGCCGCTTGGGTACCACATGCCTGACCAGACATATGTTGACCTGCCATGCAGCTCGTTGGCAAGCCTACCTCAAAGACCCACACCAAAGAACAAAGCGGACCTCTCCTTGCATCGCATCAGCTGGGATCTCCAACCCCACTATAACTTCAGTCCTCTCTGAAACATGCACTGAGAGGAATGAAGGTGTAGAATTAGGTGTGTCACAGCCAAGTACTTGCGGCCACTCTGCTAGCAATACACCGAGGTCCGATTCTAGCAGGCAAATTTCCCTGCCCCAGCTGCTGGACCGTCGAAAGAAGTTCACTCCCAGCCATCCACATGCCCAGCGGTTGAATGCTAGCTTGGCTAAATTGCTAGCGCTTCAACTGCTGCCTTTTCAGTTGGTAGACTCGGCCCCCTTCCGTGAGTTTGTGCAATGTGCGGTTCCTCAGTGGCAGGTTCCCAAACGCCACTTTTTCTCACGGAAGGCTATTCCGGCTCTCTACCGGCATGTGGAAGGCAATGTCTTGGCCTCGCTGGACAGGGCGGTCAGCGGTAAGGTGCATATTACCGCTGACTCATGGTCCAGCAGGCATGGACAGGAACGTTACCTTTCTTTCACGGCCCATTGGGTCACTCTTTTGGCAGCTGGGAAGGATGCAGGACAAGGTGCAGTAGTGTTGGAGGTTGTTCCACTGCCACGCCTCCAAAATGCTACTACTGGTTGTGACACACCTCTCTCCTCCACCCCCTCCTCTTCTTCTTCCTCCATGGCCTCTTCCTGTGCTTTGTCCTCTGAACCAGCGGTGCTCCGTAGGCGTTCAAGGGGCTACGCAAGTACGCAGGCAAAAAGATGCCATGCCGTGCTTGCGCTGGTGTGTTTGGGGGACAGAAGCCACACTGGGGCAGAGGTCCTGTCTGCTCTGCAGGGCCAGGCTGAGAGGTGGTTGACGCCACGCCAGCTTAAGCCAGGAATGGTGGTTTGCGACAATGGCACCAACCTCCTCTCCGCCCTCCGACAGGGACAACTGACCCATGTGCCCTGTGTGGCTCACGTCCTTAACCTGGTGGTGCAGCGGTTCTTGGGCAGGTACCCGGGCTTACAGGATGTCCTGAGGCAGGCCAGGAAAGTCTGTGTGCATTTCCGCAGATCTTATAATGCCAGTGCTCGCCTGGCTGAGCTGCAAAAGGAGTTGAACCTGCCCAAGAACCGCCTTATATGTGACATGCCCACCAGGTGGAACTCAACGTTGGCCATGCTGCAGCGGCTGCACACGCAGCAGAGGGCCATCAATGAGTACCTGTGCGACTACGACACCAGGACAGGGTCAGGGGAGCTTGGTTTTTTTTCTCCACGCCAGTGGGGCATGATCAGGGATGCATGCACTGTCCTGGCACCATTTGAGGAGGCCACGAGGATGGTGAGCAGTGACAGTGCATGCATCAGTGACACTGTACCTCTTGTCCACCTGTTGGAGCACACGCTGCGTGGAATAATGGACAGGGCACTTGAGGCAGAACAGAGGCAGGAAGAGGAGGACTTCCTTGCCTCTCAAGGCCCCCTTTACCCAGACAGTGTTCCTTCTGTCCCACCCATCGCACACGAAGAGGACGAGGAGGAGGAGGAGGAGGAGGATTGTGTCAGCATGGAGGTGGAGCCTGGCACTCAGCAGCATCAACAGCAGCAGTCTTTTAGGGATGATTTACAGTCCCAAGAAACCCGTGGACTTGTACGTGGCTGGGAGGAGGTGGCTGCGGATCATGTCGTCCTTAGTGACCCAGAGGACTACGGACCGAATGCCTCAGCTAACCTACGCTGCATGGCCTCCCTGATCCTGCAAAGTCTGCGGAAGGATCCTCGTATTCTTCGGATCAAGGAGAGGGACCATTACTGGCTGGCCACTCTCCTTGATCCACGGTACAAGGGTAAGGTTGCGGACCTTATGTTACTGTCGCAGAGGGAGCAGAGGATGAGACAACTCCGGGAGGCCTTGCAGAAAGGTCTGTGCAACGCGTTCCCAGAGACTGGGAGGTTACAAACTCCTGGTCCTGGACAACGAGTTGCTGAGGCTTCGGCCAGTCAAAGAAGGAGCGGTGGGGAAGGTGGCCGTCTGACCGATGCGTTCAGACAATTCTTTAGTCCGCAGCCCCAAAGTATGATCGGTTCCAGCAACCATCGCCAGCGTCTGATAAACATGGTGCAGGAATATCTAGGGGCAAGGTCAGACTTGGACACCTTCCCCACCGAAAATCCTCTGGCTTACTGGGTCTTGAGGATGGATCACTGGCCAGAGCTTGCACAGTATGCAATTGAGCTACTGGCCTGTCCTGCATCCAGCGTTCTTTCGGAACGCACATTCAGTGCTGCTGGAGGATTTGTCATGGATCACAGGGTGCGCCTGTCCACCGACTCGGTTGATCGGCTGACTTTCATCAAGATGAACCAGTCTTGGATCACCACCAGCTACCACACACCTGATGCTGATATAACAGACTAATTGATTTTAACATGTCACATCCCTTCAAGACTGATGCTGATGCTGAGTGCCTGTGCTGTTATGTTGACTGGCTATCCTCCTCCTCCGAGTCCTCAATGATACGATTGATGATGATAGCTTGGAAGATCATTTTTGTTTATGGGTGCCGCCACCAGTGCCTAACGCCCAATTTTTCAGCCCCTGTTTAACAGGGGCGTGTAATTACAATTTTTGAAGCAATACTTTGCAACAGGGCTCATTGCTGTGCTCCAAGTACAGTATCTGTGAGGGGTTGCAGTGTTGTGCCACCAGTGCCTAAGGCCCAATTTTTCAGCCCCTGTTTAACAGGGGCGTGTAATTACAATTTTTGAAGCAATACTTTGCAACAGGGCTCATTGCTGTGCTCCAAGTACAGTATCTGTGAGGGGTTGCAGTGTTGTGCCACCAGTGCCTAAGGCCCAATTTTTCAGCCCCTGTTCAACAGGGGCATGTAATTACAATTCTTGATCTAATAATTCACAGCAGGGCCCATTGCTGCACCCACCAAGAGTAACTCTGAGGGCTTACAGTGTTGTGGCAACGCCACCACCACCACCACCACGAAAGGCCCAATTTTTCAGCCCCTGTTCAAAAGGGGCATGTAATTACAATTCTTGATCTAATAATTCACAGCAGGGCCCATTCCTGCACCCACCAAGAGTAACTCTGAGGGCTTACAGTGTTGTGGCAACACCACCACCACCACCACCACCACGAAAGGCCCAATTTTTCAGCCCCTGTTCAACAGGGGCATGCAATTACAATTCTTGATCTAATAATTCACAGCAGGGCCCATTGCTGCACCCACCAAGAGTAACTGTCAGGGCTTACAGTGTTGTGGCACCAGCACCACCATCAAAGGCTCAATTTTTACTACCACTGTTCAACAATTATATGTAATTACAATTCCTGATATAATAGTTGACAGCAGGGCATTCCAGCACCAACCAAGAGTAACTGTGAGTGCTTACAGTGTTGTGCCAACACCAACAACTAAGGGGCCTATTTCTGCAGAGTATATACGGCAGGTCCCTACTTTCAAACATCCAACTTACAAACGACTCCTACTTGCAAACGCAAGAAGACAACAGGAAGTGAGAGGAAATCTACCCCTAGGAAGGAAAATTCTCTCCTGTAAGAATTAATATGGGAGAAAGGTGTCTCCTCTGTACTGATGCTTTATCACCAATCCTTGTTTCAAGAAAAACACCACATTTCAAAAACAGTTGTCATTGGGACGGAAAGTGAGGTGAAATGTTCTGAACAGGGGCACAGACAGCAAAACAAATGTTACAGGGGTGATAACCCTTACCTATGTTTTCCAAAAAGTTTAAAAATAGATTTTTGGGCTGGAGCTACACTTAAACAATGTACCTGTTCAAAATTACAAACAGATTCTACATAAGAACAAACCTACAGTCCCTGTCTTGTATGCACTGCCTGTATACGGCTGTTCAGAGTATATAGGGCCTTTTTTATTTTATGTGCGGGGTTCCCCTTAATATCCATACAAGACCCAAAGGGGCTGGTAATGGGCTGGGGTAGGGGGGGTCATGGGGTAGCTATGCCATTTTTCTTAAAGATTTTCATCCATATTACCGGGACCAGACATTACATTAAACCGCAAGCAGTTTTAAATGGCTTTTTTTTCCTTTAGAAGTGTCATTTTGTGCAGGGACAGTTCTAAACACGGGAAACACGTGGCACTTCACAGGCATACTTTAGACACCCCCCAGGTACGATATTTAAAGGAATATTTGACTTTATTTTTTTCACTTTATGCATCATTAAAATGACTGCTCCCGAAAAACGACCGTTTTTAAAACTTCTTTTTGCATTGATACATGTCCCCTGGTGCAGAACCCGGGTTCCCAAACCCTTTTTAGGACAATAACATGCATAATAGTCGTTATAATTAGCACTTTAGAATTCGAACGTTCGCATCCATTGTATTTAATAGGGTTCTAATGTTCGTACGAACTTTCGGTCCGTTCGCGGGTTCTGGTGCGAACCGAACCCGGGGGTGTTCGGCTCATCACTAGTTGTCACCATCAGCAATCCTACCACGAGGATTGTCATGTAGCCATCAGTGGAGTGTATGAATATGGAATGAAAATGGATGCAAAGGGGCTACAGTAAGGCTGGGTTATCACTAGTGCGATGCCAGACATTGCATGTGATTCACACCGCATTGCTGTGCACATTACATGCAATGTCTGTGCGATGCGATTTCAGACACACAAACTGTAAATCGCATCGCATTTGCACCAAAAGGACCCGTTTTTTGATCTGCACTGGAATCGGATCGCCTGCGTGTTCAACACCTATGCAATCCGATCCCCTTACCATTTTACAGTTCTCACAAACGGATTTGGGGGTGTCATTAACTTTACATTGACAACCGCAGCGGCTCGCATATGTCAGTGTGAACCGCCTGTAATTCAGGTGCGATGCGGAAACCTGCACAGGAAGGGTTTCCTGCATCACAACAGTGTGAACCGGGACTTAATCGGCAACACTGAGATGCAATAGAGGCTGAAAAAATGTATTTAGAAAAAATGGCAAGTGTTTATGATACATACCATTTTAGAAAATTAAAAGTTCATTTGAGGTGTACATCAACTTTAAACAAGTGGGTGAGCTAACTAAAATATCAATAACCCTGATTGGGCTATCTTCTTGAACACAGCTAATTTTATGTCATTCATATCACTGAAACACATTGTGGTACATTTTTGTTAGGTCTAAATTGGCGAATACAATGGAACATGAAGCTCAACATTAACCACTTGCCAACCAGCCGCTGTAATTTTACTGCAGCAGGTAATTTCCACAAATTACCGTAGCTGTATGTCGTTCCGTTCTACAGCTATAGCAGGCGTGCATGCTGCATGGCGGGGGAGCTGATGGGTGTGGCCGGATGGGGATCTGTCAATGTAAACAAACAGATCCCTGTTCTGACAGGGAAGTACATATTGATCGTCTGTACCTAGTGATTAGGAACAGCGATCTCTCTGTACTCCCAGTCAGCCCCCCCCCCCACATTTAGAAACACCTCCCAGGGAACACATTTAACCCCTTGATCACAACTAGTGTTAACCCCTTCCCTACCAGTGTCATTTATACAGTAATCAGTGCATTTTTATAGCACTGATCGCTGTATAAATGTCACCGGTCCCAAAAAAGTGTCAAAAGTGTCAGTTCTGTCCGCCGCAATGTTGCAGTCCCACTAAAAATCGCTGATCACTGCCATTACTATTAAAAAAAATGAATAATAAAAATGCCATAAATCTTTCCCCTATTTTGTAGATGCTATAACTTTTGCGCAAACCAAAAAATATACGCCTATTGCATTTTTTCTTACCAAAAATAAGTAGAAGAATACATATTGGCCTAAACTGATGAAGAAATTTGTTTTTTTTATTTGTTTTTTTTTATATTTATTATAGCAAAAAGTAAAAAAATATAGTTTTTTTTCAAAATTGTCGCTTTTTTTTTTTACTAGCGCAAAAAAATAAAAACCGCAGAGGTGATGAAATACCACCAAAAGAAAGCTCTATATGTGGGAAAAAAAGACCCCATATACACTATACAACTTTTTTTGTCTGATTTTCTTTAGATTTACCAAAACCATGTAGTGAAAGCCTGCCTGATTGCATACAAATTTGAAACTCTTATGCCCTGTACACAAGACTGGGATTCCCAACAGTAAAAGGTCCATCGGAAATCCCGAGGGGAAAACCGAGAACCTGCTCTCTACTTTCCCCCCGTACACACGTTTGGTTTTCCCGTTGGGAAAACTCAGATGAGAGCTTTTCCTTAGGAATCCCGACCATGTGTATGCTCCATCTGACTTTTTCCCCACAGGAAAACTGCCAAAACGTCAGTTTTCCGCTGGGAATCCCAACGGGAAAAAAGAGCTGGTTCTCTTTTTTTTTGCTGGCTGATTCCGGCATTTTTCCCGTCGGAAAAACTGCAATGAAGCATACACATGGCCGGGATTCCCGGCCAAAAGCTCTTCTCGCAGTTTTCCTGTCGGAAAAAACCTGGTCGTGTGTACCTCATATTATATGGTCTTGGTAAATCTGAAGACAAAAATCTGCAGAAAATCTAATGGGGCCTTACAATGTCACAATGTCACATGATTGTTCCCCTTTAAAGTCTATTAGACTATCATGATTGTTTTTTCAAAAGCAAATCCCTGTGCTGAAATAATTAAAGGTCTCAATCATTTTTCAATTGGTCTAGTTGGCATATAAAGACTGGTCTAAATTTCACATAAGTGTCCTGAATGACTTAAGTGATACATGATTATCTACTGATTTCATTGTTTCCTATAATATTACTATTATTTACATCATTGCTGAATGCAGATGGTGCACTTATGGGATCTGCAATAATTTTTTAGCAACAATATGCTTAGCAAGTATGACATTCACCTATTACATGATGGATAGACTGCTGTTCTGTTTTTATGAGTACATGGTGGAAATTCATAGGTGCAGATGGTGTTTTGCTAAATTTCTCCCAATGGATCTTCCCTTCCTGCTGCTCAGGCCTTTGAGGAAATCAAAGAAATGCAATGAAGTAATTTTTTTTTCCTCTAGCCCACACAAGTTCTACCTAATTATTTTTGTTATATGACTAGATGTAATTTTTGCTTGGCTTAACTATGAAATAGAAAGAGGGCACCTCTAAGTATATTATGGTAACACTTCTAGAATTTTTCATACACTATTGGAAGTTGTAAGCTAAACAAGATTTCATGTGAAGATCAGCTACATATCAGACTGAAGCACACCACCTTAAAGAACCTATATTTAGGTTGGAACATGTAACATGTTCCAGCTCCTGAAGCCTCTTCCCCCAATCCCAACCTAAGTGTGACAGCAGGCAGGGGATCTTCTCTCACATTCTCTGTCATAATTCAAAAACAGCGCAGCCATGCGGAACTCCACCCACACGGCCGAGTCATTCATTCACAGTTTCCTGTGAATGAGGAGAATACAGTACAACTGTCATCAGCCATAACAGCTGATGACTTATAGTTCTAAATGGAGTGTGAGGGCGCTGATGAGCGCTCTCGCAGTTAGTTTATCCACAAGCCTGCAGCTTGTAAACATTGAGCCCATATGTGAGGTATGGACTGAAAGCTGCAGGGCTCATCTGCAGAAGCTTGTCTGCACTTACATTTTAAAGGTTTAAAATTCATGCATAAATGAGAAGCCGGCCGGCTACAGTACAAACTCCCATCCTCCTAGCGAGACAGCGTGGCGACGTCAGCACGTAACCTTCTTCAGACGCGTTTCGTCATACGTGACGTTGTCAATGGGGAACATCGCCACGCTGTCTCGCTAGGAGTTTGTATTGTAGCTGGCCGGCTTCTCATTTATGCACGAGTTTTAAACCTTTAAAATGTAAGTGCAATATTTTTTACTTAATGCAATAAATTGGGAACTAGACAATATTACGCTATGGTGAGTTTCTCTTTTTGGGTCCAAAGCTGAATGTTACGAAAGCGGATCGCATGGTGGTATCAGTGTAAGAATCAGTGAAACCATCTACCCAGGGTTTCCTAAGATCATCCGTGCAAGCAAAGGCCTTGGCTGGGCTAAAGCCACATGCCTGGTTTGCTTGCCATCTGGTAAGCAAGTTTTTTTATCAGGTGGCGGTGCACTTTATGAATTAAGCACTGTGGTGTCTACATTAGATAAATTCATCTCACCATTTCAAAACCATTAGAACAAGTTATATGTTCTCCAATCAATTAAACATTCCAATTATACCTGAGCGTAGCAAAAATTGTGGCATTTTTTTGAAACATGCGTGCAATTTCTGTGCAAATTTCTGCGTGTTTGGAAATGCACAGATGTGAATGCATAGCAATGCAAGTGCAATATGTATTTGCGGCACATTTTCTGTGTGGGTTGCTGTGCATTCGGGAATGTGGAGATGTGAAAGCAGCCTAATTGTAAATGACACTCCAGTCATGGTTTGCATGCCATTATGGCAACATAAACACAATGCACTTTTGCAGCGTATTTACAAAACACATTTTGCATTTTCTGTCAGGGTTGCTGCGCATTCTAAAATGCGCAGATGTGAATTTATGGCAATGCGAGTCACCATTTCTAAAATGAGTGGTTAGTGGTGCATTCTCTGTGCAGGTTGCCACGCGTGGCAGATGTGAATACAGTCTAATTGATAATGACACCATTATAGCGATGCAAGCTTCATGTGTGTTTGCAGAGCGTTTCTGAAACACTCGGTAAGGCACATGTTTTTTGTGTGGGTTGTCATCCGTTTGGAAACATGCAGATGTGAATGCATTGCAATACAAGCATGATGCGCATTTGTAGCGTGCTTCCAAAGTGTGCGGCAAAGCTTTCAGTTTTTGTGTCAGTTGCACTAGGAAACGTGCAGATGTGAATACAACCTAATTGTTAATGACGCCCATTTATGGTTAGCAGATACTTGTTTTGACATGCATTTCTTGTGTGCCAAAATGTGCTACAAATGAGCACATCACAACCAAAAAGGTTCTTGAGCTACTTTGGGGCTTTTGTCATGTGTAGGGCAGCCTATTCAAGTGACTGGGCTGCCCTATGCACAAAACACACCTACACACAGGTGTAAATGGGATGTGTTTGGGAGAAGAGGCAGCAAGGATGACCTGGGAGGAGAGGCAAGGTTTAAAAATAAATACCGGTCTTATTCTTCAAAGTTTTGGGGTCCCAGCAGTGTGAACTGAGCCTGAAACTGACTAGAGCAAAATAAAGTTGATATCATAAGAGATACTATAATTGTATTGCGTAAACGTCTTTAGGACCAGAACTTAAAAAATAAAAAGTCCCCATTTTGAAGGCTTATATGCAAGTTATTGGACATAAAAATGGTATGGGGGATCGGGTACTGCCTACTACATGTATCAATGCAATTTTTTTTTTCTTTAAAAAAATATAGTTTTTAAAGGAGCAGTGATTTTAATGATGAAATTTAAACAATAAAAATGAAAAGTTCCCTTAGATGTAATACCCTTAGTCTGCCTGTAAAGTGGCACATCTGTATCATGTATAGAACCTGCTGCAGCAAAACTAACATAAATATAAAGAAAAAAATGACATTTAATTTATTTTTTTCTGGCTGCAAGCCATTGCTGGAAACACAACAATGTTAAAAAAAAATGGCTTGGGAGTCCTCCCCAATCCATACCAGGCCCTTTGGGTCTGGTATGGATTTTAAGGGGAATACCACTCCCAAATAAAAAAAAACGGTGTGGGGTCCCTCCACAGATCCATACTAGAGGCCAGGAAAGGGGGGATTGAGCGAGCGCCCCCTCTTCTTAACCATATCAGGCCACAGGTTCTCAACATGAGGGGGGTACTTTGGGGCAGGGGCAGAGCCCAAAGCACCTTGTGCATGCTGGGTCGGTGACATCACATAGGGTGGTGCCACCAGGTGACGTCGCTAAATGGCTCTGCCCCTTACCTATTTAAGAGCTGTCAGACAGCAGAGCAGGCAGTCAGCAGTGAGCCTTCATCACAGGTGGAGCTTATTTTTTTGGGGTCCGGCAGTGTGACGGACATCGTTATTGATGATGGATCTACATTGGAGGACATTGTTTTTAATAAAGGAATTGTCCAAAAAAGTGTGTGTGTTTTTATTTCTTTTTGACACGTTTTTGGTGAATGAGTAGGGGTATAATTTAAAAGAACAGGAATCCGCTGCTCCAGGTGTGTGCAATACCTTGATTGAAACAAAGTAGGAGTGCTAGCCCCCGACCGCCTCCGTAAAAACTTGAGAAAAAGAAGAAATGGCTGCACATCCAAAGTTTCCAAAAGTGCCTTTTATTGCAGACAAAATACACCAGGGACACCAGGTAATGATTAACCACTTCCCGCCCGGTCAATAGACAATTGACGTCCGGGAAGTGGTTTCGTTATCCTGACTGGACGTCTATTGATGTCCTGCAGGATAACAGCCGCCCTGCGCCCGAGGGGGCGCGCATCGCGGCGATCAGTGGAGCGGCGTGTCAGTCTGACACACCACAACATCGATCTTGGTAAAGAGCCTCTGGCGAAGGCTCTTCACCACGTGATCAGCCGTGTCCAATCACGGCTGATCACCATGTAAACAGGAAGAGCCGTTGATCGGCTCTTCCTCACTCGCGTCTGACAGACGCGAGTAGAGGAGAGCCGATCGGCGGCTCTCCTGACAGGGGGGGTTCGCGCTGATTGTTCATAAGTGCAGCCCCCCCTCGGATGCCCACACTGGACCACCAGGATGCCTCCCAGGACCACCAGGGAAGCCCCTAACATGTGGATGGCCAGGTACATCCCCCATGGCCATCCACATGTTAAAAAACATGCCCAACATATGCCAATCAGTGGCACTGACTGGCACCATAGTAGCACATAAAAACACAGTGATGCCCAGCAATACCCCCCACCAAAGTAACCAGTGCCACTCATCAGTGCCCCTCAGTGCCACCTATCAGTGCCCATTGTGCCCATCAGTGACCATCAGTGCCCACCTGTGCCACCTATCAGTGCCACCCATATTTACCCATCAGTGACACCCATAAGTATCCATCAGTGCCGCCTATGAGTGCCCATCAGTGCCGCCTATGAGTGCCCATCAGTGCCACATACCAGTGCCACCTATCAGTGCCCATCATCAGTGCTCATCAGTGCCACCTCATTGGTGCCACCTCATCGGTGCCCATCGGTGCCATCTTATCAGTGCCCGTCAGTGCAGCCATATCAGTGCCCATCATTGAAGAAGAAAACTTCTTTATTTACAAAAAAAAATAACAGAGACAAATAACATATTTTTTTTCAAAATTTTCGGTCTTTTTTTATTCGTTGCGCAAAAAATAAAAATCACAGAGGTAATCAAATACCACCAAAAGAAATCTATATTTGTGGGAACAAAGTGATAAAAAAATTGTTTGGGTACAGTGTTGCATGACCGCGCAATTGTCATTCAAATTGCGACAGCGCTGAAAGCTGAAATTTGGCTTGGGCAGGAAGGTGCGTAAGTGCCTGGTATTGAAGTGGTTAAGCACAGATCAGATGTGTGAAATGCGTCTACGTGACTAACACCTGGTGTCCCTGGTGTATTTTGACCGTCTGCAATTAAAGGCAGTTTTGGAAACTTTGGATGTGCAGCCATTTCTTCTTTTTCTCAAGGGGTACAATTTTGCCCATACTCATTCATATGGTGGGGCGGGATCTGGGGGCCCCCTTGTTAAAGGTTGCTTTCAGATTCCAATAAGTCCTCTGCCCCCTACAACCACCATGCAGGATTCTGGGGAAGAGACCCTTGTCCCCATGCAGCACCCCCCCACCTTGTTGAGGGCATGTGGCCTTGTATGGTTTAGGGGGGGCGCTCGCTCACCCCCCACCTTCCCTGGCCTGCTAGGCTGCTTGCTTCGATAAGGGTCTGGTATGGATTTGGGGGACCCCACTCCATTTTTTTTTATTTTAGTGTGGGATTCCCCTTGAAATACATAGCAGACCCAAAAGGCCTGGTATAGATTGGGGGGAGACCCCTACCCCATTTTTTCACATTTTTCTATTGCGACAATGTTTTTTTTTTTCATTTAGCTGTCAGCAGGGAAGCCTGCTGACAGCTGATGATTCATACGTTGTTAAGGACACAACAGCCGGCTTCCTGGCCCGCTCCTTAACAACCAGCAGCTATTCACTGTGCGCTCTGCGAACATCACACCGAGTGCCCCGAATATTTGAATGTTCACCCAACATGCAAACGGGTGATGCTTGGCCTGAACTGCTGGCCCCAATACTACCGGGCAATACATTAAAATAGGTTAATATCCACAAAAAATTTAATAAAATTACAAATATTTTTACTAGGCTCTATGTAGTTTTAGCTTTTATTGATTGCCATGTAGGTTGATGACTGATAGATGACTGATGGATTTAAGCCTACTTTTCCTGAAACTTTGTGTATGATAAATCGCTGCAAATATCGTGTGACATAAAACAAAATTAAACAACTGCCATTTTATTTTCCAGCGCCTCTGCTTTGAGAAAATATCTAATATTTGGGGATAATAAAGTAAATTTCTAGCAACAAAATGCAGTTTTTAACATGTATGTGAACATTTGAAAATATGCCCCTGTAGGCAAGTGGTGAAATATGTTGCCATGGTTTATAAATATATTTTCAACTAATTACTAGTGAGGTTTTTTAATAAAACATATTCTACCTGATGCACCAATTAAACATTTCTATGTGGTTGAAAGTGCAGCAGCTCTTCAATTAAAGTACGAGAAGGGTTAAACCAAATGTCCTCTAGAGCTCATATCTGTCTGGAAGGTTACTGTTCAAGCTCTAGACATGAGATTATGGAAGCAAGAAATTTTAATGTGCAAAACGTTACTTCTTTTGAAAAGGACAGAGAATGCTCTAGGGTTCAAGATGTCAGAATGATATAACTTAAATACATATACTTGTTTCTTAAGGGGATTGTGGCATAAATGTTGCACAAACTGTTTTTCTTGTGAATGTGTTCACTATTTTTGCCAAAATGTACATGTTTTAAATCAAAGCTGTTTTAACCTAATTTAACTTTCTGTAGGTAACAGACTCATTAATAACAAAAATAGGCCGAAACTGTTTCGGTACAAATAATTGCATGCATAAGAGCACTACAGTGTACTAGTTTATCCTATTTTATAATTTGTAGGTTTGTGTTCCAAAGATATCAAAACTACCGTATATTTATTATATTCCCATTTTGTCTGAAATATATTAAGTTTGCAGTTTGGCTTGTTGGCTCTCTGTTATGCAGGGTGCTGGGGGTTGAGCGAAGAAGAAATCCACATCTAGAAGATGCTTAAATTTGTGATATTTTTGATGTGTACACAGCTGCAGCATCTTCTTAATGCTTTATCACTAGGGATGAGCTTCGAGTTCGAGTCAAAATCTTGTTCGACTCGAACATCTGCGGTTCGATTGTTCGACAAAGATCGAACATTATGGGCCGTTCGTGCCAAATTCGAGTTGTGCATCACGGCCCATAATGCACTGCGTCATTGCAGTGCATTGCTGGCTGATGATTGGCCAGGCATGCACTATGACCCGCATACTTTGGCCAATCACAGCGCCGTCAGCACAGAGAGCCATGATTGGCCAAAGCCAGGGTGCCTTTGGCCAATCATTGCTCAGGGGGACTAAGTACATGCCCCACACTATATAAGTCCGCCTGCGTGTCGGCCTTGTGTAGTGTGTTCCGGCGTTCAGAGAGAGACAGAGAGAGAGATTGTGGCTTTATTTCAGTTAGCAATAGCTAAATTGAGCAGGCAGTTGATTGAGCTAGTTAGATCCAGTATTCCAGTATATTTAGTATATATATGCATTGCACGCTTTGTGTGTGTGTGTGTGTGTGTGTATATATATATATATATATATATATATTCTGTAGACAGTTTACCTAGATCTCATTGCAGAGCGTTCCTGTTATTCTATTCCTACTAATAATACAGGCAGGCAGTTGATTGTGCTAAGCTGCAGTATATTAAGTCAGTGTACTGTATACTGGCCACAGTGTGCTGACTGCAGACTATTCCTTTTCTATTGTATACTGGCCACAGTGTGAACGTAAAGCTGACTGCAGACTATTCCTTTTCTATTACTGATAATACAAGCAGTTTATTGAGCTAACCTGCAGTATATTAAGTCAGTGTACTGTATACTGGCCACAGTGTGCACGTAAAGCTGACTGCAGACAATTCCTTGTGTACCTATTCCAATACATCAAATACAGTATGTCTGGAAGGCCAACAAGGAGAGACAGACATTCACAGGCCAATAAAAGAGGGCAAACAGGCTCTGTGTCTAGAGGCAACAGTGTTGGTCGTGGACACGGTGCAGCCTCATCAGCACGTGGCCGTGGGGCACGCTTGTCCTTTTTTTCGGCAGCTGGCTGTGTTGAGCCGCAACATGCCGAAGAGTTGGTAGAGTGGATGACCAAGCCGTCCTCATTCTCCTCATCCTCTCTCACCCAGGCTCAGGGTACTTTGTCTGCCAAAGCAGCTGCCAAAGCGACCTCTTCCCTCGGCTCAATGGCATCAGTCACTCCTTCCCTAGCCCCACCATGTCCTGAGGAGTCCCCCAAAACTGTTTGCCCACAGTGTTGGGTACATGATGCAGGAGGATGCGCAGCGTTTTGAAGGCTCCGATGATGGTACCCAGCTTGAGGAAGGCAGTAAAGTGAGCCTAGAGAGAGGGGGTGCCCAAGAAGGACAGCAAACTGGCAGTCATGTTCCCCCAGCTGCAGCATACTGCCAGGTTTGCTCCAGTGACGAGGAGGGAGGGGATGAAGAGGTCACTGACTCTACGTTGGTGCCTGATGGGAGAGAGGAGGAGGAGGAGGCACATCTCCAACGAGGCAGGATGCCCTCCAGGGGCCAGCTTAAGGGCAGCCAACCGACTGCATCACACCGCAGAGCTCTGCATGTGCAGGGCGCTGCAGTCTCTGCGCGTTATTCCAAAAGTTCTTTGGTGTGGGCCTTTTTTCAGACGTGTGCAGCAGATCGCACCGTTGCTATTTGCAACATATGTCTGAAGCGTATCTCGCGTGGCCAAAACATCAGCCGCTTGGGCACCACCTGCCATGCTGTTTATTGGCAAGCATACATAAAAGACCCACACCAAAGAACAAAGCGGACCTCTCCTTGCTCCTAATGAGTTGAGTTGAGTTGAGAGGTATCTTAATATAGCGCAGTGTTACCCCGAAGGGTCCCGACGCGCATAGCAGAGTTTCTGGGAGAAGAGGACCCAGGAACCAGAAGCAGCACAGAGTGGCAGAAAGAGTGGAAGGGAGAGGCTACGCAGGGAAGGCTTGCGTGAAAAGCCAAGTCTTCAGGAATCAGCTGGGATCTCCAACCCCACTATACGTTCAGTCCTCTCAGAAACCTGCACTGAAAGGAATGAAGGTGTAGAATTAGGTGTGTCATTGCCAAGTACTTACGGGCAATCTGCTATTGGTACACCAGCATCCAATTGTACCAGGCAAATTTCCCTGCCCCAGCTGCTGCACCGCCGAAAGAAATTCGCTCCCAGCAATCCACATGCCCAGCGGTTGAATGCTAACTTGGCTAAATTGCTAGCACTTCAACTGCTACCTTTTCAGTTGGTAGACTCTGCCCCCTTCCATGAGTTTGTGGAATGTGCGGTACCTCAGTGGCAGGTTCCCAAACGCCACTTTTTTTCACAGAAGGCGATTCCGGCTCTCTACCGGCATGTGGAAGGCAATGTCTTGGCCTCGCTGGACAGGGCTGTCAGCGGTAAGGTGCATATTACCGCTGACTCATGGTCCAGCAGGCATGGACAGGGACATTACCTATCTTTCACGGCCCACTGGGTGACTCTGCTGGCAGCTGGGAAGGATGCAGGACAGGGTGCAGTAGTGTTGGAGGTTGTCCCACCACCACACCTCCAAAATGCTACTAGTGGTGATTCTGACACACCTCTCTCCTCCACCCCCTCCTCTTCTTCTTCCTCCAGGGCCTCTTCCTGTGCTGATTTGTCCTCGGAACCAGCGGTGCTGGTCCACATTCCTACCCACAAAAATAAAAATACTGTTGTCAAGGTAAAAATGCAGGCAATCCATATGTTTATATATCACATAGTAAGAAGGGCATTTAGTTGCTGCAAATGTTGATTCTATAGACCCCCAGAATCAGGGGCCCAATCATAACTGCAACCTCATCTCAGAAACTATTGTTCCTATGCTAGTGTGTCATGGATCAGGGTCCTGAATGGATGAGGAAGGCCGGATGATGCACTAGGTATCACTATCCCTTATGCATCTTTGGAAATCAGTCAACACTCTGGCCAATTATCCTGAGAAAGCCAGTGCTATCTAATCTGTACATTGGTTGCAATTATAAACAACACACACATTAATATCCAAGCTATTATCACTTACAACTTAGTCTTGTGAGAAACCTTGCTCCGGATACCTCCAGTATAATCTGCCCTCAAGCAGACTCAACCACAGGCTTTTTCAGACCACATACACACAGCTCTAACTAGCAGGTTAGCTAAACTAGAGAGTTATAGACAACACACACTAGAAGAAGACTCTCCTAAAATATAGCTGGCAGGACACACGCGCAGACAGATGCAAATCTTGCATACAATCTGGAGCACTCTAATAGCTTTGTAGCAGCTAGGTGATTCCCACACTGTTCTGAGATTCCCAAAGTTGGAATCCTTACGCATTCACCTTTCCCACTGCCTGCACACACCAGACACACAGATCCCTAATGAGAGCATTGAGATCTGTACCTGTCTATGAGAGGTGCAACAACTTTAACACACTGCTACAGTACTAACCTGTATGCATTCAGAATGGTTGACGCTTTTGCTGTCAGCTGTCCTCTACATTTTCAAAGAACCCAAGTGCTCAGCCATACAACACAATAGTATACAGATTATCTGTGAATTTAAAGCAAGCATACAAGTTCTGGTAATACAGTCAACGCTGTATCCTGGCCTAGGCCGACAAGGCCCAGGCCTAGGGCAGCACTTTGCAGGGGTGCAGGACGGAATGAGCCTCTGCCGGCTTGCGCTACACTGTTAGTGTAGCGGCAGTCTTATGGGGTGGACTGGGCTGACAGGCAAATTAATCTAGCGATCCCATAAAGTGGCCGCACTCCTTCCGGTATGCGGGCGGCCTGCATTCTGCAACTGGGGGGGGGGGGGGGCGCTTCTAATTTTGACTGTCCTATCATCCTGAACCACAAACCTTCCTCACTGTGCTATATGTTTTCTGCTGCACCATTGGCATGGTTATATCTTCTTAATCCTCTCCATAAAATTATCAGAAATTTGTGTTTAAATTAGAACTATAGGCAACACTTTTTTTTTTTGCATTTTGGATGGACTAAGGGAGGGATATAGCCCCTGTCAGTTTAATTTTTATCATCTCTGTCCCATTTCAGAGATTTCCCCTAACTTCCTGCCCCATAGCCAAACAGGAAGTGAGAAGATATCTATGCAAATCAAGGGAATCCATTGCCCCCCCCCCAGGCCCTCAGAACTACAGAACTAAAGTCCCCACTCTAAAATTTCAGGGCGGGTCTTAAACAGCAAGGGCTGTGGCCTTGACAGGAAGGGGTGGGTCATATTTAAATTAGGGGGTGCACGAGTTTAGTCAGGCCTAGGGAAGCACAAAACCTAAATACACTACTGAATACAGTACCAAGCATACAAGTCCTGGTAATACAGCACAACAGTCTCTCTAGACTTGTAAATGTTTTAGAGTAGGGATACATTCCCGGCTTGGTCTAAACACTGGTTCAGACTAAACCTTGTTTGTTTGGACATTTATCCACACCAGACCTTTTGTCTAGGCATGCAACCTGTCAGGTCGGGAAAGGTGGGTGAACTATACCAGGTCACAAGTTCTTAACATAAATGTGTACATTGTCAGGGGGGACCTCTCTGGCAAAGCACCCTGTCTCCATGTTTCCCACAACCCTCATCCAATAAGAGTGGATTCAGGTACCACCCCCTCTGTGAATGAGTAAGTTAAAATTTCTCATTGACTTTAACCAGTTCCCGATCGGCTCACATCTTTTTACGGGGGCAGAATGGCACCCCTGCACGAAGCCCCGTACCCCCTATGTGGTTCCCTTTAGGAGCCTCCAGAGGGCGCGCGCACCCGCTTCAGGGCGGAGGACCAGATGCGCGTGGCCAGCGGTCGCGATCACGCGCAATCGTGTGCACGAGAGCCAGCGTGGGGATTTGTGTGTGTAAACACACAAATCCCTGTCCTGTCAGGGGAGAGGAGACATATTGTTTGTTCCTAGTAGGTAGGAACAACGATATGTCTCCTCCCCTAGTCAGTCCTATCCCCATACAGTTAGAACACACTGAGGAAACACACATTTAACCCCTTGATTGCCCCCTAGTGTTAACCCCTCCCCTACCAGTGACATTTACACAGTAATCAGTGCATATTTATAGCACTGATTGCTGTATAAGTGTCAGTGGTCCCAAAAAGTGTCCGATCTGTCCGTCACAATGTTGCAGTACCACTAAAAATCACAGATAACTGCCATTACTAGTAAAAAATATATATATATAATAAAAATGCAATAAAAATGCTTTAAATCTTCCCCATAGTTTTGTGGACACTATAACTTTGGCGCAAACCAATCAATATACGCTTATTGTGTTTTTTAAACCAAAATTTGTAGAAGAATATATATTGGCCTAAACTGATGAAGAAATTTGTTTTTAAAAAACATTTTTGGGGATATTTATTATAGCAAAAGGTAAAAAAAAATGGTTTTTTTTCAAAATGTTCGCTTTTTTTTGTTTGTTTATAGCGCAAAAAATAAAAACCACAGAGGTGATAAAATAGCACCAAAATAAAGCTCTATTTGTGGGAAAAAATATGCTTATGTTGTTTGGATACAGCACTGCATGACCGCGCAATTACCAGTTAAAGCAGCGCAGTGCCAAATTGTAAAAAGTGCTCTGGTCAGGAAGGGGGTAAAACCTTCCAGGGCTGAAATGGTTAATTGGGTTCTGATTTAGCTCCCAAACATCTGTAATGTTTGTGGAACCTGTCTTGAACTGAACTCATGTATGTTCAGCTTGTTCCTACTTTAGAGCAGCCAAACACCAGATTATTATTGTTATATTTAATATCCCTAGGTGGGCAGCTTATGGAAAGTAAAAAAAAGTTATACAAAACAGAAGTTAAAAAAATAAGACATATGGACACAAAACAGTAATTAAAACGAAAGAGTTTAAACAGAAAGTTCTCCTGCTTGTGGGGTTGGATAGAAAACAAGGGTCATATTCCCAACATAGTGAAAATGGTGAGAGATAAGGGCGCTAAGTGACAGTCTATCAAAATAATTCTAATAGATATATAAATTAATAAATTACACCTGCCTAAACTAAATAGTGCTATATAGTGTATGGATACTAGGCCAATGAAATAAAAAAAAAAAAGAATTTTAAATAGTGAACAGAATATTAACGAAAAAACTGCAACAACAAAACACAAATACATATACGCACTCTATATGAATAAGTGAATGTGCAATTAAGTCCAAAGGTTGAACACAATAGAGTCCCACAACAATAGTGAACAAAACGATTCCTCTGCATGTGTCATAAAACTTCCAAATACGTGATGTATTTTTTCAAGTAAATCCTTGTGACTTTCAAATCCACCTTCACCGTGAACACCCGATAGTGCTATAGTAAAGAAGGCAGCTTACCCCAACAAATTGACCCTTTTAACTAAAAAAAGAGGTCAAGCAGGCTTTCTGCAAGTATCAACTTACTAGATGTAAATGAAATGGTGTCAGCTAAGCAGGCGATGGTAAACATAGGCATATGGAGAACTCCGGTGGTATGCAAATATGAAGAAAAGAGGCAAAAATAGTGTAATACCATTTATTGCACAAATCAATATTAAAAGCCAAAACCGCGCTTACTTGGTGAGTGCCCCGACCCGGCACTGAGGCTGTAAAGGCGTGTATAGGCAAATGGCAGTCCCAAACCTGTGGATGATGGCGTGCGTTCCACCTCGTTGGAACAAACAGCCAGCGGGACCGGAAGTGACGTCAGTTGCGTGACCTGTAATGACCTGTAATGCGCCTCAAATTCCCAACATAGATGGGTTCTCTCAGATATAATCAAGATTCAATTGCAGATCTCCATTTCCATACCTCAGAGTGAGTTTCTACCCACTTAGACATTTGGGTTATTCTCCAAAATCTATAACCATGCTGGGTTATGAATTATAAATCCAAAAGGAAGAGTAAGAGACGGTTCACACCAGGGCGACTCAGGATCCGACTTCAGGTCGCCCCGAGACGCCCCAAGTCGCCCCAAGTCGCGCTGTAATGTTAGTCTATGGAGCCATCTTTATGCACACTACTGAAGTCGCTCCGACTTCAGAAAAGGTTCCTGTACTACTTCAAGGCGACTTCTAGGCGACTTGTACCCATTGATTTCAATGGAAGTCGCCTCCAAAGTCGGATCAGTGTCTTAACTGAAGCAACTTTACAGGAAGAGAAAATAGTTTTCTCAGGCAAACCCCTCCCTCCCACAGAGCTGATTATTGTTTGATTGGCCACTGGCAAAGTCACCTGTCCTGGAGGAAACTTGAAGTTGCCTTGAAGTTGCCTCGGAGTTGCCTCAGAGTTGCCTTGTAAAGTCGCGCTGGAAGTCGTGTTGCCCCAGTGTGAACCGGCTCTAATGGTCTAAGCTGCTGTTCTGCTATGATTAGATAATAAATACAGACCCTTTACTCCTAGCAGAATCAGTATCAACTTAGAAAAACCCAAATATTAATAACTTCCCCATATTTTACCATAAAGCTAGCATATTTGGAGTTTAACATCTTCTCTTTATACAAATAGGCTTTTGCTGAAGGTGTGTGCTGAAGGTGTTTTATGAGTGTGCACTGGACAGATTGGGAGTCATGAATGATTGAATTTTCTTTCACTTCAAGAATTGAAAAATTTCCAGTGAAACACACAAGATCCAAATGACACCACTGCAAGGGAATACGAATTAAACATTTGGCTTTCCTTCTGAAAATGTATTGCCAAATGCTAAGCATATACTTATACTGTAATGTTAAATATATTTATGAAAATAAGTGAAAATATGATCCAGACCTACTCGCTCTAAGCTGGATCATGAGTGCAGCGTGAAGCTACTATGCCTTTCTTCTTAAAGGAGTTGTAAAGGCAGAAGGTTTTTTATCTTAATGCATTCTATGCATTACGATAAAAAGCATTCTGTGGTAGCAGCCCCGCCAGCACCCCCCGAATTACCTACCTGAGCCCCTTCTCTCTCCAGCGATGTCCACGATCCCCTCAGCCATCCTGGACATTCCTCCTGATTGGCTGAGACAGAGCAGCGGTGCCATTGGCTCTCAGAGCTGTCAACCAAAGTCAGTCAGTCAGTCAGGGGAGAGAGGGGGTGGGGCCAGGTTGGGGATCCGTATCTGAATGGATACACAGAGCTCTAACTCAGCTTGGGTTGCCCCTGTAGCAAGCTGCTGGCTGAGGGGCACTCAAAGGAGGGAGGGGCTAAGAGCAGCGACGAGGGACCCTAGAAGAGGAGGATCTTGGCTGCTCTGTAAAAAACAAAGTAAGTATAAGATTATTTTTTTTTTTAAAATGAGCCTTTGCAATCATTTTAAGACTGTACAGAAGGGATCTTTAGTCAAACTGAAAACAAAGGAAAGACAGCCAAAGCATACTGGCAGAGCACAGTAACTGTAAAAGATTTTATTGAATAGTTAATAAAATGTTTGCAGGCACAAATCAAGAAAATGAAAGAGGATGTTAAAGCTTACCATTTCTTAGATGTGATGGCTGTATTAGTTTCTTATTTTAGGATTTTTTTTTCTATTTTCATCTGGTAATCCAGCCAGCAAGTCTGTTGTTTTTGACAGCACAAGCTCTCCAGCAAAATGCATCAGTTTACATGCATGAGACAAACCACTTAACACTGGTGGGGTGATTGAAATAATCAGCTTTTATGCTTTTATTTATTCATGCAAAACCTTTACCTCAAAAGGAGAACTGCTTATAAAGTGTGAGCTGGAGTTGGCTTTAATTTGTTAGTGGTTCTAAATTTAACAGTGACACCCCACCCCACATGACTGCCAATGCGGCTGTCTGCTGTGCCTCCTGTGCACATTCTTCCAAAGCAGTGTCTCATTAATATAGGAAGTGTGTTATTGGCTGGGCAACCAGATGAAAACAGAAGGAAAACAGGCAAAGAAAATAAATCTGATGTAGCCATCAAATCTAAAGACTGGTAAGCTGCAATATATGAAATTTTTGGTTTTTGGTTTACTGCTGCTTTATTGAGACTAAACACCTCCTCCAGGCTCAGAATTTGGAGAATTCTTTCCTTTTGTTGGCCTAATGTCTTAACTTTTTAAATGGTTGTAAAAAAATACAGCTGTAATATTATACGTTGTAGTTACAGTATGTTACAGTGCCATGAAAACCCTTTGTTTTCCCACACTATTGTTAGCTGTATCACAATATCTATAAAATCCTTCCTTTGATATATAAGCATCCAACTAGGTATTCTTTTTTTAACAAATCTTTTAAACAAATTGTCTTATAATATCCAAGTGAATAATAGCTGAAGGGTAACCTTATGGCTAAAGCGGGTGATTTATATTTTGAAAAGCTAAAGTTAGAAAATCTTCCATGTAATAATATTAATTTGCTTTGATATATGCATTGTCACTCTTTGTTGATGTTTTTTTTTAAATTATTATTTCTCTACACTTTGTATTAAGCACTGCTATTAGATTTTTATATGTTATAGTTTTCATTGTTAACCTGTAAAAAAGAAACTGTTCGCATTTACTTTATACACAGTAGACATGTGCACACTGAAATATTTCGTTTCGGAATTTAGTTTTTATCCGAAAAATACAATTATTTAGTTACTTCCGAAATTTGTTTTTATTTATTTTGTTTCGTTAAAAATTGCATTCGCCAGTAAATCTGAATTAAGGTTGAATCTGTTATTGAAGGCTTATGGTGTCTGTCAAATGTTCTAAGAAGATTTGACGAAGCTGCTAAACTGTACGATGCCGCAATCGTACATTTCCGGTCGAATGCTCCGCCCACAAGCTATAGTAGAATTCTAATGTTGTATGACTAGTAATAATTATATTTATTAATTATAATTACTAGTCAACCAACATTAGAATTCTTCTATAGCCTATGGGCGGAGCATTTGACCGTAAATGATTGCTCGTGGCGAACGTATGTTTTTTAGCTGCTTTGTTGAATCTTCATGTCTCTATAATGTTGAATCTTTTCTCTCTATGTCGAATAATCTCTGACTAATAGAGTTAGGTTAGGCACATTCGACCGCAGGTTCGATAGACACAGATCGCTATTGTCACCGTCATGTCGAATATTCTATCTATATCGAACTGTTGTCGCAACAAAACGAAAATAAAGCATTTTTTATGACGGATCTTTTGGATTTCAGAATCTGCACATTCATTATCGTTTGTTAAAACGAATGCTGCAAATCCCCGAAATTCTGACGAAAATGCATTCGGACGAAAACGAATGCACATGTCTAATACACAGTACTAGTTTAATTAGTTGCTACTTGCTACTTTTTTTTAGTCCTTTCCTTAGCTTAGATTTCAAACATAGTATGATTTTGTATTTTATAAATTATTTCTGCTGAAAGTTGCTGATATAGCTGGGTCTTGATAGATTTCTGTAGTAATACAAGCAATCAAAGTTAGACCATGATGACTATAACGTTCATGTAAGCAACCTAGAAAAATTATGTATTGATTTTCTTCAGTACATCCTGCAGACTCCTAAAATACATGCTGCTTCTAGTTATCTGGTCAAATATTTTGAAAATGTCACTGACAATGCTAGAAAATGATCTCTTTTAGGCTTTTTAAAAGTCAAGTAAATGTGAGCTGCAGCATTCCTAACTAAATATTCATGCATTTGAAATCAGTTTATGCTTTCATTTGAAAACAAACTAGATGTTTACAAGTCAGTTGTAGTTTGCATATGTACCTTATTCAAGCAAAGCACATTTCATTTTGTGCAGTAAACTTTGCCATTTTTATTATTATTGTTAGAACAAAGGTAAAAAAAAGGTGTATACAGTATTTGGTTTTATAAATCAAACTAATAGATACAGTAACATACATTACCACTTCACACTGTATACAACTCCAGAGTGAAGTGAATGGAAGATAGACTTCTTCTCAAGTCATACAGCTCTGTGATTAAAGGGGTTGTAAAGGTTAGTTTTTTATTTTCTAAATACAGTAGGTTCCTTTAAGCTAGTGCAATGTTGGTTCACTTACCTTTTCCTTAGATTTCCCTTCTAAATATTTTTTTTCTTTGTTTACTTTGTCTGAATTTCTCACTTCCTGTTCCTCCTCAGTAAGCTGTTCAGTAAGCTGTTTTGGCTGACTCCACACCGCTCGGATGATGGTGTGAAGTTTAGTGAGGAGAAACAGGAAGTGAGAAATTGAGACAAAGAAAAAAAAAACATTTAGAAGGTAAATCAAAGGAAAAGGTAAGTGAACCAACAATGCACTAGCTTAAAGGAACCTATTTAGAAAATAAAAAACAAACCTTTACAACCCCTTTAAGCTCAATGTGGGAGAAACATGTTAGAGGGGCATGACCCTGGGTAGGGACTTAAGCTGAAGTCTGTTTTTCATTCAATTTGCCCCCCGGAGTTGAATACAGTGTGCAGTGGTACTTATATGTTATATTAAAGCATATCTTGGTGAAAGATGTGCTCTCTCTGTCAGCACCTAAATACGGAGTGAACATCTAGGAGTCTGATACTGTGGGCTTGAAACTGAACTGATCTGTTATGGTAAAACATTCTAAAGTTATTTTAATTAGCCGTTCCCACAAAATTAATATTTCACTTGTTGATGGCAGTTCTGCATATCTCTCAAGTATTCTGTTGGTGTGATTTTTATCCTTGAGTTCCTGCATCTTTACCCTGCTGTGGATATTATAACTGGTTCCTACTAATCACTGTTCATTTTTTTTAAATGGAGAATGTAACTAAAAGTGTTAGAACACACAAACACCCCCAACTGGGCAAAGGCAGTTAGCACAGCAGGTATGGCAGAGAGATCTTGATGTTGTAGCATAAAATATGTTTAAGATGGCAGGAATAGCTAAGACCACCTACCTATAACTAAAAATTAACTTTTGGGTGGACTGACGTTTTAGGTGACTTTAAGGAAAGCTCTTAAAGGCTGCCACAGTTTAAGCTGACATCTAGATTAAGCAAATATTGTCTAAATACAAGAGCCATGTATATTTTTACATTAATATTGGGGTGCATTGTGTATTTCTTCCAGATCTGTGCACAATTCTAGTATGAAAGCCTTTGTGTATGAGCTTTCTGTAATAATGACCAGTCAGAGCTGCCCTCTCTCCTTGTGCTGGAAAACTAGGCATGTATCCACCCCCTCATCTAGTTGACTACAGGCAGCCTGTAATCCATGAGCCTGTTGGATCCCTCAAACTGCTCTTCTCTTTGGAAAGGCAATGTACAGCACAGCGATGATGTCACTGTTACAAGTTAATAACTAGGTTTGCAGAGGTATTTGGCACACACAAAGTGAAGTTATACTGTTTGTGGCTATTGAGAAATATATTTAAATTAAGGTGTTTGAGCCTGAAGTTCATCTTTAATGTTTGTGGGATAGATACACAATCTTCTTAGTAGGTTTAGATATAGATTCTTGCAAAAAATGAGATGTGAGAAAAATTAACCACAAGAAAGGGAAGATGAGTATTTCCTAATTTGAGCTTATATGGAAATAACTATTCACACATGTACTCTATGTACCGTATATACTCGAGTATAAGCCGACCCGAATATAAGCCGAGGCACCTAATTTTACCACAAAAAAAATGGGAAAACTCATTGACTCGAGTATAAGCCTAGGGTGTCCATGTGCATGCCTCACTGTGCCTCACTAGGCCCAATGCCTCACTGTGCCCATGCCTCACTGTGCCCATGCCTCACTGTGCCCATGCCTCACTGTGCCCATGCCTCACTGTGTCCATGCCTCACTGTGTCCATGCCTCACTGTGTCCATGCCTCACTGTGCCCAATCTCCCTACGTGATCTCCTGCGCTGTGTGACTAGACTGACGTTTAACATGGGAGTCTATGGAAGGGGTCCCTGGCTTTGAAAAATCGGTGCTCCCCGACCGTTGGTCTCCTGGACCAAAAACTTTGCACACTTGTAGAGGAAGAGTGGGGCTACATGTGTGCCAAGTTTGGGGTCCAGAGGACCTACGACTGACCGGGATAAGGTGCATAAAGATGACGATGGACACAGACAAAAAAATGTGCTGAAAAACTCGGGCTGTACCGGGTCCCCAAAATCACGGGAGAAATTACTGTTTAACCTGGAAGCCTATGGAAGGGGTGCTCGGATTTGAAAAATCCGTGCTCCCAGGCCGTAGGTTCCCCGGACAAAAAACTTTGCACACTTGTAGAGGAAGAGTGGGGCTACATGTGTGCCAAGTTTGGGGTCCAGAGGACCTACGACTGACCGGGATAAGGTGCATAAATATGAAGATGGACACAGACTTGAGTATAAGCCGAGGGGGCATTTTCATCACAAAAAAATGTGCTGAAAAACTCGGCTTATACTCGAGTATATACGGTAAGTACATTTGTACAGAAAATCTTTTTTTTTATACAGTGTATAATGCTTTTAGAAAAAATAGGACACTCACCTGAATACTGTATTTAACTTAAAGCATTATTAACCACCTGCCTACTGGGCTCATTCACCCCCTTCCTGCCCAGGCCAATTTTCATCTTTCAGTGCTGTTGCAATTCGAATGACATTTGTGTGGTCATGCAACACTGTACATATAATAATTTTTTATCATTTTTTGAGACAGAGCTTTCTTTTTGTGGCATTTAGTCACCACTTGTTGTTTATTTTTTTGCTAAACAAATGAAAAAAGACCAAAAACGTTTTCTTCATTTCTGTTATAAAATTTTTGAAATAAGTAATTTTTCTTCTTCACTGATGTGCAATAAAAAGGCTGCACTGATGGGCACTGATGAGGCAGCACTGATGGGCACTGATGAGGCGGCACTGATGGGCAATGATAAGGCTGCACTGATGGGCACTGATATTGCACTGATGGGCACCACTGATGAGGCGGTACTGATGGGCACTGATGAGGCGGTACTGATGGGCACTGATGGGCACTGATAAGCTGCACTGATGGGCAAGGATATGCGGTACTGATGAGCACTCATAGGCAGCACTGATGGGAACTGATAGGCAGCACTGATGGGAACTGATATGCAACACTGATGGGCACTGATATTCAGCACTGATGGATATGATTGACATTGATTGGGCTGCACTGATAATCAGTGTAAATGTGCCCTGTCACAAGAAAGCCACTTATTAGCTTTCCATTCCTCACACTGTGACAGCGTTGAAGAAAGGAAATGCTGATAACCGGCGTTTGTTTACATGTGATGACCTGTGATTGGACACAGCTGATCACATGGTAAATGGCTGCTGTGATTGGCCCTCTACCTTGAACTGTGTCCTAAGAACACAGCCATCACAGACTCTGCCCGATCTCCGTTCTGGGGGTGTGTTGGGGGTGTGTTGTGGGGCAGGGTTCCGGGAGGATGTCAATAGTTGTCATTTAGCTATAGCGTGGTAGGGAAGAGGTTAAAGGCAAAAATGCGTTTGTTTAATTAAAATAACAAATATGTTATACAGTACTGTATTTACCTGCTCTGTGCAATGGTATTGCACAATGCCCCCGAACCTCCTCTTCTGATGTCCCCTTCCAGCCAACTTGGCTCCTCTTCTGTGTCTGCCCCAGTAGCAAGCCAGTTGCTATGGAGCGACACATGTGGACTCACTTCCAAGCCAGGCTATGTGTGTCAGTCACAGTAGGGGATCAATGCAAAGGAAAATATTTAGAGCGGGAACCGCAAGTGGTAAAACGTTTATTTACCTTAATGCAGGGAATACATTAAGGTAAAAAAAAAATGTTTCAGCTTTAGAACCTCATTAAAGCGGAGGTGCAGCCACAAAAAAAATAAGTCAGCAGCTACTAACAGTGTAGCTGCTGACTTTTAATAAGGACACTTACCTGTCCTACTCGCCCGCAATGTCAGTCCCGCCACGACGATCGATCGCTGCTGGCAGGTCCCGGCTCCTCCATCCTGAGTAAGGGATGTAAGGGTTCACTGCCCGTTTCCTACTCGCATGGTGCTTTGTGAATGGGCAGCTTGCCTCCTGGGATACACACAGTTCCCAGAAGGCAGCGCGCCCCATTCACAAGAAGAGGAAGCGGAAGAAGACCCACCGCGGACAAGAAGAGGAACATTAGAGGCAGATTAGGGGACTTCCGCATAGCAACAGGCATTTAGGGTATAGAGCAGTGATGGCGAACCTTGGCACCCCAGATGTTTTGGAACTACATTTCCCATGATGCTCAGATATACTGCAGAGTGCATGAGCATCATGGGAAATGTAGTTCCAAAACATCTGGGGTGCCAAGGTTCGCCATCACTGGTATAGAGTATAAAAAAAAAAATTCTATTATTTTTTTTTATTTTTTATTTAGGATTTTTAATGAAAACATTTTTTCAGGGTGGACCTCCGCTTTAAGGGCTCTTTCACACGGGACGGATCTGTGAAGATCCGCCCCGTGAAGCTCCGCTTGCTCAGTGGGGATCGCTCCGTTGATCCCTGCTGAGCCGGCGGATGACTGGGCGGTCCCCGCACACTGTGCAGGGACCGCCCTGTTAGAGCGCCGCTCTCCCCTATGGGGGATCAGATGACGACGGACCGTAGAGTCCGTTGTCATCCGATCCGCCGACGGATGGAAAAATAGGGTTTTCCTCCGTCACACTTTGGCGGACCGGAGCGGGTCGGATATCAGCGGACATGTCACCACTGACATCCGTGGCTCCATAGGGCTACATGGAGCGTCCGTTCAGGTCCGCCTAAAAAACTGACAGGCGGACCTGAACGGACCGTCCGTGTGAAAGGGGCCTTAGACTTTTTCTGTTCATACTCTGTCAAATCTTTTATTTCTAACTAGTACAGCTTTCTTATATAAGTGCAATCATTTGGCAGGAAAAAAAGTGTTTCAGGTGCACACCAGAACGTCTCCCACACCTGTCACAATAAACTGTCATGAACAAGGTATGTGACTATTTTTCCCTCTCTTACTGAGATTGCTAAGTTTTGACATGCATGTTCTGTGTAGTAGTGCTGACTTTGATTAGGCTTGAGAGAGGGGTAATTCTTTGGTATACTTTGCTTTTATCATTTGGCATTAGAATGAGAAACTCACTTTTTTGAAGTCTAATGCAGCGTACACACGATCGGAATTTCCGACAACAAATGTTCAATGTGAGCTTTTGGTTGGATATTCCGACCGTGTGTAGGCTCCATCGGACATTTGCTGTCGGAATTTCCGACAACAAATGTTTGAGAGCAGGTTCTCAATTTTGCCGACAACAAAAGTTCTTGTCGGAAATTCCGATCGTGTGTATCCAATTCCGACGCAGAAAAATCCTATGCATGCTCGGAATCAATTTGACGCATGCTCAGAATCATTGTTCTTTATTTTTTTCCGGCTTGTCGTAGTGTTGTACGTCTCCGCGTTCTTGACGTTCGGAATTTCCGTGCAACATTTGTGTGTATGCAAGACAAGTTTGAGCGAAAATCCAATGGAAAAAAAAACACAGTTTTGTTGTCGGAATGTCCGATCGTGTGTAGGCGGCATAAGGCCTCATACACACGGTATAAAAATCAGATGGGAAAAGTCATAAGACGAGCTGTCTGCGGATTTTTGGATCGTTAGTACAGTGCATTCGACAGACGATTTGACTTTTACATCAGACAAATACTGGATGTGCAGGCTATAACATTTTTGTCTGATGTGAACTCAACATCTGATTTTCAGATGGTCAGTACAAAAATCCATCAAACAAAAGTCAAAAGTCCAAACACGCATGCTCGGAATCAAAGAACGACTGGGAAGAGTTTGGTCTTGTAAACTACCGTTAGTAATCTAGAATTAACATTCGTGACGCGGCAATTGATGAAATGTCAAAATGCTCATCTTCTTTAATTGGATAATAATGAAGCTGCTTTGCTGGTGATACTGATGTAGTTATGGCAAACGTATTTTAAAAGGCATTTGTTTTGTACGATCTGAAAATCGCAAATCAGCGCTCACCAAACTTCTACTAACACCAAATTAGCAGAAGGGGCCCAAAGGGTGGCGCTTGAGAAATTAACTTCCTCTTTATACTCTCATAGTACATAACTACGTTCGTGTTTGTCAAACGACAATTTGCGGATAGTTAGTATGATAGCGCCTCTACTTAGAATTATATATACTGTATAATGTTTGGGGTTCTAAGTAATTTTATTGCAAAACCATGCTGATTTTTACATGTAGGAGAGAAGTGTCATGCCGCGTACACACGATCATTTTTCCCGTCTGGAAAAATTACATTTTTTCCTTTGGACGAGAAAAACGATCGTCTGTGGGCTTTTTGTCATTTTTCCTGAGGGGAAAAATGGCATTAATCACGACGAGCAAAATTAGAACATGCTCTAATTTTTCTCGTTGTGATTCCTGTAATTTTTTTCCGCTGCAGTTTTCCCATAGGGAAACACTGCCACAGAGCCTACACACGGTCGTTTTTCTCGCCAAGAGAAAAATGGCTGTGTGTGGGGGAACAAGCCGTTCCCTCGTTTTTCCTGTCGTGATTCACGGTGGTGTTTTCACCGCCGTGAATCACGATCGTGTGTACGCGGCATCAGACGTGGCCCAGAAAGGAAGTAATTAAAACATTACATATTTAAAATTTTCCCATTGCTCTGATTGAAAAAAAAAATAGGAAGCATTCCTTACAAATAACTTTCCTGAGCTTGTAACTTTTTTTTTCATATTTTCATATTTTCATAAAATCAGTACCAAACCAGGTACCTGAAGAAATATCTATATAAATCCTAAATAATAATAATAAATAATGATAATAAGTTGCCAGCATTATCACTTATTTTTAGACTTATACAGTTGTTTTTCCTGTTTGAATTGATGCCACATTTTCCAGGTCACTTATTCTACCTTCCGAGTCTAAGATTAGTTTTCAAACCCTTTTCAAATCATAATTTTGATTTTGATTTCGTTTTCAAACCCAGTGCAATCAATTTTAAAATTCAATTCAATCAAATTGACTAAGTAAGCATAAAATATTCCGTAATGACTTACAGCCACAAACGAATGCTAATTCTCAACTTTGATGGCTTTTACAAAATCTCTTCAAATATGATAAACTATTTTGATATCAATGATTTACAGTATGTGTGCGTGTGTGTGTGTATCTATGTGTGTATATATATATATATATATCTCTATCTATCTATCTATCTATCTATCTATCTATCTATCTATCTATCTATATATATATATATATATATATATATATATATATATGTGTGTGTGTGTGTGTGTGTGTTAATATTTACATTCAGCTTACCCAGTGTAGGACACATTTCCTTTCAGTCTAGTTGCAGTGCTACTTGCTCCATTTCAATGAGGTGACCTGTGATGTGGCTGCGTTCTTCTTTAATTTATCTATTTTAAGTTAAGTGCATTTCATTCCATGTTTACCATTGCAAGTAAAAAAAAATATTATACCTTGAGTAAAGACATACTAATTACACATTACTCATATCACAGTGATCAGAAAAATAACATAGTCTGATAGCAAGATTACTTTTCATCTCTGTGTATAATTTAGTGCTTTAAAAAATAAATAAAAGAAAATCGATTTTCCATAAAAGTGGTAACAGCTTGCTTTTGGACAAAACCTTAAAATATGTTCTATCTCGATTGCTAAACTTGCCCTTTCTTTAGTCTATTTCACAGTAGCAGACTGGTGTGGGAAAACCAGCACGAGGAGCCAATTAGCTGTGGTTCAGTGCTTACAAGTTAGTAAGAAGCGTATTGATAGGTTGAGAGAGCAGAGAGACGATGGGAAGGGCCTACCCTGTCACGAGTTGGGAAGGCTCAAGACCTGTAAGTGTTACTGAATTGCAGCAGAACAAAAATAACATTACTAGCCCTAGCAGACAGGGCCGCATTGTGTGATAAAAATAGTTCAGTCTCAAGATTGTATGGACTTACAATACAAATCCTTTGGCAGATAAAATAGCTACCGTATGTATATCTGTTTCGTCTTTGAGTTTAGTTGTTAGCCTGGAGTTCAGCTTTAATTATAGTAGTTACAAATATAGGTTCCCAAATGTTTAATAATTGTTTATTTTTCTATGTCTTTTGTATATTCTAGTAATGGACAAATAAGACAGCACTGTTTTGGCTTGCATTTCCCAATATCTCACTAATAAAGCCTATGGTGAAAAATAAACTTCTAACAGAAAATGAAAATCCAATATCTATCTACATTTTAATTCTAATTTGAAAAAAAGCAATTTACAGAATCATTTGTTCTATCAATATGCAATATAACTCTGTATCATTATTAAATCAGCCACGCATTGTGCAATTAGAATTTTAATATTAGCTTGCTACTAATTAACCAATTCATAATATGCATATGTATGACCTCTGTCATTGTGTTTGCTTTGAAATCAGTTTAGGTCCAATTAATTAAAATTGTATTGTCTAATAGAGAGCATTCAGGCTGTTCCCTATGCAATATTTATTCCTATTTATAAAATAACCACATCTTTTCAAAACTCCACAAAAATACTTGTAGTTTTCACATGCTATCTACTATTCTCTTAGTTCTCTTATAAGCCCTTATTTGATTATTGACTTTAAAAAACCCATAATAACATACTGTCTAAACATTTTTATTGTATGCATTAAAATGTAACATACTTAAAGTAGTTGTTAAGTCACTATGTGATCTTTATACCATCCCATCTGTTAGACAAGAACATGTGTCTGTGCTTTATTTAAAAAAAGCTGATTTCTACTTGATTTCACAGCGCCTCCCGGCGCTCACGGGACTCCTCGGCTCTCTCCTCTCTCCATCTGACAGCTTCAGTGGGCGGGGCCGAGAACTCCCGCTGACGTCAGCCGGGGAGGTGGGGAGGAGAGGGGGAGAGAGCCGAGGAGTCACATGAGCGCCGGGAGGCACTGTAAAATTAGGTCAAATTTTTTTTTAATTTTTTTTTTATAAAGCACAGTCACTAGGACACATGTTCTTATCTAACAGAGGGGATGGTATAAACATAGCACAATTTTGCAGCAGCGGAGAAGGGAGCAGAGTGGCGCTAGTGAGAGCTGACATGCAGGGAGGGGCAGGGGAAGGAGGACAGAGGGAAACAGAGGAGAGCTGCACATAGCAACGGATGATGGAGGCAAGTAAACTGACCACAGTGTCAGGGCTCAGCAGTCATGATAAACCATGGTGAGTTTACATGGGGGGAGGACTGAACCAGGCAGGATCAGCCAGGTATTTCAGGTGATAGAGAGGGACAAATTACACAGATTACAAATTATAACATGTTTTAAGGTAACAGGATTCTTTTTTTTTTTTTAGGGTAACAAACACTTTAAAGTGACATTAAAGCTTCATTTTTATTAAACTAAAATAACAAACATGTCATACTTACCTGCTCTGTGGAATGGTTTTGCACAGAACAGCCCCAATCCTCTTCTTCTGGGGTCCCCTGCCGGTGCAACAGGCTCCTCCTCTTCAGCAAGTGCCCTTATGGAAAGCCATTTTCCATGGGGCACTTGTGTGGGCTGGCTCCTGAGTGACCCTGTCTGCATCTATTGACACAGAGTGGATGGCTCAGCTCCTCCCCCCGCTCATTCGGCACAGCCAATGTCTCCCACTGCTTTCAACCAACCCAATGAGGAGGGAGACAGCGCACATCGAAGACAGATCCCTAAAGACATGGATGAGCAAGTTTGGGTGGAGGAATTTGACTGGCCTGCATAGAGACCTCAACCCGATAGAACACCTTTGGGATGAATTAGAAACTGTAAGCCAGGCCTTCTCGTCCACATCAGTGTCTGACCTCACAAATGCGCTTCTGGAAGATTGCTCAAACATCCCCATAGACACACTCTTAAACCTTGTGGACAGCCTTTCAAGAAGAGTTGATGCTGTTATAGCTGCAAAGGGTGGACCAACACAATATTGGTTGGAAAAGAGCTTGTTAGGAATTGTTGGCTTAAATTTGCAAGTGCATATGTGTATCAGTACTGGGGATATACACTCACCGCCCACTTTATTAGGTGCACCTTGCTTGTATGGGGATGTTAAAAACACTCCTGAGAAATGTTGATCCATATTCACAAGATAGCATCACGCAGTTGCTGCAGATTTGTCGGCTGCACATCCATAATGTGAATATCCTGTTCCACCACATCCCAAATGTGTTCTACTTGATTGAGATCTGGTGACTGTGGAGGCCATTGGAGTACAGTGAACTCATTGTCATGTTCAAGAAAGCAGTGGAGAGATGAATTGAGCTTTGTGACATGGTGCATTATCCTGCTGGAAGGAGCCATTAGAAGATGGGTACACTGTAGCCATAAAGGGATGGACATGGTCAGCAACAATACTCAGGTAGGCCATGGCATTTAAATGATGCTCAATTGGTACACCACCACCAGCCTTAACCATTGGTACAAGGCAGGATGGATCCATGCTTTTAAGTTGTTTACACCAAATTCTGACCCTACCATCTGAATGTTGCAGCTGAAATCAAGATTTATCAGAACAGGCAACATTTTTCCATTCTTCTAATGTCCAATTTTAGTGAGCCTGTGCAAATTGTCATTTTTCTGTTCTTAGCTAACAGGAGTGGCACTTGGTGTGGTCTGTTGCTGCAGTAGCCCACCTGCTTCACGGTGTGAAGTGTTGTGCATTCAGAGATTGTTCCCTGCATACCTTGGTTGTAACGAGTGGCTATTTGAGTTACTGTTGCCTTTCTATCATCGCAAACCAGTCTGCCCATTCTCTTCTGACCTCTGACATCAACAAGGCATTTTCCTCCAAACAACTGGCACTAACTGGATATTTTCTCTTTTTCTGACTATTCTCTGTAAACCCTAGTGATGGTTGTGCAAAAAAATCCCAGCAGTTTTTGAAATACTCAGACCAGCCCATCTGGCACCAACAGCCATGCCACATTTAAAGTCACTTTAAATCTCTTTTCTTTCCCATTGTGATGCTCACTTTGAACTGCAGCAAGTTATCTTCACTACGTCTAGATGCCTAACTGCATGCATTGAGTTGCTGCCATGTGATAATTGGCTGTTAAGCAATTTGTGTTATCAAGCAATTTATGAGTAGAGATTGTTGTGAAGTATATACAAACCTCTTTTTATACTCCCCTTTGGCCTGATAAATTTACCATTCGTTTATTTATATATTTAATATCTGTTCATACCTGTTTATTTAATTAATTTAATTGTACCCAGCTATCCTGATGGACTGCAATACACCTCCCCTATGTTGTGGAGAAAAGGATAGGGGTACACTGTAGTCCTGTCCTAATATGACAACACTCCTCCATTGATACAGTACGTTGAGTGAATGTTGTCACCCTAGGGCGCATGAAATTTAGAATATTAAAGAAAAAAGCCTGAAAAAGGAAAACTATTGCAGCCACAGCATATAAGACCCATAAGCTGCAATAAAATCTATACATTTTTTTCTACTGAGAATAATAATTATATTTTGCTATGCTTGAATGTGCTATAATGATTCAAGAAGGATTTTAATAAACAGGTCCGATTTACAGACTTTTAACAGTCATATTGTGCTTGCTAAATCATTTATTTTATCAAGATATACTAGTAAAAAGAAAAAGGTTTGCCTTTTCAAAGAGTATACCGGTAAGTAAAAAAAAAAACAGTTACACATCACTTTTCATTATATAGTCTGGTTTTGTCTCTAATGAAATCAAGTAATAATGGGATCCACTTTAACTCACTTGTCTAACTTAATTTCCCACTGTAATGAAGCAAGTATGTTCAGCTGTATTCTTGAACTGTTATAAACTAGAGCAGTGTAATGTACATACTTCCTTATTAGACTGTGAATTAGTCACTACTGAGCCTATTTACTAAAACTGTAAAGTAGTTGTCCAAAAAAGAAATAAGGTTTTAGCAACAAATCGTGTTTGCTAATGTTCAAGTAGTATTATCCAAATACCACATAACAATCCTGTTTTTTTTTCTGTTACCTCCTCACATTTTATGATCTCTCTGCAGATTGAAAATGGAAAGTGATGGGAATTTATTCATGGCATTTTTTGATGTTTATAGCAACTTGATAATGCACAGAAAAGCAGGAGGGGTTGAGGTAGGAGGATACAGAACACATCATTTGCCATGTTTCTCATACAGATACTTAACTATAATTCCAATATTCTTGACTCTGGCTTTCAAGATATCTATTGGCGAAGCAGTGGTAAAAAGGCCTAGCAAATATACTACTGCACTTACCTTACACACACAGCTTAACCGCTTGCTTACTGGGCACTGCCCAGGCCAATTTTCAGCTTTCAGTGCTGTCGCACTTTCAATGACAATTGCGCGGTCATGCAATGCTGTACCCATTTTTATCATTTTTTTCACACAAATAAAGCTTTCTTTTGGTGATATTTAATCACCACTGGGTTTGTTTTATTTTTGCTACACAAATGAAAGTGTACTGAAAAGTGAATTTTTTTTTTTGCAGAACTTGTTATAACATTTTGCAAACAGGTAATTTTTCTCCTTTACTGATATGCGCTGATGAGGCTACACTGATGGGCACTTATAGGCTGCACTGATGGTCACTGATGAGGTGGCACTGATGAGGCAGCACTGATGGGCACTTATATGTGTCACTTATGGACACTGATAGGTGGCACTGATGAGGCAACACTGGTGGGCACTGATAGGTGGCACTGATGGGTGACACTGAAGGGCACTAATAGATGGCACTGATAGACAGCACTAATAGGTGACACTAATGGGCATTGATAGGTGGCACTGATAAGCAGCACTGATAGGTGTCACTAATAAGGAGGCACTGATGGCACTGATTGACAGCACTGATGGGCACTGACTGGCAGCACTGGTGGGTACTGTTGGGACTGCACTGATAATTATGACTTTAACTCAAGCTGATTATTGGTTCTCTTTTTCTCGCCTCACGCTGTCAGTAGGGATGAGCTTTGTGTTCGAGTCGAACACACGTTCGACTCGAACATCGGCTGTACGAAGATCGAACGTTATGGTCTGTTTGCGACAAATTCGAGTGGCGCGTCACGGCCCATAATTCACTGCAGCATTGCAGTGCATTGCTGGCTGATGATTGGCCAAGCATGCACTATGGCCCGCATGCTTGACCAATCACAGCGCCGTCTGTACAGAGAGCCGTAATTGACCAAAGCCAGGGTGGCTTTGGCCAATCATAGCTCAAAGGAGTAGGAACACGCCCCACACTATATAAGGCCGCCTGGAAGTCGGCCTTGTGTAGTGTGTTGGCGCTTGTGAAAAAGACAGTTACAGAGAGAGAGACAGTGTCATTTATATTGAGTTAGATAGAGAAGGCAGGCGAGTCAGTTAGCTGCTGTTACAGTGTGTAGAGGATATATATGCATCCTAGGTGTTGTGTGTATATATATTTATACACTGTATTGAGTTTATCTAGATCCGTTCCTGTTAGTCTCTATACTGTGACAGGCAGGCAGGTGATTGTGCTAGCTGCAGACAGTCAGTGTTTCACTTAGTGTACTACTGTGTGCTTTGCATAGCATTCACCTAAAGCTCACCTGGACACAGTTTTTCTCTATACTGTGACAGGCAGGCCGATGATTGTGCTAGCTGCAGACAGTCAGTGTTTCACTTAGTGTACTACTGTGTGCTTTGCATAGCATTCACCTAAAGCTCACCTGAATACAGTTAGTGACTAATACTATTATAGTGGTGTTCTCATAATAAAACCACAAGCAGAGAGCTGCAAGTATTTTCAGTGTACTGTGTCCTCTGCACAGTTTTCACCTAAAACTAACTGAAAACAATTGCTGCTTTTCCCATACTAACACCACAGCAGGGCCTATTTATGCGCCCACCAAGAGTAACTGTGAGGGCTTACAGTGTTGTGGCACCAGCACCACCACCAAAGGCCCAAGTTTTCCTACCACTGTTCAACAGTGGCATGTAAATACAATTCCTGATATAATAGTTGACAGCAGGGCGTTCCAGCGCCCACCAAGAGTAACTGTGAGGGCTTACAGTGTTGTGGCAACACCAACACCTAAGGGGCAAATTTCTGCAGAGTATATATGGCAGGCCCCTTGTAACGGGAGGGCCCGTAGAACCCAGAAGCTCTTAGAAAGTATGAGCCAGAAAATAATGGACATTGAGTATATGTCTTGGATTGCTTTTCAAATGGGTCTGTAATATTAATCCACAATATTCCCCAGGATATCTGTAAATAACTATTTACTGTGTGTTTGATTCTGAATTCAACATGTTAGTTGAAAGATGTTAATGTCATCACCTCCAACCACCTGGATGCCTGTTGTAATGTTAATGAATCCAGACTAGCTTCTAAAGACCTTTTCATTGTTGTTTGTGGTGATGTGGATTGGAACTTGGTAGACAGTCTGGCTGCCTATTATGGGATGTTTAAGTGTCTTGCTGTGAGGAAAGGGGGGGGGGAGGAATCACTCCAGCAACCCCTCTTGCTAAGACTTTTTACTGAAGGAGAAGTTTGAACACACCTGACCTGTATCACCATTGTCATTGGACAGTTTAACCCGCCCTGTTTCCCAATGATGGGAGGGAAGCGTTTTGAAGAGAAGTGTGTTACCATGTGCTTGCAATAAAGATTCATTCCCTGTTTGAACCTCATACAGAGAGTTTGTCTCATATCTGGGGAGAATTATTCCTATGGGTCTCGGTCGCCTGACTGTGGAGTGTCGGTAGCTGATGTGTGTTCAGAAAGGGAATATCCTAAACGGCGTTAACCCCTTTCATACTTGGGGTGCCGTTACACCCCTACTTTCAAACATCCAACTTACAAACGACTCCTACTTGCAAACGGAAGGAGACAACAGGAAGTGAGAGGAAATCTACCCCTAGGAAGGGAAATTCTCTCCTGTAAGAGTTAATATGGGAAATGGGTGTCTCCTCTCTACTGATGCTTTATCACCAATCCTTTTTTCAATAAAAACCCCAAATTTTCCAAAAACATTTGTCATTGGGATGGAAAGTGAGGTGAAATGTTCTGAACATGTGCACAGAAAGCAAAACAAATGTTACAGGGGTGATAACCCTTCCCTATGTTCTCCAAAAAGCTTAAAAATAGATTTTTTGGTTAGAGCTACACTTAAAAAATGTACATGTTCCAAATTACAAACAGATTGTACTTAAGAACAAACCTACAGTCCCTGTCTTGTTTGCACCGTCTGTATCCACTTCTCTACTGTGCACGAAAACCCACTTCCTGCCCAAGCCATTTTTCAGCTTTCAGCGCTGTCACACTTTGAATGACAATTGCGCGGTCGTGCGACGTGGCTCCCAAACAAAATTTGTGTCCTTTTTTTCCCACAAATAGAGCTTTCTTTTGGTGGTATTTGATCACCTCTGCGGTTTTTATTTTTTGCGCTATAAACAAAAGAAGAGCGTCCAGTTTGGAAAAAAACACTTTTTTACTTTTTGCTATAATAAATACCCATTTTTTTTTTTTTTAATAAAATTTTCCTCAGTTTAGGCCGATACGTATTCTTCTACATATTTTTGGTAAAAAAAAAAATTGCAATAAGCGCGTATTGATTGGTTTGCGCAAAAGTTATAGCGTGTACAAAATAGGGGATAGATTTATAGCATTTTTATTTTTTAATTTTTTTATTAGTAATGGCGGCGATCTGCGATTTTTTATTGTGATTGCGATATTGCGGCGGACACATCGGACACTTTTGACACATTTTTGGGACCATTCACATTTATACAGCGATCCCTGCTATAAAAATGCATTGATTACTGTATAAATGTGATTGGCAGGGAAGGGGTTAACCACTAGGGGGCGAGAAGGGGTTAAATATGTTCCCTCAAAGTGTTCTTACTGTGGGGGGAGGGGACTGACTGGGGGAGGTGACCGATGGTTGTCCCTATGTACAAGGGACACAGCATCGGTCCCCTCTCCCTCACAGGACGTGGATCTCTGTGTTTACACACAGAGATCCACTTTCCTGCTCGTTTCCCGGGCAATCGCGGGTGCCCGGCGGCAATCGCGCCTCCTAGCTCGTTTTAAAGGGAGGACGTCATATGACGTCCTCCCAGAACGAGAGTATCCTCCGCCCGCCGTCAATTGACAGTGGGCGGGGGACAAGTGGGTATACTGCTGTTCAGAGTATATAGGGCCTTTTTTTATTTTGGGTGCGGGGTTCCCCATTCAAGACCCAAAGGGGCTGGTAATGGGCTGGGGTGGGGGGTGGGGTGATGGGGTAGCCATGCCATTTTTCTCAATGATTTTCATCCATATTGCCGGAACCAGACATTACATTAAAGCCGCAAGCAGTTTTAAATGGCTTTTTTTCCTTTAGAAATGTCATTTTGTGCAGGGACAGTTCTAAACACGGGAAACACGTGGCACTTCACAGGCATACGTTAGACACCCCCCAGGTATGATATTTAAAGAAATATTTCACATTTTTTTTCACTTTATGCATCATTAAAATCACTGCTCCCGAAAAAAACGACCGTTTTTAAAAATTATTTTTACATTGATACATGTCCCCTGGGGCAGGACCCGGGTCCCCAAACACTTTTTAGGACAATAACATGCATATTAGCCGTTATAATTAGCACTTTAGATTTCAAATGTTCGCGTCCATTGTATTTAATAGGGTTCTAAAGTTTGCGCAAACTTTCGGTCCGTTCGAAGGTTCTGGTGCGAACCGAATGGGGGGGGTGTTTGGCTAATCCCTAGCTGTCAGCATGAGGAAAGAAAAGCCGATAACCGGCTTGTTATTACTTCCGTGATCAGCTGTCTTTGGACAAAGCTGATTACGTGGTAAAGGGCAACTGTGATTGGCCCTTTACACTGATCTGTGATCAGCTGAGTCCGAAGCGGGTAGTGGGATCACAGGAGGACATCCATGGGAACCCTCCCGGCAAACTAAGTTTGTGTTGTAGCCGTTTTTTGAGGGCAGGAAGCAATTAAACTGGAAAACATATTATTTGTCTATGTGAGCAAATGTTCTGTGGCTCTTTAAAATATTTACTGTCTCTTTTTTGGACTGTGGGTTTCAAAAGTCTACAATAATGTGCCCATTCCTGATTTACACAAATTTTAGCTCAGTGCAGTGTTAAAGACTATTAACAAAAAACGTATTAGCTGCAAATAAGTTGACTTTGCTATTATAGATGGGAAATTTAAAGCAGTTGTAAAGGCATCTTAAAAAAATAATAATAATAATTACCTGCTCTTCTGGGGTCCCCTGCTGGTACTTTCAGTTCCTCCCCTTCTCAGTGCACCCCTATAAGAAGCCAATTCCTATGGTTGCACCCCAGCAGGCTTCCTATTGAGCCAGGCTGTGTGCATCTATTAACACACACAGCATGGCCCAGCCCCACCTGCACTCCATCCGCACATCATTTGTATTAACAATCACGGGGAAGCTTTAAAAAAAAATAACTATGGGGACTAGAGCTCAACTTTAAAGGGTAACTCCACTTTCGTGGGGAAACATAATAGGAAATTAAAAAAAAACATAATAATATAGAATATACAATTGCGATACAAGTCATATTGTAATTGAATGTTATTAAAATTTACTTTTCCTTTTCAATTTGCAGCCACTGTAATTTTTAAGCTATGGGGCTCACATGGCCTAAGAATGCTTTAAACATAGTTGTTAGAGTGTAGGAACCACCGATCTCCGCGATGCGCGCCCACACGGGCGCGCAGCAGCTGTTATCGTGCTGGACGTCATATGACACCCAGTCAGGATAACTGAACCACCGCCCAGCCGTCATTTTGCTATAGGCCGGGCGGGAAGTGGTTAAACATCAGTTCATAAATTTTTCATTCCCGCTGTAATGTCACCTGATTTTTGTAACAGCAAGTGGAGGGTAAAAGTCAGTAAACTGATGGACATTTAAAATGCCTTGTAGTTTCTGGAAATGAGAACTCGTGTAATTAAGATAGTTTAAAAATAAGAAGTTACAGGAGTTCTTTGATGTTGCCTATTCTTTTGATTATCTGTTAACTTCACAAGTGTTGACTTAACAAAATAGCAATTTGAGTAATTCCCAAATTAATCTCTGTCGCTTTATCTGCAAGTAAAAATCAAAACCTATATATTTATTTATTACTGCATACTACAATTCCGCAGTTGCTTTGGATGTCTTTCAGTTCCTAATTCCCTGTACACACGATAGGATTTTCCTATGGGCTAAAATCTGATGGAATTTTCTGTCAGAATTCCGTTCAGGCTGTCTTCCATCATTCTTGCATACACACTGTCAGACTAAATTCTGACCTTCTGAGCATGCGTCGACTTCATTCTGAGCATGCATGGTTTTTTTCTCCGACAAAGTTCCACACAGACGATCAGAATTTCCCATAGGATTAAAACATGTTCTATTTCTAAAATCCTACGGAAAAAAGTCTGATGGGCCCACACACGATAGGAATTTCTGATGAAAAAATTCCATCAGACTTTTTTCATCAGAAATTCCTATCGTGTGTACAAGGCATAAAAGTCAAAGAAGAGAGCACATTTCAAGTTATAGGAAATTAACAGTCTCAGTGAAAGTTTTGAGACTTAACAATGGTTCACTGGCATATAAAATAACATTTCACTGGAAGCAATGGTTGTTTGATTAGTTTATTTGTTAACCATGCATTCTTATCAGAATCTGAAAAAATGGTAAATGGGATGGTAAAAATAGGTGGTTGCAATGCATTGTTTACCTTCTCCCAACTGCCACCTTTAACCCAAAACTGTGGCTGGAGGGGGCGGTACACATACCAAGGTAGCAATACTTTTCTTCCCAGCTAAGACAAAGGATAGGCACTCCTCAACAGGCCTGCAATGGAAGGGTGGCACAAGCTTACAGGGTTAAAACAGGTGGTGAGAAGGTGACATATTGCCTCACAACTGCCTGTCAAATGTCTTCTGAAAGAATATCTACCGTGGGTTTCTTTTCAGAGGGGTGGCAAGGGCTACCACAAGTGTAAATAAGCCCTAAGATTTCATTATTTAATTCTTAACTAGATTTTTGAAATGTTCTTGTCTTAAATGTTCTTGGCTTAATTCACAAACATAAATATGCAAAGCTAGGTATTTGATTCTCCTTTCAAATAAAAGAAAATGTAACTGTTGATTGCCTTTTGTTATCATAAACAGAGTGGCTAATTGGCTAGCACTTCCCTTTGACAGCACTAAGGGCATCGGTTTGAATCCCAACCACGACACTACCTGCCTGGAATTTGCATGTGCCTGTGTGGGTTTCCTCCCACACTCCAAAGACATGCTGGTAGGTTACCTGGATCCAGTCTAAATTGGCCTTAGTATGTGTATGAAAATGGATTAGGAAAGTAAATTGTAAGCTCCTTGAGGGCAGGGACTAATGTAAATGTACAATATATGTAAACCACTGCGTAAATTGTCAGTGCTATATAAGCACCTATAATAATAATCATGAATTGGTATTTCTCACTAATCTTTGTTATCTCCATCTTAAATAATAAAATTTACTGCTGTCCTCAATAGATATATCCTCATAGAAATATACAGTTAATGCCAGCCTGAAGCTACCAGTCTATTAAGAAAACAGAACTGTGCAATTATCTTTGTGATTTGACCACAAAACATAGCAAGATAATATATCATGGGTGAGGTAAAGTCAGCAAATTTATACAATAAAGCCTTCAATTAATTGCAAAAAAGAAATGTATCAATGCCCAGTAATGAAAATGTTACATGTATTACTGGTTCATTAAAACATGAACAATGCAAACGTTTGAAATATGCCTGTTAATATAGTACTGCTTCATAACAATCTCAGTGTGATATCTGTGAACTATGATGTATTTTTTTATAACTAAATTTCAAACAGAAAAGTGGGAGCTTTGGGGCCAGCAGGGGCTCTGCCCCCCACCCCAAAGCACCTTGTTCCTATGTTTATGGAGACAAGGGCCTCTTCACAACAATCCTTGGCTGTGGTTGTCGGGCTCTGTGGGCAGGGGCTTATCGGAATCTGTAAGCTCACTTTAAGAAGGGGGCCCCCAGATACCACCCCCCCATGTGAATGAGTATCGGGTACATAGTACCCCTATCCATTCACCAAAAAATTGTCCCTCAATGTAAACCCATTGTCAATTATGCCGCCTGCCGACCCAAAAAAATAATAATTAAAAACTCTCCATGTTAAGGGCATGTGGCCTGGTATGGTTCAGGAGGGGGGAGGTGCTCGCTTGCCCTCCCTTTCCTGACCTGCCAGGCTGATTGCCCAGATAAGGGTCTGGTATAGATTTTTGGGGGAACCCCACGCCATTAAAAAAAAAAAAATTGGCTTGGGGTTCCTCTCCAATTCTATATCAGTCTTGAAGTGTCTGTTATGGACTAGGGGGACCCCCACGCTGTTTTTTTCTTTCTTCAATAGCTGGGTGCCGGCAATTGTAACCGCGAGTCATTTTAAGGCTGTGTTCACACTGCAGCATCGAGCATCTCACAGTGGGGGTCTGGTGTGTCCCTGTTCACCGTTTCAGGTCCGATTTCAGTCCGAATTTTTGGCAGAAGATGCACAGGACTCCTGTGCAATTTTGCTCTGGAGCCACTCCAGAGATGTGTGAATCGGCTCCATAGAGAGCTGGTCACAATCTCCTGACATGCGAATTGTATGCGGGGAAACCTGCATACAATTTGCAATAGTGTGAACCTAGCCTAAATGTGATTTGACTCTTTTTTTTTTTCCTTTGAAAATGTTATTTTTGCTGAAGCATGTTTTATGCATGCATAATTTTCCTGTGCGTCACTTTACAGGTACATTAGGGGACCCCCCCAGACACTATATTCAAAGGAATGCTTCATTTTTATTGTTGCAGTTTAAGCATAATTAAAATCACTGCTCCTGAAAAAACTATTGTTTTAAAAAAATAATAATATTGATACATGTCCCTAAGGGCAGTATCCAGACCCCCATACCCCTTTTATGGCCAATTACTTGCATATAAGCCTTCAAAATGGGCACTATTGATTTTTCCTGTTTGGCTCCCATGGACTTCAATGGGGTTCGCCGTTATGGTTAGAACATTTCCCCTGTTCGGGCATGCTGCTTTGAACAGAACAGGGGGATATTCGGCCCATCCTTATTTGTCATAGTGTTTTTACATTTTTGGGATAAGTAAGTAAAAAAGCGTACTTGTGTACCCCATACTCATTGCTCTGGGAGAGTGAAATCTGGGGCCCTTATCCTAAATGGGGCCTCCAGATTCTGGCAGGCTCTCTCCAGACACCCCATATCTGGCCCGAAAGGAAAGAGATTCTAGTCCCATTAACATGGGAACAAAGTGCCTTGAAATGGGGAAAGGCTTTGCCAATCTACCTTGCAAGGTACCACCCAATGTTGAAGACATGTTACCTATAGTTGAAGAGGTAGGGCACTAGCCACCTGGGCTGCATGTCTAGATAAGGAAAACAGAAAAACAAACAAGGCGCCTCTAAGTGCAGAAGTATAAAACTTTTAATATCCCCTAAAAGGGTTAAAAACACTTACAAGATAGTGGATGAAACAGGCATGTAGTAGGTAAGTGCGTCCAGGAGATGTTCCAGTGGCAGGGCAGTCCCAGTCTCTGATGTTAAAGCTTCCAGGAAAGTCCACGATAACAGCTGATTGTGCTGTGAATGTTCAGAGGACACAGTAACGCTGGAGCCTGGGGATGATGTCAGAGGAAGCGAGACAGAAACCAGCATGGAACACGAACAGGAAGTGGACAGGAAGTGTGTCATGGAGGCGGGACGCGTTTCGGAACAGCTCATTGGTTCCTTCTTCAGCCAGGAACCAATGAGCTGTTCCGAAACGCGTCCCGCCTCCATGACACACTTCCTGTCCACTTCCTGTTCGTGTTCCATGCTGGTTTCTGTCTCGCTTCCTCTGACATCATCCCCAGGCTCCAGCGTTACTGTGTCCTCTGAACATTCACAGCACAATCAGCTGTTATCGTGGACTTTCCTGGAAGCTTTAACATCAGAGACTGGGACTGCCCTGCCACTGGAACATCTCCTGGACGCACTTACCTACTACATGCCTGTTTCATCCACTATCTTGTAAGTGTTTTTAACCCTTTTAGGGGATATTAAAAGTTTTATACTTCTGCACTTAGAGGCGCCTTGTTTGTTTTTCTGTTTCCATTAGAGATTGCTTGTCTCCCTGAGTGCTGCCTAAAGTGTGTGAAGATTTGCTACCCTCTCCAACACAGACCTTATCTGTCAGGATTCAAATTCTTGGAGCGCCCTGGATATACACATTTTTCTATGTCTAGATAAGGGTCTGGTTTGAATTTTAGAGGAACTCCACTTTGTACCCATCTTGAGCGGACAAGCAACTTATCCCTGCATCCTGTTCTGAAAAAAGGATGTAGGGGTTTGTGGGGGGATTAAATTCTGGAAGCCCCTTTCATAGAAATAGGCCTTCCAGATATCCACCCCCTAAGGGAATGAGTCAGGGGCAAATGAGTGCCCCTTCTTAGTCATTCCCCAAAAATATAAACATTAAATAAAAGCACAGACACTATGACAAACTCCTTAATTAAAAAAACAAAAACAAAACAATGGTCCCCAATGTAAATCACATAATTTATCAATAAAGAGACTTGTCAGTCACGGTGACCCCTTAACTGACAATTTCTTGTTCATACATCACGGGACACAGAGCAGCATAGTCATTACTATGTGGGTTATATAGAATTACCTTCAGGTGCTGGCACTGGCAACTTCCAAAACAGGAAGTACCCTCCCCTATATAAGCCCCTCCCATCCGGGAGTACCTCAGTTTTTTGCCAGTGTCTAAGGTGTTGGCCAAGGTTAACATGTATTCATCTGGGCTTGTGTACAGGTTCTCTGGGCCTTAGCAAGCTATTCCGGATCCGACCAAAAAGCTTCATAGCTAAACGGTCGGTACCCGGGCCTTGCAGAGAAGAGCAGGGTTTTGCCTGTAATGCCTCTCTTAGGAGGGCTGGACCCTGGGATCCAGAGCTCTGGTCATACCCAAAACCAAGAGGCTATCTGTGCAGGGTGCTATACAGGTCCAGGGGAGTGGAATCCTTGGGAACCCGGTCCCTGAAGGTCTAGTACAATGCCTGCCGTGAGAGGTGAAGTTTGGGCTTCTGTGGACCAAACAAAGTCCTGCGGCGGGGAAAAGGTAAGTGGGGGCCCCTCAGGAACTTGGTTCTATTGAGGGGACCCCCAAGCCTAATATGTCTTTCTGCCTGTTACCTAAAGGGTATTCCCGCTAATAGCTGTGTATGCCTAAGAAATCCTAGAAATGTTTTTTCATAAGGGAAGTTTTAAAAAAACTGTAAACCTGGAAATGTTTTTTCATAAAGGAGGTTTTAAAAAAAAAAAAAAAAGACAAAGGTGCGGTACCTGTGTTTGTCCACTAGAGGCCGCTGTGGAACGTCTTTTTTCTTGGGACTATTCCTTCCATGGTGAAAGTCCAGGCAGATGAGTGAGCTCTCTATCAGGGAAGCTGCATTCCTCTGTCATGCTGCCAAGTAGTTTCCTTCCATCCCCGAGTCCTGGTGAAACAGGGACCCTGGCTCCTCTCCCTACATGGCGCCAAGAGCGCACACGTGCACGCGCGCGCGCGCGCACACATGCTTTCCTTTTATAAGGTTTAGCTTCAAAAAAGGGGGCGGAGCCTGGCGGATGACGCGCTCTGTGCGCCCAGCGCTTCTGCGCATGTGCGGGCGTCCCAGCAAGATAAAAGGACTCAGTCCACGCTGCTTGCTATGGACACAGAGCATGAAAAGGAGCTGGTAGCATGGTATAGGGGCTTACAGCGGGTGGTTGATACAGGCATCCCCAGAAAGACGCATTAGTAGACACCCACTGATGTACATAGCAGCAAATTGCATTAGACTATTTCAGTAAGGGGTGTATTGCGGCTGGAATACCTCAGCTTTGAACTAAGGAATATGCCGCCTAAAAAACTCTGAGATATACCTCTCAGGAAGTGTAGGGGGTCTCCATCGACCCATAAGGAACCCCCGGGAGTGCCAGGTACTGCGGCTGTCCTCAGTCCACCTGCTCCTGCATATATAACAGAGGAGGTTTTTTCCTCAACTCTGGAGGGATTGGAGCAGAGATTGGCAGCATTGATCGCTTCTTCTCTACAGGAAAGAAAGCACGCCAGATCTCCATCACCTCCATTAGAGTGCCTGTTGGCAGAGCAACAGTCCCAGGAAGGGACCGACCTACCTGAAGGGGATCAGGAGGAGGTTAGCTCTGTTTTTGAGGAATCGACAGTAGATGAACCATTTTCAGCATCGCAGACTGAAAGATTGTGGGTCCAGACCCTAACTGACATGGTTCGATCTGCATTTAAAATGCCTCTTGTTGAACCATCAACTACTGCTGTCTCCTCATTGGGGTCGCTAAAAGCTCCCCAGGTTAATTGCTCCTTTCCAATACATCCATTATTGGAAGGACTTATATACCAGGACTGGGAACATCCTGATAAACTATTTGTTCCACCTAAAAGGTTTCCGGTGATCTATCCCATGGAGGAAAAGTTCACCCAGAGATGGAATGTTCCTACGGTGGATGCAGCCATCTCTTCTGTGAACAAATCACTGACATGTCCAGTAGATAATGTTCAAATGTTCAAAGATCCAGTGGATAAAAAATTGGAATCTTTATTAAAATCTGCTTTTTCCACAGCAGGGGCTGTTACACAGCCAGCAGTGGCAGCTATTGGGGTCTGCCAAGCTTTAAAGGATCAAATGAAAATGGTCCTGAGGGATTTGCCAGACCAGCAGGCCCAGGCTCTGGCTGATCTGCCTAGAGCATTATGCTTTGCGGTTGACGCCATCAAGGATTCTATCCATCAGGCCTCCCGCCTCACGCTGTCTTTGGTACATATGCGTAGGCTTCTGTGGCTCAAAAACTGGTCTGCTGAAGCTCCCTGTAAGAAGCTCTTAGTTAGCTTCCCATTTCATGGGGAACGCCTTTTTGGCGAAGACCTGGATAAGTATATCCAGAAGATTTCCAGTGGTAAAAGTACTCTCTTACCGAGTAAAAAGAGGTCTAGGGGTCCATCTTTTAAGAGGACTACCTCTCCTATCCCTGCGACGTCTGCTACTAAGCAGTTCCGACGGCCTCCTCGGTCAAACTCAGGAGGTAAAAATCAGGGACAGCCACAGGGTAATAAAAAGCCCTGGATCCGAAGAGGTACTAAACCAGCCTCCAAGTCAAGCCTATGAAGGGCTGCCCCCACTCAAACGGGTGGGGGGAAGACTTCAGTTGTTCGCAGAGACCTGGCGGGAGACGATCAAAGACAGATGGGTGCTCTCAGCAGTAACTCTGGGATACAAGTTGGAGTTAAAAGAGTCTCCTCCGTCCCATTTTATGTGGTCAGGCATGCCAAGAGACCCTCTGAAAAGAGGGTCTCTCCTATTGGCGTTAGAACAACTATTGCTCCAAGGAGTAATTATGGAGGTTCCTATGGAAGAGTGGGGGTTGGGTTTCTACTCAAACCTTTTCACAGTCCCGAAGCCAAACGGGGACATAAGACCCATATTGGACCTAAAGAGTCTAAACAAATTTCTAAACGTCCGGTCTTTCCGGATGGAGTCGATCCGATCGGTCACCGCTGCCCTACAAGGGGAGGAATGGTTAGCCTCGATCGACATCAAAGATGCTTACTTGCATGTTCCCATCTTTCCAGGTCATCAAAAATTCCTACGCTTTGCAGTAGAAGGGCGCCATTTTCAGTTCAGAGCCTTACCATTCGGTCTGGCCACAGCACCACGAGTGTTCACAAAAATTCTGGCCCCACTGTTGGCCGATCTAAGAACACGGGGTGTAACGATAATGGCATACCTAGACGACCTGTTGTTGATGGACCACTCAGTTGCCAAGCTAGAAGTGGTAATTATCGATACAATCAAGTATCTAGAATCTCACGGTTGGGTCATCAACCTGGACAAGTCAGCCCTACAGCCAGTGAAAAACCTGGTATATCTAGGGCTACGGCTGGATTCAGACCAGAGGAAGATTTTCTTACCTCTAGACAAGGTATCCTCTTTGAGGGCCTTGGTCCGTCTGCTTTGTGCAAAAAGACAGCCGTCCATACGCCTGTGCATGAGGCTGCTAGGAAAGATGGTAGCATCATTCGAAGCTGTACCATACGCCCAATTCCACTCAAGGAATTTACAAAGGGCCATATTGTCAGCCTGGAACGGAAAAGTTCAGGCTCTAGACTTCCCGATGGCTTTGTCCCCTTCCGTTCGGAAGAGTCTCTGCTGGTGGTTCTCCAGAATCACCAGAATCTCCAGAAGGGAAAACCCTTCAGCCCGATATCTTGGAAGGTGGTCACTACAGATGCCAGCCTTATAGGCTGGGGGGCAGTACTGGAGCAATGGTCTCTCCAGGGCAGATGGTCAAATGTAGTAAAAACCCTGCCCATCAATCACTTAGAGATACGAGCAGCCCGGTACGCCCTAGTAGCCTGGACATCCAGACTCCAAGGGTCCCCTGTCAGAATTCAATCAGACAATGCCACAGCAGTGGCATATATCAATCATCAGGGAGGCACCAGGAGTCGTGCAGACCAGAGGGAAGTAAGTCACATCCTGGAATGGGCAGAAAAGCATGTCCCATGTATATCAGCTGTCTTCATTCCAGGGGTGGAGAATTGGAAGGCGGACTTTCTGAGTCGCCAACAGTTATGCCCAGGGGAATGGTCCCTTCATCCCGAGGTCTTCCGAGCAATATGTCAGCGGTGGGGAACACCGGATGTAGATCTGCTAGCATCCAGATTCAACGCAAAGGTGGACAGATTTGTCTCCCGGACAAGGGATCCCCTCGCTTGCGGCTCGGATGCTCTGGTGTTCCCTTGGGATCAGTTCAGACTGATATATGCATTCCCTCCGCTACAATTGTTGCCTCGACTCCTTCGCAGAGTCAGGTTGGAGAAGAAGCCGGTGATCCTGGTGGCTCCAGCGTGGCCCCGAAGGGCCTGGTACGCGGAGATCATCAAAATGTCTGTGGGGAGTCCTTGGACCCTTCCACGTCGTCCGGACCTGCTTTCGCAAGGACCGATATACCACCCTTCCTTACTAACTCTAAGTTTAACGGCCTGGCTATTGAATCCCACATCCTAAAGAAGAGAGGTCTCTCTAACTCTGTGGTATCAACTATAATCAATGCCAGGAAGCCTGTATCCAGGCAGATCTACTATAGAGTTTGGAAGGCGTACATCACTTGGTGCGAGGCCAGAAAATGGCATCCACGTAAGTACGTTATAGGCAGAATTCTGGACTTCCTGCAGTGGGCTGTAGACAGGAAGTTTGCCTTAAGTACTATCAAGGGCCAGGTGTCGGCCTTGTCAATACTATTTCAAAGGCCCCTGGCTATGCATTCACTTGTCAAATCCTTTATGCAAGGTGTGACTCGTATTATTCCACCGATTAAGGCTCCCATATGCCCATGGGATCTAAATTTGGTTCTGTCGGTTCTGCAGAAGCAGCCATTTGAACCTTTGCGGCACATTTCCTTGGTTCTACTCACCAGGAAATTGATATTTTTAGTAGCCATATGCTCGGCTAGAAGAGTGTCGGAATTAGCCGCCATGTCCTGTAAAGAGCCATATCTGGTTATCCATAAGGACAGAGTAGTATTACGTCCTCACCCAGCCTTTCTTCCTAAGGTGGTATCGAGGTTTCACTTGAACCAGGATGTGGTTCTTCCTTCTTTTTTCCCCAAACCAAGCTCGGTAGAGGAAAAGTTATTGCATTCTTTGGATGTAGTAAGAGCAGTTAAAGCTTATCTAAAAGCCACTGCTCAGATTCGTAGAACGGATTCTTTGTTTGTTCTGCCGGAAGGCCCCAGAAAGGGTCAGGCAGCATCAAAATCTACTTTAGCCAAGTGGATTCGACAGGTCATAATACAAGCCTATGGCTTGAGAAGTAGACCGCCTCCGTTCAAAGTTAGGGCGCACTCCACGAGAGCAGTTGGAACTTCATGGGCAGTGCATCACCAGGCCTCCCTGGCGCAAATTTGTAAGGCCGCAACATGGTCTTCAGTACACACGTTTACTAGGTTCTACCAGGTGGACGTTAGAAGTCAGGAGGATGTCGCCTTTGGGCGCAGTGTGTTGCAGGCCGCAAAAAATCCTCATGCCTGATGGCGCCCAGCTTATGTATGGTGTATCCCCCCCCTCATGTGGCATTGCTTTGGGACGTCCCACATAGTAATGACTATGCTGCTCTGTGTCCCGTGATGTATGAACAAGAAAGTAGGATTTTTAAAACAGCTTACCTGTAAAATCCTTTTCTTGGAGTACATCACGGGACACAGAGCTCCCACCCCTCTTTTGGGGACACGTATTGCTTTGCTACAAAACTGAGGTACTCCCGGATGGGAGGGGCTTATATAGGGGAGGGTACTTCCTGTTTTGGAAGTTGCCAGTGCCAGCACCTGAAGGTAATTCTATATAACCCACATAGTAATGACTATGCTGCTCTGTGTCCCGTGATGTACTCCAAGAAAAGGATTTTACAGGTAAGCTGTTTTAAAAATCCTACTATTTCCATGCCACATGACAACCAACCTCTCTAAGAAGGATCTAGAAATTTTATTTGTGCCTAAGTAGTACTTTGAATGTACCTTTTGTCTAGATTTCCTCTTGAAAAAAATAACAGGCACTGCTGTCGCTGATTGTTAGTCCTAGGAAATTTGGAGTGAAATTTGTTGAAGTCCCTTCTGAGCTGTTCACTCTTCCCTTTGCTGGAGTCTCTGACATAAGGAATTAAAGCCCTGCGTCTACCAAGATAGCTGCCTCCACATAGAAAAAAAAATATGTAACAAGGCATACTAAGTCAATAATGAAGAAAAGATCAGCTGAAGCAGTAGTAGTTGACCCCTACTGAAGAAGTCTACGCCTTGACGTAACATGTATAGGGGCGGAGCCTATGTATTGACGTCACATCGCAGCCATCTTGTGAAACTGCTGATTTTATGCTTGTCCAGATAGCACAGCTTTATGTGTTTTACCTAAAAATGGAGAGCACTAGATTCTCCCATTCTCTTTCCTCATTTATCTTCCATTGGGTGAGAGGTATTGGGGCTTCCCTGGGCCTGGGCTTATTGAAGGGAGTGTGAGACACAGAGATTTTAAGCGCCAGCACCATGCCATATACATTTGTCTTTCCCAGAGGGGAAACTGCTGATTTTGACCTGTTGGTGAAACAGGGGTCAAAATGTGAGGTGAGCAAGTCTATGATACTGGTGGAGGCGAACACAAGCACTTTTGAAAAAATTTTTGCACTTTTTGGTGAATTGTTTCTTGTGGATCTATTACAATCAGTCACTTGTTATTATACATTTTATGGACTAATAGATTTATGAACTTTTCCTAACTAATGTTATTAGTTTACACACTTGATTGCAGTATTATTATTTGTATTTGAGATACACCATTTTAGTAGCGCAGCACTGTTTTTTTGTTTTAGCTATATTAATAAAGCCACATAGTATCATTGGAATCAATGTGAAAGTATGGTAACCACTGCCAGTTTCAAACCATTTTTTCTAATGTCTTGATGTTACAATTTCATTGCAGTGATTTTATGGTGGTTGTAATGTGTAATGACCTGTTTCATTTGCTGTTTCCTTTGAGTATTTTGAAATCAATAAGACTGTTTACATTCAATAGGCACATGGAATGTGCACGAACAGGACACTATATTATCTTTGAAAAATTAAAACCTCTCTGAAAAACAATGTTTAACACATAGATAATCATAAATAAAAACTGATGCCTGAGTCGAAATTCCAGACCACACAGGGGAAAATATTGGTGCTTGTATTATGATTGACGTTCTTTTTTTTCCCACAAATTGAGCTTTCTTTTGGTGGTATTTGATCACCTCTGTGTTTTAATTTTTTTTCTCTATAAACAAAAAAACAAAACGTCAATTTTGAAAAAAAGCTATATTTTTTGCTTTTTCCTAAAAAAAAATCCCTCAAAAAGATAAAAAAAATATTTATTTATCAGTTTAGGCCGATATGTATTCTTCTACATATTTTTGGTAAAAAAATCGCAATAAGCGCATATTGATTGGTTTGCGTAAAAATTATAATGTCTACAAACTAGGGGATATATTCATGTAATTTTTATTATTAATATTTTTTTTACTAGTAATGGCAGTGATCTGCGATTTTTATTGGGACTGTGACATTGCGGTGGACAAATCGGGTCTGGTTTGACACTTTTGGCACTTTTTTGGGACCATTGACATCAGAGCTAAAAATAGCCACTGATTACTGTATAAATGTCATTGGCAGGGAAGGGGTTAACACTAGGGGGCGATCAAGGGGTTAAATGTGTGTCCTAGGGAGTGATTCTAACTGTGGGGTGGATGGGACTGCCTGTAAGAGGAGACCAATCGCTGTTCATACTTAGTATGAACAACAGATCTGTCTCCTCTGCCCTGACAGAACAGAGATCTTTCTTCTTACATTGACAGACCTCCGTTCTGTCTCTCTCAGGAGCAATCGCAAGTGCCTGGCAGCCATCGTGGCCACCGGGCACGCGCATCAGCTTCTTTGTTGTGCTGAGGGCATGTGCTCCCCCTAGTGGTCCTAGTGAGGCCAATGTATAGCTACGGCGATTTGCCCAGGAGAGACAATCTGCCGCAGTATAACTGTGGCGGCTGGTCCTCTAGTGGATAAGATGGTTGTAAATGCAGGAGGTTTTTTATCTTAATGCATTCTATGCTATCAATAAAAGTCAGTGAGCCAAAAAAGAGACTGAAGGGGTGGGCCAGGCTGCGGCTTTATGTCTGAATGTCCCCATAAGCAAGCAGCTTACTGTGGGGGCGCTCAGCAGGAGGGAGGGTCCAGGAGTTCCGAAGAGGGACCCGAAAAGAGGAGGATCTGGGCTGCTCTGTGCAAAACCACTGCACAGCGCAGGTAAGTATAACATGCTTGTTATTTCTAAACAAAAAAAACAAGACTTTAGTATCACTTTAACATGCAGACATGCCACTAACCCTGCTGGGGGGCATGTTTTTCTCTCGTCCAATGAAAGTGTGAACATCCCAATTCTCAAATTGGTGCCTGCATCTTATGTCACATAGCAGTTGGTTCAGTTCATTTATATAATTAAAAACACAATATTCTTAGGGGGTGAGTTTGCTGGCCAGTGGCCAATCAAGCACAGTGATGCCATGATCATTAAATCAGGTATTGGTACTTTTGGCTTTGCGGGCAGGTGCCAAGTCCTGCTGGAAAATGAAATCAGCGTCTCCATAAAACTGGTCAGCAAAAGGAAGCATAAAGTGTTCTATAATTAGCTGGTAGAGGGCTGCGCTGACTTTGGACTTGATAAAACACAGTGGACCAACACCAGCAGATGACATGGCTCCCTAAATCATCACGGAAAATGTTGCATTTCATTTGAAAACCAAGGTTCCAGGGTCTGGAAGAAGTCTGCAGAGGCACAGAATCCAAGTTGCATGAGGTCCAGTGTGAAGTATCCACAGTCAGTGATGATTTGGGGAGCCATGTTGTCAGGTCACCTGTGGCCAGATGACAGATGCACACCGTAGGGGGTCAGGAGTGCACCACAAGGTAGTGAGCCCTATGGCTGACTGCTGCGGATAGGATACTGGGTGGTTGTGGAAAGCGGGACCAGAGGAGCACAACCGGGATCCACAGGAAGCTGGAGCCGAGATTCCCCAGGGTGCGGAGTCTAAGACCCAGCAGGTCTTCACCAGAGCCTCTAGTGGTGAGGATGTTACGCTGCGGCTAGGTCCAGGTCGCGACCCCTAGAGTCTCCTAGCTCACGCCTCGTAGGGTAAGGAGGAAAGAGGGGAAGCAGCAGCACAGGATACAAGAATAGTGAGGGGAAAGGCCAAGGTCAGGGTCATAAGCAGACAAGGATAAACGAAGGACAAGCCGAAGGTCAAGGGTCACAAGCAGACAGGGATAGTCAGGAACAAGCCAATATCGTAACAGAGAGACAGACGTAGCACACGGCAGGCAGGAACCCAATCACACAATGCTTAAAAAAACACGTTGATCAGCAAAGCAGGCTTGCAGTGCACAGGTTAATATAGTGTTCTGTGATAGGGCCTGGGGTGGAGTCAGGCTGGGAGGAGATTATAAAGGAAGGCAGGTGAAAGGGTCTGGTCTCTAAGATGAGCACATGAGGAGGAAAGGTAAGATGGCAGACAGACATTAGTGCATATCCATGACACATGTCATCTGCTGGTGTTGGTCCAAAGTGTTTTTATAAGTCCAAATCAGCACAGCCCTCTACCAGGAAATTCTAGAGCACTTCATGCTTCCCTCTGCTGACAAGCTTTATGGAGATGCTGATTTCATTCTCCAGCAGGAATTGGCACCTGCCCCCATTGCCAAAAGTACCAATTCCTGGTTTAATGATCATGGTATCACTGTGCTTGATTAGCCAGCAAACTTGCCTGACCTAAACCCCATACGGAATCTGTGGGGTATTGTCAAGAGGAAGATGAGAAACACCAGACCAAACAATGCAGATGAGCTGAAAGCCATTATCAAAGCAATTTGGGATTCAGCAGTGCCACAGGCTAATTGCCTCCATGCAATGCCACATTGATGCAGTAATTCATGCAAAAGGAGCCCGACCAAGAATTGAGTGCATATGATATAATACTGTAGATGAACATACTTTTCAGTAAACCAACATTTCCTTATTAAAAATCCTATTTTTTAATTGGTCTTATGTAATATTCTAATTTTCTGAAATACTGAATTTTGGGTTTTCACTAGCTGTAAGCCATAATCATCAAGAAATACTTGAAATATATCACTCTGTGTGTAATGCATCTATATAAAATATATGAATTTCAGCTTTTGAATTGAATTACTGAAATGAAAATAACTTGTTGATGATATTCTAATTTTATGAGATGCACCTGTATGTTTCTGATTATCTGTTATCTCAACTCCCTTCCTATGATATAATGGACCATTTTGCTGGTGCTTTCCCTCCCCCTTCCCCCTTATCTCCTCTATCCCAATACCCTTCCTTCCCTACCCTATATCCCTCTCATCCACCCCTTCCCCACCTTCTGGAGTCAATGTTGGCATTTATAAATCTTCTATGTCTTGTTTAACTTCTGTTAAAGTTGGTTACACTAATAATTGACCTGTATTTCCCTACTGTTGGTTTAATATGCTCCAGTCGGAACATCTGACTTGCTGTAAAGATTGTGCGCCTTGTTATCCTAATTGTGAAAAATAAATAAAGAAATATTGAAACAAGAACACAATATTCCCCTATCACTTATGTTTGCTATATAGCAAAAAAAAGAGGGGTTTTTGGGACTTTATATGAGGCGAGAGCCTAGTAGGTCTCTGCCTCCATTCCTATCATTATTTAAAAAAGGAGAGCAAGAAGGAGGTGGGCCTTTATATGAGGCACACAGGAGTAAAATGAAAAGTATATGGAAAAATATATATTTTTATTGGTTAATAAAGCTATATCATTTCATATCAAAATACCTTTTATACATTCATTTATATTAATGGTCTTTGCATTAGATTTGAAATTAATATTGCATACTAGTTGACAATCCAATAAAAATTCATACATTTACAAAACACATGGGGGATAGTTGATACATATATACATAATATACACATATGTTTGCTATGTTTATCAAGTCATGCTATGTTATAAAACACTTACTATTACATTTTCAGCCATTAACCACAGTTTAAGCTCTCATCTTCCCTGTGGGTGACCTGTTCTCTAATGCCCTGCACACACGATCGTTTTTTCTGATGAAAAAAGTCAGATGGACTTTTTTCATCGGAAAAAACGAACGTGTGTAGGCCCCATCGGACTCTTTTCCATCGGTGTTAAAAAATAGAACATGTTTTAAATTTTTCCGATGGAAAACAAAAAACAATAGGAAATTCCGATCGTCTGTGTGGAACTCCAACAGATAATAAACCCACGCATGCTCAAAATCAAGTCGACGCATGTTCAGAAGCATTGAACTTCATCTTTCTCGGCTCTTCTGAGTGTTTTACGTCACCGCGTTTTGGATGGTCTGAATTTTGTCTGATGGTGTGTAGGCAAGACTGATGAAAGTCAGCTTCATCGGAATCCCGACGGAAAATTCCATCGGATTTTATTTCATCGGAAATCCGATCGTGTGTACAGGGCATCAGAGGTCTCCCAATTTATTAATGCCTTGAATAGTCATTCATAAATACTGTTAATCATAAATTAGAGTCTTCAGACATCATAAAGCCATTATATGGGAAACAGCAATATGACGATTCTTTTTAAACCAAAGCTAAGCTACAAGTCCACAATTTACTGAATGACAGATGATTGTTTTCTCCAAGAGTTACTGTAGTGTAGCATACATTTATCTCTATGGCGCAGCAATTAAAAATCTTGTTTTATGATCAGAATGTTGTGTTGTTTTTTATAGTATGTTGGTATTGCGTTCGTTATTATTTGGGGTGGTGTTAGAGAAAAACTGTCTGTTATTTTAATCAGTGTTATTTTATCTATGTTGTATTTTAATTGTATGGATGTTTGCTTTGTAGTGTAGTTTAATTTTGTTATTTGGTGTTAATGGCTGTTATTGGTAATTTTGTTGTGTTTTTGCATCTTGTTCAGCTTATTGTGATCTTGTGTTGTCTTTGTTAAGTGTGTCTGTGTCATAACAATTTCCCAACTTCCCTTTGGGATTAATGAAGTATTCTATTTTCTGTAAAAATAGTATTTGGATCAAAAATCTCCCACCCAGCAGTTCACTCATGATAGCTGTCTTCTGTACTCACCTATGTCAAAACTGGTGGGATTTTTGTGAAATTGTCTGGATTGTGTCTACACTGTTTATTTCAAGCTTACTTTTAAAGGGTTCAACTTTAAACACAAGACATTTTTTAGAATAAGAATAAGACAATTTGTTTTGGGAACTACCGGTATATTATCTACCATACATAAACCCTGAATTAGAACTCATGTATTTTGATGTACCGTGGTTTGATAGCAAATAGGTTAATCCTGTGGAGTGGCCACATATTAAAAGTGATTACCCTAGCAAGTAAATCCACTAAAGAATGGCTAAAAAAATATTACTGTTTATCTGGCACTGCATACCAAAACATTCTTTATATGCATCTCTCTTTTAAACTTGCAGACATCTCTATCACACCCTGTGAGACATTTATAAAACAGTATCTGTGAACAACCAAGCAGAAGTAATTTGAAGTGACTTTTTTGGAAATGTTGCTGTATTTTTAGTAACACTGAAACATTTTATTTTTATTTTTCAGTGTTGTATTGGAGTTTACCATGCAGTAAGATGAGGACAAATGTACTCATATATAATGAACAAATGCTATGCCTTATAAAAAATCGAATAAATATCATAGTGTATATATACATATAGCATAAATAAAATTAATTCATCAAAATAATTCAATGCTAGTAATATCAGTTTATAAAGTCCATAGATTATCAAGGAGAGAATATAATAAGTCCCTAGCTGAATATTGATTAATTATTTAGAAAATTATCAGTGCTCCACTAGTGCACCTCCAAAAGGCTTGTTCTTCTAATGACTACCACAGTGCTTCACTCACAAATAGGGATGAGCTCAGGTGTGTTTGCATTGAACACATGCAGAGCCCGCCAAGGAAGTCGGCACCGTCGGAACCGCCCTGCGCTAATCACAGGCAGGGAGACATTTGCCGATCTCTGCAGCTGAGCATCGGGACAATGTCTCCCTGCCTGTGATTAGCGCAGCGCGGTTCCGACGGTGCTGACTTCCTTGGCGGGCTCTGCATGTGTTCAATGCGAACACGCCTGAGCTCATCCCTACTCACAAACAGACAAATTGGCCTCTTACCAGGCATCAAGACTTCATTAAGGGGTTGGACTTTGCCTTTAATGAGAACACCCCTCGGTCTGGTTATAGCTCCCATCCAATCAGCATTCACAGTTTTAGATAGAAATGCAGATCTCCAAAGCACTTCCCACAGTAAGGCTAAAACAGCATGCTTGTACTAGATGGAGCAGGATTTATATAAAAAGAGGAAGAGGGATGCTCATTGTGTAATGTCCAAAAAAAACTATTTATTAAAAACAGACATATACTCACAAGGGCAATAAAAAGCAGGCATCAAGTACAAAAACTTCATCCAGTACCCCAGTAGGCATGCTGATGTCACCGCTACCACCTCCGTCCTGTGTAGGTTTCGTCATAATAGACATTGTCACTGGGGCAATGGCGACTAGACTAATATACAATGTATAAGCGATTGGTGCAAACAACTCTGCACTAAGATATTTTCAAGCAAGTAGAACTTGTAGGCCCACAGTTTTTTTGAATTCCTAACTGATATCTGAAATGTAGAGCAAGGTGGTGGGAGCATGTTTGAGAAGTGTGATGGGGAAATGGATAATATACAATGCTTTTTTCTGTATCTTTAGTGATGTTGTTTTATTATATTTTCTTTTTGCTTGGGGTTAGTAGAATATATATTCAGTTTTCTCTGACTACTCTCTTGGTGTATGCTGCCTTTAGAGTTCAGTGTAACTCAAACTCAAGTCTCTTTTTAACAAAATTATGTTGGTTTGCAATCAAAAACAGATTAAAAGTAAGCTGTATTCCATGAAACCTAATGCCTTTTTTCTTTTTTGCTGTATGGTAAAAAATGATTTCTCTTTGAGCTTGTTTTGTATTAGGGAGTTTAATATCTAATTTCACAAAATAACCTGCAGTTTTTCTGATACATCAAGCTAAGATCACTTAAAAGATTTATATGCCTCGCTCCAGAAGACAATTACTTGACTAGTTTCTTACAGTAGAAAAAGTGGCTTCACGATGTGCGTAGTGTTAAACTACTGTGATTTTGAAATATGCACAGCATTTTTTTAAAACTGTTTGTGATTTTATGCTGTTGAGTGAAAGTTTTAGAATTAATCACAGTAGAAGGCAGACCATTACCATTATGACATGTGGATTAAAGTGAGACCATTCTATAAAAGAACAGGATATAAGGCATTTTTCCTTGTCCATGCAGTTAGAATTTGTTGGGCAACGCAACCCAGCATAGCCCAACAGGGCTGGTTTGAATGAGCCCTAATTGTATACTTTTTTTTGATGTGCTGCTTACTTTACAGAAAACCAATAGTCTTTTTTTGCATTAAAATTGTTATTGTTTTCAAATGCAAAAAGTATTACAAAGACACATAAAAAAAGGCAGGAATACAAGTAGCACAAGTCATTGCAAAAAGCACAGAAGCAAAGATCAAATATTAAGCTAAACAGGATGCAGTACAGTTACTAAAGTGACATGTACATTGTACATAGGATATCAAACAAAATGGTTAATGTGCTCAAAGCCAAGTGGTCAATAAGTTCCACTGACTGTCAAAAGTCAGTAGAGCACCTTGCTTACCAGACACAAGGCATTCATATATGCAGTGAGTTTTAACTATCTCAAGAGCTTCTGAACAATTAGATGCTAGATCATTTTTCCAATGTCTTGTGAACAGAGCTGCTAGTTAGATATGTGTCACTATACTGCGACACTGTATTGGAAATAATTATATGCATACATTTAAGACAACTCAGAGCAGCTAGAGCTGTTGTCAGGGTTGTAAGAAATCCTGATATATCCAAGATGATTTGGACAATTTTTTTACAGAAGCTGATGAGATGTTTGCAAAACTAAAGAGTATGTAATAGGTGACATATAGACCCACATCCTTTCCAGCAAAATGAATAATAATAAGATAATAATCTATAGGGTGTAAGATACCATCTTAAAGCAATCTTTTAAATCAATTTTCAGTGTTGCAACTGGAAACATTGCAAACTGCTTTAAATGCTTGTGCCACTGTATATACATATGACATGTGCCAGGGTCAAGTTCCCATTTAAGGAAATGTGTTGTTTTGGAAAAGGAGCGTTTGTCCTGAAGAATATTGTAAAACATGGAAATTCCCTTAGACAGGGGTGTGTATGCGGTATAATAACCCCCATCCTTTGCCATGAACACATGGAACAAAGGAAGTGGGTTAGAGATATTAGTAATAAATTTAGGCTGCATTCACACTACAGCGTTTTGAATCGCGGGCAGGTGTGAATGACAAAGTGCGGGATTCATTCATTTGAATGACACCTCAAATTGCGGTGCGGGTCTGCCACGATTTTCATGCCATAAAACGTGCTGCAATCGCGGCAACCCACATCGCGGGAAGCACGTCGCCCAAAAATAGTTCAGGAGCTACTTTGGGGTGACACACATCCTGCGATGTGGGTTGCCATGATTGCAGCACGTTTTATCATGCGACAATCATGGCAGTCCCGCACTACGATTTGAGGTGTCATTCAAATGAATGGCATCTCAAATGCGAGTCCCGCACTTTGTCATTCACACCTTGGCACTGTCAAATCCTGGCCTGGCATCTGATCTGACAAAATCCACTGAAAACAGATGTATGGCAATACGTTCACCATTCGTCCAGTGGGTTAGATCGGATGACAATCGGATGGAAATGAACATGCAGTCCATTTCCATCTGACTGCTCTGTATAGGAGAGCAGGCTGTGTCCTTGTCCGCTCTGCATAGCAGAACGGACATGGACCTGTCATCTGCTTGCTCAGCAGCGATCAGCAGAGAGATTCCCTGCTGAGCAAGCGTATTCCGCTCGAACCGATCCGCCCTGTGTGAATGGGGTCTTAATCATAGAAGCTGATTATTATGAACAGTGGCACCAAATTCTGTAAACTCTAGTTTTAGTAAATCCCCCCCCCTGTATCTACTGTCCTATTCTATCAGTTCTGCTGCTACAATATTATTTAGGACTACTTATCTTATTACCAGCTTGTTTATAATAATCAGCTTTAACATGTCATACAGGCACTTAAAGTGTTGAAATTCACTCATTTAGCTTGAAATGTCTATATATCAATCTTGTAAAGATTTACCAATCCCCTCAAGATACCTGAACAAAGTGGCTATACATCATTGACTAGTGGTTCTGTTGCTTAACTGTAATGCAGATTTTACAGCGTTATTTATGCTGAATATTAATTATTAATACTTCAGGGAAGCTCATTAGCTTTGGGTGCTGCTGTCAGTTCTTAAGTAATCTGTCTTCAAACCTTTTACTGAAGTGGTAAACCTACTGTAGTCAGTGGCAAGTTACTCATCAGAATGCAAAAGCTCACTTTTGAAAGCATGCTTCAATAATGCTGCCTTTAGGAAATACCTAGTAACATGCTATGATTCAGTTCAGCTGCTTCCTTTAGACAGCACTGCTCTTCACTGCGAGCCCTTGTTTTCTCACTGCTCCTAGCTTCACAGAAACAGGTGCTGCTAATACTGCTGTACTCTTTAGGTTTTTTTCAAAAAACAAATTGTTTGTATGAAAACTACAGATGGCAGAAGGAACTGGAAATTTATTTGGGTACTGTATTTTAGGAGTAGACCTGATTTGTACAACAGCTGGGGGAAGCATGTTCTATTTTTAGAATGGAAATGCGTTCTTTATTTACTTTGTCATGCAACAAAAATATGATAACCTCTACTCCATCCTCTTCCATTTTTACTGGTATAAGTGATTTTAGAAATAAATGTTCATATAAACTTTGTTTAGCCCAACCAATAAAAGACGAGGCAGCAGTACATCTAGAGACCTTGAGCAATCAGTTGAGACATGCGGTGAAGGCTCAGAGTAGTGTTTCAGACTGGTCTTCTTCACCGACGCCATTATTTAATTTAGTACTGAGAGCATCCAATACCAAAGGTTTTATCTCACAATGCTATAGTATGCTCCTGCAGGGCTTTCTGAACAAACATCCATTAAGATTGATGGCGATTGAGGGCGACCATTGGGAGGAGATTTTACAGGCAGTGCCCACGTGCTCGCTGAATGTTTCACAGAGGCTAAGACAACTGTATCTTATTCTGAGAGTGTACTATACCCCTCATAGATTACATAAAAGGGGACTCAAGCGCACCCCGCTGTGCACGAGATGCAAAAGAGACCATGGTGATCTGATCCAACTACTGTGGCGGTGCCCGAAGCTCCACTCCTATTGGCGGGGAGTGGTGGATACCATAAACAGGGTATTTCAGATCTCTATGCCTACTGACCCAAAAAACTGTTTACTAAACGTCCTGGAGGTCTTTGAATAGGAGAAATGCACCAGAATAGCTGTTACCAGAACCTTATTTTTGGCACGTAAGATGATATTTTTACACTGGAAGTCACAGGTTTCTCCAACAATTAAGGAATGGGTTGCAGCAGTTGGGAATATGCTTAGACTGGAGAAAATCGTCTATCATCACAGGGAGTGCACCCGAAAGTTTGAGAAACTTTGGGGCCCGTGGCTGGATGTACCTGGACTTGTCCCGATGGATCTGGTCATGGGTAGATTGCTAGGCCTGAATGCTGGTCAAGTATACTTGTACACCATGTTGGTCTGCATACTTTGAGTGCAGTGACATCGGGTGGAACCGGAGGGGGGACTTTTAGGGCAGGGATAGAGCTGGGTGAGCCGCACCTGAAATGTGATTACAGCCAATTGGCATTGTGGAATTGTAAGCTATGCTCTGTAATTGTTTGATGATGAATTTTGGTTCTGTATGTTTATGTTGAACTCTATAAACTTTTCTTTGGATTAAAAAAAAGAGACCTTGAGCAATGATTACAGCATTACCTTAGTCATCTTTATATACATTTTATTTTAAATGAAAATCTATTCTCATAACAGTTATAAAAATAGCATGAGCTCAAACTTATGGCATACAACATATATATATACTGTATATATAGATATATATAGATAGATAGACTTTGTAGAGCAAAGTACATAGCATGAAACAAGCAAAACATCTGCTTGCTCAAGCCACTAACTAAAGTAATGTCAGTTCCTGACTAATGCTCTTTTCCACTGCAGTGCACTGAATGGAACCTCACGCCACCACAGTGCAGTTCAACATACTGCGCTGCTGTGGAGAGACATGAATGAAGAGTCACTTTGTGCACTTCAAATACAGTAAAAAATGCAATGATGCATTAAACATGTGACCAGTTTGAATGAGCCCCATAGTAATCTGTCAGCAGCCAGCCTTTTCACCCAGCAATAGGGTTTAATAGCAGTGAAAGGGTCCTGAACATCAGTCAGCTCACATATAAAAAGGTGTGTGCACAGCTGAGACTATTCATTCGATCTGGCTCAGTGGCGTCTCCAGCTTTCATATTTAGGGGGGCACATGGGGGGACAGGGACAAAAGTAGGGGGGCCAACTATAAAATGCAAATATATATATATCCTCGGGCCCTTTACTACGGTCCCACAACGGGCCCTTTCACATGTTCTGTAGTGAGCTCCCTTCCTACTATACTGGGGCCCCACCAGGGTGGCAGAAAACAAGAGATATATGTCACCAGCACACCAAGAAAATATAAGGGTCCAAAGCAGTGGGAGAACTATCAGGGTTGCAAAGGTTGTCTTGCCACCGGGCCCTGGTGTTCTGCCACTGTGGGGTTCCCCAGCTGTCCTGTCCCTGTTATTGACAGCGCTGGTCTGGCATCTGTCTCCTTGGCACCGGCGGCAGTCTATTAGGACTTTGTGCTGGTGACATTATGGGTGCATGCAGGGGAAGGCTGGCACTATTGGTTATAGAGAGCCGAGCCCCCAGCTGGTCACCTAGCAGCAGTAATGCTGTATAACCTTCTCTGTTGACATGCTGATCGGGATGTGATCATAGTGATGCTCCCAGTCAGATCTAATAAACACAGTATTTATTAGCATCAAGAGTACAACCACATATATATATATATATAAACTGTATGTTCAGCGGCCATGTGGGCTCTATGCCTGTAAAGTGTGGGCTTTGATCAATAAAATCACTGATATTTACTTTCAATATTTTTTATTAGTTTTGACATAAGAAAACATGTTACAGTATATAAAAAACACTGTTGAGAAACGCATAAGTATACAGACGGGACATACATATGATAGCAGGATAATTGAAGCCTGGTTGTGTAAATCACAGTAGGTTATTAGACACTTAACAGAGCATTCTCAAGAATCAAAACATCCTGGTGCACCAACCGAAACTAATGCTTAAACCAATGGAGCCATAGGGAGGCCTTCAAAAAAAAAAAAAAAAAAAAAAGGGGGAAAAAGAGAAATAACAATCCCCCCAGGAGGGGTAAAAAAAAAAAAAAAAGACCAGGTTGCAGACAACAGTCTCTTGGACTACGGCCTAGGGCAACCAAAACTTTATAACGAGCGGGTCAAAGGCACTACCAGGAGTACCACCCACCCACTCTCTATTATATGTGAAGGAGAGGGTGAACAGGGACACCCCCCGCCGCCCCGTTAAGGATCCGGCTGCGACAGGGGATACCCCCCACCCCCCCCCCAGACACCAGTCCTATATTTTTATAAGACAATTATCATTTAAGAAAACCAGGTTCAGTGGTCAAAAAAACTTGCAAAACCATAACGGAAGACTGACTTATAACCTGCAGTGTAGATTTAACAGTGAAAGAGACACAGACCTCCGGGGCCTAGAAAGTACGGGGGTCCCCGGCTCCATCAGCGCATAAAAGCGGTGACCAGAAGAAAAAAAAAAAAAAAAAACGCTCATATTGTGCAGAAGCTTGCTCTATATTGTAGCCCTAAAGGCTAACCAACAAAAGAAACAAAACAAGGATATATCCAGGATCAGTCAATATTTGCATAAGAATGCAGCGTCCAGGAGGAGATAGAGGTAAGAAAGAAGATAGGAGCGAGGAGGAAAGAAGGAAAGAGAAGGGAGAGGAACAGAGAAGAGGAGAGGGGAGAAGAGTGAGGTCATCCGGCGGGGAACTTGTGAAGTGGGCTTATAGTCCCGGGAAAAGGGGTATGTTCTGGGATGTGGCCCAGGGTTCCCAAATATTTTCAAATGTGCGCGATTTATCCTGGATGATACCGACAATTTTCTCTTGTGCCATTATCCAAGAGATTTTGCGTTTTACCGCAGCGAAAGGGACCGAGGCCTTTTTCCAATGAGCCGCTATGGTGATTTTGGTGCCCAGGAAGATAAAAAAAATCAGGGCCTGAGAAAATTTATCCACCTTGTCCACTTTAAGATTAAGTAGAGCTACCTCTGGAGATTGGGGCACCTGAACAGATAGTAACTTGCGAACCAGAGCAAAAACCTTGTTCCAGAGGCCCCTTATGCGTGGGCAAGACCACCATATGTGGAGTAAAGAGCCTACGTGACTACAGCCACGAAAACACAGCGGAGACGCATCAGGATAAATCTTGGCCAGGACAGCTGGAACCCTGTACCAGCGGATTATTATTTTAAGACTCGCTTCAATCAGAGAAACGTTAAGAATGCCTTTAAAGGAGCGTTGAAAGCAGGAGGACCATTTTTCCCGGTCCCAAGATATGCCCAGGTCGTTTTCCCAGGAGAGGGCATAGGGAGGTTTACAATGTGTCGTGGCCAGGGAGGAGTATATGACCGATATCCCGCCCCTCTGATCCGTGACGTCAGCACACCAAGACTCATACCGTGAGACTACCGGGGGTCGGGTTTATTGGGCCAAATGGAATGGAGGAAATGTAATAGTTGGGAATACCTGAACCTTTCCGATTGGGGCATCTCAAATTTGCTAGTGCAATAAGCAATAGAGATGGGGCCTGAGGAGTTGAAAAAATTTCCAATTCTGAATAATCCTTTATTGAGCCACCAGCTAAACGCTAGGATATTCATACCTGGAGGGAAGTTTGGATTGTGAAAAACATGTGTTAAAGGGCGGAGAGCCGAGACCAGTGAGGGGTTTTTGTGTAATTGATCACACAGGGCTAGCGAGTGAGAAAGGGTGGGAGCCATAATAGGGGGTCTAGATTTAGGGGGAGACCAAATCAGGAAGTCGATGGTGTGAAGAGGAATTGCCTGTCTCTCCATGTAGACCCAATCAGGTTTGGGTCCCCGAGAATATACTATGGAAATCTGAGCTAACTGTGCTGCCTGGTAGTACCACCATATATTCGGAAGTGCTAAGCCCCCCTGGGTTTTCAGTCTATACAGGAGGTGTTTTGAGCCCCTACATCCTTTCGGGCCCCAGATAAATTTCAGGATTTTAGACTGAAGGGTTTTGACCTGCAATTTCCTAACAGGGATAGGGAGAGATCTGAAGAGGTAGAGGAGGCGAGGGAGAAAGGTCATCTTGATCGCATATATGCGACCTAACCAGGATAAACCAAGTTTAGACCAGAACACTAGGTCCGCCGCCAATTTATTAAACATGGCCGGATAGTTAGTAGAGTAGAGCGAATCGATACTAGAAGTAAGGTTAATCCCCAGGTATGGTAATGTTGAGGAACACCAAGTAAATGGGAAGTGACTTTGTAAGGAGCCTAAGATGTTGGGGGGAACTGTGATATTTAATGCTAAGGATTTTGAAGTATTCACCTTCAGGCCAGAAACTGTGCCAAATTTATCAAGTAGGGAGAATAGGTTGGGCGTCGAAATCAATGGGGAAGTGACAAATAGAAGCAAATCGTCAGCGAACAAGGCGCATCTATGTTCCTGCTGGCCGCAGAGGACTCCTTTGATATCGGGGTGAGCTCTGATGGCTATGGCCAGGGTCTCAATCGCGATAGCAAAGAGAAGGGGAGAGAGTGGGCAACCCTGTCTAGTGCCTCTTTCTATTGTAAAGATGTCCGAGTAGCATCCCTGTAATCGGACCTGCGCGCTGGGATTAGAGTATAAAGCACATAGCGTCCCTAGAAAGCGAGGGCCAAAGCCCCATCTCTCTAGGACATTAAATAGATAGGGCCACGAAATCGTGTCAAAGGCCTTTTGGAGGTCAATTGACAAAAGATAACCTTCCTGGGAAGGACCCCCATCCCAACGGGATTTAAGGAGGGAGATGACATCAACCGCCCTCCTTATCTGGTCTGGGCCCTGTCTCCCCGGGATAAATCCCACTTGATCCTTGTGTACATAAACTGCAATAAATGAGGAGAGTCTATTGGCTAAAACCTTTGTTAGAATTTTGAGGTCATTATTAATGAGTGATATCGGACGATAGTTAGAAACTAGGGACCCATCCTTCCCAGGTTTAGAAATGACCGAAATAAAAGCTAAATTTAGGGCTTTGTCGAGGGGAGAACCAGAGCGGATAGAGTTTAAGAAGGAGACCATGTGTGGGGCGAGGGTCGTCGCAAATTTCTTATAATATCCCACTGAAAAGCCATCTGGGCCAGGGGCAGAATTAGGCTTAAGCCGTTTGATAACCTCCAGTACCTCCGAAACCGAGATCGGCTCGTCCAGGAGACCAGCATGGTCTGCAGATAATTTCGGGAGTGGGGTGGCATTTAGGAACTCGTCTATGCAAGTCGGAGGGGCCGCCTGATCATGTTTATAAAGGGAAGCGTAGAATTTGTGAAACGTTTTCATAATGCGCAGGGGATTTTGTGTCAGATCACCCGCAGAGTCTCTGATCTTGGGAAACGCGACGGACCGAGGCTTAGAAGAGAGCTTAGCCGCGAGCTTGGCTCCAATTTTGTCTTTTTGAGAGTAAAAGCGCGCTCCTAACCATCGTAAATGCTTCTCGGCCTCAGTGGTAAGAGCCAAGTTCAGAGACGTTCTAGCTATTTCAAGGGAGTTCAAAGAATCCAAGGTCGGATTGCGCTTGTGTTTTTTGCTCAAAAATTGGAATTCCGTGGTGAGCTTATCTATGTCTGCCTTACGTTCTTTCTTAAGCTGGGAGGAAATCTGAATAATCCTCCCCCTGATAACCGCCTTGTGCGCAGCCCAGAGAGATACTGGGGAAATTGTGTCAGTTTTGTTCAGTACAAAATATTCTTGAATGTCCCTTGAGAGAATTGTACATTGGACCGGGTCACTTAGGAGACCTTCGTTAAGACGCCACGTAAATTGCCTGCAGGGATTGTGGGATCGTCGCATATATAAAAGGACCATAGAATGGTCCGAAATCGCAGTGTCCCTAATAAGTGCCTGTGAAACTGAGGGTATGGAGTTGGATTGGACGAAGATGTGGTCAATTCTAGTATAGACTTGGTGGGGGGCCGAGAAATGAGTGTAATCTTTAGATTTGGGGTTCATTTCCCTCCAGATGTCCACCAGGCCCAACGAGTGGAGCGTCATTGCTATTTTAGTACTATGTTTCGGAGGCTTCCTTGAGCGTGGGATGCCCTTCCCCGACTTGTCCAGGGAATGATCAAAAGGGGGATTAGTATCCCCTCCCAGTATAACCTTACCTTCAAATAATGGACCCAGAGTGGACATCATGGAGGAAAAGAACGAGGCTTGGCCTTTGTTAGGGGCGTAGTAAGAAAGAAAGGAGTATTGTGTCCCGTCTATGGAACCCTTTACTAGAAGGAATCTACCCTCCTCATCTCTAACAACGGCAGACGGTGAGAAATTCAGCGACTTGGAGAGACAAATGGCCACCCCTTTCGTTTTATTGGGGGCGTTGGAGAGGAAAAACTGGGGGAATTGCCCATGGAGAAAGGAAGGGTTGTAAGAGGATGGAAAATGTGTTTCCTGTAATAATAAGACATCTATTTTCTGTGACTGGTAACATTTGAAGAGTTTCCTCCTTTTAACCGGGGAGTTCAGGCCCTGAACATTGTGCGTAGCAACACAGAGGACAGGGGGCGCTTTGGTGTCAGACATCACGGACCAGAAGAGGGAAAAAACGCATCAAAAGTAAATATCTTACCATAACCTCCCGGGAGTACTGCAGAATTCCTGCCATAGTCGGCTTCAGAGATTGAAACGGTATCTGAGGTGATAAAACGATCCCCGGGGTGACCCAGAAAAAAAGGGGGAAGAGGAGAGAGAGAAGAAAAGAAAGAGAAAACTGATCCTGAAAGAGAAAGGTATAAAAGTTAGACTGAAGCACAAATCTTGGAGCAACAGACCAAAAATAAGGAGAAAAATAAAAAAATAAAGGCAGCCAATATAGGAATAAAGAATCCCTACAGGGGAAGGAAGCCGCCATCGTTCCCCAGCAGGTTTTCCCTAGTAAAAATAGAAAATGACCAAATAAAAAAGTCCCCAACCAAAGGGGGTATTTAGGAGTCTCCGAGTGGAGGGAAAGCGCCACTCCGAGACAGGTGGAGGTGCAGTGCACACCACTCCAACCTAACCGCACACCATATATAAGTATAAAACAAATAAGCAAACAGAAATAGCCAAACAGAGGAAGGATTCAAATGTAACTAAGTTCAGATGTACCCACAAAAAAAAAAAAAAAAGGGGGGGGGGGGGTACATCTGACGCAAGATGGATGCCGATGAGAAGCACGGAGCTCCTGAGATCAAGATCTAGGCAATGCAAAAGCCCCACTATAATTAGGGGGAGGAAGAGCAAACAAAAGGGAAGAATAGGTCCTCTCATGGTGGATGACCGTCCTTGGGTCTCTTTGCTTGTTTCCTTTGCCATAACGGTTTGGTGGGGCTTGCGGGAGGGGGCCTCTTCGTGGAGACAGGTGTCTTGGGATCCAGGGAAGGTCCCGGAGAATGGGAGATTAATAGACTTGTGCACAACGGAAAAATTTGTTCCGTTTCGGTTCGTTTCTTTCCGGTCCTGTTGATTCGTAATCATTCGTAATTTTGCTAGACGGGATTTTTCGTGTTCGGACTCATTCGTATTTTTGCAAGCGACATTTTTCATTGAATTTTTTGTTGCTTTATAATTCGTACTTTCGGTAGAGTACGTTGTTTTTCGTTGATTCTGGACACAACTCCTACTTTCGTAACTTTTTTTGGGTTCGTACTTTCGGTAGAGTACGTTGTTTTTCGTTGATTCTGGACACAACTCCTACTTTCGTAACTTTTTTTGGGTTCGTTGATTCGTAATTTTCCGTGTCTCTCTCACAACGACGCTGCCTATTATGCCTAATGTGCTTCGAATGGATTTGTACTTTTCTAAATACATTGCGGTTATTTGTAACGATTCGAAATCTCGTATTTTACTTTCGTTTTTAACATGCGGCTATAGGCTCCGCCCCTGTACACCATTTTGAGAGGGTTCAGCACGGTGAGGGAGAAGCAGAGAGCAGAGCAGAGTGAGTGTTATTGTGCTTCGAATGGATTCGAAATCTCGTATTTTACTTTCGTTTTTTACATGCGGCTATAACCTCCGCCCCTGTACACCATTTTGAGAGGGAGTTCAGCACGGTGTGGGAGAAGCAGAGAGCAGAGCAGAGTGAGTGTTATTGTGCTTCGTATGGATTCGTACATTCGTAACTTTTTCATAACGAATTATGCCGAAGACATTCGGGCATTCGCTATTTGCGGTATAATTTATTTCGGATTCGGTCTTATTCGTAATTGCTTTGTTCGGAAATTCGAATGCTTCCGAATGTCCGAAAGTTGCTAAATTCGGACGAATTTCAATTCGTTACGAAACGAATTGCACAAGCCTAGAGATTAACCCCAGTTGTAGCAGGAGGCGTTCCCCGTCAGCGAAATTTGCGAAGCTGTATGACTTGTTGGAAAATGTGAAGGTCAGGCGAAACGGGAAGGCCCAGCGATACGTGATTGAATTCTGAGTAAGGACTAGCAGGAGAGGCTTCAAGGATCTTCTCATCTGGATCGTGTACGGGGAGAGGTCAGAGAAAATTTGAATTGGATGCCCCTGGAAAGAGAGGTTTTCCGCCTCCCGGGCCCTGCGCATGACCTCCTCTTTCACTTTAAAATAATGGGGTTTGACCACGATATCCCTGGGAAGACCATCCTGACGTGGAGGCTGGAGAGCTCTGTGAGCGCGGTCCAACTCTAGACGGTGGTCTGGAAGATCAGGGATTAAGGAGGAGATAAAAGCACGCACCACAGTATCTGTGTCCTTAAAGGATTCAGGGAGGCCTCTGAGTCTAAAGTTATATCTCCTATTCCTGTTTTCAAGGTCATCCAGCTTGTAGTAAGCAATATCCAGTTGTTCATGGAGCTCAGAGATCCTGTCAGTATTCTGTAAAGCCATTGCTACCGTCTGGTCAGTTTTGGCCTCAATAGCCTCTATTCTGGCCCCCAGGTGCTGCAAGTCAGCTTGTATAGTGGAAGTAATGTGAGAGGCATTCTGGGCTAGGCCTTTAGATAGCATTGTGGAGAAAGTGTCCATGAGGGAGGCAAAGTCTATGGGGGCGGAGGGAAGAGAACCCAAGGGAGGTCTATGATGGATAGGAGAATTAATGAAATCCTCCATAGGGGTGAGGGGAGAACCCCCATGCATTCGCCCCAGCAGCGACTCTGTGGATGTGGGGGATAGAAGGGGAATCTGGAGGTTACTCACTGCAGGAAGAATCTGTTCAGCGCTGTGAGGGCGAGATGGAGACTGATCCGCGATGGATTCAGCTGGTTCTTGCTGTAGGCCGTGCGGTGGATGAGCAGCCGCCATCATGGCGGAGGCCTCAGTCGAGAGATCCGGAATGAGCTGTCGGCTCAGATTGCGTCTCGCCGTGATCCCGAACCAGCGGGCGGGTTGCCCGAGTCCCCAGCTACAGGTAGAGTGGCAAGGCTATGAAATCCTCCTCTGTAAGGCGGTATGATGGGCAGATCAGGCCGGAGTGGAGCGGAGCTCTCAGGACTTGCGACCGTCCATGGGGCTGCCGCGCATGCGCCTCAAATCACTGATATTTAACACTAGGATTTGACTAGGAGCATCACCTGGATTGCATCCCGATCAGCATGTCAGAGAAGGCGCCACTGCTGCTAGGCAACCTGCAGGGAGCTCAACTGTCTACAACCAATAGAGATGGGCTCGGGTGTGTTTAAAATCCCACATGCCCGATCTCCCACAAGGAAGCCGACACTCCACAGTGCTAATCACAGACAGTGAGACATTTCCTGATCTGTGGAGCTGCGGAGCGGGAAATGTCTCATTGCCTGTGATTAGCGCTGTGCAGTGTGGGCTTTCTGGCAGGCTCTGGCATGTGGAATTTTGAACATGCCCAGCCCATCTCTAACAACAAATTGAGCTGGCCCTCCTGTACATCAGCCCCATAAAGTAACCAGCACTGGGTTCCAATGTGCTGCCGCCGCTGCCATGGAGACAGAGACCAGCGCTGTGAATAGCCGGGACAGGACAGCAACTCTGGTTGTTCCAGCACTGGTCCACACTGGGAACATTCCCCCATCCACCTATAATGTGTAGATGGGGGAATTGGATAATTTCCTTTTTTTTTCATTCAACCTAATAGTTGAATGAAAAAAAGTGATCAATGTATGGGCTGCCTAAGAGCTAAGACCAGCCATAGACAGTTTAAATCTCAGCTGGTTCAGCAGGAACTGGCTGAGATTTGAACCATTAATGAGCAGATTCTCTTATGATTATCACTAGTGGTTGCTATAGTCACTAGTGATAATCACTGTTTGTCGGGGGAATACAATTGCTGGGCAGGAGGGATATTCCCCTGTCAGCACTGTCTGTGTTGATGGGGGAATCATGCAAGTTTCTTTCCTGCAATCTGTGGATGCGTATATTCCCTGCCTAACTGAAAGCGAAAGTAAATTGTGAATGTCTTGAAAGAACAGGAGAGGGGGAGGGAGACAGATGGGGGAGAGAAGGGATGGAGATAATGCAGTTCAGTGATTACAGTGTACTGCAGTCTGCAGTGCACACACTTACCCATGGTCTACGCTAGAATCTCAGGCATCATTCACACACAGCCTGGAATGCTGCTGATTTTCATATTTCCCACCCACACATCCCCTCTCTTCAGATACAGCATGCTGGGACAGTGTGGGCGGGACTGGAAGGAGGAGGAGGAGCTGTATTCCTCCCTGCTCATATGTGAGGAGAGTGAGGGGGGTGGCTGGACTCGCTGGGCTGTGAAAGAGTGTCATAGACTGACACTCGGCTCAGCTTGCAGTCACCACTCTTGGAATTTATAGGCTGGTTCTCCTGTCCTAAGGACAGGAGAAATCAGTCTGTTTTTTCAGTAACTGAGATGAAGGCTTGGGCCCCCCTCCCCCCCTCCCACAGTGCTTGTGGAGTCCTTCCTGCAACTCGCTCTTCTCCATGCCAATGAGGATGCAGGGAAAGGAGCAGATTGAGCGGCTGTGGTTGTGTGAGCGCTCGCATTATGCAGTGTCAGCGAGCAGAGGGAGGGGAGGAATCCCCCACAGGAGGTGACTGGGGACGCTCTCCCTCTCAGGAGAGACTATGTTACCCCAGCAGAAGCCCGAGCGAAAAAAATAAATAATTTTTTTTTTTGGGGGGGGCACATGGTGGGGCACAGCATAATGTTGGGGGGGCCAGGGCCCCCTCTGGTCCCCCCTAGGGACGCCATTGATCTGGCTACCAGGTAAAATGTAGATCAAGAAATGGAGTATTGTCAGAATCAAAGCTCTGCAAAACCTCTGGGCAGGACCCAGAACAGGGCTTATTAAGAGCCTGAAAAAATAAATAGTTTTCTCCATATCAGTTACAAACTTCAAAACCATCCACAATCCTGCTAGCCAGTGCCTTAAAAAAGTTTATTAAGTTGCACATTTATTAATAAAAATTAGATTTACAAAATAATTTTTTTCATATCTCACAAATGTGTCAAATATTGAGATTTGCTGAGGCAAGCAATGCCTTTTTTTTTTGCATAATTCAATTATTTTATTCAATTATAATTAAATGATAAAATTATAATTAATAAATAATATATGAAATTATAATTAAATTATAACCTTAATAAAAATGTGTTATTAACCAGTTAAGCCCCGGACCATTTCGTAGCTAAAGGACCAGAGGTGATTTCAGAATTTTGCACTGCGCTGCTTTAACTGTAAATTGTGCGGACATGCAATGTTGTGCCCAAACGAAATTTGTGTCCTTTTCTTCCCACAAATAGAGCTTTCTTTTAATGGTATTTGATTGCCTCTGCGATTTTTATTTTTTGCGATATAAACGGAAAAAGACCGAAAATTTGGAAAAAAATTATATTTTCTACTTTTTGTTATAAGAAAAATCGAATAAACTCAATTTTAGTCATACATTTAGGCCAAAATGTATTCAGCCACATGTCTTTAGTAAAAAAAAATTCAATAAGCGTATATTTATTGGTTTGCGCAAAAGTTATAGCGTCTACAAACTAGGGTACATTTTCTGGAATTTACACAGCTTTTAATTTATGACTGCCTATCTCATTTCTTGAGGTGCTAAAATGGCAGGGCAGTACAAAACCCCCCCAAATGACCCCATTTTGGAAAGTAGACATCCCAAGAAAATTGCTGAGAGGCATGTTGAGCCCATTGAATATTTTTTTTTTGTCTCAAGTGATTGAATAATGACAAAAAAATAAAATACAAAAAGTTGTCACTAAATGATATATTGCTCACACATGCCATGGTTATATGTGGAATTGCACCCCAAAATACATTTTGCTGCTTCTCCTGAGTACGGGGATACCACATGTGTGGGACTTTTTGGGAGCCTAGCCGCGTACGGGCCCCCGGAAACCAAGCACCGCCTTCAGGATTTCTATGGGCGCAAATTTTTGATTTCACTCCTCACTACCTATCACAGTTTCGAAGGCCATAAAATGCCAAAATAGCACAAAACCCCCCCAAATTACCCCATTTTAGAAAGTAGACACCCCAAGGAAAATGCTGAGAGGCCTGTTGAGCCCATTGAATATTTTTTTTTGTCCCAAGTGATTGAATAATGACAAAAAAAAATTACAAAAAGTTGTCACTAAATGATATATTGCTCACACATGCCATGGTTATATGTGGAATTACACCCCAAAATACATTTTGCTGCTTCTCCTGAGTACGGGGATACCACATGTGTGGGACTTTTTAGGAGCCTAGCCGCGTACAGGACCCCGAAAACCAAGCACCGCCTTCAGGATTTCTAGGCACAAATTTTTGATTTCACCCCTCACTACCTATCACAGTTTCGAAGGCCATAAAATGCCAAAATAGCACAAACCCCCCCAAATGACTTAATTTTTGGAAAGTAGACACCCCAAGCTATTTGCTGAGAGGCATCGTGAGTATTTTACAGCTCTCATTTGTTTTTGAAAATGAAGAAAGAAAACATTTTTTTTTTTTTTCAATTTTCAAAACTTTGTGACAAAAAGCGAGATCTGCAAAATACTCACAATACCTCTCAGCAAATAGCTTGGGGTGTCTACTTTCCAAAATGGGGTCATTTGGGGGGGGGGGGTTTGTGCCATCTGGGCATTCCATGGCCTCCGAAACTGTGATAGGCAGTGAGAAGTGAAATCAAAAATTTACAACCTTAGAAAGCCTGAAAGCGGTGCTTGGTTTTTGGGGTCCCGTACGCGGCTAGGCTCCCAAAAAGTCTCACACATGTGGTATCCCCGTACTCAGGAAAAGCAACAGAATGTATTTTGGGGTGTAATTCCACATATGCCCATGGCATGTTTGAGCAATATATCATTTAGTGACAACTTTGTGCAAAAAATAAATAAAAATGTTTTTCTTTTTTCAGCAACTTGTGTCAACATATAAAATATTCCATGGGGGGGCGTGGCCTGGCACCGGACCGAGATGGCAGCATAGTTGAAGAGCTCCGCCGCTCGGATCTCCTGTACCGGCATTTAATTAGCTAATACCTCGGTCTTGAACCGCTACAATGACCGGGAGAAGTTCCTCGGGCACCCGAGCGCAGTCGGATCCCTCGACTCAGCTGAGCAAGACTGTCCCGGCGATGTTCCGCACTCAGCCGGCAGACGCACAGGCCGCATTTCAAGCCTCGGACTCGAGTTTGGCGCTCCCCGCGGTTCCCCCCTCTGCCTCCGCAAGCTTCCCAGGTATGTCTGCAGGATATCCCCCTCCTCCACTGACTATGGCCGACCTGCAGCAGGTGGCCCAGGACATTAAAATCTCCCTACTCGCGGCGGTCTCCGACCTGAAAGGCGAGATTAGAGCAGTGGCTACCAGGCTGGAACACGTGGAGTCGACCGCCATGTCGCACGGGGCGGCCATCCACCAAGTACAACGGGCCTCCACCTCTCAGGCACAACACCTCATGGACATGCACCGTCACATGGAGGACTTAGACAATAGGGGTCGCAGGCATAACCTGCGTATTAGGGGGATACCTGAATCGGTGGAGGGACCCCGTTTGCAAATGGCAGTCTGGGCCGTTTTTAATACCCTGCTGGGCAGGCCGCCCGATGCCCCAGTAGAGATGGAGAGGTGCCACAGAGCACTTAGGCCCAGGGGCAGAGATACGGACCCCCCTAGGGACATTGTGTGTTGCCTGGTGAATTTCATCCAGAAGGAGGACATACTGCATTTAGCTCATAATCAGGCAAATCTGGAGTATGAGGGGGCACGCATACAGTTGTTCCAGGATCTCTCAGCTATTACTCTACAGCATAGAAGAGACCTACGCCCTCTGCTACAAGTCCTGCGGGACAGGCGTATCCCATATCGCTGGAAGTTCCCCTTCTGCCTTCAGGCGACAGCTGGGAACCGTACCGCCTTTCTAAGGATACCGGCTGACTTGCAGCAGTTTTGTGACACCATAGGTATCCCTGAGGTCAGTGTTCCTGACTGGTATGGTTCCTTTCTGCAGCAAGAGCCCTGGATTTCCACCCGACCCATCGAAACCCCACGGTCGCAAAGGCATCGACAAAGGAGGCGCAGATCTTCGGACGCCCCCTCGCCACGGGAGCGAGGGGACATGGAGACGGATGAAAGCCCACGTGCGTCTCCATCATCTGCCCGGCGAAAGACGGATCATTGAAGATACTGAGAACGGCCCGCTGAGCTGGTTCCTGATTCCCCTTCCCCCCCTTCTTTTTTGAACTCATTCTCCCCTGATGCTGTTTAAACAGATCTCATCACTATTGCCTACACGGTTCCCCTTACATTCCCTTCTAGGGAGCTTTGATCCCCATTTTGCTCTGTAGAGAATATAGCAAGTGTCCGCTACGCAACCTGCATTATCTGTCATGTAATATGTTTGTTTGCTTGGACGAGTGGTTTAGCCCCTGGCTTTGGGGCCCCTGATTAAGTGAGATATCATCACTGCTACTCTGAAGTTCCCCCTCCCCAGGCTTTGGAGCACTATGGAGAGGAGGTTGGCTTATACCTCTTAGACTCGCTATTTCTCCTAGCCGCAACGTATGTCTGTTCAGCTGCTGGGGGCATTTGTTCCAGGGGAGGTCATAACCTGATTCTCAAGTCATATGCCTTTACACTGTCTACCCTCCTTGACGAAGATTTGCTAGATTGTGACACTCTGCTGGACGGTCAATGCCTAGAGGTGGCGGGTTTGCTGTCTAATGTTCAGATGATGTTTACTATACTCGCATTTGGAATGACAATTTACCTTGATCCATGTTAGAGGAGTCTCATGTCCCCCTTCCCCTTCCCCCCTCCCTCTACCCCCCCTCCCTACTCTCCTTTCTCTTCCCCCTCCACTCCTTTCTCCCTTCCCCCTCCCCCTCCATCCAAATCTCTCCCCTCCCTTTCCCCCCATCTCCTACCACCCTTCCCGTCCTTCCCCCTCTACCCCCTCCTCCTTCGTGTGTTATGTTATCTCTTTGTTGCGATATCATCTTGCCCTTTTTATACTCAGGGAAATTGCTTCATGCTGCAGTTGTGTTTGTTTGTTTGAAACGTGTAGTAGTAATATTACCGGGGGTTTGCCTTGCTTTAAATTTACATTTGCTTTACAGCATGCTTGGGGGGTCTGGAGATTGGCTTATGACCACCCTCTGTCTACATGGATGTCATACGCTCGGGACCTCCAGTCATGCTCTTAGTTCTTGGCCGCAGGGTCTTGTCCCAGACGTGGGGGGTACAGAAATGTGACCCCTTCATGGGACATGGGCCTGTCAGTTTGTGTGTGGGGAGTGGTGCCCCCAGGGCTGTCGCCCTCGTGTTCCTGTTGAGGGTAGCCCCGGGTGTATCCTCCCTCTCTTCTTTGTTAGGTTTCATCGTGGATTTGCTTATTGTTTATTACCATTTTATCTTTCAGCTGGGTTTTAACAGCCCTGGGGATTTGATTTGATTTATTTTTTGATTTATTTTTTGTCCTCCTTGGGGGTGTTGAACAGGGCTCCGCGGCTTCCTCGCACTTCGGGGGCCCCATTATAATGGATGAACCGGACTGCGAGTGACAGCGTAGGGTATTGCACTTTAGGCGTGAGATATTGAGTATCATGTCTGCGGAACAATCTTAAGATCTCAGTAGCTGTCAGAGTTTGTACTGGGACTTGAGCCCAGCGGTGGGTGGGGGGAGGGGGGATGCCACGGGATGCCCGGTATCTTTGTTATGGATGGGCCTTCGTGGCATGCCTCTGATCCCTGTCCTTTGACTGAGGTGTTTTACGCTGAGCTATCTTTAAGCCGGTGTGGGGGACCTGGGCGGCGGAGTAGGTTGGCTCGTTTGGGTTCTAGACTTCCTCCCCACCCCAAGGGAGGCCGGTTTCCCCTCTTGAACACTCCGGCATATTGTACTGTATTCCTATCAATATTTTTCTCATCACTCCCTTATTAGGTAGCATAGCGGGACTACTGCTACCTCCGGTAGTACACGAACACACCCCTAGTTGGGGGTAACTTCCCTGTTGTGGTAGAGAGCCCGGGGTTTCTAAAGTCCGGACATCATCAGAACAGGGTCAAGATAGGTGCTTTTTCCTACTTTCCCTATTATCTTTTCCTTGTTTTGTTTTTTTTCCCTTTTTTTTTCTTCTTCTCATCCTTTTCCTTTCTGTATTTCCCCCCCATCTCCCCTCTCCGCTTAAGGTTACTAAGAGTAGGTGTCACCACACCCGGAGTACCCCTATGGCCTCCATCATGCAGTCTTCGGCTCCTCTATCTCTCAAGGTGTTCTCTTTGAATGCCAAAGACCTCAATATTCCTGAGAAACGTAGTAGCCTTATGGCAGAAGCCCACAGACATAGGGCCCAAGTTATCTTTTTCCAGGAAACCCACTTTAAATCTAGCTCTATTCAGCGTCTTACCAATAAGAGATACCCTGACGTTTACCACGCAACCTCTGCTGAGACCAAGACAAAAGGAGTAGCGATACTGATCGCAAAGTCGCTCGCATTTCACCTCACGGACCAGGTGGCTGACCCTGAAGGCCGGTTCATTTTCCTGAAAGGAACATGGAAGGACAGGCCGGTGACGCTTGCGAATATATACTGCCCCAATTCTAAACAAGTCTCCTTTTTGAAGGACACGCTTCTACGACTCACATCATTTAAGGATGGCCTTTTGATTTTAGGAGGGGACTTTAACATGGCCCTGGACCCTACCCTCGACACTTCCACCGGAACTTCGTCCCTTCCCTTTGCGGCCTTGAGGCAAGCGAAGTTAGGGCTGGCCTCTCTCACCCTCCATGACACATGGCGTACCCTTAACCCCCGGGGGAGGGACTACACGTTCTTCTCTCCCCCACATAATCGTTACTCGCGACTTGATTACCTTTTTATTTCCCAGAAAGACCTGTCGTACCTATCTGAAGCGACGATAGAAAACATGGTCCTTTCCGACCACCATCCGGTTACCGTGACCTTACGATTCCCTCAAAAAGAATTGTCCACTAGGATTTGGAGACTAGATGCTTCACTTCTTACTGATCTTGCAGATGTAGCCACCCTCCAACAAGCCATTAGCGACTATTTTCGACATAACGTCACCCCAGATGTCCCTCTCATGACTCAATGGGAGGCGCATAAGTGTGTAGTGAGGGGACATTTGATTTCAATTGCTGCCCGGAGGAAGAGAGAGCACCAAGCTTTGATTCAGTCCTTGACGGACACGATCCGGAGACTAGAAGTACAGCATAAACGTTCTATGACACTGCAGGTGGCGACCGAACTGGGAGACGCGAGGACTCTTTTACGCGATGAGCTATACAAGCGAGCGTGAAAAAGACAGATGTTGACGCAAAAGTTGTATTATGAGCAAGGCAATAAGCCGGGTAGGTTACTTGCTAGGCTCACACAGAAGCACACTCTTGCTTCTACGATCCACCATATCCGAGATGGTCATGGTGCACTCCATTCCAAGAATGAGGATATTGCTCAACAATTTAGAGCCTTATATGATAAGCTATACAACATTTCGGTGAGTGAGGGGGGTTCTTTTGATACGGCCGCACGGACAACCCTGATTCAGGATTTTCTACACAAATTTAGCCCGAAGGCACTATCTGCGGAAGACCGGATATCCCTAGAATCCCCGCTGACTTCTGAAGAATGGGTAGAAGCCTTAAAAACCACTAAGCCGGGCAAATGTCCGGGACCTGACGGCTTCTCGACGCAATATTACAAGTCCTTTTCAGACCTTTTGGCGCCGGGATTTCTCAGAGCCTTCAACTCTCTCTCAAGCTCCCCCTGCCACTCCGCTACCCTGCTGGAAGCTTACATAGCGGTAATACCCAAGGCGAATAAAGACCCCGCAGATGTAGCGAACTATAGACCTATCTCGCTCTTGAATACAGATGTGAAACTATTCTCCAAAATCTTGGCGAACAGATTAGTTCACTTTGTGCCGGCCTGGGTGGGTCTTGATCAAGTGGGCTTTGTCCCGGGCAGAGAAGCCAGGGACAACACCATCAAGGCCCTTAATTTGCATCATTTGCTCTCCTCATCCAAAAAAGAAGGCTTTTTCCTGTCCATGGATGCGGAGAAGGCCTTCGATCGAGTGGCCTGGGACTACATGGACTTGACATTGGGAGCCCTAGGATTGGGCTCTACAATGCGGGCTTATATCGGAGCTCTGTATACGAACCCGACTGCTAGAGTTCGAGTCAATGGCCGCTTGTCGGAGGCCTTCTCCATCCACAATGGCACCAGGCAAGGCTGTCCTCTGTCCCTCATTCTGTATATCCTCACCCTGGAACCTTTTCTCCATTGCATCCGGGAGAACCCCAATATCAGGGGCATTGACATTCAGCAAAGAGAATATAAGCTTGCAGCTTTTGCGGATGACATTCTGCTCTTTCTCTCATCCCCCTTAACATCCTTGCCTAACTTGATGCAAGCCCTTGATCTCTTCAGAATTATTTTAGAATCTAAAGATCAATTATTCCAAATCATTTGCCCTCAATGTCTTGTTACCTTCGTCTCTTGTTGATCTGTGTCAAGAGAACTTTCCCTTTCAGTGGAAGAAGGATGAAATTACCTACCTAGGCATCCGGATTACTAGCCGACTGACAGACCTTTATGGGGAAAACTTTTTGACAGAGCTGAAAACTATTGAACAAGACCTCCTTCGGTGGGATGCCCCCACGCTCTCCTGGTTCGGGCGAGCCACCATATTGAAAATGACGGTGCTTCCCCGCATACTGTACAAGTTTCAAATTCCGATACACCTGCCACCCTCTTTTTTCATGACCTATAAGAGAATTTGTAGGAAGTTCCTTTGGAAAGCCAGAGCACCGAGAATCGGTTGGGCCAAGATGGTGCTGCCAAAGCTGGGGGGAGGTATTGGCCTTCCGGACCTACAGCGGTATTACTGGGCTGCTCATCTAGCGCGTATTGTGGACTGGCGGGTGCATGCTCGCTGTAAGGGATGGGTTCTCTTGGAGAACCTGATTACGGGAGCGGAATTGGGTAAGGTCCCATGGTTTACTAGGCCGCACTGGACGTCTGATACCCAATCCCACCCCCTTGTGGGTGCTACTCTTTCGGCATATGAACAGGCCTGTAGGACTCATGCGGTTTCTGCTACGGATTGTGGGTTGACTCATATTAGGGGTAATCCAGACTTTATGCCTGGAATGGATAGATCTTATCTGGCAAGGGAATGGCCTCGTTAGGATTTGCAAGCCAGACATTGTTTTTCTGGGGACAGATTTCTTGACTATAAAGAACTAGCTTCTTTGTCCCCGACCAAGTCCTTCCCCTTTTTGGCTTACCTTCAGATAAAACACTTTCTTGATCGTCCTTCTAAAAGAGGATGCTTTACAAAATCGCCTACGGTTTTCGAATCCTTATGCTCTGGCCCGCCTCCCCAGAGGCATGTGATTTCGCTGCTTTATGCCTCAATGTTTAAAGAACCCTTTGTTTCCATGCAAACGGAGCATGCCTTTTGGGAGGCGAGGCTAGACGGCACGATTGAGAAGAAAAGCTGGGAACGAGTTAATTGGTTTATACATAAGGGCTCCCTGAACGTGAATACTCAGGAAAACGGGTACAAGATCAGATCGCGGTGGTATAAGACACCTGACCTTCCCCATAAAATTATTCCAAATGTAACTGACCGGTGCTGGAGATGTGGTAAGGACTTGGGCACTCTTCTCCATATTTGGTGGGAGTGCACGCTGATTCAGCCATATTGGCGTGAGGTGCATAATGCGACGACAACGATCTCCTCGCTCCCGCTGGAGTTCTCTCCGGCACAGTATCTTCTCCACCTCTCCAAAATATCCAGGAAGAGTTATCGCAACTCAGTAGCGATTCACATGATAAATGCGGCCAGACTGTGTGTACCCGTCCATTGGAGGTCCACAGTGCCACCACTATGAAGGAATGGGTAACACGTATTAATCACATTGCAGCGATAGAGGAGCTGATATACACTGCACAAGATAGGATCCAAAAATTTTCGCTTACCTGGGATAATGGGTTCAAATTTAGAAAATCCCCTGAATATCAAGCGCTGCTATCAAGGAGTGTTTGACTGGATCCTGTATCAGAGACTCTCTTAGCTGGCACATGGATACTGCAAGATACGACTGTATTACTCCAGTGTCAGACTGGACGGAGAGGGTAGATGGTGGTTCCCCTACCCCCTCTCCTGGCAGTTTATCTGGGAATTCTACTTCCTATTCCCCCCCCACCCCTCCCCTCTTTCATACCTTCTTTCTCTCGTTTTCTGGTAGGTTATATATTTTTTTTTTGTTTGTTTGTCTATGCCCAATCTGATGATGTGCGGATTTGGGGGTTTCGGGGTTACTTACGGGTGGCCCCTATAATCATCAACCTAAAGACGGGCACCCCCTTAGGGACTGTTCTTGAAGTTATCAGATAGGCTCTGAACTACAGCTACTTAGGCCTCTACTTCCCAATACGCTGGACAGACCTGGAAACGCTGGGTCCTATCTCGAATAACATAGTTTCATCACCGGTTAATTCTTGAAAATCTTTCTGCTCCTAGGAGCGACTATGTCAATAATATATGTGGGAAGTATATCATGAGATTTGTTTAACATATACGGGAGGTCTCTGTCTTCTTTGTAGAGCCTAGGATGTCCTGTGTATGTATTTTTTTTTTTTCTGGCCTTGAGTTCATTGATATGCTTGTTATTGGCTGTAATGTTATTTTATTTTCTCAAATAAAATCTTTATGGAAAAAAAAAATATTCCATGGACTCGACATGCCTCTCAGTATATAGCTTGGGGTGTCTACTTTCCAAAATGGGGTCATTTGGGGGGGTTTTGAACTGTCCTGGCATTTTATACACATTAGGAAGCTTACATCCACTCTTCTAACCACTTGAAGACAAAGCCCTTTCTGACACTTTTTGTTTACATGAAAACATATTTTTTTTTTTTTGCAAGAAAATTATGTTGAACCCCCAAACATTATATATTTTTTTAAAGCAAAGGCCCTACAGATAAAAATGGTGGGTGTTGCATTTTTTTTTCCACACAGTATTTGCGCAGCGATTTTTCAAACGCATTTTTGGGGGAAAAAATACACTTTTTTTAATTTTAATGCACTAAAACACACTATATTGCCTAAATGTTTGATGAAATAAAAAAGATGATCTTAGGCCGAGTACATAGATACCAAACACGACATGCTTTAAAATTTTGCACAAACGCGCATTGGCGACAAACTACTGTACATACATTTTTAAAAGCCTTTAAAGGCCTTTACAGGTTACCCCATTAGATTTACAGAGGAGGTCTACTGCTAAAATGACTGGCCTCGACCTGACCTTCGCGGTGATACCTCACATGCATGGTGCAATTGCTGTTTACATATGACGCCAGACCCACGCTTGCGTTCGCCATTGCGCAAGAGCAGGGCAGGACAGGGGTGCTTTTTTTTATTATTAATTTTTATTTTTAAACTGTTCCTTCCATATTTTTTTTTTTTTTATCATTTTTATTGTTATCTCAGGGAATGTAAATATCCCCTATGATAGCAATAGGTAGTGACAGGTACTCTTTTTTTGAAAAAACTGGGGTCTATTAGACCCTAGATCTTTCCTCTGCCCTCAAAGCATCTGACCACACCAAGATCGGTGTGATAAAATGCTTTCCCAATTTCCCAATGGAGCTTTTTATATCCGGGGGGGACATTCCCTCCCACTGCTTGTAAAAGCAGTCCAGAGGCTAATTAGCCACTAGGATTGCTTTTACATGAAAGCCGGCCGCTGGCTGAAAAGAATGATACCAAGATGATACCTAAACCCGCAGGCATCAATCTGGTATAACCATTCAAAGTCCAGCAACATACCAGTACGTTGCTGGTCCTTGTTGGACATGTATTGTAATCTTTTTTTTCATGCAGCCTGTTGGCTGAACGAAAAAAAGAGATTGATCGGTGGGTATGCCCACCATTAGAATACCGCCCTTCATCCACCCACTTCTAATGATGGGCATACATGCACCATTTATATATGCCGAAGCATTGGGGCATCCTCCCGCAAAAATTATGCCGCACACACATGGTCAGACTTTTCCACGGGCAAGCCTCCGTTGGAATTTTGACCGTATGTACGCGGCATTAGGAACAAAATCGCTCCTCCGCTCCTCCGCCCCTGCTGCCCCAATGCTTCGGCATATGTGCTTCTTTTTTTTTTAACTGTGGTGGTGAAATCACCTCCTACAGCACTGGAGTCGCAGGGATCAGGCCTGTCTCTGCGAACGCTGCAGTTATGTGTGTTGTGTTTTGCAAGTGACAGTGATCGATCGATACTGCACTTGGGTGGCCTGGGCTGGACAGAGGGGCAAAACGCAGGTGCTAGCAGGTATCTGGGCTGATCCCGCTAACACTGCGTTTTTTGGGAACCCTAAACTGCTGGGGACTCTAGTATAGATCTGATCAGATCAGATATTGATCTGTTCAGATACTATACCACTAAGGGGGTGTATGCTTCACGCGTGGGAGTTAGCGTTACTGGCACTAACCTGACGCTGCCTGGGGTGAGACGCAGGGTTAACTAGGGGCAATTAGGGGGTTAAAACCTTTATTAGATAATATATGGGGTACCTGACGCTATAAAAACCTGTGGCGAACCTAAAAAAAATAACTGGCTATCTATCGGCACCAGCATAACTAATACAGCGTTTAGAAAAACGATCGCTTAGTGACACTGGCAAAAGGGGGTGAAAGGGTTACCTGGGGGGGCGATCAAGGGGTTAAACCTTTATTAGGTAATATATGGGGGTACCCGACGCTATAAAAACCTGCGGCGAAGCTAAAAAAAATAACTGGCTACCTATCGGCATCACCGACACTAAGACAGCGATCAGAAAAACGATCGCTTAGCGACAGTGGTGATAGGGGGTGAAAGGGTTACCTGGGGGGCGATCAAGGGGGTTAAACCTTTATTAGGTAATATATGGGGGTACCTGACGCTATAAAAACCTGCGGCGAACCTAAAAAAAATAACTGGCTACCCATCGGCATCACCGACAATAAGACAGCGATCAGAAAAACGATCGCTTAGCGACAGTGGTGATAGGAGGTGAAAGGGTTACCTGGGGGGCGATCAAGGGGGTTAAACCTTTATTAGGTAATATATGGGGGTACCCGACGCTATAAAAACCTGCGGCGAACCTAAAAAAAATAACTGGCTACCTATCGGCATCACAGACAATAAGACAGCGATCAGAAAAACGATTGCTTGGCGACAGTGGTGATAGGGGGTGAAAGGGTTACCTGGGGGGCGATCAAGGGGGTTAAACCTTTATTAGGTAATATATGGGGGTACCTGACGCTATAAAAACCTGCGGCGAACCTAAAAAAAATAACTGGCTACCCATCGGCATCACCGACAATAAGACAGCGATCAGAAAAACGATCGCTTAGCGACAGTGGTGATAGGGGGTTAAAGGGTTACCTGGGGGGCGATCAAGGGGGTTAAACCTTTATTAGGTAATATATGGGGGTACCTGACGCTATAAAAACCTGCGGCGAACCTAAAAAAAATAACTGGCTACCTATCGGCATCACTGACAATAAGACAGCGATCAGAAAAATGATCGCTTAGCGACAGTGGTGATAGGGGGTGAAAGGGTTACCTGGGGGGCGATCAAGGGGGTTAAACCTTTATTAGGTAATATATGGGGGTACCTGACGCTATAAAAACCTGCGGCGAACCTAAAAAAAATAACTGGCTACCGATCAGCATCACCGACAATAAAACAGCGATCAGAAAAACGATTGCTTAGCGACAGCGGTGCTAGGGGGTGAAAGGGTTATCTGGGGGCGATCAAGGTGGTTAAACCTTTATTAGGTAATATATGGGGGTACCCGACACTATAAAAACCTGCGGCGAACCTAAAAAAAATGACTGGCTACCGATCTGCATCACCGACGCTAAGACAGCGATCAGAAAAATGATCGCTTAGCGACGGCGGTGCTAGGGGGTGAAAGGGTTATCTGGGGGGCGATCAGGGGGTTAAACCTTTATTAGGGGGGTTAGGGGGCTACACTGGACCTAAAACTAAACTGTAGTGACACTTTTACAGTCACAAATGTCACTGATTGCAGTGATCAGTAAATAAATGGTCACTGCAATCAGTGACACTGTGACTGGGGGCTGGGGGGTGATCTGGGGGGTGATCTGGTGGTGTCTGGGGGGGCCTGGGGGGGCGATTTATGTTCCTATGTGTCCTGGTGTCAGTGTGCTGTTTGTGCACTAACCTGTGTGTCTTCTCTTGTACGGCGCTCGGTATATGTGAGCGCCACAGGAGAGATGACATCACTTCCTCTGCCTGTGTAAACATTACACAGGCAGGGAAGCTTTCTCATTCGACGGGAGCGATCGAAAGGGGGTGGCCGGAATCGAAAGGCCGTCCCCTCATCCCGGATCGCTCCCGAAGAAATAACCACCGCTCACTGTAAAGAAGGGGGGTCCGATCGAACCCCCCATCTATACAAAGGCAATCACGTATATGTACGTGATTGTGCCTGTCGGTGCCATTCTGCCGACGTATATTTACAGTGGGCGGTTGTTAAGTGGTTAATATGCATATTGCTCCTATATTATATATGTATACTCCATCACCATCTTTTTACAGTAGATGTCAAAATCGATCAGTGAGCATTTTGTGTATTCCAAATGACATGTGTGTTCAGCATAACACATCCACTCTATTAGCATAAATGAGGATATAGACTTGCACAGTTTTCATAATTTAAGCTTCACTGCTAGCTCTTAATTAGTGCCTCGTTAGGCATCTTTTTATGATGTGATAATTATGTACTGTTGGGAAAACAGTAATATCTTGAGTCAAAATAATAATTCTGACCAATAACCAACATAATTCTGTAAAGGTTTGAAGAGCAGAGGCAGATAAATAAGAGAGATGATACAGTATATTCAAAATATTTTTTAGTCTATCTTTCAGCCATAAGCCCCCATTCACACTGGTGCAACCTGTCATGCAGTTTGACAATTTCAAATTGCATGACAAGTTGCACTCCATTTCCGGCAATTGAACCGTTCATATTTCCAGGACTCATGTCGCAGCAATTATAAAAAAGGTTCCTGCACTACAGTACTTATCACAGATTTCATTGCGACTTTCATAAGCTTATGTTAAATGAAATTGCAAGCCGCAATGAAATTGGCAGTGCAAATCGCACTGATGTGCAGCTTTAAAATCCTGATAAAGTAGTGAGAATTCAAATCCACAAAAGTGTGAACCAGGTCTAACTGCTTGAGCTAGTAGGGCAGTCTTACTCTTATGGGTTGCCAGAATTGCAGAAGCCAGACTTGTTGTAAGCTCTATCCATTGCCATTGCTTTCCTACAGGGCTGTGCTATCATCCTCATATTCAGAGTATTAAGATGACAAATATTTATAAATCGATTTTATCCAAATGATAAAGTACTTCAAAAAGAAGTCTAATTAATGTTGGTAACAATAGCCTTGGAGTAAATGTACTTTTAGTGCATTTATGCATAGGTATGCATACATGTTGCAGGTGCAAAGTGGAGCGGAAGTCGATTTTGTAAAGTTTGCTCACATATGACTAGGTCATTTTTACTGTGGGCCTGTACTTCAGGTGTACTATAACAGTAGTGATATAGAATATGTGGCACATAGTCATGAAGAGGGTACAGCTGCAAAAAGTTGACTAGATCTCAAGTTAAAGTGCACCATTTCACATGCTTGGAAACTCAGACAGAGCAGATAAAAATAGCTAATTCCCTGGGTCAGATTTACCATTAGGCATGTTCCTATCAGTAATATAGATGGAAGCAGCTATTCCCTGTATACTTTTTGGATAGAGTATGAATAGTCATATTATAAAAGTTTATTTGCACATTACAATATACAGTATTAAAATGCAATTTAAAAACAGTCAACTTTGGATCAGGGAAAACAAAGAAACATTCTGTGTGATTCCAGGATAGTGGTGATGCTTAATGTTCCAAAATCTGTGTACAGGCTCTAATGATAGAAATGTGACCCTGCACATTTATTGTTATCATACAGTACACACAAATAGAAATAATGGTACCCAAATATCCCTGAATCTTGTTTCCCTCAAGAAATATGAATATATAATAGCATATGGTGCAGCAGAAAAAATAAAAATACTCTGACAGTTGGTGTGCCTCAATTGTCTCACACACTGTTTCCAAACCTCTGATCTTCTGGCACAGGCTTAGTGTGTTCAAGCAATAATGCATGAATAGGTCTCTTTAAAGTGGTTTTAAAGGCTCAAGGTATTTTACACCTGCATGTATTCTATGCATTAAGGTAAAAAACCTTCTCTGTGCTGCACCCCCCCCCAGCCCCCCTAATACTTACCAGAGCCCTTCTCGATCCAGTTATGTGCACGAGTGCCCCGGCTCTCTGGGGACTCTGCCTCCTCATTGGCTGAGACAGCAGTGAGAGCCATTGGCTCCCACTTCTGTAAATCACAAACTGTCAATCACAGACATTGAGTCAATCAGAAGAGAAAGTGAGCGGGGCAAAGCCATGGCTCTGTGTGAGAATGGACACAGAGCCGCAGTTTGGGTGTCCCCATTGCAAGCTGCTTGTTCTGGGGTACTCATCAGGAAGGAGGGACCAGGAGTGCAAACAAGGGACCCCAGAAAAGAAAACCACTGCACAGAGCAGGTGAGTATAACATGCTTGTTAATTAATTTATTTTAAAGAGACTTTAACCACTTACCGCCTGCCATATAGCAATATGATGGCGGAAAAGTGGTTCAGTTATTCGGATCGGACGTCATATGACGTGATCAGGATAACAAGCCGGCGCACATGGCAACAGTCTGACACACCGCAACTCCGATCGTGGTATGGAGCCTCTGACAGAGGCTTATTACCATGTAATCAGCTGTGATCAATCACAGCTGATCATCGCGTGAACCAGAAAGTGCCGGTAAATGGCTTTCCTTGGTTCACGCTGACACGAAGAGCCGATTGGCGGCTCTCCCTGTCAGAAGGGGGTCTGCTCTGAAAATCAGCACATTGATTATCAGTGCACCCCAAATCAGATGTGCCCATCAGCTGCCAATAAGTGCCCATCACCTGCCAGCCTGTGCCCCATAATAAACGCCTGCCAGTGCCCATACAAGTGGCAATCAGTGCCCACAGCAGTGAAAATCAGTGCCCATAAAAGTGCCAATCAGTGCCCCATCAGTAATGCCTGTCAGTGCCCTTCACATGCCACTCAGTCATGCCTGTCAATAGCTCCTCATCAGCGCTGCCTATCGGGTGCCACCTATCTGTGCCCATCAGTGCCACCTATCAGTGCCATCAGTGCCGCCTATCAGTGCCATCAGTGCCACCTATCAGTGCTATCAGTGCCACCTATCAGTGCCCATCAGTTTTTTTTGTTTATAGGGCAAAAAATTAAAACCGCAGAGGTGATCAAATGCCACCAAAAGAAAGCTTTATTTGTGGGAAGAAAATTATAAAAATTTCGTTTGGGTACAGTGTTGCATAACCGCGCAATTGTCATTCAAAGTGTGACAGCGCTGAATGCTAAAAATTGTCCTGGGCAAGAATGGGGGAAAGTGCTCGGTATTGAAGTGGTTAATATAACTTTTAGTTTATTGTGCACAAGAGAATTAATAATTAGGGGTAGGGTGTAGGTTTACTATGCATGATACACATATCCAATGAGTCAGCATCCTGGAATTAATATGTAAAAATATAAGACATAGTATGGCTGATGCCATGAGAGTCCACTCATACAGTTGCTTTACTTCACAGTAAAATCCAATTAACCACTTAAGGACCGCCGCCTGTACATATACGTCGGCAGAATTGCACGGATGGGCACAAGCACGTACAGGTACATCCTCTTTAACCACTTGCCGACCACCTCCTGTACATTTATGTCAGCAGAATGGCACGGATAGGCACATCAACGTACCTGTACGTCCCCTTTAAGTGCCTGTCCATGTGGTCACGCGCGCGCCGCCTTCCCCATGACCGCGGGTCCTGCGGACTCGATCGCCGTGGGAATCCCTACGATCGTCTCACAGAGGTATAGAGCGGGGACATCTTCCGGCTTTGCCTAGTGACAATGACATGGATCTTGGCTCCGTGTACTCGGAGCGGAGATCAGTGTCATGTGACACACAGCCCATCCCCCCTAAAGTTAGAAACACTATGCAGGGAACACTTAACCCCTACAGCGCCACCTAGTGGTTAACTCCTTCACTGCCAGTGTCATTTTCACAGTAATCAGTGCATTTTTATAGCACTGATCGCTGTGAAAATGACAATGGTCCCAAAAATGTGTCAAAAGTGTCTGATGTGTCCGCCATAGTGTCACAGTCACGAAAAAAACCGACTGTGCAATTGTCAGTTAAAGCGACGCAGTGCCGAATCGCAAAAAACTGGCCTGGTCTTTAACCTGCCAAAATGTTTCAGGGCTTAAGTGGTTAAGATGCCCAGCCATGGGTCGTGCGCTCCCCGCTGGCGGCGCGCTCGCGACATGGTCCTGAGCTCCGTGACCGCGCCCGCGGAACCCGTGGACCTGATCGCCGAGGGTGTCCCGCGATCGGGTCACAGAGCTGAAGAACGGAGAGAGGTAAGTGTAAACAAACCTCTCCCCATGCTTCCTAGTGAGACTGTCACTGATCGTCTGTTCCCTGTCATAGGGAACGACGATCAGTGACGTCACACGTTAAGCCACGCCCCCACGCAGTAAGAATCACACATTATGTCACACTTAACCCCTTCAGCGCCCCCTACAGGTTAACCCCTTCACTGCCAGTGTCATTTTCACAGTAATCAGTGCATTTTTATAGCACTGATCGCTGTAAAAATTACAATGGTCCCAAAATAGTGTCAAAATTTTCTGATTTGTCCGCCATAATGTCGCAGTCACAATAAAAATCGCTGATCGCCGCCATCAATCGCTGATCGCTGCCACAAAAAAATAATTATTAATAAAAATGCCATAAAACTATCCCCTATTTTGTAGACGCTATAACTTTTGCGCAAACCAATCAATAAATGCCTATTGTGATTTTTTTTACCAAAAATATGTAGAAGAATACATATCGGCCTAAACTGAGGAAAAAAAAAATTTTTTTTTTAATTTATTTTTTGGGATATTTATTATAGCAAAAAGTAAAAAATATTGATTTTTTTTTCAAAATTGTCGCTCTATTTTTGTTTATAGCGCAAAAAATAAAAACCGCAGAGGTGATAAAATACCACCAAAAGAAAGCTCTATTTGTGGGAAAAAAAGAACGTCAATTTTGTTTGGGTGCCACGTCGCACGACCGCGCAATTGTCAGTTAAAGCTACGCAGTGCCGAATCACAAAAAGTGGCCTGGTCCTTTAGCTACAAAATGGTTCGGTGCTTAATGGGTTAAAGCGGAGGTCTCACTAAAAAAAAAATATTAAAAGCCAGCAGCTACAAATACAGAAGCTGCTGACTTTTAATACATGGACACTTACCTGTCCAGGGCACCTGCGATCTCAGCAGCCAAAGCCGTTCTGTTGCTCGAGGATCGGCTGCTGCCGTCGCCATCCTCAGTAAGGGAATCAGGAAGTGAAGCATTGCGGCGTCACTTCCCGGTTCCCTACTATGCATGCGTCAGTCGCGCTGCACGTCCTCACTGGTTCCTGCTGTCTTCTGGGACCTGTGTGTCTCCCAGAAGACAGCGGGGGGGACAAAATAGGCAACGGACGTGGCGTAGATCACTGAGGTGATCTATGCCAGGAAGTGGGAGCAAATACCTGTATTAGACAGGTATCTGCTCCCTCCTCACCCCCTGAAAGGTGCCAAATGCGACACCAGAGGGGGGGGGAGGATTCCAAAAAGTGGAAGTTCCATTTTTGGGTGGAACTCCACTTTAAGGTCAAATAAAGAATGTTTTTGCCCTGATAAGAAATGTTCTATAGGATAGGATATAAGTAAAATGTAGACAGACGGCCAGGCATTTAAAACATATATTTAAGTCCAATTACTAAAACCTTTTAACAGACTCTTGTGATTTCAGAGATATTTTTAAATATTTTTAAATACAAACATTTAATAAAAATAAAAAAAACGTAATTCTGCTATGAAGGTTCTATGTGCAGACATTTCTTGTAAGAAGGTGAGAACTCACCTCTGCATTGTCACATGCTCCTCTGGCTGAGACTATACAGTAAAGCCCTGTACACACGATTGGATTTCCTATGGATTCTAATCCGATGGATTTTTCCATCAGTCTTGCCTACACACCATCAGTCAAAAAACCAACCGTCCCAAACGCCGTGACGTAAAACACTCAGACGAGCCAAGAAAAATTAAGTTCAATGCTTCTGAGCATGCGTCGACTTGATTCTGAGCATGCGTGGGTTTTTTCTCCGATGGAGTTCCACACAGACGATCGGAATTTGCTATCGTTTTTTTTTTCCATCGGATAAATTTAAAACATGTTCTATTTTTTATCACCGATGGAAAAAAGACCAATGGGGCCCATACACGATCGGTTTGTCCGATGTGAAAAGTCCATCAGACTGTTTTCATCGGTAAAACCGATCGTGTGTACACAGCATAAGTGTCTGTGCTGACACAAATTGCACAGACATGGTACGCCATTTTCATGATCACAAAGCCTGTGGAGGACAATGACATGCAGCAGATGCTAGAGGTAGTGCATATAGACAAGAAGTGTCAAAAAAATATTGGAGGAGATCAGCAGTCCTGAAAAATAAATAAAGCATCAACAAAAGGTGAAAACAACATTTAATGGGGATTTTAAAAAAAACAAAAAAAAAAACAGTTTTCTGTGATACAGACTGTTTATCAAATTAACAAAACTATCACTTGCTGTGGGGCTGTGCCCACATTTCAAATGTTATGTGCTTGGGCTTAGGGGACACTTACATAGTTACATAGTTACATAGTTAGACAGGTTGAAAAAAGACATCCAGTTCCAACCATAAAAAAATTAAATAAAAAATATCATACAATCCCATATACCTAATTCTATACCCACAGTTGATCCAGAGGAAGGCAAAAAACCCCAGCAGAGCATGATCCAATTTGCTACAGCAGGGGAAAAAATTCCTTCCTGATCCCCCGAGAGGCAATCGGATTTTCCCTAGATCAACTTTACCTATAAATGTTAGTACCCAGTTATATTATATACATTTAATAAAGAATCCAGGCCTTTCTTAAAGCAATCTACTGAGCTGGCCAGAACCACCTCTGCAGGGAGTCTATTGCACATTTTCACAGCTCTTACTGTGAAGTAGTGATGAGCCGAACACCCCCGGGTTCGGTTCGCACCAGAACCCGCGAACGGACCGAAAGTTCGAACGAACATTAGAACCCTATTAAATACAATGGATGCGAACGTTCGAATTCTAAAGTGCTAATTATAACAACTATTATGCATGTTATTGTCCTAAAAAGGGTTTGGGAACCCGGGTTCTGCACCAGGGGACATGTATCAATGCAAAAATAAGTTTTAAAAACGGTCGTTTTCCGGGAGCAGTCATTTTAATGATGCATAAAGTGAAAAAAAAAAGTCAAATATTCCTTTAAATATCGTACCTGGGGGGTGTCTAAAGTATGCCTGTGAAGTGCCACGTGTTTCCCGTGTTTAGAACTGTCCCTGCACAAAATGACACTTCTAAAGGAAAAAAAAGCCATTTAAAACTGCTTGCGGCTTTAATGTAATGTCTGGTCCCGGTAATATGGATGAAAATCTTTAAGAAAAATGGCATAGCTACCCCATCACCCCCCCCCCCTACCCCAGCCCATTACCAGCCCCTTTGGGTCTTGTATGGATATTAAGGGGAACCCCGCACATAAAATAAAAAAGGCCCTATATACTCTGAACAGCCGTATACAGGCGGTGCATACAAGACAGGGACTGTAGGTTTGTTCTTATGTAGAATCTGTTTGTAATTTTGAACAGGTACATTGTTGAAGTGTAGCTCCAGACCAAAAATCTATTTTTAAACTTTTTGGAAAACATAGGTAAGGGTTATCACCCCTGTAACATTTGTTTTGCTGTCTGTGCCCCTGTTCAGAACATTTCACCTCACTTTCCGTCCTAATGACAACTGTTTTTGAAATGTGGTGTTTTTCTTGAAACAAGGATTGCTGATAAAGCATCAGTACAGAGGAGACACCTTTCTCCCATATTTATTCTTACAGGAGAGAATTTTCCTTCCTAGTGGTAGATTTCCTCTCACTTCCTGTTGTCTTCTTGCGTTTGCAAGTAGGAGTCGTTTGTAAGTTGGATGTTTGAAAGTAGGGACCTGCCGTATATACTCTGCAGAAATAGGCCCCTTAGTTGTTGGTGTTGGCACAACACTGTAAGCACTCACAGTTACTCTTGGTTGGTGCTGGAACGCCCTGCTGTCAACTATTATATCAGGAATTTTAATTACATATAATTGTTGAACAGTGGTAGTAAAAATTGGGCCTTTGATGGTGGTGCTGGTGCCACAACACTGTAAGCCCTGACAGTTACTCTTGGTGGGTGCAGCAATGGGCCCTGCTGTGAATTATTAGATCAAGAATTGTAATTACATGCCCCTGTTGAACAGGGGCTGAAAAATTGGGCCTTAGGCACTGGTGGCACAACACTGCAACCCTTCACAGATACTGTACTTGGAGCACAGCAATGAGCCCTGTTGCAAAGTATTGCTTCAAAAATTGTAATGACACGCCCCTGTTAAACAGGGGCTGAAAAATTGGGCCTTAGGCACTGGTGGCACAACACTGCAACTCCTCACAGATACTGTACTTGGAGCACAGCAATGAGCCCTGTTGCAAAGTATTGCTTCAAAAATTGTAATTACACGCCACTGTTAAACAGGGGCTGAAAAATTGGGCGTTAGGCACTGGTGGCGGCACCCATAAACAAAAATGATCTTCCAAGCTATCATCATCAATCGTACCATTGAGGACTCGGAGGAGGAGGATAGCCAGTCAACATAACAGCACAGGCACTCAGCATCAGCATCAGTCTTGAAGGGATGTGACATTTTAAAATCAATTAGTCTGTTATATCAGCATCAGGTGTGTGGTAGCTGGTGGTGATCCAAGACTGGTTCATCTTGATGAAAGTCAGTCGATCAACCGAGTCGGTGGACAGGCGCACCCTGTGATCCGTGACAAATCCTCCAGCAGCACTGAATGTGCGTTCCGAAAGAACGCTGGATGCAGGACAGGCCAGTAGCTCAATTGCATACTGTGCAAGCTCTGGCCAGTGATCCATCCTCAAGACCCAGTAAGCCAGAGGATTTTCGGTGGGGAAGGTGTCCAAGTCTGACCTTGCCCCTAGATATTCCTGCACCATGTTTATCAGACGCTGGCGATGGTTGCTGGAACCGATCATACTTTGGGGCTGCGGACTAAAGAATTGTCTGAACGCATCGGTCAGACGGCCACCTTCCCCACCGCTCCTTCTTTGACTGGCCGAAGCCTCAGCAACTCGTTGTCCAGGACCAGGAGTTTGCAACCTCCCAGTCTCTGGGAACGCGTTGCACAGACCTTTCTGCAAGGCCTCCCGGAGTTGTCTCATCCTCTGCTCCCTCTGCGACGGTAACATAAGGTCCGCAACCTTACCCTTGTACCGTGGATCAAGGAGAGTGGCCAGCCAGTAATGGTCCCTCTCCTTGATCCGAAGAATACGAGGATCCTTCCGCAGACTTTGCAGGATCAGGGAGGCCATGCAGCGTAGGTTTGCTGAGGCATTCGCTCCGGAGTCCTCTGGGTCACTAAGGACGACATGATCCGCAGCCACCTCCTCCCAGCCACGTACAAGTCCACTGGTTTCTTGGGACTGTAAATCATCCCTAAAAGACTGCTGCTGATGATGCTGAGTGCCAGCCTCCACCTCCATGCTGACACAATCCTCCTCCTCCTCCTCCTCCTCCTCCTCCTCCTCCTCTTCCTGTGCGATGGGTGGGACAGAAGGAACACTGTCTGGGTAAAGGGGGCCTTGAGAGGCAAGGAAGTCCTCCTCTTCCTGCCTCTGTTCTGCCTCAAGTGCCCTGTCCATTATTCCACGCAGCGTGTGCTCCAACAGGTGGACAAGAGGTACAGTGTCACTGATGCATGCACTGTCACTGCTCACCATCCTCGTGGCCTCCTCAAATGGTGCCAGGACAGTGCATGCATCCCTGATCATGCCCCACTGGCGTGGAGAAAAAAAACCAAGCTCCCCTGACCCTGTCCTGGTGCCGTAGTCGCACAGGTACTCATTGATGGCCCTCTGCTGCGTGTGCAGCCGCTGCAGCATGGCCAACGTTGAGTTCCACCTGGTGGGCATGTCACATATAAGGCGGTTCTTGGGCAGGTTCAACTCCTTTTGCAGCTCAGCCAGGCGAGCACTGGCATTATAAGATCTGCGGAAATGCACACAGACTTTCCTGGCCTGCCTCAGGACATCCTGTAAGCCCGGGTACCTGCCCAAGAAGCGCTGCACCACCAGGTTAAGGACGTGAGCCACACAGGGCACATGGGTCAGTTGTCCCTGTCGGAGGGCGGAGAGGAGGTTGGTGCCATTGTCGCAAACCACCATTCCTGGCTTAAGCTGGCGTGGCGTCAACCACCTCTCGGCCTGGCCCTGCAGAGCAGACAGGACCTCTGCCCCAGTGTGGCTTCTGTCCCCCAAACACACCAGCGCAAGCACGGCATGGCATCTTTTTGCCTGCGTACTTGCGTAGCCCCGTGAACGGCTACGGAGCACCGCTGGTTCATAGGACAAACCACAGGAAGAGGCCATGGAGGAAGAAGAAGAGGAGGGGGTGGAGGAGAGAGGTGTGTCACAACCAGTAGTAGCATTTTGGAGGCGTGGCGGTGGGACAACCTCCAACACTACTGCACCTTGTCCTGAATCCTTCCCAGCTGCCAAAAGAGTGACCCAATGGGCCGTGAAAGAAAGGTAACGTCCCTGTCCATGCCTGCTGGACCATGAGTCAGCGGTAATATGCACCTTACCGCTGACCGCCCTGTCCAGCGAGGCCAAGACATTGCCTTCCACATGCCGGTAGAGAGCCGGAATAGCCTTCCGTGAGAAAAAGTGGCGTTTGGGAACCTGCCACTGAGGAACCGCACATTGCACAAACTCACGGAAGGGGGCCGAGTCTACCAACTGAAAAGGCAGCAGTTGAAGCGCTAGCAATTTAGCCAAGCTAGCATTCAACCGCTGGGCATGTGGATGGCTGGGAGTGAACTTCTTTCGACGGTCCAGCAGCTGGGGCAGGGAAATTTGCCTGCTAGAATCGGACGTCGGTGTACTGCTAGCAGAGTGGGCGCAAGTACTTGGCTGTGACACACCTAATTCTACACCTTCATTCCTCTCAGTGCATGTTTCAGAGAGGACTGAAGTTATAGTGGGGTTGGAGATCCCAGCTGATGCGGTGCAAGGAGAGGTCCGCTTTGTTCTTTGGTGTGGGTCTTTGAGGTAGGCTTGCCAACGAGCTGCATGGCAGGTCAACATATGTCTGGTCAGGCATGTGGTACCCAAGCGGCTGATGTTTTGGCCACGCGATATACGCTTGAGACATATGTTGCAAACAGCAGCTGTGCGATCTGATGCACTAGCCTCAAAAAAGGCCCACACCAAAGAACTTTTTGAATGACGGGCAGAGGCAGCGCCCTGCACAGGCGGAGCTCTGCGGTGTGATTCCGTCGGTGTACTGCCCTTACGCTGGCCACCAAAGGGCATCCTGCCTCGTTGGAGATGTGCCTCCTCCTCATCCTCCTCCTCTCTCCTATTAGGCACCCACGTGGAGTCATTGACCTCATCATCCCCTCCCTCCTCATCACTGGAGCCAATCTGGCAGTATGCTGCAGCTGCTGGAACATGACTGCCAGATTGGTGTCCTTCTTGAGCATCCCCTCTGTCTGCTCTCACGCTACTGCCTTCCTCTAGCTGGGTTTCATCATCAGACCCTTCGAAATGCTGGGCATCCTCCTGGAGCATGTACCCAACACTGTGCTGAAACAGTTCGGGGGACTCCTCAGGAGGAGGACATGGTGGGTCTAGGGAAGGAGTGACTGATGATTTGTCTGACATTGATACCAGGGAAGACGACGCTTTGGCAGCTGCTTTTCCAGTACCCTGAGCCTGGGTGAGAGAGGATGAGGAGGAGGAGGAGGGCTTGGTCATCCACTCTACCAAGTCTTCGGCATGATGTGGCTCAACATGTCCAGCTGCCGAAAAGAAGGACAAGCGTGTCCCATGGGCATGTGCTGATGACAATGCACCGCGTCCACGACCAGCACTGTTGCCCCCAGACACAGAGCCTGCTTGCCCTCTTTTATTGCCTCCTGACTGTCTGCCTCTCCTTGTTTGCCTTCCAGACATTCTAATAGATGGCCTGCAGGGAGATGGGAAAAAAGCAATAAGGGCTACCTTCAGGTGTCCTTCTCTGTCCCTTGAAACAAGGACTTTCACAGTGAAAGAAACTGACACTGTCCCTACCTAGAGTTTTCTGTCCCTAGAATAAATGTTTTTTTTAATCACAATATAGCACAAGGACAATTCACTCAATGTCTCTCCAGGTCCCTGGAAACAAGGACTTGCAGAGTGAAAGAAACTGACACTGTCCCTACCTAGAGTTTTCTGTCCCTAGAATAAATGTTTTTTTTAAGCACAATATAGCACAAGGAAAATTAACTCACTGTCCTTACAGGTCCCTGGAAACAAGGACTTGCAGAGTGAAAGAAACTGACACTGTCCCTACCTAGAGTTTTCTGTCCCTAGAATAAATGTTTTTTTTAAGCACAATATAGCACAAGGACAATTAACTCACTGTCCTTACAGGTCCCTGGAAACAAGGACTTGCAGAGTGAAAAAAAAAAAACACTCTCCCTACCTAGAGTTTTCTGTCCCTAGAAAAAATGTTTTTTTTAAGCACAATATAGCACAAGGAAAATTAACTCACTGTCCTTACAGGTCCCTGGAAACAAGGACTTGCAGAGTGAAAGAAAAAAAACACTCTCCCTACCTACAGTTTTCTGTCCCTAGAAAAAATGTTTTTTTTAATCACAATATAGCACAAGGAAAATTAACTCACTGTCCTTACAGGTCCCTGGAAACAAGGACTTGCAGAGTGAAAGAAACTGACACTGTCCCTACCTAGAGTTTTCTGTCCCTAGAATAAATGTTTTTTTTAATCACAATATAGCACAAGGAAAATTAACTCACTGTCCTTACAGGTCCCTGGAAACAAGGACTTGCAGAGTGAAAGAAAAAAAACACTCTCCCTACCTACAGTTTTCTGTCCCTAGAAAAAATGTTTTTTTTAAGCACAATATAGCACAAGGAAAATTAACTCACTGTCCTTACAGGTCCCTGGAAACAAGGACTTGCAGAGTGAAAGAAAAAAAACACTCTCCCTACCTACAGTTTTCTGTCCCTAGAAAAAATGTTTTTTTTTAATCACAATATAGCACAAGGAAAATTAACTCACTGTCCTTACAGGTCCCTGGAAACAAGGACTTGCAGAGTGAAAGAAACTGACACTGTCCCTACCTAGAGTTTTCTGTCCCTAGAATAAATGTTTTTTTTAATCACAATATAGCACAAGGAAAATTAACTCACTGTCCTTACAGGTCCCTGGAAACAAGGACTTGCAGAGTGAAAGAAAAAAAACACTCTCCCTACCTACAGTTTTCTGTCCCTAGAAAAAATGTTTTTTTTAAGCACAATATAGCACAAGGAAAATTAACTCACTGTCCTTACAGGTCCCTGGAAACAAGGACTTGCAGAGTGAAAGAAAAAAAACACTCTCCCTACCTACAGTTTTCTGTCCCTAGAAAAAATGTTTTTTTTAATCACAATATAGCACAAGGAAAATTAACTCACTGTCCTTACAGGTCCCTGGAAACAAGGACTTGCAGAGTGAAAGAAAAAAAACACTCTCCCTACCTACAGTTTTCTGTCCCTAGAAAAAATGTTTTTTTTAATCACAATATAGCACAAGGAAAATTAACTCACTGTCCTTACAGGTCCCTGGAAACAAGGACTTGCAGAGTGAAAGAAACTGACACTGTCCCTACCTAGAGTTTTCTGTCCCTAGAATAAATGTTTTTTTTAAGCACAATATAGCACAAGGAAAATTAACTCACTGTCCTTACAGGTCCCTGGAAACAAGGACTTGCAGAGTGAAAGAAACTGACACTGTCCCTACCTAGAGTTTTCTGTCCCTAGAATAAATGTTTTTTTTAAGCACAATATAGCACAAGGACAATTAACTCACTGTCCTTACAGGTCCCTGTAAACAAGGACTTGCAGAGTGAAAAAAAAAAACACTCTCCCTACCTAGAGTTTTCTGTCCCTAGAAAAAATGTTTTTTTTAAGCACAATATAGCACAAGGACAATTAACTCACTGTCCTTACAGGTCCCTGGAAACAAGGACTTGCAGAGTGAAAGAAAAAAAACACTCTCCCTACCTACAGTTTTCTGTCCCTAGAAAAAATGTTTTTTTTAATCACAATATAGCACAAGGAAAATTAACTCACTGTCCTTACAGGTCCCTGGAAACAAGGACTTGCAGAGTGAAAGAAAAAAAACACTCTCCCTACCTACAGTTTTCTGTCCCTAGAAAAAATGTTTTTTTTAATCACAATATAGCACAAGGAAAATTAACTCACTGTCCTTACAGGTCCCTGGAAACAAGGACTTGCAGAGTGAAAGAAACTGACACTGTCCCTACCTAGAGTTTTCTGTCCCTAGAATAAATGTTTTTTTTAAGCACAATATAGCACAAGGACAATTAACTCACTGTCCTTACAGGTCCCTGGAAACAAGGACTTGCAGAGTGAAAGAAACTGACACTGTCCCTACCTAGAGTTTTCTGTCCCTAGAATAAATGTTTTTTTTAAGCACAATATAGCACAAGGACAATTAACTCACTGTCCTTACAGGTCCCTGGAAACAAGGACTTGCAGAGTGAAAGAAACTGACACTGTCCCTACCTAGAGTTTTCTGTCCCTAGAATAAATGTTTTTTTTAAGCACAATATAGCACAAGGAAAATTAACTCACTGTCCTTACAGGTCCCTGGAAACAAGGACTTGCAGAGTGAAAGAAACTGACACTGTCCCTACCTAGAGTTTTCTGTCCCTAGAATAAATGTTTTTTTTAAGCACAATATAGCACAAGGACAATTAACTCACTGTCCTTACAGGTCCCTGGAAACAAGGACTTGCAGAGTGAAAGAAAAAAAACACTCTCCCTACCTACAGTTTTCTGTCCCTAGAAAAAATGTTTTTTTTAATCACAATATAGCACAAGGAAAATTAACTCACTGTCCTTACAGGTCCCTGGAAACAAGGACTTGCAGAGTGAAAGAAACTGACACTGTCCCTACCTAGAGTTTTCTGTCCCTAGAATAAATGTTTTTTTTAATCACAATATAGCACAAGGAAAATTAACTCACTGTCCTTACAGGTCCCTGGAAACAAGGACTTGCAGAGTGAAAGAAAAAAAACACTCTCCCTACCTACAGTTTTCTGTCCCTAGAAAAAATGTTTTTTTTAAGCACAATATAGCACAAGGAAAATTAACTCACTGTCCTTACAGGTCCCTGGAAACAAGGACTTGCAGAGTGAAAGAAAAAAAACACTCTCCCTACCTACAGTTTTCTGTCCCTAGAAAAAATGTTTTTTTTAATCACAATATAGCACAAGGAAAATTAACTCACTGTCCTTACAGGTCCCTGGAAACAAGGACTTGCAGAGTGAAAGAAAAAAAACACTCTCCCTACCTACAGTTTTCTGTCCCTAGAAAAAATGTTTTTTTTAATCACAATATAGCACAAGGAAAATTAACTCACTGTCCTTACAGGTCCCTGGAAACAAGGACTTGCAGAGTGAAAGAAACTGACACTGTCCCTACCTAGAGTTTTCTGTCCCTAGAATAAATGTTTTTTTTAAGCACAATATAGCACAAGGAAAATTAACTCACTGTCCTTACAGGTCCCTGGAAACAAGGACTTGCAGAGTGAAAGAAACTGACACTGTCCCTACCTAGAGTTTTCTGTCCCTAGAATAAATGTTTTTTTTAAGCACAATATAGCACAAGGACAATTAACTCACTGTCCTTACAGGTCCCTGTAAACAAGGACTTGCAGAGTGAAAAAAAAAAAACACTCTCCCTACCTAGAGTTTTCTGTCCCTAGAAAAAATGTTTTTTTTAAGCACAATATAGCACAAGGACAATTAACTCACTGTCCTTACAGGTCCCTGGAAACAAGGACTTGCAGAGTGAAAGAAAAAAAACACTCTCCCTACCTACAGTTTTCTGTCCCTAGAAAAAATGTTTTTTTTAATCACAATATAGCACAAGGAAAATTAACTCACTGTCCTTACAGGTCCCTGGAAACAAGGACTTGCAGAGTGAAAGAAAAAAAACACTCTCCCTACCTACAGTTTTCTGTCCCTAGAAAAAATGTTTTTTTTAATCACAATATAGCACAAGGAAAATTAACTCACTGTCCTTACAGGTCCCTGGAAACAAGGACTTGCAGAGTGAAAGAAACTGACACTGTCCCTACCTAGAGTTTTCTGTCCCTAGAATAAATGTTTTTTTTAAGCACAATATAGCACAAGGACAATTAACTCACTGTCCTTACAGGTCCCTGGAAACAAGGACTTGCAGAGTGAAAGAAACTGACACTGTCCCTACCTAGAGTTTTCTGTCCCTAGAATAAATGTTTTTTTTAAGCACAATATAGCACAAGGACAATTAACTCACTGTCCTTACAGGTCCCTGGAAACAAGGACTTGCAGAGTGAAAGAAACTGACACTGTCCCTACCTAGAGTTTTCTGTCCCTAGAATAAATGTTTTTTTTAAGCACAATATAGCACAAGGAAAATTAACTCACTGTCCTTACAGGTCCCTGGAAACAAGGACTTGCAGAGTGAAAGAAACTGACACTGTCCCTACCTAGAGTTTTCTGTCCCTAGAATAAATGTTTTTTTTAAGCACAATATAGCACAAGGACAATTAACTCACTGTCCTTACAGGTCCCTGGAAACAAGGACTTGCAGAGTGAAAGAAAAAAAACACTCTCCCTACCTACAGTTTTCTGTCCCTAGAAAAAATGTTTTTTTTAATCACAATATAGCACAAGGAAAATTAACTCACTGTCCTTACAGGTCCCTGGAAACAAGGACTTGCAGAGTGAAAGAAACTGACACTGTCCCTACCTAGAGTTTTCTGTCCCTAGAATAAATGTTTTTTTTAATCACAATATAGCACAAGGAAAATTAACTCACTGTCCTTACAGGTCCCTGGAAACAAGGACTTGCAGAGTGAAAGAAACTGACACTGTCCCTACCTAGAGTTTTCTGTCCCTAGAATAAATGTTTTTTTTAAGCACAATATAGCACAAGGACAATTAACTCACTGTCCTTACAGGTCCCTGGAAACAAGGACTTGCAGAGTGAAAGAAAAAAAACACTCTCCCTACCTACAGTTTTCTGTCCCTAGAATAAATGTTTTTTTTAATCACAATATAGCACAAGGACAATTAACTCACTGTCCTTACAGGTCCCTGGAAACAAGGACTTGCAGAGTGAAAGAAACTGACACTGTCCCTACCTAGAGTTTTCTGTCCCTAGAATAAATGTTTTTTTTAAGCACAATATAGCACAAGGACAATTAACTCACTGTCCTTACAGGTCCCTGGAAACAAGGACTTGCAGAGTGAAAGAAACTGACACTGTCCCTACCTAGAGTTTTCTGTCCCTAGAATAAATGTTTTTTTTAAGCACACTATAGCAGAAGCACAAAACACACTGACACTCTCCCTACCTATCCTTCTCTTTCCCTAAACTAAAGGAATCCAGGTTAAGCAAGAAAGAAATAACAGTCACTGTCCCTGCCTATGCTACTCTATCCCTGCTCCGGAACACACTACACTAGGCCGCCGTGCTGGCGGCCTTTTATAGTGTGGGGCGTGTACTAAACACCCTCAGCAATAATTGGCCACAGGCATCCTGCCTGTGGCCAATCATTGCTCTCCTCGCTGCCGGCGCTGTGATTGGCCAAGCATGCGGGGTCACAGTGCATGCTTGGCCAATCACAGCGCCTGGATGACACTGCGATGGCGTAGTGCATTGTGGGCCGTTCGCGTCACTCGAATTTGGCGCGAACGGCCCAAATCGTTCGATCTTCGTCGAACGATCGAACAGCCAATGTTCGAGTCGAACGTATGTTCGACTCGAACACGAAGCTCATCCCTACTGTGAAGTAAACTTTCCGTATTTGGAGGTGAAATCTCTTTTCCTCTAGACGTAAAGTGTGCCCCCTTGTCTTTTGTGTTGACCGTAAAGTGAATAACTCAACACCAAGTTAACTATATGGATCCCTTATATATTTGTTGATCATATCCCCCCTTAATCTCCTCTTCTCAAGAGTGAATAAATTCAGTTCCTCTAATCTTTCCTCATAGCTGAGCTCCTCCATGCCTCTTATCAGTTTAGTTGTCCTTCTCTGCACTTTCTCCAGTTCCCCAATATCCTTTTTGAGAACTGGGGCCCAAAACTGAACTGCATATTCCAGATGAGGTCTTACTAATGATTTGTACAGGGGCAAAATGATATCTCTCTCTCTGGAGTCCATACCTCTCAATACAAGAAAGGACTTTGCTCGCTTTGGAAACCGCAGCTTAGCATTGCATGCCATTATTCGGCTTATGATCTACCAAAACCCCCAGATCCTTCTCCACTACAGATCCCCCCAGTTTTACTCCCCCTAGTATGTATGATACATTCATATTCTTAGCCCCCAAGTGCATAACTTTACATTTATCAACATTAAACCTCATCTGCCACATAGTCGCCCAATTAGACAGAGCATTGAGGTCGGCTTGTAAATTGGCGACATCCTGTAAGGACGTTATTCCACTGCATAGCTTGGTGTCATCTGCAAAGACAGAAATGTTACTTTTGATCTCAGACCCAATATCATTTATAAACATATTAAAAAGTAACACTGAACCTTGGGGTACACCACTGATAACCTTGGACCATTCAGAGTAAGAATCATTAACCACTACTCTCTGAATTCTGTCTTTTAGCCAGTTTTCTATCCATTTACAAACTGATATTTCCAATTTGTAGACATTACCTTACACATTAGCCGTGTGTGCGGAACTGTATTGAACACTTTTGCAAAATCCAAGTATACCACGTCCACCGCCACCCCTCTGTCCAAGGTTTTACTTACCTCTTCATAAAAAGAAATCCTTCCCTGATCCTCTACTCCACCAGACAGCTAGACTGATCCTTCTTACATCTTCTACCCCATGCTCCAGTGGTCTGAAATCCTGTTACTAATGTTGTCATCAAGACCAGTGCAAGGTGCATAGCTCTACATTAGATGTGATGATGCCGAGGGGCAGACCACTGCAGGAGCGTGGCAAAGCACCATCTGCTGGGGGAGTGGTGGATCAGGTAACTTAAAGTACACACACGCTCCCGTACACTAAACAAACGGTTAACCCGTGCAGTCCCACAGTCCAACTGCAGGGGATCATTTTTGAGTTTCCCAGACTTGGGCTTTAAATTTACTTAAGATATTATAAGATATTATTATTATTATTATTATTATGCTCTTTAACATTGCTTAATGTTTGATAATACCTTTCCAGTTTTCATAAATGTATTACAAATACCCCAGCACTGCTAGGGAATGTGATTGTCCACCGCTGTTTAGATTTATTCCATTATTGAGCAGAGCCTTTGTGTCAGCGTGTCATCAAAAACATTTCTATTTATTTCACTGTAGATGCTCAGCTGTTGTGATCATTATTTAGCTTAGCACTGTCTGCAAGGGCAAGCCCAAAGGACAGAGTGGAGTGAACCTGTATGTTAGTGTATTTTATCTGTGAACAATTTGTGGAGGTTTGTTTATTACACAATTCATGCACGTTGAAGTTTCAGCAGCTGAAAGAATTATGAATACAAAAGAACAGGATTGTGATTGTTTTTGTGGTAAGTGCCTACTGATACAAGGAAAATGTAGAATGGGAAAAGTGGAACTAAGATTTGGAACTTTTTTTTATTAGCTAAATAATTTGAAGGTAAAAATACGGTATATATTTTTAACTGTTTTAAAAAATAACTATTACTTAGACATGCAGTGCATAGGTAAACAGTAGTGATGAGCCGAACACCCCCGGGTTCGGTTCGCACCAGAACCCGCGAACGGACCGAAAGTTCGTACGAACATTAGAACCCTATTAAATACAATGGATGCGAACGTTCGAATTCTAAAGTGCTAATTATAACAACTATTATGCATGTTATTGTCCTAAAAAGGGTTTGGGAACCCGGGTTCTGCACCAGGGGACATGTATCAATGCAAAAAGAAGTTTTAAAAACGGTCGTTTTTCGGGAGCAGTCATTTTAATGATGCATAAAGTGAAAAAAAAAAGTCAAATATTCCTTTAAATATCGTACCTGGGGGGTGTCTAAAGTATGCCTGTGAAGTGCCACGTGTTTCCCGTGTTTAGAAATGTCCCTGCACAAAATGACACTTCTAAAGGAAAAAAAAGCCATTTAAAACTTCTTGCGGCTTTAATGTAATGTCTGGTCCCGGTAATATGGATGAAAATCTTTAAGAAAAATGGCATAGCTACCCCATGACCCCCCCCCCTACCCCAGCCCATTACCAGCCCCTTTGGGTCTTGTATGGATATTAAGGGGAACCCCGCACATAAAATAAAAAAGCCCTATATACTCTGAACAGCCGTATACAGGCGGTGCATACAAGACAGGGACTCTAGGTTTGTTCTTATGTAGAATGTGTTTGTAATTTTGAACAGGTACATTGTTGAAGTGTAGCTCCAGCCCAAAAATCTATTTTTAAACTTTTTGGGAAACATAGGTAAGGGTTATCACCCCTGTAACATTTGTTTTGCTGTCTGTGCCCCTGTTCAGAACATTTCACCTCACTTTCCGTCCCAATGACAACTGTTTTTGAAATGTGGTGTTTTTCTTGAAACAAGGATTGCTGATAAAGCATCAGTACAGAGGAGACACCTTTCTCCCATATTTATTCTTACAGGAGAGAATTTTCCTTCCTAGGGGTAGATTTCCTCTCACTTCCTGTTGTCTTCTTTCGTTTGCAAGTAGGAGTCGTTTGTAAGTTGGATGTTTGAAAGTAGGGACCTGCCGTATATACTCTGCAGAAATAGGCCCCTTAGTTGTTGGTGTTGGCACAACACTGTAAGCACTCACAGTTACTCTTGGTTGGTGCTGGAACGCCCTGCTGTCAACTATTATATCAGGAATTTTAATTACATATAATTGTTGAACAGTGGTAGTAAAAATTGGGGCTTTGATGGTGGTGCTGGTGCCACAACACTGTAAGCCCTGACAGTTACTCTTGGTGGGTGCAGCAATGGGCCCTGCTGTGAATTATTAGATCAAGAATTGTAATTGCATGCCCCTGTTGAACAGGGGCTGAAAAATTGGGCTTTTCGTGGTGGTGGTGGTGGTGGTGGTGTTGCCACAACACTGTAAGCCCTCAGAGTTACTCTTGGTGGGTGCAGGAATGGGCCCTGCTGTGAATTATTAGATCAAGAATTGTAATTACATGCCCCTTTTGAACAGTGGCTGAAAAATTGGGCCTTTCGTGGTGGTGGTGGTGGTGGCGTTGCCACAACACTGTAAGCCCTCAGACTTACTCTTGGTGGGTGCAGGAATGGGCCCTGCTGTGAATTATTACATCAAGAATTGTAATTGCATGCCCCTGTTGAACAGGGGCTGAAAAATTGGGCCTTAGGCACTGGTGGCACAACACTACAACCCCTCACAGATACTGTACTTGGAGCACAGCAATGAGCCCTGTTGCAAAGTATTGCTTCAAAAATTGTAATGACACGCCCCTGTTAAACAGGGGCTGAAAAATTGGGCCTTAGGCACTGGTGGCACAACACTACAACCCCTCACAGATACTGTACTTGGAGCACAGCAATGAGCCCTATGGCAAATTATTGCTAAAAAAATTGTAAGTACACGCCCCTGTAAAACAGGGGCTGAAAAATTGGGCCTTAGCCACTGGTGGCGGCACCCATAAACAAAAATGATCTTCCAAGCTATCATCATCAATCGTATCATTGAGGACTCGGAGGAGGAGGATAGCCAGTCAACATAACAGCACAGGCACTCAGCATCAGCATCAGTCTTGAAGGGACGTGACATGTTAAAATCAATTAGTCTGTTATATCAGCATCAGGTGTGTGGTAGCTGGTGGTGATCCAAGACTGGTTCATCTTGATGAAAGTCAGTCGATCAACCGAGTCGGTGGACAGGCGCACCCTGTGATCCGTGACAAATCCTCCAGCAGCACTGAATGTGCGTTCCGAAAGAACGCTGGATGCAGGACAGGCCAGTAGCTCAATTGCATACTGTGCAAGCTCTGGCCAGTGATCCATCCTCAAGACCCAGTAAGCCAGAGGATTTTCGGTGGGGAAGGTGTCCAAGTCTGACCTTGCCCCTAGATATTCCTGCACCATGTTTATCAGACGCTGGCGATGGTTGCTGGAACCAATCATACTTTGGGGCTGCGGACTAAAGAATCGTCTGAACGCATCGGTCAGACGGCCACCTTCCCCACCGCTCCTTCTTTGACTGGCCGAAGCCTCAGCAACTCGTTGTCCTGGACCAGGAGTTTGTAACCTCCCAGTCTCTGGGAACGCGTTGCACAGACCTTTCTGCAAGGCCTCCCGGAGTTGTCTCATCCTCTGCTCCCTCTGCGACGGTAACATAAGGTCCGCAACCTTACCCTTGTACCGTGGATCAAGGAGAGTGGCCAGCCAGTAATGGTCCCTCTCCTTGATCCGAAGAATACGAGGATCCTTCCGCAGACTTTGCAGGATCAGGGAGGCCATGCAGCGTAGGTTTGCTGAGGCATTCGCTCCGGAGTCCTCTGGGTCACTAAGGACGACATGATCCGCAGTCACCTCCTCCCAGCCACGTACAAGTCCACTGGTTTCTTGGGACTGTAAATCATCCCTAAAAGACTGCTGCTGATGATGCTGAGTGCCAGCCTCCACCTCCATGCTGACACAATCCTCCTCCTCCTCCTCCTCCTCCTCCTCCTCCTCTTCCTCTTCCTGTGCGATGGGTGGGACAGAAGGAACACTGTCTGGGTAAAGGGGGCCTTGAGAGGCAAGGAAGTCCTCCTCTTCCTGCCTCTGTTCTGCCTCAAGTGCCCTGTCCATTATTCCACGCAGCGTGTGCTCCAACAGGTGGACAAGAGGTACAGTGTCACTGATGCATGCACTGTCACTGCTCACCATCCTCGTGGCCTCCTCAAATGGTGCCAGGACAGTGCATGCATCCCTGATCATGCCCCACTGGCGTGGAGAAAAAAAACCAAGCTCCCCTGACCCTGTCCTGGTGCCGTAGTCGCACAGGTACTCATTGATGGCCCTCTGCTGCGTGTGCAGCCGCTGCAGCATGGCCAACGTTGAGTTCCACCTGGTGGGCATGTCACATATAAGGCGGTTCTTGGGCAGGTTCAACTCCTTTTGCAGCTCAGCCAGGCGAGCACTGGCATTATAAGATCTGCGGAAATGCACACAGACTTTCCTGGCCTGCCTCAGGACATCCTGTAAGCCCGGGTACCTGCCCAAGAACCGCTGCACTACCAGGTTAAGGACGTGAGCCACACAGGGCACATGGGTCAGTTGTCCCTGTCGGAGGGCGGAGAGGAGGTTGGTGCCATTGTCGCAAACCACCATTCCTGGCTTAAGCTGGCGTGGCGTCAACCACCTCTCGGCCTGGCCCTGCAGAGCAGACAGGACCTCTGCCCCAGTGTGGCTTCTGTCCCCCAAACACACCAGCGCAAGCACGGCATGGCATCTTTTTGCCTGCGTACTTGCGTAGCCCCGTGAACGGCTACGGAGCACCGCTGGTTCATAGGACAAACCACAGGAAGAGGCCATGGAGGAAGAAGAAGAGGAGGGGGTGGAGGAGAGAGGTGTGTCACAACCAGTAGTAGCATTTTGGAGGCGTGGCGGTGGGACAACCTCCAACACTACTGCACCTTGTCCTGCATCCTTCCCAGCTGCCAAAAGAGTGACCCAATGGGCCGTGAAAGAAAGGTAACGTCCCTGTCCATTCCTGCTGGACCATGAGTCAGCGGTAATATGCACCTTACCGCTGACCGCCCTGTCCAGCGAGGCCAAGACATTGCCTTCCACATGCCGGTAGAGAGCCGGAATAGCCTTCCGTGAGAAAAAGTGGCGTTTGGGAACCTGCCACTGAGGAACCGCACATTGCACAAACTCACGGAAGGGGGCCGAGTCTACCAACTGAAAAGGCAGCAGTTGAAGCGCTAGCAATTTAGCCAAGCTAGCATTCAACCGCTGGGCATGTGGATGGCTGGGAGTGAACTTCTTTTGACGGTCCAGCAGCTGGGGCAGGGAAATTTGCCTGCTAGAATCGGACGTCGGTGTACTGCTAGCAGAGTGGCCGCAAGTACTTGGCTGTGACACACCTAATTCTACACCTTCATTCCTCTCAGTGCATGTTTCAGAGAGGACTGAAGTTATAGTGGGGTTGGAGATCCCAGCTGATGCGGTGCAAGGAGAGGTCCGCTTTGTTCTTTGGTGTGGGTCTTTGAGGTAGGCTTGCCAACGAGCTGCATGGCAGGTCAACATATGTCTGGTCAGGCATGTGGTACCCAAGCGGCTGATGTTTTGGCCACGCGATATACGCTTGAGACATATGTTGCAAACAGCAGCAGAGAATTCACTCACTGTCCTTCCAGGTCCCTGGAAACAAGGACTTGCACAGTGAAAGAAACTGACACTCTCCCTACCTACAGTTTTCTGTCCCTAGAAAAAATGTTTTTTTTAAGCACAATATAGCACAAGGAGAATTCACTCACTGTCCTTCCAGGTCCCTAGAAACAAGGACTTGCACAGTGAAAGAAACTGACACTCTCCCTACCTACAGTTTTCTGTCCCTAGAAAAAATGTTTTTTTTAAGCACAATATAGCACAAGGAGAATTCACTCACTGTCCTTCCAGGTCCCTGGAAACAAGGACTTGCACAGTGAAAGAAACTGACACTCTCCCTACCTACAGTTTTCTGTCCCTAGAAAAAATGTTTTTTTAAGCACAATATAGCACAAGGAGAATTCACTCACTGTCCTTCCAGGTCCCTGGAAACAAGGACTTGCACAGTGAAAGAAACTGACACTCTCCCTACCTACAGTTTTCTGTCCCTAGAAAAAATGCTTTTTTTAAGCACAATATAGCACAAGGAGAATTCACTCACTGTCCTTCCAGGTCCCTAGAAACAAGGACTTGCACAGTGAAAGAAACTGACACTCTCCCTACCTACAGTTTTCTGTCCCTAGAAAAAATGTTTTTTTTAAGCACAATATAGCACAAGGAGAATTCACTCACTGTCCTTCCAGGTCCCTGGAAACAAGGACTTGCACAGTGAAAGAAACTGACACTCTCCCTACCTACAGTTTTCTGTCCCTAGAATTTTTTTTTTTTTAAGCACAATATAGCACAAGGAGAATTCACTCACTGTCCTTCCAGGTCCCTAGAAACAAGGACTTGCACAGTGAAAGAAACTGACACTCTCCCTACCTACAGTTTTCTGTCCCTAGAAAAAATGTTTTTTTTAAGCACAATATAGCACAAGGAGAATTCACTCACTGTCCTTCCAGGTCCCTGGAAACAAGGACTTGCACAGTGAAAGAAACTGACACTCTCCCTACCTACAGTTTTCTGTCCCTAGAAAAAATGTTTTTTTTAAGCACAATATAGCACAAGGAGAATTCACTCACTGTCCTTCCAGGTCCCTGGAAACAAGGACTTGCACAGTGAAAGAAACTGACACTCTCCCTACCTACAGTTTTCTGTCCCTAGAAAAAATGTTTTTTTTAAGCACAATATAGCACAAGGAGAATTCACTCACTGTCCTTCCAGGTCCCTAGAAACAAGGACTTGCACAGTGAAAGAAACTGACACTCTCCCTACCTACAGTTTTCTGTCCCTAGAAAAAATGTTTTTTTTAAGCACACTATAGCACAAGCACAAAACACACTGACACTCTCCCTACCTATCCTTCTCTTTCCCTAAACTAAAGGAATCCAGGTTAAGCAAGAAAGAAATAAAAGTCACTGTCCCTGCCTATGCTGCTCTATCCCTGCTCCGGAACACACTACACTAGGCCGCCATGCTGGCGGCCTTTTATAGTGTGGGGCGTGTACTAAACACCCTCAGCAATAATTGGCCACAGGCATCCTGCCTGTGGCCAATCATTGCTCTCCTCGCTGCCGGCGCTGTGATTGGCCAAGCATGCGGGGTCACAGTGCATGCTTGGCCAATCACAGCGCCTGGATGACACTGCGATGGCGTAGTGCATTGTGGGCCGTTCGCGTCACTCGAATTTGGCGCGAACGGCCCAAATCGTTCGATCTTCGTCGAACGATCGAACAGCCGATGTTCGAGTCGAACGTATGTTCGACTCGAACACGAAGCTCATCCCTAGTAAACAGTACTAAAATAGCTTTTTGCCGCATACACACGATTGGATTTTCCGTCGGAAAAATCTTGGATCGGGTGATGGGTCTGTCTGGAATCCGTCCAGCATTCCCCGCAGGACGGGTAAGTAGAGTTCCCCCTGTTTCGGAAGGATGGAACAGCTTGGCATTCCTGGGGAGGTCGACTAGGGGTCTCTCACCCTTCCTTTCTTCTCTCCCATTCCTTTCCCTCCTCCTCATGCTCTGTGGTGGCTGTCGGACATTTTGGCAGAGCCCGGTGCCATTTTCTTGTAGCCGCGCTCGTTTTAATGCTGAAGCAGCCGGCGGCCATTTTCTTGTAGCCCGCACGCTTTTTACTGAGGATTTTTTTCCGGCGGAAAAATAGAGAACCTGCTCTCAAACTTTTGCTGGTGGAAATTCCGACAGAAAAAGTCAGATGGAGCATACACATGGTCGGAATTTCCGTTCAGAAGCTCACATCTGACTTTTTCCGAGGGGAAATCTGATCGTGTGTATGTGGCATTAGGGGTTTATTTTTGTAAAAAGTCATTGCACAATACCACAGTAAACAGGGTTTAAACTATATTGCTATATTGCCCTTCTCATCTCTGTGTTTTTGTGGCTTATGTTTCCATTGTTTTTTGTTCGAGGTTGTCTACATTTCAGTATACAGTAAATGTATATATATTATGCAGGGCATCATAAACATCTTAAACATCATAATGGACTAGACATTACTGAAGAATTACATAGAATGCTAAAGTGAACTTTTCAAGGTTATTGGAGGCTGCTTTAAATGCAAAACTACTTTTCAATTGAAAAGACCACCACACAAGAGAAGTTGTGATATGATTTAATATTATTCCAATAGCGAATTTCAGATTAATGAACATGCCCTTCACCCTTTCTTCCTACATTTCTTTTACTGAATTAGAATGTCACTAAAGGCATTTCTTTATTTTGTTTTGTTTTGGAAAGAGTGAAAAGAGCACCTGTCAGTTTTTATTTCTGTCTGTGCCCCCATTAGGGAGATTTGCTCTCTCTATTTGTACTGTTTATCATTATCTTTGCCAAAACATGAAGTGAAGGCAAATCTCCACAATGGGACACAAAAAGAAACCTGACTGGGATTATAACTCTAACCCATAGTACAATATATGCTATAGTAATAATAATATGGCATATATTGAATGGTTGTTGTTTCTCTTTCGTTCATGGACGGACACAGCAGCTTAATCTTGACCTTAGGGTTATTCGCCTTCTATCAGGAGAGGACTTGGCAGAACATATAACATGTTAAAAAAACATCAAAACTGTACAGTACCGCCCAGGGGGTGGTCCCTCTGGCTATAACCCCTCACACTGCATCCAGCAGCTCCAGTTTTTTTTCTGCCTAGCATAGGAGAAGGACCTGGCTCCCGGTTGGGACCATTGGTCCTGGAGATTTTTTTGCTTTTTTCTACTTTTTTGATCCTGAGATCTACTATCAACTGCCGGCTGGGTGACAGGCTGGATAATATAGATCCTTGTAGTCTCCCCAGTCCGGCCATCAAGCGTGAGCAGACCTTAAGCTACGCGCTGGGTTGGCCACAACATACCCTGTTGCTCCAGGCGTGGCCGGTGAGCTATATGCTCCGGGGCACACATATGACTGGGCTACTGATGTCTGAGTCACAGTGTGCCGTGACTGACAGCCACCCCGTACCGATCGGGTGATGGGTCTGTCCGGAATCCGTCCAGCAGTCCCCGCAGGACGGGTAAGTAGAGTTCCCCCTGTTTTGGAAGGATGGAACAGCTGGGCATTCCTGGGGAGGTCGACTAGAGGGTCTATCACCCTTCCTTTCTTCTCTCCCTTTCCCTCCTCCCCATGCTCTGTGGTGGCTGGGCCTGCTCTGTACTGACCGGGGGTCCTCCGGGGGCTCCGAGTCCTGGCTGCGCTGGGTTTCCAGGGTCCGTTCTCCATAGTGGGGTGTTGTCTGGTCTGCCATATGGGGGGCCTCCGCTCAGAGGCCCAGCGTGTTTGCGGCCTCTTTTCTTGCCTCAGAAATGTCTGTTAGCCATTTTGGCGTAGCCCGGCGCCATTTTCTTGTAGCCACGCTCATCTTAATGCTGAAGCAGCCGGCGGCCATTTCCTTGTAGCCCGCACGCTTTTTACTGAGGTGGCCAGCGGTCATTTTCTTGTAGCCCCAGTTTAGTTTTTTGCCTCTAGCGGTGGGAATATCTCTCTGAACGGCACGAACAGCACAGGAACACCTCAGAGACACAGGAGAACACCTCAGACAGGGAGAGGGTGGACGGCAGCGCTGTGCAGTACCTGGGTCAGGGTGGTGAGTCCTCTGGGGGGGCTTCTCGGTCTGTGGCAGCTAGGAGGGTGGACTTTTTTGTGTACCTTGCCTTGGTCTCTACGGGTGTCAGGTGAGTGTGGGTCAGCATGGCGTCAGAAGCTGGCGCTTCTTCCCCAGACATCCCTGTGTTGGCAACCGGTGCCCCTGCACCTGCGGTGCCTATGGATGCTTTGTCGGCGGTCCTGGAGTCTTTTGTTGCCAGGGTGGAAGCGGTGTGCGGGCACAAGGGGGCAAAAAATGCCCCCTCCCCCACCATCTTCTGGGGAAAGCTCTGATTCAGACTCAGGCCTTGCTGTGGCACACGGCCCCTGTTCTGTAGTGTCAGAGGATGTGGACCAAGACCATTCGGATAGTGAGGATGACTCCGTGTCCGGGTCAGCGCAGGAAAGCGTGCTTGTTGGAGCACTTATCACCGCAGTGTGGGATACCCTAAAATTGGAAGATACGGCGGGGGCATCTACCGAGGTGTCGGCCCCTTTTGGGTCCCACAAGCCGGCCCGCACTGCTAAGGTGTTTCCTTACATAACTTATCTTGATGAGTTTATATACAAGGAATAGGAACGACCGCAGCGGGCCTTTTTGGTCCCAAAATGCATGGCGCTCCGTTACCCCTTTAAGGAGAGTTTCCTGGAAAAATGGACATCTCCCCCGATTTTGGACCCCCCGGTGTCCAGGTTAAACAAGGTAACCACTAGTCTGGTGGAGGGGACCCCTGCTTTTTAAGGACCCTGCAGACAGGAGGGCTGAGGCGGTGGCCCGATCCATGTTCACGGTAGTGGGGTCAGCTTTGTGGCCTGGGTTGGCCACGGCCCTGGTGTCACAGACACTTACCGAATGGGCAAAAAATGTTGCACCACGAGTTGGAAAAGCAACAGGCTTCTACAGTCTGCGTGGAACTGGCCGACCAGTTGGTGCATGGCCTTAAGTATGTCTGCAATGCGGCCTTAGATACAGCTTCCTTGCTTTCCAGAGCCTCGGTATCTGCTGTGGTACTATGTTGCCTGATTTGGCTAAAATGCTGGTCCGCGGACCAGACATCTAAGAAGGCTCTGGCGGATTTGCCCTTCCAGGGTGAGAGGCTATTTGGAGCCTCGCTGGATGACATTATTAAAAATGTCACTGGGGGTAAGAGCACACTGCTCCCACAATCCAGAAAAGGTAAGGAGCCACGCCATAGGCCAGGGCCCTCCTTTTCCGCTCAAAAGCATTTTTTTAGTTAAAGGTGGATGTGGCGATCGCCAGTCAGACTCTTCGGGAGTTTGGTTGGGTACTGAATCTCCAGAAGTCGGTGTTGGTACCGACTCAACGCCTGGAATGCCAGGGCTTGATTCTGGACTCCTCAGAGGCGAGAGTTTTCCTCCCTTCGGACAGGCTGCGGTGAAGCTGTTGACGTTCCGCAGTTGGTCGTCGCTGCGCTTTTGCATGCGAGTCCTGGGTCTCATGGTAGCCACCTTTGAGGCGGTACCGTATGCCAAATTCCACACTTGAGTCTTGCAAAAGGAGATCCTGTGAAAATGGAACAAATCTCCATTGTCTCTGGATTGGTAAATCCAGGTGAGCCGGCTAGTCAGGGATTCCCTGATCTGGTGGCTGAGGTCTCCGGATCTTCAGTCCGAGAAGTCGTTCCTTCCTTTTCACTGGATGGTGATCACAATGGACGCCAGCCTGACCGGTTGGGGGGAGTCTGGGGCGTACAGTCGACACAGGGTCAATGGATGCAGGAAGAATCACGGCTGCCAATCAATGTGCTGGAACTTCGGGCGATCAGGCGGTGCCTCTCCACATGGTCACCGAGGCTGCAGGGACGTCCAGTCAGGATCCAGTTGGAAAACGCCACGGTAGAGGCGTATGTCAACCATCAAGGAGGAACAAGAAGCTCGGCTGCAGCATTGGAGGTCGCTCACATTCTGCGGTGGGTAGAGCGGAGCGTGCTGGCTCTGTCGGTCGTATACATTCCGGGCGTAGAAAACTGGCAAGCGGACTACATAAGTCGTCAGATGCTGGACCAAGGAGAATGGTCGCTACACCCGGATGTGTTTTGACTCCTTTGCCTGAGATGGGGCACACCAGACGTGGATCTCCTGGCTTCTCAACTCAATTGGAAGGTATTGAGGTTTGTGGCCAGGTCCAAGGATCCCTGGGCAGACGCGAAAGACACGTTGGTGGCTCCGTGGGGACAGTTTTGGCTAATTTATGCCTTCCCCCCGCTAAAACTTCTTCCTCGTCTGCTTTGCAGAGTGGAGATCGAGGGCATTCCGTGATCCTAATTGCCCCAGATTGGCCTTGGCGTCCCTAATACGCCGACTTAGTGCGACTGGTGGCGGATGTTCCTTGGCGACTGCCGATGCGAGAGGACCTTCGGTCGCAAGGTCCTATACTTCATCCTGCTTCACAGTCGCTGGCATGGCTGTTGAAAGCCAGGTGCTAAGGGACCGGGGCCTGTCAGGTACGGTAATTTCCACCATGCTCAGGGCACGGAAATCATCTCGGAAGATTTATCATCGCACGTGGAAGGCTTACATCTCTATGTGTGAGGAGATGGAGTGGCGTCCACGTACATATTTGGTTTCCAGGATACTGCTGTTTTTACAGCGTGGAGTGAATCAAGAACTTGCCTTAAGCACAATTAAGGGGCAGATTTCAGCCCTGGCTGTCTTCTTTCAATGACCCTTGGCGGCTCATTCACTGGTGAGTACGTTTGTGCAGGGGGTTCGACATGTGGCCCCTCCGGCTGGACCACCGCTGCCTCCATGGGACTTGAATCTGGTCCTTTCGGTACTTCAGAAACCACCATTTGAGAACATTAGAGCGATTCCCCTATTGACGCTCTCTCAGAAGATAGCCTTTCTGGTGGCTATTACATCAGTCAGGAGGGTTTCTGAGTTGGCGGCCTTGTCTTGCAAGGCTCCCTATTTGATCCTCCACAAGGATTAGGTGGTGCTACGCCCGCAGCCTTCATTTCTTCCTAAGGTTGTTTCGGCTTTTCATCTAAATGAGGACATTGTGCTTCCATCCTTGTGTCCTCGGTCGTCGCATCCCAAAGATGTTGCATTGCATTCCTTGGACGTGGTCCAAGCTCTGCGGGTGTATCTGTCTGCTACGGCTCCGTTCCAGAGGTCAGACTCACTGTTTGTTTTGGTGGTTGGTCCAAAGAAGGGCCTGGCGGTCTCGTCGGCCACCATTTCTCTGTGGATCAGACAGACCGTGATTCAGGCGCCTCCCTTTCCTGTCATGGCACATTCAACCAGGGCAATTGGATGCTTGCTTTGGTTGCAAGGTTTTGCAGGCGGTTGTTTAAGGTTGCAACTCCTCCGTTAAGGAGCTCTGGTTGTTTTGGGTGGAGGTTTGTTTGCTTGCTGTTCCCATCCCTTGTTTTTTGACACTGCTTGGGGACGTCCCTAAGGTCAAGATTAAGCTGCTGTGTCCATCCATGAACGAAAGAGAAAATAGGATTTTTGTACTCACCGTAAAATCCCTTTCTCTGAAGTTCATGGACAGACACTGCACCCACCCCTCATTTTTTATGTTTGTACTGCTTTTTGACTAACTGAGCTGCTGGATGCAGTGTGAGGAGTTATAGCCAGAGGGACCGCCCCCTGGGCGGTACTGTACAGTTTTGATGTTTTTTTTTAACATGTTACATGTTCTGCCTAGTCCTCCTGTTAGAAGGCGAATAGCGCTAAGGTCAAGATTAAGCTGCTGTGTCCGTCCAAGAAAAGGATTTTACGGTGTGTACAAAAATCCTGTTTTTATTTTTGTATTTATTTGTTTATTTTTTGCAAACCAAACATTGTATTCTAAGAGCCCATTCACACAGGGGCGTCTTTGGATCCGACTCCAAATCGCCCCAGGTCGCCCCTAGTCGCCTCAGGTCGCGCTGGCTGAAGAAATCAATGTAAGTTAATAGAGCCGTCCTTATGCACACTACTGCAGTCGCTCCGACTTCAAAAAAGGTCCCTGTACTACTTCAATCCGACTCCTAGGCGACCTGTAACCATTCATTTCAATGGGAGTCGCCTCTCCCTGTCTTAATAGGAGCGACTCTCCAGGAAGATAACATACATTTCTCCTGCAAAACTCTCTCTCCCCCCTCCCTCCCACAGAGCTGATTCTTGTTTGATTGTCCACTGGAATGTCTCCTGTCCTGCAGGCAACTTGGAGTTGCCTTGTAAATAGCTCCAGGTCGCGCTGTGATTCATACTCAGGTCGTGTCTGAGTTGCCTCATAAAATCGCGCTGGAAGTCGTGTTGCCCCTGTGTGAATGGGCTCTAAGGGATATATTTATAAAGCAGTGACTGTGGCATTTACCAAACATTCACTGCAGTCATATCTTCCTGCTGTATATATTTGTATAGAAATTGCATTCAAATGAAATTGACCCTAAAGCATTATTGTTTACTTTTCATTTAGTGTTTTGTTTATTTTTTGGTGTTAAAAGAGAAGTATAGAATTGGGTGAGAACCGAGCAACCAAATGCTGCTGATCGCTCAGTTCTCAGAGCTCCCCGGGCAGAGAGCTGGTGACTGTCAGTCATCGGCTCTCTGCTCTGCCCCCCCCCCCCCACACTGGAGCACTGGGCTGTGGAGGGAATGGGAGCGGCCGGCTCTGGCTCTCAGCAGCTCACTGAGAGGCTGAGTCAGGTGCCGGTCCAGGCATGTGGGGGGATCCCGACCATATGGTCGCAATCTTTCTCAAGCCTGGACAGGCTCTGTGACATCAGCCCATTGTCTGCTGAAAACAGTTCACAGGAGTCCAGAACGAACCACAGGAAAAGTTCAGCCAAATAAGCTTTTGCTGTACTTCTCCTTTAATCATTGTGCGTTTCACCATTCTTTTACCTACATTTTTATCACAAACCTTCTAGTTTAAATATTGTATAAAACAGAGAGACCTTTAGTGGAAAATAGAGACAAGAGTAGCAAAAAGCTGCTGATCTTTATAAATAGGCCACAGTAAAGTACATTTTCGATTTGCATCTAATCAGGGTAAAAACTTAAATCCAGAGTGAAAACAACTCTAATGAGCTTATCATTAAACATTTGTGATTTGTACAGCAGGCTAATAAGTCACAATATTGTTAAGTACATAATACATTCCCTTTTATCTGTGAAAAAGATTGTTTTAATATCCAGTGTTATGGTTATTATATATCATTATTTTAATAAATGCACAAGAATGGCTGCAAAAGATCAAGATCATCAGCTACAGCCTGTTGATTCTAAGCATAAAATAATTCAGAGAGGCTGATTGAATTTACAAATTGCTGCTTGGTATAGTTTTTCATGTTGCTGATTGATCTGGGTATTTTTCCTTTTCTATAATGACTCTAACAAGTGCTTTTATGGGAATAACTATGAAAAGTGTCAGTGTTCTAAATCTCCATTCTTAAACTCAGAGGTGTTAGCTGGAGGGCAGAATAAGCATCCAGTCATGCAACTATAAAGAAATTGAGAGAAGAGACTATAATAGCATTCAGGATCACTGAAGTGTGAATTTACCGGTATATATATATATATTTTTTTTTTAAGTATGAAAATGGCTATTTAGAGTTGATATAACTGTGAACCAAATGTATTTAGTAGTTCCTCAAGACACAAACATTACTAAAAGTAAAACAACATATTAAACAATATCTAGGTATTATACATGACATAACAATATTTAAATATTTGTAAAGTATATTCTAATATACAGTGAGCACTGATATCTAAAGGTAACAATGCCAAAAGATGTTACTTCACATCACAATACACAGCTGATTGTGTGGCAGTCGCTCCAGTTATGAAGTGTTAACAAATGCTTTAGGATGCAGGCTCCTGCTGTGCAAGTCTGAGATGGGCTAGATTTTTTTAACTGATTTTCTATTCATATATATAAAATATCTGCAAGATTGTGACAGACATGGTTTTAAACAGGATGTGATAGGGAGGAGCATGCTGTTGTGTCCATGGACGCCATCAAAGTTGGTTACAATGCTCTACATTTTGTGTTAATTTAGGAATTCTGTGAGCAAAGTGGCTTTAATTGTTCCAGTGATCAGTTGACCACAGAATATAGTGTGACATCCAAAATTCTAAATTTTGCAGCTGTCCCCTGCATAGGAAAGGAAGAGACATCTTCCAAAGGGAATGCTTGTCAGGACAGTCTAAATAGCATCATGGGCCCCTGGGCAAAGTAATGCACTGGGGCCCCTAACAGCCTGTCCCAATTTACGCACCTACTCTCAAGAATTAAAGTATACATATTTGATAGGATTAAGCATAATAAAATTGGTTTTAAACAATAAGAAAACATGCCATAAATCAAAGACTAATAAACACAAAGGGCACAGTACAGGGGGAGTCAGGAGGGCAAAATACTGGGATCAGGAGGGCACAGTACAGTTTATGGGACATGGCCATCCCGGGACAGCTTAGAAAACGTGACTGTCCCGGCAAGTATGATGTAATGCAAGATCATGGGGTCCCTATGCACCTGGGGCCCCTGGGCAGTGCCCAGAGGTGCCCATGCATTAAGACAGCCCTGATGCTTGTTCCAGTACCAACTGTCTAAGATAGAAATATTTACCTTGCTTTGGAGAAATTTCCTCTCATTTGTTGAGTTTACAGAACAAGAACAACTTGTAATTATTCCATGAGAATTGGCTAGAGATACACATTTAGTGCTTGAGTTATTTATAGTGAAGGGTAAAAGGCTACTATCAGGCCTCATCTGCCCAAAGTTTATACATTTAAAATAATTGTTTCAAAGTGGAACTAAACTTTTGTTTGTTTTGTTTTATTTATTGGTGAGGCCCAGATGATCACTTGCTTTGTCTTTACTGCTATTTTTTCTAATGTCTTACTCTGGAAGATTGATCTCCCCCACCCATGGCTTACTGTGTCAGGCTCCATAATAAAATAAATTTACTGGTTCTTCTTGAAGTGCATTATCCATATATTCCAAATGGAAATATATATATATATATATATATATATATATATATATATATATATATATATATTGTGACAGCAGGAAGGTAAAGTCACCTGGTTGCATCCAGGGGGGTAGATATATTTCGCCCAGATTCAGGCTTTACGCCGACTTATACAACTAGGTGGAGAGTTGTATAAGCCCAGCTGAGGCTAGTGGGCTCATGGATGATTCATACCTCTAGGGAGAGTGTGGGGCGTCGTGCAGACAGGGAGTTGATGAGACCAGCTGAAGCTTGTCAGCTCATTTAGGCCTCTATAAGAACTCCCAGCTTCATTAGATGTTAGCTCATGCCTGGACCCAGACCTGTGTGGACTGTCTAGGGAGAGTGAACCCCTGTGCGGTGAGACAAGCCTGTGTGGCTATTTGCTTGGACATTTAAAACCAGGGACTTAGGGACTAGGACAGCACTAGGCTGATCCCAGTTGTTAGTTAGGAAACCTGTATGTTTAGTCAGAGGTCAAGTTGACCAGGATTTATTTTGTTTATGTTTCTTTTGCTTTGCTGTGTTTTGTCACTGTAAATAGAAAATAAACCGCACCTTTTTGATTTTGAAAACCACAACCTCCGTTTGCTGGGCCTGTTTTTGTGTGGGGAGCCCATCCCGGGGGTCACACACACCCGCTGCCGAGCTAACCCCCTCACAGTTGGTGGAGAACCAGTGGCAGTTTTTTTTTAAGCCAGCATGGAGGAGATACTGAAACAGCTGGCTCTAGCAAATGCCAATCAACAGCAGACAAATGCAGGTTTGCAAAAGAGCCTTGCAGCTCATCAACAGAGCCTTGCAGCTCAACAACAGAACTTTGCAGCCCAGCAGCAAGCTCATCAACAGAGCCTTGCAGCCCAGCAGCAAGCTCATCAACAGAGCCTTGCAGCCCAGCAGCAGACAAACGCAACTTTGCAACAGAGTCTGGAGGCTCAGCAACAAGCCCAGCAGCAATCTGAGGCCCGCTTCATAGACCTGTTGCAGAAGCAAGAGCAGAGACTACAACAACAGATGGAAGCAGTAATGCAGCAACGTCCGCAGACCAGTGAGGAAAGCCGTCCCACTAATACCGCGTCCTTTGGGGTGAGTCGTTTATTGACAAAAATGACTGGAGAGGATGATCCAGAGGTATTTTTGACCACATTTGAAAGGACCGCTGAAAGAGAAAAGTGGCCTGAGGAGCAGTGGGCTGGACTGGTGGCTCCTCTGTTAACTGGTGAATCGCAGAAAGCTTACTATGACCTAGAGCCTAACCAAGCAAAAGACTATGTGATGCTAAAAGCTGAAATATTGGCAAGGCTGGGTGTCACCCTGGCTGTCCGGGCTCAGCGTGTGCATAACTGGACTTTCCAGCTTGGAAAACCCCCCAGGTCTCAAATGTATGATCTCATTCACCTGAGCAGAAAGTGGCTACAGCCAGAGACTTTGTCCGCACCAAAGATTGTGGAACGTGTTGTAATGGATCGGTTTTTGAGAGCTCTTCCTACTGCCATCCAAAAGTGGGTAAGCCATGGAGACCCAGAGACGGCCGATGGTCTTGTGGATCGTGTGGAGAAATACTTGGCTACAGAGAACCTGACGGCCTCTTCCAGAGACACTCGGACTTTCCACCCTAAGACCAGACCATCCCCAGGGGCGGATAAGAGGATTCCAAGGGGTGAGGGTGGAGAGAGTGAGAGGGTGGGAGCTCTACCCCAAGTTTGGCGAGAACAGCCTGGGAAATCAGCAGCTCAAGAGGCGGCAAGAAGGATCGTTTGCTACCGCTGCCGGCAAGCGGGACATATTGCAGCCAATTGCCCGGTTGTGGAGGAACCCATGCAGTGTGACTTTCTGGCGGGCAGACGTCAGTCGCTGTGTGCGACAGTCGCATGCACTGCCATTCGAGGAACTGAGAAACATTTATGCAAAATGTGTGTTAATGGTAGAAATGTTGTGGTATTGCTGGATTCAGGTAGCCTTGTGACCCTGATAAAGGCTGAGTTAGTTAAAACAGAGGTCTCTGGGAATAGCAAGGTAGCTGTTATTTGTGTGCATGGGGACACCCGAGAGTATCCAGTGACTACAGTGTGTTTCGAGACCCCCAAAGGTACCCTCTCTCATCCAGTGGGCTTAGTATCTCAGTTACCGCATGACGCCATTGTGGGAAGGGATTTTCCGAAGTTCTGGGAACTGTGGGATGATCCTGAGCCCCCCACTGGTGCCCCTATGTACCAGGAATGTGATAGCCAGAACTCCCCTGAGAGTGGTGAGGACTCTCCGGAATTTCCCTTATCAGTATTGGCAGGGGAGACTCAAGAAACTGGAGAGGAGCCCACCTCCTCAGACGAAAACCTACCGTCTGTGGAGTTTTCTGATCTTGAGGTTCACAGGGAAAACTTTGCCACAGAACAGTTGAAAGACCCCGCCCTAATAAAGGCACGGGAAAGCGTAGTGAAAATAGATGGCGAGTTAGTGAACCCAGATAATACCTGCACTTACCCATACTTCAGCGTAGAGAAGGACCTACTGTATCGGGTGGCAAAAAGGGCAGAAGAAACCGTTGAGCAGCTTGTGGTGCCCAAACCTTACAGGAAGTTGGTGTTGGAGTTGGCCCATGGGCACATTCTTGGAGGTCATCTGGGGACAGAGAAAACCCGAGAGAGGGTATTACAGAGATTCTATTGGCCGGGGGTGATGAAGGACATAGAAAATTATTGTTCCTCCTGCCCTGTGTGTCAGAGGTCGGCCCCGATGCCACATTTCCGTAGCCCGCTGGTCCCTCTACCCATCATTGAGGTCCCGTTTGAGAGGATCGCCATGGATTTGGTAGGTCCGATAATCAAGTCCGCTAGGGGGCACCAGTACATATTAGTTATAATGGACTATGCCACCCGTTATCCAGAAGCGATCCCTCTCCGAAATACCTCGGCCAAAACCATAGCCAAAGAGCTATCTCTTGTGTTTAGCCGGGTGGGTATTTTTAAAGAACTGCTTACGGACCAAGGTACACCCTTTATGTCCCGGGTTATGAAGGAGCTGTGTAAATTGTTCAAAGTGACGCAATTACGTACATCTGTGTATCACCCCCAAACCGATGGGCTGGTTGAAAGATTCAACAAAACCCTAAAACAAATGTTGAAGAAAGTGGTGGATAGAGATGGAAAGGATTGGGACTGTATACTTCCTTATCTGATGTTTGCTATTAGGGAGGTGCCCCAATCCTCTACGGGATTCTCCCCCTTTGAGTTACTGTATGGGAGACACCCAAGAGGGCTGTTGGATATTGCCAAAGAAACTTGGGAAAGTGAGAGTTCTCCCCACAGGAGTGTGATTGAGCATGTCGCCCTGATGCAAGACCGAATTGCACAGGTAATGCCCATCGTGAAGGAACATTTGGCCCAAGCGCAGTTAGCACAGCAGAGAGTGTACAACCGTGGAGCCAAGACCCGTACCTTTTCCCCGGGGGATAGGATACTGGTACTTGTCCCTACGGTTGAAAGTAAATTCCTTGCCAAATGGCAAGGCCCCTACGAGATAATGGAAAAAGTGAGCGAAGTGAATTACAAGGTCAGACAACCAGGAAGGCGAAAGCCCGAACAGATCTATCACGTTATTCTGTTGAAAGCCTGGAGGGATAGAGAGTCCCTAGTCGCAGACACTTGGTCACCAGCTCAAACTGGTTGCGTGATTCCTGAGGTTGGAATAGCAGCCACCTTGTCACAACCCCAACAACGGGAGGTTAAGGAGTTTGTGCTTCGCAACAAGGAGGTATTGAGCTGCCGGGACAAACATCTGGGGTAGAGCATGACATCATTACCCCGCCCGGTGAAAGGGTGAAGTTAAAACCCTATCGGATCCCAGAGGCCTGACGGGAGGCAATACGGGAGGAAGTACAGAAAATGCTGAACTTAGGGGTGATAGAGGAGTCCCAAAGTGATTGGTCTAGTCCCATTGTGTTGGTGCCTAAACCGGATGGGAGCTGGCGATTTTGTAACGATTTTCGTCAGTTGAACAAAGTTACAAAATTTGACACCTACCCCATGCCACGTATAGATGAGTTGATCGACCGGCTGGGAACAGCCCGATACATGACGACTCTTGACCTCACAAAAGGGTATTGGCAAATCCCCCTGGCCAAGTCGGCCAAAGAGAAAACCGCATTTGTAACCCCAGACGGGGCGTTCCAATATAAAAGAATGCCGTTCGGGTTACAGAATGCGCCGGCCACATTCCAGTGGAAAATGGACCAGATGCTGAGGCCCCATCGGAAGTATGCTGCGGCTTACCTGGATGACGTAATTGTCCATAGCACAGATTGGGCCTCACATCTGCCAAAAGTGCAAGCAGTCCTGGACTCTGTTCGGGAAGCGGGGTTTACGGCTAACCCCAAGAAGTGTACCATTGGGCAGGAGGAGGCCAAATATCTTGGGTACACCATTGGGAGGGGAGTAATAAAACCCCAACTCAACAAAGTCGAGGCCATCCAGAGTTGGCCACGTCCCAACAGCAAGAAGCAGGTACGAGCCTTTCTGGGAATCGCTGGGTATTATCGGCGATTCATTCCCCACTTTGCTTCTAAGGCGGTGCCCCTAACCAACCTGACGAAGGGGAAAGGGTCGGTCATGATTAAATGGACCCCCGAGGCTGAGGCAGCATTCCAATTCTTGAAACAAGCCTTATGTAGCCAGCCAGTGTTGTACTCACCCGACTTCTCTAAAGACTTTGTTGTACAAAGTGATGCGTCAGATGTGGGGTTAGGAGCAGTATTGTCCCAGGTCTGGAACGGGGAAGAGCACCCAGTCATTTACCTCAGCAGGAAGTTGAAGTCCCATGAGGTAAATTACGCCACCGTTGAAAAGGAGTGTTTAGCGGTGAAGTGGGCTCTAGATTCCCTTCGGTACTACCTGCTAGGTAGGCACTTTGACATGGTTACGGATCACGCTCCGTTAAAGTGGATGGCTCAAAACAAGGAAACAAATAGAAGAGTGAATAGGTGGTTCCTGGCCCTCCAGGAATTCAACTTCACAGTAAAGCATCGCCCTGGCGTTCAAATGGGGAATGTGGATGCTTTGTCTCGAGTACATGAATGCCTGATTGCTGGTGTTCCAACCCCGAGGTTAAAACAAGAGGGGGGGGTATGTGACAGCAGGAAGGTAAAGTCACCTGGTTGCATCCAGGGGGGTAGATATATTTCGCCCAGATTCAGGCTTTACGCCGACTTATACAACTAGGTTGAGAGTTGTATAAGCCCAGCTGAGGCTAGTGGGCTCATGGATGACTCATACCTCTAGGGAGAGTGTGGGGCGTCGTGCAGACAGGGAGTTGATGAGACCAGCTGAAGCTTGTCAGCTCATTTAGGCCTCTATAAGAACTCCCAGCTTCATTAGATGTTAGCTCATGCCTGGACCCAGATCTGTGTGGACTGTCTAGGGAGAGTGAACCCCTGTGCGGTGAGACAAGCCTGTGTGGCTATTTGCTTGGACATTTAAAACCAGGGACTTAGGGACTAGGACAGCACTAGGCTGATCCCAGTTGTTAGTTAGGAAACCTGTATGTTTAGTCAGAGGTCAAGTTGACCAGGATTTATTTTGTTTATGTTTCTTTTGCTTTGCTGTGTTTTGTCACTGTAAATAGAAAATAAACCGCACCTTTTTGATTTTGAAAACCACAACCTCCATTTGCTGGGCCTGTTTTTGTGTGGGGAGCCCATCCCGGGGGTCACACACACCCGCTGCCGAGCTAACCCCCTCACAATATATATATATTTGGAATTTGTGTGCTATCAATTTACATTTTATATTATAATTTTTCACTGTCTATTTTTTCTTTCTGTGTTAAAAATAAAAATAAATAAGGAGGCTAATAAGTGGTTGGGTTCAGGATAGTCCTGCATAGTTAAAATAGCTCCCATAACCCTAAGGGGCCATTTAAACCTTACACCTTAAAAAAATCTATCATGGTTAAATTATATTTTTCCTTTTGCATTTAGCAAAGTTCAGTTAGGGGTTTAAACAGTTTTACTGTTACAGGGCAGCCGCTGTGCACAGGAACACGTGTATATATATGTGATACTGCACTTACAGGTGTCGGGCGCAAGTGCGCTCTGCCAGCGGCTCGCCTTCCACTGTGATTATGCACAGCAGGAGCTGATCAGCGGGCAAGGTGGGTACCTGATGTCCGCCGGCAACCTTGAACATTCGGTACACAGGCAGAATGGCAGTCTGCCTATGTAAACAAGGCATATTGTCGTTCTGTCAGTAAGGAAGGCATTGATCTATGCCTGCCAAGATGCAAAGCAGGGACACGAATCCATGACTTCCCCTAGTAAAATCACCTCCCACTGTACACAATCACTAGCTAGGCACACAGTTAACCCTTTGATCCTTTGTTCGCTCCTAATGTTAACCATTTCCCAGCCAGTATCGTTAGTGCAGTGACAGTGAATATTTTAGCACTGATCACTGTATTGGTGTCACTAGTTCCCAAAAAAGTGTCAAAAGTGGCAGCTAGTGTCCGTTTTGTCCAACGCAATATCGCAGTCCTGCTATAGGTCACTGATCGCCACCATTACTAGTAAATAAATAAAAATTGCATAAATATATACTATAGTTTATAGATGCTATAACTTTTATGCAAACCAAAAAACAAACCCAATATGCTTATTGGGATTTTTTTTTTATACCAAAAATATGTAGCAGAATACATATTGGCCTAAATTGATGAAGACATTTTTTTTTTAATTGGATATTTTTTATAGCAGAAAGTAAAACAGTTGCAAAAAATAGCCTGGTCATAAGGGTAATTTTCCAGAGCTGAAGTGGTTAATCAGGATGTGACAGGGAAGGGCAATGAGGGATGGGTATACTGAAAGCATGCAGGTCTGTATACTCTCAATTTTTGGCATTCCTAGTTATGAGTTATAGGAGAACTTACTAGTATGCTTAATTAATGCTTAATCAATGCTATTTGATGCCTATTCTGTTTCCATCAGATGGAAAGTCAGCAGTGCCTGACAACTATATGATGACATACTTAACTGCTTCTTACACTGTTACCTGGCCTTTGAAATGAAATAATAAGTGTACTTCTAAATTAACCTAATTAAGCAAAAATTGCGGTGGTGGAAAGGTGATTAACATGTTAAGCTTTCATTGCCATCAGTACATGCCTCCTAGCAAATGGCATCTGTAATATTTTTATAATGCTTACTCAGTTTTGCTTTGAGCTCTTCAGATGGTAATGTATTTTTAGAATTCATCTATAAGGCATTCATTATAGTAATTATAATCACGTTGATTGACAGCAAATCTGTGCTTGGTATTACTGACTGTTGAAGAACTGTCTCATGTTTTCCTGTGACTGAAATACACTGCAGCATTGTAAAGCAGTAAATTCTATGATTATGGACCACATGATAAAAATACTGCCAGGAATAATAGGTATGGATTTCCCTACTTCACTGAAAATGTATATTCTTTAATATTTCATTTTTGAAATGTCTCATTTGGAAATCATTTTTTTTCTACAGTTGTGAAAGCTACATTGTTTGTGACACAAATGATTTTTTCAAACAAATTACTTACAAAGAACCAAAGAATTGTGGCTTTTCTTCTACTTACTGATAGTTCTCGAGGACTAAAGTTTAAATAATTTTTGAATAAATATAAACTTTAATAGTTTCATTCCTTCTTTCTAATGAAATGTAATGATTGTTCTTGGAGATGCAAAGCAGAATCTGAAGTTTAAAGGAAAAAATTTCTTTTATGTTGTAGAGTAATTGGTGTCTGACTGGACTGTCAAAAAGACATCAAGTTTTGACCTTGCATGACTAAAAATACTAATCAAGTAATATAAGCTGCCATATGGATTGTGCAGGTTTTATCAATACTGCTCGTTCTGTTCAAGGTGCAAGACGTATAATAAATAAAGTACCGTATTTATCGGCGTATAACACGCGGCGGCGTATAACACGCACCCCAAGTTTAGGAGGGAATTTTAGGGAAATTTTTTTTTAGGGAAGTTTAACCACTTCCCGACCGCGCCATGTACAAAAGACGTCCACAGCGCGGTCGAGTTATCCTGAGTGGACGTCCCAGGGACGTCCTCACAGAATCTTGCTCCCGCGCGCCCCCTGGGGCGCGCTCCAGGATATGACCGTGACCGCCGGGTCCGGAAGACCCGGCGCATCACGGATCACGGTAGATGGCCGCTAATCGCGGCCGTTTACCACGTGATCGCTCCGTCAAATGACGGAGCGATCACTTGTAAACAGACCGGCGTCATGTGATGACGCCGGTTTCCTCTCTCCCCTCTCTGTACCGATCGGTACAGTGTGAGAGGAGAGGGGAGGGAGCGGATCATGTCCGCTCCCTCCCCCATGTCAGCTGTGGGCTGGATCTGTGACAATTGCAGTCACAGATCCAGCAATCCATCCATCCCTGCTCAGCCATCCCTGTGCAATACTCTGCCAATACTCTGCAATACACCCTGTGCAATACTCTGCAATACACCCTGTGCAATACTCTGCAATACACCCTGTGCAATACTCTGCAATACACCCTGTGCAATACTCTGCAATACACCCTGTGCAATACTCTGCAATACCCTGTGCAATACTCTGCAATACCCTGTGCAATACTCTGCAATACACCCTGCCAATACTCTGCAATACCCTTGCAATACTCTGCAATACCCTGTGCAATACTCTGCAATACCCTGTGCAATACCCTGCCCATACCCTGCCCATACTGTGCAATACTCTGCCATATTCCGCAATACCCTGCCATACTCTGCAATACTCCTCAATACCCTGCAATACTCCACAATACCCTGCAATACTCCACAATACCCTGCAATACTCCACAATACCCTGCAATACTCCACAATACCCGGCAATACTCCACAATACCCGGCAATACTCCACAATACCCGGCAATACTCCTCAATACCCGGCAATACTCCACAATACCCGGCAATACTCCACAATACCCGGCAATACTCCACAATACCCGGCAATACTCCTCAATACCCGGCAATACTCCACAATACCCGGCAATACTCCACAATACCCGGCAATACTCCTCAATACCCTGCAATACTCCACAATACCCGGCAATACTCCACAATACCCGGCAATACTCCTCAATACCCGGCAATACTCCTCAATACCCGGCAATACTCCACAATACCCGGCAATACTCCTCAATACCCGGCAATACTCCACAATACCCGGCAATACTCCTCAATACCCGGCAATACTCCTCAATACCCTGCAATACTCCGCAATACCCGGCAATACTCCGCAATACCCGGCAATACTCCGCAATACCCGGCAATACTCCGCAATACCCGGCAAAACTCTGCAATAACCACTTTCCGCCCGCCGGCCGTCATATGACGTCCTTGACTTTGTGCGGAGATATCTGAATGATGGGAGCAGCTACAGGCATCATTCAGATATTCGCTTTTTCAGCTGGCGATTCCCTGCACCATAAGAACGATCATAGCGGCTGTTCCACCGTTTGATCGCTCTTACGGAAGGTGAGAGGGGATGCCCCCCCCTCCCGCTGCCCTCCGGTGCTTCTACCGACTCACCGCTACGATCAAAGCCAGGATTGTTTTTTTTTTGTTTTTTTTTTCAGGCTTCCCAGCCTAGAGGTGAGATGTGGGGTCTTATTGACCCCATATCTCACTGTAAAGAGGACCTGTCATGCCATATTCCTATTACAAGGGATGTTTACATTCCTTGTAATAGGAATAAAAGTGATCAAAAAAAAATTTGGGGCGGAAAAACATGTCAAACTAAAATAAATTAAGTAAAATGAACAATAAAATATATATATTTTTTTTAAAGCGCCCCTGCCCCCGCGAGCTCGCATGCAGAAGTGAACGCATACGTAAGCCCCGCCCACATATGAAAACGGTGTTCAAACCACACATGTGAGGTATCGTTGTGAACGTTAGAGCGAGAGCAATAATTTTGGCCCTAGACCTCCTCTGTAACTCAAAACATGTAACCAGTAAAAATATTTAAAGCGTTGCCTATGGGGATTTTTAAGTAGCGAAGTTTGGCGCCATTCCACGAGCGTGTGCAATTTTGAAGGGTGACATGTTAGGTATCTATTTACTCGGCGTAACTTCATCTTTCACATTATGCAAAAACATTGGGCTAACTTTACTGTTTTTTTTTCTTTTAGGCACAAAACAGTTTTTTTCCGTAAAAAACGCGTTAGAAAAATTTCTGCGCAAATACCGTGCAAGATAAAAAGTTGCAATGACCACCATTATATTCTTTAAGGTCTTTGCTAAAAAAACATATATAATGTTTTGGGGTTCTATGTAATTTTCTAGCAAACAAATTATGATTTTTACATGTAGGAGAGAAATGTCAGAATTGGCCTGGGTTCTCCAGAACGCCTGATGGTGCTCCCTGCATGTTGGGCCTCTGTATGTGGCCACGCTGTGTAAAAGTCTCACACATGTGGTATCGCCATACTCGGGAGGAATAGCAGAATGTGTTTTGGGGTGTAATTTGTGGTATGCATATGCTGTGTGTGAGAAATAACCTGCTAATATGACAATTTTGTGGACAAAAAAAAAAAAGAAAAAAAAATCTTGATTTTTGCAAAGAATTGTGGGAAAAAATGACAACTTCAAAAAACTCACAATGCCTCTTTCTGAATACCTTGGAATGTCTTCTTTCCAAAAAGGGGTCATTTGGGGGGTATTTGTACTTTTCTGGCATGTTAGGGTCTCAAGAAATGAGATAGGCTGTCAGTACTTCAGGTGTGATCAATTTTCAGGTATTGGCACCATAGCTTGTGGACTCTATAACTTTCACAAAGACCAAAAAATATGCACCAATTTGTACTTATTTTTACCAAAGATATGTAGCAGTATAAATTTTGGCCAAAATATATGAAGAAAAAATACTAATTTGCAAAATTTTATAACGGAAACAAAGAAAAATTCATTTTTTTACAAAATTTTCAGTCTTTTTTCTCTTATAGCGCAAAAAATAAAAAACCCAACAGTGATTAAATACCACCAAAAGAAAGCTCTATTTGTGTGAAAAAAAGGACAAAAATTTCATATGGGTACAGTGTTGTATGACTGAGTAATTGTCATTCAAAATGTGAGAGCACCGAAAGCTGAAAATTCGTCTGGTTAGGAAGGGGGTTTAAGTGCCCAGTTGTCAAGTGGTTAAGGAAAAAAAACTTACATTTAAATGCAGCCTTATCAGTGTCATTTGCAGCCTTGTCACAGTGCAGCCTTGCCCCAGTGTCCATTGCAGCCTTGCCCCAGTGTCCATTGCAGCCTTGCCCCAGTGTCAATTGCAGCCTTGTCACAGTGTCCATTGCAGCCTTGCCCCAGTGTCCATTGCAGCCTTGCCCCAGTGTCCACTGCAGCCTTGTCACAGTGCAGCCTTGCCCCAGTGTCACCTTGCCCCCAGTGTTCTTTGCAGCCTTGCCCGAATTTAAAATTAGCGCTGCCGAGATCGCCGCCGAGACTGGGCGGAGCGAATGCTGCTGAGAACGCAGGGAACGCAGGGACTGGGCGGAGCCGAGATACACATAGCCGAGTGTACTCGGCTCCGCTCACAGTCACGCATGACTGTGAGCGGAGCCGAGAAAAGCTGAGTAGACTCGGCTATGTGTATCTCGGCGGCGATCGCTCCGCTCTGCTCACAGTCAGCGGAGATCAACGGGGATAGGTGGGTATCGGCGTATAACACGCACCCACGATTTTCCCCTGAATTTAAATAAATATGGTAATTGGTAGAGGCTTGATAAGCCAAGCTTTGAAAATGCATTTTTTTTAAGGAACTGCATTAGGCCCTACTTACACCCAAACTTGTCATATGCAATAGACTTTATGTAAATTCAGAAAAAAAAGTTGAGATTTTTAGAAAAAAAGCCAAAAACAGTAGGAAAGTGAGTGTTTGCGGCCATTTCTACTCATTGGCATGCCAGCATGTTTGCACTTTGTATGAATCATATGGCCTAGCATGGGTTTTTACTATGTATATTTTCCTCTGTATACTAGCCCTGAAGAAGGGGGAGAAAATTCACTGGAAGTGCATTGGCTCTATTTGTTTACTATTATCTCCAATAAACAACTATAAAATTCCTCAAGTGAGACCTTTCTCTTTTTGGACATTTTTTGCTCCTCTACAATCATCCATGTGTTCACTGTGGTAATACCTCCATTGTCTTTATCAGAAAGGTAGCCGTCCTGAGTCTATCACTTACCACCTACAATTGGGGTACAACCCATTGGAAGCAATTCCTTCTATACCTTCCACATATTAATCTGCCTCTAGGCAGCCTAGAGCGGCACCAGTCCAGCGCTGTCTTCCTCTCAGATTTGAACTTGCTAGGGAATTTGACTGCTCCAGGAAGCTTTGATTCCCTAGCACAGCCACAATTCTCCCTTACTCCTGCCACATCATAACCCTCTTTTAGGAATATCTTTTTACTGTCTGTGCTGGTTGACCTCCTCTGCCCTCCAGCTGTGGATGGCGGAGCAAGAAGGAATTCCATAAAGTTGCACTTCAGTGACAGCTCTAAATCTGCAGGTCTACTTTCATCACATCTATGATGGCAGCACTCAGGTGCAGGCTCAGGGTTTTTTTGGTGTCTACACTAATAAGTATTTTACAAGTAAATAATATGCATAAAAATATATTATATGTACATATAATCTTATGGAAAGATTGTTTTTGTAATCAAGGGTCTTGTAACAGGTCTCTTTAGGATTATTAGCAGTCAGTAAAAGTTATGCTGTGCACATGCCCATCTTGACAATTGACAGCTGCAGTATGATAGGTCAAGTAGGAGGTGTACCACCTACCAGTGGGAAAAATATGTATTTTTAAGTAAGTACTCTGCATAGCAGAATTTGACTAAAGATGAATCGATTTGTGTGTGTGTAGGATCTAAATAACAATCACATTTCCTTGCTGTTTATGTTCTTGTGACAAAAATGCATAAGAAATCTTTAAAGCGGAGGTCCACACAAAAAGTGAACCTCCGCTTTTCGGAACCCCCCCCCCCCCCCTCCGGTGTCACATTTGCCACCTTTCAGGGGTGTGCAGATACCTGTCTAATACAGGTATTTGCACCCACTTCCGGGAATAGACTCCCGCGGGAGTCTTGCCCCTTCACATCACCCTCCGATGTCTCCTGGGAAACACACTGGTCCCAGGAGACAGCGGAGACCAGTGACGGCACGCTGCCCTACTCGCGCATTTGCAGTAGGGAACCGGGCAGTGAAGCCGCAACACTTCACTTCCTGATTCCCTCACCGAGGATGGCAGGTGGGGCAGCCGAGAGACAAGCGATTGCACGGCTTCGGCTGCCGTCAATGCGGGCACCCTGGACAGGTAGGTGTCCATTTATTAAAAGTCAGCAACTGCAGTATTTGTAGCTGCTGGCTTTTAATATATTTTTTCGTGGGACCTCCGCTTTAAATAACATATCAAACCTTAGAAATGGACTTTGCCTAATTGTGCCTACAAGTCTTTGTAACAGTGTTTTAGTAAGCATAATTGCTAATTACAGTTCACCTGAGCTCCCCCTCTGATGCATTTTATTCAGTAAGTGGTTTGTTGTAAAGTAAAGAGCTGAAAATAGGAGAGAATACTCCTTTACACATATTAGACAATTAATCATGCAAAATAAGGGCTCTCATCTGTTACAATGAATCTAGCACTGCCCACAATCATAGTTAATCACTTGACCTCCATATGGTTTTACCCCCTTCACCAGGGCATTTTTTTTGCTTTTCAGCACTGTGCTACTTTAACTGGAAATTGCTCGGTCATGCAACACTGTACGCAAATGAAAATTATTTTATTTTTTTCACACAAATAAAGCTTTTTAGTGGTATTTAATTACCCCTATGTTTTTTTTTTCATTTTTTTGCTATCTAAATAAAAAAATACTGACAATTTTGAAAAAAAAAACATAATTTTTTCAGGTTTCTGTTATAAAATGTTGTAAATAAATAATCTTTCTTCATAAATTTAGACCAAAATGTGTTCCTCTTTATTTCTTTGGTAAAAAATCAAAACAGAATCGCTGTATATTATTTAGTCTGTGTAAAAGTTATAGAGTCTACAAACAATGATTATATGTATTTGAAAATGTATCAATCCTGATGTACTGAGGCCCTAAAATGCCAGGACAGTACAAATACCCCCCAAATAACCCCTTTTTGTGAAGTATACAGTCCAAGGTATTTAGTAAGAGGCATGTTGAGTTTAATGAAGTTGTAATTTTTTGTCAACTTTTTGGGAAAATTAAGAAATTTAATAAAATGTGTTTGTTTTTTTACATACTGTCACCAGTGCAGTACAGTGTCATCATATGACTAGTGTGGCAGTGATCAGGGAAACCCAAATGACAGTTTGTTTGGAGGTAGACAGGCCAAGGTATTTGGAAAATAATAAAATCAAGTAAAATGTCTTTTTTTTTTTTTACAAAGTTGCTATTTTATCAAGTTATTTTTCACACACATCATAGGTATACTTAGAATTATACCCAAAAAACAAATTGTGCTGTGCCTCCTGAGTATAGGAATATCACGTGTGAGGCTTTTTTATAGCAGAGATGGTCCCAAAATCCAAGGAGCACCTTTGAGCTTTTAAGGAGTATAAATTATGCATATATTGCACATCTAAATTCCTAAATACCTATCACATTTTTGGGGTCCTGGAGCACCAAGACATTGGGAACATCCACAAAATGACCCCATTTTGGAAAGCAAACACTCCAATGTATTTTCTGAAAGGTACAGTATAGTGAGTCTACTGAAAATGTAATTTTTCACAGTTTTTGGAAAGTGCAGGAAAGAAACTGAAAATTTATATTTTTACACAAAGCTCTCAATTAATAAAATATTTCGAACACAGATCATGGGCATACTTAAAATTACACCCCAAAACACATTCTTTTACTCCTCCCAAGTATGGTGAAATCACATGTGTGAGACTTTTTCATAGCCTAGCCATATAGACAGGGGCGTATCTACCACGAGGCAAACAAGGCATTCTGGTAGCATTTTTCAGAGGGGTGGTGCTGCCCCCAGGCAGAAGGGCAGAACTGTTTTTTAACCACTTGCCGTCCTTTTGGTGGTTGTACCGTGATGATGCCTGCAGCTGCAGCTTTACCTCAGTATCGTTTTTTTAGAGCCGGCGGTCGCATCTCTTGTAATAGCAATCGAATCGTCTTACAAGCATCTAAAACTAAAGCATTCAAAAACACTGATCTTGATTTTTTGAATGCTTTTAAGTGCAGAGGAGGGATTTGTGGTCTTATGGACCCAAGATCTCTCCATAAAGAGTACCTATCACATGCCTATTGCTGTCACAAGGATGTTTACATCAGCAATAAAATGATAAAAAATAAATAAAGCAACAAATGAAACAAATAAAATAAATAAAATAATTGAAAAATAATTGAAAGTGCCACATCCTGCCATGCTCATGCGTAAAGGCAAATGCACGTGTCAGTCCCATGCACATGCAAACAGTGATTGTCTCACACATGTGAGGTATCACCATGAATGTTAGATCATAGGCAGTAATTTTATATATAGCACTTGGACGAATAATGTCTCAGGGTCTGATGAGGAAGCTGCAACTGTTCACTGTTTTTCTGTGGTAGGTTGTATATATTGCACTACTGTTCTCCACCAAACTGATTTTTTATTTTTTTGTTTGGTACATGTCCCTTTTGGCACATGGCCTTTCTTTGACAATCTCTTGCCTATTTGCCTAGAAAATGACTGATTTCAAAGATTTGGCTCTCATTGATTTCAATGGAGTTTGGATTCAGCATCTGAACTTCAGTAAAGCTTGCTTCACATACTCCGAACCCAAGTACATACTGCTTGTCACTAATTTTAAGACATTCATCTCTTTTAGAATCTTATAATCAAATATAAACCTTAAAATTTGCAATCAATTAAAAGTATGATGGAAGTAATTCAACCGTAAAAAGAAAATGCTGGAAAGTGATGTTATGTTATCAAGATGAACTGACACTTTATCTAAGAGAATAACTAACAGTATAATCCCATTGTCTGTACAATATCCTTTTAGGAAAGGCAAATTAAATATGAAACCAGTGTTCACAAATTGCCTTACCTCTACAAATGTGCAGGTTTACTAAAAGTCTTTTGGTGCATTGCTCTCCACGGGAGCTGATAATTGGTCTTAATCTGCTTTAAACAAAGAAACAACCTGCTATTCTTGCAATTATAAAAGAATGAAAGACTGAGGTGACAATCACTTTCAAAAAAGGCAATTTTGCTAACAAAAAATTATTAAACAATTAAACAATAGGTATTTGCCAACAACTGAGCTTCTGAACTCTGAAGTGTATTTACAGTTTTTTTAACTTGTTTTAACACTGATGGATTTTCTAATAATGTGTGAGTTATAAAAATTAGCTTGTGTTCTCAACCTATTAATCATTTTTTTTGCTACTAAAGAAACCATAATCTGCAGGTTGAATGTTTGCATTAAAGTATTGTCTGTTTTATTTTGAGGTTCAAAGGCACAAAAAGTTGAATAATACTAACTTTTTTCATAATAAATTCCTACAATACGGAATCCCATGAAAGTCATACATGTCTTGTTAAGTCTACCAATTACAATTTCTATTGAAGTGTTCTGTCTTTATTCATCCATTATGTTTTAATTAGCTGAAAGCTAAACATAAGAAAATGTTAGAGACAATTTATTGATTATCTGTAAGCAACACTTCTGCAAGCAGTGGTATCAGCAGGGAGCGTCAATAGTTTAAAAAAAACCTCAATGACCACAACATACATGGGTATATGATGTATTGACATAAACACACACACACACACACACACATCATAGGTTGAACTGGATGGACGGTGTCTTTTTTCAACCTCACCAACTATGTAACTATGTAAGTTATTTAATATGACTCAAATGCACATACTTTTGTGACAGAATGACTTGGGTATACACATACTGTTTTTATTCCATCCACATGGCACTTGTATTTGTATTTTGCTTGCAAGGTTCTGAAGAGAACAGTATGGTTCAATATGCGCTTCTGATAAATGGAACCTATTAAAAGCAGTAGGAGGTCATATGCTCTGTTGTAAAATGTAAAACTTTTTAGGCATTCCTATAGTAGTCTAATAATATGCTATGTTTATCTTTCTGCTACACATGAGTGTGTACTCGGCATCAGGTGTGTTTTTTCCCTTGAACATATTATCCGTTAAAACTCTAACACTAAACATTGTATGTTGGAAAACCACAGAATAATACAAAATATACAGTATAACTAACATATCTAATTTTGCTTTACACTAATAAAAAAAAACACAAAGACTCTCTTTGTAAGGCTGTAGGCTTTTCATTCTTTAATTAACAAGAACTTTATTGAAAAAATGTGTAAAACAATACAGTACAAAGCATATATAAATGTGAATTTGGGCATACCAAACCTTATATCCTGTGGACAAAGTACAGGTATATGCAATATTGGTCAAATGACCTGACAGAGATCAATATAGACAAACAAAGGACAATGATAATTGTGATCAAAGCTATAAGACTGTACAACTGTAAAACTGTAAAACAATTCGTCCTGTTGATTTCCCGCCAGTTGGGGTTGTAGGTGGAGAAGGATATGATATGAGAAATGATGGCATATAAACTGTGTAAACATATTGTATAAAGCTAAGTAGCACCTCAGTAATGAAGAGAAAACATTATTTGTATATCATCCTTACTGATCTCTTAGGAAAGACTGTGGTAGTAGTTATTTATTGATAGCAAAGTTCTGGATCAAAATCAGGAACGATGGATAGGAAGAGTAGGAGGAGTGGGGCAGCGGGGAGGATACATGAGGATAGAGGGGAAGGGGTAAGAAGGAGGACAAGGGGAGGATATATGGGACAAGGCTACTGATTCTATCCTAGTGCCTATCCCCTGGATTGTGTGGGCCCATATAGGTAATTTTCTTGCATATCGAGCCAGGACTGACCATCAAGGTTGGGGAGTTTCATCTTTTAATAAAATCATTCATAATTAATTATATTATATAGAAAAGAAAAGAAAAGACTCTAATAACTTTAAAACTCATTATGTATTTGAACATGCATAACAAAGAACATTTTTAATTTTTAAATCAGATAAACTTTAACAGTAGCATTTTTTGTTTCAGTTTGGGAAACCTCCAATTCAGGATCTGTTCAATGACCTTCAAGATGGACGAAGACTTCTGGATCTTCTTGAAGGCCTTACTGGTCAAAAGCTGGTAGGTTGCCATCTTTTATACAAGCTTGTTTAGTTATCATTCTAAACATGCATTCAGAATTCTGTTTTACTTTATTTTATTGGCAAATTAAAATTAGCTTTTTATCCCCTTCCTGACCAGGCCATTTTTTTGCGATACAGCACTGTGTTGCTTTACCTGACAATTGTGCGGTCATGTGACGCTGTACCCAAATTTATGTATTTTTTTTCCCCCCACAAATAGAGCTTTATTTTTGTGGTATTTGATCACCTCTGCAGTTTTTATTTTTGTGCTATAAACAAAAAAAGACAGACAATTTAAAAAATAAAAACAATATTTCTCTTTTCGTCCATGGACGGACACAGCCTTCTCAATTCTTGACATATGGGTTATGTTCCTGTTCATAGGAGAGGACTAGGTAGAACATGTTAAATGTTTAAACACATGTTATATTAATCAGAGTTGAACAGCCCTGCTCAGTCAGCAGCTCAGTTTTTTCTGCCTAGCAGAGGAGAAGGACGTGGCTCCCTTTGGGCCCAGAGTCCTGAAGAATTTTTTATTTTATTTTTATTTATTTTTTTGATATCTTCTATCAACTGCCGGCTGGGCGACAGGCTGTATATTATAAATCCTTGTAGTCTTCCCAGTTCCGGCCATCAAGCGTGCCAGTCCTTAGCTTCACACTGGTTCTGCCACGACGTACCCCGTCCCCCGTCACTCCAGGGGTGGCCGGTGAGCACATGCTCCGGGGTCCACATATGACTGGGCTGATTGTTGTCTCACTCACAGTGGACCGGGCCGACAGATACTCCCACTCGGTTGTAGGCCTGTCAGGGACGCACCAGCGAGTCCTTGCAGGATGGGTAAGTACTATTCCTCCTACCTCGGCAGGTGGAAACAGCTGGGCGTTTCATGGACTTAGAGGTTCTCCTGTCCTCCCTTTCCCTGATCTCTGTCATAATTCCCCTTGTGCTCTAGCAGGGCACGCTGCGACCGGGGCGTACCTGTGGGGGGGCTCCGGATCCCGGTGGGGGACTGTGGGGTGCCGGGGCTCGTTTGTCTGTGAGGGGCACTCTGTTCTGAGGAAGTCTCTGTGCTCGGCCTTCTCGTCCACATCGCAGCGTCCATGGAGGGGTCAGTCTCTTTTGGGTCGCACAAATCGACCCACTCTGTAAAGGTGTTTCCCTATGTGTCCTTCTTTGATAAATTCATAGATAAGGAATGGGAAAAGCCACAGAAGTCCTTTGTGGTCCTTCAGTGCCTGGCGGTCAGGTATCCCTTTGAGGAGAGCCTTTTAAAAAAATGGGCTTCTCCTGCGGTTGTTGACCCCCCGGTCGCTTGGTTGATTAAAGTAACCACTCTCTCTGTAGGGGGGACCCCTGATTTTAAGGACCATACTGATAGGAGGTCCAAGGCGCTGAGCAGGTCCATGTTCACCTTGTTGGGGTCTGCGTTGCGGCCTATTTTGGCTGCCAGCTTGATGTCTGAGACACTTACTGACTGGGCAAAGATTTTGCACCAGACTGTGGAGGAACATCAGCTCCCTCCGGAGTGTGTAAGACTGGCCGGCCAGTTGGTGCAGGGCCTTGCATATGTCTGTGATGCCACTCTGGATGCAGCCCCCTTAATCTCCAGGGCCTCTGTATCTGAGGTGGTAATGCGCCACATAAATTGGCTGAAATGCTGGTCCGCTGACCAGGCTTCCAAGAAAGCCTTGGCAGACTTGCCCTTCAAAGGTGGAAGGCTTTTTGGTACCTTGCTGGATGACATTATTAATGATGTCACTGGGGGTAAGAGCACTCTTCTCCCTCAGTCCACTAAGGGGAAGGAGCCGCGCCGTAAGCCGGGTCCTTCCTTTCCCACGCAGAAGCGGTATTTTCGTCAGTCAGGGTCTGCAAGTATACCCTCCCAAGCTGAAAAGGGTCCAGCTGGGGGACAGAAGCGTCCCTGGGTGCACAAGCCCAACAAGCCAGCAAGCAAGCCTTCCACTGCATGAAGTTTTGCCCTTGCCCGACTCATGGGTGGGGGGACGGCTTTGCAGTCTCATGGCACGGTGGATCTCCCTGCTCTCCGACCAGTGGGTCTGCGAGGTGGTCACTTCGGGGAACAAGATTGAGTTTCTCCCTCTTCTTTCGGCTTGTCGGTCTGCCATATTGGGGGCAGTGCAAGATTTGCTAGGGGCCGGAGTGATTTTACCTGTATCACTGAAAGAGAGGTTTCAGTATTTTTAATTAAATCTGTTTGTGGTCCCGAAGAAGGACGGAGTCCGTCCGATCTTGGACCTCAAAGCCTTAAATGTCTTTGTAAAGGTTCGGAAGTTGCGCATGGAATCCATTTATTCAGTGGTTGCTGCGCTCCATCCGGGGGACTTTCTGGCATCCCTAGACATCAAGGACACATACTTGCATGTCCCAATCTGCACAAGACACCAGAGGATTCTGCGCTTTGCAATTGGTAAAGACCACCATCAGTTTGTGGTTCTTCCCTTTGGCCTAGCGTCAGCACTAAGGGTTTTCACCAAGGTGCTCGCCCCGATTCTGGCTTTGCTGAGACAGCGAGGCATTGCTATCGTGGGCTACTTATATGATCTTCTTCTGTGAGCAGCTTCTGGCTCAGAATTAGAGGAAGATGTAACTATAGCCAGTCAGACCCTCCGAGAATTCGGTTGGGTGTTAAACATTTAGAAGTCGGTCCTGACACCGACTCAGCGTTTGGAGTACCTAGGGTTGATTCTGGACTCCAAGGAGGCGAGAGTCTTCCTTCCTTTGGAAAAATTTAAGACTCTCCAGTCTGTGGTGAGGTTGTTGATATCCCAAAAATGGTCGTCTCTCTGCTTTTGAATGCGGGTTCTGGGTCTCATGGTAGCCTCCTTCGAGGCAGTACCGTATGCCCAATTCCACACTCGAGTCTTGCAGAGGGAGATCCTGTCCAAATGGAACAAATCTCTGTTGTGTCTGGATCTTCAGATTTAGGTCAGTCGCTTGGTCAGGGCTTCTCTGAGTTGGTGGCTGAGATCTCCGACTCTTCAGTCAGGGAAGTCGTTCCTTCCCTTCCATTGGACTGTGATTACGACGGACACCAGCCTCACAGGTTGGGGGGGAGTCTGGGGAGTCCAGTTGGCCCAGGGTCGCTGGACTCCGGACGAATCCCGTCTGCTGATCAATGTCCTGGAACTTCGGGCGATCAGACTGTGTCTCTCCTCGTGGTCGGTGAGACTACAGGAACGCCCGATCAGGATTCAGTCAGACAACGCTACGGCGGTGGCTTATGTCAACCATCAGGGGGGAACAAGGAGCTCGGCTGCAGCGTCCGAGGTCGCTCACATCCTGCGGTGGGCAAATAGAAGCGTGCCGGCTCTGTCGGCCGTCTACATTCTGGGCGTAGAAAATTGGCAGGCGGACAATCTGAGTCGCCAGATGCTAGACCAGGGGGAATGGTCATTGCACCCAGAGGTGTTTCAAGTCCTTTGCCGGAGGTGGGGCATGCCGGACGTGGACCCCCTGGCCTCTCAGCTCAATTGCAAGGTGTCGGGATTCGTGGCCGGGTCCAGAGATCCCTGGGAGGACGCGCCAGACGCATTGGTGGCCCCGTGGGGTCAGTATCGGCTAATTTATGCCTATCCCCCACTGAAGTTGCTTCCTCGTCTGCTCCGCAGAGTGGAGACCGAGGGGATCCCGGTGATTCTAATTGCTCCAGATTGGCCCCGGCATCCTTGGTACGCCAACCTCGTGCGCCTGGTGGTGGACGTACCCTGGCGGCTGCCAATACAGGAGGACCTTCTGTCTCAAGGTCCCATACTTCATCCTGCTTTACAGTCGCTGGCTTTAACGGCATAGCTATTGAAAGCCAGGTACTAAGGGACCGAGGTCTTTCGGAATCGGTCAATTCGACCATGCTGAGGGCAAGGAAATCTTCTTCCAGGAAGATCTACCATCGTACTTGGAAGGCCTACATCTCTATGTGTGAAGAGATGGAGTGGCGTCCACGGACGTATTCATTTTCCAGGATCCTGCTGTTTTTACAGCGTGGAGTGGATCAGAAACTTGCCTTAAGTACCATTAAAGGGCAGATTTCAGCCTTGGCTGTTTTATTTCAAAGGCCTTTGGCGACCCATTCACTGGTGGATACTTTTGTGCAGGGGATTCGACATGTGGCTCCCCCAATTAGACCACCTTCTTCCTCCATGGGATTTAAATCTGGTCCTCTCGGTTCTTCAGGAACCTCCTTTTGAGAGCATCAGAGAGATTCCTCTCTTGACACTATCTCAGAAGGTGGCCTTTTTGGTGGCCATTACATCTGTCAGGAGGGTTTCTGAATTGGCGGTCTTGTCTTGCAAGTCACCATACTTGGTCCTGCATAAGGATAAGGTGGTGTTACGCCCGCAGCCCTCTTTCCTTCCGAGGGTGGTCTCGGGCCTTTCACCTAAATGAGGACATTGTGCTACCGTCCTTGTGTCCTCGGCCGTCGCATCCCAGAGAGACTGCGCTCCATACTTTAGACGTGGTACGTGCCTTGCGGGTGTACTTGTCTGTTACGGCTCCGTTTCGGAGGTCTGACTCACTCTTTGTGTCAGTGTCTGGTCCACAAAAGGGCCTGGCGGTCTCGTTGGCCACCATTTCTCGGTGGATCAGGCAGACCGTCATTCAGGCCTATGCCCTTAAGGGGCGGGCGCCTCCCTTTGCGGTCAAGGCACATTCAATCAGGGCAATTGGTGCTTCCTGGGCTTTCCGACATCAAGCGTCTGTCTCACAGGTGTGCAAGGTGGTGACCTGGTCGTCCATGCACACTTTCTCAAAATGATACAAGGTTGATGTGAGTGCATCTTCAGATGCTTCCTTCGGCCGCAAGGTTTTGCAGGCGGCTGTTTAAGGTTGCAACTCCTTCGTTAAGGAGCTCTGCTTGTTTGGGGTGAAGTTAGTTGTTTTTGATACTGTTCCCACCCCTTGTTTTTTTGACACTGCTTGGGGACGTCCCATATGTCAAGAATTGAGAAGGCTGTGTCCGTCCATGGACGAATAAGAGAACATAGGATTTTTTGTACTCATTATAAAATCCTTTTCTCTGTCGTCCATGGACGGACACAGCACCCACTCCTCCTTTTTTTTGGTTTGTACTGCTTGTTATGAACTGAGCTGCTGACTGCAGGGCGGAGGGTTATGTCTGTAGGAACCGCCCCCTGGGCGGGGCTGTTCAACTCTGATTAATATAACGTGTTTAAACATTTAACATGTTCTGCCTAGTCCTCTCCCAATAAAAAAATGAAAAAAATGTAATTTCTTCATCAGTTTAGGCCAATTTGTATTCGGCTACATATTTTTTTGTAAAAAAAATCCCAAAAAAGCATATATTGATTGAGAAAAAAGGGGGGAGGTGCAGCGCTGGTATTAGTAAATCCCAATCCCTGAATGAAATAGAAAGTGTACAGAATATGATAATAAAACACACAGTGAGTGGAGTGCAAAACCAAACAATAATTGTACCATATGCTGTTTTGAAAAAAGCTGGTATAACAAATGTGAACCATGCATATCAAAAAACTTGAAAAATGCTCTAAGTTAACTATATAATATGAACTCTAAATGAATAGAGCAAATATGCGTAGTGACTGGTAAATAAATATTAATACACAGATATTGAAATTGATCAAAATAAAATAATGAAAAATTGGTAATGGTGAAAAAGTTGCAAAAAGAAAAACAAAGGCAGAGTCCCAAATGTGATAATTCCAAAAATCTGAAGATACAGTTCCAATAATGGTGATCGTGAAGTGAAAGATAAAACTGAGTGCTTCCTTATAAATAAAGGAACAAGATGGTGAACCAGAAATCACAAGGAAAGATCCTTCATCCAGAAGTAGAGGACACCCAAAGTGAGCAAGTATTATCCTTACCGGAAAGGAAGACCACACAGGCGGTCTCACCAAGCATAGGGATATCGGTCTCCCAAAAAAACAAAAGCGGAATCTCAGGTTGTTACACAAAAACAGAGCTGTAGGCGTAAATGGGTTTATCAGAAAGTATGCAATGGTAAATTAAGTAATAATGGAATGTATATATATCTCTGTATAAGTAAAAAAGCCTAAGCCAAGAATGGTAAAGACATGGAGACTAAAGGAGGAATAGAAAAGGCCTTAATTTACCACTGCATACTTTCTGATAAACCCATTTACGCCTACAGCTTTTACCACACATGGACATAATGAGACCTCTGGGGACACTTCCTCACATCCACACTGTGTCTGTCCTCTATTTTTCCCTACTGGGGTCCCGTTTTTAGGCACTTGCTGCTGCCTCTGGGAACCACACACCTGCTGTTTTAGCCCTATCTAGTGGTACAGTTGTACATGTATCCACCCCTGAAGAGCGAGCTGGGTCTCGCGAAACATGTCATGTCGGGTACATTAGATGCCTGTGTATCACATGTCTTTTACTATACATGTACCAATTGTCTATTTATATGTATGTCATTTTATAATTGGCCACTGTTGATTATATCTATGCATGCATTGCATTACTATTATCTTAATAAAAGTATCTACTTTTTACTGCATTTACTGCTACAATGTTTATTGGCCCAATGGTGTCCACCGCATTTAAAGTCCCAAAGGGCGAATCTCTCTTTTTTGTTGCATATTACAGGGATGGAGGTGGGTCACCGGTGACTCCAGATCCCTTTTCTTTTATAATATGCCTTGTTTACATAGGCAGACCGCTGTTCTGCCTCTCGTGGGTGACCGGCAGCCATTGTGGCCAATGGATGCGCTGATTTGCTCCCGCTGTGTGTCCAATCACAGCGGGGTTACGGCAGTGCGTGCACCATAGCCATTTCCAGGAATCACATATTTTGCGCTTAAGGTCCGCCCTGCCACATTACAGAAAAATATTTGAGATTAATGTAGGGAAGTGAATTACAGGGACCCAAAAGGACTTATTCAGTGGGTAAGAAAAGTAAAGTATTGTATTTTGTTAGCCATTGATGCAGAACATTTGGGGCATAAGTGATACTTTTTTTACTAGCTTAAAGGAGTTGTTAAGGCAGAAGTTTTTTAATCTTAATGCATTCTATGCATTAAGATGACAAGCCTTCTATGTGTAGTAGCCGCCCCAGCACCCCCTAATACTTACCTTAACCCCATCTCTGTCCAGCGATGTCCATTAATCCCTCGGCCGTCCGGGACTCTCCCTCCTGTTTGGCTGGGACACAGCAGCCGTGCCTTTGGCTCCCACGGTTGTCATTTAGCCAATCGGGGGAGAGGGGGTTGGGCCGAACGGCAGCTCCATGTTTTAATGTACACACAGGGCTTCAGCTTGGCTCGGGTGCCCCCATAGCAAGCTGCTTGCTGTGAGGGCACTCAACACAAGGGAGGGGCCAGGAGCAGCAAAGAGGCACCTGAGAAGGGAAGGATCCAGGCTGTTCTGTGCAAAACCAACTGCATAGAGCAGGTAAGTATATCATGCTTGTTGTTTTTTTTTTTTTTTTAAAGAGACTTTACAATCATTTTAAGTTATTAAACATTGCAAGCTTTCAGGATGCCTTAGATTTCATGTTTAGGCACAGTACAATCATAAATTATATTATGCCTAAAGAAGGGATCTAAGGAACTCTGAAAGCTTGCATCTGTATTAACTTAAAGGCTAAGTTCAGCTTTGTTCGCCTTTTTTTTCTTCTAAATCCCAGCTCCCCTATTGTACGAATATATCATTAATGTACTTCTTTTGCAAAAATAAAACAGCTTTCCATTTATTCTACATGCATACCCCACTGTCTTCATAGCTGTTTAAAAACACTGACCAATTACTTCTGCCTTACTTCCTGGACAGACTTTAGGTCATGACACAGGAAGGAGTTGGCCAGCTGAGGGTAGATGATGCAGGGTGTGTGTTGCAGATCAGCTGGTCAACTCCTTCCTGTGTCATGACCTAAACTCTGTTCAGTAGGGCAGAAGTAATCTAGCAGTGTTTTTAAACAGCTATGAATACAGTTAGGTAAGCACGTGTAGAATAAATGGAAAGCTGTTTTATTTTTGCAAAATAAGTACATTAATGCTATATTGGTACATAGGAGCGCTGGAATTTAGAAAAAAAGAAAAGGTGAACTTAGCTTTTAAGTTAACCAATAAATGGTATCACTTAAACTTCAAATCTTCTTTATTAACCAGTGTGTAGAAATGTGGATCTTTTTGGAGAAGAAAAATGGTCCTGGTGCTCACTTTTGTAGCACTTCCCTGCCATAGGGGCATCACCCCCTCTATCTTTGCTTGGGCCTAGCAATTGGTTAAGAGGCTAGAGAACAGTCACATGGGAGGAGGTCACATGCTCCCTTGTATCCAGATGTTTAGTGCTGGCTAATGTAGAGATAATTAATGTTGGGAGAACAGTGGAAAGGTATTAGTGGGTCAGGGAAACTTTCACAGACACTGTCACTTCATCCTGAATCTCGTCTCTATAATTACCTACTTTAGACAATACAAAATGCTGCCTTCATTTGAGTTGAGCTTTACAATGAACATAAGTATGATTTTATTTATTCACAATCCTAATTGTCATGTGCAGTGCTCTTAATGGAAACATAAAAGGTGGTGGTCTTATTTATGAAAACACCACAAACATAACATTTAAATTTGAAATTTAATGTTAAATCAAGTGAATGAAAGATACCTTACCTTTCAGAGCAGTTAAATCCATTACTTTATAACTGGTTGTTGTGGGTCATTGTACCTTTTTACATTCTATTTACTTTATTAGATATGCGTCAGTGAATAACTTATGAAATTGCAAATGTAATTTCAAAGTATTTACTGAGGAACACTTGATTTTCCTAAAAAGAAATTAGGAATAATGGAGGTTTTAAAGGAGTGTAGGAGACTTTTTAGTTTGTCTGCTTTCCTATAATAGATTCCTAGCTATTGCTTAAAATGTAGGTTTGTGAAGACTGAAATTCAGTAATGATTTCTGAATTGTGAAATTATTTTGTAAATAAGCAAGATGGAAGTAGACATTTTTGCTATACCTTAACAGGCTTATTAGGAGATACTTTTCTTATATTTGTCTAATGCTTATCAATATATGCAAAATTCTATTGGTACACATAATTAGAATAACGATCTTCCACCATGTTGTCAGAACTAACATTATATCAGTTACTTAAGACCTCATTAACACTAATCAATCAAGAAAAGCCAATGTGGTACCAATATTTAACAATAGGCCATGATATATCCCTGGAAAATACAGACCAGTCAGCCTAACATCAATAGTATGTAAGCTAATGGAGTGGATGATAAAGGACTCTATCCAAGATTTTAGTAATACAAACAGTATTATTAGTGGTAATCAGCACAGATTTATGAAGAATCGTTCTTGCCAGACTAATCTACTAATGTTCTATGAAGATGTGAGCTGCCATAAAGATAAAGGAAGGCCTGTGGATGTGGTGTATCTGGATTTTGCAAAGGCATTTGACACAGTTCCCCACATTTATTTTACAAACTGAGATCTGTCGTCATGAACCATAGGGTGACTACCTGGATTGAAAACTGGCTACAGGGGTGGGTCCAAAGGGTGGTAATATATTGTGAGTACTTGGAATGGTCCGGTGTGGTAAGTGGTTTCCCCCAAGGATCTGTCCTGGGACCTATTCTATTTAATGTATTCATACATTATATAAAGGATGGGATAAATAGCTCAATCTCAATATTTGCGGATGATACAAAGTAAATCAGGGCAAAAACTTCATCACAGGATGTGGAAAGCTTAAAGGAAGACCTAAATAAAATAATGGCAACTACATAGCAAATGAGGTTTAATGTGTAAAGTAATGCATTTGGGTGCTAAAAATACGAATGCAAGTTATTTGCTAGGGGGAGAACCTCTGGGGAAATCTAGGATGGAAAAGGACCTGGGGGTCCTGGTAGACAACAGGCTCAGCAATGGCATTCAATGAAAAGCTGCTGCAGGAAAAACAAAAAGAATATTGGCATGCATTAAAAAGGGATTGACTCCAGAGATAAAACAATAATTCTCCCACTCTACAAGACTCTGGTCTGGCCACATCTTGAGTATTCTGTCAAGTTCTGGGCACCAGTCCTCAAGAAGGATGTGTTGGAAGAGAGAGTCCAGAGAAGGGCAACAATGCTAATAAAGGGAATAAAGGATCTCAGTTATGGGGAAAGACTACAAGCATTTAACTTATTCTCTGTGGAGTGGAGACGCTTGAGAGGGGATATGATAACAATACCGTACTGGGGAGACTAGCTTAGGGAAAAATCTTTTCAGTGAAAGGGAATTTAAAGACACGTGGCCATTCACTGAAATTAGAAGAGAAGCGGTTTAACCTTAAACTGCATAGAGCAGTGGTTCTCAACTACTGTCCTCAGGACCCACTAACAGGCCAAAATTGAAGTATTACCTTGGGGAGATGCAGACTAGAATACTGCAATCACTGAGAAGAAAATAATATCACCTGTGATGTATTTCAGTTATCTTGCCTGTTAGTGGGTTCTGAGGACAGGAGTTGAGAACCACTGGCATAGAGGGTTCTTTACTGCCAAAGCAGTAAGGATGTTGAATTCTCTTCCACAAGCAGTGGTATCAGCAGGTAGTGTCGTTAGTTTAAAAAAACTATTAGCTGGGCACCTTAACAATCACAACATACAGGGATTTACAATGTACTATTGACATAAACACATACACCCACACACACACCACAGGTTGAAATGGAAGGACTGGTGTCTTTTTCTCAACCTTCCCAACTATGTAACTATGTAACTAAATACTAGAGTTGATTTACTTAAGGTAAAAGGCTGTTTGCTTTGCAAAAGGAGTTTAAAAAAACTATTAGATGGGCACCTTAGCAATCACAACATACAGGGATATACAGGTGAAACTCGAAAAATTTGAATATCGTGCAAAAGTTCATGTATTTCACTAATGCAACTTAAAAGGTGAAACTAATATATGAGATAGACTCATTACATGCAAAGCAAGATAGTTCAAGCTGTGATTTGTCATAATTGTAATGATTATGGCTTACAGCTCATGAAAACCCCAAATCCACAATCTCACAAAATTAGAATATTACATGCAATCAATAAAACAAGGATTGTACATAGAACAATATCGGACCTCTGAAAAGTATAAGCATGCATATGTACTCAGTACTTGGTTTGGGCACCTTTTGCAGCAATTACTGCCTCAATGCGGTGTGGCATGGAAGCTATCAGCCTGTGGCACTGCTGAGGTGTTATGGAAGACCAGGATGCTTCAATAGCGGCCTTCAGCTCTTCTGCATTGTTCGGTCTCATGTCTCTCATCTTTCTCTTGGCAATGCCCCATAGATTCTCTATGGGGTTCAGGCGAGTTTGCGGGCCAATCAAGTACAGTAATCCCATGGTCATTATAACCAGGTTTTTGTGCTTTTGGCAGTGTGGGCAGGTGCCAAGTCCTGCTGGAAAATGAAGTCAGTATCCCCATTGAGCTTGTCTGCGGAAGGAAGCATGAAGTGCTCCAAAATCTCCTGGTAGACGGCTGCTTGACCCTGGACTTAATGAAGCACAGTGGACCAACACCAGCAGATGACATGGCTCCCCAAATTAACGCAAACACTTCACACTGGACTTCAAACATCTTGCAGTGTGTGCCTCTCAATTCTTCCTCCATACTCTGGGTCCTTGGTTTCCAAATGAGATGCAAAATTTGCTCTCATCAGAAAAGAGGACTTTGGACCACTGAGCAACAGACCAGTTCTGTTTTTCTTTAGCACGGGTAAGATGCTTCTGGTGTTGTTTGTTGTTCAAGACTGGCTTGACAAGAGGAATACGACATTTGAAGCACATATGCAGGATCCGTCTGTGTGTGGTGGCTCTTGATGCACTGACTCCAGCCTCAGTCCACTCCTTGTGAAAGTCCCCAACACTTTTAAATTACCTTTTCCTGACAATCCTCTCCAGGCTGCGGTCATCCCTGCTGCTTGTGCACCTTTTTCTTCCACACTTTTCCCTTCCACATAACCTTCTATTAATGTTCTTTGATACAGCACTTTGGGAACATCCAACTTCTTTTGCAATTACCTTTTGAGGCTTTCCCTCCTTATGGAGGGTGTCAATGATGGTCTTCTGCACAACTGTCAGGTCAGCAGTCTTTCCCATGATTGTGATTCCTACTGAACCAGACTGAGAGACCATTTAAAGGCTCAGGAACCCTTTGCATGTGTTATGGCTTAATTAGCTGATTAGAGTGGGACACTTTGAGCCTAGAATATTGCACCTTTTCACAATATTCAAATTTTCTGAGATTGTGGATTTGGGGTTTTCATGAGCTGTAAGCCATATTCATCACAATTATGACAAATCACAGCTTGAACTATCTTGCATGTAATGAGTCTATCTCATATATTAGTTTCACCTTTTAAGTTGCATTCGTGAAATAAATGAACTTTTGCACGATATTCAAATTTTTCGAGTTTCACCAATGTACAATTGGCATAAACACATACACCCACACACACACCACAGGTTGAAATGGATGGACTGGTGTCTTTTCTCAACCTTACCAACTATGTAACTGTAGCGCACCCACCTCTCCCCTTACCTGCCTTTAATTTCTGGCTCCTCGCAGGGAGGGAGAGGCACACCGCACCACAAGCCCGTACCCTCCTGTGTGAGGAGGTTGAGCGGTGTTAGTTTTCGGGCCTGCCTGCAGCTGGTGTTATGATCCTCCCAAGAATGATTTCGCCTCTACCTTGAATAGATGCAAGTCTTTATTTTTCCCCAGTAATGTAACTGTCCACACCAACTGAAAGTCCAACTTCTATATTTATTTCTCACGGATAATAAATAGTCTCTTTAACAGCAGACAGGTTGGAACAAGACACAGGACAGCTTAGGTGGGAGAAGGTCCAGGCACAAACTCAAATGATTTCTTCAGACTGTTTAGGTTTCACAAACAGCTTTGGCACACGATCTCTGCCACAGACCATGAGGTTGGTCTCTGCCACAGACCGGGTGAATAAAAGTCACTGCCACTGACTTGAAGAACGGGTCACTGCCACTGACCTGGTGAATAGGGCCTTGCCTTATGAAGTCACTGCCACTGACTTGAAGCGAGTAGGGTCACTGCCACTGACCTGAACGAGTAGGGTCACTGCCACTGACCTGAACGAGTAGGGTCACTGCCACTGACCTGAAGAACTACCTCCTTAAAGTATTTGGCTCATGTCAAGGAGAAAACCATCCCTCCGGAGAGTTACCAGAGGCCCTCACCATCACCACGACTCTGCGCTGGGTCTTCGGAAAGGGTTACCTCCCTGGCCTCCTCATCTCAGATACGGGTCCCCTCGCAAGGTGGCATCCTGGGAGCTCTCGATCCCTAGCGGACCCCAGCCGAAGGTTGCTGGGCCCCGGGCCTTCAAAATAGTACCTCACCCCAGACTGAAGGTGTCTGGGATGGAACAGGAACCAGGTCTCCGGACCTAGGGCACCCGGAGATAACACACACACCCACCCAGGCCGAAGGTGCCTGAGCGTGGGCGAACAAACCCCAATGGAAGATGGCCGCCCCCTTTTATACCCTCTCCCGACAGGCACAGCAGGTTCCCCGCCCTGCCGTACTACTGCCGAGAGGGGGAAAAAAAAGGCACAGCCTTGTATCAGTGGTTCAACCCTGGCCTACGGCAACAGCGCCACCTGTAGGCCACAGGGAACTGCACACCAACACTATCTCCCATGAACAGAAATGGTCCATTAACCCTAACAATCAGTGTGTCTGATCCTAATTACCACTCAGACACTTCCCCTAAATTGAACACCCCGCTACATAACTAAATACTAGAGTTTACTTAAGGAAAAAGGCTGTTTGCTTTGCAAAATGAATTTTCACTTTGCAAGGGAATTCCTTTGGTGAATCAGTTGATGCTCTGCTGACTTCCACCATACAATTATGTGTAAGCAAATATACAGTTTGTAAAAGTAAAACTTATATTACAAAGTATACAGCATTTTTGCCTTTAGTAAACCAACCCCATTGAGTCCTTCCAAAGTTTTTTTGGAACATGTGATCAGTTCCTGAGGTGTATGTATTAAGTTTATGATGTCACTTGTCCACAATGGTGTGGATTTCAAGGTGAGTAGAGTGTGACCTGACGGACAGAAGCACTGCAGAAGCTTGATTTCTAAAAGAGTTGTTAACATTAACTGGTATTTAATCAAATATTTTTATTTGCAAATACCAAATGTGTATAAACAAATGATAATAAATTACAAAAAAGTCCTGAAATCAAATAAAATTATGAGTGCAAAAAAACTCTAAAAGATTTGTTTATAATTATGATTATGTTAGGAACAACCTTAACAGCAAACAATTATGTTCATAAGTGTAAAATGATATCTTATGTTATCATATCTCACTCAATAAAAACTTATGAAACAAACAAAAAAAAACAACAATTGTGTGTATAAAAATTAGTTCATCTGTGAATCAATTGCTAGATCCAATGAAAATGTCCTTTCAAAACAATACAAGAGTAAAGGTTCAGTGCAAATATATGCAAAAATACTTCATCACCATGCTAAGGAATAAATAGATGGCAGTTTACCAGATCCAAAGATCCTAAAAGGATTTATATGCGTGTGTCTCCAAAGCTCAAAGTGCATTAACTTTTTAATCAGATAAAAGGTTAATTAAAGGTTGCACTTACATAAAAAAATGATAAAATGGCACAAAAGTGTGAGCATGACCTCCTGCAGTATGGTCTGTGCTCTAAAATGCCACACTGCTAGCTACTTGTCCGATGCGTTTCCCTGAATAGGGGTCAACTGGGATTGAGCCTCCAATCCGTACACTATTGTGCCATTTTATCAAATTTTTTGTAAGTGCAACTTTTTATTAAAATTTTATCTGTTTAAAAATTCGCTTTTTTCTACCTCTCCAACATGCTAATTTTTGAGCACTTCAAGCCGGTGTCTAATGTGAATCCCAGCGACTGATCATAACTAACTAAATTACCCTGGTGGGGACACACACACAGATCCTGTTGGAATTTATTCAGCAGCAAGGGGAGTTGGTGTTCAACCTGAATTCCAGCAAATTATCAGTAACAGCTGACATCCCATTGTGGAGACATGCGCATATAGATCCTTTTATGCCTGGTTCACACCTATACAGGTTGCAGTTTGCATATTCCAGGTGCATTTTGCGTTTTTCAATACATATTTTTGATCCATTAAAGTCTATGGAACCAAAAACCAGAATAAAGTCCCTGGCCCTTTCCATAAAATGCACAGATGTGAACTACATCCATTGGAAACCGTGTTAAATGGACCGTAGTGTCTTTCTGAAAAATGCACTAAAAAATGCATAGGCGTTAACCAGGCCTTAGGATCTTTGGATCTGGTAAGCTGCCATCTTTTTATTCCTTAGGATGGTGATAATTGATGAAATATTTTTGGATTGCACTGAACCTTTACTCTTGTATTATTTTGGATGGACATTTTCATTGGATCTAGCAATTGATTCACAGATGGACACATTTTTATACACACAATTTTTTGCTATTAAGGTTGTTTTTAACATACCATTATTTAATTTCAGGACTCTTGTTTTTCAGACTTTGTTTTACTGGTTTGTTTCACGTTTTTTCTTTATCAATCTTTTTTACACATTTGGTATTTGCACATAAGTCTATGAACTTATACATTTAGTTTTGACAGCGCACTTTACACTTAATACCACATTTACCACATCCCATCAATCCAGAATTGTTTTCAGTGCTGCAGTCTTTCACTATATTGGCCAAGTGCACCCTTTTTTAATTGTACAATAAAATATTTTTGCAGATTTTCAGATATAAAAGTTTTTAAGGTAAGCATCTGATTGGGTGGAAAAATATTACCACATTCAACTGACTTTCATATACAGTTTCTCATTTCAATAAGAACAGTACTAAATTTACAGATTATTGCAGTTCATGCTTTCAAAAAAAATGTTACATTTTACTTTGTGTATATTGTGTAAGATTTAGCCAAGCTGACTCAGGTAGCAGTTTTCACATATCAACTGGCCTCTTTGAAAACATGGTATTGTGAAATAAATATTGTCCACAATCAATAAGTGCAGAACTATAGAATTATAATTCCATTATATGTCCATAGAATGTCCATTAATTCATTTTAATTTTGTTTATATTGTCACACAGCTCACACAGAGCTAGTAGGAACACAGTAAAAGCATAGTCTAAGCATGTACAAGTACACCATTCTCATTCTTTTGTGCTGTACTGTATAATTTCACTAATTCCTTTTAAGACTTTAAAGTTGTTGTCTCACACATGCCACAATCTGATTTATTTTGCAGCATTGTAACATAAAGAAAAAAAAATCATGAAGCAGTTTGTGCTTAGATCCAATACACTTAATGTCCATGGGGTCGATTTATCATTGTTTTCACCAAAGATTCACACACACTATATTTAACATTTTATTGGAAAATGTGTAAATCTTGGATGCAAACATTTTTAGAGAGACTCTCATATAAAGCACAGCAAATCCTTCTTAAAGCAGACGGTATTTACAAGCCATCACTAATCCAAAAAGCCCAGGGTTTAGTCCTTCTATTTGGATAGTGAGCATAGAAATAATTCTTTCATGACCCTTGAACAACTGTACATCTAACATCAATGGATTTAAAGCCACATGTACAAAGTCTCAACTACTGTAGGATAAAATAAATGTTAATTTTATTAAATAACAATTTTATTGAGTGTTTTCTGTGAATTTCTCACACTAATACATGTATCTACATTGTAGCTTGTCTTTTAAATGATTTTTAACCACTTCAGCTCTGGACGGCTTAACTCTCTTTATGACCAGGCCAATTTTTCCCTACAGCACTGCGTTACTTTAACCACTTGCCGACCGCTGCCTGTAGATTTATGTTGGCAGAATGGCACGGTCCATGCCGCAAGCTCCGTAACTGTGCCCGCGGGACCCGCGGACACAATGTCCGCCGGTGTCCCGCAATCGTGTCACGGAGCTGCAGAATGGGGAGATGCCTATGTAAACAAGGCATTTCCCTGTTCTGCCTTGTGACAGGACACTGATCTACTGATCCCTGTCATCGGGAGCAGAAATCACTGTCATGTCACTCGTAGCCCAGCCCCCCCCACAGTTAGAATCATTCCCTAGGACACACTTAACCCCTTCCTCGCCCCCTAGTGGTTAACCCCTTCCCTGCCAGTGTCATTTACACAGTAATCAGTGTATTTTTATAGCACTGATCGCTGTGTCCGCCATAATGTTGCAGTCACGATATAAATTGCAGATCGCTGCCATTACTAGTAAAAAAAAAAAAATTATTATAAAAATTGAATAAAACTATCCCCTATTTTGTAGACGCTATAACTTTTGCGCAAACCAATCAATATACGCTTATTGCGTTTTTTTTACCAAAATTATGTAGAAGAATACATATCGGCCTAAACTGAGGAAAACATGTTTTTTTTTTCATATTTTTTGGGGATATTTATTATAGCAAAAAGTAAAAAATATTGTTTTTTTTTTCAAAATTGTCGCTCTTCTTTTGTTTATAGCGCAAAAAAATAATAATCGCAGAGGTGATCAAATGCCACCAAAAGAAAGCTCTATTTGTGGGAAAAAAAGGACGTCAATTTTGTTTGGGTGCAACGTCGCACGACCGCGCAATTGTCCGTTAAAGCGACGTGTACTCGGAGCAGAGATCGGTGTCATGTGACACAGAGCCCAACCCCCCCTCAGTTAGAAACACAATGCAGGGAACATTTAACCCCTACAGCGCCACCTAGTGGTTAACCCCTTCACTGCCAGTGTAATTTTCACAGTAACCAGTGCATTTTTATAGCACTGATCGCTGTGAAAATGACAATGGTCCCAAAAATGTGTCAAAAGTGTCCAATGTGTCCACCATAATGTCGCAGTCATGAAAAAAATCACTGATCGCCGCCATTACTAGTAAAAAATTTTTTTTTTATAAAAATGCCATAAAACTATCCCCTATTTTGTAAACGCTATAACTTTTGCGCAAACCAATCAATAAACGGCGATTGCGATTTTTTTATTTTTTTTACCAAAAATATGTAGAAGAATACGTATCGGCCTAAACTGCGGAAAATAATGTTTTTTTAAATATATTTTGGGGGGATATTTATAATAGCAAAAAGTAAAAAATATTGAATTTTTTTCAAAATTGTCGCTCTATTTTTGTTTATAGCGCAAAAAAAAAATAATCGCAGAGGTGATCAAATACCACCAAAAGAAAGCTCTATTTGTGGGAAAAAAAGGACATCAATTTTGTTTGGGTGCAACGTCGCACGACCGCGGAATTGTCAGTTAAAGCAACGCAGTGCCGAATCGCAAAAAGTGCTCTGGTCAGGAAGGGGGTAAATTCTTCCAGGGCTGAAGTGGTTAATTGACAATTGAGCAGTAATGGGACACTATACCCAACTAAAATTTCCTTTTTTTTCCACAAATAGTTTTCTTTTGGTGGTATTTGATCACCTCGGCGGTTTAAATTTTTTGCCCTATAAACAAAAAAAGACCGACAATTTTGAAAAAAAGCAATATTTTTTATTTACTGCTATAAAACACATTCAATAAAAAAATGTAAAAAATCGAATTTCTTCATTAATTCAGGCCAATATGTATTCTGCTACATATTTTTGGCAAAACAATCCCAAATAGCATATATTGTTTGGTCTGCGCAAACTTTATAGCGTCTACAAGCTAGGGAATATTTTTATTAAATTATTTTTTATTTTTACTAGTAATGGCGGGGATCAGCAACTTATAGTGGGGCTGCAACATTGCAGCAGATAAATCGAACACTAGGTGACACTTTTGACACTTTTTGGGGAAACAATGATGCTAATATAGTGATCAGTGTTAAAAAAATGCACTGTCACTGTACCAACGACACTGCCAGGGAAGAGGTTAACATCAAAGGGTTAAAGGGTTAAATGTGTGCATAAAATGTGTTTGGTTACTGTGGGGTAGCTGGTTGTACTATGGGAAGGCAGAGATCCTGCTTTTCAGAAACACAGGATCAATACCTTCCCTACTGACAGAATGGTGGTCTTCCTTGTTTACATAGGCAGACTGTCGTTCTGCTTCTGTCCCGAACAATCAGTGGGTCCCAGCGGACATCGTTTATTGGCTCCTGCTGTGTCCAGCGGCCCCATACCCGGAAGTGCAGGATCATGTACAGGTAGTGTAAAATCTTCAGGTTTATTCCAAAACATATAAACGAAATACACTTACAGAGTTGCAGTGACAAATCACTTCTTCCAGGGACACTGGAAGAAGTGATTTGTCACGAAACTAGTCGGGTGGAACGAGCGGTGCGCTGTCGTCACCTCCCTTCTTTTGCTCATATCTCCTGGACGGACGGCTGGCCTATTTACGTCCGGCCGGCGCAACAGGCGATAGGCTTATCTGTCACTGCAACTCTGTAAGTGTATTTCGTTTATATGTTTTGGAATAAACCTGAAGATTTTACACTATTAGAGGCTTTTTGTTTGTTCCATATAATCTCCCATCCATCGGGATCCATTACCTTGGAGGTTTAAGTGTAGCAGGCGTGGAGGAGTTTGGAACTATTCAGTCCAGCAGTAATAGGGGACCACGGGGTTCTGGTAAGCGAATCCCCTTCACTGGTGGTGGATAACACTTTCTGTTCGCTACTCCATTGCTGCAGAGCGTGTATTGTCAACATTATAGGACTATTTGCACTGGTGGAATTGACACATTTTTTATATCCATTTGTGGATGATCCAATGATCTATTATTCACTTTTGTACTTTATTTGGAACTTTACACAATTTATAATTTTCACATTTATTATTATTGTTATTTGGGATTGTGTTTAATTTTATTGATTTATACACTGCTTCTCATATGAGGAATTCCCATTTTGGGAACCCCTTTCAATTTTATTGGTTAGCGCGGCTTTATATATTTTTTCTATGTGGAAAAGGATGTAGGCCTTATCTTGGTATATGAAGAATGGGCAACAATTTACCTCTCGATACATAAAGAACCCTTAAGTGTTAATGTACAAGACTATAGGTACAAAGTGTATACAATGTGGTACAGGACTTCCTCATTACTCCATAGAATTTTCTCCAATAGCCTCTCAATATGCTTCACATTTGGTGGCAGTGACACTTTTTGGGGAGGAATTAGCACCACATAATAAAAGTTCTATCTACTCTATAGTCTTTTCCGCAGCCCAATTTATGCTACATCAGACGTCTTTTCCTTGAAATCCTTAGATATAAGAATGATTAATGAGATACAGATGTGCATTTGGGTCCACTGGCAAAAAACAAACAAACAAACGGGAACCTACACTGAAAGAAAGGTGGGCATCCTGGTCTCATTACAAAACAATTTCTGAATTCCAAGACATTAACAGTGCTCTGAGAACATCAGTTTGAACACAACATTGGTTGAATCCTGCGTGATTCTTGACCTGAGGACAGGCAAATGGAAATTGGTGTTTTAAAGGGACCAGGAGGGAACGGTAGATGGTTAATAGCAATTGTGTAGCACTTATGTTTAGTAGTGTTGGGCGAACGGTTCGAGCCAAGCAAAAGTTTGGCTCGAACACCGCTTGTTCACCCATTCGGCGAACACCCAAATTTGCGTTGTGCTCAGTGGGATGTTCACCTGCTGAGTGCCCCACAATGCGGGGTTTGAAAAACGTTTACATATGAGGGCGTGACTTATGTACGCGTTCGCTTCTGCGCATGAGCACGGAGGGACAGGCGCTTTAATTTTTATTTTTTATTTTTTAAAGCAGACCGCCCGTCGTGAATAAAAATACTTGGGGTTATGGCAGCTATCTGCTGCCATAACAACAGTATTTAATGTCAAATTAGCGGCGTATATCCACGGTGGGCAGTCCGGGAGTGGTTAATAATGTTGCCCATGCTATCCAGCCACAGCATGCAGAGGAGGCGGTGGACTGGCTTACTACAACATCTTCATTCTCCTCATCTTCTATGACCCTAGCTGACGTGTGCAGTCCACTGCAGCTGCCAGAGCGGCTAATTCTGCTTCTTTGTCCACAGCTATCCTGCCATTACTTGATTCTAATGTTGGTTCTGAGGTTGAGGAAGGGAGTAACATGAGCTGACAAAAAAGGAAGAACACTGATGAACAACAAATTGGCAGTTATGTTCCCCCAGCCGCAGCATATTGCCAAATTGGCTCCAGTGATGATGGGGATGGAGGGGATGATGATGATGAGGTCACTGATGTGACTTGGGTGCCAGGTAGAGCAGAGGAGGAAATTGAGAGTGAGAAAAAAACCCAACGAGGCAGGATGTCCTCCAGAGGCAGACATCATGGAAGAGCAGCCACCCTATGCCATCAGATTGTAGAGCTGTATAGGAATGAGCTTTGAGTTTGAGTCGAACTCCTGTTCGACTCGAACATTGACTGTTCGCACGTTCGCCGAACAGCGAACAATTTGGGGTGTTCACGGCAAATTCGAAAAGCCGCGGAACACCCTGTAAAAGTCTATTGGAGAAATCTAAAATGTCATAAAATGTGTTTGGGGACCTGGGTCCTGCCCCAGCGGACATGTATCAATGCAAAAAAAGTTTTAAAAATTGAAGTTTTTTTCGGGAGCAGTGATTTTAATAATGCTTAAAGTGAAATATTCCTTTAAATTTCGTACCTGGGGGGGGGGGTGTTGTTAGGACCTGGGCTTGAACCTGGAACCTCTGGTGTGTCTGGTGGTGACTCTGCTTGCTGAGCCACCTGGAATTCTGGACAGCTCTTTGGATAGTTCCTTAGACAATTCCTTGAATGATCTTGTCTTGAATATTATTTGCCTTGAACCTTGAACCCTTTGCTCCTCCCATGAACTTCCTGGTTGCCAGAATATTGTGCCTTCACCAGCCAATATCTTGCTCCTGAATCTCCTGCTGCCGATCGTATCTTTGCTACCATTTGCTACCAACATTTGGCTCGTCCCCCGTCTACGCTTCTGCTGAATCCCAACCTGCAACTATTTGTTACCGACTTTTGGCTCGTTCCCCCGACTACGCTTCTGCTTGATCCCTATCTGTTATATCTGCTTCCGGACCCCGGCTTGCTCACCTTCTGGTGGGGCTATCCTGAGGACTGCAACCTGGCACTAACATGCAGGAAAGCCCATCTCCACCATCAGGAGCTCTGGTGAATACCAGTTAGTGCTTAGACCCCGCACCTCAGGTGAACCTGTGTCATCAGCCAGGGTGGCCTGTGTGAATACCTGCTCTGCTGCTATAGCTACTGACCTCTGAGCCTGACTCCAGACCGTGACAGAATATTCTGGCCCAAAACATGGAGGCCGTTGTAGCAGCTGCTGTAGCTCCTCTCAGGGTGCAAATCGCTGAGTTGCAGACATTTGGTGTTAGCTACCAGGAAAATTAGAAATCTGGAAGAGTTACAGATTGAAGTGAAAGCACTACAAGAGGAAATCCTTGATCTGAATAAACAATTGTGGGACTTTCGTGCCCGAGATACTGCTGCCATAGATACTAATGCATGAATGCCCCTACCACTTAAGTTTAACGTAGACCGCCGCCATTATAGAGGGTTCCTTAATCAATGTCGTATATACTTTCAGATGCAACGTCAGGGGAGGGCTGGCAGCCTTAGGCCTGGGGGGCAAGTCCAGTCAAGTGGCCCATAGAACCAGTGGTGACAAAGTGATTGATCGGGGAAAACAGTCTAAGATTTTCCATGATCACAAACAAGTCCCTGTATGAGTCCCTTAGAGCTGAGGACCCCCCCCCCCCCTGTAACTAGTGAAGGACTAAGTCCAAGCATTAACCCCTGAGATCCAAGAATGTTACCCCCTAACTAGTGATGGACTACAAGTCCCAGCATGAACCCCTGATATCTAAGGATGTGGCCCCTTAGATCTCACGTGTTTATGCTGTGACCTGTAGTCCTTCACTAGTTGGGGGGGGGCACATCCTCAGCTCTGAGTGGTTCATGCTGTGACCTGTAGTCCCTCACTAGTTGAAGGGCCAGGGGGACACAGCTGTGAGGGGTTTAAGCTGGGACAGTGGGACCTGTAGTCCTTCATTAGTTGAGGAGTGGGCGCAGGGGTGTGTCACACATCCTGAGCTCTGAGGGGTTCATGCTGGGACCTGTAGTCCTTCACTTTTGGGGTGTCACATCCCAAAAAGTAAAGGACTAAGAGTCCCAGCATGAACCCTGGCTGAGATTTAAGGATGTGATTTCCTCTGAGGCCAGCTCATGCTGCCATGACACACATGTCCACATTACACATATGTTCTAATTCATTCACTGCTTCTGACCTCACCTCAGGCAGCTTGACTGAGAGGTGCTTCTGGCACAGTCAGTCAGTGACAGTTCCATTCCCTTAGGCAGGCTCCGAGGCGCATGCCCCTGCACACGGGATAACGGAGGGAGGAGGTGGGTGGAGCAAAACAGTAAAAGGCGTGGATGAGGCAGAAGATCCTCCTCCTCTCTGAATGCGGTGGCCTCAGCCTTGCTTTCCTCTTCGGGACTGTGACATCACTGGTTGCTAGACGCCAGGCGATCCTAGCAACTAGTGCAGACGATTGAGGCCAGCAGTCCAACAAACCTGTCTCTGCCAGCCGGGTCACTCTGTAAGTAAAGCTATGCCACACAGAGAGAGACACTGCTCCACATTTCCCTGAACAGCGAGAGAGAGACCCCTCTCCACATTTTCCTGAACAGCGAGAGAGAGACCCCTCTCCACATTTTCCTGCACAGAGAGAGAGAGAGACCGACCGCTCCACATTTCCCTGCTCAGAGAGAGAGAGACACCGCTCCACATTTCCCTGCACAGAGAGAGCGAGAGAGAGAGACCATTCCACATTTCCCTGCACAGAGAGAGAGAGACCGCTCCACATTTCCCTGCACAGAGAGAGAGACCGCTCCACATTTCCCTGCACAGAGAGAGAGAGAGAGAGAGACCGCTCCACATTTCCCTGCACAGAGAGAGAGAGACCGCTCCACATTTCCCTGCTCAGAGAGAGAGAGAGAGAGAGACACCGCTCCACATTTCCCTGCACAGAGAGAGAGAGCGAGAGAGAGAGAGAGAGAGAGACCATTCCACATTTCCCTGCACAGAGAGAGAGACCGCTCCACATTTCCCTGCACAGAGAGAGAGAGAGAGACCGCTCCACATTTCCCTGCACAGAGAGAGAGAGAGAGACCGCTCCACATTTCCCTGCACAGAGAGAGAGAGACCGCTCCACATTTCCCTGCTCAGAGAGAGAGAGAGAGACACCGCTCCACATTTCCCTGCACAGAGAGAGCGAGAGAGAGAGAGAGAGAGAGAGACCATTCCACATTTCCCTGCACAGAGAGAGAGACCGCTCCACATTTCCCTGCACAGAGAGAGAGAGAGAGACCGCTCCACATTTCCCTGCACAGAGAGAGAGAGAGACACCGCTCCACATTTCCCTGCACAGAGAGAGCGAGAGAGAGACCGCTCCACATTTCCCTGCACAGAGAGAGAGACCGCTCCACATTTCCCTGCACAGAGAGAGAGAGAGAGAGACCGCTCCACATTTCCCTGCACAGAGAGAGAGAGAGACCGCTCCACATTTCCCTGCACAGAGAGAGAGAGAGAGACCGCTCCACATTTCCCTGCTCAGAGAGAGAGAGAGACACCGCTCCACATTTCCCTGCACAGAGGGAGCGAGAGAGAGAGAGAGACCGCTCCACATTTCCCTGCACAGAGAGAGAGAGACCGCTCCACATTTCCCTGCACAGAGAGAGAGACCGCTCCACATTTCCCTGCACAGAGAGAGAGACCGCTCCACATTTCCCTGCACAGAGAGAGAGAGAGACCGCTCCACATTTCCCTGCACAGAGAGAGAGAGAGAGAGACCGCTCCACATTTCCCTGCACAGAGAGAGAGAGAGAGAGACCGCTCCACATTTCCCTGTACAGAGAGAGAGACCACTCCACATTTCCCTGCACAGAGAGAAAGAGAGAGACCGCTCCACATTTCCCTGCACAGAGAGAGAGAGAGACCGCTCCACATTTCCCTGCACAGAGAGAAAGAGAGAGACCGCTCCACATTTCCCTGCACAGAGAGAAAGAGAGAGACCGCTCCACATTTCCCTGCACAGAGAGAGAGAGAGAGACCGCTCCACATTTCCCTGCACAGAGAGACCACACCTCAAGAAAAATCATTTGATTCTCGTATCAACATAGTAAAGCCTTGTACACACCACTATTTTTTATTTAATTTTTTTTGCTCAACCTAGCGAGTTGAATAAAAAAAACTGACAGGTCCGGTTAGAGCCGCGCTAAGTACTAGCAAAAGTGACCTGAGCATGGATCACTTTTTAGCAGAGTGACAGTGTCTGCTGCAAGTGTGTACAAGCCTTTGCAGGGCTTGTGTGCAGTTTTGCTTAGCCGCAGTCCCATAGGCTTCTTTTAGGTTGTGCGTTTTTGCTGCATTCTTTTTAAAGGGCACCAAAGATGCAGCATGCAGACGTTTTTGTGCACTTTCAGAAAATGCATCAACAATTTGCAAACTAATAGAAGTCTATGAGACTGACGGGGGTAACATGCAGAAAGACTGAAATCACCAACACTGCAGCCAGACTGTGACACACCAGTGGGATCCCACTTCATAGTACATAGGACCAGGTAATGCACAAGCTGCTGATGGAAACCTCTTTAGCTGCAGAGAGGGGGGGGGGTTAGGGAGAGGCCTGTCACAACTCACTTACTTGGAAGGAAGGACCCACCAGGAGTATCACTGGCTCAGTCATCACATCAGCCTCCATCCAGAGCCTTTCATACAGGACACTGACTGCTCAGTTTAAACGTTCCCGCCCACACATTCTTTTCACAGACGCAGCACACGGGCTGCAAAGAGTGTGGGCGGGCACAGTGAGAGAGGGGGCTGGAGGGAGGCAGAGCAGATCCACCCTCTTACATTCGGCTGTGCTCTGAAATGAAAGGACACAGACTCAGGTGCAGACAACAGCACTGTGACAGGACAGATGTCCGCTCACAGCACAAATGTTTCTGCACACTTCTAGGATGTTATCCAGCCCTGCCAGCCTGCTTGAGCAGTAACATTCACCACTCGGCCAACTACGGAACTGCACATGCCCAGTTCCTAGCTGGCAGCAGATCGGCCCTTTTATCAAGAATCAGTCCGGCCTGGGGGGAAATTGCATGCCTGCCCCCCCTGCCAGCCCGCCCCTGTGCAACGTGCTGCATTTACTTTTGACAGGAAAAAGGTGCTGTTTATTATCAACCTCCTGACTGAGGAAGCTTTAGCCTGGGCCTCCCCTTATGTGGAGAAAGATGATGTCGTCCTGGATGATTTAGATTATTTTGTGACTGCGATGAACCAAGTTTTTGATGATCCTAACCGCCGAGCTACTGCTGAGGCAAAATTGCACAATTTACGGCAGGGTAGACGCTCTGTTGCAGAGTACACAACTGAATTCCGACATTGGATCTCAGATACCAATTGGAATCCAGCAGCACAAAAGTGTCAGTTCCGTCAAGGACTCCCGGAGCAAGTAAAAGATGAGCTTGCCAGAGTAGAAAGTCCTGACGACCTTGAGGTTTTTATTAAATTATGTATTCGAATTGATCAGAGACTTACTGAAAGGAGAGACTGGGAATCCTAGGCAGTAATGGTGGCATGCGTTTTTCTACTACTCAGTAGGGATGAGCTCGGTGTTCGAGTCGAACATACGTTCAACTCGAACATCGGCTGTTCGATCGTTCGACGAAGATCGAACTATTTGGGCCGTTCGCGCCAAATTCGAGTGACGAGAACGGCCCACAATACACTGCGCCATCGCAGTGCAATCCCGGCGCTGTGATTGGCCAAGCATGCACTGTGACCCCGCATGCTTGGCCAATCACAGCGCCGGCAGCTAGGAGAGCCATAATTGGCCACAGGCAGGTTACCTGTGGCCAACTATAGCTCAGGGGGTTTAGCACACGCCCCACACTATAAAAGGCCGCCAGCGCGGCGGCCTTGCGTAGTGTGTTCCGGTGCAGGGAAAGAGAAGGATAGGCAGGGACAGTGTCATTGTGCTATTCTTTGTGCTATTCTTGTGTGTAGGGAGAGAGAAGGATAGGCAGGGAGAGTGTCAGTGTCTTATTTTTTGCTAAACCTTGTGTGCAGGGAGAGAGAAGGATAGGCAGGGGACAGTGTCAGTGTCATATTCTTTGCTAAACCTTGTGTGCAGGGAGAGAGAAGGATAGGCAAGGATAGTGTCATTGTGCTATTCTTTGTGCTATTCTTGTGTGTAGGGAGAGAGAAGGATAGGCAGGGAGAGTGTCAGTGTCATATTCTTTGATAAACCTTGTGTGCAGGGAGAGAGAAGGATAGGCAGGGGACAGTGTCAGTGTCATTGTTGCTAAGCCTCCTGCACAGTATACACCTGAAGCTAGCCCTTATTGCTGTGTTTTCCTGGTGTGTTACACTAACAGGCATTTGCAGCACTTATAGCGGGCGGAGTGTGCCTCCTGCCCATTATACACCTGAAGCTAGCCCGTATTGCTGTGTTTTCCAGGTGTGTTACACTAACAGGCATTTGCAGCACTTACAGCGGGCGGAGTGTGCCTCCTGCACATTATACACCTGAAGCTAGCCCTTATTGCTCAAGCTTTTTTTCTTTTGTGTTACACTAACAGGCATTTGCAGCACTTATAGCGGGCGGAGTGTGCCTCCTGCACATTATACACCTGAAGCTAGCCCGTATTGCTGTGTTTTCCTGGTGTGTTACACTAACAGACATTTGCAGCACTTACAGCGGGCGGAGTGTGCTTCCTGCTAAATATACACCTGAAGCTAGCCCGTATTGCTGTGTTTTCCTGGTGTGTTACACTAACAGGCATTTGCAGCACTTACAGCGGGCAGAGTGTGCCTCCTGCCCATTATACACCTGAAGCTAGCCCGTATTGCTGTGTTTTCCTGGTGTGTTACACTAACAGGCATTTGCAGCACTTACAGCGGGCGGAGTGTGCCTCCTGCACATTATACACCTGAAGCTAGCCCTTATTGCTCGAGCTTTTTTATTTTGTGTTACACTAACAGGCATTTGCAGCACTTACAGCGGGCGTAGTGTGCTTCCTGCTAAATATACACCTAAAGCTAGCCCGTATTGCTGTGTTTTCCTGGTGTGTTACACTAACAGGCATTTGCAGCACTTACAGCGGGCGGAGTGTACCTCCTCCACATTATACACCTGAAGCTAGCCCGTATTGCTGTGTTTTCCTGGTGTGTTAAACTAACAGGCATTTGCAGCACTTACAGTGGGCGGAGTGTGCTTTCTGCTAAATATACACCTGAAGCTAGCCCGTATTGCTGTGTTTTCCTGGTGTGTTACACTAACAGGCATTTGCAGCACTTACAGCGGGTGGAGTGTGCTTCCTGCTAAATATACACCTGAAGCTAGCCCGTATTGCTGTGTTTTCCTGGTGTGTTACACTAACAGGCATTTGCAGCACTTACAGCGGGTGGAGTGTGCTTCCTGCTAAATATACACCTGAAGCTAGCCCGTATTGCTGTGTTTTCCTGGTGTGTTACACTAACAGGCATTTGCAGCACTTACAGCGGGGGTAGTGTGCTTCCTGCTATATATACACCTGAAGCTAGCCCGTATTGATGTGTTTTCCTGGTGTGTTACACTAACAGGCATTTGCAGCACTTAAAGCAGGCGTAATGTGATTCCTGCAAAATATACACCTGAAGCTAGCCCGTATTGCTGTGTTTTCCTGGTGTGTTACACTAACAGGCATTTGCAGCACTTACAGCGGGTGGAGTGTGCTTCCTGCTAAATATAGACCTGAATCTAGCCCGTATTGCTGTGTTTTTCTGGTGTGTTACACTAACAGGCATTTGCAGCACTTACAGCGGGTGGAGTGTGCCTCCTGCACATTATACACCTGAAGCTAGCCCGTATTGCTGTGTTTTCCTGGTGTGTTACACTAACAGGCATTTGCAGCACTTACAGCAGGCGTAGTGTGATTCCTGCAAAATATACACCTGAATCTACTCCTTATTGCTGGTTTTCCCATCTCCCTGCAGGCCATTAGAATGTCTGAAAGGCAAACAAGGAGAAGCAGATAGTCAGGAGCCAATAAAAGAGGGCAAGCAGGCTCTGTGTCTAGAGACAACAGTGCTGGTCATGGACGCGGTGCATCGTCATCAGCACGTGGCCATGGGACACGCTTGTCCTTCTTTTCGGCAGCTGGACGTGTTGAGCCGCATAATGCCGAAGACTTGGTAGAGTGGATGACCAAGCCCTCCTCATCCTCCTCATCCTCTCTCACCCAGGCTCAGGGTACTGGCAAAGCAGCTGCCAAAGCATCCTCTTCTCTGGTATCAATGTCATCATCAGTCACTCCTTCCCTAGACCCACCATGTCCTCCTGAGGAGTCCCCCGAACTGTTTGAGCACAGTGTTGGGTACATGCTCCAGGAGGATGCCCAGCGTTTCGAAGGCTCTGATGATGATACCCAGCTAGAGGAAGGCAGTAGCGTGAGAGCAGAGAGAGGGGATGCTCAAGAAGGACACCAATCTGGCAGTCATGTTCCAGTAGCTGCAGCATACTGCCAGATTGGCTCCAGTGATGAGGAGGGAGGGGATGATGAGGTCACTGACTCCACGTTGGTGCCTAATAGGAGAGAGGAGGAGGAGGAGGATGAGGAGGAGGCACATCTCCAACGAGGCAGGATACCCTCGGGGGCCAGCGTAAGGGCAGCACACCGACTGAATCACACCGCAAAGCTCCGCCTGTGCAGGGCGCTGCCTCTGCCCGTTATTCAAAAAGTTCTTTGGTGTGGGCCTTTTTTGAGTCGAGTGCATCAGATCGCACAGCTGCTGTTTGCAACATATGTCTCAAGCGTATATCATGTGGCCAAAACATCAGCCGCTTGGGCACCACATGCTTGACCAGACATATGTTGACCTGCCATGCAGCTCGTTGGCAAGCCTACCTTAAAGACCCACACCAAAGAACAAAGCGGACCTCTCCTTGCACCGCATCAGCTGGGATCTCCAACCCCACTATACCTTCAGTCCTCTCTGAAACCTGCACTGAGAGGAATGAAGGTGTAGAATTAGGTGTGTCACAGCCAATTACTTGCGGGCACTCTGCTAGCAGTACACCGACGTCCGATTCTAGCAGGCAAATTTCCCTGCCCCAGCTGCTGGACCGTTGAAAGAAGTTCACTCCCAGCCATCCACATGCCCAGCGGTTGAATGCTAGCTTGGCTAAATTGCTAGCGCTTCAACTGCTGTCTTTTCAGTTGGTAGACTCGGCCCCCTTCCGTGAGTTTGTGCAATGTGCGGTTCCTCAGTGGCAGGTTCCCAAACGCCACTTTTTCTCACGGAAGGCGATTCCGGCTCTCTACCGGCATGTGGAAGGCAATGTCTTGGCCTCGCTGGACAGGGCGGTCAGCGATAAGGTGCAAATTACCGCTGACTCATGGTCCAGCAGGCATGGACAGGGACATTACCTTTCTTTCACGGCCCATTGGGTCACTCTTTTGGCAGCTGGGAAGGATGCAGGACAAGGTGCAGTAGCGTTGGAGGTTGTTCCGCCGCCACGCCTCCAAAATGCTACTACTGGTTGTGACACACCTCTCTCCTCCACCCCCTTCTCTTCTTCTTCCTCCATGGCCTCTTCCTGTGCTTTGTCCTCGGAACCAGCGGTGCTCCGTAGGCGTTCAAGGGGCTTCGCAAGTACGCAGGCAAAAAGATGCCATGCCGTGCTTGCACTGGTGTGTTTGGGGGACAGGAGCCACACTGGGGCAGAGGTTCTGTCTGCTCTGCAGGGGCAGGCCGAGAGGTGGTTGACGCCACGCCAGCTTAAGCCAGGAATGGTGGTTTGCGACAATGGCACCAACCTCCTCTCCGCCCTCTGACAGGGACAACTGACCCATGTGCCCTGTGTGGCTCACGTCCTTAACCTGGTGGTGCAGCGGTTTTTGGGCAGGTACCCGGGCTTACAGGATGTCCTGAGGCAGGCCAGGAAAGTCTGTGTGCATTTCCGCAGATCTTATAATGCCAGTGCTCGCCTGGCTGAGCTGCAAAAGGAGTTGAACCTGCCCAAGAACCGCCTTATATGTGACATGCCCACCAGGTGGAACTCAACGTTGGCCATTCTGCAGCGGCTGCACACGCAGCAGAGGGCCATCAATGAGTACCTGTGCGACTACGGCACCAGGACAGGGTCAGGGGAGCTCGGATTTTTTTCACCACACCAGTGGGGCATGATCAGGGATGCATGCACTGTCCTGGCACCATTTGAGGAGGCCACGAGGATGGTGAGCAGTGACAGTGCATGCATCAGTGACACTGTACCTCTTGTCCACCTGTTGGAACATACGCTGCGTGGAATAATGGACAGGGCACTTGAGGCAGAACAGAGGCAGGAAGAGGAGGACTTCCTTGCCTCTCAAGGCCCCCTTTACCCAGACAGTGTTCCTTCTGTCCCACCCATCGCACAGGAGGAGGAGGAGGATTGTGTCAGCATGGAGGTGGAGCCTGGCACTCAGCATCATCAGCAGCAGTCTTTTAGCGATGATTTACAGTCCCAAGAAACCCGTGGACTTGTACGTGGCTGGGAGGAGGTGGCTGCGGATCATGTCGTCCTTAGTGACCCAGAGGACTCCGGACCGAATGCCTCAGCTAACCTACGCTGCATGGCCTCCCTGATCCTGCAAAGTCTGCGGAAGGATCCTCGTATTCTTCGGATCAAGGAGAGGGACCATTACTGGCTGGCCACTCTCCTTGATCCACGGTAGAAGGGTAAGGTTGCAGACCTTATCTTACCATCGCAGAGGGAGCAGAGGATGAGACAACTCTGGGAGGCCTTGCAGAAAGGTCTGTGCAACGCGTTCCCAGAGACTGGGAGGTTACAAACTCCTGGTCCCGGACAACGAGTTGCTGAGGCTTCGGTCAGTCAAAGAAGGAGCGGTGGGGAAGGTGGCCGTCTGACCGATGCGTTCAGACAATTCTTTAGTCCGCAGCCCCAAGGTATGATCGGTTCCAGCAACCATCGCCAGGGTCTGATATACATGTTGCAGGAATACCTAGGGGCAAGGTCAGACTTGGTCACCTTCCCCACCGAAAATCCTCTGGCTTACTGGGTTTTGAGGATGGATCACTGGCCAGAGCTTGCACAGTATGCAATTGAGCTACTGGCCTGTCCTGCATCCAGCGTTCTTTCAGAACGCACATTCAGTGCTGCTGGAGGATTTGTCACGGATCACAGGGTGCGCCTGTCCACCGACTCGGTTGATCGACTGACCTTCATAAAGATGAACCAGTCTTGGATCACCACCAGCTACCAAACACCTGAAGCTGATATAACAGACTAATTTATTTTCAAATGTCACATCCCTTCAAGACTGATGCTGATGCTGAGTGACTGTCCTGTTATGTTGACTGACTATCCTCCTCCTCCTCAATGATCCGATTGATGATGATAGCTTGGAAGAATATTTTTGTTTCTGGGTGCCGCCACCAGTGGCTAAGGCCCAATGTTTCAGCCCCTGTTTAACAGGGGCATGTAATTACAATTTTTTATGCAATGCTTTGCAGCAGGGCTCATTCCTGCACTCCAACTAGAGTATCTGGGAGAGATTGCAGTGTCGTGGCACCAGCACCAGTGCCTAAGGCTCAATTTTCAGCCCCTGTTTAACAGGGGCATGTAATTAAAAAAATGTATGTAATGCTTTGCAGCAGGGCTCATTCCTGCACTCCAGCTAGAGTATCTGGGAGAGGTTGCAGTGTCGTGGGACCAACACCAGTGCCTAAGGCCCAATTTTTCAGCCCCTGTTTAACAGGGGCGTGTAATTACAATTTTTGATGCAATACTTTGCAACAGGGCTCATTGCTGTGCTCCAAGTACAGTATCTGTGAGGGGTTGCAGTGTTGTGGCACCAGTGCCTAAGGCCCAATTTTTCTGCCCCTGTTTAACAGGGGCATGTAATTACAATTCTTGATCTAATAATTCACAGCAGGGCCCATTCCTGCGCCCACCAAGAGTAACTGTGAGGCCTTACAGTGTTGTGTCAACACCACCACCACCACCACCAAAGGCCCAATTTTTCAGCCCCTGTTCAACAGGGGCATGCAATTACAATTCTTGATCTAATAATTCACAGCAGGGCCCATCCATGCGCCCACCAAGAGTAACTGTGAGGGCTTACAGTGTTGTGTCAACACCACCACCACCACCAAAGGCCCAATTTTTCAGCCCCTGTTCAACAGGGGCATGCAATTACAATTCTTGATCTAATAATTCACAGCAGGGCCCATCCATGCGCCCACCAAGAGTAACTGTGAGGGCTTACAGTGTTGTGTCAACACCACCACCACCACCACCACCAAAGGCCCAATTTTTCAGCCCCTGTTCAACAGGGGCATGCAATTACAATTCTTGATCTAATAATTCACAGCAGGGCCCATTCATGCACCCACCAAGAGTAACTGTGAGGAATAACAGTGTTGTGGCAACACCAACATGTAAGGGGCAAATTTCAGCAGAGTATATACGGCAGGCCCCTACTTTCAAACATCCAACTTACAAACGACACCTACTTGCAAACGAAAGGAGACAACAGGAAGTGAGAGGAAATCTACCCCTAGGAAGGGAAATTCTCTCCTGTAAGAGTTAATGTGGGAAAATAGGTGTCTCCTCTCTACTGATGCTTTATCACCAATCCTTGTTTCAATAAGAACCCCACTTTTCAAAAACATTTGTCATTGGGACGGAAAGTGAGGTGAAATGTTCTGAACAGGGGCACAGACAGCAAAACAAATGTTACAGGGGTGATAACCCTTCCCTATGTTTTCCAAAAAGCTTAAAAATCTATTTTTTGGCTGGAGCTACACTTAAACAATGTACCTGTTCAAAATTACAAACAGATTCTACATAAGAACAAACCTACAGTCCCTATCTTGTATGCACCGCCTGTATACGGCTGTTCAGAGTATATAGGGCCTTTTTTTAATTTGGGTGCGGGGCTCCCCTTAATATCCATACAAGACCCAAAGTGGCTGGTAGTGGGCTGTGGGGGCGGGGGTACCCATGCCATTTTTCTCAATGATTTTCATCTATATTGCCGGGACCAGATATTACATTAAAGCCGCAAGCAGTTTTAAATGACTTTTTTCCTTTAGAAATGTCATTTTGTGCAGGGACAGTTCTAAACACGGGAAACATGTGCCCCTTCACAGGCATACTATAGACACCCCCCAGGTACGATATTTAAAGGAATATTTCACTTTTTTTCTTCACTTTAACCACTTAAGCCCCAGACCATTTTGGCTGGTTAAAGACCAGGCCCCTTTTTGCGATTCGTCACTGCGTCTCTTTAACTGACAATTGCGTGGTTGTGGTTCCCCTTAATATCCGTACAAGACCCAAAGGGGCTGGTAATGGGCTGGGGTGGGGGGGGGTGATGGGCTAGCTATGCCATTTTTCTCAAAGATTTTCATCCATATTACCGGGACCAGACATTACATTAAAGCCGCAAGCAGTTTTAAATGGCTTTTTTTTTCCTTTAGAAATGTCATTTTGTGCAGGGACAGTTCTAAACACGGGAAACACGTGGCACTTCACAGGCATACTTTAGACACCCCCCAGGTACGATATTTAAAGGAATATTTGACTTTCTTTTTTTTCACTTTATGCATCATTAAAATGACTGCTCCTGAAAAACGGCCGTTTTTAAAACTTATTTTTGCATTGATACATGTCCCCTGGTGCAGAACCCGGGTTCCCAAACCCTTTTTAGGACAATAACATGCATATTAGTCGTTATAATTAGCACTTTAGATTTCAAACGTTTGCATCCATTGTATTTAATAGGGTTCTAACGTTCGTGCAAACTTTCGGTCCGTTCGCGGGTTCTGGTGCGAACCGAACCCGGGGGTGTTCGGCTCATCCCTACTACTCAGTGGGCTTGTGCAATCGAAATTCGTCCGAATTTAGCAACTTTCGGACATTCGGAAGCATTCGAATTTCCCAACAAAGCAATTATGAATAAAACCGAATCCGAAATAAATTATATCGCAAATAGCGAATGCCCGAATGTCTTCGGCATAATTCGTTATGAAAAAAGTTACGAATGTTTGAATCCATTCGAAGCACAATAACACTCTGCTCTGCTCTCTGCTTCTCCCTCACCGTGCTGAACTCCCTCTCAAAATGGTGTACAGGGGCGGAGGCTATAGCCGCATGTAAAAAACGAAAGTAAAATACAAGATTTTGAATCGTTACAAATAACCGCTATGTATTTAGAAAAGTACAAATCCATTCGAAGCACATTAGGCATAATAGGCAGCGTCATTGTGAGAGAGACACGGAAAATTACGAATCAACGAACACAAAAAAAGTAACGAAAGTAGGAGTTGTGTCCAGAGTCAACGAAAAACAATGTACTCTACCGAAAGTACGAATTATAAATCAACTAAAAATAAGGCTTACATTAATACGAATCATTCAGATTCAACGAAAAATGTCGCTTGCGAAAATACGAATCACGTAGTCCGAACACGAAAAATCCTGTCTAGCAAAATTACGAACGATTACGAATCAACAGGACCGAAAAGAAACGAACCGAAACTAAACCAGTTTTTCCGTTGTGCACAAGAAACAAACCGAAACTAAACAAATTTTTCCGTTGTGCACAAGTCTACTACTCAGTATCCTCCTAAGGGTCCAAGAGTTTTTCCTGATTCTGACACTCCTGAACCTATGCAGGTGGATGCTATTAAACGATCTATTACTACTCAGGAGAAAGAAAGACGACGTTCAGAGAACTTATGTCTTTACTGTGGAGACTCTGGACATTATGCAGTTAATTGTCCCAATAAATTTAAAAGAACAATTGCAGCAACGGATGTTACAGTATCTGAACAAATAAACTTAATTTCTCAGTCCATCTCTCCTTTGATTCAGGAAGCAAATAAAGTTAATTCTTTATCAACTAATTTTACCATCCCAATAAGGCTTATCGTTGAAGGCAATGAAATACCTTGCTCTGCTATGCTGGACTCAGGGGCCGGGGGAAACTTCATGGACATCGAATTTGCCCAAAGTAATAATATTCAAATAAGAAAATAAACTCGCCCCTATTAATATGGAAACTGTGAATGGCTCGCCTATGTCTTCAGGACCAGTTACCCACAAGACCATCCCACTTAAACTCCTAATCGAGACTGACCATCAGGAGACTATCAGCTTTGAGCTGATCACTTCACCCAAGTTCCCTATTATCCTAGGTATTCCTTGGTTCTCTATCCATAATCCCTCCATCAACTGGGAGACACGTTCTTTAAGCTTTACATCTGACCATTGCAAAAAACATTGCAAAGAATCTTATCAAATAAGCCCTCCACCAACCCAAGATTTACAACCAGTTTTGGCAACTATCAAGTCATACGACAAGCTACCTCCACAATATCTTGAGTTTCGGGACATTTGTGATAAAAAGAACGGAGATCAGCTGCCTCCTCATCGCTCTTATGATTGTCCCATTGAATTGCTTCTAGGGGCAGAAATACCATTTGGGCGCCTTTTATTCTTTATCAGAACCTGAACTGAAGGTGCTCAGGGAGTGGATTAATGAGAATCTAGAGAAGGATTTTATCAGACACTCAACCTCTCCTGCTGGGGCAGCCTTATTCTTCGTGGTGAAAAAAGTACTCCACCCTGCGTCCGTGTATTGACTACAGAGATTTAAATAGGATCACAATTACGAATCGCTATCCACTCCCACTGATTCCAAAAAAACGCTTGAGAGACTCCACTCCGCCAAGCTCTTTACCGAATTAGATTTACGGGGGGCATACAACCTTGTCTGCATTTGTCCAAAACAAAAATTGCCGCTCCAAATAGACTCACCCCAGCAACAAATACCTCTCCAGGAACCAAGGGTGCTGGCAATGCACAAGGCAATGAGGAAAAAATGAAGAAGTCTGGATAGCCGCACTCCAATCCAACGTGGCTTTTATTGGAAAAATAAAATAAAATAAAACAGGCACTACATGTCACAGCAACGGGGTAACAGGGACAGCTAACGCGGTTCACACTTATGAGTGCTTACTCATAGCTTTATTTTATTTTTCCAATAAAAGCCACGTTGGATTGGAGTGCGGCTATCCAGACTCCTTGTCCGCATTTGTCCCGGAGATGAATGGAAAACTGCTTTCAGAACCAGATATGGACATTTTGAGACTTTGGTCATGCCCTTTGGGCTTTGCAATGCTCCTGCAACTTTTCAACATTTTATTAATGATGCTTTTTGACATTTGCTTGATCAGTTTGTAATAGCATATTTGGATTACATTCTCATTTTCTCTGATACTTTGGAAGAACACTGCAAGCTTGTCTGTATTGTTTTTGAGAGATTAAGGCAGAATCAACTTTACATCAAACTAGAGAAATGCGAGTTTGAACAAACTCAGATACAGTTCTTGGGATACATAATCTCTTCTGAAGGGGTAAGCATGGATCCTGATAAGATCAAAGCAGTGGTGGATTGGCCTGTCCCTAGGAATGTTAATGAGATACAGCGATTTGTTGGATTTGCCAACTTTTACAGAAGATTTATAAGGAATTTCTCCAAGGTAATTGCTCCAATTACACAGCTGACAAAGAAAGGGATGCCCTTTTTGTGGTCACCTGAGGCACAGGCTGCCTTTAGTAAACTGAAAACTCTCTTCACTTCTGCACCATTACTGGTACATCCAGATCCAGAACTACCTTTCATCCTAGAAGTTGATGCTTCTAATTCTGCTGTGGGAGCTATCCTTTCTCAGCGAATTGGAGAAAAAATGCAGCTTCATCCTTGCGCTTATTTCTCTTGACTGATGTCTTCAGCCGAGAAGAATTATGACATTGGAAACAAGGAGCTGCTGGCAATTAAGGAAGCATTTTCTGAGTGGAGGCATCTGCTGGAAGGGGCTAAGCACCCTGTAACCGTTCTCACCGATCATAGAAATTTAGAATTTATTAGGTCTGCTAAAAGGTTGTCATTTAGACAAGCACGTTGGACCCTTTTCTTCTCCAGGTTAAATTTTGTTATCTCATACCGCCCTGGGTCAAGGAATGGTAAGGCTGATGCCCTATCACGGATGTTGCCTGGGCCTCTCCAGGAAAGCAACTCTGAATGTACAATCCTGTCTCAAAAGAACTTTCTAGGGGCCACGAGTTCAAAGACATTTCTTAATCTCCTCAAGGAGGGGTATGAGAATGACCCGCTTCTTAATAATCCTCCTAAAGACATAAACCTCAAGTAGAACAGTGGTTTTTGGACTCAAGCGCATTGCCTCTATGTAGCCAGGTTGACCTGTGTGAATACCTGCTCTGCTGCAATAGCTACTGGCCTCTGAGCCTGACTCCAGACTGTGACAGGTGTATAGTATGCTTGTAAAGCAGCGCTTGTTTCCATTGCTTAGAACTGCCCCTGCACAAAGTGTAATTTCTGAAGGAAAAAAAGTAATTTAAAAGCACTCGCGGCTAAAATGAATTGTCATATCCCGACAATACAGAGAAAAGTAATTGATAAAAATAAAAAAAATGCGTGGAGGTCCCCCCAAATTCCATTACCAGGCCCTTCAGGTCCCAAAAAAACAGCAGTTTTTAAAAAAAAATTGCATTCAAGGGGCTTCGCAAGTACGCAGGCAAAAAGACGCCATGCCGTGCTTGCGCTGGTGTGTTTGGGGGACAGGAGCCACACTGGGGCAGAGGTTCTGTCTGCTCTGCAGGGGCAGGCCGAGAGGTGGTTGATGCCACGCCAGCTTAAGCCTGAAATGGTGGTTTGCGACAATGGCACCAACCTCCTCTCCGCCCTCCAACAGGGACAACTGACCCATGTGCCCTGTGTGGCTCACGTCCTTAACCTGGTGGTGCAGTGGTTCTTGGGCAGGTACCCGGGCTTACAGGATGTCCTGAGGCAGGCCAGGAAAGTCTGTGTGCATTTCCGCAGATCATATAATGCCAGTGCTCGGCTGGCTGAGCTGTAAAATGAGTTGAACCTGCCCAAGAACCGCCTTATATGTGACATGCCCACCAGGTGGAACTCAACATTGGCCATGCTGCAGCGGCTGCACATGCAGCAGAGGGCCATCAATGAGTACCTGTGCGACTACGGCACCTGGACAGGGTCAGGGGAGCTTGTTTTTTTTTCACCACGCCAGTGGGGTATGATCAGGGATGCATGCACTGTCCTGGCACCATTTGAGGAGGCCACGAGGATGGTGAGCAGTGACAGTGCATGCATCAGTGACACTGTACCTCTTGTCCACCTGTTGGAGCATACGCTGCGTGGAATGATAGACAGGGCACTTGAGGCAGAACAGAGGCAGGAAGAGGACTTCCTTGCCTCTCAAGGCCCCCTTTACCCAGACAGTGTTCCTTCAGTCCCATCCATCGCACAGGAAGAGGACGAGTAGGAGGAGGAGGAGGATTGTGTCAGCATGGAAGTGGAGCCTGGCACTCTGCATCAACAGCAGCAGTCTTTTAGGGATGATTTACAGTCCCAAGAAACCCGTGGATTGTACGTGGCTGGGAGGAGGTGGCTGCGGATCATGTCGTCCTTAGTGACCCAGAGGACTCCGGACCAAATGCCTCAGCTAACCTACGCTGCATGGCCTCCCTGATCCTGAAAAGTCTGCGGAAGGATCCTCGTATTCTTCGGATCAAGGAGAGGGACCATTACTGGCTGGCCACTCTCCTTGATCCACGGTACAAGGGTAAGGTTGCGGACCTTATCTTACCGTCGCAGAGGGAGCAGAGGATGAGACATCTCCGGGAGGCCTTGCAGAAAGGTCTGTGCAACACGTTCCTAGAGACTGGGAGGTTACAAACTCCTGGTCCTAGACAACGAGTTGCTGAGGCTTCGGTCAGTCAAAGAAGGAGAGGTGGGGAAGGTGGCCGTCTGACCGATGCGTTCAGACAATTTTTAAGTCCGCAGCCCCAAGGTATGATCGGTTCCAGCAACCATCACCAGCGTCTGATATACATGGTGCAGGAATACCTAGGGGCAAGGACAGACTTGGACACCTTTCCAACCGAAAATCCTCTGGCTTACTGGGTCTTGAGAATGGATCACTGGCCAGAGCTTGCACAGTATGCAATTTAGCTACTGGACTGTCCTGCATCCAGCGTTCTTTCGGAACGCACATTCAGTGCTGCTGGAGGCTTTGTCACGGATCACAGGGTGCGCCTGTCCACCGACTCGGTTGATCGACTGACCTTCATAAAGATGAACCAGCCTTGGATCACCACCAGCTATCAAGCACCTGAAGCTGATATAACAGAATCATTTATTTTGAAATGTCACATCCCTTCAAGACTGCCTATGCTGATGCTGAGTGACTGTCCTGTTATGTTGACTGACTATCCTCCTCCTCCTCAATGATCTGATTCATGATGATAGCTTGGAAGAACATTTTTGTTTCTGGGTGCCGCCACCAGTGCCTAAGGCCCAATTTTTCAGCCCCTGCTTAACAGGGGCGTGTAATTACAATTTTTGATGCAATACTTTGCAACAGGGCTCATTGCTGTGCTCCAAGTACAGTATCTGTGAGGGGTTGCATTGTTGTAGCACCAGTGCATAAGGCCCAATTTTTCAGCCCCTGTTTAACCACTTAAGCCCCGGACCATTTTGTAGCTAAAGGACCAGAGTTGTTATCAGAATTTTGCACTGCGCTGTTTTAACTGGAAATTGTGCGGACATGCAATGTTGTACCGAAACGAAATTTGCGTCCTTTTCTTCCCACAAATAGAGCTTTCTTTTAATGGTATTTGATTGCCTCTGCGATTTTTATTTTTTGCGATATAAACGGAAAAAGACTGAAAATTTAGAAAAAAAATATTTTCTACTTTTTGTTATAAGAAAAATCGAATAAACTCAATTTTAGTCATACATTTAGGCCAAAATGTATTCAGCCACATGTCTTTAGTAAAAAAAATGTCAATAAGCGTATATTTATTGGTTTGCGCAAAAGTTATAGCTTCTACAAACTAGGGTACATTTTCTGGAATTTACACAGCTTTTAATTTATGACTGCCTATCTCATTTTGCATTTTATACACAACATTAAGAAGCTTACATCCACTCTTCTAACCACTTGAAGACAAAGCCCTTTCTGACACTTTTTGTTTACATGAAAACATATTTTTTTTGCAAGAAAATTATGTTGAACCCCCAAACATTATATATTTTTTTAAAAGCAAAGGCCCTACAGATTAAAATGGTGGGTGTTGCATTTTTTTTTCCACACAGTATTTGCGCAACGATTTTTCAAACGCATTTTTTTGGGAAAAAATACACTTTTTTTAATTTTAATGCACTAAAACACACGATATTGCCCAAATGTTTGATGAAATAAAAAAGATGATCTTAGGCCAAGTACATAGATACCAAACACGACATGCTTTAAAATTTTGCACAAACGCGCATTGGGGACAAACTACATACATTTTTAAAAGCCTTTACAGGTTACCACGTTAGATTTACAGAGGAGGTCTACTGCTAAAATTACTGCCCTCAATCTAACCTTTGCGGTGATACCTCACATGCATGGTGCAATTGCTGTTTACACATGACGCTAGACCGACGCTTGCGTTCGCCATTGCGCAAGAACAGGGCAGGACAGGGGTGTTTTTTTTTTTTATTATTAATTTTGCTTTTTTATTTTATTTTTAAACTGTTCCTTCCATATATTTTTTTTTATCATTTTATTGTTATCTCAGGGAATGTAAATATCCCCTATGATAGCAATAGGTAGTGACAGGTACTCTTTTTTGAAAAAAACTGGGGTCTATTAGACCCTAGATCTTTCCTCTGCCCTCAAAGCATCTGACCACACCAAGATCGCTTTTTATATCCGGGGGGGTCATTCCCTCCCACTGCTTGTAAAAGCAGTCCAGAGGCTAATTAGCCACTAGGATTGCTTTTACATGAAAGCCGGCTGCTGGCTGAAAAGAATGATACCAAGATGATATCTAAACCCGCAGGCATCAATCTGGTATAACCATTCAAAGTCCAGCAACATGCTGGTTCTTGTTGGACATGTATTGTAATCTTTTTTTTCATGCAGCCTGTTGGCTGAACGAAAAAAGAGATTGATCGGTGCGTATGCCCACCATTAGAATACTACCCTTCATCCACCCACTTCTAATGATGGGCATACATGCACCATTTATATATGCCGAAGCATGGGGGCATCCTCCCGCAAAAGTTATGCCGCACACACATGGTCGGACTTTTCCACGGGCAAGCCTCCGTCGGAATTTCGACCGTATGTATGCGGCATTAAAAGCAAAATCGCTCCTCCGCTCCTCCACCCCCATGCTTCGGCATATATGCTTTTTTTTTTAACTGTGGTGGTGAAATCACCTCCTACAGCACTGGAGTCACAGGGATCAGGCCTGTCTCTGCGAACCCTGCAGTTATGTGTGTTGTGTTTTGTAAGTGACAGTGATCGATCGATACTGCACTTGGGTGGCCTGGGCTGGACGGAGGGGCAAAACGCAGGTGCTAGCGGGTATCTGGGCTGATCCCGCTAACACTGCGTTTTTGGAAACCCTAAATTGCTGGGGACGCTAGTATAGATCTGATCAGATCAGATATTGATCTGTTCAGATACTATACCACTAAGGGAGGTGTATGCTTCACGCGTGGGTGTTAGCGTTACTGGCACTAACCTGACGCTGCCTGGGGTGTGATGCAGACCCTCTCTGACGCTGTCTGTCTGGGGGGGCCTGGGGGGGCGATTTATGTACCTATGTGTCCTGGTGTCAGTGTAGTGTTAGTGCACTAACCTGACATCTTCTCTCATGCGGCGCTCGGTATATGTGAGCGCCGCATGAGGGATGACATCACTTCCTCCTGCCTGTGTAAACATTACACAGGCAGAGGAAGCATTTGATTCGCCGGGAGCGATCGCGAGGGGGTGGCCAGAATCGAATGGCGGCCCCCTCATCACGGATCGCTCCCGAAGTGATCCTGGCCACCCACTGTACCGGAGGGGAGTCCGATCGGACCCCCCACCCATACGAAGGCAGTCACGTACCGGCACGTGATTGTGCCTGTCCCTGCCATTCTGCCGACGTATAATCACAGTGGGCGGTCGTTAAGTGGTTAACAGGGGCATGTAATTACAATTTTTGATGCAATGCTTTGCAGCAGGGCTCATTCCTGCACTCCAACTAGAGTATCTGGGAGAGGTTGCAGTGTCGTGGCACCAGCACCAGTGCATAAGGCCCAATTTTTTAGCCCCTGTTTAACAGGGGCGTGTAATTACAATTTTTGATGCAATACTTTGCAACAGGGCTCATTGCTGTGCTCCAAGTACAGTATCTGTGAGGGGTTGCAGTGTTGTGGCACCAGTGCCTAAGGCCCAATTTTTCAGCCCCTGTTTAACAGGGGCGTGTAATTACAATTTTTGATGCAATACTTTGCAACAGGGCTCATTGCTGTGCTCCAAGTACAGTATCTGTGAGGGGTTGCAGTGTTGTGGCACCAGTGCCTAAGGCTCAATTTTTCAGCCCCTGTTTAACAGGGGCGTGTAATTAAAATTTTTGATGCAATACTTTGCAACAGGGCTCATTGCTGTGCTCCAAGTACAGTATCTGTGAGGGGTTGCAGTGTTGTGGACCCAGTGCCTAAGGCCCAATTTTTCAGCCCCTGTTTAACAGGGGCATGTAATTACTATTCTTGATCTAATAATTCACAGCAGGGCCCATTCCTGCGCCCACCAAGAGTAACTGTGAGGGCTTACAGTGTTGTGGCAACACCACCACCACCACCAAAGGCCCAATTTTTCTGCCCCTCTTCAACAGGGGCATGCAATTACAATTCTTGATCTAATAATTTACAGTAGGGCCCATTCATGCGCCCACCAAGAGTAACTGTGAGGGCTGACAGTGTTGTAGCACCAGCACCACCACCAAAGGCCCAATTTTTCCTACCACTGTTCAACAATGGTATGTAATTACAATTCCTGATATAATAGTTCACAGCAGGGCGTTCCAGTGCCCACCAAGAGTAACTGTGAGGGCTTACAATGTTGTGGCAACACCGACACCTAAGGGGCAAATTTCTGCAGCGTATATACGGCAAGCCCCTACTTTCAAACATCCAACTTACAAACGACTCCTACTTGCAAACGGAAGGAGACAACAGGAAGTGAGAGGAAATCTACCCCTAGGAAGGGAAATTCTCTCCTGTAAAAGTTAATATGGGAAAAAGGTGTCTCCTCTCTACTGATGCTTTATCACCAATCCTTGTTTCAATAAAAACCCCACTTTTCTAAAAACATTTGTCATTGGGACGGAAAGTGAGGTGAAATCTTCTGAACAGGTGCACAGACAGCAAAACAAATCTTACAGGGGTGATAACCCTTCCCTATGTTCTCCAAAAAGCTTAAAAATGTATTTTTTGGCTAGAGCTACACTTAAAAAATGGACCTGTTCCAAATTAGAAAAAGATTCTACTTAAGAACAAACCTGTCTTGTTTGCACGGCCTGTATACTGCTGTTCAGAGTATATAGGGCCTTTTTTTTAATTTTGGGTGCGGGGTTCCCCTTAATATCCATACAAGACCCAAAGGGGCTGGTAGTGGGGTGGGGGGGGGTGGGGCTGGTAGTGGGGTGGGGAGGTACCCATGCCATTTTTCTCAATGAATTTCATCCATATTGCCGGGACCAGACATTACATTAAAGCCACAAGCAGTTTTAAATGACCATTTTTTTCCTTCAGAAATGTCATTTTGTGCAGGGACAGTTCTAAACATGGGAAACACGTGGCACTTCACATGCATACTTTAGACACCCCCAGGTACGATATTTTTTCACTTTATGCATCATTAAAATGACTGCTCCCAAAAAAAGTCTGTTTTTAAAACTTTTTTTTTGCATTGATATATGTCCCCTGGGGCAGAAGCCGGGTCCCCAAACCCTTTTTAGGACAATGACTTGCATATTAGCCATTATAATTAGCACTTTTGATTTCGAACGTTCGCATCCATTGTATTTAATAGGGTTCTAAAGTTCGCGCAAACTTTCGGTCCGTTCGTTACATAGTTACATAGTTAGTCAGGTTGAAAAAAGACACAAGTCCATCCAGTTCAACCATAAAAAAATATATATATATATATATCGTACAATCCCATATACCCAATTCTATACCCACAGTTGATCCAGAGGAAGGCAAAAAGTTCTGGTGCGAACCGATCCGGGGGGTGTTCGGCTCATCCCGAGTGTAAAAACACACATCCCTGTTCTGAGAGGAGAGGAGATGCAGATCGTGGGTTCCTACAAGCTGGGAACCATGATCTGTCATATCCTAAAGTGAGTCCCCTTCCCCTACAGTTAGAACACACATTAGGGAACACAGTTACCCCCTTGATCGCCCCCTAGTGTTAACCCCTTCCCTGCCAGTGACATTTACACAGTAATCAGTGCATTTTTATAGCACTAATCGCTGTATAAATGCCAATGGTCCCAAAAATGTGTCAAAAGTGTCCGATATGTCTGCCATAATCTCGCAGTCCCGATAAAAATAACCCTTCCATCAAAGGGGATAGATGCCTTCAGATGGCCTCCTGCTGGAACCAATTAGCCAGAGAGTCCAAGCGACAGGTATTACAGCTACGGCTGACGCGTTGCGAGGGAGAACCCTCTTCATCAGAGCCAAAAAGTAATAGTAAATGGACCCCTCTCTGGACATGCTTAAATCCATGTGTAGGTGGGCGTGAGTGGTCATCTGTCCACAGCACCACCCACCACGGGCCACTCCTCCTCTCACCCAAAAGGCATGCCAATAGACCTTAACCCCTCACTAACCGCACTGACAACAACTGCTATACCCATCTAAATGTTGTATGTCATATTGTATTGTACAATACTGTACAATGCAAGTCATCAATACTGCTTAAAAAACCTTTTGCTAAGGAATCTCTTCTAAGTTGTCTCTCTTCAATGGACAATACCATTCTCAAAATTTGGAAAGCACCAGAGGAGGAGTGGCCCATGGTGGGTGGTGCTGTGGACAGGTGAACACTCACGCCCACCTACACATGGATTTAAGGATGTCCAGAGAGGGGTCCATTTACTATTACTTTTTGGCTCTGATGAAGAGGGTTCTCCCTCACAATGCATCAGTCGTAGCTGTAATACCTGTCGCTTGGACTCTCTGGCTAATTGGTTCCAGCAGGAGGCCATCTGAAGGCATCTATCCCCTTTGATGGAATGGTGTATTTGCCTATTATTATACTTGCTTTGTGAGTATTCATGATCTTTTAAATATGCTTTTAATAAACCTAGCCATTGGTAATGCACTAGGTCGGTGCGCCTGTGACAGGGGTCACTTGGGGCACAGGGGGAATGAGAACCCCACCATGATCTGTGATAGTCATATTCAATGCTGTATATACATGGTATATATTGGGTGTATATTGGGTGTGGGCTGTTGTGTCCTAATTGCTGTAATGAGGTGGGGGGTGATTACATTCTACTGTCTAGTGTGGCTTGTGGTAATTAAGTCTGTAATTATAGGTATTGTACTCTAGCAGACAGACTGGCTGGGGAACACAAAGGGTCATGCATAATCATTTAAACTGAAAAGGGATTAGATAACAAACTCACCTATTGTCTCTTAAGAGATGTCCAAATAATGTGCATAGTAGGAGACATTATGGCTAGCCTAAATGTCCTGTGTCCGAATCATTAGCTGTAGCTAATTAGCTCATGTAAATTGGGTCTGGTCAAAGGTGTATTATGAGAGGAAAATCAGAAGCTTCTCTCTGTGTGTATAAAAGTTGTAGTGTTTTGCAATAAAGAGTCAGTCTAGTTGGAAAGATACAGAGCGTTCGTCTTGTATGTTTGGAAGGATCAATCCTATGGGAAGCGGTCGCCTGACTGTGGAGGATCGGCAGTGGATGTGTGTCCAGGGAGGGAATATCCTAAACGGCGTTAACCCCTTTCATACATTGGGGTGCTGTTACATTGGTTGGCAGCGGTGGGATTATCCCTCCAGTTACTGGGACACTCCAAACCACCACAGTGAATGACCAGCTATGCAGCCTGCAGGAAAGCCACGCTGAAAGACCTGCTTGAGAGCCGTGGAGGGACCAGTGGGACAAAGAACAAGGCCACCTTGATCAGGGAGCTAGCCGAGATGGATCAGAGGGATGGTGATGCAGGACCCTGGTAAGTTGAAGACTTGTTTCAGCAACGAGTTCGAGAGCGGTTGGCATTATATGGTGCTAACCCATCAGAGACCGCCATACAGAAAGCCATTAAAGACATCCAGCTGCAGGATGAGTGACAAGAGAAAGAACTAGAGCGACAAGAGAGAGAACGAGAGCGGCAACATGAGCAGAGAATGGCGGAAATACGGCAATCGGAGACAACACCTAAAGATGCAGCGCCTTTCCGTAGGTTGCCCTTTCGGGCGTTCAAACTGTTTAAGGAAGGAGAGGAGGAAATTGAAGCGTTCCTGCAGGACTTTGAGAGACTATGCCAGATACATGAAGTACTGCCCCAAGATTGGGTTGCCTTACTGGCAAGTAATTTAACGGGCAGAGCGGCGGATGCGTATCGGGCCCTGGAGGAAGCTCTGCTAGCCCGATTTGCCATTACACCCGAAGCAGCCGGATTAAGTTTCGAGAATCCCGGAAACAAACCCACATAATATACGTGGCGTGGGCACATCGTCTGCAGTGAAACCTTAAGGGCTGGTTCCCGGGAAGCCACGCTCATACCATAGAGGACATCACCCAGCTAGTACTCTTAGAACAGTTCTTTAACCACACCCCCCCGGTACTACGGGATTGGGTGCGAGATAAGCAACCACGGACTGTACAGCAAGCGGCTACATTGGCCGATGGACTCTCGAAGGTCAGGCGGAAGCGAGCGCTATCCACTATCTCGGCCCAGTTTATCAGCCTCTAACCCAACTTCAGCACCAACCCCAGCGGCCACTTATCCTCAGCCGCCCAGGTTCAACTCTCAGGACTACGCATAACCCATCAGGTGTTTCGGATGTAAACAGCTAGGGCACAAAAAGCCAGACTGTCCGTTGAATCCAGCCATCCAGTCCCAGTCATGGAGACAGCCAGCAAGGGGGAGCCCCCGCACACCCATGCCTGCGGCCCACTGCGTTGAGGAGGAAGAACATTGGGGCGTCCTGCACGAGGCTGATCCAATACAAGCAGCTAACCGGGACAACCGGCAACAACACAGGCAGACTGTCTGGGTTAATGGAACGGTAGCCGATGGCTTACGTGAAAGTGGCGCTACCATGACCCTATTACAGAAGAACCTCATCCCAGAGAGCCAACACACCGGAGACACTGTAACCGTAAGAGTAGCGGGAGGTACCATCTTCCGGTTACCCGTTGCCCGGGTTCACCTGGATTGGGGGGTTGGTTCGGGACATGTGAATGTAGGGGTGATGAAGGATTTGCCAGCGGATGTACTACTGGGGAATGATTTGGCCCCCCTCCTTTCTGCTTACGCCCCGATGGGCCCCGATGAAGTCAACCCTGTGACTACCCGTGCCCAGACACGTACTGCTGGAACCGGCCCGCTTGCTGCTGAGACCCAGGTGAGACTATCTTCCCCGACACGTAACTTAGATCAGGCGCTCCTAGGCTGGGATACCCCAGAAGCATTCGGGAGGGAAACTCGGGAGGACCCGACCTTACACAAGTATAGGGCTAAGGCAGATACTCAGGAAAGGGGAATAGATGGGGAGCTTTTTGAATGGGTGGGGGATAGACTGTATAGGATCCCTAAGCCATCACAGAGAAGTAAGGCACCTTCGCAGAAACGACAGCTGGTGGTACCTAAGAAATAACAGCTGGAGATTCTGCGAATCGGGCATGATGTGCCGCTAGCAGGACATCTAGGGTTCCGTCGCACGGCCCATAGGATTACACAGAATTTCTTCTGGCCCAATTTTAGCCAGGATGTGCGACAATACTGCAAAACGTGTGACACATGTCAACGGATAGGTAAGAGGGGGGACCACCCTAAGGCTAAACTCATGTCCATGCCTATTATTGGGGAGCCCTTTTACCGCATAGCCGTTGACATTGTGGGTCCCCTAGCCCGGCCTAGTCCATCGGGGAAGAAGTATATTCTCACCGTGGTGGACTACGCCACCCATTACCCAGAGGCAGTAGCTATGTCTAACATTGAAGCAGAGACAGTAGCTGATGCCCTGGTTAAGATTCTTACCAGAGTGGGGTTCCCTAAGGAGATTCTCTCTGACCAGGGAACCCAGTTTACCGCGGTGCTCACCCAGCAGTTGTGGAAGGTGTGCAATAGTAAACCCTTGCTGAGCTCACCTTACCACCCCCAGACTAATGGTCTCTGTGAACGCTTTAACGGGACCCTCAAGCAAATGCTAAGGACCTTTTCGGACGCTTGCAGAGACTGGGAGAGATTCCTGACTCATCTGTTATTTGAGTACAGAGAGGTACCCCAGGAATCTACTGGGTTCTCGTCCTTCGAGTTACTCTATGGGAGAAGGGTCCGCGGACCCCTCGATCTCGTCAGAGGACACTGGGAGGGAGAGACAGAGCAAGAAGGGACCCCCATAGTGCCCTACATTCTGGAACTCAGGGACCGCATGGAGCAACTGTCTCTGATGGTAAGGGAGAATCTCCAGGCGGCCCAGGGAAGACAGAAGAGATGGTACGATCAGGGGGCCCGACAGCGTATCTTCCAGGGTGGGCAGAAGGTCTTAGTGCTCAAGCCTGTGAAGACCAACAAGATGCAGGCATCTTGGCAGGGCCGTATAAAGTAGTAGCCAGGTATGTGATACTGCCTACGTTATTGCCAGCTGTGCAGATGAAAGAATCCAGTGAACCTTTCATGTGAACATGCTGAAGGAGTATCAGGAACGGCAGGAGGATGTTGCTGCAGTATGTGCCCCTGCTGCGGAAGACTCAGAAGGTTTACCCCTCCCTGACTTACTAGAGAGAGAGCCCCAGACTGACCTCATTAGCCTTGTACAGCTAGGAGACCGGTTAAGCCCCACAAAGAAGGAACAGGCTAAGTGGCTTCTGTGGGAGAAACAGGCGACGTTCTCCCAAAAACCGGGCTATACGACCCTGGCTGTGCATAAGGTAGAGACCCCTGGACAAGCACCCCTTCAACAGCCCCCCTACCATATCCCTGAAGCAGTCCGAGGAGAAATGCGGAAGGAGATACAGGAGATGATTCAGTTAGGAGTCATTGAGCCTTCTGACAGCCCTTGGGCCTCGCCTGTAGTCCTGGTGCCCAAGAAAGACGGAACTACCCGATTCTGCGTGGACTACAGGCGACTCAATGAGAAGACCACCACCGATGCCTACCCGATGCCCAGGGTAGACGAACTGCTGGATCGTATAGCCAGGGGACGTTATTTAACTACAATAGACCTGTGTAAAGGTTATTGGCAGATCCCCCTGGCCGAGGATGCTAGCCCCAAGTCGGCATTTGTTACCCCATTTGGCCTGTACCAGTCTAAGGTCATGCCATTTGGGGTGAAAAATGCCCTGGCCACCTTCCAACGTATGGTGGATAGGCTCCTCGATGGCTTCCAGGATTTTGCATGTGCATACCTGGATGACATTGCGATCTACAGTGGGTCTTGGGAGGAGACCCTGGTTCACGTAGGAGTGGTTCTGGACCAAATTTGGGCCACAGGCCTGACCTTGAAACCAGACAAGTGCCATCTAGGTATGGCGGAGGTGCAGTACCTGGGACACCGAGTGGGGTGTGCGAACCAGAGACCAGAGCCAGCCAAGGTAGAGGCAGTAGCTAACTGGCCCATGCCCCGTACTAAGACCCAGGTATTAGCCTTCTTGGGGACTGCAGGGCACTACCGACGTTTTGTCCCTAATTATAGTGCTACCGCCAAACCCCTGACTGACCTGACAAAAAAGAATTTACCTAGGCAGGTCCTGTGGTCTCCAGCTTGTGAAACCGCGTTTCTAGCCCTCAAGCAAGCACTTGTAAATGCCCCTGTCTTGGCTGCCCCAGTACCTAACAAACGTTTTCTTGTCCACACAGATGCTTCCATGTTTGGACTGGGGGCTGTGCTGAGCCAAGTTGGGGAGGATGGAGGAGAACACCCTGTCGCATACCTGAGTAGAAAGCTATTACCCCGGGAAGTGAGCTATGCGGCAGTGGAGAAGGAGTGTTTGGCCCTGGTCTGGGCCCTTAAAAAGTTGAACCCTTACTTGTACGGACAGGAATTTTCACTGGTCACCGACCACAACCCATTGGTCTGGCTTAACCGGGTCTCAGGAGACAATGACAGGTTGCTGTGGTAGAGCTTAGCCCTACAACCTTACAACTTCACCATCAGCTACCGACCCGGTAAGCAAAATGGCAATACTGATGGGTTGTCCCGGCAAACAGACGTCATCCCGGGCTCCTAGTGCAATGTTGATGGGTTGTCCAGACATTAGAGGAATGGAACTATGGACTAACTTCGGAATCAACCCGTCTGGGGTCTCCTCCTGTGTTAGTCTCCTGCCGAAAGGGGAGATGTGTGACAGGGGTCACTTGGGGCACAGGGGGAATGAGAACCCCACCATGATCTGTGATATTCATATTCAATGCTGTAAATACATGGTATATATTGGGTGTATATTGGGTGTGGGCTGTTGTGTCCTAATTGCTGTGATGAGGTGGGGGGTGATTACATTCTACTGTCTAGTGTGGCTTGAGGTAATTAAGTCTGTAATTATAGGTATTGTACTCTAGCAGACAGACTGGCTGGGGAACACAAAGGGTCATACATAATCATTTAAACTGAAAAGGGATTAGCTAACGAACTCACCTATTGTCTCTTAAAAGGTGTCCAAATAATGTGCATAGTAGGAGACATTATGGCTAGCCTAAATGTCCTGTGTCTGAATCATCAGCTGTAGCTAATTAGCTCATGTAAATTGGGTCTGGTCAAAGGTGTATTATGAGAGGAAAATCAGAAGCTTCTCTCTGTGTGTATAAAAGTTGTAGTGTTTTGCAATAAAGAGTCAGTCTAGTTGGAAAGATACAGAGCGTTCGTCTCGTATGTTTGGAAGGATTAATCCTATGGGAAGCGGTCGCCTGACTGTGGAGGATCGGCAGTGGATGTGTGTCCAGGGAGGGAATATCCTAAACGGCGTTAACCCCTTTCATACATTGGGGTGCCCTTACAGTGCCCTCTTTTTTTCTTTTACATTTTAGTCCTAAGAATACCAATTATTCTGAGGAGGGCAGCAAGATTCCTGGTCATTCCCTTTCCAACGGAACACTCTGGTTGTGTCACTAAGAGACCAAGCTTCCGAGCGCAGGAGACTGTTTGTTTGTGTTTCAAGGAATGTGGCATGCCATTGTATAAACCAAAGAGACCAAACTATCACCCATTAACACAGTACTCATTGTGAAGTGCAGCATCAACCATTTGATACTGCACTTCAGCTGCCAGGTATACCAGAGGTGACCACACTATAGCCTAAGATACAATGAATATAGTCATCGGCTGTTATGACTTTGAACTCGTAGCAATGAGGTTTGTCTATAAATAGGGTCATGAGAGGATAGGACTGTCCCTGCTGGTTACAGATGGACTGAAGTGTTTAGCTACTGCCTCTACCCACTGGCCAATGAGGGTGATTCTCATAATTCTATTGACCCACATGCGACTGTCTTTACTCCTCCCTCCAATTGTCATTTTTATGTACCCCTGTGCTTGCGCCCATGGAAATCTGCGGTACAGATCTGGCCTTTGTGGGAATTTTAGCTATGTCTCTACTGAGTAGTCAGTTAAATACAATATATAAGGCCTATAAAAAAAAGCCTGGCAGGGACTGCATAAACAGCCATGCTTACCTGTATCTCCGAGACAAGCAGAGAAATTGACTGCTACCTTTAAATTGTCACTGCCTTTAAGTTACCACATACACACTGTATCATATTGCTTGCACAGCCTGATAAAATAGTTGCCATATTTTTTATGTGAATGAGGCCTGATAGTCAATCTACCTGTGATCAAGCAGTAATTGTCTTTAAATGTTTAAACAGTATTTTACAGCATACAAAGCGTGTCAAGTCCATTCAGCTCTCTTTACTGTAAGAAGTCAAATTGTTAACTGATGTAACAGCTGTTATTAATACTGACCCTTGAAGCCTTTATTTTAATTAAAAAAAAAACATAAAGTATTAAAAAGACAGGTACGATTAGTAGATTTCCTATGATTGAACATAAACATTTATTTTGTAAACTAATTTTCAGATTTCCGCTAATAAACATTAAATAAAAATCCTCCAGTGCTAATTACACAGTCAGCTTAGACACACATTGTCAAGTACTATCAAAGTACAGCTGCTGTACTACAATTAAATAACACTGAGACAGGAGACAAAACTGACAGATATCACTTTTTTTTTTAAGCTGTTGCAATACATCTCTTCTTCAAACTGAATAGGAATTCCAGACATCAAATTATGTTTAAATTGAAGAAATCTGCATGCTGTAATGATCCTTGTGGGGGTTTTTTTTGACCGTAAGAGGACCATGTGGATTGAAATTCTATTCACTGTGTATATTGATGATTCATTTTTAATGCTTGCTATTTTGAGAACAAATTTGCAGAGTGAATGCCTTAAGCATTATGCAATCAAACAGCCTTTGTCCCCACTTTCATCAGTCATATCGTTAAAGAATGCTTTCTCTGAAGCACAGTGCTGGCCTTGGTCTAAGGGCAAGGTGTTCTTGAATAATGGTACAGTTCTAAATTGAAATTTTAGTCATAAGCAGATTCTGAACTTGGGTAAAACATATACACAGGGTACAAACGGAAAAAAAAAATCTTCACTATGTTCATCTAAAGGATGTTAAAGTGTTAAACCGCCCAATTGTTGAGTATATCGAAGCAAGGATTGATATTCTTTGGGGCCTATCTGTGACCAGGACTCCTAGAACTGAATTTTCTAGCCTTCTTTTTTAGAGTACATTCTCTATATAATAAACAGAAAAAACACATATACACAATAAATAATATATATATATATATATATATATATATATATATATATAAGCAGCGCTAATTAAGTGCAAGCTGTGGGGGAGGGGAAACAGTTTCAGACAGGAGTGAATCTTAAGGTAAAAAACACACAGTATCTCATGGATAAGTCTGTAATAGGAGGTGATGAGAAAAAGCAATCTTCTTAATAGAGCCGCAATGCTCTCATTCTGCCACCAACACCACCACTCGTGAAGAGAGGAAAACTGGGGGGCCGTGAGACCTCCCCTATGATAGAACTCTTACCAAACGGCGCTGGATCAAAGGCAAAAACAAAGTGGCTACAGATCTCCTCCTCTCTCAGATAGCGGATATCATCAGACGGGATGCTCACATGTGTGTAAGAAAGAAGATCCACAATAGTGTAACTCCACAAAAACACAAGTTTATTGTTCCCCAATAACTCCCATAAAAACCGCACTTACAATATATAAAGAATCATAATACATTACTCGATCATGGACGCTGCTGGAACCACGAGATGTCAGAGCTGTGTCTCCGTCCTAACTTCCCTGCGTTCCCTGCTCCGTTCAGCTGACGTACATGTGCGATGACCAGCGTCGTGACGTCACTATGATATGCAGTCACTGTATCTAACCCAGACACGTTTCGTCAGTAATAGACATCATCTGTGGGTGTGGACATGATTCTTTATATATTGTAAGTGCGGTTTTTATGGGAGTTATTGGGGACCAATAAACTTGTGTTTTTGTGGAGTTACACTATTGTGGATCTTCTTTCTTACACACATGTGAGCATCCCGTCTGATGATATCCGCTATCTGAGAGAGGAGGAGATCTGTAGCCACTTTGTTTTTGCCTTTGATCCAGCGCCGTTTGGTAAGAGTTCTATCATAGGGGAGGTCTCACGGCCCCCCAGTTTTCCTCTCTTCACGAGTGGTGGTGTTGGTGGCAGAATGAGAGCATTGCGGCTCTATTAAGAAGATTGCTTTTTCTCATCACCTCCTATTACAGACTTATCCATGAGATACTGTGTGGTTTTTACCTTAAGATTCACTCCTGTCTGAAACTGTTTCCCCTCCCCCACAGCTTGCACTTAATTAGCGCTGCTTATATATATATATATATATATATATATATATATATATATTATTTATTGTGTATATGTGTTTTTTCTGTTTATTATTTTGCCTGTCTATGGACAGGAACTAGCAGCAGCTTTTTTCCTTCATTGGTAGTAGGAGGGAGGTGTTTTATAGCACAACCTCTTGCAAGTGTTTTTTTCTTTCACCGGATTTCTCTTTTTCCTCCTGGAGCGCTCGATTGGGAAGGGCTATACGTTTGTTTGCTTAATACATTCTCTATATGTTCCTATGGAGTATATGTGCCATTGGTGGGCATTAGGGAGGAGCCGAACACCCCCCAGTTCGGTTCGCACCAGAACTTGCGAACAGGCAATAAATTTGTTCGAACATCCGAACACCGTTAAAGTCTATGGGACTCGAACATGAAAAATCTAAAGTGCTAATTTTAAAGGCTTATATGCAAGTTATTGTCATAAAAAGTATTTGGGGACCTGGGTCCTGCCCCAGGGGACATGTATCAATGCAAAAAAAGTTTTAAAAACTGCATTTTTTTTTTCGGTAGCAGTGATTTTAATAATGCTTAAAGTGAAACAATAAAAGCAAAATATTCCTTTAAATTCCATACCTAGGGGGTGTGTATAGTATGCCTGTAAAGCAGCGCTTGTTTCCCGTGCTTAGAACTGTCCCTGCACAAAGTGTCATTTCTGAAGAAAAAAAGTCATTTAAAAGCACTTGCGGCTATAATGAATTGTCGGCTCCCGGCAATACAGAGAAAAGTCATTGATAAAAAAAATAAAAAAATGTGTGGGGGGTCCCCCAAATTCAATTACCAGGCCCTTCAGGTCTGGTATGGATATTAAGGGGAACCCTGCGTCAAATAAAAAAATGGCGTGGAGTTCCGCCCAAAAATCCATAGCAGACCCTTTATCCGAGCACGCAACCTGGCAGGCCGCAGGAAAAGAGGGGGGACGAGAGAGTGGCCCCCCTCCTGAACCGTACCAGGCCACATGCCCTCAACATGGGGAGGATCCCATGTTGATGGGGACAGGAGCCTCATCCCCACAACCCTTGCCCGGTGGTTGGGGGGGGTCTTTGGGCAGGGGGCTTACCAAAATCTGGAAGACCCCTTTATCAAAGGGGACCCCCAGATCCTGCCCCCCCTATGTGAATTGGTAAGGGGTATATTGTACCCCTACCATTTCACAAAGAAAGTGTAAAAAATTGTAAAAAAACACACAGACACCATTGGGAAAAGTCCTTTTATTAAAAATAAAAAATAAATTAATAAAAGGTTCCAGCGGTGGTAATCCACTCTCGGTATCCTGCGATGGGTGATCTCCTCTCCGGGGTCCAGCGATGGATGATCTCTCCTCTCCGGGGTCCAGCGATGGATGATCTCTCCTCTCCGGGGTCCAGCGATGGATGATCTCTCCTCTCCAGGTCCAGGCTCCAACGATGATGTCCAGCACAGCGAGGAACAGCACATGGTCCTCTCTTCACCGGAGCGGGAATGACGCAGCTTCAGCCAGTGACAGCTCTTAAGTAGCTGAGGGCGGGGCCACCCATCACGTGACCCCATCCCCCTCTGACGCAAGGGGAAACCCGGGCTTCCCCAGTGATGTGCGGGTGACCGCGCCCCCTCTGATGTAACGCAGGTTTCTGTTGCCAGGTTGTGTGCTCGGATAAAGGGTCTGGTATGGATATTTGGGGGGAACGCCAAGTATTTATTTTTTATTTGATGCAGGCTTCCCCTTAATATCCACACCAGACCTGAAGGGCCTGGTAATTGAATTTGGGGGACCCCCACGCATTTTTTTTTATTTTTATCAATGACTTTTCTCTGTATTGCCGGGACCCGGAAATTTGTTATAGCCACGAGTGCTTTTAAATTACTTTTTTTCCTTCAGAAATGACACTTTGTGCAGGGACAGTTCTAATCACTGCTACTGAAAAAAAGTTAGATTTTAAAACTTTTTTTTGCATTGATACATGTCCCCTGGGGCAGGACCCAGGTCCCCAAACACTTTTTATGACAATAATTTGCATATAAGCCTTTAAAATTAGCACTTTAGATTTCTCCCATAGACTTTTACAGGGTGTTCCGCGGCTTTTCGAATTTGCCGCGAACACCCCAAATTGTTCGCTGTTCGGCGAACAGGCGAACGGGCAATGTTCGAGTCGAACATGAGTTTGACTCAAACTCGAAGATCATCCCTAGTGGGCATTGAAACGATAGTTTAATGTGTATTTAAATGGTGTATTTAGCTGTTTATGGAAGTTCTGATTTAACCCTTTTGCTGCCAGGCCCTGTGCTCCATAAGGTCCCACGCAAATGTTTATCAAAACAATGTTTTTACAAAAAATTCACTAAAATCATGATTAGCAGATAAATACACAGCAAATTTTACAAAATGCCTACTAAATATAAAAGCTTAACCTTTATTGAGTTAATAAATAACAAATATTTGTAAATTTTACATTGCGCCCTTTAGCAAAATTGTGAAAATCTAATGTACGCAAAAATGTAAATATACAAATTTCTCAAAAAAAATGAAGGTTTTAATTTTTCCCTTTACAGCTTTCAGAATTTGTGAAAGACCCCCAAAATGATATATTTTCCTAAAGCATGTGACCTCTACAATAAAAAGAAGGTGCTACTGATTTTTTAGACCCTGCAGTATTTGCGCAAATGTTTATCAAAACAATATATTTGCAAAAAATACACTAAAACCATTAGTAGCAAATAAAAACAGCCAATTAATAGGAGAAAAGCTCACAATAGCCAAAGCATGAAAGCAGCCAAAAACTTGCATAATGGCAGCTAGGAGAAAAATATTGGGGATAATGACCTAAGAAAAGCTAGCCTGTATCCTGGTAGATACAACCCAGAATTTTGAAAAGATTTGGGAACCCTGGGCTTTTCTTTGTGAGAATTTCCCTTATCCCTGGTGTTCAGCCAAGTCTACACCCATTCGCATTTCAAGGTTAGGCACATACCCCTCTCCCATCTCTCTTCCCCCTTTAAGCTTTTCTTTCCCTCTCTCATCTAACTTCTGATACTATTACGCCTGGAGATGACCCAAGATGTACCTCATGTCCCAAGTGGATGTGGGACTGGAGAGGGCAAGCGAGATGGTCATCAGTGCTGTCCAGATGGTTAGGCCTCCGAAACTGGGCTGTTTCTTTGTCCTTGGGATGGGGATGTAGGGGCGGTGGGGGGACTCCTCCACCGGCACAGAAAGATCCCAATAGGGGTGCTGGGGCAGAGAGGATCCTGTATTCTGCCAGGAAAGACCATATTAACAGTTGCATGCATAATACTGTTTTTTTTGTGTTTATAAAACCTTAATGGTTACAGGACACTATGAGCACACACAAGCTGGGGATCACCAGATCGTTGATATTGAGGCATTGTCAGACCATGTAATTGGGTTTATTTCAGACCAAACCTTATTGGCAATCAAAGAAGCTGAAATAAAACAAATTGTTGAGTTTGCTGTTCTTTATTAAAGTTAGCTACACGGAATGCAATCTACACAGAAATGTTTAGCATGAGATTTAATAAGTGAGCATAGTGCTGGTGCTCCATATTTGCTAATAAAGTTGGATAACATCTGCTAAGCATATAAAGAAATTATGAATTTCAGTTATTGGAATTCTAAATAGTAGACTATGGAATTAAAGTGCAAAATTAAAGTGCAAGTGTAAGGCTGTACAGTAAAACACACCACAAAGCAGGGAGAAATAGGCATACGGCTTTAAAGGCTTTTGAGGATGGGCATCAACACCTAGTAAATGTAAGTGTATTAAGGGCCAGTTCTCGCCATAGAAACACAGCCTAGATGCTTTTCTGCATGCACGTTTTTGGTGCTTTCCAGTGCATTTTTGATTAGTTTTTGGTGCCTTTTTATTCATTTTATGCAAGTGCCTTTTTTCTCCTCTTTTTTCGTCACCTTAACCACTTCAGCCATGGACCAATTCGCTGGTCAAAGACCAGGCCACTTTTTGCGATTCGGCACTGCGTTGCTTTAACTGACAAATGCGTGGTCGTGCAAAGTGGCTCCCAAACAAAATTGACATCCTTTTTTTTCCCACAAATAGAGCTTTATTTTGGGGGTATTTGATCACCTCTGTGGTTTTTATTTTTTGCGCTATAAACATAAATAGAGCGACAATTTTGAAAAAAATTCTATATTTTTAACTTTTTGCTATAATAAATATCCCCAAAAAATATATAAAAAAAAAAAAAATTTCCACAGTTTAGTCCGATATGTATTCTTCTACATATTTTTGGTTAAAAAAATCACAATAGGCATTTACTGATTGGTTTGCACAAAAGTTATAGCTTCTACAAAATAGGGGACTGTTTTATGGCATTTTTAATAATAATTATTTTTTTACTAGTTATGGCGGCGATCTGCGATTTTTATCGTGACTGCGACATTATGGCGGACACATTGGACACTTTTGACAACATTTTGGGGCATTGTCATTTTTACAGCGATCAGTGCTATAAAAATGCACTGATTACTGTAAAAATGACACTGGCAGTGAAGGGGTTAAACTGTAGGGGGCATTGAAGGGGTTAAGTGTGACCTAGGGAGTGTGTATAACTGTTAGGGGGCGTGGCTTGGCGTGACATGTCATTGATCGCTGTTCCCGATGACAGGGAACAGACGAACACTGACAGTGTCACTGAGAAGAACGGGGAGATGTTTGTTTACACTTACCTCTCCCCGTTCAGCTCTGTGACCCAATCGCAGGACACCGGTGGCGATCGGGTCCGCGGGTCCCGGCTCGCATCTTAAAGGGGACGTACCTGTACGCCCTTATGCCCAGCCGTGCCATTCTGTCGATGTATATCATTGTGCGGCGGTCCTTAAGTGGTTAAATAAGGACATGTGTGTTCCAGTGAGTATTTGGTGCATTTAGGTGCGTTCCGGTGCATTTTTATGCATTTTACCATGTTCCAGTATAATTCAGTGCAGAAAAATTCAACATGTTGTACTTTTTTTTCTGTAGCTGGAATGCACTGGAACTGACTGCACTGGTATGCCATTGAAAACCATAAAATCTTCTATCCATGCATTTTTGATGCAAAAAAAAAAGCACTGGACTGCATGTGTTGTGAGCTGTTCCCCAAAATAAAAATACAATTATAGTATTTAGACAATGTTAGAGTTGCTTTCACATTTTTGCATTTCTGTTTTAACATATTTACGACTTAATTAGGTAATTTAGATTCCTGCAATAAAAGAGTTGTATTTTAAATGATGTGTTAATTAGTAAGCTGGTTAAAAAATGCCTAGATACAAAGTAACGATTTGTATTAAAATGTTGAGGAGTTGTGGAGTTGAGGGCTGATTCTATGATTAACTAGAAGTATACATAAATTGCCCATTTAGTTCATGATAAGACTTGAACATAGGTAATTTAGATTTCTTCAATAAATTAGTTGTATTTTACATTTTGTGCTAATTAGTATGCTGGTTTAAATGCCTAGATACAAAGTGAAGGTTTGTATTGAAGAAGTGAGGAGTTGTGGAGTTGTGGAGCTGAGGACTGATTCTACCATTAACTAGAAGTACACATAAATTGCCAATTTTTTCATGATAAGATATGAACACATCATTGTATGAGTTTTAGATAATACGAGGACTTTCTGTAGTGTTTACTGGTCTAAGGAATCTTCCAGTGTTATGGAAAATTTCTGTCAAAAATAAGACAACTGGTGATTTTCTGCTGTTTGGCATGGCTCATAGAAGTTAAAAATGTTAGAAAAGTGAAGTGCCCATACATTCACGGCATTCATTGCATACATTCATATCTTTATGCAATTAAAAATGTCCCTGAACTTTGCTGGCATATGGAAAACTGCTGTTGCCAAAAATGTTAGCAATGAAAAATATGCAAGCGAAAAAACGGCATATGCCATTGTTTGTCTGAAAAGCTGTCATGGAAACCAAACCACATTTGCTGAATGAACAAAAGATAAAAGTACTGAATTGACTGACGCATATCAGCTTCTTACAGTATTCTAAGCTCAATGAAAATGAAATTTATTGTATGTGGATTCAAGAAAGAAGTATGTCATTCGAGAAAGGGTTATCTGATTCTGTCACATGCAATTGTTTATTAATCAGATGTTATGCATGTATCATCTGAGCAATATGTAACATCTGGGCTAACTTTTTATATATATATATATCTTGTAAAGATGTCTTCTCATATCCCTTTTAAAGTGTTACCAAACCCTTGTTTCTCTTTCGTTCATGGACTGACACAGCCTTGATCTTGACAAAGTGGGTATTAGCCTTCCTTCAGGAGTGACTAGGCAGAAAGTGTTAACAACTTCAAAGCTGAACAACCCCGCCCAGGGGGCAGTCCTACTGGCTATATCCCCTCAGCCTGCACTAAGCAGATCAGTTTTTTCTGCCTAGCTAAGGAGAAGACATGGCTCCCTTCGGGCCCATAGGCCTGGGTTTTTTTTGTTCCAGATGGAAATTGTATTATTTTTTATTTTTTTTCCTGTGATCTTCGATCAACTGCCGACTGGGTGACAAGCTGGATCCCAGATCCTTGTAGTCCCCCCAGTTTCGGCCATCGAGCATGTGCCGACCGTAGCTACGCGCTGGATAGTCCACGACATGCCCGTCGCTCTACGGGTGGCCATGAGCTATACGCTCCAGGGCATGCATACGACCGGTCTATAGGGCCGAGTCGCAGCAGCAGGGCCGACAGTCCCCTCCGTCACCATGCGGAAGGTGGTCTGTCTGGGATGCTTCCAGCACAATCCACGCAGGAAGGGTAAGTAGTAATCCCCTGCTTCAGCAGGAAGACAAAGCTGGGCATTCCTGGAGAGGTGAGTGAGAGGTTCTATCCTTCCCTTCCTCCCTCCCTTCCTTCCCCCCTCCCTAGGCTCTCTGAGCCGGCTGCTGGGGCGGGGGGTTCACCTGGGGGGGCTCCACCGGTGTGGGAACTGTGCATGTATGTCCGCTAGATTAATGTTATGAGCTGCCATGAAAAAAGTTTGCTTACCTGTGTGTTCTGTTCCATGCTGTCGGCAACCAGTTTGCTGGTGATCCATGCTGTGTTTGGCCTCTAGCTGTGTGGCAGCCATGTTCTTGTGGTCTCCGCTGTGTTTGGCCTCTAATGGCCACTTGGCGGACATTTTTCTTGTGCTCCATGCTGTGTTTGGCCTCTTCTGCGCTGGCGGCCATATTTTTGTGGTCCGCACTGTGTTTGGCCTCTAGCTGCCGCTCGGCGGACATTTTCTCATGGTCCACGCCGATCAAATAGCATGTAAACGGCGCAAGCCTACAAACACACGCTGCAGAGTCTTCAGACTGATGGCTGACAAGGAGGCAGCTCTACTAAGGAAGCAGACGGCAGCCGTACTACTGTTCTAGGGTGGTGAGTCCTCTGAGGGGGAACCCCTCGTCTCTGTCCCAGCTAGGAGGGTGGGCTGTTGGTACCTTGAACTGGATTCCTTGTGTCAGGTGCGTTGGTCAGCATGACATCAGAAGCAGATGCTTCTCCCCCTGATACACCTGAATTGGCATCTGGTGCTTTTGCACCCACTGTGTCAGTAGATGTTAGGTCGGCGTGGGAACACGGGGGGTAAACGGTGCCACCTCCCCCCGCCATCTTCTGGGGATAACTCTGATGTGGAGCCGGGCCCAGCTACGGCTCATGGCCCTGGTTCTGACACATCAGAGGATGCGGACCATGGCCGGTCGGACAGTCCGGGTCCGGGTCACCACGTTATAAGGCTCTGATAGGTGACCCTATCACCGCAGTGTGGCATACTCTAAAGATAGAGGAGCCTGCAGAAACGCAGAGGCGTCGGTCCCTTTCGGGTTCCGTAAAGCCGACCCGCACTGCTAGGGTGTTTCCTTGTGCGTCTTATATAGACAAGCTTCTATACAAGGAGCGGGACAAACCACAAAAGGTTTTCAGACCCCAAAAAGTTTGGCGGCGCGTTACCCTTTTGAGGAGAGTTTCCTGAAAAGATGGACCTCTCCTCCGATAGTGGACCCTCAGGTGTCCAGATTAAACAGGGTAGCCACAATTCCGGTGGAAGGGGCTCCTGCTTTCAAGAAATCTGCGGACAGGAAGGCTGAAGCGGTCATCCGCTACCTATATGGCTCGGCTGTGCGCCCAACGGTGGTTGGGACCCTGGTGTCTCAGATACTCTCTGAAGGGGCAAAGATGCTGCTCCATGGGTTTAAAGCACATGAGGCTCCCTCGGATGAAGGGGCTATGGCCGACCAGTTGATACTGGGCCTTAAAAATGTCTGCGAATCAGCCTTGGACACTATTTTTCTGCTGTCCAGAGCCTCAAGCTATGAGGTGGTGTTACGCCGTCTGCTCTGGCTAAAAGGTTGTTCGGCGGACCAATCTTCCAAGAAGGCCCTGATGTATTGCCCTTCAAGGGCGACAGACTTTTTTGGAGCATCCCTGGATGACATTATTAAATATGCCACAGGAGGTAAGAGCATGCTGCTCCCACAATCCAAAAGAGGTAAGGAGCCACGCCATTGGCTAGGGCCCTCCTTCACCGCAAGCAAGCGGTTTTTTTTGTCCGCCTAGTGCGGCAAGTAAACGTTCCCAGGCCGATAAAGAGTCTGCTGAGGGACAGAAACGTCCCTGGTTTTGCAAGCCCAACAAGCCTGCGAACAAATCTACGTCCGCAAAAAGGTCTGTCCCCATCCATCTCTCGGGTAGGGGGACGTGTTCGTGAATTTGCAACCTGTTGGACATCTCAGATCCCCGACAGGTGGGTTTGCGAAGTAGTTTCCTCAGGGTACAAGATAGAGTTTCTCTCTTGCCCTCCGAACAGATTGTTATTTTCTCCTTTCCCCTCCAACCTCCAGCTTCTGCCGACTCGTCGGGAAGCCCTATATGGGGCGGTTCAAGACCTGCTGATACGCGGGTGATAATTTCTGTTGCAGTGCAGGAACGGTTTCAGGGGTTTTACTCAAATCTGTTCGTAGTCGCAAGAAGGAGGGGGTTCATCCAATCTTGTATCTCAGGGCCCTCAATTGCTTGTGAGGTACAAAGATTCCGGAGGGAGTTCGCTCTGTTGAAGGATGCATACTTGCAGGTCCCCATAGGCACCAGGCATCAGACATGTCTGCGCTTTGCAGTCGGGGAAGACCACCAACAAGTGGTGGCGACCCCCTTGGCCTGGCATCAGCACCAAAGGTGTTCACCAAGGTGCTCGCCCAGATTCTGGCCCTACCAGGACAGCGTGGCGATATTCTTCTGAGGGCCACCTCAAGCTCAGAACAGAGGTGAGCATGTCTATAACCTGTCAGACCCTCCGATACTTGGTTGGGTGCTGAACACAGAAGCCAGTATTGGTACCGACTCAACTCCTAGTGTATTTGGGGTTGATTCTGGACTCCTCAGAGGCAAAAGTTTTTTCTCCCTAGGGGAAGGTTGCAGACCCTTCAGAATGCGGTGCGGCAGTTGACATCCCAAAGATGGTCGTCACTCCGCTTTTGCATGCGAGTCCTGAGCCTCATGGTGGCCTCCTTCGAGGCGGTACCATATGCGCAATTTCACACGCGAGTGTTACAGAAGGAAATTCTGTCCAGATGGGACAAGTGCCCATCATCCCTTGATTGTCAAAGCCGGGTGAGCCACCTAGTAAGGACCTCACTAGTTGGTAGCTGACATCACCGCAAGTTGCTCCTTCCCTTTCATGATGACGCCAGCCTTACCGGTTGGGGGGGAGTCTGGGGGGTTCAGACGACCCAGGGAGGAATCCCACTTGCCGATCAATGTCCTGGACCCCGAGCGATCAGGCTGTGCCTCTCCACATGTTCGCAGAGGCTACAGGGGCGTCCAGTCAGGATCCAGTCGGACAACGCCACGGCGGTGGCGTATGTCAACCATCACGGAGGAACAAGAAGCTCAGTGCAGCATCGGAGGTCGCTCACATCCTAAGGTGGGCAGAAAGGAGAGTACCGGCCCTGTCGGCCGTATACATTCCGGGCGTAGAAAACTGGCAGGCTGAGTCGCCAGATGCTGGACCAAGGAGAATGGTCTCTACACCCGGAGGGGTTTCAGCTCCTTTGCCAAAGGGGGGGGCACGCAAGACGTAGAGCCTGGCTTCTCGACTCAATCGGAAGGTATTGAGGTTTGTGGCCAGGTCAAGAGACCCATGGGCAGACGCGACAGATGTGTTGGTGGCACCGTGGAGTCAGTACCGGCTAATTCCCTCTGAAACTCCTTCCTCATCTGCTTCGCAGACTGGAGACAGAGATGATTCCAATGATCCCAAATGCTCTTGATTGGCCTTGGCGTCCTTGGTACGCCGATCTAGTGCGTCTGGTAGCAGACGCCTCTTGGCACCTACCGCTAAGAAAGGACCTGCTGTCGCAAGGTCCTATACGCCATCCTGTTTTACAGTCACTGTCTTTAACGGCATGGCTATTGAGACCCATGTGCTAAGATACCGGGGCCTGTCAGACTCTGTGATCTCTACCATGAGGAGTGCTCGGAAATCGTCCTCCAAAAGATTTACCATCGTACTCGGAAGACCTACATATCCATCTGGAGGAAATGAGGTGGCATCCGCGTGCTTATTTGGTTCCAGAGTCCTGCTGTTCTTACAGCGTGGGGCGGACAAAAATGTTACTTTAAGTACAATTAAGGGGCAGATATAGGCCCTGGCTGTCTTTTTTCAACAATCCCTGGTGGCTCACTCTTTAGTGAGAATGTTTGTACAGGGGGTTCGGCATGCGGCCCCTCCGGTCCGCCCTCCACTACCTCCGTGGGGCTTGTATAGCAGACGTCCCTTGGCTTCTACCGCTACAAGAGGACCTGCTGTCGCAAGGTCCCATACGCCATCCTGCTTTACAGTTAAGGGCTTTAACGGCATGGCCTCTAGGTGCCTCATAAACCACCATTTTAGAACATTAGGGAGATTCCCTTGTTGACACTTACTCAGAAAGTGGTCCTTTTGGTGGATGTTACGTCAGTTAAGATGAGTTTCTGAGCTGGCAACCTTGTCATGCAAGGCTCCCTATCTGATCTTCCACAAGGATAAGGTGGTGCTGCGTCCGCAGCCTTTTTTTCTTCCTAAGGTCGTTTCAACCTTCCATCTCAAGAAAGACATTGTACTGCCATCCTTGTGTCCTCATCCGTCGAATCCTAAGGAGACGACGTTGTATTTCTTAGACACTGTCCGAGCTCTGAGAGCATCAAGCGTCTGTTTCCCAGGTGTGTAAGGCAGTGACCTGTCGTCCGTTCACACTTTCACTAAACTTTACAAGTTGATGTGTGTGCATCTTTCGGATGCTTCTTTCGGCCTCAAGGTATTGCAGGCGGCCGTTTGGAGTTACAACTCCTCAGTGAGGAGCTCTGTTTTGTTTTGGGGTGAAGTTGTTTTAATGCTGTTCCCACCCCTCGTTTTTGACACTGCTTTGGGACGTTCCACTTTGTCAAGATTAAGGCTGTGTCCATCCATGAACGAAAGAGAAAAGAGGATTTTATTATAATGACCGTAAAATCCTCTTTCTCTGAGTTCATGGACGGACACAGCACCCACCCCTCCTTTTTAAGTTTGTACTGCTTTTGACGAACTGATCTGCTTAGTGCAGGCTGAGGGGATATAGCCAGTAGGACCGCCCCCTGGCTGTTCAGCTTTGAAGTTGTTAACACTTTCTGCCTAGTCACTCCTGAAGGAAGGCTAATACCCACTTTGTCAAGATTAAGGCTGTGTTCGTCCATGAACTCAGAGAAAAGGATTTTACGGTGAGTATAAAAATCCTATTTTTTTAAATTTTTTTACAGTAAAATAACAAACATGTGTAGCGGGTACTTGAATTTAGGGGAGGCATCTGGGTGGTAGTGTAACCCAGATGCACAGATTGCTAGGGTATCCGAGACTTTTTTTTGGTTCTTGGAGGACTCTGGTGGTGTGAGGTTCCTTGCGGCCCACGGGTGGCGCTGTTGCTCTGGGCCGGGGCTGAACTCACACTGCAAGACTGTACCTTTTTGTCCTTTCCTGGAGCTGGTACAGCGGGGTGGGGAACCCGCTGTGACGCAAAGGGAGAGGGGATAAAAGACGCGGACGCCTTTACCACAGGGTTCAGGTTCAGAGTTCTAGGTCCAGAGTTGGAAGACGCAGCCGCACCCGGGCACCTTCGGCCTGGGTGCTGGCGTTCCGGGCCTAGGTGCCCTTGATCTGGCCGGAGCGAGGATGGAGTACATCCCAGGCACCTTTAGCCTGGGGTGAGGTACTATGGCGGATGCCTGGGGCTCAGTACCTTTGACTGAGTTCCGCAAGGGTAGAGGAATCCGAGGGGGGGCCCTAATTCCTTGGGTGCCCGTGTCTGAGTTCATGAGGACTGGTGTGCGGAACTTCTCTGGAGAGTCCGGCGCAGCATCGCTGGTGACAGAGAGGCCTCCTGTTTCTCCCTTGGATGGATCTCCTTCCCCTGACAGGGGCCATGCTAGCGAAGGTAATTCACGTTCTACCTCACATAGTCAGTGGCAGTGACTATCCGCCACTGGTGATATCACAGTGGTTAGCATCAGAAGGGAAAGGATTGTGCCTCGATCTATTCCCCATTATAACTTAGTAGAAAAAACTGTTTATTGTTTGGAAAGAAGAATAAAACTGAGTTGGACCTATTCACTGTGTGAAACTCTGGTTACTAGGAGCAAAGGAGTCAGGAACGAAGTACTGGACTTGACTCTAGGACACCTGCACAGGGCCCAATTTTCTGGCCTTCACCTCTTAGTTATGGAGGACATGGGCCGTGGTGTATCTCATCTCTCCCTCCCAGAGACCCCTAGACAACAGCCGCATAACCGATAAAGCAAGAGGGGGAGAGAGGGTCACTACACATGTTATACTTACCTGCTCTATGCAATTGTTTTGCACAGAGCAGCCCAGAGCCTCCTCTTCTCGGTTTCCCACTCTGACGCTCCTGGCCCCCTCCCTCCTGCCGGGTGCCCCCAAAGCAAACAGTTTGCTGTGGAGGCACCCAAGCAGACGCGTCCCAAGCCAAGGCTATGGCTCGGCCACATCCCTTCCATCTCCAGATTGGCTCACTGGCTGTGATTAACAGAAGTGGGAGTCAATAAGTCCACACTGCTGCCAAAAGCCAATCTGGAGTACGAGTCCCCGGAGAGCCCAGGTTCTTGTGGACATCGCTGGATTGAGAGGGGGCTCAGGTAAGTATTAGGGGGGCTGGGTGGGCTGCTGCACACAGATTTTTTTTTTACCTTGATGCATTGAATGACTCAGGGTAAAAAACATTGCGCCTTTACAACCACTTTAATGTGTTTTATTATTTATATACTGCCAACTAATTCTTTCAAATTAAATAAAAAGTTTAAATAAATAAAAAGTCAGGACAAGAAGTAGCAGGTGGAAGCCACATTTGGCTGGACTTTTTCTTTAATGTGGAAGACATTTCACATGTCTGTTTTACAAACTTCCACACCACCATGTTCCTGGACAATCATCATGTGTCATGACAACCTGGTTAGATCAAAGTGACTAAGTTATCCATGTAGCTTTATATGCTGGGCCATGTTCCTGAAACTCATTTGAAGTGAGGAGTAGAATAGACGCAGTAGTGGCCTGGGTTCTGCACATAATATTCAGGCTGTTGACTTGCAGTGCCCTACCTGCTGACCGCTGATTTTTGTGCTTTGGAAGGAGATTTGTAGGGGTCTGACCAGCTTGCAAAGTGATCAGGTGGTGCTTGGTAGGGGAAGACCTGCCCAGTGGGGAGCTTGGTAGAGATCAGACCTGCCTGGAAAGTGCCCCAGTGTGATCATCAGAATGATACTGATACTCTGGATACTGCAAATGAGCACACCAAAGATGGTTGCCTCACCTCTAATATGCTCCTGAACTCTTCTAAAATAAGGCTATTTTCATAAAAGGTAGCAATATATAGCAAAAAATCCATATTATATCACATGCAAGCTACTCAGGAAGCTTCCAATAAGAATCGGATTTCCATCCTAAACAAGGATTAATAATCTCAAATTTCAAGGTTCCAAGACTTTATCCCAAGAGGAATACAGATGTGATCAGCCTAAGAACTAAAGGTGTTTGGACAATAATCAAACAACCATTCACACGCATATACCACTTACTCTCTAACTACTCTTATTCTTTACTGGTGTGGTATTTCATTTTTTATAATAAATAGAAGCCTTTATTAATGTATTTTCTGCCCAAGCCATTCCAGTGTGCTTATCTCTCACTTACCTAGATCATGGTAGCCTTGTATCTGTGCCTCTATGTTAAAAATTTCAAACAATGCTTTCTGAGCCCTGACTTCCTGTAGTATCATGTGCCCATCTAGGAAATGTCATATCCCATCATGCACTGCCTTACTGCATCACAGCATAGGGCATGTTTTACCTATCTGGATCACACCTATCTCATCACTATACTACCACATTACAATCTCATTTAGTATTATCAAAAATATATAATAAGAGGGCACACCTATCTATCCAATCACTCTGTATCCAATCAGGCAGGTCCTTGCACTACATAGATGATGGTAAATCTAAAGGTGATTGTACGATCAGATGATATAGTATATGGTGATATTATATAGTATATTATGAATTTCACAGACTTCCAGGAACTCACTTCAGCTGTTTTTAATACTAAAGCTCTGCTCCAAATAGGCTGTTATGTACAAAACGATCAATTAGCAGAGGAAGACACTGGCTATGCATTCAGGGAGAAGAGTGCTCAATGATATTGCTACATTGGAGAACCATGAAATTGCAGAGGTGGCAAAGGTAGAGGTGGGCGCAAGCTCCTAGAGGGGGAGGGCGGGTGCAGGGTGAGTGTTTTAATGAGGTCAGCTGTTGAAGTACTCCCTCACACTACTAATAGTGTGTGGTAATAGGCTGAGGTAAAGCCTACTCTAAAATATAGAAAAAGCTTTTTTCTTTTCTGCAACAGTACATTAATGGTATATTGGTACATAAGGAAGTTGTAATTTATGGGAATTTAGGGGAAAAAAATGTGTTTTTAAAGGGCTCGTTGACACCAGCGTGCATGTATTATGCTCTGTATAATGCATGTACACTAGTGTGCATTGTGAAGGGAAGTTTCATGTACATGTCATTGTTAAAATATATCACACTGTTTACTTTTTCATTTTTTTACTTTATTGAAATTTCACAAAATAAAATTTAATTTCAGATAATATTTCATTAAACTCTGTGCAACACAACATGTTGTGATGCCTTGCAGCACAGTCACATATGGTACAGTGCATTATGCTGCAAAAAAAATAAAATCTGACATGCTGCCCCTTTATGCTATGTACACTACTGCGCACAAATGATTTGCTAAACAATAAGCAATATAGTGCTCTACACTATAATTATTAATCTTTAAATATATATATATATAATATATATATGTGTGTGTATATGTATGTGTATGTGTATGTGTGTATATATATATATATATATATATATATATATATAAAATATATATATATATACAGGCCTTTTTTTTCAGTGGGAACGCGGGGGAGCTCAGTTCCGGCACCTCCTGGACTGACTGTATGTAATTGCAAGATGTGCTGGGGTGTGCTGCAGGGTATTGATGCTCACTGCTGGTGGATCTATTCTAGCTGGAGGGGATCTATTTTTTCAGGGGGTCTATTGTTGCTGAGGAGGTCTAGTGTTGCTGGTGGGGGACTTATTGTTGCTGGGGGGTCAGTTGTTGCTAAAGGAGATCTACTGTTGGGGAGGTGTCTATTGTTGATGGCTGCCAGAGAGTCTATTAATGCTGGCTGTGCGGAGATCTGTTGATGCTGCCGGGAGTCTATTGTTGCTGGGGGGGGGGAATTTTGTTCTGGGTGGTACATTGTTAGGGGGATCTATTGTTGCTGGCTGAAGGGGATCTATTTTACTACTTTTCTTTATATCATTACCAAATTGCATACAAATTACTTGGCACCACAAAATGATACTTGGTTCTGTATTGTCTAAAAGGGGTGGTACTGGGAGGTGGGTAGGGGATGGAACCAAGGGACATTGTTTGGAGGTGGGTAGACATCTGTGTGGCTTCATGCCCAGATGTCTAAGCAAGTTGCACCGAAATTGCCAAAAGTAGTGCAGGTACTTTTTCAAATTGATGCAACACCGCAATGTCTGCACCGCACTGATTTGAACAATGACATTGCCGACAATAGGGTGCAACTTGTCATGCAATTTGACCTGTCAAATCGCATGACAAGTCGCTCCAATGTCAATGAGGGCTTATAGTGATGAATATTAACCAACATGTGACATGAATTTATATATTGACCCAATTTATATAATCATAAATGCTACAAAAATGTCCACCAAAATCCCCTTTTGTATGTGCACTTTTCCAGTATCCCCACAGTATTCAATAAATTCTCAAAATTCCTTCACCAATGTGCCTGTAATTTCACACTTTGTGAATAAATGTAGAAATGCCCACTCACCAGATCGAATTGACCCCCTATTGCTAGGTTGGGCAACAAGTGCTTGAGTAAACTCCAACAGATGCCTCTCCTCCCCTACTCATTTCAAGGGTCCAGTTTTAAAAATAATTCCTTATTCTTTTTCTCCTCTCCTCTCCTTCTCATCAAGCCACCATTAACAGATGTCCACCATGGAAACCAAAGAAATACTCATATATTATAGAATTTATTAAAATATTAAAAAAACAAAGATGGATTGCACTAACATAAGCTATGCCTTTGATTGGCAAGTATTCGGCCAGGAACACCACTGCCACCCCGCTTTCCACTTGGAGCCAGGGTGCGCACCAAAAAACTTGAGGTTCTATCACTGAATGTGACACAATCAAGGTCGGTTCTGACACCCGTGATAATTAGAGGATTTTTGTGGACTTTTTTTTGCATTTATGATTATATACATTGTGTCAATACATAATTTATGTTGGCTAGTATTCGTTACTAATAGAGGGTGAGGCACCACTTTTTTGGTATTGAGTTTACATAACTTATTTGGACAGAACACATTGAAAACCATTGTTTTCTATGTGCCCTTGCATTGAGTCTGTGACCCTCTCAATTCGCCCAATGCACTAACCACCAGGTGATGGAAAAGTATTTTTTTAACCACTTGCTGACTGCCCTACAGCAGGGTTACATTTACAGGCAGCAGTTCTGAGCCAGAATATGTATATATTATTATGTATATATATATATATATATATGTACGTGATCAGGCACTTCCGCCAGCATGGGGAGCGTGCCACCAGCAGGCCGCTTCTGCTGTGATTATTCACAGCAGAAGCCAATCTGCGGGTGCTGGGCACTCGTTGTCCGCTGGCATCCACGATCGTCAGGCAGAGACTCATAGTGGAGCTCTGCCTATGGCAGATCTCTGTGTCGACAGGGGGGTGGATTTTGTGTTCTTGCAAAACAGGCACTAAAATCCATCCTAGTAAATCCCAGTAAAAGCAGAACATACAGTACACACAAATACTGGCTAGTTAACCCATTGATTGCCCTAAATGTTTAACCCCTTCCCAGCCAGTGTCATTATTACAGTGATGGTAAATATTTTTAGCACTGCTCACTGTATCAGTGTCACTGGTTCCCGCATCGTATCAAAAGTGTCAGTAAAGCCCTGTACACACGATCGGATTTCCTATGGATTCTAATCCGATGGATTTTTCCATCGGAAATCCGATGAAGCTGACTTCCATCAGTCTTGCCTACACACCATCAGTCAAAAATCCGACCGTCCCAAACGCCGTGACGTAAAACACTCCGACGAGCCGAGAAAAATGAAGTTCAATGGATAAATTTAAAACATGTTCTATTTTTTCTCACATATGGAAAAAAGGCCGATGGGGCCCATACACGATCAGTTTGTCCGATGAGACGGCATAAGTGTTCAATTGTCTGCTGAAATATTGCAGTATAAAATAAAATAAAAAATTCCATAAATATATACTATGGTTTATAGTTTGTAGACGTTATAGCGTTTGCGTAAAACAAATCAATATATGCTTATTGGGATTTTTTACCAAAAACATGTAGCAGAAAGCATATTGGGCTAAATTTAAGACATTGGATTTTTCACATTTTATTACATTTTTTCTTTATTGGATATGCTTTATAGCAGAAAGTAAAAAATATTGTTTTTTTTCTTGAAAATTGGCAGTCTTTTTTTGTTTATAGCGCAAAAAATAGAAAATGCAATGGTTATCAAATACCACCAAAAGAAAGCTCTATTTCTTGGAAAAAATTACACAAATTTTATTTGGGTACAGCATTGCATGACCACGCAATTGTCAGTTAAAGTAATGCAGTGCCTAATAGCAAAATATGGCCTGGCCATTAGGGGGTAAATCCCCCGGAGGTCAATGTCCCTTTGTTGAGAAAAAACAATTCCCTTTGAGTGATCCCTTTGAGCCCTGCCTATGTAAAAAAGGCAGAGTTCTGTTCTGACAGGAGGGAAGGGATGGATTTTGTGTTCCTGCAAAATACCTCTCTTCCCCTAGTAAAAGCTTCACATATAATACACAAAAAAACTCACTAACTAGGTACACAGTTAACCCTTTTATCACCCTAGATGTATAACCCCTTCCCAGACAGTGTCATTGCCATTGTACAGTGACAGTGCATATTTTTAGCACTGATCACAGTATTAATGTCACTGGTTCCTGCAAAGTGTCCGATTGTCTGCCGCAATATCGGAGTCCTGCTTTAAGTCGCTGATCACTGCCATTACTAGTATATTAAAAAAATCCATAAAAATATATTGTTTGTAGACACTATAACATTTGTTTAAACCAATCAGTATTGGCTTGTTGAGATTGTTTTTTTTTTTTACCAAAAACATGTAGCAGAAAACATATTGGCCTAAATTTATGAAGAAATTTGATTTTTTTTAATTTGTTTATTAGATGATCGCACAATTGTAACACAGTGCCGTTTCACAAAAAAAGGCGCGGTCATAAAGGGAGGTAAATCTTCCGGAGGTCTAGTGGTTAAATAGTAATACACTGTTGTTCCAATATCATTCCTATATGGAAATATAACTTCTGATTTTCTTTTTAGGTAAAGGAAAAAGGCTCCACCAGGGTTCATGCTTTAAACAATGTCAACAAAGCACTTCAGATCTTGCAAAAAAATAATGTAAGTACCAAATATTGAATATTAATGTCCAGTGTCTTATATTTCTGATTTGGCACCTTGATTTTTTTCCATTTAGCCATCCAAAAGAGTTAATTATCAGAGTGGAAATACACTGTCTGATAGCAGCTTCTTTTATTTTTCCGATAGCAAAAATCATTACAAAACGGCAAACTAAAGTCTGCAGACCTGTAATTGACTAGTAGAATAGATTCCTGATTCTGGCCTCCTCCTCTTCCACTTCCTGGAAACCTGTAGGTAAAAGTAATATGAAGGCATGAAAGCTACTCTGAAAATACTACTTGTCTGGCTGCCATCATGACTCATCATCTGACTCAAATGCTTTCCCAGTCACTGACCTAGTCAAAAAATATTGAAGCCAAATGGTCAACATGAGAGCCAAGCAATTAGAATTTTCAGAAGGAATTTGACAATGGAAGTACAATTATTTCTCTCATGAAAGGTTTCCTATATCATGAAGGTCAATGGTCTAAGAAGAACTCCTCATTCTGCTACTCAGAGGGACCCTGTAATCACGCCTAGTGTAAACTTCTTTAAAGGATAAGTTCACTTTTCTGAACATGATACACCCATATTTAGGATGTAACATGCAACATGTTCAGCATCAGACCCCTCTCCCCCCGATCTCCCCCTCCTTTTGTCAATGAGCCAGCGAGCGTGGCCGTGCGAGGCTCCGGCCCACACAGCTGTGTCACTGATCCACAGATTTCTGTGAATCAATGAACTTCAAGTACTGACAACCTTTGCGGCTGTCGAATTGTAGTTCTTAACCACTTAACCACTTAAGCCATTTGGTAGCTAAAGGACCAGAGGTGAATTCAGAATTTTGCACTGCGCTGCTTTAACTGTAAATTGTGCGGACATGCAATGTTGTACCCAAACGAAATTTGCGTCCTTTTCTTCCTATAAATATAGTTTTCTTTTAATGGTATTTGATTGCCTCTGCGATTTTTATTTTTTGCGATATAAACGGAAAAAGACCGAAAATTTTGAAAAAAAATGATATTTTCTACTTTTTGTTATAAAAAAAATCGAATAAACTCAATTTTAGTCATACATTTAGGCCAAAATGTATTCAGCCACACGTCTTTAGTAAAAAAAATGTCAATAAGTGTATATTTATTGGTTTGCGCAAAAGTTATAGCGTTTACAAACTAGGGTACATTTTCTGGAATTTACACAGCTTTAAATTTATGACTGCCTATCTCATTTCTTGAGGTGCTAAAATGGCAGGGCAGTTCAAAACCCCCCAAAATGACCCCATTTTAGAAAGTAGACACCCCAAGGAAATTGCTGAGAGGCATGTTGAGCCCATTGAATTTTTTTTTTTGTCCCAAGTGATTGAATAATGACAAAAAAAAAATAAAAATTACAAAAAGTTGTCACTAAATGATATATTGCTCACACATGCCATGGTTATATGTGGAATTGCACCCCAAAATACATTCTGCTGCTTCTCCTGAGTACGGGGATACCACATGTGTGGGACTTTTTAGGAGCCTAGCCACGTACGGGACCCCGAAAACCAATCACCGCCTTCAGGATTTCTAGGCACAAATTTTTGATTTGACTCCTCACTACCTATCACAGTTTCGAAGGCCATAAAATGCCAAAATAGCACAAAACCCCCTCAAATGACCCCATTTTGGAAAGTAGACACCCCAAGCTGTTTGCTGAGAGGCATGGTGAGTATTTTACAGCTCTCATTTGTTTTTGAAAATGAAGAAAGAACATTTTTCTTTTTTTTTTTCAATTTTCAAAACTTTGTGACAAAAAGCGAGATCTGCAAAATACTCACAATACCTCTCAGCAAATAGCTTGGGGTGTCTACTTTCCAAAATGGGGTCATTTGGGGGGGGGGTTTGTGCCATCTGGGCATTCCATGGCCTCCGAAACTGTGATAGGCAGTGAGAAGTGAAATCAAAAATTTACACCCTTAGAAAGCCTGAAGGCGGTGCTTGGTTTTTGGGGTCCCGTACGCGGCTAGGCTCCCAAAAAGTCTCACACATGTGGTATCCCCGTACTCAGGAGAAGCAACAGAATGTATTTTGGGGTGTAATTCCACATATGCCCATGGCATGTTTGAGCAATATATCATTTAGTGACAACTTTGTGCAAAAAAAAAAAAAAAATTGTCTTTTTTCCGCAACTTGTGTCAACATATAAAATGTTCCATGGACTCGACATGCCTCTCAGTATATAGCTTGGGGTGTCTACTTTCCAAAATGGGGTCATTTGGGGGGGTTTTGAACTGTTCTGGCATTTTATACACAACAATAGGAAGCTTACATCCACTCTTCTAACCACTTGAAGACAAAGCCCTTTTTGACACTTTTTGTTTACATGAAAACATTTTTTTTTTTTGCAAGAAAATTATGTTGAACCCCCAAACATTATATATATTTTTAAAGCAAAGGCCCTACAGAATAAAATGGTGGGTGTTGCATTTTTTTTTCTACACAGTATTTGCGCAGCGATTTTTCAAATGCATTTTTTGGGGGAAAATACACTTTTTTTCATTTTAATGCACTAAAACACACTATATTGCCCAAATGTTTGATGAAATAAAAAAGATGATCTTAGGCCGAGTACATAGATACCAAACACGACATGCTTTAAAATTTCGCACAAACGCGCATTGGCGACAAACTACATACATTTTTAAAAGCCTTTAAAAGCCTTTACAGGTTACCCTGTTAGATTTACAGAGGAGGTCTACTGCTAAAATTACTGCCCTCGATCTGACCTTCGCGGTGATACCTCACATGCATGGTGCAATTGCTGTTTACATATGACGCCAGACCGACGCTTGCGTTCGCCATTGGGCAAGAGCAGGGCAGGACAGGGGTGCTTTTTTTTTATTATTATTAATTTTGCTTTTTTATTTTATTTTTAAATTGTTCCTTCCATATTTATTTATTTTTATCATTTTTATTGTTATCTCAGGGAATGTAAATATCCCCTATGATAGCAATAGGTAGTGACAGGTACTCTTTTTTGAAAAAACTGGGGTCTAGACCCTAGATCTTTCCTCTGCCCTCAAAGCATCTGACCACACCAAGATCGGTGTGATAAAATGCTTTCCCAATTTCCCAATGGCGCTTTTTATATCTGGGAGGGGGACATTCCCTCCCACTGCTTGTAAAAGCAGTCCAGAGGCTAATTAGCCACTAGAATTGCTTTTACATGAAAGCCGGCCGCTGGCTGAAAAGAATGATACCAAGATGATACCTAAACCCGCAGGCATCAATCTGGTATAACCATTCAAAGTCCATCAACATACCAGTACGTTGCTGGTCCTTGTTGGACATGTATTGTAATCTTTTTTTTTCATGCAGCCAGGTGGCTGAACGAAAAAAGAGATTGATCGGTGGGTATGCCCACCATTAGAATACCGCCCTTCATCCACCCACTTCTAATGATGGGCATACATGCACCATTTATATATGCCGAAGCATGGGGGCATCCTCCCGCAAAAAAGTTATGCCGCATACACATGGTCGGACTTTTCCACGGGCAAGCCTCCGTCGGAATTTCGACCGTATGTACGCGGCATTAGGAGCAAAATCACTCCTCCGCCCCTGCTGCCCCAATGCTTCGGCATATTTGCTTTTTTTTTTTAACTGCGGTGGTGAAATCACCTCCTACAGCACTGGAGACGCAGGGATCAGGCCTGTCTCTGCGAACGCTGCAGTTATGTGTGTTGTGTTTTGTAAGTGACAGTGATCGATCGATACTGCACTTGGGTGGCCTGGGCTGGACGGAGGGGCAAAACGCAGGTGCTAGCAGGTATCTGGGCTGATCCCGCTAACACTGCGTTTTTGGGAACCCTAAACTGCTGGGGACGCTAGTATAGATCTGATCAGATCAGATATTGATCTGTTCAGATACTATACCACTAAGGGAGGTGTATGCTTCACGCGTGGGTGTTAGCGTTACTGGCACTAACCTGACGCTGCCTGGGGTGTGACGCAGACCCTCTCTGACGCTAAAACCTAATTGATATCACCCGCCGGGCGATCAGGGGGTTAAACCTTTATTGGGTTATATACGGCAGGTGCCCTGACACTATAAAAAGCAAACTAACTAACCTGCATCACCCGTAACACTTATATGGTGATCACTGGTGAAAGGGTTAACTAGTGGCAATTAGGGGGTTAAAACCTTTATTAGATAATATATGGGGGTACCTGACGCTATAAAAACCTGCGGCGAACCTAAAAAAAAATACTGGCTACCGATCTACATCACCGACGCTAAGACAGCGATCAGAAAAATGATCGCTTAGCGACAGTGGTGATAGGGGGTGAAAGGGTTACCTGGGGGGCAATCAAGGGGGTTAAACCTTTATTAGATAATTTATGGGGGTACCTGACGCTATAAAAACCTGCGGCGAACCTAAAAAAAATTACTGGCTACCGATCTGCATCACCGACGCTAAGACAGCGATCAGAAAAATGATTGCTTAGCGACAGTGGTGATAGGGGGTGAAAGGGTTACCTGGGGGGCGATCAAGGGGGTTAAACCTTTATTAGATAATTTATGGGGGTACCTGACGCTATAAAAACCTGCGGCAAACCTAAAAAAAAAAATACTGGCTACTGATCTGCATCACCGACGCTAAGACAGCGATCAGAAAAATTATCGCTTAGCGACAGTGGTGATAGGGGGTGAAAGGGTTACCTGGGGGGCGATCAAGGGGGTTAAACCTTTATTAGATCATTTATGGGGTTACCTGACGCTATAAAAACCTGCGGCGAACCTAAAAAAAATTACTGGCTACCGATCTGCATCACCGACGCTAAGACAGCGATCAGAAAAATGATCGCTTAGCGACAGTGGTGATAGGGGGTGAAAGGGTTACCTGGGGGGCGATCAAGGGGGTTAAACCTTTATTAGATAATTTATGGGGGGTACCTGACGCTATAAAAACCTGCGGCGAAGCTAAAAAAAAAATACTGGCTACCGATCTGCATCACCGACGCTAAGACATCGATCAGAAAAATGATCGCTTAGCGACAGTGGTGATAGGGGGTGAAAGGGTTACCTGCAGGGCGATCAAGGGGGTTAAACCTTTATTAGATAATTTATGGGGGTACCTGACGCTATAAAAACCTGCGGCGAACCTAAAAAAAATTACTGGCTACCGATCTGCATCACCGACGCTAAGACAGCGATCAGAAAAATGATCACTTAGCGACGGCGGTGCTAGGGGGTAAAAGGGTTATCTGGGGGGTGATCAAGGGGTTAAACCTTTATTACGGGGGGTTAGGGGGCTACACTGGACCTAAAACTAAATGTAGTGACACTTTTACAGTCACAAATGTCACTGATTGCAGTGATCAGTAAATAAATGGTCACTGCAATCAGTGACACTGTGACTGGGGGCTGGGGGTGATCTGGGGGGGGGGCCTGGGGGGCGATTTATGTGCCTATGTGTGCTGGTGTTAGTGTAGTGTTTGTGCACTAACCTTGATGTTTTCTCTTGTACGGCGCTTGGTATATGTGAGCGCCGCACAAGAGATGACATCACTTCCTCCTGCTTCCTCTGCCTGTGTGTACATTCGACAGACAGAGGGGGCATTTCCATTCGCCGGGAGCGATCGCGGGGGGTGGCCGGAATCGAACGGCCGTCCCCTCATGTCGGATCGCTCCCCAACGAATTCCGACCGCTCACTGTACAGAAGGGGGGTCCGATTGGACCACCCAACTGTACAAAAGCAATCACGTACACGGTACGTGATTGTGCCTGTCGGTGCCATTGTGCCGACATATATATACAGTGAGCGGTCGTTAAGTGGTTAATGAGCTTTTGAGTGCCGAGGTAGTTCATTGATTCTTCCTGTCAGTGCAAAACTGGTGGCCCGCATGGCATCTGCTGATCGTTGGCGCAATAATTTCCAGGCTCATAAAACAAATAAAAAAATTGTAAATGCACATGTTTTTACATGCAAAAAAAAGTGCATTTATAATTTTTGGGCAAAAGGTGAACTTATCCTTTAACCTTTCAAATCAATCTTTGATAGAAAGTCTTTTTTATTCTTGTATCACTCATTAAAAAACTGTAGGATCCTCTTAGGCAGTTCTAAAAATTATATTAAAAAGGAAACACTTGGTTGTTCACCATGTTTCGCCCTTTCTTTAACTGATTAACTGCTGAAATTACATTTGTATCTTTGTACCAGACAAACAGTCTGGTATTTTTTTTTTTTTTACCAGACAAACAGAATATGAACCTTGGAGCCTAATTAAAGCTGGATATGAAGTGAGATGCCACCCACTAATAAGGGGAGGGTGTCTCCGCATATAGAATACTGCAAAAACAAAAAACAAAACAGAAACACGATTGAACACCCAGGGGCTACTTCCTCATGGTTTATTATAAAGATAAAACAGCATCAAAGGAGACAAAAATCTACATGACTCTCAGTCCTCCTTCCCTCTTAAAGTGATGCCTCCACCATCCCCCCAATGCTATACCCTCCCAACCCGATACTCTAAAACCCCTTCCTAATACAACAAAAACGGCCTTCCACTAGTGGCTGGGACAGAGGTGACTGCATAAGTGGAACCCCCCTAAACTGATGGAACCCCTGATTAGTGTGCACCCGAACGCTAAAATGACCTACTGTATATTCCATGTAGATCATGGGACCCAAAATGAACCACAAAACCTGTATGTTGTAGCACTGCACCTTAAGGCCGCAATGGGCGAATGCCGTGCATAACCAAGATACATAAAGTCCTATGGAGATCACCACAGCTAGATGGTATGTAACATCTCTGGCATGAGAGTAAGTACGATCCACCCAAGGTCATTAGAAATAAATGATGTACTGCTAGGGCTCAAATGAGAGTATACATCCCTGTTGACTACTCCTGATGAAGTTCCGGGGGTGGTACGAAACATGTAGACACGACACACCCCTCTGATGCACCGCATGCTACTATGCATCATTGGATCCTACACCAGAATCCCTTGGAGGTACTGAGAACCAACGCAACTACTGCCCATCTATGAGATATCATCTGCCATCAGTATATTATATTCTGCTCATCTATGGGACAACTGTGTTTACCTGTAGACTGTATGTTGTCTACCACCATCACCTCCATATTATATGTCAGTGTATTTAGAGCCTGGATGCTCAGAGATTGTGATCTACACTGACACTGTGAGACAGCTAAAGCGGGACTGTGAGTAACCCTGACCACTAGCACTGGTAGACTGGTCCCATTGGCAGTGCAGCATAGTGCCCATAGCGGTTGGGACCTAAGGATAGCACTGGCTATACCGGCTACAGCATATGGGAGTCACAATGATCTGCTTTTTGAACAAAGGTGCATTTACTTGTGTTCAGCTGGTCTGATTCCACTATATCGTCTCCAGTACACTGTGATTAACTGTTGTTGGTGGTAAACTATGCAATCCCTGGAGCAGCTCAGTTTAATACTGTATCTATAGACTGGAGAAGTAGCGATGTATACTCTTGTTTGAGCCCTATCAGTACATCATTTATTTCTGATGACCTTGGATGAATCGTACTTACTTTCATGCCAGAGATGTTACATACCATCTAGCTGCTGTGCTCTCCATAGGACTATCTGTATCTCAGTTATGCACTCCATTTACCCATTGTGGCCTTAAGGTGCAGTGCTACAACATACAGGTTTTTTGGTTCATTTTGGGTACCATGATCTACATGGAATCTAGGTCCTTTTAGCGTAGTGTTCTGGTGTACACTAATCGGGGGTTCCATCAGTTTAGGGGGTTCAGCTCATGCAGTCACCTCTGTCTCAGCTTCTAGTGGGAGGGCGATAGTTTTTGTTGTATTAGGAGGGGGTTTTAGGGTGCCGGGTTGGGAGGGTATATGTATTGGGGGATGGTGGTGACATTACTTTAAGAGGGAAGGAGGACTGAGAGTCATGTCGATTTTTGCCTCCTTTGATACTGTTTTATCCTTACAAATAGACCATGAGGAAGTAGCCCCTGGGTGTTCAATCATGTTTCTTTTTTGTTTTTGCAATATTTTTTTTACCACTAGATTCAGAGTAATATGGGGAATAGAAATATTCCATGTGTTTGTTTTATTTGAGAGTTGTTCTTTACTGCATTAGCAGGTGGATTTAAAAGAGAAGTAAAATCTGCTGTCTGCTGACGTTACAGAGCCGATCCAGGCTCGGGCAAGATCGTGACAATAAAGTTGGGATCCACCCACATGCCTGGACCAGCACCCGGCTCAGTCTCTCAGCGAGCCGCTGAATTCCTGAGCCAACCGATCCCGCCTCCTCCACAGCCCAGCCCTCCAGTGAATGACTGAATGCCTGTAGCTCTCTGCTCAGGGAGCTGTGAGAACCGAATGATCAGCGGTGATCGATCGCTTGGCTCTAAAGCCCTGTACACATGATCGGATTTCCTATCCGATAAGGCTGACTTCCATCAGTCTTGCCTACACACCATCGGTCAAAAATCCAACCGTCCCAAACGCGGTGACGTAAAACACTCCGACAAGCCAAGAAAAATTACGTTCAATGCTTCTGAGCATGCGTCAACTTGATTCTGAGCATGCGTGGGTTTTTTGTCCGATGGAGTTCCACACAGACGATCAGAATTTGCTATCGTTTTTTTTCCCATCGGATAAATTTAAAACATGTTCTAGTTTTTCTCACCGATGGAAAAAAGACCGATGGGGCCCATACACGATCGGTTTGTCCGATGAGAAAAGTCCATCGGACTGTTTTCATCGGTAAAACCGATCGTGTGTACACGGCATAAGTGTTAGAGGATGTCGGGGGACAGATGCAGCTTTGAATAAATGCTGCATCCACCTAGGTAAATATGAATATAAAAAAGAGAAGAAAAAACTTACATCTCTTTTAAATGGCTCTGCAGTATTACCTGTGAGATATAGTTAACCAGGCATTGCATTTACTTACCATTTTAGTCCTAATATACAGTGGTGTAAATAAGTCACCCTACTAGCTGTACTGTAAACTTCTAAAATAACCTTTAAAATATGTTTTCCTAGTTTTCATTTAAACTCAAGGATAAATTCAAATGAATGACATTATTTTTGAAAGAATCTTGTTTCAAAGTAGCCAAACACAAGAAAGATAAATGTTCAGCTGCTTGACATATTGTAATACTTGATAACTTTACTAGGACACTGCTTAAGATGCATCTCTACTATACTGTATATTGATTTATCAGTCTGTAAAGGACATATTTGAAGCTTGCATAGCCTGAAATATACTCATAAATCTTTGTAAATGTATGAATTGCTAAAGTGACCTAGATTATCATGTCAGAAAGTTACATTCTGCAAAAAAATATATATTTTCTGGCTACCAATGAAGGCCAACAACATAGATATTTTAAAAATATACAAACCCCTTATGCAGAAAGGCTTTAACTGACTGAGTTTCAAGTTAATACATAGTGTGTTCCATTATAGCAATGGACATATTGCCAGCTTGGTTCCATCTGCACATCACATCTTCTCAAATGTTTTCATTGTAGAAGTGGGTGTTTAATACGATCACCATTACTATCAAAGAAATAAAATAAATTGGAAAATGTACCTCCTTGTATAGATTGTAATGACACACTGAAAATACATTTGCCTTTTGTGCATATCCAATGTTTCGCCATGTAAAATTTTAGAATACTTGTGTGTTTAAATGCATTTGCGCTTATTTATACACTTTTTGATGCATTCTTGTCTTTTGTTGAAAGCACTGAAACTGACTGCACTGGTGGGAATTGGGGCCATTGGAATATAGGGCAATTACTGTACAAGCATTCTAGATGCATTTTAAATGGCATTGGAAAACATCTGGTGTGAACGAGCCCTTAAAGAGGAACTTTACCCCTTAAAAAAAAGACAAAAAAAAGAGGGGCGGGGGGGACAGCAGGACTTCCCCTTTAGGGTGAAGTTTCGGGTGTATATCTAACCAAAACTTTTTTGTAGGAAGAAGGTGAGAAAAGCAAAATAGTCAAAAATAGAAAATAAAAATCTGCTCTAGAAGAGTTGGGAAAGAGTAAGGCCTGTGCTGAAGGGCTTTAGGCCAATCTGTCTGCGATCATTCAGAATGCAATGACAGGTATTAAAGAACTGTTGACACTGGAACAGAAAGTGAGGGAGCATATTTCTAACACATCCCTGATAGTAGCAAAAACAAGACAGGGGTTGCAACCCTTACTTGTTCTATCCAAAACTGAAAATAAAAGTTTTGGCTTCATTTACATGTACACATATGCTAGATTTAAAAGACCACAGGTCAAATGTAAATATTAATGTTGTCGTGTCCTGGCTCAGATGTGAAGATCCTGGCTAAAATACTGGCAATGAGACTAAATAAAATAGTCTCGAAACTGGTACATCCGGACCAGACTGGATTTATCCCATGCAGATCCACAAGCACCAACATAAGAAGAACGTATTTAAATATACAGCTGCCAATAGAGGAAGAGGGGTCTAGAGCGGTTCTGTCTTTAGACGCAACCAAGGCGTTTGACAGCGTGGAGCGGCACTACTTGTGGAGGGCGCTAGCAGGATTCCAGTTTGGTCCTAAATTTATCCAATGGATAAAAATTTTGTATGAAAGACCTAGGGCGAAGGTAAGGATAAATGGCGAGTGCTTGGAGTGGTTCTGGTTGGAGAGGGGGACAAGGCAGGGGTGCCCGTTGTTGCCCCTCCTTTTCGCTCTCGCATTGGAGCCACTGGCTATCATCATAAGGGCATCCTCGGAAGTACAGGGTTTCAGGATGAGATTGGGGGAGGAGAAGATTGCAATGTATGCGGATGACATCTTACCTTTTCTAGGGGATACGCAGACCTCACTGGAGACAGCGATGGGCATAATAGGGGCTTTTGGCAAATTTTCGGGGTTGACAATCAATTGGGATAAATCAGCACAATAGACCCATTGTCACATCAGATAGCTCAAGTGAAAGTCGTGAACCAAATGAAATATTTGGGAATAACTGTCACAAGAGATCCAGGGCAGTATATAGATGGAAACTTAGTACCTCTGTTGACAAAGTTGAGACAGAAGTGCAGAGTTTGGAACCGGCTTCCACTCTCCGTGGCTGGCCGGTGTAACCTGGCGAAGATGGTTTGGATGCCGCAAATCCTGTATATCTTACACAACTCTCCAGTATGGATTCCCAAACACTGGTTTAAGAAACTGGATAGTTTATTCAGGGAACTGATATGGAGGGGGGAACAGATAGGATCCGCCTCCGAATCTTACAGCATCCAAAAGAGAAGGGGGGAGTGCCACTTCCAAATCCAAGACATTACTTCCTGGCCGCACAAATGCAGCATATGCGGGGTAGCAATTTATCAGCAAGTAGAGAAGCTGTAAAAGGGTCAATCCTGAAAAACACTAGCCATGATACAATGGTTGAGGCAGTGGAGGCGGCCTACTTTTGTTCTAGGTGCCCCACGGATCAACTGATGGTAAGATGCTGGGAGACCACTAAGAGGATGTTGGGATATAGTGGATTTTCTGAATTTTCCCCTGTATGGGATAATAATAATCTAAAAGAATTAAAAGCCATGGAGAAAATTGAAGAATGGGATAGAGGTGCAATACACCTACTATCACATATCTTCAAAGCAGGGAGAATAAAATAATTTCAAGAGATAAGGGAAGAATACACAGTCCCAAACAGATCCTTTTACAGATACCTGCAAGTTAGACATGCGATGAATGCACAATTTGGACAGGGTTCACCAGCCTGGAACGATATGCCTCTTCTCCACAAGCTGGTAAACGCAGAGGACTCCAGAGGCATGATCTCAGAGATGTATGGGCATATAGAAGAGGTGGACCAGGGAGCGGAACTAGACACTAAAAACAAGGATAAATGGATGAGGGATGTGGGCCCACTGTCATTGGAACAATGGAAACGCATATTAGAAGCAGGACCCAGAGTGTCATTGTCCCCTTCGCAGATAGTGTCCCACCCTTTTCTGATACACTCCAAAGATGTTCCAGTTCGGTAGGAGGCAGGACGCAAGATGTCAGATGTGGGGATGACAGGGGAGACCTAATACACATGTTCTGGAGGTGCCCCAAGTTATATCAGTATTGTAAAGAGATCGTTGAAAAAATAAATGTGGTATTTGGGACTGCTTTGCAGCCGGAGGCTAAGACATGTGTATTGGGCCTCTTGGAAGAAAAGGGGGTATCAGGAGATAAAAGTACGGCAATTCTAAGGTGTTTGTTCCAGGGAAGGGAAACTTATTGCGCAGAAGTGGCAATCGGTAAACCCCCCACAGTGTTAGAATGGAGGAATGCGATAGAGGACATGATTAGAAGAAGAATTTATATACACTAAAAGGGGAAATAATAAGAAATTCAAAATCATGTGGAAACAATGGAAAGAAGTGGAAGCACGTTAAGGGTGGGAGTTTGAAAGTGAAGTTGGTGAAGGGAAGAGGGGAAAGGGGGAATGGAAGGGTGGAATGGAAGAGGGAATTGTGGAATTTATTATCTCTGTGATATTTTATGTATATAATGTTATATTTAAAGGACGATGGTTGTATGGTTTTATATGTGGTGTAAAACAAGAATAAAAAAAGATTTGATTAAAAAAAAAAAATGTTGTGGTGTCTGAACAATTTTTCCTCTTCCTTTACTAAAGAACAAACCAACATTGTCTGGCAATGTCTCACCATAATTGATTATTTGTAGGTAACCTAACAGACGTGCTTACAACCAATGAAGGACATTTATGGGTAGATTTAGGCCGACTAAATGTGATGACCTCAAAAGATAGAAGGACACTTATGCCCTGTACACACGATTGGTTTTACTGATAAAAAAAAGTCCGATGGACTTTTTTCATCGGACAAACCGATCGTGTATGGGCCCCATCGGTCTTTTTTCCATCGGTGAGAAAAAAATAGAACATGTTTTAAATTTATCCACTGAACTTCATTTTTCTCGGCTCGTCGGAATGTTTTACTTCACGGCGTTTGGGACGGTCGGATTTTGGACTGATGGTTTGTAGGCAAGACTGATGGAAGTCAGCTTCATCGGAATTCCGATGGAAAAATCCATTGGATTTGAATCCATAGGAAATCCGATCGTGTGTACAGGGCTTTAGTGATAGTGAGGGACAAACCAAAATATTTGAATGAATGGCTTCTAAATCGTAATGCTGAAACTCTAACCACAGAAAAACTGAAATTAAGATGGGCAATGGACAGTTAATTAGAATTATTTATTTGCATATAAAACTATTTTATGAAATTTGCCATTAACATATCTTCTATGAGTTTGCTTAGTTTGCTCAAGTCAGTTAGTATCCCCCCTTCACTCTCCAGGTAAAGCATGAGAAAATGAAAGGAACTAAAGTTTGTGACCTGATTTCCCTGATTACCACTGTTAGTTTCAAGCAAAAAAGAGCAATGACTATGTGCAAATCGATATCAACCAAACAAACATCTCCCAATTAACCAGCCACAATAAAATGAAAGAGCACAGCCTTATTAATTAAACCTGTTTTAACCACTTGCCTACATGGCACTTTCACCCCCTTCCTGCTCAAGCCATTTTTCAGCTTTCAGTGCTGTCACGCTTTGAATGACAATTGCGCAGTCATGCAACACTGTACCCAAATTAAATTGTTATCATTCTTTCCCCACAAACAGAGCTTTCTTTTGGTGGTATTTGATCACCTCTGCAGTTTTTATTTCTTGCGCTATAAACAAAAGAAGAGGGACAAGTTTGAAAAAAACACAATATTTTTTACTTTTTGCTATAAAAAATATCCATTTTTGTTTTTAAACAATTTTTTTCCTCAGTTTAGGCCGATATGTATTCTTCTACATATTTTTGGTAAAAAAAAATCGCAATAAGCGTATATTGATTCGTTTGCGCAAAGTTATAGCAGCTACAAAATAGGGGATAGATTTATAGCATTTTAATTATTATTATTTTTTTACTAGTAATGGCGGCGATAAGCGATTTTTATCATGACTGTGATATTGCCGCGGACACATCAGACACTTTTGACTCATTTTTGGGACCATTCACATTTATACAGCGATCCCTGCTATAAAAATGCACTGATTACTGTATAAATGTGACTGGCAGGGAAGGGGTTAACACTAAGGGGCGATCAAGGATTTAAATGTGTTCCCTGGGAGTGATTCTTACTGTGCGAGGGGACTGACTGGGGAAGGTGACCGATGGTTGTCCCTATGTACAAGGGACACACCATCGGTCTCCACTCCCTGACAGGACGTGGATCTGTATGTTTGCACACACAGATCCATGGTCCTGCTCAGTTGCTGGGCAATCATGGGTGCCCGGTGGCCATCGCGGCCGCTGAGCACGCGCATCGGGTCTCCAGTGACGCGGCGGGCGCGCGCGCCCCCTAGTGGCTTGGAAAGGCACAACGTCATATAATGTCCGCCCAGAACAACAAGGTCTTCCTACCGCCGTCATTTGACGGCGGGCGGTGGACAAGTGGTTAAAAGCTGGATTTTAATATTTGTTCATTCTCTCATTTCACATTTCTTCAAGCAAGGGAATAGTTACATAGTTACATAGTTAGTCAGGTTGAAAAAAGACAAAGTCCATCCAGTTCAACCATAAAAAAAATAACTAAAATAAAATAAAAAAATATCGTGCAATCCCATATACCCAATTCTATACCCATAGTTGATCCAGAGGAAGGCAAAAAAAAACAGCAGAGCATGATCCAATTTTCTACAGCAGGGGAAAAAATTCCTTCCTGATCCCCCGAGAGGCAATCGGATTTACCCTGGATCAACTTTACCTAGAACTGTTAGTACTCAGTTATATTATGTACATTTAGGAAAGTATCCAGGCCTTTCTTAAAGCAATCTACTGAGCTGGCCAGAACCACCTCTGCAGGGAGTCTGTTCCAGCTCTTACTGTGAAGAAACCTTTCCGCATTTGGAGATGAAATCTTTTTTCTTCTAGACGTAAAGAGTGCCCCCTTGTTCTGTGTTGACCGTAAAGTGAATAACTCATCACCAAGTTCACTATATGGACCCCTTATATATTTGTACATGTTAATCATATCCCCCCTTATTCTCCTCTTCTCAAGAGTGAATAAATTCAGTTCCTCTAATCTTTCTTCATAGCTGAGCTCCTCCATGCCTCTTATCAGTTTGGTTGCCATTCTCTGCACTTTCTCCAGTTCCCCGATATGCTTTTTGAGAACTGGTGCCCAAAACTGAACTGCGTATTCCAGATGAGGCCTTACTAATGATTTGTACAGGGGCAAAATGATGTATCTCTCTCTGGAGTCCATACCTCTCTTAATACAAGAAAGGACTTTGCTCGCTTTGGAAACCACAGCTTGGAATGTGTCTTTGTAAGGATACAAATAAGATACAAGCGTATTTACTATTACATTGTGAAACCCAGTGATGATGTTTAGTAAGCCACAGCGACCAATAAGATTACTTTAATTTAAAACAGAAATGATAGCAGATTAGTAATTTCAGGCTTTTGGGTTTTGCTCAATTCAACTGGACTGAACTCTAAAATAATTCCCCTTTAGAAAGGTCTACTTTTATTGTTTCCATTATATTGATAATACCATTGCAAAACAAACAGTGACTCTTGTCTAAGCAACATGCATCATAACAACTTTACCTTCTCTGCTGGGTACTTTAGAACAAAAATCTGAAACTGTTCAGAGCTGAAATGTATGTGTATGTGGAAAAACATTTCATGTTTTAAAACTTATTTCTCACATGTTTCAATACTAATCCAAACATATTAATAAATACATTTTAGACTTTTAAGGGATTAGTGTTTTTGTTGTATCTAACTTTATATGACTTAGAAAAAGGAGAATAAAATATGAATCTTAGTGATCATAGTAATATTTGCAATTTATTGCTTTAAATTACCTATGATTATTGTCATGTACCTTGTGACAGAGCCTGAGGTGTAGAGGGAGGCCTCTTGTACAGCCCCCGCTCTTAGAACACTGATGGTGCGAGAGCACAGCAGGGTGCCTGTAAGATGTCCATCAGCCGTGGCAGTGAGTCACCAGAGACGGGTCAGATCGCTGGAACAGCAGATGACAGTAAACCAGCAGACCTCAGATTGGGCAGACAGCAGGTGGCAGATGCTTGACAGGCATCTGGCAGGTAGCAAGGACAGCTGGAAGGTAGCAGGTGCAGGACCAGCAGGGACCAGGTAGCATGCAGAGCAGGACAGGTGGATAGCTGGATGTAAGGTCAGATGAGACAGATCAGCAACAAAGAGTAAGTATCCCTTCTTCAGGGGCTTGGAGAAGTAGGTATCAGAAAATACTCTGAAAGACATAAATTTCAATAGGTGAATCGTATGGGAGTTGCATCTTCCATATGTTTGATGAAACTCCCATATGATTCACCTATTGAAACTATGCATTTATCTCTTTCAGAGTATTTTCTGATACCTACTTCTCCAAGCCCCTGAAGAAGGAATACTTACCCAATTTCTGAAACGCATCTGGGCTATAAGAGAAATGTTTTTTCAGCAACATAGAATCAGGCAGATGAGCAGAAGGCAGAGCAAATCCAGAGACAGGCCAAGGTCAGGGCAGGTAGCATTCAAGCAAGGTCAGGGTAAGCCAGGTCAATAACAGAAGTCAGCAAAAGAACAGATACAGGAACACAGGTAATAGCTGTAGATCAGACAACACTGGCTAATAACGACTGCAGTTTAAATAGTCCCATTGGCGCCAACATGCGAGCCCTGAGAGGGCCCATCACCACCACTCATCACTAGGCACTATCCACTGGAAAGCATTCCTTCATTTATGCCCACAAGAATAACCACTCAGGAGCAGTGACCAATCCAGTCAGTACAGCACAGTCTCCACCACAAGCTGGTTCTGAAGGAATTGGATGTATTGGTTGTTAATCATGATGTGATTCCTTTGTGAAGTCATGCAATTTTATATATTTTGGTATGTCATAAATGTTATAAATGTAGCGCCCTTCACCTTTCCCCCTACCTGCCCTTTTGTATGTGTTTTCGGCTCCTCGCAGGGAGGGGAGAGGCACACAGCACCACAAGTCCGTACCCTCCTAAGTAAGGAGGTTGAGCGGTGTTACTTTTCGGGCCTGCCTGTGGCTGGAGTTGAATCCTCCCGAGGATGATCCTCACCTCTACCTTAGATAGATGCAAGTCCTTATGTTTCCCCCAGTAATGTAACTGTCCACACCAACTGAAAGTCCAACTTCTATATTTATTTCACACGGATAATAAATATGCCTCTTTGAAAGCAGACAGGTTGGGACAAGACACAGGACCGCTTAGGTGGGAGGAGGTCCAGGCACAAACTTGAATCATGTTCTTTCACTGTTTAGATTTCACAAACAGCTTTGGCGCTCGGTCTCTGCCACAGACCGTGAGGTTTGTCTCTGCCAGAGACCTGGGGAATAGGAAGTCACTGCCACTGACTTGGAGAACGGGTCACTGCCACTGACCTGGTGAATAGGGCCTTGCCCTATGAAGTCACTGCCACTGACTTGGAGCGAGTAGGGTCACTGCCACTGACCTGGTGAACTTCCTTCTCAAAGTATTGGCCCATGTCAAGGAGAAAACCATCCATCGGAGAGTTACTAGAGGCCCTCACCCTCACCATGACTCTGTGCTTGGTCTTCGGAAAGGGTTACCTTCCTGGCCTCCTCATCTCAGATACGGGTCCCCTCGCAAGGCAGCACCCTGGGAGCTCTCGATCCCTAGCGGACCCCAGCCAAAGGTTGCTGGGCCCCGGGCCTTCAAAATAGCACCTCACCCCAGACTGAAGGTGTCTGGGATGGAACAGGAACCAGGCCTAGGTCACCCGGAGATAACAACCCACACACCCAGGCCGAAGGTGCCTGGGCGCGGACGAAGATGAACCCCTATGGAAGATGGCTGCCCCTTTTTATACCCTCTCCCGACAGGCACAGCAGGTTCCCCGCCCCGCTGTACTGCTGCCGAAAGGGGACAAGAAAAGGCACAACCCTGTATTGCGGTTCAACCCAGACCCAGGGAGACAGCACCACCTGTAGGTCCCAGGGAACTACACACCAATACCGACTCCCATGGTACACAAATGGTCCCTTAACCCTAACAATAGTGTGTCTGAGCCCAACTACCACTCAGACACTCCCCTAAATTGTACACCCCGCTACATAAACATCTCTTTGGGGACATGCCTAAAATAATACATTGATGTCACTTTGGGTCTGTCTAACCAATGTTATGGATTTTACACTTGCACTTCATGAAGGAGAAAACTCTCATGATGTGTGAATGGGAATTATTAATGTCAAAAGTAAAGGACACTAAAAGTAAAAAAGCAATTTTGCATGTATTGCTGGGGTATCACAGTTTATAGATTTAGATTTTAAACGCTGCTGCTTGAAATATACGTTCCAATGATTATTGCCTGTATATAAGCTGCCTTTTTTAATACCATGGTGTGCAAGCGTTACTACTACTGCTTTGCCTGTTGCATTGGCATTCCTTAGAATGCAACTGTGATACTTAAAGTTTTTTTTTACCTTTTCAGAAAAAATGCAAAAGTGAACTAACATCCTACATCCTCCCAACCCCCTCAGTCCCTGCTGTACTTACCTCAATGGATGATGAGCTATCAGTGTACACACAGCCAGTGTAGCGGTCTGGGGATTTGAAATCCCTGTTCTTCTTTCTCCTATTTTTTTATGGCTTTTGGGACAAATCACAGCAATTCTGATTGGTCAGCACCAGCACCTGACCACTTTTAGCAATCAGAATCATTATCCATTAATATCTAAAAATAATTTCCATGCACTAATAACACTATAGATTTCCTTCACAGTTGTATTTGAACTCCTTAAAAAGTTGCATTAACCACTTGCCGACCGCTCACGGTTAGGGATGAGCTTCGAGTTCGAGTCAAACTCATGTTCGACTCGAACATTGCCTGTTCGCCCGTTCGCCGAACAGCGAACTAATTGGGGTGTTTGCGGCAAATTCGAAAAATCTATGGGAGAAATCTAAAGTGCTAATTATAAAGGCTTATATGCAAGTTATTGTCCTAAAAAGTGTTTGGGGACCCGGGTCCTGCCCCAGGGGACATGTATCAATGCAAAAATAAGTTTTAAAAACGGACGTTTTTTCGGGAGCAGTGATTTTAATAATGCTTAAAATGAAAAAATAAAAGTGAAATATTCCTTTAAATTTCGTACCTGGGGGGTGTGTATGATATGCATGTGAAGTGGCGCATGTTTCCCGTGCTTAGAACTGTTCCTGCAAAAAATGTCATTTTTGAAAGAAAAAAAGTCATTTAAAACTGACTCGCGGCTATTAATGAATTGTCGGCTCCCGGCAATACATAAAAAAGTCATTGATAAAAAAAAAAAAGTGTGGGGGTCCCCCAGAATTCAATTACCAGGCCCTTCAGGTCTGGAATGGATATTAAGGGGAACCCCGCCGCAAATTTAAAAAAAATTGACGTGGGGTTCCCCCAAATATCCATTCCAGGCCCTTCAGATCTGGCATGGATTTTAAGGGGAACTCCACCCCAAATAAAAAAAAATGGCGTGGAGTCCCCCTAAAAATCCATACCAGACCCCTTATCCGAGCACGCAACCTGGCCGGCCGCAGGGGAAAAGGGGGGGACGAGAGAGCGGCCCCCCTCCCTCCTGAACCGTACCAGGCCACATGCCCTCAACATGGGGAGGATGTCCCCATGTTGATGGGGACAAGGGCCTCATCCCCACAACCCTTGTCCGGTGGTTTTTTGGGGCTGCGGGCGGGGGGCTTATCGGAATCTGGAAGACCCCTTTAACAAAGGGGACCCCCAGAACCCGTCCCCCCCCCTATGTGAATTGGTAAGGGGTACATTGTACCCCTACCATTTCACGAAGAAAGCGTAAAAAAATGTTTAAAAAAACACACAAACACCTTGAAAAAGTCCTTTATTTAAAAAAAAAAAAAAACATTCCAGCGGTGAAATCCAGTGTCCCGCGGCGATCCCGATGTCCAGCGCTGTCCTTCATTGGTTGTGCCTGAGCGGACCTGATGGGGAACTCCCTCTCAGTATTTTAAATGTATAGACCCGCCCCTTCTAAAGTTCCCCATCAGGTCCGCTCAGCGGACCAGATGCGGAACATGAGAAGGGGCGGGGTCTATACATGTATTACCAAAGTGAGAGCAGTTCCCCATCAGGTCCGCCCCCTCGGTATGTCGGACCCGCCTACGTCATTGGCTTGAGCGGGGAACTTCCTTCACTGTGTCATTTAAATTTACATAGTGAAGGAAGTTCCCCGCTCAAGCCAATGACGTAGGCGGGTCCGACATACCGAGGGGGCGGACCTGATGGGGAACTGCTCTCACTTTGGTAATACATGTATAGACCCGCCCCTTCTCATGTTCCGCATCTGGTCCGCTGAGCGGACCTGATGGGGAACTTTAGAAGGGGCGGGTCTATACATTTAAAACACTGAGAGGGAGTTCCCCATCAGGTCCGCTCAGGCACAACCAATGAAGGACAGCGCTGGACATCGGGATCGCCGCGGGACACTGGATTTCACCGCTGGAATGTTTTATTTATTTATTTTTTTTTTAAATAAAGGACTTTTTCAAGGTGTTTGTGTGTTTTTTTAAACATTTTTTTACGCTTTCTTCGTGAAATGGTAGGGGTACAATGTACCCCTTACCAATTCACATAGGGGGGGGGGGCGGGATCTGGGGGTCCCCTTTATTAAAGGGGTCTTCCAGATTCCGATAAGCTCCCTGCCCGCAGACCCCCACAACCACCGGGCAAGGGTTGTGGGGATGAGGCCCTTGTCCCTATCAACATGGGGACATCCTCCCCATGTTGAGGGCATGTGGCCTGGTACGGTTCAGGAGGGGGGCCGCTCTCTCGTCCCCCCCTTTTCCCCTGCGGCCGGCCAGGTTGCGTGCTCGGATAAGGGGTCTGGTATGGATTTTTAGGGGGACTCCATGCCATTTTTTTAAAAATTTGGGGTGGAGTTCCCCTTAAAATCCATGCCAGATCTGAAGGGCCTGGAATGGATATTTGGGGGAACCCCACGTCAATTTTTTTTTACATTTGCGGCGGGGTTCCCCTTAATATCCATTCCAGACCTGAAGGGCCTGGTAATTGAATTCTGGGGAACCCCCACGCTTTTTTTTTTATTTTTATCAATGACTTTTGAATGTATTGCCGGGAGCCGACAATTCATTAATAGCCGCGAGTGAGTTTTAAATGACTTTTTTTCTTTCAAAAATCTAATTTTTTGCAGGGACAGTTCTAAGCACGGGAAACATGCGCCACTTCACATGCATATCATACACACCCCCCAGGTACGAAATTGAAAGGAATATTTCACTTTTATTTTTTCATTTTAAGCATTGATACATGTCCCCTGGGGCAGGACCCAGGTCCCCAAACACTTTTTAGGACAATAACTTGCATATTAGCCTTTATAATTAACACTTTAGATTTTGAACGTTCGAGCCCATTGTATTTAATAGGGTTCTAAAGTTTCACACGAACATTTTGTCTGTTCGCAGGTTCTGGTGCGAACCGAACAGGGGGGTGTTCGGCTCATCCCTGCTGACGGTATCTATACGCCGGCAGAATGGCTCGTACAGGCACAATCACGTACCTGTACGTGGCCCTTTAACTGCCGACGTCGGGGTCGCCCGCGATCCCCCTGCCTTCCCCGTGAGTGGGACCGCGGGTCCCGCGGACTCGATCGCCGCGGGGATCATCTCACGGAGGCTCGGAGCGGGGAGATGTGTGTGTAAACACAACATCTCCCCGCTCCTCTACTGACAATGTCAGCGATCTCCGCTCTGTGTAATCAGAGCGGAGATCGGTGACATGTCAGTCATAGCCACGCCCCCCCTCAGTTAGCAACACGCCCCTAGGCACACCTAACCCCTTCAGCGCCCCTAGTGGTTAACCCCCTCACTGCCAGTGTCATTTTCACAGTAACCAGTGCATTTTTATTGCACTGATCGCTGTGAAAATGACAATGGTCCCAAAAATGTGTCAAAAGTGTCCGATGTGTCCGCCATAATGTCGCAAATTATAAAAATGCCTTAAAAATATACCCTATTTTGTAAACGCTATCATTTTTGCGCAAACCAATCAATAACCGCCGATTGCGATTTTTTTTACCAGAAATATGTAGAAGAATACGTATCGGCCTAAACTGAGGAAAAAAAAAGTTTTTTTATATATTTTTTGGGGATATTTATTATAGAAAAAAGTTAAAAATATGTCATTTTTTTTCTAAATTTTCGCTCTATTTTTGTTTATAGCGCAAAAAATAAAAACCGCTGGGGTGATCAAATACCACCAAAAGAAAGCTCTATTTGTGGGAAAAAAAGGACGCCAATTTTGTTTTGGAGCCACGTCGCACGACCGCGCAATTGTCAGTTAAAGCGATGCAGTGCCGAATCGCAAAAAGGGGCCTGGTCATAATGGCCCGTATTGGTCCGGGGCTTAAGTGGTTAAGCTGCTTTGGCACTTCTATTGGACTAGAATGGGGAAGCAGTTCTGATATAACTAATAGCTTGGGTGAACAGGCCCCATTGCAGCATGCTTACATCAAACATGGTATATTTAAACATAGATTAAGAGAGGATTAAGGAATAAGAAAGCATTTTTTTTGTAACAGGATTTTCTGAGAAGCATGCTATATTTGCGTAAATTACTTTTACCTCTTAATTTATTTATGTCATTACTTAGAAATTAGCAGTGAAAAATCCTGTCTTTGTTGCAAATATATACAGAATATTGTCAAACTTGAGAAAACATGCTACCTTATCTAGACATTTTCATATAATTTTGGTTTTGTTTTCAAATATTTTTCTACCTTTAACTATATTAAACTTAAATGTTTTGCTATCATAAGTGGTGAACTTGAAGAAAATTAAATATACATTTTGGATGGAGTTCCATCTAAATTTCCACTTTTTTTTTAAACATTCACCCTATACCATTTAGGCTGGTCACATTAAATTTAAGGGGTTGATTTACTAAAGGCAAATAGACAGTTGCACTCTGCAAGGGCAGTTGCTCCGGAGCTTAGTAAAGAATACCCAATCACATGCAAGGGAAATATAAAAAACAGCATTTTTGCCTGCACATGATTGGATGATAAAAGTCAGCAGGGTTTCTGCTCATTTACGCTAAGCTCTGGAGCAACTGCACTTGCAGAGTGCAACTACATTTTGCAAAGTGCACAGTCTATTTACCTTTAGTAAATCAACCCCTTAGTGTCCCCTTCCTCAAGTGTAAACTTGGTGCTCTTTCATACTGCACAGAGAAGCTTCATGTTTACAATACTGCACAGTAATAACAGGCTGACATGATGATACCCTAGGAGTTGTGGCCATGGGACCTAAGTCCACAGGAAATGTGTTGAATGATACTGATTGTCATTCAGTTTGGAAGAGGACCATAAGCCAGCAGAGGATGATGACTAGGAAGGAATCTAAAGTTCTTTGAATTTCCCACAATACATTGCAAACAACTGTCTTTGGACAGTCTCATACTTGACCAGAGGTTAAGTGGGAATCTTTGACCAAAGATAGTTTATAATAAAGTTGCAGCTCACGCACTATAAAAGCCTTTTTTCCCAGCAGCCCTTTGTCATTGTGTTGGAGTTTAGTTTGGGGGACAACTGGTAATATTACAGGGGAAATAGTTGCTAGTGTAGTGTTCTACTACATCTATACAGTTCTGTAAATATCATTATATTCAGTGGTACATATTTCCACTGATGCTCTGGAATACATTGCAGTTTGTGTGGCTAAGGAGAGTGGAATGTATACCCACCTGCATTCAATGTACTTTCATAACACTCAATAGTCCTCTTTAGACAAAAAAAAATCTGTGTGCCAGCAATAACTGCTGTTGCTGTGTTGCTGCTGTTTCCCTTTGTTTTTTTGTTTTGCTTTGTTTTGGGGGTGCTTATTTTTGTCTTTCATTGTGTTCAGAATTTTCTTTTCTTAATTAAAAAGGCAGCATTTATTTTTGCTTGTAATGTTTTGTAGTTGCTGTTTGGGTATATTATCTGGTGATGAGTATGCATTAGGAAAACTTTTAAGGCAAGATAAGTATTACAGTGAGAGCTGCATTTTTACTTTTAAAACCCATAGGCAATTAATTTAAAAGAAAGAAAAAAGAAACTGTAGTTCTATTTTAACATTAGACTGAATTAAATGTTTTTGTCATTTCACATTTTACTTGGTTATTCTTTATGTCGATTATAGTATTTCATATACAGGTTTGAAAATGCTCCATCTAGTGGATATTTGTATAACAGGGAATAGCAGGGGATATTTGTATAACAGGGAATAGGTTAATTTTAACCCCATCCATTATTTTCTATCCTGATAATTTCCTCCCTAGGTTTCTCTTAAAAAGGTACTGTTGAAGACTTATTTTCTAATGATCCACATTTTCTCATATGGTGTTGTTTTATTAGGTTCACCATTTCAAACATCTCCCGTCTGCCCTTCTCAATAGACATCTCATTGAAGCTCACAATCATTGCTATTTTGAAGCTAGCAGTATTTGTGGAAGCAAAAAGCTATTTAATAATGCTGTAAATGCCTTTTAATGATTTGAAAAAACTATTTTCAATCATAAAGAGCAAATAACACAAATAATGTAAATACTGCATGTGCCATGTCTTTGTTAATTAGACCTAATATAATAATATAATATTATTATAATATAATTAGTGTATCTTTGGGACTGCTGAGATGAGCTCAGGTAGCCTTAAAAAATTCCATTGTATTCAGTTAGGTCAGACCTGCCTCACTGAGCTACAGGGGCAGTAAAGAACTGTCCTTGTTAAATAATATTCAGCAGGAAGATAGTAAAGCTATAAGTATGATAACGGTATAGAAACCCTTTAAGTATAATTTTTTTATATGTAGTGAGCAGCATGGCCGCTCTAGTATACATATTATACATTTTTATAGATAGATAGGTTACATTCAATAATTTATGCACTGGTATTTGGTAGGGATGAGCTAAATTTACAGGGTTAATTTTCCCTAAATTAGAATACTTCAATAAAGTTTCATAATTTCTATGAAATAAATTAGAATCAATAGGGGATGCAAAATTAATATGGATTTAGTGTTTTTAAGAATGTATTGGGTTTTAGATGGTTTTTAGAAGGTCACAGAAGCTGTGTTCAACTATCCTCGACCTTGCCTTGTATCAAATATGGGCCTTCATTAGCCTAAATTTTTTCACTTCTGTTTAAAAATAAAAATAAAACACAGAGTGGAAAACAGCAAAAATAAATAAAAAATCTAATAAAAAAAAAGTGACAGTATCCAGCTAAAAGAAAAAACAAAACAAATGCAAAGAACACTACAATATATACATGTCTCTGCTTTAAATCTTGACAATTTGTCAGCAAAAATCTATTTTGCCAAAATCACTCTGCTCAACGCTAATGTTCGATGGGGCAGATTTACAGCCAGATAGGTTCGCCAACATTTAGTATAGTCACAAGCAGAACTCTACTTGAATAGAATGATGTCAGAATTAATGGCAGTCAATGTTTAGGAACAATTAAAATACCATTTTTTTTTTATTTGTGCTAACTTTACCAAGATAAACACAATAGTTGTGGGAGGGTAAGGTTTTTGGGGGGAAAAAGGAAAGGAGGCAACACATGGACTTCCCTAGTTTTGAAAAAGTCCCACAAAATCAACAGCAATTGACGGAACAACTCCAGTCATCTGATTTCTTTTGTTACTTAAAGATTGTCAACGTAGAATAGGAGGACATGGACAAAACCAGCCTAGTAGGATCTGACTGCCCTCAGAGCAACAACTCTTCTTCAAACGTTTGCTCTTTTTCCTTGTAACAATGTGCATATGAGAGAGTGACTAGCATGGGCAGATGCTGCCAATGCTACTAATCTTGGGTAAGAACAAAAACACTTAGGTCAGGCTTTGTAATCAATCCTTTAAATGTTCACCTAAGATTTGTAATCTAGGGAATACCTGTATGTGACCTCAGCATAAGATTGTTGTTTGAGCCAGCTCACTATTATCTTGTGTCCATGCACTGCTTTATTGTAAATAAAAATGCACATCTGTTTCTCATGCGTGTATTCTTTCTGTAATAATAGGTTGATTTGGTGAACATTGGAAGTGCAGACATAGTGGATGGAAATCATAAGCTGATCCTTGGTTTGATCTGGAGCATTATTCTCCATTGGCAGGTGAGCTATTCATCTATTCATCTGTACATTGTTTATTGGAAGACAATAAATCACAACGTAAGAAATATTTCCCACATAAGCATTACATTTGCAAATTGTTTATAGAGGTTGATTGGGAAAACTGCTGCTTGATCAATTTTTGGTTTTCATTAATGTTTTCTGCCTGATCTGGGGAGAATCACACAATTGAAGTCCAAGCAATCATGCCTTGAGAATGGAAATATATATATATATATATATATATATATATATATATATATATATATATATATATACCGGTATATGTTCAAAAGAATGAAAAAAGCAACTTTCATTGTGCAAATTACTATTTTACATTTTTTTTTTTTTTTTTTTAAATGCTAAAGATTACTTTCTACACTCTTAAGTGGTGCACACACAAAATGTATCCATGAATTTGCAGAATAGGATAACAAAAAAAAAAAAATTTTGGTCAAATGCCAGCTTAAATTAAGTATTAAGTATACAAAACTAAGAAAACACTTAACGCAAGCCGGCCATAAATGGTTCGAATCTCGGTCAGTTCAGCAGGTACTGGACAAGACTCTCTTTTTTTTTTTTTCCCACAATATACATTTTTATTGAAAGATTTTAGACAGTACAAGTATGCAATTATTGCAAATAGTATCATAAGAAATAAAATAATGTACAAGGGAAACATAAAAATTGGGTTAGTTAACCACTTCAGCCCGGAAGATTTGGCTGCTCAATGACAGGCCATTTTTTGCGATACGGCACTGCCGTCGCTTTAACTGATAATTGCGTGGTCGCGACACTGCACCCAAACAAAATTGGCATCCTTTTTTTTCCTACAAATAGAGCTTTCTTTTGGTTTTATTTGATAATCTCTGTGGTTTTTATTTTTTGCGCTATAAACAAAAAAATAGCGACAATTTCGGCTAAAACACAATATTTTGTACTTTTTGCTATAATATACCTATTTTTTTTTTAAAAAGCAAATTTTTTCCTCAGTTTATGCCGGTATGTATTCTTCTACATATTTTTGGTAATACAAATCGCAATAAGCGTATATTGATTAGTTTGCGCAAAAGTTATAGCGTCTACAAAATAGGGGAAAAAATTTATGTCATTTTTATTATTATTTTTTTTTACTAGTAATGGCGTCGATCAGCAATTTTTATCGGGACTGAGACATTATGGCGGACACATCAGACACTTTTGACAAATTTTTGGGACCATTGACAATTATACAGCGATCAGTGCTATAAAAAAATGCACTGATTACTGTGTAAATGTCACTGGCAGGGAAGGGGTTAGCACTAGGGGATGATCAAGGGGTTAAATGTGTTCCCTTGTGTGTGTTCTAACTGTAGGGGAATAGGACTGACTAGAGGAGATGACAGATCGTGTGTTACTAGCTAGTAGGAACACATGATCTGTCTCTCCTCTCCTCATAGAATAGGGATTTGTGTGTTTACACACACACGTCCCTGTTCTGGCTCTCGTGCCTGCGATCACGCATGGCCGGCAGTCATCAAGACCGGCGTCCACGCGCATCGGCACCCCCGCAGTGCAGCGGGCGCGCACGCCTGCTATCCCCGCTTAAAGGGACCAACATACAGCTGCGGCAGTTCGCGGGAACGTGCCTACCTACTGAAGTATAATGACTGCGGCTGATCGGCAAGCGGTTAAACATGAATTAACATATTAGGATAAGATGATCTACATTGAGGTGACATTTAACTGAATAAACCTATTTGGGACACAAAAAAAAGAGGGGGGGAGCTATTTTAATGGTATGACTCAGAATTGTAATTGTAAACCACGTGACATGGTGAAATAAAAATGAAAATGGCCACTGCTTCACGTGCCCATAAGAATTCATAATCCTCGGAATACCTAAATTTAATCCAGGTGTTCTATGTATTGTGGTAACGTTTTAAAAGGTCATTTGATATTGCAAGAGTTTCTTCCATAGAGTGAATAAAATGTACTGTACTTCTGAGAGCCAAATCTTTTGCATTATTAAGCAAATGTTTCATTAGAGAGTTTTTATATCTGGGGGCTGGCTGTGAGGAAATATGGAGAAGACAAAAAGCAGAGTCTAACTCCATGTTTGTGTCTGTAATTTTTCGAGTTAAGTCACATACTTCTCTCCAGAAGTCAGAAATGAGTGGGCATTGCCACCAAATATGTAGCATTGAGCCTACCTCATTGTTACATCTCCAGCACAAGTCTGATGTTTGCGGGTACCAAGAGTGTAATCTGTCAGGAGTGGCATACCACTGTGTAAGAATCTTTTAAGACATTTCTTGGAGTCTAGTGCTGCTAGAGCACTTGTGAGAAAGTATGCAGGCTTTTTCCCATTGGGAATCAGACATAACCATGCCTACGGCTTTTTACCACTTAGATTTGAAGTTAACTTTTTGCTTATTAATTGAGGCTTGAAGCCAAGAGTAAGCTAAGGATGTAGTTTTCTTTACAGCGCTAGCGTCCAGGCAGATAGTTTCCATTTGTGTGGGAGTCTTAGAGAAGGATCTCTTCAGTTTATGGTTAGTAAGGTAACTACGTAGCTGCAGATAAGTCCATTGAGGAAGAGCCTGTTCATTACATAAACTTTGTAGGTCTTCTCTAGATTTCACCAAACTAGCTTGAAACAATGTGTGGCTAATAGAGGAGAGCCATTAGTGATGGTGGGGATCAATCTGTTTTGCATTCCTGGACTAAACTCTGGGTTATCAGCAATCCATGTAAGAGGGCCCGGTAATGAAGCCATATCATGTTTGTGAGAGGTCAACTGAAAAACCTGTAGTGTGGTACTGATGAAGGGATGTCTTTTTAGAGAGGGGATAAAAGGATTTTTGCATCTAGGGTAGGAATCTAAGGGGGAGGGGGGAGGATGCATTTTCAATAGCAACCCAATCTTTATTTTGGTATGAAGCCAACTTGTTCTGGGCCAATAATTGTTTTAAAGATTCTATCCATGTATCCATAGATCGACTTGGGTACAACCAGTATGTCAGATTTCTAGCATGTAATTATTGCCAGCGGCTATATCCGCTAGCAATAATTAATGTGTTATCCCCGCCGGGAGAACAAAATAGCTCAGCATGAGGGATACCCACATCAACACTGACTGTGTTGATAGTGGAAATTGAGTGATTTCCTTTCTGACAACCCGTGGTTGCAAAAAAGAAAATCACATAATTTATGGCCTGCCTTACAGTTATAACATAAAAAGATTGAGCCCTGCTTTTGTGTTACTTGACATTTCATGGAGCTAAAAAACAGTGTACTTTATTCTAGTACTAAAATGTCGTTCACTAGCAAACCTCCAAAACAATTGCCCCTATATTAGAAATAGTCTATAGCTAACACTGCAACTTTTAAATCAAAGTATGGTATGTGTGTAACAGGTTTATTTTCATTTTCTAATCTTAAAAAACACTTTTAATTCTTTAACCACTTCAGCCCGGAGGATTTGGCTGCCCAATGACCGGGCCATTTTTTGTGATTCGGCACTGCGCCGTTTTAACTGACAATTGTGCGGTCGTGCGACGTGGCTCCCAAACAAAATTGACGTCCTTTTTTCCTACAAATAGAGCATTCTTTTGGTGGTATTTGATCACCTCTGCGTTTTTTTTGCGCTGTAAACAAAAAAAGCGTCAATTTTGAAAAAAGCAATATTTTTCCTTTTTGCTATAATAATTATCCCCCAAAAATATATATAATTTTTTTTTTCCTCAGTTTAGGCCGATATGTATTCTTCTACATATTTTTGGTAAAAAAACACGCAATAAGCGTATATTGATTGGTTTGCGCAAAAGTTATAGCAAAAGAATTCTTCAACAAGGCTCAACTAATTATACAGACTTACAATGAGTGAACCGCGATTAGTGTAGTAGAAAATGTCATTAATTTATTCAATTAGTTTTAAACAATACACAACATCAAAAGCACCTGATTAAAATGAGACTAGTCAACAAAAACACTAAACAGGGATGGCCACCCAGTCAACCATACACACCGCATTCATTCATCCGCTAATGATCTTAAATAGTAATACCGGTATTGAGAATGTAAAAAATATATATAAATTCATCAATATCAATTGAATAGTCCTGGTGAATGGAGATAATTCAAGTAATGGCTCCAAAAGTGTGATTACCGGGTTGGTCTATTAGATGGGTCAGAAAGGATGACCGGTTAGTATTCACGCATATTTGCTGGGTGATGAAGGGATAGCTTGGCTGGACATAGCATGCTATGAGAAGAGTGCCTGATGCTGAAAACACAATCCTACAGCTCACCTTAGATGTCTTCACTGGGTCACTCGGTCACTCAGCCATCCAGATCGATAGTCTTTTGATTTGCATATGATCCCATATGTAACAAACACTCACCACGTTGCTGCGTGTCAGTCCAATGAGGATTCAATAATTCACATCTAGATTCTCTTGTGTGGGGCTGCTTCGCACCCATTCATTTACTTGGATCAATAGATGTTTCCATAGAGTAGCTATAGACCATGCCGGGGTTGTAGAGCTTCGGTATTTGACGTGCCGGTGAAGTATCTTCACATCAAGAGGCAATAGTATTGAGATCGGGGCAGATGATTCGGTAGTTAGTCATGTGGGTGGAACATCCATGTTCAGGAACTACATGAAATGTAGCATCAAACTGCTAAACTGCTTACATGTTTCGCTTTCATCAAGCTTCATCGGAGCATGCGCATTGGTCTGGTGTCTGTCCTAATATAGATGGTTTAAACAGGTGTTTCAAATATAATCACCTGTTGCTTATGTGGATCAATCACACCACCATTCATGCTAATTCAAACAATTGTGTCACTGAAGACTATAGAAAAATTAAATAGAAAACGAGGGGTAAGTCTGTATAATTAGTTGAGCCTTGTTGAAGAATTCTTTTGCTGAAGGACTTTTGATCCTTCAATTTTCTTCCCCTTCTTTCTATATGGTTTTGCAATTCAGAGGCCAACTTAATGGATAAATCCCTAAATTATTGGGTAATTAAAAATAGTGGTTTTTATACCTAGTAAATCACTTTTATTACCTAGCATTATACATTGGATGAGCTCAATACATACCTACCCTTTTGTTTTTTCCGCAAAAGTTATAGCGTCTACAAAATAGGAAACAGTTTTATGGCATTTTTAATAATATTTTTTTATTAGAAATGGCGGCGATCTGCGATGTTTATCATGACTGCGACATTATGGCGGACACATCGGACACTTTTGATGCTATTTTGGGACCATTGTCATTTATACAGCGATCAATGCTATAAAAATGCACTGATTACTGTGTAAATGACACTGGCAGGGAAGGAGTTAACCACTAGGGGGCGAGGAAGGGGTTAAGTGTGTCCTAGGGAGTGTTTCTAACTGTGTGGGTGCTGGGCTACATGTGACATGACATTGATCACTGCTCCCGATCACAGGGAGCAGTAGATCAGTGTCCTGTCACAAGGCAGAACAGGGAAATGCCTTGTTTACACAGGCATCCCCCTGTTCTGCAGCTCTGTGACACGATCGCGGGACACCGGTGGACATCGAGTCTGTGGGTCCAGCAGGCGTGGTCACAGAGCTCGCGGCGGGGGTGCTCGTGCGCCCGTACGGCGGGAATTTTAAAGCGACGTACCTGTATGTTGCTTTGCTCTTCAGCAGCACTCACATTTACAAAGGAAAAAAAGTGATAAAACTGCCACGAATGGCTTCGACAGTATCCATTTTTTTTAAAACAGCACTCAGACCCTTCCAAGAGTCTTCTATTTATTTTGTGGGGATCTTTGGAGTGGTGTGTCCGTCATTTGCCAGTAGGGATGAGCCGAACACCCCCGGGTTCGGTTCGCACCAGAACCCGCGAACGGACCGAAAGTTTGCACGAACGTTAGAACCCTATTAAATACAATGGATGCGAACGTTCGAAATCTAAAGTGCTAATTATAACGACTATTATGCAAGTTATTGTCCTAAAAAGGGTTTGTGAACCCGGGTTCTGCACCAGGGGACATGTATCAATGCAAAAAGAAGTTTTAAAAACAGCCGTTTTTCGGGAGCAGTCATTTTAATGATGCATAAAGTGAGAAAAAAAAGTCAAATATTCCTTTACATATCGTACCTGGGGGGTGTCTAAAGTATGCCTGTGAAGTGGCACGTGTTTCCCGTGTTTAGAACTGTCCCTGCACAAAATGACATTTCTAAAGGAAAAAAAGCCATTTAAAACTGCTTGCGGCTTTAATGTAATGTCTGGTCCCGGTAATATGGATAAAAATCTTTAAGAAAAATGGCATAGCTACCCCATCACCCCCCCTACCCCAGCCCATTACCAGCCCCTTTGGGTCTTGTATGGATATTAAGGGGAACCCCGCACACAAAATAAAAAAGGCCCTATATACTCTGAACAGCCGTATACAGGCGGTGCATACAAGACAGGGACCGTAGGTTTGTTCTTATGTAGAATCTGTTTGTAATTTTGAAAAGGTACATTGTTTAAGTGTAGCTCCAGCCAAAAAATCTATTTTTAAGCTTTTTGGAAAACATAGGGAAGGGTTATCACCCCTGTAACATTTGTTTTGCTGTCTGTGCCCCTGTTCAGAACATTTCACCTCACTTTCCGTCCCAATGACAAATGTTTTTGAAAAGTGGGGTTTTTATTGAAACAAGGATTGGTGATAAAGCATCAGTAGAGAGGAGACACCTTTTTCCCATATTAACTCTTATAGGAGAGAATTTCCCTTCCTAGGGGTAGATTTCCTCTCACTTCCTGTTGTCTCCTTCCGTTTGCAAGTAGGAGTCGTTTGTAAGTTGGATGTTTGAAAGTAGGAGCCTGCCCTATATACTCTGCTGAAATTTGCCCCTTACATGTTGGTGTTGCCACAACACTGTAAGCCCTCACAGTTACTCTTGGTGGGCGCATGAATGGGCCCTGCTGTGAATTATTAGATCAAGAATTGTAATTGCATGCCCCTGTTGAACAGGGACTGAAAAATTGGGCCTTTGGTGGTGGTGGTGATGGTGTTGACACAACACTGTAAGGCCTCACAGTTACTCTTTGTGGGCGCAGGAATGGGCCCTGCTGTGAATTATTAGATCAAGAATTGTAATTACATGCCCCTGTTAAACAGGGGCTGAAAAATTGGGCCTTAGGCACTGGTGCTGGTCTCACGACACTGCAACCTCTCCCAGATACTCTAGTTGGAGTGCAGGAATGAGCCCTGCTGCAAAGCATTGCATAAAAAATTGTAATTACATGCCCCTGTTAAACAGGGGCTGAAAAATTGGGCCTTAGGCACTGGTGCTGGTGCCACGACACTGCAACCTCTCCCAGATACTCTAGTTGGAGTGCAGGAATGAGCCCTGCTGCAAAGCATTGCATAAAAAATTGTAATTACATGCCCCTGTTAAACAGGGGCTGAAAAATTGGGCCTTAGGCACTGGTGGCGGCACCCAGAAACAAAAATGTTCTTCCAAGCTATCATCATCAATCGGATCATTGAGGAGGAGGAGGATAGTCAGTCAACATAACAGGACAGTCACTCAGCATCAGCATCAGTCTTGAAGGGATGTGACATTTGAAAATAAATTAGTCTGTTATATCAGCTTCAGGTGTTTGGTAGCTGGTGGTGATCCAAGACTGGTTCATCTTTATGAAAGTCAGTCGATCAACCGAGTCGGTGGACAGGCGCACCCTGTGATCCGTGACAAATCCTCCAGCAGCACTGAATGTGCGTTCTGAAAGAACGCTGGATGCAGGACAGGCCAGTAGCTCAATTGCATACTGTGCAAGCTCTGGCCAGTGACCCATCCTCAAGACCCAGTAAGCCAGAGGATTTTCGGTGGGGAAGGTGTCCAAGTCTGACCTTGCCCCTAGGTATTCCTGCACCATGTATATCAGATGCTGGCGATGGTTGCTGGAACCGATCATACCTTGGGGCTGCGGACTAAAGAATTGTCTGAATGCATCGGTCAGATGGCCACCTTCCCCACCGCTCCTTCTTTGACTGACCGAAGCCTCAGCAACTCATTGTCCAGGACCAGGAGTTTGTAACCTCCCAGTCTCTGGGAACGCGTTGCACAGACCTTTCTGCAAGGCCTCCCGGAGTTGTCTCATCCTCTGCGCCCTCTGCGACGGTAAGATAAGGTCTGCAACCTTACCCTTGTACCGTGGATCAAGGAGAGTGGCCAGCCAGTAATGGTCCCTCTCCTTGATCCGAAGAATACGAGGATCCTTCCGCAGACTTTGCAGGATCAGGGAGGCCATGCGGCGTAGGTTAGCTGAGGCATTCGGTCCGGAGTCCTCTGGGTCACTAAGGACGACATGATCCGCAGCCACCTCCTCCCAGCCACGTACAAGTCCACGGGTTTCTTGGGACTGTAGATCATCCCTAAAAGACTGCTGCTGATGATGCTGAGTGCCAGGCTCCACCTCCATGCTGACACAATCCTCCTCCTCCTCCTCCTCTTCCTGTGCGATGGGTGGGACAGAAGGAACACTGTCTGGGTAAAGGGGGCCTCCTCTTCCTGCCTCTGTTCTGCCTCAAGTGCCCTGTCCATTATTCCACGCTGCGTATGTTCCAACAGGTGGACAAGAGGTACAGTGTCACTGATGCATGCACTGTCACTGCTCACCATCCTCGTGGCCTCCTCAAATGGTGCCAGGACAGTGCATGCATCCCTGATCATGCCCCACTGGCGTGGTGAAAAAAACCCGAGCTCCCCTGACCCTGTCCTGGTGCCGTAGTCGCACAGGTACTCATTGATGGCCCTCTGCTGCATGTGCAGCCGCTGCAGCATGGCCAACTGTCAGGAAAGGTTCCATCCGCTGGTGGCATTTATTATTTATCTTGCAGTACTGTGGTCCACCAGCAGGTGTCTCCTGGCAGTTTGTAACTGTCAGGAGAATCTTTCCCTGCTGGTGTTGTATTATCTTTTGGACGCAGTACTGGTTTCCACCAGCAGATGGATCCTGGCAGTGTGGAGCAGACTGCCCTCCCTCCGATCAGGTGTGACCTGAAGCTAATCAGGCATTCCTATAAATACCCGGCAGGTGTATACACACACTGCCCTGGTATCGTCCTCGTGCCCTGACCTGTAGCCTGTCTGCTTGAACCTTGATCCATGTATCCTGATCCCTGTAACCTGAACCTGTAACCTGACCCTGAACCTATTGTGTCCGTCCTAATCCCTGCTCTGCAGCCTGGTTGCCCCCTGCTTGATCCTGTCTCCCTGTCCTGATCCATCCTTACCCCATCTGCTGATCCCCCTGTGTATGACCTCTGCCTGGCCCTGTTTATGATTCTGGTTTCCCCATTACTTGTACATATTTGTCTGTTACTGTTATTAATTGTGGGTTCTGTTTGTTATTGGTTGTTGTGCACTGTGTGGTATTGGAGGTGGTTATATATATATATTATTTCACTTATCTTTAATAAATCTTTATATTTCACTTATACGTGTTTGGTGTTCCTCTGTTGCTAGCTGCACAGTTCTGGTCACACTTGGTACGTGACAGTATACCAGGGCCATTAATGATCAGAAGTAGCTGCACAGAGGACCCATTTTGGTTCTGTTAGGCCTCGTACACACGACCAATTTTCTCGGCAAGAACCAGCAAGAAACTTGCTGGCAGAGAGGTCTTGCCGAGTAAATCGGTCGTGTGTACGCTGCTAGCGGGTTTCTCGTCGAGAAAACTGACAAGAAACCTCGACGAGAAAATAGAGAACCTGCTCTCTATTTTCTCGTCGAGATTCTCCTCGGCGTGTTTCTCGACGAGAAAAGTGAGTGTGTGTACACTTACCTGTCCGCCCGGAAGCCCGCGCATGTTCGAAATGAATTTGACGCATGCGCGGTAGCTTCCTAGGCATACGTAGGGTATACCAAGATGGCGGCGACGGCATCGAATGTGACGAGCGCATGCTCGACGTAGTCGATGACGTCACCGCGTACACTCCTTTCAAAGAACCGCGGGTTCTTTGAAACGAGCGTGTGTACACTCGGCCGGGACAAGTTTCTTGTCCAAGAATCTCGTCGAAAAAAACAACATGTTTTTTTCAACGAGAATCTCGGCCGTGTGTACGGGGCCTTACTCTGCTAAAATGAACTCTGATATGATTCCTTATTATACTCTGCTGGCGTCAGAGAGTGGTGAATATCTCCGTCAGACACTGAAAGAGTGGACCAGTGATCAGCTGCTAGAGATTATTCGTTTAGCTCACTCCTGGGTTGATCAGGGCTGTATGATGTTTGGGGATGTTCAACCTTTAATTAAAATCTGCACAGAGCTGGCTTTGCCTTGTATCCCAGAGGGCCATGATGATTTTTCTCCCCCCTTTAATGTTAATCAGGTCGTATCTTTGGTTTGGCTTCTGGAGGATGACTCCCCATACTTTTTTGAACATTACACAGCTTGTTCCCAACAGAAAATAATAGAGTGTGTTGATTGTGTACAATCCCTTGTCAGACAGGCAGAATGTAAACTGCAGTTTGTGCAGCCACTACTCTCAGCATGGTCTGATATTTTGCAATCGGCCCCAGCCAGCCCACAAAAAAACATCTCTGCTGCCAGACACCTGCCTGCCCAAGAGTCTATTTCTCCATCACCCATGGCAACCCCAGTCGCAGTTCAGTACACACTACTTCCCACCAGGTATCAATATCCAGTCTCTGCTCCCTGCACCTATCCTGCATTCAACCCACCTGCCTCTTCTCAGCTGCCTGCAAGCCCACAAGAACCTCCTCCAGCCACTGTCCCCGTATCCCTGCCATATTCTTCCATTTGCTCGATTCCATCTTTTCCATATACTCCCCCCGTTATGTGCAAACCTGCAGTGACCAAATCTAAAAAGAAGCGGAAGTATTTCCCTACCCACACAATCCAACCAGTAATCCCACCTTCCTCCACACCCACCAACCTGCTCCAGCCTGTAGTTCCAGAACCAGCCTTCGAGCCAGCTTCCCAGCCTGCAGTTCCAGAGCCAGCCTTCCAGCTTGCAGTTCCAGAACCAGCCTTCCAGCTTGCAGTTCCAGAACCAGCCTTCCAGCTTGCAGTTCCAGAACCAGCCTTCGAGCCAGCTTCCCAGCCTGCAGTTCCAGAGCCAGCCTTCCAGCTTGCAGTTCCAGAACCAGCCTTCCAGCTTGCAGTTCCAGAACCAGCCTTCCTGCTTGCAGTTCCAGAACCAGCCTTCCTGCTTGCAGTTCCAGAACCAGCCTTCCAGCTTGCAGTTCCAGAACCAGCCTTCCAGCCTGCAGTCCTTGAGCCAGCCTTCCAGCCTGCGGTCCTTGAGCCAGCCTTCCAGCCTGCGGTCCTTGAGCCAGCCTTCCAGCCTGCGGTCCTTGAGCCAGCCTTCCAGCCTGCGGTCCTTGAGCCAGCCTTCCAGCCTGCGGTCCTTGAGCCAGCCTTCCAGCCTGCAGTCCTTGAGCCAGCCTTCCAGCCTGCAGTCCTTGAGCCAGCCTTCCAGCCTGCAGTCCTTGAGCCAGCCTTCCAGCCTGCGGTCCTTGAGCCAGCCTTCCAGCCTGCGGTTTTCGAGCCAGCCTTCCAGCCTGCGGTTTTCGAGCCAGCCTTCCAGTCTGCGGTTCTCGAGCTAGCCTGCCAGCCTGAAGACCCTGTACCAGCCTGCCAGCCTGAAGACCCTGTACCAGCCTGCCAGCCTGAAGACCCTGTGCCAGCCTGCCAGCCTGAAGACCCTGTGCCAGCCTGCCAGCCTGAAGACCCTGTGCCAGCCTGAAGACCCTGTACCAGCCTGCCAGCCTGAAGACCCTGTACCAGCCTGCCAGCCTGAAGACCCTGTACCAGCCTGCCAGCCTGAAGACCCTGTATCAGCCTGCCAGCCTGAAGACCCTGTGCCAGCCTGCCAACATGGAGTTCCCGTGCCAGCCTTCCAAACTGAAGCCCTGATGACAGTGTCCCAGTCAGAAGATCCGGTGCCCGTTTCCCGGCCTGTGGTTGTGGTGCCCGTTTCCCGGCCTGTGGTTGTGGTGCCCGTTTCCCGGCCTGTGGTTGTGGTGCCCGCTGCGGTGCCCGTTCCCTGGCTTGAGTTTGTGGTGCCCGTTTCCCGGCTTAAGGTTGTGGTGCCCGTTTCCCGGCTTGAGGTTGTGGTGCCCATTTCCCGGCCCGAGGTTGTGGAGCCCTTTTCCCGGCTCGAGGGTATGTCGTCTGCTGCCCAGCCCGAGATGATCCTGTCTGCTGCCCAGCCTGAGATGATCCCGTCTGCTGCCCAGCCTGAGATGATCCCGTCTGCTGCCCAGCCTGAGATGATCCCGTCTGCTGCCCAGCCTGAGATGATCCCGTCTGCTGCCCAGCCTGAGATGATCCCGTCTGCTGCCCTGCCTGAGATGATCCCGTCTGCTGCCCAGCCTGAGATGATCCCGTCTGCTGCCCAGCCTGAGATGATCCCGTCCGCTGCCCAGCCTGAGATGATCCCGTCCGCTGCCCAGCCTGAGATGATCCCGTCCGCTGCCCAGCCTGAGATGATCCCGTCCGCTGCCCAGCCTGAGATGATCCCGTCCGCTGCCCAGCCTGAGATGATCCCGTCTGCTGCCCAGCTCTATGACCCGGAGCCTGCTGCCCAGCCCGAAGTGTTCCTGTCTGCTGCCCAGCTTGATGATCCAGAGCCTGCTGCCCAGCCCGAAGTGTCCCTGCCTGCTGCCCAGCTCGATGACCCGGAGCCTGCTGCCCAGCTCGATGACCCAGAGCCTGCTGCCCAGCATGAAGTGTTCCTGTCTGCTGCCCAGCTCGATGACCCGGAGCCTGCTGCCCAGCTCGATGACCCGGAGCCTGCTGCCCAGCCCGAAGTGTTCCTGTCTGCGGCCCAGCTTGATGATCCGGAGCCTGCTGCCCAGCCCGAAGTGTCCCTGCCTGCTGCCCAGCTCGATGACCCGGAGCCTGCTGCCCAGCCCGAGGTGTTCCTGCCTGCTGCCCAGCTCGATGACCCGGAGCCTGCTGCCCAGCCCGAGGTGTTCCTGCCTGCTGCCCAGCTCGATGACCCGGGGCCTGCTGCCCAGCCCGAATTGTTCCTGTCTGCTGCCCAGCTCGATGACCCGGAGCCTGCTGCCCAGCCCGAGGTGTTCCTGCCTGCTGCCCAGCTTGATGTGATTGTCTGCCCGGATGTGACTTTGCCTACTACCCAGCTGATTGCCATGAACTTTCTCCGGCAACAGCTAGTTGGAGCGTCCGGAGGCCGCTCCTTTGAGGGGGGGTACTGTCAGGAAAGGTTCCATCCGCTGGTGGCATTTATTATTTATCTTGCAGTACTGTGGTCCACCAGCAGGTGTCTCCTGGCAGTTTGTAACTGTCAGGAGAATCTTTCCCTGCTGGTGTTGTATTATCTTTTGGACGCAGTACTGGTTTCCACCAGCGGATGGATCCTGGCAGTGTGGAGCAGACTGCCCTCCCTCCGATCAGGTGTGACCTGAAGCTAATCAGGCATTCCTATAAATACCCGGCAGGTGTATACACACACTGCCCTGGTATCGTCCTCGTGCCCTGACCTGTAGCCTGTCTGCTTGAACCTTGATCCATGTATCCTGATCCCTGTAACCTGAACCTGTAACCTGACCCTGAACCTGTTGTGTCCGTCCTAATCCCTGATCCCTGCTCTGCAGCCTGGTTGCCCCCTGCTTGATCCTGTCTCCCTGTCCTGATCCATCCTTACCCCATCTGCTGATCCCCCTGTGTATGACCTCGGCCTGGCCCTGTTTATGATTCTGGTTTCCCCATTACTTGTACATATTTGTCTGTTACTGTTATTAATTGTGGGTTCTGTTTGTTATTGGTTGTTGTGCACTGTGTGGTATTGGAGGTGGTTATATATATATTATTTCACTTATCTTTAATAAATCTTTATATTTCACTTATACGTGTTTGGTGTTCCTCTGTTGCTAGCTGCACAGTTCTGGTCACACTTGGTACGTGACACCAATGTTAAGTTGCACCTGGTGGGCATGTCACATATAAGGCGGTTCTTGGGCAGGTTCAACTACTTTTGCAGCTCTGCCAGGTGAGCACTGGCATTATAAGATCTGTGGAAATGCACACAGACTTTCCTGGCCTGCCTCAGGACATCCTGTAAGCTTGGGTACCTGCCCAAGAACCGCTGCACCACCAGGTTAAGGACATGAGCCACACAGGGCACATGGGTCAGTTGTCCCTGTTGGAGGGCGGAGAGGAGGTTGGTGCCATTGTCGCAAACCACCATTCCTGGCTTAAGCTGGCGTGGCGTCAACCACCTCTCAGGCTGCCCCTGCAGAGCAGACAGAACCTCTGCCCCAGTGTCGCTCCTGTCCCCCAAACACACCAGCGCAAGCACGGCATGGCATCTTTTTGCCTGCGTACTTGCGTAGCCCCTTGAACGCCTACGGAGCACCGCTGGTTCCGAGGACAAAGCAGAGGAAGAGGCCATGGAGGAAGAAGAAGAGAAGGGGGTGGAGGAGAGAGGTGTGTCACAACCAGTAGTAGCATTTTGGAAGCGTGGCGGTGGAACAACCTCCAACACTACTGCACCTTGTCCTGCATCCTTCCCAGCTGCCAAAAGAGTGACCCAATGGGCCGTGAAAGAAAGGTAACGTCCCTGTCCATGCCTGCTGGACCATGAGTCTGCGGTAATATGCACCTTTCCGCTGACCGCCCTGTCCAGTGAGGCCAAGACATTGCCTTCCACATGCCGGTAGAGAGCCGGAATCGCCTTCTGTGAGAAAAAGTGGCGTTTGGGAACCTGCCACTGAGGAACCGCACATTGCACAAACTCACGGAAGGGGGCCGAGTCTACCAACTGAAAAGGCAGCAGTTGAAGCGCTAGCAATTTAGCCAAGCTAGCATTCAACCGCTGGGCATGTGGATGGCTGGGAGTGAACTTCTTTTGACGGTCCAGCAGCTGGGGCAGGGAAATTTGCCTGCTAGAATCGGACGTCGGTGTACTGCTAGCAGAGTGCCCGCAAGTACTTGGCTGTGACACACCTAATTCTACACCTTCATTCCTCTCAGTGCAGGTTTCAGAGAGGACTGAAGGTATAGTGGGGTTGGAGATCCCAGCTGATGCGGTGCAAGGAGAGGTCCGCTTTGTTCTTTGGTGTGGGTCTTTAAGGTAGGCTTGCCAACGAGCTGCATGGCAGGTCAACATATGTCTGGTCAAGCATGTGGTGCCCAAGCGGCTGATGTTTTGGCCACGCGATATACGCTTGAGACATATGTTGCAAATAGCAGCTGTGCGATCTGATGCACTCGACTCAAAAAAGGCCCACACCAAAGAACTTTTTGAATAATGGGCAGAGGCAGCACCCTGCACAGGCAGAGCTCTGCAGTGTGATTCCGTCGGTGTACTGCCCTTACGCTGGCCCCCCGAGGGCATCCTGCCTCATTGGAGATGTGCCTCCTCCTCATCCTCCTCCTCCTCCTCTCTCCTATTAGGCACCCACGTGGAGTCAGTGACCTCATCATCCCCTCCCTCCTCATCACTGGAGCCAATCTGGCAGTATGCTGCAGCTGCTGGAACATGACTGCCAGATTGGTGTCCTTCTTGAGCATCCCCTCTCTCTGCTCTCACGCTACTGCCTTCCTCTAGCTGGGTATCATCATCAGACCCTTTCGAAACACTGGGCATCCTCCTGGAGCATGTACCCAACACTGTGCTCAAACAGTTCGGGGGACTCCTCAGGAGGACATGGTGGGTCTAGGGAAGGAGTGACTGATGATGACATTGATACGAGGGAAGAGGACGCTTTGGCAGCTGCTTTGCCAGTACCCTGAGCCTGGGTGAGAGAGGATGAGGAGGGCTTGGTCATCCACTCTACCAAGTCTTCGTCATGATGCGGCTCAACACGTCCAGCTGCCGAAAAGAAGGACAAGCGTGTCCCATGGCCACGTGCTGATGGCGATGCACCGTGTCCACGACCAGCACTGTTGTCTCTAGACACAGAGCCTGCTTGCCCTCTTTTATTGGCTCCTGACTGTCTGCCTCTCCTTGTTTGCCTTCCAGACATTCTAATGGCCTGCAGGGAGATGGAAAAACCAGCAATAAGGCCTAGCTTCAGGAGTATATTTTGCAGGAAGCGCACTACGCCCGCTGTAAGTGCTGCAAATGCCTGTTGGTGTAACACACCAGGAAAACACAGCAATACGGGCTAGCTTCAGGTGTATATTTTGCAGTAATCACACTACGCCTGCTGTAAGTGCTGCAAATGCCTGTTGGTGTAACACACTAGGAAAACACAGCAATAAGGCGTAGCTTCAGGAGTATATTTTGCAGGAATCACACTATGCCTGCTGTAAGTGCTGCAAATGCCTGTTGGTGTAACACACTAGGAAAACACAGCAATATGGGCTAGCTTCAGGAGTATATTTTGCAGTAATCACACTACGCCTGCTGTAAGTGCTGCAAATGCCTGTTGGTGTAACACACTAGGAAAACACAGCAATAAGGCGTAGCTTCAGGAGTATATTTTGCAGGAATCACACTACGCCTGCTGTAAGTGCTGCAAATGCCTGTTGGTGTAACACACTAGGAAAACACAGCAATACGGGCTAGCTTCAGGAGTATATTTTGCAGGAATCACACTACGCCTGCTGTAAGTGCTGCAAATGCCTGTTGGTGTAACACACCAGGAAAACACAGCAATAAGGCGTAGCTTCAGGAGTATATTTTGCAGGAGGCTTAGCAACAATGACACTGACACTGTCCCCTGCCTATCCTTCTCTCTCCCTGCACACAAGCAATTGCTCGGCTTCGGCTGCCGACATCGCAGGCACCCTGGACAGGTAAGTGTCCATTTATTAAAAGTCAGCAGCTGCAGTATTTGCTGGCTTTTGATATATTTTTTTTAGGCGGACCTCCGCTTTAAATTACAATAATTTAACTTATGCAGATTCACAATTTATCATTAGCATTAAAAACATTAATAGGTATCTTTGAAAACACTCCTTCGAGAGCATCTGTGAAATCAAGAATATGGTTCCCAAGTTCCTAATTTAGGGTCATAAATATAGGTAAATTAGAAAGATGACTATAATTTTTTTTTAGTACTGTTAAGATAAATTACTGTTTTATATAGTACTGTTAAGAAAAATATGTAATTGTTTCAGGTGTTATGAAAAACTTGATATATTTAAAATAAATGTGGTATATACATATATCTGCTTGCTCATCAATTCTGTGAAGTGGTTTTGCCTACAAGCCTAGCACAATTGGTTGCACAATAAGGTTATTTTACATTAGATCAAATATCCTAAAGTTTTCCATATATATTGTGGTTGTTATCAATAGCTCTTGCATGTAATCTCCTTCTTTTGGTTAGCAGTTTCCCAAGCCATTCCTCAAGGGCTAGTAACAGCTCATGATTTCCAGATCTCTTCCCAAAATCACAGATAAAGTATCCATGCAATAAACAAAAAATTGCACACCCTGGAATTATGGAAAACATGTTCTTTTAGTGGTGCTTTGGAACAGGTTTGGCAAACAGTGGTTTGCTCGTTCTTAAATCCCAACTTAACTTTCAGTTTAAATAAGCTAATTCCATTCCAGGTGCATTAAAAATGTATAAAAAAAGTATTTAAAAAGCAGGCCCGGTCTGAGTAGAAAAGCTTGCCCCTGCCAGCATGCAGCAGTGAAAGGCCCTTGCTCTCTGTGTGGAAGCACTTGTCTTTTTGAAGTCTGATGCATCCCTTACAGAAGTCTGACGCAGCAGGGTGTATTTCACACTTCTGTAGAGAGACAACTACTTCCACAAACTGCAAAGGTCCTTCTTGGCCAACCTTTTCATGGCCCTCTGGTAGGAGGAATTCGTCTATGCCCATTGGAGACCACAGTTGGTGTTATGGGCCAGATATATAGACAACGTCTTCCTCCTGTGGGATGGTAGCCGATCGGATTTGGATCTTTTTATGGAAGATCTAAATCATAATACCAGAGGCATCTTTTTTAGATATGAAGCCAACCAATCAGAAATACATTTTCTAGACCTTACAATTAAGGTGAAGGATGATCAGTTTAATACCTCCACATTTTTTAAGAGTACCGACAGGAATTCATATATTCCTGTCGGTAGTTGCCTCCATGAGTCATGGCTTAGATCTGTGCCAACGAGCCAATACATGCGGCTAAGGGGAACTGTTCAGATATGGAAGATTTTTTGGTACAGGATAACATTCTAACTAGGCGTTTTGAAGAGAAGGGCTATTCAAGCCTCTTGAATGAAACTCTATCTATGGAAAGAGTTCAGTTACTTAAAGACCTCCACATGAGAATAGAGTGTTTTCATTTCCTTTCATTACTACCTATTCTGTACAGCATATGAGTATAAAAAAGCTCATAAAAAACATTGGCACATTTTGAGTAATGACCAAATTTTAAATACAGTTCTTCCCGAGAAACCTCAGGTTATCTATAAAGGGGCACCCTCACTCAGAGATAGCGTTGCACCAAATATCCTTAACCCTCCATCCATTAAAAGAGTTTTTTTCCAAAATCTCACTGGTTATTATCAGTGCAGGAGATGTAGGGTGTGCTCTCTAAATGGATGCACCCATAGAAGAACACAAAAATCGTCCAGCAGCTCTGTTGAATACGAGATCAAGCCCTTTATTACATGTGCTACTGAGGGGGTGGTTTACCTGCTCCAAAGCCCTTGCGGGCTCCAATATGTGGGCAGGGCTAAACGCCCCCTCTCTGTAAGACTAAATGAACACATAACTAACATTAAGAGTGGCTTCCTTAAACACTCAGTCTCCAAAAACTATTTGTTAGCTCATAATAAAAATCCTTCCAAAACAATCTTTTTGGGGATAGTTAAGTATACCCCACAGTGGAGAGGGAGCTCTTTGGTACGTAGTATATCCAGACTTGAGATGTCTTGGATCCACAGAATTAAGAGTTATGTCCCTTTTGGGCTAAATGTAGATGTGGATTTGAATGCATTTATTGACAATTCATAATTTATTGAATATAATAAGGCTAGGTTACAATGAATTTGATTTAGATAACAATATTGTTTGGATGCAAAACCCTTAATGTGAACTTGGTGTGAGTCCTTGGTAGCAATACCTCTATCTGAAAATGAATATGTTTTTCATATTCTTTATATTTATATATTTTTTCCACAAATTTAAATTGTAAATTTTATAAATAACTGGTACCCTATAGTGAGAATTCCGTATTTCTTCTGAGTTTTTGGTGTTTTGTACCTTATTTGGATTTTTTGGGAATAATATTCCCTTTTTGCCCTATTTTGTGCTTAATTTAAGATTTAATATCTTTTCCTGCCATTAGAGGCATGATTGAGGAACTAACTTCTTTTAGTGTCCCCTTTGCACAAAAATTTGGCATACTTCCGGGTAACTGAGCTTTGTGAATTTCAAAGCAACGTACCTGTATGTTCCTTTGTGCACAGGAGCCATTCTGCCGACGTATATCTACTGCCGGCGGTCGGAAAGTGGTTAACAAACAATTTAAATTCCTAAATTCCAGAGGCAGAACATTTGGATTTTAATTTTTTATAATCCCTGAATGCTTCTTTCTGTAGTTGTTGTAAACAGTGCATTTTCATAAGAAAAACAACACCAAGGGAAATTTGAGACAATAAAGGAGTGATTTTTAAAAATAATTGAATTTTTTTAGATATAGTGATTAAAAACTACAATGAGCAAAATTATAGATGCAACACTTTGTATTTGCCCCTATTTATTATGAGCTGAACTTAAAGAGCTACGACTTCTTCTATGTAGCCTATTTCTCTCAAATATTGTTCACACATCTGTCTAAATCTGTGTTAGTGAGCACTACTCCTTTGCCAAGATAATCCATCCACCTCACAGGTGTGGCATATCCAGATGCTGATTAGACAGCATGATTATTGCACAGGTGTGCCTCGGGCTGGCCACAATAAAAGGCCTCTCTAAAATGTATCGTTTTTTTACACCGCACAATGCCACAGATGCCGCAAGTTTCGAGGGAGCATGCAATTGGCATGCTGACTGCAGAAAAGTCCACCAGAGCTGTTGCCCTTGAATTAAATGTTCATTTCTATACCATAACCCATCTCCAAATGCATTTCAGAGAATTTGGCAGTACATCCAACCGGCCTCACAACTGCAGTCCGCATGAAACCACACCAGCCCAGGACCTCCACATCCAGCATCTTCACCTCCAAGATCATCTGAGACAAGCCACCCGGACAGCTGCTGCAACAATTGGTTTGCATAACTAAAAGATTTCTGCACAAACTGTCAAAAACCGTCTCATGGAAGCTCATCTGCATGCTTGTCATCCTCATCGGGGTCTCGACCTGACTGCAGTTTGTTGTCGGAACCGCAGAACCGACTTGAGTGGGCAAATGCTCACATTCGATGGCGTCTGGCACTTTGGAGAGGTGTTCTCTTAATGGATGAATCCCAGTTTTCACTGTACAGGGCAGATGGCAGACAGCGTGTATGGCATCGTGTGGGTGAGCGGTTTGCTGATGTCAACATTGTGGATCGAGTGGCCCATGGTGGAGGTGGGGTTATGGTATGGGCAGGCGTATGCAATGGAAAATGAACAGAGGTGTATTTTATTGATGGCATTTTGAATGCACAGATATACCATGACGAGATCCTGAGGCCCATTGTTGTGCCATTCATCCGCGACCATCACTTCATGTTGTAGCATGATAATGCACGGCCCCATGTTGCAAGAATCTGTACACAATTCCTGGAAGCTGAAAACATCCCAGTTCTCACCGGACATGTCAGCCATTGAGCATGTTTGGGATACTCTAGATCGGCGTATATGACAGCGTATTCCAGTTCCTGCCAATATCCAGCATCTTTGCACAGCCATTGAAGAGGAATGGACCAACATTCCACAGGCCCCAATCAACAACCTGATCAACTCTATGCAAAGGAGATTTGCTGCATTGCGGGAGGCAAATGGTGGTCACACCAGATACTGACTGTTTTTTTGGACCCCGCAAACCCCCCCAATACAGTAAAACTGCACACTTTAGTGTGGCCTTTTAGTGCTGGTTCACACAGGGGCAACCCAACTTACAGCGCGACTTTGCAAGGCGACTTCAGCGTGACTTTAGCGCGACTTGGAGCAACTTACAATGTGACTTAAAGTTGCCTCCAGGACAGGTGACTTTGGCTGTTGCCAATCACAGAATAATCAGCTATGTGGGAGGAAGGGGTTTGCCTGAGTAAACTATTTTCTTTTCCTGTAAAGTTGCTTCAGTTAAGATGGAGATCCGACTTTGGAGGCAACTTCCATTGAAATCTATGGGTACAAGTTGCCTAGAAGTCGCCCTGAAGTAGTAAAGGAACCTTTTCTGAAGTCGGAGCGACTTCAGTAGTGTACATTAAGATGGCTCTCATTGACTAACATGGGATTTGTGATGTCAAGCGACTTGGGGGGACTTGAGGTCTGACAAGTCGGATCGCAAGTCGCTGTAGTGTGAACCGGCACTTATTGTGGCAAGCCTAAGGCACACCTGTGCAATAATCATGCTGTCTAATAAGAATCTGTATATGCCACACCTGTGAGGTGGATGAATTATCCCAGCAAAGGAGTGCTCACTAACACAGATTTAGACAGATTTGTGAACAATATTTGAGAGAAATAGGACTTTTGTGTTCATAGAAAAAGTTGTAGATCTTTGATAAATAGGGGCAAACACAAAAGTGTTGCGTTTATAATTTTGCTCAGTTTATATGTGGGTGACCTAAATTTGTAGTGGGTGAGTATATTTAGGAAAAAAATAGGCCATTGGATAAAACATTTTAAACCGGATTGTACTGTTTTACCAACTCCGACCATGATGTCTACTGTACATAGTATTCCCAAAGATCGCTTAGTGCTAAATTCGTGCAGTTGACAGCTCAAGGCTAAGAGCGTGTGAAAGTGGTATTAAGCTCAAAAACAAAAATTGTATATGTTGTAATTAACACACTTTAAATGTGATGGCTGCATTATTTTCAGTTTTTTTATGCTTATTTTCTTGTATTTTCACCTGGTGATCTGGCTAGTAACACACTTTCTGTCTTAATGTGTCTCCCCTCTAGGTGGAGGAGCAATTAAGACAACTATGGACAACGGTATTGTCAATTTGGGGAGAGGGTAGTGTTAAGCCCTGTACACACGATCGGTTTTACCGATGAAAACAGTCCGATGGACTTTTTTCATCGGACAAACCGATCGTGTATGGGCCCCATCAGTCTTTTTTCCATCGGTGATTAAAAATAGAACATGTTTTAAATTTATACGATAGAAAAAAAAACGATAGCAAATTCCGATCGTCTGTGTGAAACTCCATCGGAGAAAAACCCACGCATGCTCAGAATCAAGTCAACGCATGCTCAGAAGCATTGAACTTAATTTTTCTCGGCTCGTTGGAGTGTTTTACGTCACAGCGTTTGGGACGGTCGGATTTTTGACTGATGGTGTGTAGGCAAGACTGATGGAAGTCAGCTTCATCGGAAATCCAATGGAAAAATCCATCGGATTTTATTCCATCGGAAATCCAATCGTGTGTACAGGGCTTGAGATGCAATAGCATATTTAGATGGACTCGGCTATCAAATAAAATTAGGATAAAGAGTTTACATACATGAAAAAAATCTGACCATTGTAAGCACCCCCATCAATGTTCAATGGTTTGTCTCAACCTCCTGCTTAAAAAATAAAATTAATGCAGCCACCAAATTTAAGAATTGGTAGGCTGCAATATAATATTTTTTTTTCTTTTAGGTTTATTACCAGTTTAAGTAGTGCAAAGATAGGACTTTTTGGGTTGTTTTCTAGTCTTGTACTGTAAAATTGGTTTGATAACAAAAGTAAATATAATGTAAGATCTAATTGTAAAGCTTTTGGTACATGCATGGCTTCATAATTATATACCATATTCCAGATGTAGACAGTACAGCATAAGTTATGAAAGTTATTCTAGTCATTAGGATGGAAATTACGCAGAGTCGCAAAGGAATTAAAGTGTGTTAAATTACTGTGTAAGCAGATGTAAGATTGTATTAAAAACAGTAGTCCTTGCTTTGAAATCAATAGATCATTTTAAGAGGAAAGTGAGCTTGTTCTTGTTTGCAAATGAGATAAGTAGATTTTTCAGTATTTGCTCATCCATAGCTGTTAATTAATGTTTGAACCCAGCATGCCTATATAGGGGATGAATTGACCTCAAAGCAGTAGAAGACGGGTTTCTACATTAGTATTCCTGTTTTTTTTTTCTTTGCATGGTAAGAGCAGGGGCTTATATGGGTGTTATCTGAAATGCATCCCATAATGTGACACTGCCAAGAGGGATGTATGGGGACTGCCATTGCATCACAGTATTTTCTGTACTTGCTGTAAAATGTTCTTAGCCTAAAATAATTCAGCCATCACATCTAAGGACTGGTAAGCTGCAATATATTAACTTTTTGCTTTTGTGTTAAGATATCCTTTAAGCTCTCTTGAGTCACAAACAAGTAAGTATTCCAGAATTCCTCATTTCAATACCTGCGCTAGGATAGTGAAAGTAATTAAGTCAAAGTTTCAGTTCTGCAGTCAAAGAATTGGCATTTACAAAAGCATATTAATGGCGCATTTCATGACTCTTACATGACAGAGTACCTTTAAGAAAGAGGTAAGGCAGGTTGAGTGACCCAAAAGGGGAGCCCATTTAAAATACTTTTTCAACAGGGCTACTACATCAGGATGCACAACCTTACTTGCTGCCATTGGAATAACATACATGATGTTGCCCACCATCACAGCAGTGGTGCCCTTCACCCATTTGCTGCACTGCACTGCTGTAATGGTCACCACCCTTACCTCATGCTCAACAAACATGACCCTCAATTTTCATCACTGCATTAACATGCACCTTTTTACTCTCTGTCCAGGAACTGACACACATTTACATATTTATCCTGTTTAACCACTTGTCCCCCGCCCACTGTCAATTGACGGCGGGCGGAGGATACTCTCGTTCTGGGAGGACGTCATATGACGTCCTCCCTTTAAAACGAGCTAGGAGGTGCGAGCGCCCGCCGCGTTCACAAGGCCCCGGTGCGCGTGCCCGGCGGCCGCGATTGCCGCCGGGCACCCGCGATTGCCCGGGAAACAAGCAGGAAAGTAGATCTCTGTGTGTAAACACAGAGATCCACGTCCTGTGAGGGAGAAGGGACCGATGGTGTGTCCCTTGTACATAGGGACAACCATCGGTCACCTCCCCCAGTCAGTCACCTCCCCCCACAGTAAGAACACATTGAGGGAACATATTTAACCCCTTCCCGCCCCCTAGTGGTTAACCCCTTCCCTGCCAATCACATTTATACAGTAATCAATGCATTTTTATAGCAGGGATCGCTGTATAAACGTGAATGGTCCCAAAAATGTGTCAAAAGTGTCCGATGTGTCCGCCGCAATATCGCAGTCACAATAAAAAATCGCAGATCGCCGCCATTACTAATAAAAAAATAAAAAAATAAAAATGCTATAAATCTATCCCCTATTTTGTACACGCTATAACTTTTGCTCAAACCAATCAATACGCGCTTATTGCGATTTTTTTTTTTTTTACCAAAAATATGTAGAAGAATACGTATCGGCCTAAACTGAGGAAAATTTTATTTAAAAAAAAAATGGGTATTTATTATAGGAAAAAGTAAAAAATAGTGTTTTTTTCCAAACTGGACGCTATTCTTTTGTTTATAGCGCAAAAAATAAAAACCGCAGAGGTGATCAAATACCACCAAAAGAAAGCTCTATTTGTGGGAAAAAAAGGACACAAATTTCGTTTGGGAGCCAAGTCGCACGACCGCGCAATTGTCATTCAAAGTGTGACAGCGCTGAAAGCTGAAAAATGGCTTGGGCAGGAAGGGGGTTTTCGTGCACAGTAGAGAAGTGGTTAATAAATGGGAACACTTTTGCTAGTTAAAAAAAAAAAGACTGAAGAAAAAGGTATCTTTGTGTCAAACTGCTATCTTATTTCTGTGTCCAGCTTTGTTTTCTAGACATCAGTTCTAATACCTGTGCATGTTAAGATAATTATCTTATCACTTAACTCTCACTTTTCACAGATTAGCATTAGGGCACACAGTGCATTATGAGTAAATGCTCCATCCTCAGACAACGAATTAATATATTTTCTGAACATTCCTTTTTAATAGCTGTGAATTAATTTTATTTTATTCTACTTCACCTTAAATCCCAATAATCTGTGTGACACAGAAATAATTTGGTCCAGGAGTGGGTTGATTATTTACTAGCTATGCCTGTTGATTAAATATTAAATATTTATCTTGATACACAGTTTTAAACACTGATGATTGTATTCCTTGTTTAGGTGAAGGATGTAATGAAAGACATTATGGCTGACTTGCAGCAAACGAACAGTGAAAAGATCTTACTTAGCTGGGTGCGCCAATCAACTCGCAATTACCCACAGGTCAACGTTATCAATTTCACCAGCAGTTGGTCTGATGGATTGGCTTTTAATGCACTTATCCACAGTCACAGGTAAGGGTGAAAAAATTTAGACTTTAACCAATGTTCCATTCAACCTTGTATCAATATTACCTTTATTGATCATTGTGCATGTCAGGGAGTAGGCTTAGTGTAAACAAGTTAAGCATCTGTTGAAATGTAACACGCGCCGGCGTATAACACGCACCCCAAGTTTAGGAGGGAATTTTAAGGAAAAAAAACTTTTAGGAGGGAAATTCAAGGAAAAAAAACTTACATTTAAATGCAGCATGCAGTCTTGCCCAGTGTCCATCTGCAGCCTTGCCCAGTGTCCATCTGTCCATCTGCAGCCTTGCCCAGTGTCCACCTGTCCATCTGCAGCCTTGCCCAGTGACCATCTGTCCATCTGCAGCCTTGCCCAGTGTCCATCTGTCCATCTGCAGCCTTGCCCAGTGCCTTTGCAGCCTTGTCAGTCTCTGCGTTTTTAAAATTTGGCGCCGATTTCTGTGGAAAGGAGCGAGCGGGGCCGAATGTACTTCGGCTAGACTCGGCTCCTCTCGCAGTCCCGCCCATCTTCACTGACTGCGCCGCTGACAGAGAAAGCCGAGTGTACTTCGGCTAGACTCGGCTCTGCTCACAGTCAGGGGCAGGACTGCGAGAGGAGCTGAGACTAGCCGAAGTACACTCGGCTTTCTCTATGTCAGCGGCGCAGTCAGAGATGGGCGGGACTGCGAGAGGAGCCGAGTAAAGCCGAGTGTACTTCGGCTTCGGCTCCGCTCGCTCCTCTCGCTCGTTTCAGCAGGGGAATCGGCGGCGTATCGGCGTATAACACGCACCCACGATTTCCCCCTGATTTTAAGGGGAAAAAAGTGCGTGTTATACGCCGATAAATACGGTACTATGCAAAATAAATTTTTAATTCACTATTTGAAATTTTGGGGCATTCCTCTGACCAAGTACTGGTGACTCTGATCTCATGTTGAGATATCTTGTTTTTTAATATACTATAGTGCCACTAGTTTGTGCAGTGCTTTACAGAATAAAGGGAGACCGTACTATTGCAATACAATTAAACACAAAAGTGTACAGAGGGCCATGCTCACGAGAGCTTACAAAATAGAAGGAGGGACAAGTGATACAAAATGTACTAACTATGAAGGATGAGTTGATGGGGAGAGTGAAAATACAGTATTTAGGTGGAGGCTGGATAGCCTTACCTAAAGAGATGAGTTTTCAGAGATTTTCCAAAGGCAGACAGAGTAGGAGATAGATGGACAGATTTAAGTTGGGGATTTCAAAGGATGGGAAATGCTCTAGAGAAATTCTTGAGGTGAACGTGGTAGGACGTGATGAGAGGGCTAGAGAGCAAGGAGTCTTGGGAGTAGCAGAGAGGAACGTTTCAGTGATATTTTGAGACAAGATTGGTGATGGAGAGGCAAAGCTGTGAATGACTTATATTACGTATATTGTTGTTAGCATTTTAAATTTTATTTTTGGGCAGCCAGTAGAGGGATTGGCAGAGTGGGGTGGTGGAACCTGAGTAATTGGTAAGGTAAATGGATAGATGAGTCTGACAGCAGTATTCAGAAAAGACTGAAGGGGGAAAACCTGTGTAGAGGTAGGCCAGTAAGGAGGGAGTTGCAATAGTTGGGGGAAGAGATAGCAGGAAATGGATGAGTATCTTAATGGTTTCTTGTTTAAAAGGGGATGTATTTTGGAAATGTGCCTGAGGTGAAGTCTGCATGATTTGGACAGTGATTGGGTGACTGAAAGGAGAGGTCAGAATCCAGGTTGACACCTAGCTTCCTGGCTTGAGGGGAGCCACTGATAGTTGAGTCATTGATCTTGATTGAAATTTTTGAGAAGGAGCAGGTGGTCAAATTTATCAAAGGCAACAGAAAGGTCCAAGAGTATGCGTACAGAGCATGAAGTGGTGGCCATTAATTTTCGCAGTTATTAAATCATGATATTTAGTAGGGCATTTTTCTGTGGAGTGTTGAAGTAAAAAATCTGACTATAAGGAACTGAGAAGGTTATTAGTGAGGTGATAGATCAGGCATTCTGGAAGTGTGAAGGTAAGCAAGAGCAGGGAGATGGGTCCTAAGTTGGTCAGACTGGTGGTGTCAAGCAAGGACTTTTTTTGAGGATGAAAATACTTGTTAATATGTAGTGAATATGTATTCCTAGTTAAAAAAAAGTATGATGTTGCATGCATCGATTGATTTAATAGATCATAGAGAAGTATTTGTTTAATGTTTAATTACAGGGCTAAAACATTCTGATACTTTTAATATTTTAGCCATTATAGAAGTTTTTCCCAATTCCTTATAAAGGTAAGCACATATTCAGAACACTTATACCAACAATTATTCATACAGAAACAAAACTGCCTATCTCCTCCTCTCATTCTTTTGTTTGTTATTTGAAAACGTATAATAAACATTGCTCTGATAAAAAAAAGTATCCGTCAAGAAAAGAGGACATCTTGAAAAGGTCATACTCTGCAGTCTGGATATTGATGTAGCCAAATACTGACCTTTGCACAAACTGGCCTAGTGGGCATCTGCTGTTTTTGGTTTAGAAGGATAGCTGTCTACAAAACATGGCAATTGTTCACAAAATATAATGTCCTTTTTTATACTAAAATATAGTAACTATACTTACACATTATAGTACTATCAACATTAGTCCTATTTTAAAAGCACAATATTGTACTATAATAGATATATATATATATATATATATATATACAATATATATATATATATATATATATATACATATATATATATATATATATATATATATATATATATATATATATATATATATAAAAGCATAAACAATCATGTAAAAATAGGCAATAGATAATGGGTTGACAATTTACATGCCAGTACAGGGGAGTTGCAGCCCCCAATGTCACCATGCATAATATTTAGTATATGTAATGCTACCAAAAACGGCTGCAGACCTTTGAGTGGTAAAGGTCAGAAATTACAGACATGTTACAGGTGTATAATGAACAAACCACTTGCACATATGTGAATACCTGCTGCCAGCAGCTGAACACAAATATCAGCCTGGATATTTAAAAGTAACTACCGTATTTACACGCACCCCAAGTTTAGGAGGGAATTTTAAGGAAAAAAACTTTTAGGAGGGAAATTCAAGGAAAAAAAATTACATTTAAATGCAGCCTTGTCCATCATTGCAGCCTTGCCCAGTGTCCATCTGCAGCCTTGCCCAGTGTCCATCTGCAGCCTTGCCCAGTGTCCATCTGCAGCCTTGCCCATTGTCCATCTGCAGCCTTGCCCAGTGTCCATCTGCAGCCTTGCCCAGTGTCCATCTGCAGCCTTGCTCAGTGTCCATCTGCAGCCTTGCCCAGTGTCCATCATTGCAGCCTTGCCCAGTTTCCATCTGCAGCCTTGCCCAGTGCCTTTGCAGCCTTGCCCAGTGCCTTTGCAGCCTTGCCAGTCTCGGCGATTTTTAAAATTGGCGCCGATTTCTGTGTGGAGAGGAGCGAGCGGGGCCGAGTGTACTTCGGCTAGACTCGGCTCTTCTCGCAGTCCTGCCCACCTCCACTGACTGCGCCGCTGACATACAGAAAGCCGAGTGTACTTCGGCAAGACTCGGCTCTGCTCACAGTCAGGGGCGGGACTGCGAGAGGAGCCGAGACTAGCCGAAGTACACTCGGCTTTCTGTATGTCAGCGGCGCAGTCAGAGATGGGCGGGACTGCGAGAGGAGCCGAGTAAAGCCGAGTGTACTTCGGCTTCGTGGATCTCGGCTCCTCTCGCTCATTTCAATGAGGGGATCACCGGAGGATCGGCGTATAACACGCACCCACGTTTTCCCCCTAATTTTAAGATAAATATGATACAAAAAAATTGCATATTATGTCAGCAATACTCCATATTGTAAAATTAAATCAATCAATAAAAAGGTTTTAATCTCTACACAGTGCTTAATCCATACAAAGGGCTTCAAACCATATCACAATAACTAAACGCCAATGTGTGGTTAAAATGTCAACTTTTAAAACAGTGTCTCAAAAATGGTCTCATCAATAAATGAAATCATAGTGCTTATACTTTCCATACTCCAAGAGTCTGATAAAGCGGGATGACATCTTGAGGATGAAATGTGTTGGGAGAGGTTTTGGCTGTTTACCACTATATTGCCCTTTTCTGTCATGTTATGTATATACCGGTCTGGAGCTGATAGACATTACTGAGGAGGAGATCCAGCGGATGTCACATGTGTTACTAAAAGTGAATGTAGACCTTCTTAACTTAAGGGGCCTATAGCTCTGTTGAGGGCATTTGTGGCAGTGGAGTGAGTACGGACGAGGAGATGCATTGTAACACAAACACTATTGGAGTGCGGAAAAGGGAAGCACTGTGGTTTCATAAAAAGAGTCACTTATTGAGACTGCTTTTGGGACACTGTTTAAAAGTTGACATTTTAATCACATATTGGAGGTTGGTTAATATGATTTACTGTAGTTTGATGCACTGTGTATGGATTAAGCATTTTGTAAAGCTTGCCCCCTTGTCATTGATTGATTTCATTGCACAAAATGGAGTATTGCTAATTTATTTATGTTTTAGTCACAAGTTTGGTTCGGCAGGGTTTCTACAGACTTTAAAGAAGTTTGGATGCCAAACCTGTACCCCACTGAAATCGATGGGAGCTGGATCTGTCAGGTTAAAAATTCCAATTTGCTAGGCTCATAAGCAAGGGGTTCTCAGAAAAAAAGCATGATGACGGGTACTGCCCTAAGAAACATGTACCAATGCAAGAAAAAATTAAAATGTTTTCAGTCAGTAGCAGTGATTCTTTTAGAATGCTTTTAAAAATGTCCAGTTCCCTTTACATAACATGCCCAACATGGGTTGTCCCTTGCCTGCCTGTGAAGGAAAGAATCTCTATATGTACAGGAAGTGCTTCAACAGCACTCACATTTACAAAGTAAAAAAAGTGATAAAACTGGCACAAATTACTTTGACAGTATTCATGTTTTTAAAACAACAGCACTCAGACCCTTCCAAGAGTCTTCTATTTATTTGGGGGATCTTTGGAGTGGTGTGCCTGTCATTTGCAAGCAATTTAAACTGTTATTTATATATATATATATATATATATATATATATATATATATATATATATATATATATTGGTTTATTTTGTAATTCTTTTGCTGTATTATATCCTGTAGCAAGAATGAAAAAAAAATTTGTATAGAGCCCAGATCCTTGGAGCCTGTTATGGATTTCAAGGGAATGCCTAACACCAAAAAAAAAAAAAAAAAAGTGTGAAGTCCCCCAGCAAGATAGGCAGAAGTTTTGTTCTTCCAGTTTTTTTTTGTTTTGTTTTTTATAATTATAATTAGGGGGCCCTTGTGGTGTTAATAATGCGATTTCTATGACTTTAATATATGGAAACTGTATAGCAGTTAAATTACAATAATTTAACTTATGCAGATTCACAATTTATCATTGGCATTAAAACCTGGGAAAATTTATTGACTCGAGTATAAGCCGAGGGGGGGGGGGATGTGCCCATTGCCCAACCTTACTGTGCCCATTGGCATCTCACTCTGCCACCTCACTGCCCATTGTCACCTCACTGTGCCCATTGTCGTCTCACTGTGCCCCCTTACTGTGCCCATTGCCATCTCACTGCCCACTGTCACCTCACTGTGCCCCCTTACTGTGTCGATTCCGCCTCCCTGTGCCCGAGTCAGTACCTCAAAATCTTGTAATTCCGCAGCAGCGTCCATTGTTCAAATCTCGCGCCGTTCTCCCTGTCCCTTCCGTGATAGGCGTTTCCAGCAAACACTGTGTTGAGTGTTTGCGCCTATCACGGAGGTCCTCTCATTCGCAAACTCCGTTTCCCAGCAGGCACTGTGTTCAGTGCTCGGCCAATCACGGACGTCGGACAAGAGGACCTCCATGATAGGCGCAAACACTCATCACAGTGTTTTCTGGAAACGCCTATCGCCGAAGGGACAGGGAGAACGGCGCGAGATTTGAACAATAGACGCCGGCCGCAGAATTTCACGATTTTGAGGTACTGGCTTGAGTATAAGACGAGGGGTATACTTTCAGCCCTAAAAAAAGGGCTGAAAAACTCGGCTTATACTCGAGTATATACGGTATCTTTGAAAACACTCCTTCGGGAGCATCTGTGAAATCAAGAATATGGTTCCCAAGTTCCTAATTTAGGGTAATAAATATAGGTAAATTAGAAATATCACAATTTTTTTTAGTACTGTCTTAAGATAAATGTGTAATTGTTTCAGGTCTTTTGAAAAAGTTGATATATTTAAAATAAATGTGGTATATACATAATGGCTATCTGCTTGCTCATCAATTCCGTGAAGTGATTTTGCCCACAAGCCTAGCACAGAACAATTGGTTGTCACAGTTAGGTTATATTTACATTAGGTCAAATATCCTAAAGTTTTCCATATATATTGTGGTTGTTATCAATAGCTCTTGCATGTAATCTCCTTCTTTTGGTTGGCAGTTTCCCAAGCCATTCCTCAAGGACTAGTAACAGGTCATGATTTCCAGATCTCTTCCCAGAATCACAGATAAAGTATCCATGCAATGAACACAAAAGTGCACACCCTGGAATTATGGAAAACATGTTCTTTTAGTGGTGCTTTGGAAAAGGTATGGGAAACACTGGTTTGCTCGTTCTTAAAGGGGTTGTAAAGAATTTTTTTTTTTTTTAAATAACAAACATGTTATACTTACCTCCACTGTGCAGCTCGTTTTGCACAGAGGGGCCCCGAATGGCGTCTTCTGGGGTCCCTCGGCGGCTGTCTCGGCTTCTCCCCACAAGAACTCACCACCTTCATGCGAGCGAGCTCGCATGGTGATGAGTTCTTGTGGGCGCGCTCCCGTGATACAGCCAGCGGCTATTGCCGCTCACTGTATCGCTCGGCCCCACCCGCTGGCGCACCAAGTCATTGGATGTGATTGACAGCAGTGCGAGCCTATGGCTGCGCTGCTTTCAATCCATCCAGTGTAGCAAATCAACGGCCAGGCAGAGAAAAGAGCAGGTTGTCGGGGGCGAGCGCGGGACTTTCGAGGGCTCAGGTAAGTAAAACGGGGGCTCAGGGGGGGGCGGATGTTTTTTCACCTTAATGCATAGGATGCATTAAGGTGAAACTTTTTCCTTTACAACCCCTTTAAATCCCAACTTAACGTTCAGTTTAAATCAGCTAATTCCATTCCAGGTGTATTACAAATATATAAACAAAATATTTAAAAAGCAGGCCTGGACATGGCTGAGTGAAGCTGCTTCTTCTTAGAGCTCCCGGCCTCAACCCTCACATCCCGGCAAGAAACGATTTAAACTCGGTATGCACTCAGCCAAAAAACACAGGACAAGAGCAGTAACGCGGGGGACTCCTTCTGGCAAGACCTCAGGTGAAATACACCGTTGTTTTAAACACCTACAGGAGATCTCCCCCGGAGCCAGAGTGGTGGCGCCATGAGGCCTCACATGTGGAGCCGCACAGAAGGCCCAATTCCAGGACACCAGCTCTCCTTCACCTAGTACCTCCACCCGAACGCTCCCTGCCTACACCACAGGACCTTCAGCCGGACACAATGTCCTCTCCCCAACCTCCCGATATCAACATGTTAGGCCGGGACTTCAGGGCACTACTGCAAGCCCTCCCAACCCGGACCGACATTGAGGCCCTAATCCTCCGTCTGGAGGAAACCCATAGGTGGGACATACAGGAGGTGAGGGGAGAGGTCTTTACCCTGGCAGAACGGATGTCAACGGGAGAGGCATCGGTCACATCTTTGGAGGGGTGGGTGTTGGCGCTTGAGCAGTCCTGAGACCAGCACTGTGACTCCGCCATAGCGCTTCAGCTCCTCCTGGAGGACATCGAAGACCGGAGCCACCGCAACAACCTGCGGCTCCGAGGGGTCCCGGAGGACAATGACACGGAGACCCTCGGGGAGACAGTGAGAGGGATCTTCTGCACTGTGCTGGAGGACCCGGATGGTGACATCGTATTGGACAGGGCGCACATGGCCCTGGGCCCCAGATCAACAGACCCGAGCAGGCCCCGAGATGTGGTGTGCAGACTACACCGTTACACTCAGAAGGAGACCAACCTGCGTCGGGCCAGGGAGCATGGAGACGTAGAGGCAGAGGGCTCATGAATCAAGATCCTTCCGGACCTCTCCAGGGCGACACTGTGATGTAGGGCCATCCTTCAACCCCTCCTCGTCCTGGCCAAGCAGAAGGGTCTCACATACCGCTGGGGGTATCCCCTGTCGATGACATTCCGCAAGGACTCAAGCGCCTTCACTCTACAGAACACCGCAGATCTCCCAGCTCTCTTCCGCTACCTTGAAGCAGACCCGGTGCCGGTACCGGACTGGCTCCAGATTCTCCCGTGTCCAGCAGGCAGATCGGGCATATCCACTTTCCACGGTCCTTTGCCTCCCCGCCAGCAGAGGAGCAGACGGAGTCACCGGACCGTCTCAGGGGACGCACCACGTGAGTAGGCCCTGGGCCACTCATCCCTGACCATCACCCCCCACCAGACCCACTGTGAGTGCTCCCCTAGTGTTATACCCATGACCGGGCTCCCCAGCTTCCGCCTATAACTTGGCGGGTGACGGGACAGCAAAGACTGGCTATGGCAGCGCCGCTGGTTCCCCCTCCCCCACCCCAGGCCTTGGGGAAGCTGCCCTCCAGACTAGCATGGGGCTGCAGCTCACCGCAAACACTCTGCCTACAATCCCCTGAGGCTCCAAGCTACCCCACAGCAAGGAGCAGGAGATCCCAGTACTTATGGATACCTCTCATGACTGCAGAACTGTCATTATATCCTGATAGACACTGCAGTGTGAAGGTCATGTCATCCCAAGGATACCGTACAGAACTGACTAGCTGACACCCTGATAACCACTCACAAACCCCAGCTTGGCACCCTCTAGAGACCTGGGGATACTACTTTATCTGCTCTCTGTGAATACCCCCGGTCAGAACAGACACAGCGCATTTTGTGTTAGCACTCACAGGGGGATGGATGGACAGGGGTACATTCCCAGCCACCCACCAAGCCGGAGGAGAGGTCAGCAGAACAGACTTGGCTGGATAACACACCAGACTGGATAAAACGGGGGTGACGGGCTGTAGTCCCCTGTTGGGGGACCTCTCCCTGGAATGGAGGGAAGACATTAATGCCCGGTCTCCGGGGATGGGAGGGGGCTGGTTCTCCTCGGTGGGCGGGATCCGGGGAGAAGGGAGGACGGTGCTCACACAGTTATGCTCCAGCTCAGTTTTCTTTGAGAGCCAGATGTGAGTCCATTTTACTGCCAGGACTGTCGCTCCATGGACTGGGGGACACTCATGTACTCTGTGGCACACGAGACTACACTCACCATCGAGGTGCCTTACCAAATAAACTGTGGGGAGTCTCATTTACCTGTGGTACTCTTGATCAGGGGTGGGAAGGCTGCTTAAAACACAAGTTTAATTTGCTTTTTCTCTGCCTAGTTGATAGCAATGTTTGCTCTAACTACCGTATTTGTTCTATTACCTGTTTTTTCCATGATTTCGTTTTATGGTATAACTAAGTTTGAATTACTGATATAAGACACATCATTTTACAATTGCCGGGGTGGGCAGAGGGGTCCGGGAGCTCGCTCCCTGGCTCTGTCTATCCACCACCCCAATTAGGACTTCGCTCAATACACAGGGTTTCTCTGGCGAGTGCATTAACCAGTTGGGCTACTTTAGCACTTCTTCTAAAGCTACCCACCCTAGTGGCAGCTTCCTAGCTTTCTACCTATCTTTTGGGTGTGACCACCCCAGCCTCTTGCCAACATCTCTGGTGTACTCTTATTCTAGCCCCGCTCTCACCCCCCCTTTTTTTTCCCCCACCCCCCTCCAATTCACGGACATGGATGTACTTAATATAATCTCCTTGAACGCAAAAGGCCTAAACACTCCTGAAAAGAGGCGGATGCTGCTTCATGATATGCGACGCATGAAGGCAGACATCATCCTGTTGCAAGAAACACACTTTAGAGAGAACACCTTGCCGATACTTAAAAACAGATTCTACCCCATAGCTTACCACTCCACATACATGGAAGCTAAATCCAGAGGGGTATCCATTCTCATTTCAGCGAGCATACCTGGGACACATGCAGACACACAGACGGACACGCAAGGATGGTACTTATTCCTGAAAGGTCGGATCGGAGATGTGAAGGTAACCCTTGCAAACCTTTATGTTCCGAACGACCATCAGGACACGTTTCTCAAACGCCACCTAGAACGGCTTATGCAATACTCAGAAGGGCAACTAATCATTGGTGGTGACCTTAACATACCTTTGACACAGAGGACACCTCCTCTGGAACGTCCTCTACCTCTCGTGAAACACGTAAATGCATTTGCTCGGCACTTCATTCCGCACAACTGGTTGATGCTTGGCGCCTTCTCCACCCGGGGGAGAGGGATTACACTTTCTACTCTAGGCCACACCAGACGTATTTACACATTGACTACTTCTTAATACCCCATGGACACTTACATGCGATCAGAGATGCCTCCATCGGGTCGATTACATGGTCAGACCATGCCCCGATCAGCTTGCGATACGCCATTTCAGAAGTTCGGGTAGCGCAAAGACCACCATGGAGACTAAACGAGAGTCTATTGCAGGAGCCAGAAGTTTTAGCAGATGTAGTTAAAGAGGTTGGCCATTATTTTGACTCCAACAGCACCCCTGACAGTGACACCGGGGTAGTGTGAGAGGCACACAAGGCAGTGATTAGGGGTGTACTCATTAAACACGGCTCCCGACTAAAACAACTACGGACAACTCAACTGAACCAACTACTACACAAATTACAAACCCTAGAGACGAACCACAAGTTGAATATTAATAGGGGAAAGGGGAAGCACTCACAATGCCACATCCGTAATAGTATTTCAGAGAAAAAATGGGAGGGTAGACTCAATAAGGAGAAATACCCAGAGAGTACGGACTTTGAAGGCAATGACACGGTAGATAGACAAAAAATAGAAATTTATTTATAAAAGACAAAAAACAGTAACTACATGATTAGAAAGAATTTAAAAAATGTAGCAAGATAGAATGTGCAAATGTGGTCCCTTTTGAGTCAACGCGTTTCGCCGCGAGGTTTCTTCAGGACGACTCAAGGATAGCAAGAAAGAACAGGACTTGCTATCTTGGGAATGGCGGGTATTTATTAACCCTTGTTTAGAAAGAGTGCAGTCATACACAGATCCAATATAATAAAAATGGGAATCATTCACATCTCAGTGGTGCCAGAGTGAAGTTCAGGGTACTTCTTACAATGGAAGGTGGCTATACAGAGGAGTCATATAACTCAGCACACCAGTAGAGAACCTAGTAGTACATATATAAAGATGTATTGTATGGGGACCTCGGTAGATAGACCAGGGCTATCAGCACAAATGCAGCCAAGCATAAGGACAATTATATCCTCAAAATCAGTCAAGTATATGCCAGATAAGCAGTAAAATAGCCATGCAGTTGTGGCCACAACTGGTCTAAACAAACAAATGTCCCCAGAGACAGCTACATGTGCACAGCATGTAGCTGTCTCCGGGGACATTCATTTGTGCTGATAGCCCTGGTCTATCTACCGAGGTCCCCATACAATACATCTTTATATATGTACTACTGGGTGCTCTACTGGTGCGCTGAGTTATATGACTCCTCTGTATAGCCACCTTCCATTGTAAGAAGCACCCTGAACTTAATTCTGGCACCACTGAGCTCTAATCTAATCTAATTCAGATCTTTCCCATTTGATAAAGCTTGGAAGTTGACAGTCTCCAGGTGGTGTGATGAGCATGTCATATTTAAGGGAGAGTGTGTGTAACAGCACCCCAATGATGCAAACCAGCCCCCCACGACATTTGAGGAGCTATGTACAGAGACAGGGGTGCTGTTACACACACTCTCCCTTAAATATGACATGCTCATCACACCACCTGGAGACTGTCAACTCCCAAGCCTTATCAAATGGGAAAGATCTGAATTGCCATTTTGCCACCAACAAAAATGAACATATACTCGAATTCACGCACAAATCCTCCCTATGCACCAAAATTCAGGAGACAAATTACAAGATCCACACACACTGGTATAGAACAACTGCCCTACTGCACAAACTTTTCCCAGCAACGCCAGACCTATGCTGGCAATGCCAAAAGGAAAAAGGCACCTTTTTACATATCTTCTGGTCCTGTCCCCGAATCCAGAGCTTCTGGGGAGAGGCCTGCCGGATAACTAAAAAATTTACGAATCGCAATGTCCCTAATGATCCGGCATACTTTCTCCTACATGCAAATTACATACCGGCACGCATCTACAAAAAATAAGTTATACGCCACCTACTGGATGCAGCCAAAGCCTGCATTCCACTCTCCTGGAAATCCCCACACCCACGACCATTGCCTTGTGGCTCAAAAAAGTAGATGATCTTAGTCAGATGGAGGACCTAATCCTAACTAGTCAAGATAGACAGGAGACATACTCCAAAACTTGGCAACTATGGAATATATTTAAATATTCAGACGAAGGACAACTCCTCAGAGGAGTAGATCCGATAGCCTGAAAACTTGATCACTTCTCGCTCACATTCAATAACCCCCCACTTTAACATCCACGATATATGGTTAGGCAACAACACCTACTGGGTGGAAGCCTGGATCCATTTACGTAAATCCACTCCCCCTCAACTGTACAATCCCTTATATCACTCTTCCACTTCTTTCTGTACTTTAGGGCACTGCCCACTCTCTAACTCCTTCCATTCTCTGTTTCTGTTTAAAATATTATGAAAAAGAATGGAAACTGGACCCGCAGGGCTACGATATTCTGGCTTACCCCTTTCAACCACTTGTAACAACCACATAGATAAGCAGACCTACCATGCTCCACATGTGGACCGTCCACATGTGGAGATCTACTCAGGGACATTACTACACCTGCTTTGTCTACATGGGCATGCCTAATCAAGAAAGGGTTTCATCCTACATCACTATTGCCAATGTTGTATGACTCATGCATATGTACCTTTACTTGTACTAATGTTATTTTGATTTTGATTATTTTGTTACTGTGGTCTCTGTGGACCAGTTTCCTGATATAAATAAAAAAAAAGTGGGCCCGGTCTGAGTAGAATAGCTTGCCCCCTGCGAGCATGCAGCAGTGAAAGGCCCTTGCTCTCTGTGTGGAAGCACTTGTCGTTTTGAAGTCTGATGTATCCCTTACAGAAGTCTGACTCAGCAGGGTGTATTTCACACTTCTGTAGAGAGACAACTGCTTCCACAAACTGCAAAGGTCCTTCTTGGCCAACCTTTTCATGGCCCTCTAGGAGGAGGACGTCGTCTATGCCCATCGGAGACCACAGTTGGTGTTATGGGCCAGGTATATAGACTATGTCCTCTTCCTGTGGGATGGTAGCCGATCGAATTATGATCTTTTTATGGAAGATCTAAATCATAATACCAGAGGCATTCTTTTTTAGCTATGAAGCCAGCCAATCAGAAATTCATTTTCTAGACCTTACAATTAAGGTGAAGGATGATCAGTTTAATACCTCCACATTTGTGCCGACAGGAATTCGTATATTCCTGTTGGTAGCTGCCACCATGAGTCATAGCTTAGATCTGTGCCAAAGAGCCAATACATGCGGCTAAGGCGTAACTGTTCAGATATGGAAGATTTTTTGGTACAGGATAACATTCTAACTAGGCGTTTTGAAGAGAAGGGCTATTCAAGCCTCTTGAATGAAACTCTATCTATGGAAAGAGTTGAGTTACTTAAAGACCTCCACGTGAGAATAGAGTGTCTTCAATTCCTTTCATTACTACCTATTCTGTACAGCATATGAGTATAAAAAAGCTCATAAAAAACATTGGCACATTTTGAGTAATGACCAAATTTTAAATACAGTTCTTCCCGAGAAACCTCAGGTTATAAAGGGGCACCCTCACTCAGAGATAGAGTTGCACCAAATATCCCTAATCCTCCATCCATTAAAATAGTTTTTTTTTCCAAAATCTCACTGGTTATTATCAGTGCAGGAGATGTAGGGTGTGCTCTCTAAATGGATGCACCCATAAAAGAACACAAAAATGTATATCGTCCAGCACCTCTGTTGAATACGAGATCAAGCCCTTTATTACATGTGCTACTGAGAGGGTGGTTTACCTGCTCCAATGCCCTTGCAGGCTCCAATATGTGGGCAGGACTAAACGCCCCCTCTCTGTAAGACTAAATGAGCACATAGCTAACATTAAGAGTGGCTTCCCTAGACACTCCAAAAACTATTTGTTAGCTTATAATAAAAATACTTCCAAAACAATTTTTTTGTGGATAGATAAGTATACCCCACAGTGGAGAGGGAGCTCTTTGGTACGTAGTATATCCAGACTTGAGATGTCTTGGATACACAGAATTTATGCCTCGTACACACGACCGTTTTTTTCAACGGGAAAACTGCTATGAGAGCTTTTCGTCTGGAATCCCGGTCGTGTGTATGCTCCATCAAAGTTTTTGTGACGGGAAAACTGCCGGACAAAAAAAGAGAGCAGGATCTCGTTATTCCGTCAGCAAAACCGTTTGTCTGTTTAGTTTTCCGACGGGCAACAATTCATAATTTATTGGATATAAGGCTAGGTTACAATGAATTTGATTTAGAGAACAATATTGTTTGGATGCAAAACCCTTATTGTGAACTTGGTGTGAGTCCTTGGTAGCAATACCTCTATCTTAAAAGGAATATGTTTTTCATATTCTTTATATTTATATATTTTCTCCACAAATTTAAATTGTAAATTTATAAATAACTGGTACCCTTTATTGAGAATTACGTATTTCTTCTGAGTTTTCGGTGTTTGGTACCTTATTTGGATTTTTTTGGAATAATATTCCCTTTTTGCCCTATTTTGTGCTTAATTTAAGATGTAATATCTTTTCCTGCCATTAGAGGCATGATTGAGGAACTGACTTCTTTTAGTGTCCCCTTTGCACAAAAATTTGGCATACTTCCAGGTAACTGAGCTTTGTGATGCTTTGCTCGGTTGCGATATATATGAATTTGGGCAGCTCAATTTATAGCCTAATTGGTTTAATCAACCGAATGGTTTGGATGGGGTTATTGTTGTTTTATTCTGGTCCTGTTCTAATTATTTAGCTTGTTTGTTTTTTATATATTGGGGATTTATCCCATCGGTATTTTTTACACATAATAATAGTTTATTTAATAAAAATACAAAAAAGAGAACCCTTTGATGGCCCTTTGGTTATAAAAAGCGTGTGCTTACGTGGGTGTACCCCTGATGAAGTCAGATTTGACAAAACGACGTAGGGCGACAAGTGCACGTATTACGCACGCGCGAGCGGTCATATCGATCGACAGAACACAGAGTTTTTATTCCTTGCAAGGACTTTTTTTATTAGGATTTTTAAATATCTCAGGATTTGTTTTTTGAGGCTCTGTATTGCACATCTCTGTGTAAATAAACTTTTTTTATGGATTAACGCTACACTATGGGAAGTTTTTCTTTCTCTTTTGGATTTCACCCCATTTACTGAGGAACATCCACTCTGATCTGGAAAGAGTGTGTCAACTTCCGATTTCGGCCAGGTGTCCAATTAACGTCTCTGGAGACTCTCCCACTGTGGATGAAGCGTCCCTGCTGAATCATCCTGCTTTCCATTGAGTAAACATCACTCTACTGAGCCTGTTTTGACCCCCCTGAGAAGGGCAGTCGCAGGCTGTCTGGTAAGCCTTCATTCTTCACCTTGGTGGTGGGCTCTTTACTAAGTATTGGAGCATTATCCTCATGGTTCACATTGGATACCTGCACTCTGTATAACTCTTTATCATCTTTAATAGAGGAGAAGATTTCACATATATTTTTTCACAGATATTTTTTTCACAGATATTTTTTCACAGACACATATGAACTATAAAGTGTTTATTTGTAGTATTCATTTATGTTTTTTGATACTTTTTCTCAGTAATTAATTCACTGTATAGTTATATGCAGTTTTGTTTGCCAGCGCTACACTTTTTTGTATATTTATCTTTGTTGTACCTTATATCAAGGTTTTTTTGGTGTTTAGCAGCAGGTTTTCCTTTAGGGATTTATTCATTCATTTCACTTTAATAATTTAGCACCTAGCGCAAATTTTTCTTTTTATAACCACAATAGTTTATTTAATGCCCCTTTAATCCTCCTTTAAATTAGCTGTGTCTCTGATCATATGAAAAGTTTTTTCCTGATCCTATGAAGTGTTTTTAAATTTTTCAATATTATGTAATTCTCTGTCCTGGTTCCACTGCCTAGGATTCATACCAAAGCGTGGTTCCATGTCTACACTATTTAATGCGATGACTCAGTGCGTCGCCCGTTCCCCAAGACGACGTCAGATAGACGAAACGTACGGTGGGAGGCTGACGTCATCGCATTGTTTCCCTAGTGGAAGGGTGATTGCAAGCCGGCTGGCATACTATTCGATGCTTTTAAACTTTTGCCTTTTCGTAAGTGTAACTTTTTTATGCCTCATATTAAACCTTTTATACCATTTACACTATGGTAATATCTTCTCATTTTGGGTAAACGTTGATGTACACATTCTGATTGCCTGACGATCAAGGTCTTCTGGTTGCCTGCCTATGGTTTATGCCCATTCATTCAAACTTGGAGAGCTATTGTTTTCCCTGCTTCTGGATAAAGACCCCGTTTGGATGCATTAATTGCAGGCTTATTTAAGCTTGCCTTCTGGTAAGCGGACAATCTATGTGGTGGAGGTGCACATCCCTTTGTTGGTGTTTGTTAGTCAAGACTATAATTGATCATTGTCCATCACAACTGATATTTATATCATGTCACATTTGTATTGCTGATTATTGTTTTAGCAAAGCTATTTTCCTGTTCTTACTATATTTATGTACATATCTCACGTTTATGAGCGGCAGCTTTATTGTTTATTTATATTTGTTTATTAGCGTGGTATTTGTCTTTTATATAATTACCTACTAGGAAGCAGTCTGACAGACGTTTCTACTCAGTCTATGACAGTTTTCTAAAAAGAATCACATTGTGCCCCATTTCTTTTCATGCACCTGCAATGTTTATAGATGAAGCTTTAAAAAAAAGTTCAATAGGGCTTTTATTTTGACAATCCTGTTGTTATGCATTGCCATTTATTTTAAATGGCATCCCAAAGTGTATACAGAGCCACCAAAACAAATGCACCTGCTTCTCGGGTACTTGTCAAATATAGAAAGCAGGGTTGCACACTGTTCATGAGAACCATGTAGCACAAGTAATCCAAAAGGCCACACCCCTTTGACACATTTCACTCTGATAGGACTTAATTGTACATGTGGTGGGTGGCTACAACATTGGGTTTAACAAGTATTATTTTTATCAATCAAGACCGAAAATAACAGTCACAAAAATAGCTATATGGCAATTAAAACATGCATTATAGGTTAGTAAATTAAGCCTATTGCTAGTTAATCTACAATCTGTGCACTAATTGTACATTTTGTACCTATACTGAAATATGGGGAGACTGTAAGGGGTGTTCTACGATTTCTTAGGCCAGAGAGTGCACACACAGTTTCTCTGACCAACGTATTTAAATTTCCCTTACTTGCAAATTTTGATGGTACTTTATAGAAACCTGTAATGGTTTGGGCCATTGTACTTAGTCTTTGTTTGACTCATGTTCATTGCAGAAGATATTTTTGTTGTGACAAAATATATATATATATATATATATATATATATATACACACACACACACACACACACTGGGGAGTTTATTCACTATATAAGCTGAGAATCATTTTAGCTTGTATATGCTCTCAGTTTTACATTCTTGTGGCAACAAAACTTGCTAGGTTGGATAGACAGAAGTTGTTAGAAGTGAAGACCTGTACTTGTAAAAACTGATTTCCTTGAAAATGTAAGTGAAATTTTATAACCTTTAAAGATTAAATTCTAGAAAGCAGTATAATGAAATTGTAACATGGCAGGCTCCTTTTTATGTTTGTAATCTAAATATACTGAAATGTATAGCTAACGTGCAACTGCTCAGTAAGCATCAAAAACTTTAAATAAGTACAGACAGACTCAAGATTAAATGAAGATAATGTACTAAAGCATTCTCCACAAACTGTGGATGATTAAATCCATAAAATATGTTCTCTTTCTGTTTTTTCCCAAAGTTCTTATTCCTATTACTTGAGGCGCTCTTCAATGAGCAATGCCCGAGTCAAAAATAAATAATTATGTTAATTAACAAGTGAATTGATTAGGTGAGACCTGTACATGTAAGGTAGCCAGACACAAGGCAAACAAAAGGGTGAACGCACAATACAATTAGATTGCCATTTGATTACTAATAGTTAAATTTTATCGACAAAAGCATACACTGCAGACATGGGTCATCAATTTTCTATTTATAACGAGGTAGTACTTAATTTTTATATATTTTTTAATTAGAAAATTGATTTAACAAAATATGTAGACTAATTAGCTGCACTCTGAAAATTGTGTTTTACTCCAGCCTAATCACAGTATTTGTTACATAGTTGTAATCAAGGCCTGATTTAGAATTAGACACAGAGTGGCTGTACCAAAAGAAAGAAAAAGTTAAAAGGTGGCCTTTAATCTGTACAGCACACGTAAGGAACAAAGTATGTTACTCATCAAAACAATGGGATATGTACAGTGGGCCTCAGCTCTGTAGGACCCTCATGTATAATCATAAAGAAAAACATCTCTATGTTTGTAAGGTCTGTCTGTTTGTTGTATGTTAACAAATGTGGAAGGAAAAAAATGTGTGTACATTATTTAAGGTTGTAAAGCTTCGCATTTTTTCACCTTAATGCATCCTATGCATTACGGTAAAAAACATCCGATGCTTACAAGCCCCCCAGCCCCCCTCCCCCTGATTTACTTACCTGAGCCCTCGCGAAAGTCCCACGTCATGAACACGCTGGCTACTCGCCCCTGTATTCAGGCTGTTCTCGGCTCTTCATTGGAGATTGATAGCAGCACAGCCATTGGCTCCCGCTGCTGTCAATCTAATCAATGACGTAGCGTGCCGGGGGGTGGGGCCGAGTGATACAGTCGCCGAGTGATACAGTCGGCGGCTATAGCCGCCGGCTGTATCACGGGAGCCTGCCCGCAACCTAACCCCCTTGGGAGAGAGCTTCCCATGAAGGGGGTTAGCTCTTGTGGGGAGGAGCCGAGACAGCCGCTGAGGGACCCCAGAAGACCAGGATCGGGGCCACTCTGTGCAAAACGAGCTGCACAGTGGAGGTAAGTATGACATGTTTTGTTTTTTTGTTTTTTTAAATATTTGAACCTTTACAACCCCTTTAAGCAAGAAAACAATATCCTTCACAAATCTCATGAAAACAGAACACATCAGCCTTTACTATAACATTTTATCATTTGCAGGGTGTTTGGATATCACCTTTCCCTGTGTGTGAATAGAGGGATTCAAGAACAGGTAGTTTAGGCCTTCAACCCCTCGAAGGAGAAGCCTGTAGAAGGGGGTTACTGGGGTTGGACAAAATTAGGGAAACACCAGGTAAAAGAACAAAATTGTTACTTAATATGGTGTTGGACCACCTTTGGCATCCAAGACGGCCTGAATTCTTCTGGGAGTTGACAAATCGATTGCGGCGCCCATGGAAGGTGCGAGACTTCATCTGCATGCTCATAAATTCACAATTTGACAACATCAGCTGTGTGAATTAGAACATTATGGTCTTGATAATGTCTTTGGGAAACAGTGTCTGCACCATGGGGTGCACATGGTCCCTCCAAAATTTGTACATAGTTGCTGGCAGTAACGCCACCATTTTTAAGGTGATTATGAGGCCTGCAGAATACCAAGATATGTAAAGAATAATACTTTCTGCGCTGTCATATGTAACACTAAAAAGCAGCTAGCACATTAAAGCGGTATACCAAAAATGTGTAACAACATAAACATATAAAGTACAGCACCAATGTGATTAATAAGCAGTGACTAATATTCAAGATTTGGGATACACCTTTCTCTTTAAATTGTTAAAGAGCATTGAGTCTGTATTTAGTAAAAAACAAAAAACACAATTGAAACTGCTTGCAAAATTTGCAACTATACAAAAGGCAACTCCCTCTCTCTGTAGTGAATGATATATTAATTGATTATTTTTTTTAGGACCAATTTGCAAGTCAGGCAGGCAACAAAAAGAATTAGGCTACTTTCCCACCGAGGCATTGGGGGTGTCGGCAGTACCGTCTTTTTTTGGGCGCTTTTCGGCCACTAACGGGGCACTTTTAACCCCCGCTAGTGGCCGAAAAAGGGTCACAATTGCCCACAAAGCTCCGCTGCTGAGGCGCTGCCCTATGATTTTAATGGGCAGAGGCGCTTTAGGAGCAGTGTATCACCACTCCCACAGCGCTGCAAAGATGTGGCTTGCAGGACTTTTTTTACCGTCCTGACAGCGCACCGCTCCAGTCTGGAAGCCCTTGGGCTTTCACACTGGAGTGAGAGGAGAGGCTCTTTACAGGCGCTATGCAGGCGCTATTTGTATATAGCGACTATAAAGCGCCTCAGTGTGAAAGCAGCCTTAAAGTAGAGGGAGGACATAAACTCTGTTTAACCACTTGACGACCAGAGCACACACTTTTATGTCGGCAGAATGGCACGGACAGGCAAATGGGCATACAGGTACGTCCCTTTAAATTAGCTGCTGTGTGAGCGCGCACGCCGGCGGCGGCACGCGCGTGCCTCTGCTGTGAGCTCTGTGACCGATGTCCGCCTGTGTCCCGCGATTGTGTCACAGAGGGGCAGAACGGGGGGATGCCTTTGTAAACAAGGAATCTCCCTGTTCTGCCTAGTGACAGGACACTGATAGTCTGCTCCCTCTCACCGGGAGCAACTATCAGTGTCATGTCACAGTAAGCCCCGCCCCCACACAGTTAGAATCACTCCCTAGGAAACACTTAACCCCTTCCTAGCCCCCTAGTGGTTAACCTCTTCCCTGCCAGTCACATTTATACAGTAATCAGTATAAATGTGAATGGTCCCAAAATAGCGCCAAAAGTGTCCGATGTGTCCGCCATAATGTTGCAGTCACGATAAAAATCGCTGATTGCTGCCATTACTAGTAGAAAAATAATTATTAATAAAAATGCCATAAAACTATCCCCTATTTTGTAGACACTATAACTTTTGCGCAAACCAATCAATAAACGCTTATTGAGATTTTTTTTTAATCAAAAATATGTAGTAGAATACGTATCGGCCTAAACTGAGGAAAAAATAAGTTTTTTATATATTGTTTGGGGATATTTATTATAGCAAAAAGAAAAAAATATTGAATTTTTTTCAAAATTGCCACTCTATTTTTGTTTATAGCACAAAAAATCAAAATCGCAGAGGTGATCAAATACCACCAAAAGAAAGCTCTATTTGTGGGGAAAAAAAGGACATCAATTTTGTTTGGGAACCACATCGCACGACCGCGCAATTTTCAGTTAAACAACGCAGTGCCGAATCACAAAAAGTGTCCCAGTCATTTGGCAGCCAAATCCTCCGGGGCTGAAGTGATTAATGAAACAGACAAAAAAAAACAATATATATATATATATATATATATATATATTACCGTGAATGTCCCAAAAAATAAATAAATAATAATATCATACAAACATAAAGAAGATACCAGAATCACAATCCAAAGTGAATGAATCAGTGTGAAAGTAAAAAAATCTAAAATTCAATACAAAACATAAAAGTTCATAAAGTTAATAAGTGGATAATTCGGTGTAGCACCAATGTTGATAAAAAGCCACCCGTCAGCACGCCGCTCATTTCGCCGCTGACGTCACCACCCACCACTGCTCGATCTCCAGACGGACGGGTCTGCTTGCTTGCATCCGGCCGATGCAGCAGGCTTAAGGCCTTTTTTGGCAACTATACATGTGAGTGAAATATACATTTTTTACGTTTTAAAATAAACACCTAAGGTTTTTACACTATCAAAACATCTGTTTTCCTTGCATGCCGCACCATTGCCAAATGGTTTACTGTCATGGAGTATGCTGACTAGCGAGGCTGTGGATTCAGGGTGTCATTACCATCCAGCTGAGATTCATTACAAGCTTCTCTGGGTCCTCCATTATAAAGGACCACGGGGCTCTGGTAAGCAGATTAACTTGTCATATGGTGGTGGAGTTCACTTTGATTTCAGTCCACATCTGAAGAGTTTGGACGTTACTGGATCTGTGCACGCGTGTTTTTTATCAACATTGGTGCTACACCGAATCATCCACTTTGTTTTTTGTTTTTTTGGGTCATTCATGGTAATTCATGTGTGAATTTACAGTTTTTTTGACCATCATATAACACCCACACAAAGGGTTTATATTTCAGGTTTAGCGCAACTATTTTTTTTCCTTTTATTTGTTCACTGGTTTTGATGTTTGCAGAATAGTTGCTGCTTCCAATTGAGCTCCAGGCATTTCTTGTGTTTGCACCAGATTGCCACTATTGATCTTAGAGAAGTTTCTTTTTTCTTTTTTCTATCTATATATATATATATATATTAGAATTTAGTTAGGTCAGACTGCAATTACTCCAATTTAGAGGCTTCTCCTTAAAACAAACATAAAAAAAATACAAAACTTAAAACCAATAATAACATCTCACTCTACCTCTGAGAGGTTCCTAATACACTAAACTGGTAGTGGATGCTTGGAACAGACTTCCAGCAGAGGTAAGGAGTCCATCAACAGTAAGTACATTCAAATATGTAAAGACACACCCACCTATCTATTCTCTGACAAAAAGGTTATAGGAAAAAAAACTTGGGTTTCTAAGTAGTTCAAGTCTAAGATGATAACATGTAATCATATAACCTTCACACACATTTACAGGACATGAGTCAATTTGGAAGAAAAAAATGAACTTTCTGAGTGTCAGAGTGAATGAATTTTCACTCTAAGCCCCAGGAAATTAAAAAGAAAATAAAATCCCTACAGTTTCCCAGAGTTATAGGGATCAAGATCTCATATCTGTACACAGGTTCATTATTTGAGAATAAATGTAAACTTTCTGGTACCAGTACTGAGCTCATTACAAACGGAAACTAATATAGATAGCATGAGCGTTAATGTGCTCACCTGATGGCCATCCAACAATGGTGGGTATACACCCCTGAGAAAAAAAAAATCTTTCTTTATGCATAGACAGTTCATACACATCCATGACATCACCCAGACACACACATTTGAGATTGAATCCCATATGTTTTGGATAGAGACAGCTTTTGTAATTGCAAATGAATTACTAGATGCTTCTGGCAACTGGGAGAATAAGACTGAAAAAAAAAATGAAACGAGAGTATCTAGCCTATTATACTTCTGTTAGGCGTGTGTATTTATGTATATGTACAGCTATCTACATACACCTGCTTTATATGTAAATACGCTTTCAGGAACTCACTGAACCTGATAAGATAACTTATAGACAAAATCTATTAATCTATCCTTTTTTTCTTTAACCTACAAAGAAAGCAAACAATACAACATTCTTACGTGTTCATTGGTAAATGGTCACTGACATCCCCACTTTGATCTAGTGAAACTAAAATGCCATAGACCTCTGAAACATAACTTATATCTGGTGTTTCTTCCCGTTTTACTATTCCTGTTTGGTTCCCAATGAACAGGTTACTCTCTCTATCTTCCCAATTCAATGATTCCATTTATTTTAAAGGTTTGGAATTCTTTCACAAACTCATCTCATTCCAGTTTCAGTTTCTTAATTTCATACTGTAAAATCTCAGTCTAATAGTTGAGGAAGGGATGCAGGATCTAGTCTTTTCATATTTATTACCCTTAGGCCATGTTCCCCAGAGTAGTGAGTACACTTCAACGTCATGCCTCGTTGTTCCAAAATTATTTTGGTTCATTATATTTCCAGCAGGAGACAAAACAATTGGGAAATGTGACCCCATAATCCACAGGTGTAACATTTTATCTTTTGTAAAGTATTAAAGTGTCTCGTAACAGCTGGTGTGATTTTAGGCTGAGAATATTCAATGGCTAGAACCTGAGTAACAACTTTTTCTGTCTGCATACGAGATATAGGGGCACTTTCAAAAGCGCTCCCACCTTTCAATGAGTTGTTGAAATTAGCACATACTCCAGATGAGGATAATTTCCTGTTGCATCTAGAAATACGCAAACCAGTTGCATTACAATCTATGGTATGTGGAGATTAGGGATGAGCTCGGTGTTCGAGTCGAACATACGTTCGACTCGAACATCGGCTGTTCGATCGTTCGACGAAGATTGAACGATTTGGGCCGTTCGCGCCTAATTCGAGTGACGCGAACGGCCCACAATGCACTACGCCATCGCAGTGTCATCCAGGCGTTGTGATTGGCCAAGCATGCACTGTGACCCCGCATGCTTGGCCAATCACAGCGCCGGCAGCGAGGAGAGCAATGATTGGCCACAGGCAGGATGCCTGTGGCCAATTATTGCTGAGGGTGTTTAGTACACGCCCCACACTATAAAAGGCCGCCAGCACGGCGGCCTAGTGTAGTGTGTTCCGGAGCAGGGAAAGAGAAGCATAGACAGGGACAGTGACATTTATTTTTTCTTGCTTAACCTGGATTCCTTTAGTTTAGGGAAAGAGAAGGATAGGTAGGGAGAGTGTCAGTGTGTTTTACTGTGCGAATCCTTGTTTCTAGGGACAGGGAATGACAGTGAGGGAAATTCTCCTTGTGCTATAGTGTGCTAAAGCATTGATCATCAATCAGCTTTAAAAAAACATTTTTTCTAGGGACAGAAAACTATAGGTAGGAAGAGTGTCAGTTTCTTTCACTGTGATAATCCTTGTTTCTAGGGACAGGGAAGGACAGTGAGGGAAATTCTACTTGTGCTATAGTGTGCTAAAGCATTGATCATCAATCAGCTTTAAAAAAACATTTTTTCTAGGGACAGAAAACTATAGGTAGGAAGAGTGTCAGTTTCTTTCACTGTGATAATCCTTGTTTCTAGGGACAGGGAAGGACAGTGAGGGAAATTCTCCTTGTGCTATAGTGTGCTAAAGCATTGATCATCAATCAGCTTTAAAAAAACATTTTTTCTAGGGACAGAAAACTATAGGTAGGAAGAGTGTCAGTTTCTTTCACTGTGATAATCCTTGTTTCTAGGGACAGGGAAGGACAGTGAGGGAAATTCTCCTTGTGCTATAGTGTGCTAAAGCATTGATCATCAATCAGCTTTAAAAAAACATTTTTTCTAGGGACAGAAAACTATAGGTAGGAAGAGTGTCAGTTTCTTTCACTGTGATAATCCTTGTTTCTAGGGACAGGGAAGGACAGTGAGGGAAATTCTACTTGTGCTATAGTGTGCTAAAGCATTGATCATCAATCAGCTTTAAAAAAACATTTTTTCTAGGGACAGAAAATTATAGGTAGGAAGAGTGTCAGTTTCTTTCACTGTGATAATCCTTGTTTCTAGGGACAGGGAAGGACAGTGAGGGAAATTCATCTTGTGCTATAGTGTGCTAAAGCATTGATCATCAATCAGCTTTAAAAAAACATTTTTTCTAGGGACAGAAAACTATAGGTAGGAAGAGTGTCAGTTTCTTTCACTGTGATAATCCTTGTTTCTAGGGACAGGGAAGGACAGTGAGGGAAATTCTACTTGTGCTATAGTGTGCTAAAGCATTGATCATCAATCAGCTTTAAAAAAACATTTTTTCTAGGGACAGAAAACTATAGGTAGGAAGAGTGTCAGTTTCTTTCACTGTGATAATCCTTGTTTCTAGGGACAGGGAAGGACAGTGAGGGAAATTCTACTTGTGCTATAGTGTGCTAAAGCATTGATCATCAATCAGCTTTAAAAAAACATTTTTTCTAGGGACAGAAAACTATAGGTAGGAAGAGTGTCAGTTTCTTTCACTGTGATAATCCTTGTTTCTAGGGACAGGGAAGGACAGTGAGGGAAATTCTCCTTGTGCTATAGTGTGCTAAAGCATTGATCATCAACCAGCTTTAAAAAAACATTTTTTCTAGGGACAGAAAACTATAGGTAGGAAGAGTGTCAGTTTCTTTCACTGTAATAATCCTTGTTTCTAGGGACAGGGAAGGACAGTGAGGGAAATTCTACTTGTGCTATAGTGTGCTAAAGCATTGATCATCAATCAGCTTTAAAAAAACATTTTTTCTAGGGACAGAAAACTATAGGTAGGAAGAGTGTCAGTTTCTTTCACTGTGATAATCCTCGTTTCTAGGGACAGGGAAGGACAGTGAGGGAAATTCTCCTTGTGCTATAGTGTGCTAAAGCATTGATCATCAATCAGCTTTAAAAAAACATTTTTTCTAGGGACAGAAAACTATAGGTAGGAAGAGTGTCAGTTTCTTTCACTGTGATAATCCTTGTTTCTAGGGACAGGGAAGGACAGTGAGGGAAATTCTACTTGTGCTATAGTGTGCTAAAGCATTGATCATCAATCAGCTTTAGAAAAACATTTTTTCTAGGGACAGAAAACTATAGGTAGGAAGAGTGTCAGTTTCTTTCACTGTGATAATCCTTGTTTCTAGGGACAGGGAAGGACAGTGAGGGAAATTCTCCTTGTGCTATAGTGTGCTAAAGCATTGATCATCAATCAGCTTTAAAAAAACATTTTTTCTAGGGACAGAAAACTATAGGTAGGAAGAGTGTCAGTTTCTTTCACTGTGATAATCCTTGTTTCTAGGGACAGGGAAGGACAGTGAGGGAAATTCTACTTGTGCTATAGTGTGCTAAAGCATTGATCATCAATCAGCTTTAAAAAAACATTTTTTCTAGGGACAGAAAACTATAGGTAGGAAGAGTGTCAGTTTCTTTCACTGTGATAATCCTTGTTTCTAGGGACAGGGAAGGACAGTGAGGGAAATTCTACTTGTGCTATAGTGTGCTAAAGCATTGATCATCAATCAGCTTTAAAAAAACATTTTTTCTAGGGACAGAAAACTATAGGTAGGAAGAGTGTCAGTTTCTTTCACTGTGATAATCCTTGTTTCTAGGGACAGGGAAGGACAGTGAGGGAAATTCTACTTGTGCTATAGTGTGCTAAAGCATTGATCATCAATCAGCTTTAAAAAAACATTTTTTCTAGGGACAGAAAACTATAGGTAGGAAGAGTGTCAGTTTCTTTCACTGTGATAATCCTTGTTTCTAGGGACAGGGAAGGACAGTGAGGGAAATTCTCCTTGTGCTATAGTGTGCTAAAGCATTGATCATCAATCAGCTTTAAAAAAACATTTTTTCTAGGGACAGAAAACTATAGGTAGGAAGAGTGTCAGTTTCTTTCACTGTGATAATCCTTGTTTCTAGGGACAGGGAAGGACAGTGAGGGAAATTCTACTTGTGCTATAGTGTGCTAAAGCATTGATCATCAATCAGCTTTAAAAAAACATTTTTTCTAGGGACAGAAAACTATAGTTAGGAAGAGTGTCAGTTTCTTTCACTGTGATAATCCTTGTTTCTAGGGACAGGGAAGGACAGTGAGGGAAATTCTCCTTGTGCTATAGTGTGCTAAAGCATTGATCATCAATCAGCTTTAAAAAAACATTTTTTCTAGGGACAGAAAACTATAGGTAGGAAGAGTGTCAGTTTCTTTCACTGTGATAATCCTTGTTTCTAGGGACAGGGAAGGACAGTGAGGGAAATTCTACTTGTGCTATAGTGTGCTAAAGCATTGATCATCAATCAGCTTTAAAAAAACATTTTTTCTAGGGACAGAAAACTATAGGTAGGAAGAGTGTCAGTTTCTTTCACTGTGATAATCCTTGTTTCTAGGGACAGGGAAGGACAATGAGGGAAATTCTCCTTGTGCTATAGTGTGCTAAAGCATTGATCATCAATCAGCTTTAAAAAAACATTTTTTCTAGGGACAGAAAACTATAGGTAGGAAGAGTGTCAGTTTCTTTCACTGTGATAATCCTTGTTTCTAGGGACAGGGAAGGACAGTGAGGGAAATTCTACTTGTGCTATAGTGTGCTAAAGCATTGATCATCAATCAGCTTTAAAAAAACATTTTTTCTAGGGACAGAAAACTATAGGTAGGAAGAGTTTCAGTTTCTTTCACTGTGATAATCCTTGTTTCTAGGGACAGGGAAGGACAGTGAGGGAAATTCTCCTTGTGCTATAGTGTCCTAAAGCATTGATCATCAATCAGCTTTAAAAAAACATTTTTTCTAGGGACAGAAAACTATAGGTAGGAAGAGTGTCAGTTTCTTTCACTGTGATAATCCTTGTTTCTAGGGACAGGGAAGGACAGTGAGGGAAATTCTACTTGTGCTATAGTGTGCTAAAGCATTGATCATCAATCAGCTTTAAAAAAACATTTTTTCTAGGGACAGAAAACTATAGGTAGGAAGAGTGTCAGTTTCTTTCACTGTGATAATCCTTGTTTCTAGGGACAGGGAAGGACAGTGAGGGAAATTCTCCTTGTGCTATAGTGTGCTAAAGCATTGATCATCAATCAGCTTTAAAAAAACATTTTTTCTAGGGACAGAAAACTATAGGTAGGAAGAGTGTCAGTTTCTTTCGCTGTGATAATCCTTGTTTCTAGGGACAGGGAAGGACAGTGAGGAAAATTCTCCTTGTGCTATAGTGTGCTAAAGCATTCCTCATCAACCATCTTTGAAATCCTTGTTTTTTGGACAGTCAGGGAAATTGTCGTTGTGCTATTCTGTGCAAAAGCAATCATCCTCAACCATATTTAGAAATCCTTAAGTAAAGGGACAGAGAAGGACACCTGAAGGTAGCCCTTATTGCTTTTTTCCCATCTCCCTGCAGGCCATCTATTAGAATGTCTGGAAGGCAAACAAGGAGAGGCAGACAGTCAGGAGGCAATAAAAGAGGGCAAGCAGGCTCTGTGTCTGGGGGCAACAGTGCTGGTCGTGGACGCGGTGCATTGTCATCAGCACATGGCCATGGGACACGCTTGTCCTTCTTTTCGGCAGCTGGACATGTTGAGCCACATCATGCCGAAGACTTGGTAGAGTGGATGACCAAGCCCTCCTCCTCCTCCTCATCCTCTCTCACCCAGGCTCAGGGTACTGGCAAAGCAGCTGCCAAAGCGTCCTCTTCCCTGGTATCAATGTCAGACTCATCATCAGTCACTCCTTCCCTAGACCCACCATGTCCTCCTCCTGAGGAGTCCCCCGAACTGTTTGAGCACAGTGTTGGGTACATGCTCCAGGAGGATGCCCAGCGTTTCGAAGGGTCTGATGATGAAACCCAGCTACAGGAAGGCAGTAGCGTGAGAGCAGACAGAGGGGATGCTCAAGAAGGACACCAATCTGGCAGTCATGTTCAAGCAGCTGCAGCATACTGCCAGATTGGCTCCAGTGATGAGGAGGGAGGGGATGATGAGGTCACTGACTCCACGTTGGTGCCTAATAGGAGAGAGGAGGAGGAGGAGGATGAGGAGGAGGCACATCTCCAACGAGGCAGGATGCCCTTTGGTGGCCAGCGTAAGGGCAGTACACCGACGGAATCACACCGCAGAGCTCCGCCTGTGCAGGGCGCTGCCTCTGCCCGTCATTCAAAAAGTTCTTTGGTGTGGGCCTTTTTTGAGGCTAGTGCATCAGATCGCACAGCTGCTGTTTGCAACATATGTCTCAAGCGTATATCGCGTGGCCAAAACATCAGCCGCTTGGGTACCACATGCCTGACCAGACATATGTTGACCTGCCATGCAGCTCGTTGGCAAGCCTACCTCAAAGACCCACACCAAAGAACAAAGCGGACCTCTCCTTGCACCGCATCAGCTGGGATCTCCAACCCCACTATAACTTCAGTCCTCTCTGAAACATGCACTGAGAGGAATGAAGGTGTAGAATTAGGTGTGTCACAGCCAAGTACTTGCGGCCACTCTGCTAGCAGTACACCGACGTCCGATTCTAGCAGGCAAATTTCCCTGCCCCAGCTGCTGGACCGTCGAAAGAAGTTCACTCCCAGCCATCCACATGCCCAGCGGTTGAATGCTAGCTTGGCTAAATTGCTAGCGCTTCAACTGCTGCCTTTTCAGTTGGTAGACTCGGCACCCTTCCGTGAGTTTGTGCAATGTGCGGTTCCTCAGTGGCAGGTTCCCAAACGCCACTTTTTCTCACGGAAGGCTATTCCGGCTCTCTACCGGCATGTGGAAGGCAATGTCTTGGCCTCGCTGGACAGGGCGGTCAGCGGTAAGGTGCATATTACCGCTGACTCATGGTCCAGCAGGCATGGACAGGGACGTTACCTTTCTTTCACGGCCCATTGGGTCACTCTTTTGGCAGCTGGGAAGGATGCAGGACAAGGTGCAGTAGTGTTGGAGGTTGTTCCACCGCCACGCCTCCAAAATGCTACTACTGGTTGTGACACACCTCTCTCCTCCACCCCCTCCTCTTCTTCTTCCTCCATGGCCTCTTCCTGTGGTTTGTCCTCTGAACCAGCGGTGCTCCGTAGCCGTTCAAGGGGCTACGCAAGTACGCAGGCAAAAAGATGCCATGCCGTGCTTGCGCTGGTGTGTTTGGGGGACAGAAGCCACACTGGGGCAGAGGTCCTGTCTGCTCTGCAGGGCCAGGCCGAGAGGTGGTTGACGCCACGCCAGCTTAAGCCAGGAATGGTGGTTTGCGACAATGGCACCAACCTCCTCTCCGCCCTCCGACAGGGACAACTGACCCATGTGCCCTGTGTGGCTCACATCCTTAACCTGGTGGTGCAGCGGTTCTTGGGCAGGTACCCGGGCTTACAGGATGTCCTGAGGCAGGCCAGGAAAGTCTGTGTGCATTTCCGCAGATCTTATAATGCCAGTGCTCGCCTGGCTGAGCTGCAAAAGGAGTTGAACCTGCCCAAGAACCGCCTTATATGTGACATACCCACCGGGTGGAACTCAACGTTGGCCATGCTGCAGCGGCTAGACACGCAGCAGAGGGCCATCAATGAGTACCTGTGCGACTACGGCACCAGGACAGGGTCAGGGGAGCTTGGTTTTTTTTCTCCACGCCAGTGGGGCATGATCAGGGATGCATGCACTGTCCTGGCACCATTTGAGGAGGCCACGAGGATGGTGAGCAGTGACAGTGCATGCATCAGTGACACTGTACCTCTTGTCCACCTGTTGGAGCACATGCTGCGTGGAATAATGGACAGGGCACTTGAGGCAGAACAGAGGCAGGAAGAGGAGGACTTCCTTGCCTCTCAAGGCCCCCTTTACCCAGACAGTGTTCCTTCTGTCCCACCCATCGCACAGGAAGAGGAGGAGGAGGAGGAGGAGGATTGTGTCAGCATGGAGGTGGAGGCTGGTACTCAGCATCATCAGCAGCAGTCTTTTAGGGATGATTTACAGTCCCAAGAAACCAGTGGACTTGTACGTGGCTGGGAGGAGGTGGCTGCGGATCATGTCGTCCTTAGTGACCCAGAGGACTCCGGAGCGAATGCCTCAGCAAACCTACGCTGCATGGCCTCCCTGATCCTGCAAAGTCTGCGGAAGGATCCTCGTATTCTTCGGATCAAGGAGAGGGACCATTACTGGCTGGCCACTCTCCTTGATCCACGGTACAAGGGTAAGGTTGCGGACCTTATGTTACCGTCGCAGAGGGAGCAGAGGATGAGACAACTCCGGGAGGCCTTGCAGAAAGGTCTGTGCAACGCGTTCCCAGAGACTGGGAGGTTACAAACTCCTGGTCCTGGACAACGAGTTGCTGAGGCTTCGGCCAGTCAAAGAAGGAGCGGTGGGGAAGGTGGCCGTCTGACCGATGCGTTCAGACAATTCTTTAGTCCGCAGCCCCAAAGTATGATCGGTTCCAGCAACCATCGCCAGCGTCTGATAAACATGGTGCAGGAATATCTAGGGGCAAGGTCAGACTTGGACACCTTCCCCACCGAAAATCCTCTGGCTTACTGGGTCTTGAGGATGGATCACTGGCCAGAGCTTGCACAGTATGCAATTGAGCTACTGGCCTGTCCTGCATCCAGCGTTCTTTCGGAACGCACATTCAGTGCTGCTGGAGGATTTGTCACGGATCACAGGGTGCGCCTGTCCACCGACTCGGTTGATCGACTGACTTTCATCAAGATGAACCAGTCTTGGATCACCACCAGCTACCACACACCTGATGCTGATATAACAGACTAATTGATTTTAACATGTCACATCCCTTCAAGACTGATGCTGATGCTGAGTGCCTGTGCTGTTATGTTGACTGGCTATCCTCCTCCTCCGAGTCCTCAATGATACGATTGATGATGATAGCTTGGAAGATCATTTTTGTTTATGGGTGCCGCCACCAGTGGCTAAGGCCCAATTTTTCAGCCCCTGTTTTACAGGGGCGTGTAATTACAATTTTTTTAGCAATAATTTGCCATAGGGCTCATTGCTGTGCTCCAAGTACAGTATCTGTGAGGGGTTGGAGTGTTGTGGCACCAGTGCCTAAGGCCCAATTTTTCAGCCCCTGTTTAACAGGGGCGTGTCATTACAATTTTTGAAGCAATACTTTGCAACAGGGCTCATTGCTGTGCTCCAAGTACAGTATCTGTGAGGGGTTGTAGTGTTGTGCCACCAGTGCCTAAGGCCCAATTTTTCAGCCCCTGTTCAACAGGGGCATGTAATTACAATTCTTGATCTAATAATTCACAGCAGGGCCCATTCCTGCACCCACCAAGAGTAACTCTGAGGGCTTACAGTGTTGTGGCAACACCACCACCACCACCACCACCACGAAAGGCCCAATTTTTCAGCTCCTGTTCAACAGGGGCATGCAATTACAATTCTTGATCTAATAATTCACAGCAGGGCCCATTGCTGCACCCACCAAGAGTAACTCTGAGGGCTTACAGTGTTGTGGCAACACCACCACCACCACGAAAGGCCCAATTTTTCAGCCCCTGTTCAAAAGGGGCATGTAATTACAATTCTTGATCTAATAATTCACAGCAGGGCCCATTCCTGCACCCACCAAGAGTAACTCTGAGGGCTTACAGTGTTGTGGCAACACCACCACCACCACCACGAAAGGCCCAATTTTTCAGCCCCTGTTCAACAGGGGCATGCAATTACAATTCTTGATCTAATAATTCACAGCAGGGCCCATTCCTGCACCCACCAAGAGTAACTCTGAGGGCTTACAGTTAGGGATGAGCTTCGTGTTCGAGTCGAACATACGTTCGACTCGAACATCGGCTGTTCGATCGTTCGACGAAGATCGAACGATTTGGGCCGTTCGCGCCAAATTCGAGTGACGCGAACGGCCCACAATGCACTACGCCATCGCAGTGTCATCCAGGCGCTGTGATTGGCCAAGCATGCACTGTGACCCCGCATGCTTGGCCAATCACAGCGCCGGCAGCGAGGAGAGCAATGATTGGCCACAGGCAGGATGCCTGTGGCCAATTATTGCTGAGGGTGTTTAGTACACGCCCCACACTATAAAAGGCGGCCAGCACGGCGGCCTAGTGTAGTGTGTTCCGGAGCAGGGAAAGAGCAGCATAGGCAGGGACAGTGACATTTATTTCTTTCTTGCTTAACCTGGATTCCTTTAGTTTAGGGAAAGAGAAGGATAGGTAGGGAGAGTGTCAGTGTGTTTTACTGTGCGAATCCTTGTTTCTAGGGACAAAGAAGGAAAGTGAGGGGAATTCTCCTTGTGCTATAGTGTGCTTTAAAAAACATTTTTTCTAGGGACAGAAAACTCTAGGTAGGGAGAGTGTCAGTTTCTTTCACTGTGCGAGTCCTTGTTTCTAGGGACAGGGAAGGACAGTGAGTGAATTCTCCTTGTGCTATAGTGTGCTTTAAAAAAACATTTTTTCTAGGGACAGAAAACTCTAGGTAGGGAGAGTGTCAGTTTCTTTCACTGTGCGAGTCCTTGTTTCTAGGGACAAAGAAGGAAAGTGAGGGGAATTCTCCTTGTGCTATAGTGTGCTTTAAAAAAACATTTTTTCTAGGGACAGAAAACTCTAGGTAGGAAGAGTGTCAGTTTCTTTCACTGTGCGAGTCCTTGTTTCTAGGGACAGGGAAGGACAGTGAGTGAATTCTCCTTGTGCTATAGTGTGCTTTAAAAAAACATTTTTTCTAGGGACAGAAAACTCTAGGTAGGGAGAGTGTCAGTTTCTTTCACTGTGCGAGTCCTTGTTTCTAGGGACAGGGAAGGACAGTGAGTGAATTCTCCTTGTGCTATAGTGTGCTTTAAAAAACATTTTTTCTAGGGACAGAAAACTCTAGGTAGGGAGAGTGTCAGTTTCTTTCACTGTGCGAGTCCTTGTTTCTAGGGACAGGGAAGGACAGTGAGTGAATTCTCCTTGTGCTATAGTGTGCTTTAAAAAACATTTTTTCTAGGGACAGAAAACTCTAGGTAGGGAGAGTGTCAGTTTCTTTCACTGTGCGAGTCCTTGTTTCTAGGGACAGGGAAGGACAGTGAGTGAATTCTCCTTGTGCTATAGTGTGCTTTAAAAAAACATTTTTTCTAGGGACAGAAAACTCTAGGTAGGGAGAGTGTCAGTTTCTTTCACTGTGCGAGTCCTTGTTTCTAGGGACAGGGAAGGACAGTGAGTGAATTCTCCTTGTGCTATAGTGTGCTTTAAAAAAACATTTTTTCTAGGGACAGAAAACTCTAGGTAGGGAGAGTGTCAGTTTCTTTCACTGTGCGAGTCCTTGTTTCTAGGGACAGGGAAGGACAGTGAGTGAATTCTCCTTGTGCTATAGTGTGCTTTAAAAAAACATTTTTTCTAGGGACAGAAAACTCTAGGTAGGGAGAGTGTCAGTTTCTTTCACTGTGCGAGTCCTTGTTTCTAGGGACAGGGAAGGACAGTGAGTGAATTCTCCTTGTGCTATAGTGTGCTTTAAAAAAACATTTTTTCTAGGGACAGAAAACTCTAGGTAGGGAGAGTGTCAGTTTCTTTCACTGTGCGAGTCCTTGTTTCTAGGGACAAAGAAGGAAAGTGAGGGGAATTCTCCTTGTGCTATAGTGTGCTTTTAAAAAACATTTTTTCTAGGGACAGAAAACTCTAGGTAGGGAGAGTGTCAGTTTCTTTCACTGTGCGAGTCCTTTTTTCTAGGGACAGGGAAGGACAGTGAGTGAATTCTCCTTGTGCTATAGTGTGCTTTAAAAAAACATTTTTTCTAGGGACAGAAAACTCTAGGTAGGGAGAGTGTCAGTTTCTTTCACTGTGCGAGTCCTTGTTTCTAGGGACAAAGAAGGAAAGTGAGGGGAATTCTCCTTGTGCTATAGTGTGCTTTAAAAAAACATTTTTTCTAGGGACAGAAAACTCTAGGTAGGGAGAGTGTCAGTTTCTTTCACTGTGCGAGTCCTTGTTTTTAGGGACAGGGAAGGACAGTGAGTGAATTCTCCTTGTGCTATAAAAAAACATTTTTTCTAGGGACAGAAAACTCTAGGTAGGGAGAGTGTCAGTTTCTTTCACTGTGCGAGTCCTTGTTTCTAGGGACAGGGAAGGACAGTGAGTGAATTCTCTTTGTGCTATAGTGTGCTTTAAAAAAAAAAAATTCTAGGGACAGAAAACTCTAGGTAGGGAGAGTGTCAGTTTCTTTCACTGTGCGAGTCCTTGTTTCTAGGGACAGGGAAGGACAGTGAGTGAATTCTCCTTGTGCTATAGTGTGCTTTAAAAAACATTTTTTCTAGGGACAGAAAACTCTAGGTAGGGAGAGTGTCAGTTTCTTTCACTGTGCGAGTCCTTGTTTCTAGGGACAGGGAAGGACAGTGAGTGAATTCTCCTTGTGCTATAGTGTGCTTTAAAAAAACATTTTTTCTAGGGACAGAAAACTCTAGGTAGGGAGAGTGTCAGTTTCTTTCACTGTGCGAGTCCTTGTTTCTAGGGACAGGGAAGGACAGTGAGTGAATTCTCCTTGTGCTATAGTGTGCTTTAAAAAAACATTTTTTCTAGGGACAGAAAACTCTAGGTAGGGAGAGTGTCAGTTTCTTTCACTGTGCGAGTCCTTGTTTCTAGGGACAGGGAAGGACAGTGAGTGAATTCTCCTTGTGCTATAGTGTGCTTTAAAAAAACATTTTTTCTAGGGACAGAAAACTCTAGGTAGGGAGAGTGTCAGTTTCTTTCACTGTGCGAGTCCTTGTTTCTAGGGACAGGGAAGGACAGTGAGTGAATTCTCCTTGTGCTATAGTGTGCTTTAAAAAACATTTTTTCTAGGGACAGAAAACTCTAGGTAGGGAGAGTGTCAGTTTCTTTCACTGTGCGAGTCCTTGTTTCTAGGGACAGGGAAGGAAAGTGAGGGGAATTCTCCTTGTGCTATAGTGTGCTTTTAAAAAACATTTTTTCTAGGGACAGAAAACTCTAGGTAGGGAGAGTGTCAGTTTCTTTCACTGTGCGAGTCCTTGTTTCTAGGGACAGGGAAGGACAGTGAGTGAATTCTCCTTGTGCTATAGTGTGCTTTAAAAAAACATTTTTTCTAGGGACAGAAAACTCTAGGTAGGGAGAGTGTCAGTTTCTTTCACTGTGCGAGTCCTTGTTTCTAGGGACAGGGAAGGACAGTGAGTGAATTCTCCTTGTGCTATAGTGTGCTTTAAAAAACATTTTTTCTAGGGACAGAAAACTCTAGGTAGGGAGAGTGTCAGTTTCTTTCACTGTGCGAGTCCTTGTTTCTAGGGACAGGGAAGGACAGTGAGTGAATTCTCCTTGTGCTATAGTGTGCTTTAAAAAAACATTTTTTCTAGGGACAGAAAACTCTAGGTAGGGAGAGTGTCAGTTTCTTTCACTGTGCGAGTCCTTGTTTCTAGGGACAAAGAAGGAAAGTGAGGGGAATTCTCCTTGTGCTATAGTGTGGTTTAAAAAAACATTTTTTCTAGGGACAGAAAACTCTAGGTAGGGAGAGTGTCAGTTTCTTTCACTGTGCGAGTCCTTGTTTCTAGGGACAAAGAAGGAAAGTGAGGGGAATTCTCCTTGTGCTATAGTGTGCTTTAAAAAAACATTTTTTCTAGGGACAGAAAACTCTAGGTAGGGAGAGTGTCAGTTTCTTTCACTGTGCAAGTCCTTGTTTCTAGGGACAAAGAAGGAAAGTGAGGGGAATTCTCCTTGTGCTATAGTGTGCTTTAAAAAAACATTTTTTCTAGGGACAGAAAACTCTAGGTAGGGAGAGTGTCAGTTTCTTTCACTGTGCGAGTCCTTGTTTCTAGGGACAGGGAAGGACAGTGAGTGAATTCTCCTTGTGCTATAGTGTGCTTTAAAAAAACATGTTTTCTAGGGACAGAAAACTCTAGGTAGGGAGAGTGTCAGTTTCTTTCACTGTGCGAGTCCTTGTTTCTAGGGACAAAGAAGGAAAGTGAGGGGAATTCTCCTTGTGCTATAGTGTGCTTTAAAAAAACATTTTTTCTAGGGACAGAAAACTCTAGGTAGGGAGAGTGTCAGTTTCTTTCACTGTGCGAGTCCTTGTTTCTAGGGACAAAGAAGGAAAGTGAGGGGAATTCTCCTTGTGCTATAGTGTGCTTTTAAAAAACTTTTTTCTAGGGACAGAAAACTCTAGGTAGGGAGAGTGTCAGTTTCTTTCACTGTGCGAGTCCTTGTTTCTAGGGACAAAGAAGGAAAGTGAGGGGAATTCTCCTTGTGCTATAGTGTGCTTTTAAAAAACATTTTTTCTAGGACAGAAAACTCTAGGTAGGGAGAGTGTCAGTTTCTTTCACTGTGTGAGTCCTTGTTTCTAGGGACAGGGAAGGACAGTGAGTGAATTCTCCTTGTGCTATAGTGTGCTTTAAAAAAAAAAAATTTCTAGGGACAGAAAACTCTAGGTAGGGAGAGTGTCAGTTTCTTTCACTGTGCGAGTCCTTGTTTCTAGGGACAAAGAAGGAAAGTGAGGGGAATTCTCCTTGTGCTATAGTGTGCTTTAAACAAACATTTTTTCTAGGGACAGAAAACTCTAGGTAGGAAGAGTGTCAGTTTCTTTCACTGTGCGAGTCCTTGTTTCTAGGGACAGGGAAGGACAGTGAGTGAATTCCTCCTTGTGCTATAGTGTGCTTTAAAAAAACATTTTTTCTAGGGACAGAAAACTCTAGGTAGGGAGAGTGTCAGTTTCTTTCACTGTGCGAGTCCTTGTTTCTAGGGACAGGGAAGGACAGTGAGTGAATTCTCCTTGTGCTATAGTGTGCTTTAAAAAACATTTTTTCTAGGGACAGAAAACTCTAGGTAGGGAGAGTGTCAGTTTCTTTCACTGTGCGAGTCCTTGTTTCTAGGGACAGGGAAGGACAGTGAGTGAATTCTCCTTGTGCTATAGTGTGCTTTAAAAAACATTTTTTCTAGGGACAGAAAACTCTAGGTAGGGAGAGTGTCAGTTTCTTTCACTGTGCGAGTCCTTGTTTCTAGGGACAGGGAAGGACAGTGAGTGAATTCTCCTTGTGCTATAGTGTGCTTTAAAAAAACATTTTTTCTAGGGACAGAAAACTCTAGGTAGGGAGAGTGTCAGTTTCTTTCACTGTGCGAGTCCTTGTTTCTAGGGACAGGGAAGGACAGTGAGTGAATTCTCCTTGTGCTATAGTGTGCTTTAAAAAAAACATTTTTTCTAGGGACAGAAAACTCTAGGTAGGGAGAGTGTCAGTTTCTTTCACTGTGCGAGTCCTTGTTTCTAGGGACAGGGAAGGACAGTGAGTGAATTCTCCTTGTGCTATAGTGTGCTTTAAAAAAAACATTTTTTCTAGGGACAGAAAACTCTAGGTAGGGAGAGTGTCAGTTTCTTTCACTGTGCGAGTCCTTGTTTCTAGGGACAGGGAAGGACAGTGAGTGAATTCTCCTTGTGCTATAGTGTGCTTTAAAAAAACATTTTTTCTAGGGACAGAAAACTCTAGGTAGGGAGAGTGTCAGTTTCTTTCACTGTGCGAGTCCTTGTTTCTAGGGACAAAGAAGGAAAGTGAGGGGAGTTCTCCTTGTGCTATAGTGTGCTTTTAAAAAACAATTTTTTCTAGGGACAGAAAACTCTAGGTAGGGAGAGTGTCAGTTTCTTTCACTGTGCGAGTCCTTGTTTCTAGGGACAGGGAAGGACAGTGAGTGAATTCTCCTTGTGCTATAGTGTGCTTTAAAAAAAACATTTTTTCTAGGGACAGAAAACTCTAGGTAGGGAGAGTGTCAGTTTCTTTCACTGTGCGAGTCCTTGTTTCTAGGGACAAAGAAGGAAAGTGAGGGGAATTCTCCTTGTGCTATAGTGTGCTTTAAAAAAACATTTTTTCTAGGGACAGAAAACTCTAGGTAGGGAGAGTGTCAGTTTCTTTCACTGTGCGAGTCCTTGTTTCTAGGGACAGGGAAGGACAGTGAGTGAATTCTCCTTGTGCTATAGTGTGCTTTAAAAAAACATTTTTTCTAGGGACAGAAAACTCTAGGTAGGGAGAGTGTCAGTTTCTTTCACTGTGCGAGTCCTTGTTTCTAGGGACAGGGAAGGACAGTGAGTGAATTCTCCTTGTGCTATAGTGTGCTTTAAAAAAACATTTTTTCTAGGGACAGAAAACTCTAGGTAGGGAGAGTGTCAGTTTCTTTCACTGTGCGAGTCCTTGTTTCTAGGGACAGGGAAGGACAGTGAGTGAATTCTCCTTGTGCTATAGTGTGCTTTAAAAAAAACATTTTTTCTAGGGACAGAAAACTCTAGGTAGGGAGAGTGTCAGTTTCTTTCACTGTGCGAGTCCTTGTTTCTAGGGACAAAGAAGGAAAGTGAGGGGAGTTCTCCTTGTGCTATAGTGTGCTTTAAAAAAACATTTTTTCTAGGGACAGAAAACTCTAGGTAGGGAGAGTGTCAGTTTCTTTCACTGTGCGAGTCCTTGTTTCTAGGGACAAAGAAGGAAAGTGAGGGGAATTCTCCTTGTGCTATAGTGTGCTTTAAAAAAACATTTTTTCTAGGGACAGAAAACTCTAGGTAGGGAGAGTGTCAGTTTCTTTCACTGTGCGAGTCCTTGTTTCTAGGGACAGGGAAGGACAGTGAGTGAATTCTCCTTGTGCTATAGTGTGCTTTAAAAAAACATTTTTTCTAGGGACAGAAAACTCTAGGTAGGGAGAGTGTCAGTTTCTTTCACTGTGCGAGTCCTTGTTTCTAGGGACAGGGAAGGACAGTGAGTGAATTCTCCTTGTGCTATAGTGTGCTTTAAAAAAAAAATTTTCTAGGGACAGAAAACTCTAGGTAGGGAGAGTGTCAGTTTCTTTCACTGTGCGAGTCCTTGTTTCTAGGGACAGGGAAGGACAGTGAGTGAATTCTCCTTGTGCTATAGTGTGCTTTAAAAAACATTTTTTCTAGGGACAGAAAACTCTAGGTAGGGAGAGTGTCAGTTTCTTTCACTGTGCGAGTCCTTGTTTCTAGGGACAGGGAAGGACAGTGAGTGAATTCTCCTTGTGCTATAGTGTGCTTTAAAAAAACATTTTTTCTAGGGACAGAAAACTCTAGGTAGGGAGAGTGTCAGTTTCTTTCACTGTGCGAGTCCTTGTTTCTAGGGACAGGGAAGGACAGTGAGTGAATTCTCCTTGTGCTATAGTGTGCTTTAAAAAAACATTTTTTCTAGGGACAGAAAACTCTAGGTAGGGAGAGTGTCAGTTTCTTTCACTGTGCGAGTCCTTGTTTCTAGGGACAAAGAAGGAAAGTGAGGGGAATTCTCCTTGTGCTATAGTGTGCTTTAAAAAAACATTTTTTCTAGGGACAGAAAACTCTAGCTAGGGAGAGTGTCAGTTTCTTTCACTGTGCGAGTCCTTGTTTCTAGGGACAGGGAAGGACAGTGAGTGAATTCTCCTTGTGCTATAGTGTGCTTTAAAAAAAAAAATTTCTAGGGACAGAAAACTCTAGGTAGGGAGAGTGTCAGTTTCTTTCACTGTGCGAGTCCTTGTTTCTAGGGACAGGGAAGGACAGTGAGTGAATTCTCCTTGTGCTATAGTGTGCTTTAAAAAAAAAAATTTCTAGGGACAGAAAACTCTAGGTAGGGAGAGTGTCAGTTTCTTTCACTGTGCGAGTCCTTGTTTCTAGGGACAGGGAAGGACAGTGAGTGAATTCTCCTTGTGCTATAGTGTGCTTTAAAAAACATTTTTTCTAGGGACAGAAAACTCTAGGTAGGGAGAGTGTCAGTTTCTTTCACTGTGCGAGTCCTTGTTTCTAGGGACAGGGAAGGACAGTGAGTGAATTCTCCTTGTGCTATAGTGTGCTTTAAAAAAACATTTTTTCTAGGGACAGAAAACTCTAGGTAGGGAGAGTGTCAGTTTCTTTCACTGTGCGAGTCCTTGTTTCTAGGGACAAAGAAGGAAAGTGAGGGGAATTCTCCTTGTGCTATAGTGTGCTTTAAAAAAACATTTTTTCTAGGGACAGAAAATTCTAGGTAGGGAGAGTGTCAGTTTCTTTCACTGTGCGAGTCCTTGTTTCTAGGGACAGGGAAGGACAGTGAGTGAATTCTCCTTGTGCTATAGTGTGCTTTAAAAAAAAAAATTTCTAGGGACAGAAAACTCTAGGTAGGGAGAGTGTCAGTTTCTTTCACTGTGCGAGTCCTTGTTTCTAGGGACAGGGAAGGACAGTGAGTGAATTCTCCTTGTGCTATAGTGTGCTTTAAAAAAAAAAATTTCTAGGGACAGAAAACTCTAGGTAGGGAGAGTGTCAGTTTCTTTCACTGTGCGAGTCCTTGTTTCTAGGGACAAAGAAGGAAAGTGAGGGGAATTCTCCTTGTGCTATAGTGTGCTTTAAAAAAACATTTTTTCTAGGGACAGAAAACTCTAGGTAGGAAGAGTGTCAGTTTCTTTCACTGTGCGAGTCCTTGTTTCTAGGGACAGGGAAGGACAGTGAGTGAATTCTCCTTGTGCTATAGTGTGCTTTAAAAAAACATTTTTTCTAGGGACAGAAAACTCTAGGTAGGGAGAGTGTCAGTTTCTTTCACTGTGCGAGTCCTTGTTTCTAGGGACAGGGAAGGACAGTGAGTGAATTCTCCTTGTGCTATAGTGTGCTTTAAAAAACATTTTTTCTAGGGACAGAAAACTCTAGGTAGGGAGAGTGTCAGTTTCTTTCACTGTGCGAGTCCTTGTTTCTAGGGACAGGGAAGGACAGTGAGTGAATTCTCCTTGTGCTATAGTGTGCTTTAAAAAACATTTTTTCTAGGGACAGAAAACTCTAGGTAGGGAGAGTGTCAGTTTCTTTCACTGTGCGAGTCCTTGTTTCTAGGGACAGGGAAGGACAGTGAGTGAATTCTCCTTGTGCTATAGTGTGCTTTAAAAAAACATTTTTTCTAGGGACAGAAAACTCTAGGTAGGGAGAGTGTCAGTTTCTTTCACTGTGCGAGTCCTTGTTTCTAGGGACAGGGAAGGACAGTGAGTGAATTCTCCTTGTGCTATAGTGTGCTTTAAAAAAACATTTTTTCTAGGGACAGAAAACTCTAGGTAGGGAGAGTGTCAGTTTCTTTCACTGTGCGAGTCCTTGTTTCTAGGGACAGGGAAGGACAGTGAGTGAATTCTCCTTGTGCTATAGTGTGCTTTAAAAAAAACATTTTTTCTAGGGACAGAAAACTCTAGGTAGGGAGAGTGTCAGTTTCTTTCACTGTGCGAGTCCTTGTTTCTAGGGACAGGGAAGGACAGTGAGTGAATTCTCCTTGTGCTATAGTGTGCTTTAAAAAAACATTTTTTCTAGGGACAGAAAACTCTAGGTAGGGAGAGTGTCAGTTTCTTTCACTGTGCGAGTCCTTGTTTCTAGGGACAAAGAAGGAAAGTGAGGGGAGTTCTCCTTGTGCTATAGTGTGCTTTTAAAAAACATTTTTTCTAGGGACAGAAAACTCTAGGTAGGGAGAGTGTCAGTTTCTTTCACTGTGCGAGTCCTTGTTTCTAGGGACAGGGAAGGACAGTGAGTGAATTCTCCTTGTGCTATAGTGTGCTTTAAAAAAACATTTTTTCTAGGGACAGAAAACTCTAGGTAGGGAGAGTGTCAGTTTCTTTCACTGTGCGAGTCCTTGTTTCTAGGGACAAAGAAGGAAAGTGAGGGGAATTCTCCTTGTGCTATAGTGTGCTTTAAAAAAAATTTTTTCTAGGGACAGAAAACTCTAGGTAGGGAGAGTGTCAGTTTCTTTCACTGTGCGAGTCCTTGTTTCTAGGGACAGGGAAGGACAGTGAGTGAATTCTCCTTGTGCTATAGTGTGCTTTAAAAAAACATTTTTTCTAGGGACAGAAAACTCTAGGTAGGGAGAGTGTCAGTTTCTTTCACTGTGCGAGTCCTTGTTTCTAGGGACAGGGAAGGACAGTGAGTGAATTCTCCTTGTGCTATAGTGTGCTTTAAAAAAACATTTTTTCTAGGGACAGAAAACTCTAGGTAGGGAGAGTGTCAGTTTCTTTCACTGTGCGAGTCCTTGTTTCTAGGGACAGGGAAGGACAGTGAGTGAATTCTCCTTGTGCTATAGTGTGCTTTAAAAAAAACATTTTTTCTAGGGACAGAAAACTCTAGGTAGGGAGAGTGTCAGTTTCTTTCACTGTGCGAGTCCTTGTTTCTAGGGACAAAGAAGGAAAGTGAGGGGAGTTCTCCTTGTGCTATAGTGTGCTTTTAAAAAACATTTTTTCTAGGGACAGAAAACTCTAGGTAGGGAGAGTGTCAGTTTCTTTCACTGTGCGAGTCCTTGTTTCTAGGGACAGGGAAGGACAGTGAGTGAATTCTCCTTGTGCTATAGTGTGCTTTAAAAAAACATTTTTTCTAGGGACAGAAAACTCTAGGTAGGGAGAGTGTCAGTTTCTTTCACTGTGCGAGTCCTTGTTTCTAGGGACAGGGAAGGACAGTGAGTGAATTCTCCTTGTGCTATAGTGTGCTTTAAAAAAAACATTTTTTCTAGGGACAGAAAACTCTAGGTAGGGAGAGTGTCAGTTTCTTTCACTGTGCGAGTCCTTGTTTCTAGGGACAAAGAAGGAAAGTGAGGGGAGTTCTCCTTGTGCTATAGTGTGCTTTTAAAAAACATTTTTTCTAGGGACAGAAAACTCTAGGTAGGGAGAGTGTCAGTTTCTTTCACTGTGCGAGTCCTTGTTTCTAGGGACAGGGAAGGACAGTGAGTGAATTCTCCTTGTGCTATAGTGTGCTTTAAAAAAACATTTTTTCTAGGGACAGAAAACTCTAGGTAGGGAGAGTGTCAGTTTCTTTCACTGTGCGAGTCCTTGTTTCTAGGGACAAAGAAGGAAAGTGAGGGGAATTCTCCTTGTGCTATAGTGTGCTTTAAAAAAACATTTTTTCTAGGGACAGAAAACTCTAGGTAGGGAGAGTGTCAGTTTCTTTCACTGTGCGAGTCCTTGTTTCTAGGGACAGGGAAGGACAGTGAGTGAATTCTCCTTGTGCTATAGTGTGCTTTAAAAAAACATTTTTTCTAGGGACAGAAAACTCTAGGTAGGGAGAGTGTCAGTTTCTTTCACTGTGCGAGTCCTTGTTTCTAGGGACAGGGAAGGACAGTGAGTGAATTCTCCTTGTGCTATAGTGTGCTTTAAAAAAAAATTTTTCTAGGGACAGAAAACTCTAGGTAGGGAGAGTGTCAGTTTCTTTCACTGTGCGAGTCCTTGTTTCTAGGGACAGGGAAGGACAGTGAGTGAATTCTCCTTGTGCTATAGTGTGCTTTAAAAAACATTTTTTCTAGGGACAGAAAACTCTAGGTAGGGAGAGTGTCAGTTTCTTTCACTGTGCGAGTCCTTGTTTCTAGGGACAGGGAAGGACAGTGAGTGAATTCTCCTTGTGCTATAGTGTGCTTTAAAAAAACATTTTTTCTAGGGACAGAAAACTCTAGGTAGGGAGAGTGTCAGTTTCTTTCACTGTGCGAGTCCTTGTTTCTAGGGACAGGGAAGGACAGTGAGTGAATTCTCCTTGTGCTATAGTGTGCTTTAAAAAAACATTTTTTCTAGGGACAGAAAACTCTAGGTAGGGAGAGTGTCAGTTTCTTTCACTGTGCGAGTCCTTGTTTCTAGGGACAAAGAAGGAAAGTGAGGGGAATTCTCCTTGTGCTATAGTGTGCTTTAAAAAAACATTTTTTCTAGGGACAGAAAACTCTAGCTAGGGAGAGTGTCAGTTTCTTTCACTGTGCGAGTCCTTGTTTCTAGGGACAGGGAAGGACAGTGAGTGAATTCTCCTTGTGCTATAGTGTGCTTTAAAAAAAAAATTTTCTAGGGACAGAAAACTCTAGGTAGGGAGAGTGTCAGTTTCTTTCACTGTGCGAGTCCTTGTTTCTAGGGACAGGGAAGGACAGTGAGTGAATTCTCCTTGTGCTATAGTGTGCTTTAAAAAAAAAAATTTCTAGGGACAGAAAACTCTAGGTAGGGAGAGTGTCAGTTTCTTTCACTGTGCGAGTCCTTGTTTCTAGGGACAGGGAAGGACAGTGAGTGAATTCTCCTTGTGCTATAGTGTGCTTTAAAAAACATTTTTTCTAGGGACAGAAAACTCTAGGTAGGGAGAGTGTCAGTTTCTTTCACTGTGCGAGTCCTTGTTTCTAGGGACAGGGAAGGACAGTGAGTGAATTCTCCTTGTGCTATAGTGTGCTTTAAAAAAACATTTTTTCTAGGGACAGAAAACTCTAGGTAGGGAGAGTGTCAGTTTCTTTCACTGTGCGAGTCCTTGTTTCTAGGGACAAAGAAGGAAAGTGAGGGGAATTCTCCTTGTGCTATAGTGTGCTTTAAAAAAACATTTTTTCTAGGGACAGAAAATTCTAGGTAGGGAGAGTGTCAGTTTCTTTCACTGTGCGAGTCCTTGTTTCTAGGGACAGGGAAGGACAGTGAGTGAATTCTCCTTGTGCTATAGTGTGCTTTAAAAAAAAAATTTTCTAGGGACAGAAAACTCTAGGTAGGGAGAGTGTCAGTTTCTTTCACTGTGCGAGTCCTTGTTTCTAGGGACAGGGAAGGACAGTGAGTGAATTCTCCTTGTGCTATAGTGTGCTTTAAAAAAAAAAATTTCTAGGGACAGAAAACTCTAGGTAGGGAGAGTGTCAGTTTCTTTCACTGTGCGAGTCCTTGTTTCTAGGGACAGGGAAGGACAGTGAGTGAATTCTCCTTGTGCTATAGTGTGCTTTAAAAAACATTTTTTCTAGGGACAGAAAACTCTAGGTAGGGAGAGTGTCAGTTTCTTTCACTGTGCGAGTCCTTGTTTCTAGGGACAGGGAAGGAAAGTGAGGGGAATTCTCCTTGTGCTATAGTGTGCTTTTAAAAAACATTTTTTCTAGGGACAGAAAACTCTAGGTAGGGAGAGTGTCAGTTTCTTTCACTGTGCGAGTCCTTGTTTCTAGGGACAGGGAAGGACAGTGAGTGAATTCTCCTTGTGCTATAGTGTGCTTTAAAAAAAAAATTTTCTAGGGACAGAAAACTCTAGGTAGGGAGAGTGTCAGTTTCTTTCACTGTGCGAGTCCTTGTTTCTAGGGACAGGGAAGGACAGTGAGTGAATTCTCCTTGTGCTATAGTGTGCTTTAAAAAACATTTTTTCTAGGGACAGAAAACTCTAGGTAGGGAGAGTGTCAGTTTCTTTCACTGTGCGAGTCCTTGTTTCTAGGGACCGGGAAGGACAGTGAGTGAATTCTCCTTGTGCTATAGTGTGCTTTAAAAAAACATTTTTTCTAGGGACAGAAAACTCTAGGTAGGGAGAGTGTCAGTTTCTTTCACTGTGCGAGTCCTTGTTTCTAGGGACAAAGAAGGAAAGTGAGGGGAATTCTCCTTGTGCTATAGTGTGGTTTAAAAAAACATTTTTTCTAGGGACAGAAAACTCTAGGTAGGGAGAGTGTCAGTTTCTTTCACTGTGCGAGTCCTTGTTTCTAGGGACAAAGAAGGAAAGTGAGGGGAATTCTCCTTGTGCTATAGTGTGCTTTAAAAAAACATTTTTTCTAGGGACAGAAAACTCTAGGTAGGGAGAGTGTCAGTTTCTTTCACTGTGCAAGTCCTTGTTTCTAGGGACAAAGAAGGAAAGTGAGGGGAATTCTCCTTGTGCTATAGTGTGCTTTAAAAAAACATTTTTTCTAGGGACAGAAAACTCTAGGTAGGGAGAGTGTCAGTTTCTTTCACTGTGCGAGTCCTTGTTTCTAGGGACAGGGAAGGACAGTGAGTGAATTCTCCTTGTGCTATAGTGTGCTTTAAAAAAACATTTTTTCTAGGGACAGAAAACTCTAGGTAGGGAGAGTGTCAGTTTCTTTCACTGTGCGAGTCCTTGTTTCTAGGGACAAAGAAGGAAAGTGAGGGGAATTCTCCTTGTGCTATAGTGTGCTTTTAAAAAACTTTTTTCTAGGGACAGAAAACTCTAGGTAGGGAGAGTGTCAGTTTCTTTCACTGTGCGAGTCCTTGTTTCTAGGGACAAAGAAGGAAAGTGAGGGGAATTCTCCTTTTGCTATAGTGTGCTTTTAAAAAACATTTTTTCTAGGGACAGAAAACTCTAGGTAGGGAGAGTGTCAGTTTCTTTCACTGTGCGAGTCCTTGTTTCTAGGGACAAAGAAGGAAAGTGAGGGGAATTCTCCTTGTGCTATAGTGTGCTAAAGCATTCCTCATCAACCATCTTTGAAATCCTTGTTTTTTGGACAGTCAGGGAAATTGTCGTTGTGCTATTCTGTGCAAAAGCAATCATCCTCAACCATATTTAGAAATCCTTAAGTAAAGGGACAGAGAAGGACACCTGAAGGTAGCCCTTATTGCTTTTTTTCCATCTCCCTGCAGGCCATCTATTAGAATGTCTGGAAGGCAAACAAGGAGAGGCAGACAGTCAGGAGGCAATAAAAGAGGGCAAGCAGGCTCTGTGTCTGGGGGCAACAGTGCTGGTCGTGGACACGGTGCATTGTCATCAGCACATGGCCATGGGACACGCTTGTCCTTCTTTTCGGCAGCTGGACATGTTGAGCCACATCATGCCGAAGACTTGGTAGAGTGGATGACCAAGCCCTCCTCCTCCTCCTCATCCTCTCTCACCCAGGCTCAGGGTACTGGCAAAGCAGCTGCCAAAGCGTCCTCTTCCCTGGTATCAATGTCAGACTCATCATCAGTCACTCCTTCCCTAGACCCACCATGTCCTCCTCCTGAGGAGTCCCCCGAACTGTTTGAGCACAGTGTTGGGTACATGCTCCAGGAGGATGCCCAGCGTTTCGAAGGGTCTGATGATGAAACCCAGCTACAGGAAGGCAGTAGGGTGAGAGCAGACAGAGGGGATGCTCAAGAAGGACACCAATCTGGCAGTCATGTTCCAGCAGCTGCAGCATACTGCCAGATTGGCTCCAGTGATGAGGAGGGAGGGGATGATGAGGTCACTGACTCCACGTGGGTGCCTAATAGGAGAGAGGAGGAGGAGGAGGATGAGGAGGAGGCACATCTCCAACGAGGCAGGATGCCCTTTGGTGGCCAGCGTAAGGGCAGTACACCGACGGAATCACACCGCAGAGCTCCGCCTGTGCAGGGCGCTGCCTCTGCCCGTCATTCAAAAAGTTCCTTGGTGTGGGCCTTTTTTGAGGCTAGTGCATCAGATCGCACAGCTGCTGTTTGCAACATATGTCTCAAGCGTATATCGCGTGGCCAAAACATCAGCCGCTTGGGTACCACATGCCTGACCAGACATATGTTGACCTGCCATGCAGCTCGTTGGCAAGCCTACCTCAAAGACCCACACCAAAGAACAAAGCGGACCTCTCCTTGCACCGCATCAGCTGGGATCTCCAACCCCACTATAACTTCAGTCCTCTCTGAAACATGCACTGAGAGGAATGAAGGTGTAGAATTAGGTGTGTCACAGCCAAGTACTTGCGGCCACTCTGCTAGCAGTACACCGACGTCCGATTCTAGCAGGCAAATTTCCCTGCCCCAGCTGCTGGACCGTCGAAAGAAGTTCACTCCCAGCCATCCACATGCCCAGCGGTTGAATGCTAGCTTGGCTAAATTGCTAGCGCTTCAACTGCTGCCTTTTCAGTTGGTAGACTCGGCCCCCTTCCGTGAGTTTGTGCAATGTGCGGTTCCTCAGTGGCAGGTTCCCAAACGCCACTTTTTCTCACGGAAGGCTATTCCGGCTCTCTACCGGCATGTGGAAGGCAATGTCTTGGCCTCGCTGGACAGGGCGGTCAGCGGTAAGGTGCATGTTACCGCTGACTCATGGTCCAGCAGGCATGGACAGGGACGTTACCTTTCTTTCACGGCCCATTGGGTCACTCTTTTGGCAGCTGGGAAGGATGCAGGACAAGGTGCAGTAGTGTTGGAGGTTGTTCCACCGCCACGCCTCCAAAATGCTACTACTGGTTGTGACACACCTCTCTCCTCCACCCCCTCCTCTTCTTCTTCCTCCATGGCCTCTTCCTGTGGTTTGTCCTATGAACCAGCGGTGCTCCGTAGCCGTTCACGGGGCTACGCAAGTACGCAGGCAAAAAGATGCCATGCCGTGCTTGCGCTGGTGTGTTTGGGGGACAGAAGCCACACTGGGGCAGAGGTCCTGTCTGCTCTGCAGGGCCAGGCCGAGAGGTGGTTGACGCCACGCCAGCTTAAGCCAGGAATGGTGGTTTGCGACAATGGCACCAACCTCCTCTCCGCCCTTCGACAGGGACAACTGACCCATGTGCCCTGTGTGGCTCACGTCCTTAACCTGGTGGTGCAGCGGTTCTTGGGCAGGTACCCGGGCTTACAGGATGTCCTGAGGCAGGCCAGGAAAGTCTGTGTGCATTTCCGCAGATCTTATAATGCCAGTGCTCGCCTGGCTGAGCTGCAAAAGGAGTTGAACCTGCCCAAGAACCGCCTTATATGTGACATGCCCACCAGGTGGAACTCAACGTTGGCCATGCTGCAGCGGCTGCACACGCAGCAGAGGGCCATCAATGAGTACCTGTGCGACTACGGCACCAGGACAGGGTCAGGGGAGCTTGGTTTTTTTTCTCCACGCCAGTGGGGCATGATCAGGGATGCATGCACTGTCCTGGCACCATTTGAGGAGGCCACGAGGATGGTGAGCAGTGACAGTGCATGCATCAGTGACACTGTACCTCTTGTCCACCTGTTGGAGCACACGCTGCGTGGAATAATGGACAGGGCACTTGAGGCAGAACAGAGGCAGGAAGAGGAGGACTTCCTTGCCTCTCAAGGCCCCCTTTACCCAGACAGTGTTCCTTCTGTCCCACCCATCGCACAGGAAGAGGAGGAGGAGGAGGAGGAGGAGGAGGATTGTGTCAGCATGGAGGTGGAGGCTGGCACTCAGCATCATCAGCAGCAGTCTTTTAGGGATGATTTACAGTCCCAAGAAACCAGTGGACTTGTACGTGGCTGGGAGGAGGTGACTGCGGATCATGTCGTCCTTAGTGACCCAGAGGACTCCGGAGCGAATGCCTCAGCAAACCTACGCTGCATGGCCTCCCTGATCCTGCAAAGTCTGCGGAAGGATCCTCGTATTCTTCGGATCAAGGAGAGGGACCATTACTGGCTGGCCACTCTCCTTGATCCACGGTACAAGGGTAAGGTTGCGGACCTTATGTTACCGTCGCAGAGGGAGCAGAGGATGAGACAACTCCGGGAGGCCTTGCAGAACGCGTTCCCAGAGACTGGGAGGTTACAAACTCCTGGTCCTGGACAACGAGTTGCTGAGGCTTCGGCCAGTCAAAGAAGGAGCGGTGGGGAAGGTGGCCGTCTGACCGATGCGTTCAGACAATTCTTTAGTCCGCAGCCCCAAAGTATGATCGGTTCCAGCAACCATCGCCAGCGTCTGATAAACATGGTGCAGGAATATCTAGGGGCAAGGTCAGACTTGGACACCTTCCCCACCGAAAATCCTCTGGCTTACTGGGTCTTGAGGATGGATCACTGGCCAGAGCTTGCACAGTATGCAATTGAGCTACTGGCCTGTCCTGCATCCAGCGTTCTTTCGGAACGCACATTCAGTGCTGCTGGAGGATTTGTCACGGATCACAGGGTGCGCCTGTCCACCGACTCGGTTGATCGACTGACTTTCATCAAGATGAACCAGTCTTGGATCACCACCAGCTACCACACACCTGATGCTGATATAACAGACTAATTGATTTTAACATGTCACATCCCTTCAAGACTGATGCTGATGCTGAGTGCCTGTGCTGTTATGTTGACTGGCTATCCTCCTCCTCCGAGTCCTCAATGATACGATTGATGATGATAGCTTGGAAGATCATTTTTGTTTATGGGTGCCGCCACCAGTGGCTAAGGCCCAATTTTTCAGCCCCTGTTTTACAGGGGCGTGTAATTACAATTTTTTTAGCAATAATTTGCCATAGGGCTCATTGCTGTGCTCCAAGTACAGTATCTGTGAGGGGTTGGAGTGTTGTGGCACCAGTGCCTAAGGCCCAATTTTTCAGCCCCTGTTTAACAGGGGCGTGTCATTACAATTTTTGAAGCAATACTTTTCAACAGGGCTCATTGCTGTGCTCCAAGTACAGTATCTGTGAGGGGTTGGAGTGTTGTGGCACCAGTGCCTAAGGCCCAATTTTTCAGCCCCTGTTTAACAGGGGCGTGTCATTACAATTTTTGAAGCAATACTTTGCAACAGGGCTCATTGCTGTGCTCCAAGTACAGTATCTGTGAGGGGTTGTAGTGTTGTGCCACCAGTGCCTAAGGCCCAATTTTTCAGCCCCTGTTTAACAGGGGCGTGTCATTACAATTTTTGAAGCAATACTTTGCAACAGGGCTCATTGCTGTGCTCCAAGTACAGTATCTGTGAGAGGTTGTAGTGTTGTGCCACCAGTGCCTAAGGCCCAATTTTTCAGCCCCTGTTTAACAGGGGCGTGTCATTACAATTTTTGAAGCAATACTTTGCAACAGGGCTCATTGCTGTGCTCCAAGTACAGTATCTGTGAGGGGTTGTAGTGTTGTGCCACCAGTGCCTAAGGCCCAATTTTTCAGCCACCGTTCAACAGGGGCATGCAATTACAATTCTTGATGTAATAATTCACAGCAGGGCCCATTGCTGCACCCACCAAGAGTAACTCTGAGGGCTTACAGTGTTGTGGCAACGCCACCACCACCACCACCACGAAAGGCCCAATTTTTCAGCCCCTGTTCAAAAGGGGCATGTAATTACAATTCTTGATCTAATAATTCACAGCAGGGCCCATTCCTGCACCCACCAAGAGTAACTCTGAGGGCTTACAGTGTTGTGGCAACGCCACCACCACCACCACCACGAAAGGCCCAATTTTTCAGCCCCTGTTCAAAAGGGGCATGTAATTACAATTCTTGATCTAATAATTCACAGCAGGGCCCATTCCTGCACCCACCAAGAGTAACTCTGAGGGCTTACAGTGTTGTGGCAACGCCACCACCACCACCACCACGAAAGGCCCAATTTTTCAGCCCCTGTTCAAAAGGGGCATGTAATTACAATTCTTGATCTAATAATTCACAGCAGGGCCCATTCCTGCACCCACCAAGAGTAACTCTGAGGGCTTACAGTGTTGTGGCAACGCCACCACCACCACCACCACGAAAGGCCCAATTTTTCAGCCCCTGTTCAAAAGGGGCATGTAATTACAATTCTTGATCTAATAATTCACAGCAGGGCCCATTCCTGCACCCACCAAGAGTAACTCTGAGGGCTTACAGTGTTGTGGCAACGCCACCACCACCACCACCACGAAAGGCCCAATTTTTCAGCCCCTGTTCAAAAGGGGCATGTAATTACAATTCTTGATCTAATAATTCACAGCAGGGCCCATTCCTGCACCCACCAAGAGTAACTCTGAGGGCTTACAGTGTTGTGGCAACGCCACCACCACCACCACCACGAAAGGCCCAATTTTTCAGCCCCTGTTCAAAAGGGGCATGTAATTACAATTCTTGATCTAATAATTCACAGCAGGGCCCATTCCTGCACCCACCAAGAGTAACTCTGAGGGCTTACAGTGTTGTGGCAACGCCACCACCACCACCACCACGAAAGGCCCAATTTTTCAGCCCCTGTTCAAAAGGGGCATGTAATTACAATTCTTGATCTAATAATTCACAGCAGGGCCCATTCCTGCACCCACCAAGAGTAACTCTGAGGGCTTACAGTGTTGTGGCAACACCACCACCACCACCACCACCACCACGAAAGGCCCAATTTTTCAGCCCCTGTTCAACAGGGGCATGCAATTACAATTCTTGATCTAATAATTCACAGCAGGGCCCATTGCTGCACCCACCAAGAGTAACTGTCAGGGCTTACAGTGTTGTGGCACCAGCACCACCATCAAAGGCCCAATTTTTACTACCACTGTTCAACAATTATATGTAATTAAAATTCCTGATATAATAGTTGACAGCAGGGCGTTCCAGCACCAACCAAGAGTAACTGTGAGTGCTTACAGTGTTGTGCCAACACCAACAACTAAGGGGCCTATTTCTGCAGAGTATATACGGCAGGTCCCTACTTTCAAACATCCAACTTACAAACGAATCCTACTTGCAAACGCAAGAAGACAACAGGAAGTGAGAGGAAATCTACCACTAGGAAGGAAAATTCTCTCCTGTAAGAATAAATATGGGAGAAAGGTGTCTCCTCTGTACTGATGCTTTATCAGCAATCCTTGTTTCAAGAAAAACACCACATTTCAAAAACAGTTGTCATTGGGACGGAAAGTGAGGTGAAATGTTCTGAGCAGGGGCACAGACAGCAAAACAAATGTTACAGGGGTGATAACCCTTACCTATGTTTTCCAAAAAGTTTAAAAATAGATTTTTGGGCTGGAGCTACACTTCAACAATGTACCTGTTCAAAATTACAAACAGATTCTACATAAGAACAAACCTACAGTCCCTGTCTTGTATGCACCGCCTGTATACGGCTGTTCAGAGTATATAGGGCCTTTTTTATTTTATGTGCGGGGTTCCCCTTAATATCCATACAAGACCCAAAGGGGCTGGTAATGGGCTGGGGTAGGGGGGGGGGGGGGTCATGGGGTAGCTATGCCATTTTTCTTAAAGATTTTCATCCATATTACCGGGACCAGACATTACATTAAAGCCGCAAGCAGTTTTAAATGGCTTTTTTTTCCTTTAGAAGTGTCATTTTGTGCAGGGACAGTTCTAAACACGGGAAACACGTGGCACTTCACAGGCATACTTTAGACACCCCCCAGGTACGATATTTAAAGGAATATTTGACTTTTTTTTTTTCACTTTATGCATCATTAAAATGACTGCTCCCGAAAAACGACCGTTTTTAAAACTTCTTTTTGCATTGATACATGTCCCCTGGTGCAGAACCCGGGTTCCCAAACCCTTTTTAGGACAATAACATGCATAATAGTTGTTATAATTAGCACTTTAGAATTCGAACGTTCACATCCATTGTATTTAATAGGGTTCTAATGTTCGTGCGAACTTTCGGTCCGTTCGCGGGTTCTGGTGCGAACCGAACCCGGGGGTGTTCGGCTCATCACTACTTACAGTGTTGTGGCAACACCACCACCACCACCACGAAAGGCCCAATTTTTCAGCCCCTGTTCAACAGGGGCATGCAATTACAATTCTTGATCGAATAATTCACAGCAGGGCCCATTCCTGCACCCACCAAGAGTAACTCTGAGGGCTTACAGTGTTGTGGCAACACCACCACCACCACCACCACCACGAAAGGCCCAATTTTTCAGCCCCTGTTCAACAGGGGCATGCAATTACAATTCTTGATCTAATAATTCACAGCAGGGCCCATTCCTGCACCCACCAAGAGTAACTCTGAGGGCTTACAGTGTTGTGGCAACACCACCACCACCACCACCACCACCACGAAAGGCCCAATTTTTCAGCCCCTGTTCAACAGGGGCATGCAATTACAATTCTTGATCTAATAATTCACAGCAGGGCCCATTGCTGCACCCGCCAAGAGTAACTGTCAGGGCTTACAGTGTTGTGGCACCAGCACCACCATCAAAGGCCCAATTTTTACTACCATTGTTCAACAATTATATGTAATTAAAATTCCTGATATAATAGTTGACAGCAGGGCGTTCCAGCACCAACCAAGAGTAACTGTGAGTGCTTACAGTGTTGTGCCAACACCAACAACTAAGGGGCCTATTTCTGCAGAGTATATACGGCAGGTCCCTACTTTCAAACATCCAACTTACAAACGACTCCTACTTGCAAACGCAAGAAGACAACAGGAAGTGAGAGGAAATCTACCCCTTGGAAGGAAAATTCTCTCCTGTAAGAATTAATATGGGAGAAAGGTGTCTCCTCTGTACTGATGCTTTATCAGCAATCCTTGTTTCAAGAAAAACACCACATTTCAAAAACAGTTGTCATTGGGACGGAAAGTGAGGTGAAATGTTCTGAGCAGGGGCACAGACAGCAAAACAAATGTTACAGGGGTGATAACCCTTACCTATGTTTTCCAAAAAGTTTAAAAATAGATTTTTGGGCTGGAGCTACACTTCAACAATGTACCTGTTCAAAATTACAAACAGATTCTACATAAGAACAAACCTACAGTCCCTGTCTTGTATGCACCGCCTGTATACGGCTGTTCAGAGTATATAGGGCCTTTTTTATTTTATGTGCGGGGTTCCCCTTAATATCCATACAAGACCCAAAGGGGCTGGTAATGGGCTGGGGTAGGGGGGGGGGGTCATGGGGTAGCTATGCCATTTTTCTTAAAGATTTTCATCCATATTACCGGGACCAGACATTACATTAAAGCCGCAAGCAGTTTTAAATGGCTTTTTTTTCCTTTAGAAGTGTCATTTTGTGCAGGGACAGTTCTAAACACGGGAAACACGTGGCACTTCACAGGCATACTTTAGACACCCCCCAGGTACGATATTTAAAGGAATATTTGACTTTTTTTTTTCACTTTATGCATCATTAAAATGACTGCTCCCGAAAAACGACCGTTTTTAAAACTTCTTTTTGCATTGATACATGTCCCCTGGTGCAGAACCCGGGTTCCCAAACCCTTTTTAGGACAATAACATGCATAATAGTTGTTATAATTAGCACTTTAGAATTCGAAAGTTCGCATCCATTGTATTTAATAGGGTTCTAATGTTCGTACGAACTTTCGGTCCGTTCGCGGGTTCTGGTGCGAACCGAACCCGGGGGTGTTCGGCTCATCACTACTTACAGTGTTGTGGCAACACCACCACCACCACCACCACCACCACGAAAGGCCCAATTTTTCAGCCCCTGTTCAACAGGGGCATGCAATTACAATTCTTGATCTAATAATTCACAGCAGGGCCCATTCCTGCACCCACCAAGAGTAACTCTGAGGGCTTACAGTGTTGTGGCAACACCACCACCACCACCACCACCACCACGAAAGGCCCAATTTTTCAGCCCCTGTTCAACAGGGGCATGCAATTACAATTCTTGATCTAATAATTCACAGCAGGGCCCATTCCTGCACCCACCAAGAGTAACTCTGAGGGCTTACAGTGTTGTGGCAACACCACCACCACCACCACCACCACGAAAGGCCCAATTTTTCAGCCCCTGTTCAACAGGGGCATGCAATTACAATTCTTGATCTAATAATTCACAGCAGGGCCCATTCCTGCACCCACCAAGAGTAACTCTGAGGGCTTACAGTGTTGTGGCAACACCACCACCACCACCACCACCACCACGAAAGGCCCAATTTTTCAGCCCCTGTTCAACAGGGGCATGCAATTACAATTCTTGATCTAATAATTCACAGCAGGGCCCATTGCTGCACCCACCAAGAGTAACTGTCAGGGCTTACAGTGTTGTGGCACCAGCACCACCATCAAAGGCCCAATTTTTACTACCACTGTTCAACAATTATATGTAATTAAAATTCCTGATATAATAGTTGACAGCAGGGCGTTCCAGCACCAACCAAGAGTAACTGTGAGTGCTTACAGTGTTGTGCCAACACCAACAACTAAGGGGCCTATTTCTGCAGAGTATATACGGCAGGTCCCTACTTTCAAACATCCAACTTACAAACGACTCCTACTTGCAAACGCAAGAAGACAACAGGAAGTGAGAGGAAATCTACCCCTTGGAAGGAAAATTCTCTCCTGTAAGAATTAATATGGGAGAAAGGTGTCTCCTCTGTACTGATGCTTTATCAGCAATCCTTGTTTCAAGAAAAACACCACATTTCAAAAACAGTTGTCATTGGGACGGAAAGTGAGGTGAAATGTTCTGAACAGGGGCACAGACAGCAAAACAAATGTTACAGGGGTGATAACCCTTACCTATGTTTTCCAAAAAGTTTAAAAATAGATTTTTGGGCTGGAGCTACACTTAAACAATGTACCTGTTCAAAATTACAAACAGATTCTACATAAGAACAAACCTACAGTCCCTGTCTTGTATGCACCGCCTGTATACGGCTGTTCAGAGTATATAGGGCCTTTTTTATTTTATGTGCGGGGTTCCCCTTAATATCCATACAATACCCAAAGGGGCTGGTAATGGGCTGGGGTAGGGGGGGGTCATGGGGTAGCTATGCCATTTTTCTTAAAGATTTTCATCCATATTACCGGGACCAGACATTACATTAAAGCCGCAAGCAGTTTTAAATGGCTTTTTTTTCCTTTAGAAGTGTCATTTTGTGCAGGGACAGTTCTAAACACGGGAAACACGTGGCACTTCACAGGCATACTTTAGACACCCCCCAGGTACGATATTTAAAGGAATATTTGACTTTTTTTTTTCACTTTATGCATCATTAAAATGACTGCTCCCGAAAAACGACCGTTTTTAAAACTTCTTTTTGCATTGATACATGTCCCCTGGTGCAGAACCCGGGTTCCCAAACCCTTTTTAGGACAATAACATGCATAATAGTTGTTATAATTAGCACTTTAGAATTCGAACGTTCGCATCCATTGTATTTAATAGGGTTCTAATGTTCGTACGAACTTTCGGTCCGTTCGCGGGTTCTGGTGCGAACCGAACCCGGGGGTGTTCGGCTCATCACTAGTGGAGATTGCACAAGCTGCCCTAGGTTGGAAGATGCAGACAATTGTTTACATTTACTCTCTGCCTCCTTAAGCCCACGTGCCAGCTGATCAACCTCTCCCTGCTCGTTTTGGTTGTCTATTGCTGGTTGTTTGTGACTTGCATTCATATTTGTCATAGAAACATTTAGAGTACTGATATTACTTTTGGCTATTTCCAGATCCCCCGTGAGGGATTTGTTTTGCAACAATAACTGTTTGTAATTATTAGCCAACCAGCAAGCAGCAAACATTAGTGCAGTCTTACTCTCAAGTTTGCTGTATTTTTTCTCTGTAAGCTTTACATTTACATTCTCTTGTGCGTGGTGCCATGGGCTTTTAGATTCCCCCATTACTCTTATCATTGCTTCACTATCTTTAATTTTAGCAATCTTGGCCATCAAATTCTCCAGTATACCACTACACTATGCATAGGAGTGGAGACACAAACATTAACATAACACTAGTATCTTCTCCGAAGTGTCGACACCCAAGAAACAAAAGATAGAGGAGATGGTAATAGTAGTAAACACTGGCAGTGTTTTGCCAATAACTACCCCCCAACAAATTAAAATTCCAAACTTAGCAGTATGCTCAGCCTTAAAAAAAAAGTCTACAAACTGATAAGAAGTACAATATGCTTAATGCGATTGATTTTAAAAATACCAATTCAATGACTACAGTTTAGTTAATTTTTATCTGATTCCTTGACCAGACCTCCACAATTACAAACTTTTATCTACTTGCAAGTTACTGCTATAAATTTCCACTTTTGACCAAAATAGGAATATTATAACGTGTACATTCCTTAACCACTTAAGCCCCGGACCATTTCGGGCCATTAGGACCAGGCCTGTTTTTGGGATTCGGCACTGCGCTGCTTTAACTGTAAATTGTGCGGACATGCAATGTTGTACCCAAATGAAATTTGCGTCCTTTTCTTCCCACAAATAGAGCTTTCTTTTAATGGTATTTGATTGCCTCTGCGATTTTTATTTTTTGCGATATAAACAGAAAAAGACCGAAAATTTTGAAAAAAAATGATATTTTCTACTTTTTGTTATAAGAAAAATCGAATAAACTCAATTTTAGTCATACATTTAGGCCAAAATGTATTCAGCCACATGTCTTTAGTAAAAAAAATGTCAATAAGCGTATATTTATTGGTTTGCGCAAAAGTTATAGCGTTTACAAACTAGGGTACATTTTCTGAAATTTACACAGCTTTAAATTTATGACTGCCTATCTCATTTCTTGAGGTGCTAAAATGGCAGGGCAGTACAAAACCCCCCCAAATGACCCCATTTTGGAAATTAGACACCCCAAGGAAATTGCTGAGAGGCATGTTGAGCCCATTGAATATTTTTTTTTTGTCCCAAGTGATTGAATAATGACAAAAAAAAAATAAAAAATTACAAAAAGTTGTCACTAAATGATATATTGCTCACACATGCCATGGTTATATGTGGAATTGCACCCCAAAATACATTCTGCTGCTTCTCCTGAGTACGGGGATACCACATGTGTGGGACTTTTTAGGAGCCTAGCCACGTACGGGACCCCGGAAACCAAGCACCGCCTTCAGGATTTCTAAGGGCGCAAATTTTTGATTTCACTCCTCACTACCTATCACAGTTTCGAAGGCCATAAAATGCCAAAATAGCACAAAACCCCCCCAAATGACCCCATTTTGGAAAGTAGACACCCCAAGCTATTTACTGAGAGGCATGTTCAGTCCATGGAATATTTTATATTTTGCCACAAGTTGCGGGAATATGACAAACTTTTTTTTTTTTGCACAAAGTTGTCACTAAATGATATATTGCTCACACATGCCATGGGCATATGTGAAATTACACCCCAAAATACATTCTGCTGCTTCTCCTGAGTACGGGGATACCACATGTGTGGGACTTTTTGGGAGCCTAGCCGCATACGGGACCCCAAAAACCAAGCACCGCCTTCAAGGTTTCTAAGGGCATAAATTTTTGATTTCACTCCTCACTACCTATCACAGTTTTGAAGGCCATAAAATGCCAAGATGGCACAAAACCCCCCCAAATGACCCCATTTTGGAAAGTAGACACCCCAAGCTATTTGCTGAGAGGCATGTTGACCCCATTGAATATTTTTTTTTTGTCCCAAATGATTGAATAATGACAAAAAGAAAAAAAAATGTACAAAAAGTTGTCACTAAATGATATATTGCTCACACATGCCATGGTTATATGTGGAATTGCACCCCAAAATACATTCTGATGCTTTTCCTGAGTACGGGGATACCACATGTGTGGGACTTTTTGGGAGCCTAGCCGCGTACAGGGCCCCAAAAACCAAGCACTGCGAACGCTGCAGTTATGTGTGTTGTGTTTGGTAAGTGACAGTGATCGATCGATACTGCACTTGGGTGGGCTGGGCTGGGCTGGGCTGGGCGGAGGGGCTAAACGCAGGCGCTAGCAGGTATCTGGGCTGATCCCGCTAACACTGCGTTTTTGGGAACCCTAAACCGCTGGGGATGCTAGTATAGATCTGATCAGATCTGATCAGATACTATACCACTAAGGGGGGTGTATGCTTTGCGCGTGGGTGTTAGCGTTACTGTCACTAACCTAAAACTGCCTGGGGCGACGCAGACCCTCTCTGGCGCTAAAACCTAATTGATCTCACCCGCCGGGCGATCAGGGGGGTTAAACCTTTATTGGGTTATATACGGCGGGTGCCCTGATGCTATAAAAAGCAAACTAATCAACCAGCGTCACCCGTAACCTTTATATGGTGATCACTGGTGAAAGGGTTAACTAGGGGCAATCAGGGGGTTAAAACCTTTATTAGGTTAAATATGGGGGTACCTGACACTATATAAAAACCTGACGGGTAACCTAAATAACTAAATAACTTACTGGCTAACCAGTGACACCAGTGACGCTTATACGGCGATCGCTGGTGAAAGGGTTAACTCTAGGGGCAATCAGGGGGTTAAAATAATATATGGGGGTACCTGACACTAATAAAAACCTGCGGCGAACCTAAAAAAAAATAACTGCCTATCTAAAACACCAGCGACACGAATACAGCGATCGGAAAAACAATCGCTTAGTGACGCTGAAGTTAGGGGGTGAAAGGGTTACCTGGGGGGTGATCAAGGGGTTAAACCTTTATTAGGGGGGGTTAGGGGGCTACCCTGGACCTAAAGGGGCCTAATCCTAACTGCCCTGCAACTTTTTACAATCACAGATGACACTAAATGCAGTGATCAGTAAAATAAATGATCACTGCAATCAGTGACACTGTGATTGGGGGCTTTGGGGTGACCTGGGGGGTGATCTGGGGGTGACTGGGGGGTGATTTGTGTGCCTATGTGTACCTACGTGTCAGTGGACTGTTGGTGCACTAACCTGCTTCTTCTCTGCTCGGTGCCGGGAACGAAAAGACCGCGGCGAGGGAGATGACATCACTTCCTCCAGCCTTGTTTACATCACATGGCGGAGGAAGCATTTTCATTGGCTGGGAGAGATCGCGAGGGGTGGGGCGGAATCGAGCGGCCCCCCCTCATGCCTGATCGCTCCCGAACACTTAACGGCCGCTCACTGCAGTGAAGGGGGGTCCGGATGGACCCCCCAACTGCACAAAGGCGATCACGTAGATCTACGTGATTCTGCCTGTCCGTGCCATTCTGCCGACGTAAATCGGCGGTGGGCGGTCGTTAAGTGGTTAAAACCAACAGCAAATCTCTCTGTAACTCTTAAGCCTCGTACACACAGACGTTTTTCTTGGCAAGAAAACTGCTGGGAGAGCTTTTTGCCAAGAAAACCGGTCGTGTGTATGGCTTCTCGTCGGGAAAACTGCCGGGAATCTAGCCGAGAAAAATAGAGAACCTGATCTCTATTTTCTCGTCTGGATTCTCGTCGGCCTGTTTCCCGACGAGAAAACCGTGCGTGTGTATGAGGCTACATGCTTACCTGTCCCCAGGTAAGCCCGCGCATGCTCGATGAGACTTCGACGCATGCGCGGTAGCTTACAAGGGTAGTGTAGGGTGAAGCAAGATGGCGGCGACAGCATTGAATGTGACGAGCGCATGTTCGTCGTAGTCCATGACGTCACCGCGTTCTTGCCATTGAATGGCCGTCTGTATGCACGGCTTTGCAAGAAAAGCTTGCCAGGAATCTCGTCAGGAAAACCAACGTTTTTTTCCTGACGGGATTCCTGGCCGTGTGTACAGGGCTTGAGTTTCATGTTCCCACAAAAATACAATGCCTTTAGTGGACACAAAATCTACATACAAACCAAAACCTGTTGAACCTTTTTTAACCAAAAACACAAAAGAAGACAAACAAGTCACGTTTTTATGTCTTAACAATGAAATACATACAATAAATAAGAAAAAGAAAAAGATACAAGTGCAGGGGTGATATTCCATAGTTACCATGCTACTGCCCACAAAGGTTCCATTCTGGTGACTACTCTACCAGAGAGAGCTATCTTCCCTCCCATCTAGTCTATGTATATCATTATAGGCCGATGCCTGGTTGGCATGGCGTGGCTCTGATTGGCAGGCCTCTCTCTTTCTTTTTAACGAGTTGCCGACCAGCCCCCGCAGTTATACTGCGGCAAGGTGGCTCGGCTGCACGAAACAACGTACTGGTACGTTTGTTCCTGCACTGGCTTTTGCAGGCACCCCCGTCGCGTGTCACGGGAGCTCGCCAGTGGGCCTGGCGGACTCGATGTCCACCGGCCTCCCGCGATCGCGGTAAAGAGAGGCAGACAAACAAGGCTGATCCCTGTTCTGACAGGGGAGCAGAGAAAGATCAGCTGCTCCTAGTGATCAGGAACAGCGATCTCTCTCTACTCCCAGTGAGCCCATCCCCCTGACAGTTATAAAGCACCTCCCTAGTGAACACTTAACCCTTTGATCACCACTAGTGTTAACCCCTTCCCTGCCAGTGCCATTTATATAGTGATCAGTGCATTTGTATAGCACTGATCACTGGATTGGTGTCACTGATCACCAAAAAGTGTCACTTAGGGTCAGATTTGTCCGCTGCAATGTCGCAGTCCCAAGAAAAATCACAGATCACCACCATTACTAGTAAAAACTATAAAATAAATAAAAAGTCCCTAAATATTTCCCCTATTTTGTAGACGATATTACTTTTGCGCAAACCAATCAATATACGATTATTGCAAATTTTTTACCAAAAATATGTAGCAGAATACATATTGGCCTAAACTGATGAATAAATTTGTTTGTTTATATATTTTCTTGGGGATATGTATTATAGCAGAATGTAAAAAATATATATTTTTTCCAAATTTGTAGGTCTTTTTTTGGTTTATATCGCAGAAAATAAAAATTGCAGAGGTGATCAAATACCACCAAAAGAAAGCTCTATTTGTGGGGAATTTTTTTTTGGGGTACAGCGTCACGCAATTGTCAGTTAAAATAACGCAGTACCGTATTGCAAAAAATTACCTGGTCGGGAAGTGGCTAAATCCTTTCTGGGGCTGAAGTGGTTAAAAATTGGCTAAATCTTTAATCCCTATACTTTACATAAGTCCCTTTAATGCAAATCCTTGGCACAAACTATTTTGAGCTGGAAACTTAAACTTGTAGGTACATAACATTTTCAGGGAAATTAAGTATTGATGACGGGCATAGCTAAATGAGGGATCCTTTGAAGTGAATATCTGTAGAACAAAGAGGTTTGGGTCCCATTGTTTAGCTAAACAAGCTTAGGCACCAAAGCATCCGCGAAAAGCCTTTTAACCTACAGGATTAGTAATTAGAATATGGCCTCCTGGCAACTTAACACATCCTGTATAACAGGTTCAATTGAAAGACATATTACACACCCACACTAATACACCTCTAACTGATATATTCATAATTAAAATATTTTACAGCTATTAATGAAGATTTCACATAAACTCATAAGGCAACAGCGATGATGTCACTCCTGTACATGTGCACAGGAGTCACAGCCACAGCACAGCGCTCTGGCATTGATGGCACATTTACTGTGCCTTCAATTCAGAGCACAGTGCACATGTGCCAGTGACATCATTGGCAGAAAAAACATTTGAATATATCCTAAATGTGCATATTCATTTTACCTATAGGTAAAAGTAACAGAGCAGAGTTTACTCCTGCTTTATTATGGTCAGGCCTGAAGTACTTTCTCATTCCACTAGCAGTTTTTTCTATTCTAAAGGACTGATGCCAGGAAGTCGTGAAGGCGTTTTCTATAGAAGAAACTGGAGGCTGATGTATGCCTGCCTTAGAAAATGCTTTTTCTTTTCTGCACCAGAGGTATATTAATTGTACAGTATCTCACAAAACTAAGCGCACCCCTCACATTTTTCTAAATATTTTATTATATCTTTTCATTTGACAACACTGAAGAAATTACACTTTGCTACAATGTAAAGCAGTGAGTGTACAGCTTGTATAACAGAATAAATGTGCTGTCCCCTCAAAATAACACACAGCCATTAATGTCTAAACCGCTGGCAACAAAAGGGAGTACACCCCTATGTGAAAATGTCCTATATGGGCCCAAAGTATCAATATTTTGTGTGGCCACCATTATTTTCCAGCACTACCTTAACCCTCTTGGGCATGGAGTTCACCAGAGCTTCACAAGTTGCCACTGGAGTCCTCTTCCACTCCTCCATGATGACATAATGCAGCCCCAGACCATCACACTCCCACCACCATACTTGACTATAGGCAAGACACACTTGTCTTTGTACTCCTCACCTGGTTGCTGCCACACACGCTTGACACCATCTGAACCAGATACGTTTATCTTGGTCTCGTCAGACCACAGGACATGATTCCAGTAATCAATGTCCTTAGTCTGCTTGTCTTCAGCAAACTGTTTGCAGGCTTTCTGATGCATACATCTTTAGAAGAGAATTCCTTCTGGGATGACAGCCATGCAGACCAATTTGATGCAGTATGAGGCACATGGCCTGAGCACTGGCAGGCTGACCCCCCAACTCTTCAACCTGGCAGCACTCATACAGCTATTTCCCAAAGACAACCTCTGGATATAACGCTGAGAATGTGCAATCAACTTCTTTGGTCGACCATGGCGAGGCCTGTTCTGAGTGGAACCTGTCCTGTTAAACCACTTTATGGTCTAGGCCACCGTGCTGCAGCTCCGTTTTAGGGTCTTGGCAATCTTCTTATAGCCTAGGTCATCTTTATGTAGACCAACAATTCTTTTTTTTTCAGATCCTTAGAGAGTTCTTTGCCATGAGGTGCCATGTTGAACTTCCAGTGACCAGTATGAGAGAGTGAGATTGATATAACCAAATTTAACACACCTGCTCCGCATTCACACCTGAGACCTTGTAACACTAACGAGTCACATGACACCGTGGAGGCAAAATGGCTAATTGGGCCAAATTTGGACATTTCCAATTAGGGGTGTACTCATTTTTGTTGCGGGTGGTTTAGACATTAATGGCTGTGTGAGTTATTTTGAGGGGACAGCAAATTTACAGTTATACAAGCTGTAAACTCACTACTTTACATTGTAGCAAAGTGCAATTTCTTCAGAGTTGTCACATGAAAAGATATAATAAAATATTTACAAAAATGTCAGGGGTGTACTCACTTTTGTGGGATACTGTATATTGGAACATAGGGAAGCTGGAATGTAGGGGGGGAAAAAAAAGTGAACTTAGCATTTAACACAAAGTTGTCCTTTAAAATAATATTATGGGTAAGATGTGGCCAGTGACACCAAAAGTAGCCCTCCTTTCCATGATCCAAGGGCGTAGATACAGGAGTTGCAGAGGTCACAATGGCAATCCTGCCCCTGCTCAGGCCAGGCTGGTAGTGAGAGGCTGTCAGACCAAACTCTCCATCATGCCTTAGCGCTTGGAAGCTACATCAAAAAGTGAACACACTCACTAAAGTGAAAGCAAATGAGGGAGAGATGTCCTCCCAAGTGCTGTGCTCTCTGCCTCCCCCTACAGTGCAGTACCTGGCTGTGTAATTGAAGGCATTGTACTGCTGATTTTTTGAAAGACTATGTATATATACAGTTATGCTCATAAGTTTACATACCTTGGCAGAATTTATGATTTCTTGGCCATTTTTCAGAGAATATGAATGATAACACGAAAACTTTTCCTGGTTAGTGTTTGGCTGAAGCCCTTTATTATCAATCAACTGTGTTTACTCTTTTTAAATAATAATCGCAACAGAAACTGCCCAAATGACCCTGATCAAAAGTTTACATACCCCAGTTCTTAATACCGTGTATTGCCCCCTTTAACATCATTGACAGCTTGAAGTCTTTTGTGTTATTTGTGGATGAGACTCTTTATCTTCTCAGATGGTAAAGCTGCCTATACCGCTTGGCAAAAAGCCTCCAGTTCCTGTAAATTATTGGGCTGTCTTTCATGAACTGCACATTTAAGATCTCCCCAGAGTAGCTCAATGATATTGAGGTAAAAAGACTGAGATGACTACTCCAGAACCTTCACTTTATTCTGCTGTAGCCAAAGACTGGTCGACTTGGCCTTGTGTTTTGGATCATTGTCATGTTGGAAGGCCCAAGCACAGCTTCCTGGCTGATGAATGCAAATGTGCTTCCAATATTTTTGATAACATACTGCATTCATCTTGCCAACAATTTTGACCAAATTTCCTGTGCCTTTGTAGCTCACATATCACCAAAGCATCAGCGATCCACCTCTGTGTTTCACAGTAGGAATGGTGTACCTTTCATCATAGGCCTTGTTGACTCCTCTCCAAATGTAGCGTTTATGGTTGTGGCCAAAAATATAAATTTTGGTCTCATCACTCCAAATGACTTTTTGTCGGAAGGTTTGAGGCTTGTCTCTGTGCTGTTTGGCGTATTGTAAGCTTGATACTTTGTGGCATTTGCGTTTCAATGGCTTTCTTCTAGCGACTCGACCATGCAGTCCATCTTTCTTCAAGTGCCTCCTTATTGTGCATCTTGAAACAGCCACACCACATGTTTTCAGAGTGTCCTGTATTTCACCTCAAGTATTTGTGGGTTTTTCTTTGCATCCCGGACAATTTTCCTGGCAGGTGTGGCTGAAATTTTAGTTGGTCTTTTTTCTCAACAAAAGTGGAGTTATGCTTTAAAGTAGATATATTAATGCACGCAACACTAATCCAACACCAACAGACCATAAATAAAGTAAAAGTAAAAAATAAACCTGCCAGTAAAACGAAACCAAACCAACAACCCAACTATATGCATTTTTTACAAATAAAGGGGAGCTAACATAACAGAGCAAAAGCAGGACTGGGACTGGAAACAAGGGGGAGCAGAGATGGGGTTAACATAATACAGGGTACTTGATACATGGTACAGGAGAAGGCAGGAGTCAGCCAGCCGGAATATGGCTAGCAGGCAAAACACTGAAGCAAAATGGAATAACAGTGGAGAAGCTACAGTAAATACCCTCCCGGCAGCCATCATCAGGTGAAGACCAGTTGCTAGGAACAGCTGGCAGCTGGGAGACACTTGCTGGTGGACGCTAGAACTACAGCCCTCAGATCTGAGAACCACCGTGCCACCAGCAGGCAAATCAGTTCCTGACACAAATGGTCAGTCCAGACAGCAGGCAGGAATGTGGTTGAGAAAACAGACAAACACTGGACAAGTGATACAGGCTGGACAATTGATACAGGCAAACTACAGGCAGTCAGATAAAAGAGAAACACCTTTACCAATATCGTAATAGGGAATGGTAGCAATGAAAGCAGTCCTTTATGCAGAGTCCAGGTTGTGAGGGAAAGTTGGGACTATAGTAATGTGTGTTGCTCCTTTTTCGATCTTTGAAACACACTGCATTTTTTGTGTGGTTTTCAATCGGTTGGAGGGAGAATATCAGAGAAATGTCTCTCATTTAGCCTGTTAACTGCATCAGTTCAAATGTTTTCAGGCCTTGTGCGTATGCACTTGTTTATACAAGGGCTGTTGCAAACTCTTCTTCGTAGAAGAAGCCAGATCCTCTTGTGGCCTTGTAGGTGATGAAAGAGTTGCAAATGGCCAATTGGAATAGGTAGATGGACACTTTTTGTACCAGTGAATGGATCTTATGGTTGTCAGGTAGGCCTTTACCATTTGGCCATTAAAATCTACATCTCCCATGTATAGACTGTTTTTGTGTATGCGTATACGTTTTTGGACCAGACTGTGCTGTCCCTGAATTTCCACTGTGGTGTCTTGGTGGATGGAAGAAATAACATAGACATCCTGATTATCCTTACATTTATGGGCCAAGATTTCCTTATTGTACAAACATGCTGGCTCTTCCCATTTTCAGCTTTGCTGTGACCAGTCTTTGTGGAAAGCCCTTTTAATTTGATCCCACTGTACAACAAGCTATAGTTTTCTGCAGAAAAAGGGGCATGCTGGTATAGAAATAGTCCACATAGAGGTGGTATGCCTGTTGGAGCAAGTGTGACAACAAGGTCCCACACTAATTCTCTTCTGCTACCATATATGTTGGGCATCCAGGGGACTCCAGCTGGTATCTTTCGCGTTGTAAATGCAGATTTTATATGTGTACCTTGTGGCCCTTTCACAATGTTTATATAACTTCACCTCATATCTGGCACATTTACTGGGGAAAAATTGTTTAATGTTCAGTCTGCATGAGCCTGGAACTCATCAATGTAGATATTTTTGTTGGAAGTATACATTTCTGAATTCTTTTGGGAAAAATAATTGATATGTGGTATAATTTTGTAAAGCCTATCATATTCCAAGTTTCCCAAAATGAAGGAAACTCATAAAGTAACCATATAATGTGTCCAAAGGAATCCAATGGCATATGGTGAAAGAGGTGTGTGGACCAATAGGACTGCAGTTCATTTTTATTTTTTTGTTAGTCCCATATTTAGCGTACAACCAAGAAAGATTTTACATTCATCAGCTGTTATGGGCTTCCACTCAAATGGACAGGCATAAACAGAATTATGATTACTGGTAATGTATTGCTGGGCATACAAATTACATTAGCCTTCAATTGAATTAAATAAACCTTTGGTAAAAAACATATAAAAAAATCCTGAATGGGGGTAATATTTTCTGTTTCTACCTGAATGCCTGGTTTGCGCTGTAACTGGGGGGGATTTTAGGTGCAGCTGAAGAAGAAAGTAGATATAAAGAATTGGAAAGTGCTATTGAGACAATATTATGGGCTCTAATCCTTTGTGCCTGATGTAATACCCTACTACTTGTCATTTTAATGGAACGGTAGCCAATGGCTTACGTGATAGTGGCGCTACCATGACCCTACTACAGGGGAGATGTGTGACAGGGGTCACTTGGGGCACAGGGGGAATGAGAACCCCACCATGATCTGGGATAGTCATATTCAATGCTGTATATACATGGTATATTGGGTGTATATTGTGTGTGGGCTGTTGTGTAATATTTGCTGTGATGAGGTGTAATGGAAAATCGGGCTAGCAGAGCTTCTTTTACCCGGTCATAGTCTTTAGCGTCCTCATCCTCCAGGGCCCGATACGCATCCGCCGCTCTGCCCGTTAAATTACTTGCCAGTAAGGCGACCCAATCTTTAGGCAGTACTTCATGTATCTGGCATAGTCTCTCAAAGTCCTGCAGGAACGCTTCAATTTCCTCCTCTCCTTCCTTAAACAGTTTGAACGCCCGAAAGGGCAACTTACGGAAAGGCGCTGCATCTTTAGGTGTTGTCTCCGATTGCCGTATTTCCGCCATTCTCTGCTCATGTTGCCGCTCTAGTTCTCATTCTTGTCGCTCTAGTTCTTTCTCTTGACGCTCTCGTTCTCTCTCTTGTCACTCTAGTTCTTTCTCTTGTCGCTCTAGTTCTTTCTCTTGTCGCTCATCCTGCAGCTGGATGTCTTTAATGGCTTTCTGTATGGCGGTCTCTGATGGGTTAGCACCATATAATGCCAACCGCTCTCGAACTCGTTGCTGAAACAAGTCTTCAACTGACCGGGGTCCTGCATCACCATCCCTCTGATCCATCTCGGCTAGCTCCCTGATCAAGGTGGCCTTGTTCTTTGTCCCACTGGTCCCTCCACGGCTCTCAAGTAGGTCTTTCAGCGTGATTTTCCTGCAGGCTGCATAGCTGGTCATTCACTGTGGTGATTTGGAGTGTCCCAGTAACTGGAGGGAAAATCCCACCGCTGCCACCAATGTAACGGCACCCCAAGTATGAAAGGGGTTAACGCCGTTTAGGATATTCCCTCTCTGGACACACATCCACTGCCGATCCTCCACAGTCAGGCGACCACTTCCCATAGGATTAATCCTTCCAAACGTACGAGGCAAGCACTCTGTATGAAGTTCCAAAACAGGGAATGAATTTATTACAAGCACATGGTAACACATTTCTCTTCAAAAACCCTTTCCTCCCATCCTTGGGGAACAGGGCGGGTTAAACTGTCCAGTGACAATGGTCATACAGGTCAGGTGAGTTCAAACTTCTCTTTCAGTAAACAGTCTTAGCAGGAGGGGTGATTCCCCCCCTCCTCACAGAAAGACACTTAAACATCCCATAATAGGCAGCAAGCTCCAATCCACATCACCACAGTAGCAGACTTAATTACCACAAGCCACAATAGACAATAGAATGCAATCACAACCCATCACAGCAAATATTACACAACAGCCCACACACAATATACACCCAATATACCATGTATATACAGCATTGAATATGACTATCCCAGATCATGGTGGGGTTCTTATTCCCCCTGTGCCCCAAGTGACCCCTGTCACAGTCAGGATGCACTACAATGCTGGGGCTTGCCACTTCAACAGGATGTAATGCACTGCTGGTGCTTGTCTGCTGCAGTTGCATAGAATGTTCATTATGCCTGAATCTTTTTGTAGGGACCCTTTAATCCTCTAAATCAGAGGCCATATTATGAATCGTGCTCAGAATTGGAAAGGCCTCCTCAATGGTGAACTTTTTTGAACAATGGTTGGTGTTCAGGACGTTGGCCCTGGTGATAATGTACTGGTGTGGTAATGATTACTATTGCTGGCTTGACTGGCTCTGCTGGCACTGACATTTCTGGTGATCAGAACAGTATTGCAGGCTCTACTGGCTCTGTTGACACCTGCACTAGTGTGGCGTTAATCAGGAACACTGTTGCTGGCGTATACTGGTCTGGCGTCACTGACACAGGTATGACAGCAATTAGGGACACTGACTGGCTGCACTGGTCTGAAGACAGTATGACTGGTATCACTAGCAATCAGGTACACTGTTGCTGGATGTAATGGTGACACCGGGACTGGTGTGACAGGTTACACTGGGACAGGTAGCTGGCTGAACTATTGACACTTTACACTGGTGTGGTTAGTGATCAGGGACACTCTAAACTGGCTGCACTGGTGTTTGGTCTTGAAAAATGTGAAAGGATACTGAAGACACTCACAGATTACAGAAAATAGCTCTGTCACCTCTCCCACCCACTCACTGAGATCACATGGTACAGCGCTGGATGTCCAGTGAACTGTCCAGCAAACAATGGGGTAATTTACTAAAACTGGAGAGTGCAGAATCGGGTGCAGTTTTGCATGGCCAATTGGCTTCTAACTTGTCCAATTAAGCTTTTACTCCAAAAAATACTGGAAGCTGATTGGTTTCTATGCAGAGCTTCACCAGATTTCGCACTCTGCAGTTTTAGAAAATCAACTCCCATATTTCTACTATTTTATGTATTCCTTTCATTAAAATCCTCTCCTCCCCACTTCCTCTTTTATTGTTGAATTTATTGTAGATTCACAAATAAGCCATGTTTGGCCAGAGTGTGATGGACTTTTAGGGGGAGATTTACTAAAGCTGGAGCACTCAGAATCTTGTGCAGCTGTGCATACTAAATTACAATTTTAGTAGAGCTGATGTTAACACATGGAATGAAAGCAGGCAATATGCACAATGTTATAGTTTAAGCAGGTTTAAATGGAAACAAATTACCCCTCAAAGGGCACAACTTAAGTCCCTGTGAGCACAGGTGTTCTAACTCTCATAGATACAGCTCCTTCTGTCTCTGGTTGCTATGAGCAACTTAGACCTTTGGCCTGCAGACCTTTGATATACCAAAGCCAATGCAGTAGAAACACATTTGTTGTGAGCTCTGTTATTTTATACAGTACATATATTATAATGTAAAAACCACTGGGAAATAATTAATTGTTAGCTCTGTTTTTTTAGGCATATATTCAAATGTGAAATTCACCTAATATGCCACGTGCCATTCAATTCCTATACCAACAATTTCATTATTTGAAAGCAGGGTTCTTTCTTTTCTGCTTTGTATTGATTTTTACATATTTTTGTGACTTTGGTTGTCATTGCTGACCACAGCATTTTTCATGCAAGTCCCACTTAACCCATGTTAACTTTCTCTTGTAAGGAAGTAATAAAACAAGTGTGTAAAACTAAAATGAAAATGTGAAAAATAAATTGGATTGAAATGCATAAAAACCTGTAGGCTGTGAAAGCCAATTGTTATGTGAAGGCTGCTGCTAGAAAACAAGAACGCATTCTAGAATGACATTATGTCTTCAGTTTCATCCATTATTACAATGTTAGAGTGCAAGGATGAAACAGATGTGAAATATGAATCTTAATAACATTGAAGTTTTTAATTCGTTTGAACACCTGCATCAAAACATGGTTATCTTTTCAGTCTCACGCCACTCAGACAGAATAAGCACAATCAAGTGCAATTGGAATTCAGCTAAATTAAATAGGATCATATGTTTGGTATGTACAGCTATAACAAATCAGGGACTTGCATGATTTAAAGCACACAACAAATCTCAGTTTTCTCCCCAGAGATAATCCCATATTTTTTTTTTATAACGGCTCTTAATTGATTTTTTAATGTAGTTAAGACCCTTCTTGTCACTTATGTTTTCCAGAGAGCTGCAACAGCTTTCTTACCGAGGTTATTCCAAGAAAAGTAATTGCTTCTTCCTTCTCTTAAAATAAAGAACAAACACTACTTACAAATCACAATCATCACAGCTACACCAGCATGACAATTAAGCTACATTGGGAGCCATTTTAAGAACAAAGATATACCACAAGGCCAAGCAATACTTACTAAAAGTGTTAGTTAAATCACTTTAAATAAAGAATGCTTACATTAAAATATTTTCCACATATTATTTTCCACAAAATGTTATCACTGATTTTTTTGCCACATTTGCCTTGAACTAATGCTAATGCTGTGACAGACATGACATATAATAAATATATATTCACTTTCGATTTACGTACTATTATTCAGAAGTAGTATTTGAATATAAACAGTGAGTAACATGTTGTTTAAAACAATAAAGCATATACAAATACAGGAACAAAATATTAACTATGTCAATGTACTGTACCTATATAGAGGAGCAGTATTGTCACCCTAGAAAAGAAAGTGTGTTAGGATTACAGAATAACTCCCCATCTTTTCATCTTTATATAATATTATGGGGGGGGGGGTATTCTTTATTCCATGTATCCAGGGAAGAATAACAGATGTTTTCATTATCAGTCTCCAAGAGATTTGGAGGATGTACTATACCATGCATTCATATGGCAAATAAGTGATACTTTTTTGAGTAACACTGGTAATACTGTAGGAATCTAAAAAAAGGAGAAATGTGTAAATAGCTATACCAATAAAATCCAGGCACCTAGCAGTGCCTGTACCTATCTTCAGACTACTTCCTAAGCCAGATCCCAGAGCTCTCTTTTAAGGACAAAAATCAATACATTGTTCATTGTATCTGGTTCTCCCTCCCTCCTCTAACATGTTCTTGTTTGCTTGTCATTGTAATGGGCAACCTTAATGGCCAATAGGAAAATTCTAGGTTAAGTAGGGATGGACCATCCCTCAGAGCTGCAGGGGCATGCTTCCTTTTATTACTGTAGCTATTTTAGATGGTAGAACTGCAGAACATTGATAAATAAATCTCTATACTCTCCTTGAAGTTCACTGTAATAGTCTTGCAGAACTGTGTACTTATTGGCTGACATTTCTGGCTTTCACAGTAGACAATAAAATGTTAATACATAAATAAAAGTTTAGCATTTAAACATCACAATGTAAGACTACATTTTACTACTACTACTACTTTTATGCTACTATTTTAATTTTATACTATTTTAATTTTTAATTGTATACTATTTCAATTTTATACAATTTTAATTATATACTACTATTTTAATACTACTGCTAATTTGCTAAATTTTTCTAAATGGCTGTATTGAGTTAAAGTCAAATCTCTTTAAGTTGTGCTTTAGCAGGACAGAGAGAGAGAAATCTGCATAATGAAAATTATTATCCTATTATAATGTGTGCAAATATTATCAAAGTATTGTATGATACATGTTTTTTAAATGTACATATACATAGGCAGGTATGGTTGCTCTGGCCTTTTTTTACAGCTTAACAGCTTAAGGACCACCGCACGCCTATTTACGTAGACAGAATGGTATGGACAGGCATATGGGCGTACAGGTACGTCCCCTTTAACCACTTCAGCCCGGACCATTTTGCAGCTAAAGGACCAGACCCCTTTTAGCGATTCGGCACTTCGCCGCTTTAACTGACAATTGCGCGGTTGTGCGACGTGGCTCCCAAACAAAATTGGCGTCCTTTTTTTCCCACAAATAGAGCTTTCTTTTGGTGTTATTTGATCACCTCTGTGGTTTAGATATTTTGCGCTATAAACAAAAATATAGCAACAATTAAAAAAAAAATGCAATATTTTTTTCTTTTTGCTATAATAAATATCCCCCAAAAAGATATATAAAAAACACTTTTCCTCAGTTTAGGCCGCTACGTATTCTTCTACATATTTTTGGTAAAAAAAAATCACAATAAGCGTTTATTGATTGGTTTGCACAAACGTTATAGTGTCTACAAAATAGGGGGTCCTGCCTACGTCATTGGCTATTCCTCAGCAAGTGGGGAAAGCTGGGGCTTACCCTATGATGTGACGGGTGACCCACCCCCTTGTACATCATGGGGGTTTCGTGTGGAGGAGACTGCAGCGCTGGACATCGGATTACTGCGGGACATAGATAACAACGCTGGACAGACTGGATTACATCACTGGAATGGGTTTTTTTTTTTTTTTTATTAAAGGACTTTCCCAACTGTGTCTGTGTGTTTTTTTTAAAAAAAATTACACTTTCTTTGTGAAATGGTAGGGGTACAATGTACCCGTTACCAATTCACATAGGGGGGCCAGAATCTTGGGGTCCCCTTTGTTAAAGGGGGCTTCCAGATTCCGATAAGCCCCCCACCCACAGACTCCCACAACCACCTGGCCAGGGTTGTGGGGATGAGGCCCTTGTCCCCATCAACATGGGGACATTCTCCCCATGTTGCAAGCAAGTGGCCTCTTACGGTTCAGGAGGGGGGGCGCTCTCTCGCCCCCTCTCTTTTCCTGTGGCCTGCCAAGTTGCATGCTTGGATAAGGGTCTGGTATGGATTTTTGGGGGACCCCATGCCGTTTTTTTTATTTTGGTGCGGGGTTCCCCTTAAAATCTATACCAGACCTGAAGGGTCTTATATGGATTTTTGGGGGGGGACCCCAAGCAATTTTTTTTTTAATTTTGGTGCGGGGTTCCGTTAATATCCATACCAGACCTGAAGGGCCTGATACTGAATTTGGGGGGGATCCCCACGCATTTTTTTTTTTTAATTTTGGTTCCCTGTGCAAAATGTCATTTTTGAAGGAAAAAAAGTCATTTAAAACTACTGCATCTATTAATGAATTGTCGGGTCGGCAATACAGATAAAAATCATAAAAAAAAATGGCAGGGGTTCCCCTTAATATTCATACCAGACCCAAAGGGCCTGGTAATGTACTGGGGGGGACCCCTGCCAGTTTTTTCAATGACTTTTCTCTGTATTGACGGGGACCCGAGGATTCATTATAGCCGCGAGTGTTTTTTTTCCTTCAGAAATTACATTTTGTGCAGGGATAATTCTAAACACGGGAAACAAGCGCTGCTTTACAGGCATACTATACACACCCCCCAGGTCAAAAATTTAAAGGAATATTTCACTTTTATTGTTTCACTTTAAGCATTATTAAAATCACTGCTCCTGAAAAAACTGCAGTTTTTAAAACTTTTTTTGCATTGATACATGTTTCCTGGGGCAGGACCCGGGTCCCCAAACACTTTTTATGACAATAACTTGCATATAAGCCTTTAAAATTAGCACTTTAGATTTCTCCCATAGACTTTTACAGGGTGTTCCGCAGCTTTTCGAATTTGCTGCAAACACCCCAAATTGTTCGCTGTTCGGCGAACGGGCGAACAGACAATGTTCGAGTCGAACATGAGTTTGACTCGAACTCGAAGCTCATCCCTAGTCAGCGTCATAGCTTTGTGTAGGAACATACAGGAACCTGAGTATAGTCATAAGATCAAATAGAGGGGAAGGGGGGGGGAAGAATCGAGGGGAAATAGTGGTTAAGACATAACAGGGGGACCTTTGTACCAATTTCTTGGAACATCAAAACTAAACAAAGTTCTAAAACAACCCAATATGTATTGGATTTAAACAACTTAAAATAAAGATGGGGGGGAGAGAGAGAGAGAGAAAAGGCAGAATAGAAGAAAAAAGGGAAGGAATAAAAGGAATAAAGGAGGGTCAGCCCAGATCTCATTAGGGAACCGAAATATAATGGATCCATGGGTCCCAGATTTTATCAAATTTTTTCGAGTTATTATGGAGTGTGTGTGTGAGTTTGTCATTAATCATAATCCAGTTGACTTTATTTTTAACATAGTCCAGAGGAATAACCAGTTGTTTCCAATACCGGGCTACTGTTATCCTTGCCGCTAACAGTATATATGTGATTCATTTAGTTGATTTCCTGGGCACCTCATCAGGTAATCTATGAAACAAGGCTGCCTCAGGGGATCTACGGATGTTTACCCCCGTCACCGAATTTATCAAATTAAATATCCTAATCCAAAACCTAATCACCCGGTGGCACTGCCACCAAATATGATACATTGTCCCCAATTGACCACAGTGTCTAAAACAGTTAGGTGATGTGGACGAATGCATTTTAGCCACCCGAGTCGGTACCAGATACCAACGTAAAAGTGTTTTATAGTTGGCTTCAATTAGCGTGGTATTAATGGAGATTTTGGATAAATTATAGGCAATGTCCTGCCAATCAGATAGATCAATAGTAATATCCAAGTCTTTTTCCCACTGAATCACATAGGAAAGTTTTGAGTTTGGTTCAGTGAGGGAAGTATAAACTGCAGATATCCGTCCCTTCAAAAGACCCCTTGCCTGGCAAGACAACTCAAATGTTGTAAGTGTAAGTGGCTCAATAATAAGATTACGTTTGCATCTGACAAAGGATATAATTTGGTTAAATCTGAATATTTCGCTATCAGGTATCTGCATCTTATCTTTAAAGTGTTGGAAAGAATATATCTGACCATTAAGGTAATCGCCAATTCTAAGCAATCCCTTATTGAGCCACCAATGAAATGATTATGGCACCAATCCCCGGGGAAACTCTGAGGCCTCGTACACACGGCCGAGATTCTCGTTGAAAAAAACATGTCGTTTTTTTCGACGAGATTCTTGGACAAGAAACTTGTCCCGGCCGAGTGTACACACGCTCGTTTCAAAGAACCCGCGGTTCTTTGAAAGGAGTGTACGCGGTGATGTCATCGACTACGTCGAGCATGCGCTCGTCACATTCGATGCCGTCGCCGCCATCTTGGTCTACCCTACGTATGCCTAGGAAGCTACCGCGCATGCGTCAAATTCATTTCGAACATGCGCGGGCTTCCGGGAGGACAGGTAAGTGTACACACACTCACTTTTCTCGTCGAGAAACATGCCGAGGAGAATCTCGACGAGAAAATAGAGAGCAGGTTCTCTATTTTCTCGTCGAGGTTTCTTGTCGGTTTTCTCGACGAGAAACCCGATAGCAGCGTACACACGACCGATTTACTCGGCAAGACCTCTCTGCCAGCAAGTTTCTTGCTGGTTCTTGCCGAGAAAATCGGTCGTGTGTACGAGGCCTGGGTTGCAGAAAATGGGAGCTAAAGGTCTGTGCGGTGACGCACTCTATCCCAAACCGCCAATGAATGCGATAAAGGAGGGCATAATATAGGAGGGCGTAGCTGGCTGGGAAGCCACATCAACGATCCAATAGCCAATGGGTGACACAAGAGTGTCTCAATAGAGACCCAAAGATGTGCGGCACCTGCCGCTGTGGTATAGGCAAGTTGGGCAATCTGAGCGGCTTGAAAGTAGTTTTGTGAATTAGGGAGACCCAGACCACCCTTTAATTTTGGGGCATATAGGATCTGTTTGCTCAGTCGAGGTCTTCTATTACCCCATATGAACCAAATAACTTTGGCTTGTAGATGCTGTAAATCTCCTCACGGGACTGCCACTGGTAGAGTTCTAAAATAATAGAGTATCCTGGGTAAAAGCGTAATTTTGACGGAGTTGATTCTGCCAAACCATGATAAGGAATAATCCGCCCAACGGCGAAGATCTTCTTTAAATTTTTTTAAACAATGGGGGAAATTAGCTTTATAGAGAGTCTCAATAGAAGGCGTTAATTGGACCCCTAAATATGAAAAAGAATGTGGTGCCCATTGAAAGTTGTAGTCATCCCGAAGGATCTGCACCATAGAGTGGGGAAGGGAGACATTAAGGGCCGTTGTTTTGTGAGGGTTCAGGGAGAGGCCAGGAAGCCTAGAGAACTGGTCCAATAACGATAGCAGATGGGGGAGAGTAACCTGAGGGTTTGTAATGTACATAAGAACATCGTCGGCAAATAGGGCACATTTATGTTCTTGTTGCCCACTGTCGATGCCAGTAATATTAGGGTGGGACCGGATTGCCATTGCCAAGGGTTCGATGGCTAATGCGAAAAGTAAAGGCGAGAATGGGCATCCCTGTCTCGTACCACGCTTGATAGTGAATGACGACAATTTATAGCTCTGTATCGAAACCTGAGCTGACGGAGATCTGCATCTATATTTTTAACTGTTGTTAGTGTTTGTATTCAGGCACATTGTGGATTGCGGCTTTATTATTCATGTATCTTGGTGACTTTATTTTCAATGTATTAGTTTGAACACATATTTTTCACTAAGCGCAGGGGTTCAAACATTAGATTTTTCTGCTATGAACCAAAAAAAAGAAAAAAACTGTAGATATTTGTTTGTTGTACTCAATGTACTGTATGTGAACGGACTCTCATTTTTGGGTTCTTCCTCCTATTTCTAAGGGGTGTGCCCATTTTGTGGAGTTCTGCCAAAACCAGAGCCAGTGTGCCTAGAGATAATTTTAGAGACCAATTGAAAATCTACTGTATATCTTGCCCCCCCCCCTCCACTTTTACTTGTGCTTAGATTAAAAAGTATGTCTGCGTGAGAAGTTTCCACCAATCAGTTTCTAACCTTTTTTTTTGAAGCTTGAATATGATTGATGATACCGGAAGCAAAGTCAGAAGAAATTTAGGAACTAGTGTACACAAGTCAAAGTCCCCCCCCCCCCAAAAAAAAAATAATCCTTAAATAAGCACAGAACAAAAAATGTGCAAGTGCATTGAGGGTTTGACTGAATTTCCACCAGACTTTCTCTTCTTTTGTGTTTGTCTATTGATTAACTTGTGAGTCTTTATAGTCTCAGGTATTGTGGAAGGATACATATGCCTCCTGTGGGGGGTTGTTTCAGGATTTCTAATTACTTTGCCTTTTTTATTGCATTGAAACTGATGAAGGTTGTAATTAACATCTAGGGAAATTGCTTACTAAAGGAGTAATTTTTAAAAGGCAAGTTTTTATTTCAAAGACTCAATCAGTTGATGTTTCATCCCTAGAATGGACTATTTGTTATTGACTGAATTGTGCATGCTTGGAGTGCTTGTACATCGTGGCTTCATTTCATTTTAACTTCCATTAATCTGAAGAATATTTAAAGAAATAAATTACTGCATAGGTAAGGCAGTTGCGATATGTCTATTTGGCCTGAGATGAAAAATCATAGTACACAAGTGTTCATGCTGTTAGATGCATACAGTAATTGAATTTTCAAAAATAGAGCATGATAATAGTTATATTAGGTGTATTAGTTATACTAGGTAAACAATCAGCATCTGCAGACGACAATGAATTTAGAGGGACAGTCTATCCATACTAATACAGCTATTTGCTCGATAAAATAAAATAATAAATATGCCACACTTCATTGGCATGGTAATTTGGTTTTATAAAACTCTTTAAAGCTTCATCAAGTTTTTTTTTGTTTGTTTTGTTTTGCAGACCAGACCTGTTTGAGTGGAATAGTATTCTCAGCCAACAATCTGCTGTTCAGCGGCTGGATCATGCATTTAACACTGCCCAGCAACACATGGGAATCGCAAATCTCCTCGATCCTGATGGTGGGTAAACAAACTTGTGCTTTTAACTTTCATTAACACTTATAAATTTTCCCAGTGGAAAAAATGCATTATGCTTGATGTACTTTGTATGCAAAATGATCGCAGCATAAGGCCTTATGGGACATACAAGGGGGGATTCATCATTTTCTCTTGTTATTGTTAATTTACATGCATGCTTTCCGGAGCGGTACTCCTAATTAATGCACTTTTTTCTCTTACACATGTAATTTGAAAACAATTTGTAGTCATTTAAATGGTCAACAAGTGAACTCTTTTTGAACAAATCTGAGCATGTTTTTCTGCGAAAAAGTGCCCTGAAGAACAAAGCTACTTTTATTAATTTTAAATTGTAAAAAGGTTGTTCATAATCATCAATAATGTTGATTCAGTGACAGTGGACCTGTCATAGTCTTGTATATAAACTATAAAACTTAATCATAATTATTTGCATTGCCTTATGATGCGTTTTTTTTTCTTTTTTTGAAAAATATTTATTCGGACTTTCCAAGTAACAAAGGGAAAAAAAACAAATACAGGATCTAGAGCCAGAAAGCCCAAAATCATAGATCTGAGGTACAATGCAGGCATATGGCATGCATAAAGACCCAACAGGTGCCAAAAGAGGGGACAAAAAGGGGGTGGAATAATAAAAAAAGGGGAGGAGGGACATTTACCCATATGATATAAACTGGCATGGTTTCGTAACTACAAAAAATACAGTAACAGTAACAAGTAATGAAGTGTTTTTAAACAATCAGTGAACAGTGCCTTAAAAAAGAATTCATACCCCTTAACATTTTCCACATTTTGCCATGTTACAACCAAAAATTGAAATATATTTTATTGGGATTTTATGTGATAGACCAACACAAAGTGGAACATAATTGTGAAGTAGAAGGAAAATGATAAATGGTTTTCAATTTTTTTAGAAATAAATATCTGAAAACTGTGGCATGCATTTGTGTTCAGCCCCCCCTTACTCTGACGCCCCTAATTAAAATCGAGTGGAACCAATTAAAAAAAAAAATTGAAGCAGCGCTAAGTGTCAGTGAATACAATAACCGCGCTATATCTGATAAAAAACCAGCAAAAAACTAATATACGTGCTAATTATACTAAACAGAAAGTATAACTATAATTAATAAAGTGCAAAACGTGCAATACAAAGTCTTAATACGTCCCCAAAGGGATAAAAGTGCAAAAAGTCCAAAAACACTGAAAAAAATATTATAAAAATATTTAAGTGCTATTGTAAAAAAGTAATCGGCAGCCAAAAGCAGGCAGGGAGTGAAAAAACAGGTGTAGAAATCCAGCTAATTACAGGTGTAGACATCCAGCTAATTACATCAGGGATATCAGGGATCAGCATGGAATCACTAAGCATACACAATCCTCCACGGTAGACACCAGCCTCTCACCTTACTGATGGACCCCAAGGGGTCAGATACAGCCTCAAACGATCTCCACTGCACCAGATAGTTGTATCCAACCCTTTTGTATAGATATGGATCACTGCAAGGCTCTCCACCACTTCCTGTAGTTGTTCCTTGGGTTCAATCTTGCTCCACGGTTTAAAAGCAAAACAAAGGGGACTCCATGGTGAAGTAAGTATAAGTAGCCCAAAAAACTGCGTTTATTAAAGGTAAAACAGCATATAAACATATAAAAACCATAAGGTGGATAAAAAACGCCCAAAAAACTTTCACAAAATACCCACTTCCGGTCCGCGGCCGCAAACCGGAAGTACAACGTCACTAGGCTCCTCCTCCCGACACGTTGCGTCACTACACACGTGACTTTATCAAGGGACGCCCTTGATAAGCAAAATGTTGTTAAGAGCATGGCAAGTGCTCTGCAAACAAATGTGGATAGGGAAATAACTTAAAATAACATTAAAAAAATAAAAAAATATGCTGGAGGCTCCCTTTTCAGCAGAAGAGGTACGGGAAGTCATTAAGAACCTCAAAAACTCAACGTCACGATGCCACACATATAGTGGGAATGCCCCAGAATACGCCCTTTCTGGAATAAATTATTCAATTTAATGGATAAGCTAGTGGGAAAATAAAATACTTTGAAATAAAAATGTAGCGGGGTGCTAAATTTAAGGGAAGTGTTTGAGTGGTAAATAGGCTCAAACACCCTAATTCTGTAGGATTCATGGACCATTTTGTCCTCGGGGGACAGTATTGGTGTGCAGCTCCCTGCGGCCTACAGGTGGCGCTGCCATGGTAGGCTAGGGTTGAACCGCCGATACAGTGCTGTGCCTTTTGTGTCCCCTCTTGGCAGTAGTACAGCGGGGCGGGGAACCTGCTGTGCATGCCGGGAGAGCATATAAAAGGGGCAGACCTTTGGCCTGGGGGCTGATGTCCAGTGGGATCCACGCCCAGGTGCCTTCGGCCTGGGTGCATGTGTTCCTGTTCCATCTCGGGTACCTTTAGCCCGGGGTGAGGTACTATCCTGGAGTTCCTGCTGCCCTGGGTATGGAGGCCTAGGTGCGGGAGTAAAGCCTGGAGTCCAGAGCCTTCGTCTGGAGTCCGCTAAGGGTCGAGGAGTCTTAGGGTGCCGCCTCGTGTAGGGGACCATGTTCCAGGGAAGGGAGGATCATTCTGATGGACCGATGCGGGAGTCACGGTGAAGGAAGGGTCTGTTGACTCCCTGGAGAGATGTCTTCCCCTTGATATGGGCTAGGTTCGTAGAAGGAGAAGCTCAAGGTCATCTTGATTGTATCAGAGGCCTTGTTCACCCGGCCCGTGGCAGGGGCCTTATACACCCTGGTCTGTGGCAGAGACCAAAGTTCTCCAGGTCCGTGGCAGGGGCCTTGTACACCCGGTCTGTGGCAGAGACCAACCTCAAGGTCTGTGGCAGAGACCGTGCACCTAAAACTGTTTGAGAAACCTAAGCAGTGAAGTGAATGTGCTACATTTGTGCCTGGACCTCCTCCACACCTTAAGCTGTCCTGTTTCTTTGCTCTAACCTTTTCTATCCGAGTAGAGTTTATTTTGCCATGAGAGAATAAGAGTTGTAATTTCAGCTGGTGTGGACATTGACTTTACTGGGAATTAAAGGACTTGCCTCTACAGTAGAGGTGAGAATCATCCTCTGGAGGAGTTTTGACTCCGGCTGTAGACACGGCCCGTTAAGTACACCGCTCAACCTCTTTATATAGGAGGGTACGGGCTGGTAGTGCGGTGTGCCTTTCTCCCTTCTGCGAGGAGCCAACAACATAAAGGCAGGTAAGGGGGAAAGGATCTGTGCGCTACAAAAAATAAAATAAAAATTATAATCTTGACCTAGGAGGACGAGGTCCATATGGAGTAGGAGGTTGAGGTGGCGGTGGATGTGGCTGTGTAGGTGGAAGCGGCGGTGGAGGAGGACGAGGTAGCCAACACTGGTTCAAAAATACAACAATGGCTGGGTAAGGCCGGTGATGTGTCGAATTCTGTCCCCCGTCAAATAGTGTCCACCCTGTACTGCGCTTGCTCAGTATGTAGGACAAGGGGATTTCGAAAATCTCCCAAGACGAACGGCGCCTGCGTGGTGAGTTCAGGTGAAGGCCACACCATCCGTGGTTCAAGCCGAGCCAAGTGAGGCCGTGCCCGAAGCGTGGCGATCGAACCGAGTCTGTGAGGGGCCCTGTTACTATGTGCTACCGTATGTCCACTTGGATGGTGAGGCTTGAACCTGCACTCACAGCGCAGGCGCCGTTCATCTTCGGAGATTTTGTGAATCTCCTTGTCCTCTGTACTGCGTAAGCGCTGCGCCTTCGCAGTATGGGCCGGACACAATCCGATGGCCGGACAGTTTTTGTCACAACACTGGTATACATGTCTATTCTGCACAAGGTACGGACAAGTCCTGTGGGATCCATGCCTGGTTCATTTTAATGAACGTGAGCTTGTCCACATTGGCTCTGGACAGACGGCTGTGCTTGTCTGTGATAACGCCCCCTGCCATGCTAAATACACGTTCAGATAATACACTGGCTGCAGGGCAGGCCAGCACCTCCAAGGCATAAAGGGCAAGCTCAGGCCATGTGCCCAATTTGGAGACCCAGAAGTTAAAGGGGGCAGACCCGTCATCCAGTACGTGTAGGCCTGTGGACACATACTGCTCAACCATGTTGGTGAAATGCTGCCTCCTGCTAAGACGTTCCATCTCAGCTGGTGGTGCTGGTTGTTGTGGCGTGCTGACAAAGCTTTTCCACATTTCAGCCATGCTAACCCTGCCTTCTGAGGTGCTGCCGGTGCCCCGGCTGCGTTGGCAACCTCTTCCTCCTCCTCTGCCTTCACCTTGTGCTTCCACCGTACGCCCACTGTCAGGTGGGAATGCCACCAGCAGCGCGTCTACCAGCGTGCGCTTGTACTCGCGCATCTTACGATCCCGCTCCAGTGAGGGAATTAAGGATGGTACGTTGTCCTTGTAACGGGGGTCCAGCAGGGTGGCCACCCAGTAATCAGCACCAGTTAAAATGTGGGCAACTCGGCGGTCATTGCGGAAACACTGCAGCATGTAATCGCTCATGTGTGCCAGGCTGCCCAGAGGCAAAGAAAAGCTGTCCTCTGTGGGAGGTGTATCGTCTGTGTCCTCTCTATCCCCCCAGCCACGCACCAGTGATGGCAACGAGCTGGTCTGGGTGCCACCCTGCTGTGAAAATGGCTCCTCCTCCTCCTCCTCCTCCTCCTCCTCCTCCACCTCCTCCATCTCCTCCTCCACCTCATCATCCTCCAGAACTGTGCCCTTTCTGCCGGACAATTGTGTACCTGGCGTTTGTTGGTGCAGGAACCCACCCTCGTAGCCACTTGTGAAAGACTGCCCTGAAAGCCTTTGAAATGTTCCCGCTTCCTCCTCCTCCTCCTCATCCTCCTGTGCCACATCCTCTTCCATCATCGCCCGAAGCGTTTTTTCAAGGAGGCATAGAACTGGGATAGTAACGCTAAGAACGGCGTCATTGGCACTGGACATGTTGGTGGAGTACTCGAAACAGCGCAACAAGGCACACAGGTCTCGCATGGAGGCCCAGTTATTGGTGGTGAAGTGGTGCTGTTTCGTAGAGCGACTCACGCGTGATTGCTGCAGCTGAAACTCCACTATCGCCTGCTGCTGCTCGCACAGTCTGGCCAGCATGTGCAAGGTGGAGTTCCACCTTGTGGGCACGTCACATATGAGGCGGTGAGCGGGAAGGCCGAAGTTACGCTGCAGCGCTGACAGGCGAGCAGCAGCAGGGTGAGAACGCCGAAAGTGCGCACACACAGCCCGCACTTTCTGCAGCAGCTCTGGCATATTGGGGTAATTTTTAAGGAACCTCTGGACCACCAAGTTCAGCACATGCGCCAGGCAAGGGATGTGCGTCAAACCGGCTAGGCCCAGAGCTGCTACAAGATTTCGCCCATTATCGCACACCACCAGGCCGGGCTTGAGGCTCACTGACAGCAACCACTCATTGGTCTGTTGTTCCATGTCCCTCCACAACTCCTGCGCGGTGTGGGGTTTTTCCCCCAAACAGGAAAGTTTTAAAACTGCCTGCTGTCGTTTACCCCTGGCTGTGCTGAAGTTGGTGGTGAAGGTGTTACGCTGACCGGATGAGGAGGCGGTAGAGGATGAGGAAGCGGAGTAGGAGGAGTTAGCAACAGGAGGCAAACTGAAGCGCCCTGCAATCCTCGGTGGTGGAAGGACATGCGCCAAACTGCTATCTGCCTCAGGCCCAGCCGCCACTGCATTTACCCAGTGTGCTGTTAGGGAGATATAACGTCCCTGACCGTGCTTACTGGTCCACGCATCCGTAGTTAGGTGGACCTTGCCACAGATGGCGTTGCGCAGTGCACACCTGATTTTGTCCCCCACTTGGTTGTGCAGGGAAGGGATGGCTCGTCTGGAAAAATAGTGGCGGCTGGGCACGACGTACTGTGGGACAGCCAATGCCATCAGGCTTTTAAAACTCTGCGTCTCCACCATACGGAATGACAGCATTTCAAAGGCCAGGAGTTTTGAAATGCTGGCATTCAGGGCCAGGGATCGCGGGTGGCTAGGGGGGTACTTCCTCTTCCGCTCCAATGTTTGGGAGATAGAGAGCTGAACGCTTCCATGGGACATTGTGGAGATGGTTGGTGACCCAGGTGGTAGTGTTGCTGGCAGATCCTCTGTTTGCGGGGTGGCAGGTGCCACTGTCACTACAGAGGTGGATGAAGAGGCCGAGACTGCAGCAGAAGAGGAAGCAGGAGGAGCCAGAGACCTTTCTTGGTTTTTGAGGTGTCTACTCCACTGCAGCTCGTGCTTTGCACTTAGATGCCTGGTCATGCAGGTTGTGCTCAGGTTGAGAACGTTTATGCCTCGCTTCAGGCTCTGATTGCACAGCCTGCAAACCACTCGTGTCTTGTCATCAGCACATTGTGTGAAGAACTGCCACGCTAGGGAACTCCTTGGACCTGGCTTTGGTGTGCTCGGTCCCTTGCTGCATTGGGCAGTAGCAGACATACTGTCTAGGGGACGGACGCTCCGCTTTTGCACCCTGCTCCCTCTTCTGCTGTGCTGGTGGCTCTGTGCGACCACCGCCTCTTCCTCCAAACTACACTGGTCACCTGCATAACGTTGATTCCATGTGGGGTCAAGGACCTCATCGTCCTCCACATCATCTTCCACCCAGTCTTCACCCCTGCCCTCCTTGTCTGTCTGCACAATTGCGAAAGCAGCAGCAGTTGGCACCTGTGTTTCGTCATCATCCGAGACGTACTGCGATGATCCTCCCATGTACTCATCATGAAACATAAGTGGTTGGGCATCGGTGCACTCAATCTCTTCCACTTCTGGGGCAGGGCTAGGTGGATGGCCCTGGGAAACCCTGCTAACAGAGTCATCGAAAAGCAGAAGAGACTGCTGCATGATTTGGGGCTCAGACTGCTTGGCTGATTTGCAAGGGGGTGAGGTGAAAGACTGATGGACATGGGTTTCAGGTGCCAACTCTGATCTTTCATCAGAAGAGTGGGTGGGAGACAATGTGAAGGAACCCGAGGCACTATCAGCAACCCAATCTACTATCGCCTGTACTTGTCCTGGCCTAAACATTCGTACAGCCTCATTAGGCGCGACAAAATACCGCCGCAGGCTCGGTCGCCTACTTGCACCTGAGGAAGGTGTTTCACTTGTGCGTGTATCTGGCACAGATCCACCACGTCCTCTCCCTGCAACAGGAGCTCCACCAGCAGCACCACGACTGGGGCAACCACGTCCCATTGACCTTCTCCTCATATTTTCCAAATTTAGGATGTTGCCCTAAATGGGTGTTTTTGGAAGAGCAGAACACACCCACAGTACGTAACCGCTGAATTGCACAGCTACAGAACTGCAGAAAATGCTATTAAAAAAAAATGTTGTTTTTTTAGTATAGCACAGTAGGAGAAAACTATATAGAAATTGTTTATTTCACACACCTCCAAATATGTATAACACACTGCAAACTATTTTTTGTGCCCCTAAACGGCGTTTTTTGGAAGAGCAGAACACACCCACAGTACGTAACCGCTGAATCGCACAGCTACAGAACTGCAGAAAATGCTATTAAAAAAAAATGTTGTTTTTTTAGTATAGCACAGTAGGAGAAAACTATATAGAAATTGTTTATTTCACACACCTCCAAATATGTATAACACACTGCAAACTATTTTTTGTGCCCCTAAACGGCGTTTTTTGGAAGAGCAGAACACACCCACAGTATGTAACCGCTGAATCGCACAGCTACAGAACTGCAGAAAATGCTATTCAAAAAATTGTTTGTTTTTTTAGTATAGCACAGTAGGAGAAAACTATATAGAAATTGTTTATTTCACACACCTCCAAATATGTATAACACACTGCAAACTATTTTTTGTGCCCGTAAACAGCGTTTTTTGGAAGAGCAGAACACACCCACAGTACGTAACCGCTGAATCGCACAGCTACAGAACTGCAGAAAATGCTATTAAAAAAAATGTTGTTTTTTTAGTATAGCACAGTAGAAGAAAACTATTTAGAAATTGTTTATTTCACACACCTCCAAATATGTATAACACACTGCAAACTATTTTTTGTGCCCCTAAACGGCGTTTTTTGGAAGAGCAGAACACACCCACAGTACATAACCGCTGAATCGCACAGCTACAGAACTGCGGAAAATGCTATTAAAAAAAAATGTGTTTTTTTAGTATAGCACAGTAGGAGAAATCTATATAGAAATTGTTTATTTCACACACCTCCAAATATGTATAACACATTGCAAACTATTTTTTGTGCCCCTAAACGGCGTTTTTTGGAAGAGCAGAACACACCCACAGTACGTAACCGCTGAATCGCACAGCTACAGAACTGCAGAAAATGCTATTCAAAAAAAATGTTGTTTTTTTAGTATAGCACAGTAGAAGAAAACTATTTAGAAATTGTTTATTTCACACACCTCCAAATATGTATAACACACTGCAAACTATTTTTTGTGCCCCTAAACGGCGTTTTTTGGAAGAGCAGAACACACCCACAGTACGTAACCGCTGAATCGCACAGCTACAGAACTGCAGAAAATGCTATTCAAAAAAATTTTTGTTTTTTTAGTATAGCACAGTAGGAGAAAACTATATAGAAATTGTTTATTTCACACACCTCCAAATATGTATAACACACTGCAAACTATTTTTTGTGCCCCTAAACGGCGTTTTTTGGAAGAGCAGAACACACCCACAGTACGTAACCGCTGAATCGCACAGCTACAGAACTGCAGAAAATGCTATTCAAAAAAATTTTTGTTTTTTTAGTATAGCACAGTAGGAGAAAACTATATAGAAATTGTTTATTTCACACACCTCCAAATATGTATAACACACTGCAAACTATTTTTTGTGCCCCTAAACAACGTTTTTTGGAAGAGCAGAACACACCCACAGTACGTAACCGCTGAATCGCACAGCTACAGAACTGCAGAAAATGCTATTCAAAAAAATGTTTGTTTTTTTAGTATAGCACAGTAGGAGAAAACTATATAGAAATTGTTTATTTCACACACCTCCAAATATGTATAACACACTGCAAACTATTTTTTGTGCCCCTAAACGGCGTTTTTTGGAAGAGCAGAACACACCCACAGTACGTAACCGCTGAATCGCACAGCTACAGAACTGCAGAAAATGCTGTTCAAAAAAAATGTTGTTTTTTTAGTATAGCACAGTAGGAGAAAACTATATAGAAATTGTTTATTTCACACACCTCCAAATATGTATAACACACTGCAAACTATTTTTTGTGCCCCTAAACGGCATTTTTTGGAAGAGCAGAACACACCCACAGTACGTAACCGCTGAATCGCACAGCTACAGAACTGCAGAAAATGCTATTCAAAAAAAATGTTTTTTTTTTAGTATAGCACAGTAGAAGAAAACTATTTAGAAATTGTTTATTTCACACACCTCCAAATATGTATAACACACTGCAAACTATTTTTTGTGCCCCTAAACGGCGTTTTTTGGAAGAGCAGAACCCACCCACAGTACGTAACTGCTGAATCGCACAGCTACAGAACTGCAGAAAATGCTATTCAAAAAATATGTTTTTTTTTTAGTATAGCACAGTAGGAGAAAACTATTTAGAAATTGTTTATTTCACACACCTCCAAATATGTATAACACACTGCAAACTATTTTTTGTGCCCCTAAACGGCGTTTTTTGGAAGAGCAGAACACACCCACAGTACGTAACCGCTGAATCGCACAGCTACAGAACTGCAGAAAATGCTATTCAAAAAAAATGTTGTTTTTTTAGTATAGCACAGTAGGAGAAAACTATATAGAAATTGTTTATTTCACACACCTCCACATATGTATAACACACTGCAAACTATTTTTTGTGCCCCTAAACGGCGTTTTTTGGAAGAGCAGAACACACCCACAGTACGTAACCGCTGAATCGCACAGCTACAGAACTGCAGAAAATGCTATTCAAAAAATTGTTTGTTTTTTTAGTATAGCACAGTAGGAGAAAACTATATAGAAATTGTTTATTTCACACACCTCCAAATATGTATAACACACTGCAAACTATTTTTTGTGCCCGTAAACAGCGTTTTTTGGAAGAGCAGAACACACCCACAGTACGTAACCGCTGAATCGCACAGCTACAGAACTGCAGAAAATGCTATTAAAAAAAATGTTGTTTTTTTAGTATAGCACAGTAGAAGAAAACTATTTAGAAATTGTTTATTTCACACACCTCCAAATATGTATAACACACTGCAAACTATTTTTTGTGCCCCTAAACTGCGTTTTTTGGAAGAGCAGAACACACCCACAGTACATAACCGCTGAATCGCACAGCTACAGAACTGCAGAAAATGCTATTAAAAAAAATGTGTTTTTTTAGTATAGCACAGTAGGAGAAATCTATATAGAAATTGTTTATTTCACACACCTCCAAATATGTATAACACATTGCAAACTATTTTTTGTGCCCCTAAACGGCGTTTTTTGGAAGAGCAGAACACACCCACAGTACGTAACCGCTGAATCGCACAGCTACAGAACTGCAGAAAATGCTATTCAAAAAAAATGTTGTTTTTTTAGTATAGCACAGTAGAAGAAAACTATTTAGAAATTGTTTATTTCACACACCTCCAAATATGTATAACACACTGCAAACTATTTTTTGTGCCCCTAAACGGCGTTTTTTGGAAGAGCAGAACACACCCAAAGTACGTAACCGCTGAATCGCACAGCTACAGAACTGCAGAAAATGCTATTCAAAAAAAAATTTGTTTTTTTAGTATAGCACAGTAGGAGAAAACTATATAGAAATTGTTTATTTCACACACCTCCAAATATGTATAACACACTGCAAACTATTTTTTGTGCCCCTAAACGGCGTTTTTTGGAAGAGCAGAACACACCCACAGTACGTAACCGCTGAATCGCACAGCTACAGAACTGCAGAAAATGCTATTCAAAAAAAATGTTGTTTTTTTAGTATAGCACAGTAGGAGAAAACTATATAGAAATTGTTTATTTCACACACCTCCAAATATGTATAACACACTTCAAACTATTTTTTGTGCCCCTAAACGGCGTTTTTTGGAAGAGCAGAACACACCCACAGTACGTAACCGCTGAATCGCACAGCTACAGAACTGCAGAAAATGCTATTCAAAAAAATTTTTGTTTTTTTAGTATAGCACAGTAGGAGAAAACTATATAGAAATTGTTTATTTCACACACCTCCAAATATGTATAACACACTGCAAACTATTTTTTGTGCCCCTAAACAACGTTTTTTGGAAGAGCAGAACACACCCAGAGTACGTAACCGCTGAATCGCACAGCTACAGAACTGCAGAAAATGCTATTCAAAAAAATGTTTGTTTTTTTAGTATAGCACAGTAGGAGAAAACTATATAGAAATTGTTTATTTCACACACCTCCAAATATGTATAACACACTGCAAACTATTTTTTGTGCCCCTAAACGGCGTTTTTTGGAAGAGCAGAACACACCCACAGTACGTAACCGCTGAATCGCACAGCTACAGAACTGCAGAAAATGCTGTTCAAAAAAAATGTTGTTTTTTTAGTATAGCACAGTAGGAGAAAACTATATAGAAATTGTTTATTTCACACACCTCCAAATATGTATAACACACTGCAAACTATTTTTTGTGCCCCTAAACGGCATTTTTTGGAAGAGCAGAACACACCCACAGTACGTAACCGCTGAATCGCACAGCTACAGAACTGCAGAAAATGCTATTCAAAAAAAATGTTTTTTTTTTGTATAGCACAGTAGAAGAAAACTATTTAGAAATTGTTTATTTCACACACCTCCAAATATGTATAACACACTGCAAACTATTTTTTGTGCCCCTAAACGGCGTTTTTTGGAAGAGCAGAACCCACCCACAGTACGTAACTGCTGAATCGCACAGCTACAGAACTGCAGAAAATGCTATTCAAAAAATATGTTTTTTTTTTAGTATAGCACAGTAGGAGAAAACTATTTAGAAATTGTTTATTTCACACACCTCCAAATATGTATAACACACTGCAAACTATTTTTTGTGCCCCTAAACGGCGTTTTTTGGAAGAGCAGAACACACCCACAGTACGTAACTGCTGAATCGCACAGCTACAGAACTGCAGAAAATGCTATTCAAAAAAAATGTTGTTTTTTTAGTATAGCACAGTAGGAGAAAACTATATAGAAATTGTTTATTTCACACACCTCCACATATGTATAACACACTGCAAACTATTTTTTGTGGCCCTGAATGGCTCTTTTTGCAAGCGTACATTAAAGTGCAAATTTTTTTATTTATTTTTTGCCCTAAACGGGTCTTTTTGAAAAGAGCACAATAAAGTGCCTTTTTTCCCCCCCTAAAAGTTAGATTTTCTCTGACACTGGGCTCATGGCAGTGTAAAAAGACTGCACTGCAACACAAACAGGTAAACCTATGCAGATCGCTGATTTTAATCTCTGAATCTGGACTCCTATATAATATTCCCTCTCCCTGAAAGCACCAACAGGAACCTGGCCCTACACTACACTATCTCTCTATCTTTTCCCTCAGATTGCAGAATCAGGACTACCTCATGTATTTTTCTATCTCTCCCTAAAAGCAACAGCAGCAGCCAAGATCCTCTCCCTATCTATTCTGAAGCAGAGTGACGTGTGTGCTGTGTGCCTCTAGCTTATATAGAAGCTGGGTCACATGTTGCACTGACCAATCACAGCCATGCCATTAGTAGGCATGGCTATGATGGCCTCTAAGGGCACACCAGCTAATCAAAAGGTGATTGGCTGGCCCCTGAAGCATTTCTAAATGCGTAATTAGATTGCCGAACCCGAACCCGGACTTTTGCGCAAAGTCCGGGTTCGAGTTCGGGAAAAAGCTAAAGTTCGGTACGGACCCGAACTTTACAGTTCGGGTTCGCTCAACACTATTCCCTACTGATCCCTGATATCCCTGATGTAATTAGCTGGATGTCTACACCTGTAATTAGCTGGATTTCTACACCTGTTTTTTCACTCCCTGCCTGCTTTTGGCTGCCGATGACTTTTTTACAATAGCACTTAAATATTTTTATAATATTTTTTTCAGTGTTTTTGGACTTTTTGCACTTTTATCCCTTTGGGGACGTATTAAGACTTTGTATTGCACGTTTTGCACTTTATTAATTATAGTTATACTTTTTGTTTAGTATAATTAGCACGTATATTAGTTTTTTGCTGGTTTTTTATCAGATATAGCACGGTTATTGTATTCACTGACACTTAGCGCTGCTTCAATTTTTATTTTTATCTGTTGATGTTGGTTACATTTTAGAAGCTAGCTGCTGTGTGTTTTACTTATTTTGTCTAGCACGTTGCACTTTGCTAGTGCAGCAACACCTAGCAGCAGGCGCACAGGCACTTTTTCTTTATACTAGTGGAACCAATTGCCTTCAGAAGTCACCTACAGTACCTGCCGCCGATTTTGTATTTCCAGCACAATGGGATCGTCCTGGAAATCGCTGCTGCGAGGATGTGCTTCTCGTGTTTGCCGCCTCCACAAGATGCAGTGCATCCATAGGAATCTATTGGGGGTGGCGAGCGGGAAGAGCGACAGAGCTCGGCACTGTCTCCCGTGACGGGGGTCGTAGGGGACCAATGTCGCCGCTGCCAAGCCGCGATATTATACAATATCGCGGTCAGGTACTGTAATTAGTAAATAAAGTCCACCTGTGTGTAATTTAATCTCAGTGTAGCACACAGACCCTTTTCTCCTGCTTACCTTCTCCTTGCAGGGATAAAGGCACACCGTGCCACATGCCTGGATCCTCCTGGTTTAGAAGGTTGAGCAGTGTTCTTTATTTTTGGGTCCTGCAGCGAGTTACCTCCCGTTCACTGGTTCTCATCCCTAGAATGTAGGGAAAAGTCTGTGTTCCTTCCCAAGAAACTCAATGTCCAAACTGTAGTTAAACGCCAAACAACCGAGTTTATTTTTATCTTGCTCAAACTGATTTGGGAATAGGTTGAAGATAGCGACAAAGTAGGTAGGGAGGTTCAGGCACGTGGCACCCAGTTACCCTATTCTTTTACTCAAGCCTGAGTATGAATTTCACCCACCCGGATAGATCCCTCTCACAGTTCTTGCAGCCGGAGTGAAGCACGAACAGTTGCTACTTGAATTTAGTCCCCTTCACGGAAAAGTCCTAGAGATCCTCTGCCACAGAATCCCTAATGATCGAATTATGACTTCTGAATAAAACCCTGTATATTAGTATAGACCAGGGGTCTCCAAACCCTGGCCCACGGGCCACATCCTGCCCACTTGGGTGTTTTATCCGGCCTGCAGCTTACAGGTCCTGTAGTGTAAACAAAGCCGCCATGCTGCCCACACTGTTTTTCGTTACATTGGCTGCTGGAACCGCTGAGGTGCGGCACCTCCCCTCTCCGCCTACTGTTTAAAATTACAAGCCTCCATGAGTGACATCACAGGCGTGGCACCTCCCCTCTTCCCGCCCGCTGTTTGAATTGACGATCCTCCAAGAGTGTAGCAGCGGGCGGGAGACGGGAGTTGCAGAAGAGCTGCAGAAGAGCTGGTACGGAGGTAAGAGGCGGAGGCAACGCTGATGGGGATGCTGATGGGGAATTTGCTGAGGACAGTGCTGATGGGGAAATTGCTGAGGACAGTGCTGATGGGGACATTGCTGGGGACAGTGCTGATGGGGACATTGCTAGGGACAGTGCTGATGGGGATATTTCTGGGGACAATGCTGTGCTGATGGGGATATTTCTGGGGACACTGCTGATGGGGACATTGCTGGGGGCAGTGCTGATGGGGACATTGCTGGGGACAGTGCCGATAGGGATATTTCTGGGGACATTGCTGTGCTGATGGGAACATTGCTGGGGACACCTCTGACGGGACACCACGAATGGGGACACCAGTGTTCCCATCATCATCGGTGTCCCCATCAGCGGTGTCCCCATCATCGGTGTCCCCATCAGCAGTGTCCCCATCAGCGATGATGGGGACGCTGCTAATGGGGACGCTGCTAATGGGGACACTGCTGATGGAGACACTGCTGATGGGGACATTGATGTTCTGATGGGGACACTGCTGATGGGGACACTACTGATGGGGACACGGGTGTCCCCATCAATGGTGTCCCCATCAGCGGTGTCCCCATCAGCACAGCAATGTTCCCATCAGCGGCATTCTCATCAGCAGCGTCCCCATCAGCGATGATGGTGACAATGCTAATGGGGACACCACTGATGGGGACATTGCTGTGCTGATGGGGACATTGCTGTGCTGATAGGGACATTGCTGTGCTGATGGGGACATGGCTGTTCTGATGGGGACATGGCTGTGCTGATGGGGACATTGCTGTGCTGATGGGGACATTGCTGTGCTGATGGGGATATTGCTTTTCTGATGTGGACATTGCTGTGCTGATAGGGACATTGCTGTAAACACTTCTGATGGTGAAATTGCTGTGCTGATGGGGACATTGCTGTGCTGATGGGGACATTGCTGTTCTGATGGGGGCATTGCTGTTCTGATGGGGATATTGCTTTTCTGATGGGGATATTGCTGTTCTGATGGGGACATTGCTGTTCTGATGGGGACATTGCTGTTCTGATGGGGACATGGCTGTTCTGATGGGGACATGGCTGTTCTGATGGGGACATGGCTGTGCTGATGGGGACATTGCTGTGCTGATGGGGACATTGATGTTCTGATGGGGGCATTGCTGTTTTGATGGGGATATTGCTTTTCTGATGGGGACATTGCTGCGCTGATGGGGACATTGCTGTGCTGATGGGGACATTGCTGTGCTGATGGGGACATGGCTGTTCTGATGGGGATATGGCTTTTCTGATGGGGACATTGCTGTGCTGATGGGGACATTGCTGTGCTGATGGGGACATGGCTGCTCTGATGGGGACATGGCTGCTCTGATGGGGACATGGCTGTTCTGATGGGGACATGGCTGTTCTGATGGGGGGGGCATGGCTGTTCTGATGGGGACATGGCTGTTCTGATGGGGACATGGTTGTTCTGATGGGGACATGGCTGTGCTGATGGGGACATTGCTGGGGACACTTCTGATGGGGACACTGCTGATGTGGAAACTGAGGCCCAAGTTTATTTGGAATGTCTTTGCGTTGTTTTTCTAAAGTTTTTTCTCTTTTGTTCTCAGTCATATCATGCTGATTACAAAAACGATCCATGTAAAATATATACATTTAATACATAACTGATTTTTTTTTTCGGCCCCCGAATACTTGTAAAATCTACAATGTGGCAATCGTGTTGAAAAGTTTGGAGACCCCTGGTATAGAACATAGGTGTCAGTGGGACACACTACAGGGGCTATACTGCAACTCATGAATCCTTCCTCTGATGTAACCAGGCCTCTCCTTCATCATGAAATCCATCGGACAGGTCCTACCCCGGTTTCCTCTTTCAGAGCGGGCCACCCTCACACGGGCTCCCTGCGATTCCAGTGTGTTGGCTGTAGACCCAGTTGAAGGCACTGGACCCACCTGGAATTCTGTAGCCTCGGGCTAAAGGTGCCCGGGATTCCTCGGCCAGTTCATGCACCCCCGGATGGGGCACACACCTCCCTGGATGGGGCACACTCCTCCCCGGATGGGGCACACTCCTCCCTAGATGATGGCGTCTGTCCCTTATGTACTCTCTCGCAGCATGCACAGCGGGCGAAACCCCCGCCCACCACACGGTAGCCGAGAGAGGACACCCAATCACACCACAATGCCACCCATGGTTCAACCCAAGACCTGGGCAACAGCGCCACCACAGGACAAGGGGAACCATGCGCCAGGCAACACCATAGCAGAACAGAGCCCATACCTAGCAAAATTAGAGAACCTGAGCCAACTATGGCTCATACTACCCCTAAATTTAGAACATAGCGACCTTTAAATTTGGGGTACCCGCTACACAAGTATAAATACAGCTGTTCTGTAAAGCCCTCAGAGGTGTGTTAGAGAACCTTAGTGAACAAACAGCATCATGAAGGCCAAGGAACACACCAGACAGGTCAAGGCTCAAGTTGTGGAGAAGTTTAAAGCAGGGTTAGGTTATACAAAAAAAAATCCCAAGCTTTGAACATCTCTTTGAACATCACTGACCGAGCATGCACCGGTCCATGATGGCAGAATGGGGCAGTGCCACCAGGTGACGTGGCCAGGTACCACCCCTTATCTATATAAGAACTGTCACATGGCTTAGCCTGCAGTAGGCAGCAGCTGTCATGTCGGCAGGAGCGTTATTTTTTTTATTTCCCGGATGTGGTGGGCGGAGTGATTGATGATGGATTTACATCGGGGGAAACTAGTGTTTTTTTTTTTCTAATAAAGGTATTGTCAAAAACTGTGTCTGTGCTTTTATTACTTTTTGACACTTTTTTTGGTGAATGTACCTTATACTCATTCACATGGGGGGGTCAGGATCTGGGATCTTGTTAAAAGGGGCTTCCAGATTTATATAAGCCCCCTAGCCCCCTGTTAACAGACCCCCACAACCACCGGCCTCAGTTGTGGGGAAGAGCCCCCCCCGCCCCAAAGCACCCCCCACATGTTGAGGGCGTGTGGCCTTGTATGGTTCAGGAGGGGATCGCTCGCTTGTCCCCCCTTTTCTGGCCTGCCAGGCTTCATGCCCAGAAAAGGGTCTGGTATTTATTTTGGGGGGACCCCACGCTTTTTATTTTGGTGGGGTATGGGCCTGGTATGAACTGGTAGGGATCCCACGCCCTTTTGTCTTAAACTTTTTTTTACCAGCAATTTTTTTTTTTACTCAGCTGTCAACGAGGAAGTCCATTGTCAGCTGATGACTCATCATTTTTTTACCACTTCCAGACCGTCACATGCCAATATACGTCGGCTGTTAGAAGAGGGATATCTTTGCTATGGCAGCAGCTATCTGCCATAACCCCGGTATCCTCTTCAGCGGGCGCTCCGGTTTCCGATAATAGTGGTCTCTGTGGTGGATTTGCCGCAAGATCACTTTTATCGGCCACGGGAGAGGGGCCCCACCCCTCTCGCCACTCTCCGGTGCCCTCCGCCACTTACCGGAGCCGTCGGCAGCGGCGGGGGTGATCGTGTCCTCTCTGATGTTAGGTATGGAGATGAGTGAAGATAAGATGGCCCCCACCCATCTCTATACCATTGCAGGGCGAAAGCAGTGTCAAAACCTCACTTCCACCCATACAGCAGGTACCGCCGACATTGTATATTCATTGCGATCCTATCGTGGAGATTCTCGGCGACAGGGGTGCCGACATCTCGGCGACAGGGTGGCGACACATGACGCGCTCGCTGCAATAGCGAGGAGACGCGGCACTGTATTGAACGGGGATCCGACGTGGATTCCCGCCAATACCAGGCACTGCGTTTGGTATGAATCCTGAGCGGGAACTCCACGCCAATTTTTAAAGAAAAAAACAGCATGGGTTCCCCTCCAGGAGCATACCAGGCCCTTGGGTCTGGTCTGGATTTGAAGGGGAACCCTACGCCGAAAAAACAGCGTGGGGGTCCCCCTCGGAATCCAAACCAGACCCTTATCCGAGCACGCAACCTGTCAGGCTGCAGGGGAAGAGGGGGGGACGAGAGAGTGCCCCCCTCCCTCCTGAACCGTACCAGGCCGCATGCCCTCAACATGGGGGGTTTGGTGCTCTGGGGCAGGGGGGTGACCTGCGGCCCCCCCACCCCAGAGCACCCTGCCCCCATGTTGATGAGGACAGGGCCTCTTCCCGACAACCCTGGCCGTTGGTTGTCGGGGTCTGCGGGCGGGGGGCTTATCGGAATCCGGGAGCCCACTTTAATAAGGGGTCCCCCAGATACCGGCCCCCCACCCTATGTGAATGAGTATGTGGTACATCGTACCCCTACCCATTCACCTGGTGGAAAAAAATGGCAATAAAAACACACACACAGCTTTTTAAATTAATTTATTGCACAGCTCCGGGGGTCTCCGTGCTCTCCAGTTCTTTCTTCAGCCGGGCCTCCGCTATCTTCTTCCAGCTCTTTTGCTAGCGGGGCCCGGTCTTCTCCATCGCCTTCTTCTTCTCCCGCTCTCCGGTTCTTCTCCCGCTCTCCGGTTCTTCTCCGGCTCTTTCTTCCGCTGGGCCTCCACTATCTTCTTGCAGCTCTTTTGCTAGCGGAGGCCCGGTCTTCCCCGTCGGCTCGTCCGGCTCTCCGTTGTCCTTCTGCCGGCCCCTCCACTACCTTCTTGCTGCTCTTTTGCTAGTGGAGGGGCCGGTCTTCCCGTCGTTGCCGTCGGCGTCTTCTTCCCTTTTCTCCTCCTCGATGTTGACTCGTCGCTTCCTCTCGCAGTAATGCTAAATCTTCGGTCCGCAGCGATTTATATAGGCTTCTCATGACGTCACAGTCACATGCTCCGGGTGGCCCCGGAGCATGTGACTGTGACATCATGGGAAAATGTGACTGTGACCCAAGGGCCTGGTATGCTCCTGGAGGGGGTACCCACTCCGGTTTTTTCTTTAAAAATTGGCGTGGAGTTCCCGCTCAGGATTCATACCAAACGCAGTGCCCGGTATTGGCGGGAATCCACGTCGGATCCCCGTCTATCGGCAATGCGTGCCGCTCATCGTGAAAGGAACATTTTTCCTTTCCCGATGACGAGACAGCTCGGCGTTGGCTCTCACGACGGAGCTCATAGGGTGTCAATCTCGCCGCTAGAAGCGGCGAGATTGACACAATATCGGCGGCACCTAGTGTAGCTCTTAAAGGGCCATTTTTGTTTTTTGTTTTTTATTGCATTTTAGTGTGAATATGAGATCTGAGGTCTTTTTGACCCCAGATCTCATATTTAAGAGGTCCTGTCATGCTTTTTTTCTATTACAGGGGATGTTTAAATTCCTTGTAATAGGAATAAAAGTGACACATTTTTTTTTTTTTTAAACAGTGTAAAAATAAAAAATAAAAGGTAAAATAAATAAGAAATAAAAAAAAAACGCATATTTAAGTAGCGCCCGCATATGAAAACGGTGTTCAGACCACACACGGGAGGTATTGCCGCAATCGGTAGAGCGAGAGCAATAATTCTAGCCATAGACCTCCTCTGTAACTCAAAACATGCAGCCTGTCGATTTTTTTAAACGTCTCCTATGGAGATTTTTAAGGGTAAAAGTTTGTCGCCATTCCACGAGCGGGTGCAATTTTGAAGCGTGACATGTTGGGTATCAATTTACTTGGCGTAACATTATCTTTCACAATATAAAAAAATTGGACTAACTGTTATATTTTAATTCAAAAAAGTGTATTTTTTCCAAAAAGGGTGCACTTGTAAGACCACTGCGCAAATACAGTGTGACATAAAGTATTGCAACGACTGCCATTTTATTCTCTATGGTGTATAATTTTTTTTATAATATTTGGGGGTTCTAAGTCATTTTCTAGCAAAAAAATATTTTTAACTTGTAAACAACAAATCTCAGAAAGAGGCTCGGTCCTCAACCGCTTTGCGCCCACTGTACGACAATATACAGCCACAATGTGGCTCTAAAATGCCAGGAGGCCGTCTTTTGACGGCCTCGGCTCCTCTGGCCACTGGGGGGCGCCTCACTGAGATGCCGATGCGCGTGCCTGGCGGCCGTGATGTACGCCAGGTACCCGCGATCGGACATTACACAGACAAGGACGTGGATCTCTGTGTAAACACAGAGATCCACGTCCTGTCAGGGAGAGGAGACCAATGCTGTGTCCCTTGTACATAGGGACACAGATCGGTCACCTCCCCCAGTCAGTCCCCTCCCCCCACAGTAAGAATCACTCATAGGGCACACATTTAACCCCTTCCTCGCCCCCTAGTGTTAACCCCTTCCCTGCCAGTCACATTTATACAGTAATCAGTGCATTTTTATAGCACTGTTCACTTTATAAATGTGAATGGTCCCAAAAATGTGTCAAAAGTGTCCGATGTGTCCGCCATAATATCACAGTCCTGCCAAAAATCGCAGATAACCGCCATTACTAGTAAAAAAAATAAAAAATAAAATAAATGTCAGAATTCTATCCCCTATTTTGTAGACGCTATAACTTTTGTGCAAACCAATCACTATACGCTTATTGCGATTTTTTTTTACCAAAAATATGTAGAAGAATACGTATCAGCCTAAACTGAGAAAAAAAATCTTTTTTTTTAAAAAAAAATGGGATATTTATTATAGCAAAAATCAAAACATAGTGTTTTTTTCAAAATTTTCGCTCTTTTTTTGTTTATAGCGCAAAAAATAAAAACCGCAGAGGTGATCAAATACCACCAATAGAAAGCTCTATTTGTGGGAAAAAAAGGACGTCAATTTTGTTTGGGAGCCACATTGCACGACCGCGCAATTGTCATTCAAAGCATGACAGTGCCCAAAGCTGAAATTTCGCCTGGGCAGGAAGGGGGTTTATGTGCCCAGTAAGCAAGTGGTTAAGTGGTTAAGGACAACGCATCCCGGCCCCACTCCTTAACAATTAGCTTATACTGCACCCTGATTTGCCAAAGCTTTGCCCAATCACGGCGCAAAATTCACTGTGCAGCATGCAGTGCATTGCAGGGCTTTCGGTGGGATGAACACCCGCCAAATCCCCTGCAAATGCTGGTGTTTCCCGAACAGGGAAAACAGCCAATGTTCAGCCTGAACTGATGTTTGGGCCGCACCATTCGACCAACTCTACTCTCCAGATGTGCAAAGCTGGTAGAGACACCCAAAAGACTTGCAGCTGTAATTTGTCAGGGTCACCTGTGGCCAGGTGACAGATGCACACCGTAGGGGGACAGGAGTGCACCGCGAGGTAGTGAACCCTATGGCTGGCTTCTGCGGATAGGAAACTGGGTGGTTGTGGAAAGCGGGACCAGAGGAGCACAACCGGGATCCAAACGGAAGCTAGAGCCAAGATTCCCCAGGGCGCGGAGTCTAAGACCCAGCTGGTCTTCTCCAGGGCCTCTAGTGGTGAGGATGTTAGCTGCAGGCTGGGACCAGGTCGCGGCCCCTGGAGTTTCCTAGCTCACGCCCCGTAGGATAAGGGGAAAAGAGGGGAAGCAGCAGCACACGATAAGAGAGAACCGAATAACAAGCTGAAGGTCAGGGGCCACAAGCAGACAAGGATAACGAAAGAACGAGCCGAAGGTCAAGGGTCACGAGCAGACAGGGATAGTCGGGGACAAGCCAATAACGTAACAGAGAGACAGACGTAGCACACGGCAGGCAGGAACCCAAACGCACAATGCCTAACAAACACGTTGATCAGCAAAGCAGGCTTGCAGTGCACAGGTTAATATAGTGTTCTGTGATAGGGCCTGGGGTGGAGTCTGGCTGGGAGGAGATTATAAAGGAAGCCAGGTGAAAGGGCTCAGGCCTCTAAGATGAACACATGGGAAGGAAGGTAAGCTGACAGACAAACACTACTGCATATCCATGACAGTACCCTCCCCCTTATGGGCCCTCCCCCGCCTGGGCCCAGGCTTAAAGGGAAATCTCTGATGAAACCTTCTCAACAGATGAGGTGCAGCGACATCAGATGCAGCGATCCAAGACGCCTCCTCAGGACCAAAACCTCTCCAATGCACAAGGTACTGAAGAATGCCTCTGCAGAGCCGAGAATCCAGAACTTGTCTAACCTCGTACTTAAGATTATCCTCAGAGACTGAAAACGAGGTAGGGAGATGACAAGAAGATCTATTGAGGACCAAAGGCTCTCTAGGAATAAGCAAGGGCATGAGAGGATCAACAGGAATCTGAGGAGGGTCCCCTAGACCCTTAAAGGGGAACTGGTCATCTTGCACAGGACCATCAAACTGGGCAGATGTCAGTGGAACCCTGAAGTCAGGTTGGTTAGAGGGTGACATGTCACAGGAGTCAAGCTGAATAGCTGAAAGACAAGCAGAATGTCCTGAACAAGAAAAAGTAGGAGGCTCACTGGGCATGGGCTGGACTGGCATAACTAGTACAGAGGCAGAGTGAATAGCTGAGTCAGGTGTAGCGACTACCTGAATCGCATCGCAAGACGTAGCGACTGCAGGACTTGTAGACAAGCTAGCCTGGCTGTGCGTCCAAGGGTGGTTAGGGACAGAGAAATGTAAATGGTTATGCAACCTGGAATGAATGACCGGCTCAGATTCACAGGGGGCAACCTTGGGTAGGCAGGACGAGGAACAGGAGGGACCCCAAGCCAGGATCTGTCCAGTAGTCCAGTCCACATGAGGAGAATGGAGCTGTAACCATGGGAGACCCAAAATTATAGGCGTTGAGGCCTTGGGTAAGATAAGGAAGGATATCCACTCCTGGTGGTGTGTCCCTACCGACATCTTAACAGGGAGGGTCTGGAAGCGGATAGGTCCCCCTGGGAGAACAGTACCATCAATCGCCAAGACCACCAATGGTGTGGTGAGGGGCAAAAGAGTAAGTCTCATGGACGATGCGATTTCCCAGTCCATAAAATTACCAGCGGCTCCGGAATCCAGATATGCTGAGACCGAATGAAAAGAAGCACCAACATGAAGGAACACAGAAAGCAGAAGACGAGAAGGGGAAGGTGATATTTCTGGGTCCAATACTCCACTTTCCAGATGAAGTGGACCCGAACGTTTTTCTGGACAAAGAGAGCAAGTGTCACGAAAATGACCTTTGCCCCCACAGTAAAGACACAGACCAAGAGTTCTGCGCCTAGCACGTTCCCCGGGGGATAGCCTGGTCCGACCGAGCTGCATGGGTTCCTCAGCTGGTAGGAGATGCTCTACGGGTCGAAGAGAGGGGAGCTCAGGCTGACTAAGAACCAAGGAGTGCTGGCGTTGCTTTTCTAAGGTCCTCTCCTGAAAGCGAATATCGATCTGGTTACACAAGGAGATAACGCCGGCCAGATCAGTGGGGATGGTTCTTCCTGCTAATTCATCCTTCACTCTATCAGACAGGTCATGCAAAAAGGTTGCGACTAAGGCCTCATTGTTCCAGCTCAACTCAGCCGACAGTATGCGGAAATGAAGGGCATACTGTCCCACAGAAGCAGACTCTTGGCGGAGACGTAAAAGGGCGCTGGCCGCTGAAGAGACACGAGCCGGTTCTTCGAAGATATTCCGAAAAAGTTTCAAGAAGCCAGACAGGCTAGAAACCACTGGATCATTCAGTTCCCACAGAGGGGCTGCCCAGGCTAAAGCTTCACCAGAGAGGAGGGAAATGATATAGGCTACCTTAGCCCGATCAGACAGGAAGTTTTGGGGCTGGAGCTCAAAATGAATTGTGCATTGGCTAAGGAACCCCCTGCAAGCCTTGGAGTCCCCAGAGAAACGGGACGGAGCTGGCAGTTGTAGTGAGTGTGTGGCTGCGACTGGTGCAATAGGTGCAACCGCTGGTTGTATTTGAGGTTGCGGATTCAGGGTTCCCAAGGAGGCCTGAAGCTGCTCAAAGCGAGAAGCCAGATCCTGGAGGAATCGCATCACCTGAGTCTGATTCGATTCCTGGGTTTCAAGTCTGCAAACTATGCCCTGCAACGGATCATCCACGGGTAACGGGATGTCAGCCGGGTTCATGGCTGATCAAACTGTCAGGGTCACCTGTGGCCAGGTGACAAATGCACACCGTAGGGGGACAGGAGTGCACCGCGAGGTAGTGAACCCTATGGCTGGCTTCTGCGGATAGGAAACTGGGTGGTTGTGGAAAGCGGGACCAGAGGAGCACAACCGGGATCCAAACGGAAGCTAGAGCCAAGATTCCCCAGGGCGCGGAGTCTAAGACCCAGCTGGTCTTCTCCAGGGCCTCTAGTGGTGAGGATGTTAGCTGCAGGCTGGGACCAGGTCGCGGCCCCTGGAGTTTCCTAGCTCACGCCCCGTAGGAGAAGGGGAAAAGAGGGGAAGCAGCAGCACACGATAAGAGAGAACCGAATAACAAGCTGAAGGTCAGGGGCCACAAGCAGACAAGGATAACGAAAGAACGAGCCGAAGGTCAAGGGTCACGAGCAGACAGGGATAGTCGGGGACAAGCCAATAACGTAACAGAGAGACAGACGTAGCACACGGCAGGCAGGAACCCAAACGCACAATGCCTAACAAACACGTTGATCAGCAAAGCAGGCTTGCAGTGCACAGGTTAATATAGTGTTCTGTGATAGGGCCTGGGGTGGAGTCTGGCTGGGAGGAGATTATAAAGGAAGCCAGGTGAAAGGGCTCAGGCCTCTAAGATGAACACATGGGAAGGAAGGTAAGCTGACAGACAAACACTACTGCATATCCATGACATAATTGCAGCGAAAGGTGGTTATACAAAGTATTGATTCAGGGGGGCTGAATACAAATGCCCCACTTTTCAGATATTTATTTGTAAAAAAAAAGTTAAAACCATTTATCATTTTTATAAAGAATCAATCCCCCACACTAAATGTGCTAATTAATGATTTGGCTTGCCACTAATGTACATGACAAAAGGTTAAAAATGTAAAAAAAGGGTATAGATACCACAGCGCTGACAGGCCTGGATGAATACAATAAAGTGCAAATTCTGTGCATGAAAGATAAGTGCAAAATTAATAAAACAATGCAAATTAGTAACAAGCATGTAGCCAGTGAAAGCTAAAAAATAACGTGCAAATAGGTATAATTTTCTAATTGGAAAGTTCCTTTCACAAGTTCCTTCCGCAAGTGCTGCTGTGCTAGAAAAGCATTAGAAATTGTGAAAATTTGATATCAAGCATGTAGCCAGTGAAAGTTCAAAGTGACGTGCAAGTAAGCATATATCAACTTTCAATTGAGATGTTCCTTCCAAAAGTGCTGATGTGCTAAAAAAACATGGGCTAGCACAAAGGTATTTTGAATAAAAGAGACCACACAAAAATATAATCCAACACATATTTATTTTACTTGGATATTTATATGGCCACGGTGTTATCCATAGGGGGTTAACATAAATCCTTTAAATAAAAATTAAATAAGCCATCATGGCCAAATTATATTATCAAAAATGTAACTGGTGTCCATCCAGTCCAAGCTGGACGACTACTCCCCCGTTTGGACAACAACATGACTTCTAAAATAGGGAGGGAGGGCGGGCACCGCTGCCTGGTCCGGAACGGTCTGAGGTAAACTGCTCCCCGCTCTTATGATAGCTTCACCCGCGCGGGCTAGTCAGAGCTGAACTGGCCAATCAGCTGCTCGCCCCTGTCCACCAATCCCATGGCTGTTGCTGCCCAGGGATTATGCCTCAAGCTCAACCAACCTGTGGGGATAAAACAAAGCAGGAGAACTGCAATCCTTTCCCCTTTGAGCTAACCCATGGTGGTCCAGCTTAATGCTGTGACCTTTAATGGGCTAGCACAAAGGTATTTTGAATAAAAGAGACCACACAAAAATATAATCCAACACATATTTATTTTACTTGGATATTTATATGGCCACGGTGTTATCCATAGGGGGTTAACATAAATCCTTTAAATAAAAATTAAATAAGCCATCATGGCCAAATTATATTATCAAAAATTTAACTGGTGTCCATCCAGTCCAAGCTGGACGACTACTCCCCACCGGCCGGAGCCAGTAACATAGGTACTGGCTGAGGCCCCCCCCACCACAGTGGCTGATACAATCAAATCCTGCAGACCCATATTGAAAATGTCCAGGCCTATAAGAGATAAGTGGACCATATCCTTCCTGAACAAACCTGGAACAAAACCTTCCAATTCCGAATGGCGAAAGGAAAGACCGTCAGATGAAATTAGAAAACTATGAATTGTTCTATTAAGTCTCCTCCGTATCCTATCCAAATAAAACAGGCCACCCTGAGGAGACCACAAAAGCCTCGGGATCATTTCCGAAATTGTCAAGGTCGTGGATGGTCGTGGATGGGAACATAAGTTTTATAAAACGAAGATCCATCTTCATTTCACATAATAAATCCCATGTACCCATCTTCCCGATATCATTCCCTGAATGACCAAAATTTGGGGGGGGAGGCCAAATGCTGGCCAAATAGGATAATTGTTCTTTAAGATTCATCCAACGCAAACCCCTGACACCTGACCAAAAAACCTTAAAAGACTTAGAGTCCAGACCTAAATTGGAGGAGTAAGTTCTGGATTCAGCATGTTTGGCCGCCCAAAACACGTAGGAGTGGCCCACTATCCAAACAATTGTCTTGAGGTGATCTGAAAAGAAAAAATACAAAATTAGAAGCTCAGGACGAACATACAACTTATATCTGTTACTACCCCAACGGCCTATACGTTTTAATTTTTCTTCTGAAAGACCCAATGAATTAGCTGTAGTGGCCGCCCCAATCCGAAATGAATGGGAAGAAAAGCGGAAACCGGAGAGGTTGAGGCATTTTAAACAGGCAGCCAAAACAGCTGAGAATTGGAACCTAGTCAACGACGATAAGTCCTCGTGAACAAAAAAGGAATCAAAAGAAACAGGTCTAACTGACATATAAATAGAAACTTGACGGATAGGACATATAGCCTCATTCGATGAGCTGGCTAAAGAGAACCATTGACCTTTACCAACCGGGGAAGATTTGGACCTACAAATGAAAAAATGAAGGAAACCTCCTTCTATTACAACATGAGAAAACCTAAGAAAAGATAAACAACGTTTATTTGCAGCCGTAAATTCACCAATCCTAAGGGCTCCAAAGAAAGCTACTGAGAATGCCGCTCTAAAAAGTAAGGACTCAAAATCAGATGAACAAACCTCCTGAAGAATTCTAAGGAGATCCGCCAACAAGGAAACTGAAATTGGACGCCTATTGTCCTGAGAAAACCTAGAGTTCCTAAATCCCTTAAGGACTTGAGTAACTTGAAAGAAAGAGGTAAGAGCAGGCAGACCTGCAAATTTTAGAAAGAATGAGACCCCGGCTAAAATTTTGCTAATAGAAGCAGGGCTAAGGTTTGACTGGATAAGGAAAGATAAGAACGCTAAAGCTACATAAGAGGTGACGTTCAAAGGATCCAAACTCAAATCTTGACAGAAAGAACACCATCTAGACCATGAAAGCTTATAATCCAACCACGTCTTTTTTGACACTGAATTCCTGAGGTTACAGAGTATCAGTCCCAGATTAAGCCCCAGAGGAAATCTGGGCAAGGGGTCCCTTGTTGGTCCGCTGCTGGCGCCAAATCCCGAAACTTCTTGAACTGTGAACGAGACAAAGCATCAGCAATGTTATTATGTATACCCGGTATGTGTTCTGCTTTCAGCCAAATGTTAAAACGCATACAATGTAAAACCAGAAAACGCAATAATTTAATCATAGGTTCCGACTTAGAAGATAAAGTGTTGACAGCAAAAAGTACACCTTTGTTGTCAGTGTGCAGCAGGATCCTACGATTCATAAAATCCTCCTTCCAAATTACAACTGGAACTAGGACCGGGAATAGTTCCAAAAGGACCAAGTTCTGCAGGACGTCCTTCTAAAGCCATTCCTTGTGCCATTTACCAGCACACCAGTGGCCCTTCAAAAAGGCCCCGAAGCCTACGGACCCAGATGCATCAGTAAAGAATTCCAACTGGGTGCTGTCAGCAAACTCCTGTTGCCATATCGTGGAACCATTAAAATTACCCAAAAAGGAATCCCCAATTTTTATATCCTCCCTGATCCCCTTGGAGATACGAATGTGAGCGAATGAGTTTTTTATACCCCCGAAAAAGAAGATTCACTCATTTTTAGATCCTCCCTGATCCCCTTGGAGATACGAATGTGAGCGAATTAGTTTTTTATACCCCCGAAAAAGAAGATTCACTCACTCATTAAAATGACCCAAAAAGGAATCCCAAATTTTTAGATCCTCCCTGATCCCCTTGGAGATACAAATGTGAGCGAATTCGTTTTTTATACCCCCGAAAAAGAAGATTCACTCACCGTGCCCGCAGAGGGTCTAAGGAGCTGTGAGGGGTTAATAGACAATTGAGGGGTAACAACCCTAGAGCGGGTAGACATTTGTTCTTGGTCCTGTACCATAGAAACATTAAAATCCTGCCAAATGGCCCCAACATCATTCATAAAATGCTTATTAGCCATGCTTTTATTAGCAATGGAAATCTGAACTTCATAACAGCAGAATCGATGGTGATCCCCAGAAACAGAAGTAGAAGGAAAGACTGCCTTCTCTGGTGCCAGAAGAACCCGAAGCATTCACAAATACTGAAAAACAGCTGAAGGGATTCAAGGCAGGCAGGGAAACCTACCGGGCCAATAAATAAAACTCGTCTGGATAATGCAGAAAACCCCCAAGGGGTAAATTTCTGACAAAACCCAGTGCAAAAAGTTAGAAAACGCTTCAAAATAAAAACAAGACAGCGAAAAAACAAACAAAAACCATGGGCATACATTTATCAAAATAATAAATTGAAAACCTTGAGGATGGACTGGGAGTAAACGAAAGGCCGATTTAATATCAGCCTTGGCTAGAAGGGAACCTTGCCCATAATGCCTCAGAATGTCCAACGCTTCATCAAAGGAAGAATTGTAAACCGGAGCTTCGATGTCGGAAACGTCATCATTTAAAGAAGAGTCTAAGGGATAAGAAAGGTGGTGTATCATACGATAGCAGCCACTTTCTTTTTTTGGCACTATTCCTAGAGGCGAGAGCCTAAAATTCGGAAATGGAGGAGTAGAAAAAGGAGCCTGCAATCCTGCCATCTGCTAGTTCCTTGGAGATTTTGTCCTGAACCACAGATGAATGTGTAAAAGCGGATTTCAAATTCTGGACCATAGCACAGTCCGCTCCTTTAAATGAAGGGACCAAAAAGCCATCCCTGAACCCTTCAATTAGCAGAGCCGCCATTTTGCGATTGGGATATCGCTCTAACCATGGAAGCATTCCTGCTGGGGTCTCCGGGGTCAATGCTTTTCCCATGAGCGCCCCTAGGAAGTGACTGAAAAGAGGTTGTGGCAGATTTACGAAAGCATCTACTGGCTGCATGGATCCCATTACAGTGGGAGCACTCATGCTTATACCTGCAATTCACCCTAAATTTGCATTGCCCTTTGAAGGCAAAACAAAATCCTTTGCAAAATATATTTTGTGGATTAGACGCCAATCTTATTGTGAACTGAGGTTTCAGAGATGACTTAAAATAAACCATAATCCCACCTTCTTAGCCAATGCAACGAGGGGTGGACTGCCAATTTTGATGAACAGTTTCATCATATGTGTACCATGCAGATCCATCGAAATGGCAAAAGGCTTCAGCAATTATATCCAAATGCTGGAATAAACTGAGCACTTCCCAGGGAAGTGTTCACCCATGACTGCTGCATAAATGCAGAAGGCCTGTAACCAGTTCTGGAATGTTTTTGGAACAGCCCTCCTCCTATCTTTCTCAGATCTATAAAAATGTGCTCTGAACTGGATTAGAACCCACAACTTCAACAATATTAGACTGTTACCCGAGGGGTTAATAACCAGTGTAGGGTTAACAACTGTAGAGCGGGTTAAATTTCCTCTCTCCTCTTCCAGTAAAACATTATATATTATCCACAGCACCATAAAAATGTGCCCCTGCATTTAATCTATCAGTGTCACTTTAACCATTTCATTGCCAGCACTAGATACCTGTGCCCTCTGACATTCTTTAACCGCAGCAACATGTGACTGATACCAAAACAAGACCAAGAAACAAGCTTAAAAATATTTCTTGAAAACCGTGACTTAAGCCATTTTACAGACAAAACATTACATACTATTTTTTGCACCAATAACTTGTGCTCCTGGAAAATAACTAATATTAATGCTTGGTTGAATAACATTCCTAGCACCAGTAACCTGTGCTCCTTGTTTTTCATAATATTATTATTAGCACCATTAGCATGTGCCCCTTTGAATTGTTGTAAAACATTTATATTATTATCAGCACCATTAGCATGTGCCCCTTTGAATTGTTGTAAAACATTTATATTATTATCAGCACCATTAGCATGTGTCCCTTTGAATTGTTGTAAAACATTTATATTATTATCAGCACCATTAGCATGTGCCCCTTTGAATTGTTGTAAAACATTTATATTATTATCAGCACCACTAGCATGTGCCCCTTTGAATTGTTGTAAAACATTTATATTATTATCAGCACCACTAGCATGTGCCCCAAAACATTAGACAAAGAATCAATTAACACTGAAAATTTTGAACTGGGAGAAATGACAGACATCTCACCATCATGGACCACCTCTTTGTGCTCACTCGCCTCCTCAGGTATAGGGTGAGTAGCGCTGCACTCCCGTGGACGAGAAGCACTCTGTGACAGGATATTGACTGCTCTCTCCTGACCTGTCAGCTGAGGAGAAGCCGCTGTCCTCTGACGCTTCTTCTTCCTAGCAGGCTGCTGTCTTGTTCCACCCCCGCCCGCAGACGAGCCTTCTTCTGTTTCAGGGGGAATATGGACAGGTGGAGCTGGACCGCTCTCCTCCTCCAGGCACCGCACTAGCCATTCCTCACCGCCTCTGCTCTCCGCCCTCTCCAACAGCTGACACAAGAGGGCCTCACGGCTGCTGGGAGAACAGCGCTTCATAGTGCAAGAGCTCTGCGCCGCTGCCTGGTCCGGAACGGTCTGAGGTAAACTGCTCCCCGCTCTTCTGATAGCTTCACCCGTGCGGGCTAGTCAGAGCTGAACTGGCCAATCAGCTGCTCGCCTCTGTCCACCAATCCCATGGCTGTTGCTGCCCAGGGATTATGCCTCAAGCTCAAACAACCTGTGGGGATAAAACAAAGCAGGAGAACTGCAATCCTTTCCCCTTTGAGCTAACCCATGGTGGTCCAGCTTAATGCTGTGACCTTTCATTCACACAGGATCCACCTCCCGCCCCCCTTTATGGTTGAACTCACCAGATCTAATGGACCCTCAAGCAGTACTGCGTTGCGGGTCAAGCAAGCTTAGTGTGGTGAGCGGGGTGATGAAAACGCCAACTCCTGGGTGAGATCCTTCCTGGGGTGTTTTCAGGCACAAACATAAGGAGAAAGAGCTCGCATAGTAAAGTATGTCTTGTTTAGTTCGTTAAAATCAATCTTTACAGAGTTCCAAAGTAGAGGGCAAATGGATAAGACATCAAACAGCAGTCCATTTGTTACAGAATGCAACAGGTTATGGCACCGCGGTGACATCACATCCGATGCATGTTGGATTGCAGTTAGGTTGTGAGAGAACATGTTACTTTCTGTAATGTATGGACTGCTATTTGATGTCTTATCCATTTTCCCTCTACTTTGGAACTCTGTAAAGATTGATTTTATTAAATTAAACAAGACATACTTTACTATGCGGGAGTGACATTAACTCGGGCCAGCCAATTAAAACAACCAGGGATTGATACCCAGAAGCCTCCGGTCTGAAGATGTCAGTGCTGAGTAGGGTGCTCCAGGGGATCACAGCACAGAATAGAACAATATAGGACTGCTATATTCCTAACAATGGCTTTTTTTCAAGGATAAGAACATTAGTAACAAAAGAAATAAAAAAAAAATTAAGTGAAGATACGTCATACCCTTCAAATACATATTATACAAATGAACCAGCAACCATGTGAATTATTGATCTTGTCTATGTCCCTATCAATGCAACCTTAGTCAGTAAAAAAAATCATATATAACATTTAAATGAGTAATTATTTTATTAGGTCTACTGCAGAAGTGGAGTGTAAAAACTGAAGAAAAAAAAACTGTTTACAAAAGCAAAAAATGGTGACTGCGTAGTATTTATGGACTCACTTGTTTTCAATTTATTTTTATTGATCTTTTTTCTTAAATACAAAAAAAAATACATTAAAACAAGATTCTATGACATAATGGGGTTGATTTACTAAAGGCAAATCCACTTTGCACTACAAGTGCACTTGAAAGTGCAGTCGCTGTAGATCTAAGGGGAAGATCTGAAATGAGGGGAAGCTCTGCTGATTTTATCATCCAATCATGTACAAGCAAAAATTCAGTTATTTATTTTTCTTGCATGTCCCCTCAGATCTACAGCGACTGCACTTCCAAGTGCACTTGCAGTACAAAGTGGATTTGCCTTTAGTAAATCAACCCCTATGTATCTCTTCCTATTCAATATAATGAATATTGTTCAATATCCATAAATCGCATTACCTTTAAAAACAAGATTTCCTACAACATATACCTACATTTACACACTATCTTTCATTCTCTTTCATCCTCGCATCCATTCATGAAAAAAACATATGGACCCACTTGTGATTCTTTTTTAATACTATACACATGCAATTTCCTGTGCTCTGGTGACTTTGTCTGGGACATGCCAGAATAGTGGAAACCATATAGCCATTATTTACACGTACAAAGTAATAAAACCTTTGTATCTTTCCCTTTAATAAATATGGCAATCTATGATAAAAAAAAAAAAAAAAAGTTTGCAGTTAGAAAAATGGTGTGTCCTTTTGTAACCAAACATTTTATTTCCACACTATGAATCCCATTTAAAAAAAAAATCTAAATTCTAAATTGTATTGGTTTTCCTCATCAAATAATGTCTCTGATTTAGCTAACAATTTTTTATATATATACTGTGTATGTATATATATATATATATATATATATATATATATATGTGTACACATGTGTGCACAAATTATTTTTATATTTATGTATTCGAGATTTCCCTCTTTTTTACATTTTTTTACCAATATGAATTAATGGGGTTCATACGCACCTGATATTAGCATAATGCTGTAGGACAGTTTACATCAGAATAAAAACAAGTGTTCTGAAATGTTAAAAAAGTTTGTGTACAAATTCAGATATGTTCCAAACTCTGTGTATCAGATTATTCCTACTTCTGTGAAAACGCTCTACATAATGAGTGTTCTGCAAGGTTGGACAAGTAAAGGCAAAGATTGATGCAGATCCTGAAGGCACAGTAATGCAAGAAACTATGTGCATTTTTCTCTACACTGGTCTTTCTTGATGAGGAGAATATGTCAATACTGATAACATCTTGCTGGTTTTCTTGAAAATTTATATTGCCAGTCTACAAGAAGCAATGGAAAAGGCCTTCATAAAGTTCTTACTGCAGTATCTTCAAATGCTAGAACACAGCGGGGGTTATTTACAAAAGGTAAATCCACTTTGCACTACAAGTGCACTGCAAGTGCACTTGGAAGTGCAGTCGCTGTAGATCTGAGGGGGACATGCAAGGAATATAAAAAGCAGCATTTTAGCTTGCACGTGATTGGATAATAAAATCAGCAGAGCTTCCCCTCATTTCAGATCTACCCCTCGGATCTACAGCGAACTACAGTGACTGCACTTACAAGTGCACTTTCAAGTGCACTTGCAGTGCACTTGTAGTGCAAAGTGGATTAGCATTTAGTAAATGACCCCCCCCCAGTATATCATTTGGAAACCGGGCCATTCTAATATGTTTAAGAGATCCTCATTGTTAAAGAATTTTAATAATTTGTTTCTGAACTGTGTAGAGAGAGCTTAAATCTACTAATTCTAGAGGAATGCATATGTTAAGAAAAACTGTTTCTTAGGAATTGGACAATAGCATTCATATAATCAGCTCAACATATTTAAGGTAGAGATGAGTGATATGCCCATGGCCCCTAGGTGAAGGTGACATCACCATCCTTCTGACAAGATCCAACACTGTGCTGTGGTGAATTTCATAAAAAATTGGGCTAAAGGCATTCCTCGGAATCTTGCTCTTAGAATGGTGACATCACCTCATGCTGTACAGAAATCAGGGGAAAGGTAAGTATAATGACTAACTTTTTTCTCACTCACAGGCTTTTTTTTTCCTTTTAATTTTTGAGTTTAAGCAAAGGGGTGCAATTGCATAGACAATATAACAAAAACACAGTCAATATTTAATTTATTTTGCCCAGCTTATAATATTATCAGCAATGTCTGCTTAGTAGGAAATTCTAGTGTTTTCCCCACGAAATGCCCAGCCAGTCTTCCCTGAAATATTTCATGTGCAGTAGCTTACATAATGTGTTTTTAATATATAGCAACTGATACATACTTTAGTCATTTACTCTTCAAATAACGTGATTAGACTTACAGGGATTCCTACTTAATAATGCAGCACACTTACGTCTTTTATTATTTATGCTGAACCAGGAAAACTACCATTTTATATCAGTGCATGTATAATTTTAATGCTTGAAGTCACGGCATTACTGATAATAAATCTGTTCTCTTATCTGCATGGAATTTTTGTTTCAAGGAAATGAAGATGACAATGCCTTATTTAGATTACATTTTAGTGCATCATAATTTGTTGATCTCATGAAAATTTACTATTCTATGGGTAATAAATGAAAAAGGGATTTCAGCCCTTTGTCTTTGTCACTTCTTACCAAATATGCAAACACTCAACACAGCCCATTCATTATAACAGGCAGGATAGTGGAGAGTTTACAACCACTTCAAAGGATGAAAAATTCACCAGTGAATCATCATATGTAAATTAGTGGAGATGAAGTAATTCCACAGTCACTTCAGTTTGTATTTAACTCTAACTTTCTCTTTTGCACAATCAGACAACAAACTGATCAAGATGTCAAACTGCTGTTTTTGTGGCCCTTGTGTAGCGGATGGTTGCTACTAGTTACTAACATCCACCATATCACCCTGCAGCCAGACCTCCATATATCACTCTCAGAGACAATGAACAGTCATTTGCGTTGTTTTGTATTTGTTTATTGGGGGATATAACTTGGTTGGGGGAATATGGGATGCCCATAGAACAGTTTACTTTGCCATCATATTTAAAGAATTTGTAGAATAGACTGAGGCTTGAGGAACTGATGGACTCTAACATTTACAGTCACTTCCCCTGCATAACTCATGCAGACTATTGCTCATCCTCTGCATCAACTCCTGCAGACTGTTGCTCCCTGGACTTCTCTCCTCTTGCACAAAACTTCCAATGTAAACTATTTATCTTCCTGTCCCATCATCTTCACTTTACAAAAGAGATCACTCTGAATAATCCCAGATGCTGGCTGTATTTGCTGACTTGTTAACAGGCCAGGGGTCTGCAGTACCCCTCCCCGGCAGCCTGGTTCTTAAGCAGCTTGCTTTAGTTGGTGGACTACTGATCCCAGCTAGCCTGACTTGCAAATACTGTTCCCGCAGGCTGCACTGATTTGACACAAAACCCCACAGTCTCTCCTCTGGCCTTGCACCCAGCTCCCCTGGCATTCCTCTTCCAGAAATCCACTGTGTTACACTCACCAATCTTCTCCTGTCCTGAGTCCATGATGGAGAACTTAACTGGACATGCGTTCCAATAGCTTCTCCAGCCCCTCTGTTCCAGGACACCTCCTCCATGATCGTGTAAGGATGAGGCTCCCTCCCAGCTCTTCCGGGCTCCTCCGCGGAGGCGCACACCACCCCCCCCAGATGGGGATGGCCCTCCTGCTGCTATCTAGCACTCCATTCTCCACGTTTCCCAGGTGAAAACTCCCCTCCAGTGGGCTGGACCTGTGCTTATATGGGAGTCCTGCCCATGCCAATTCCAGTTGGGGATTGGTCAGGACTCCTCACATGAGCTCCCTGTCAATCCAGTCCTCAGACCTGCTCCTCTTTCAGAACATTCTCCCTGGAATCAGGGGAGGCGCCCAAGAACTGAAGCACAGGTGGTCACACCCACTGCTACACTAACCACTCCCTGCCCCAGATCAAAACAAGCAGGCCTAGCCTGAAGCATAGGTCTGCCAAATTTACCTGCCTGGCAGTTTACCACACACAAATCATCACTCTAGCACCTGCCTATGGTAGAGGGTGCTTCATTTGTTTGGACTAAGAATTTAAGCTAATTATAGTAAACACCAGTGAATAGCAATTCACCAGTGAATAAGAGTATGTAAATTAGTGGAGATTAAATAATTCTACAGTCACTTCAGTTGTATTTAACTTATTTTTCTACTTTGTGCAATCAACCATCAAACTGCTCAAGATGTCAAAATACTAAATTTTTGTCGCCCATGTTTGGACTAAATCATTAGTCTAATTATAGTAATATATTAATTTTACACTTTAAAATGTTTTGGGAAAGTGAAATTTACTAGGCTGTGTTCCACAAACACAAACTGATGTCATAACAAAAATGTAATCCCTGAAGTACTGCTGTATTCCTCCAACATTTCTGCAACAAATCACAATTCGGTATTTTCCAGTTTCTGTCACAAGTCACAAATCTTCTTCAACATAAGTTCATTATGTTGTTTATTTGGCACATCTCATGTGCGCATCACACGTTCTCCATAAAACAAAGTCAGAAAAACAATAGCATCTTTAACATTGTGACTATATTCTCTGCATTTTACCTCTGCCCATTTAACCGGTTCCCAACCGGCCCACGCAGATATACTGAGGCAGAATGGTTCCCCTGTGCGAAACCCTGTACAGGTACGTCCATATCTTTTTAGGCCACCAGGGGGCGGAAAACCCGATGCGTGTGTCTGGCGGGCACGATCGCCGCCCGCCACGTGCGATCGCATGCATGAACGCCAGCATGGGGATTTGTGTGTGTAAACACACAAATCCCTGTGCTGTTAGGGAAAAGGAAACTTATTGTTTGTTCCTACTAAGTAGGAAAAACAATGTCTCCTCTCCTAGTCACTCCCATCCCCACACAGTTAGAACACACTGAGGGAACACACAGTTAACCCCTTGATCGCCCCCTAGTGTTAACCCCTTCCCTGCCAGTAACATTTACACAATAATCAGTGCATTTTTATAGCACTGGTCGCTGTATAATTGTCAATGGTCCCAAAAAAGTGTCAAAAGTGTCCGATCTGTCCGTTGCAATGTTGAAGTACCGCTAAAAATCGCAGATCAGCGCCATTACTAGTAAAAAAATAAATAGATAATAAAAATGCCATAAAAATGCCATAAATGTTTCCCATAGTTTGTAGATGCTATAACTTTTGCGCAAACCAATCAATATACGCTTATTGCGATTTTATTTACCAAAAATTTGTAGAAGAATATATATTGGCCTAAACTGATGTGTTTTTTAAAAAAAATATTTATTATAGCAAAAATTCTAAAATATTGGGTTTTTTTTTTCAAAATTGTCGCTCTTTTTTTTTGTTTATAGCGCAAAAAAATAAAAACCACAGAGGTGATCAAATACCACCAAAAGAAATCTATATTTATGGGAAAAAAGGGACGCAAATTTTGTTTGGGTACCACTTTGCACGATTGCGCAATTGTCAGTTAAAGCGACACAGTTAGTTTTTTTTTTGTTAAATGCTGATTTTAACATGTATGTGAAAAAGGTGAAAACCTGCCCAGACAGCATGTGGATTAATGTAGACCTGGGGGTTACTATACCATGTTAGCCCCAGGCCAATGCTGATATTTCTCATGTAAAAATCAGCATTTATTTTGCTAGAAATTTATTTAGAACCCCCAAACTTTATATATTGTATAATATAACTCATTTATCATTGTATAACACGCACGTTTCCCCCCCTTAAATCGTGTGTGCGTGTTATACGCTTATTCCTACTGTCTCTGAGTGGAAGGAAGGGGCTGGCACTGCCAGATTACACAGAGCGGCGATCTCCTGTGTACCCGGCACTCAGTCACACACAGTTCCACCTTCTGGCCCAGGATTGGACCACTGTTCTGTCTATCACAGGAGGTGGGCCAGGAGACGGGACTGTGTGTGACTGGTTGCCGGGTACACAGGAGATTGCGGCGCTGTGTAATCTGGCACTGGTGAGGCTGCATTAATGGCCTGCATTAATGGGCAATAGAGAGGCTGCTGATGGGCACTGGGCAGGCTGCAATAATTGGCAATGGAGAGGCTGCTAATGGGCAAGGTGCAGGCTGCATTAATTTGCAATGGAGAGGCTGCTAATGGGCACTGTGCAGGCTGCATTAATGGGCAATGTGCAGGCTGCATTCATTTGCAATGGTGAGGCTGATGATGGGCAATGTGCAGGCTACATTAATTGGCAAAGGTGAGACTGCCGATGCGGACTGTCAAGTTGCATTAATTTGGAAGGTGAGGCTGCATTGATGGGCAATGAAGAGGTTGCTGATGGGCACTGTGCAGGCTGCATTGATGGGCACTGGTGAGGCTGCAGATTTGCACTGATCGGCTGTATTGATGGACTGTGGCACTGATTTTGCTTCAAAGTTCTTTATTTAAAATGTTATTTTTTTCCTGAAACTTCCCTCTTAAAATTATGGTGCGTGTTATACGCCTGTGCGTGTTATACGCCGATAAATATGGTATATAAAAAATGGTGGGTGTTGCACATTGGTTAGCACACGAAATTTGCGCATTCGTTTTTCAAACAGATTTTTTGGGGAAAACATACATTTAATGAATTTTAGTGAACATAATAGAATACCCAATTTTTGGTTATATATAAAAGGTCATGCTACGCTGAGTAAACGACAAAATATGTTACGCTTTCAATTTGCGCACGCCCATGGAGCGTCAACAAGTTATCTAGAGAAAGAGATATACCGCTCCAGGTGGGTGCAATCCGGCAATCAATGTCTTCACAGATACCTCACATGTGTGGTAAAATTCTTGTTTATATGTGCGGGTGGGACCTACATGTGTGTTCGCATTTGCAAGTGAGAAGGGGGGACGAGGGTGCTTTATTTTTCATTATTATTTATTTTATTTATATTACTTTTTTACACCGTAACATTATTTTTTGGATCAACTTTATTGCTATCACAAGGGATGAACAACATCCCTTGTGATTGCATGGGCTGTGACAGGTCCTCAACCTGAGATCGGTTTGATGAGCTGTTCAAGGCGGTAATGGCTTGTCAACAAACAAACCAAAACTGGAAGTGACAAAATCCTTGGCTCTTCCAGTTTCTGACATCAGAGGAGGAGGGAAGGTACTTCTGTTCCTTCCATTCTTCTCAGTCTATGTGATTGGACTGGTAACATTAGTTGTGGAGCCCAGGCAAGGTGGCGGCAGTGTGTGTGGGGGGGGGGGGAGGTTGATCCCTTTCCACCACCTGTAAAATTGATGAAGCATTCTATAGCTGCTCAGATCACTTTTACTAAAAAGAGAATCCCTGGCTGATAAAAAAAAAAAAAAAAACAGGGTCATGGTTGTAGCTTCAACCATGGCCTTAGTATAACCACCTCAATATAAGGCCATATATATACAGTAGTATGTGAGTGTTGAGGTGGTTAAGATGAGTTTGTAGGTAATTTCTCTTGTCTCCTGTTTAAGTGCCCTGACAAAAAGTTTACACATCATTTTAGATTGATGAAAATCATTATACATGAATATATTCCTTCGAGAAACTACTAAGGTGCTTTAATAAACATATCTTTAAATGTTCCCTAGGGTTCTCAATACAAAACTTTTAACTTGACCTAATCAATTGTTAATCATGGGATAATGTGCAACTTATAACTTGGAAACTTCTGTTGTTCAGTTGTCTAAGCTGCTAAGTCTGTGTTCCTCTGGAAAGAGAATTGTCGTCATTATCTGACTTGTTGCTTAATTCGGAACAAAAGCTATAGCTCTCCTAGTTGGTTTGGTGTTATCTCTTCTAGCTTTTTAGTATGATCCAACGACTTTAAATCTAGATCTACAGTTATCTTTAAATCCATAACTGACTTTAAAGGGAACTCCAGTCTGCTAAATTATCCTTTTTACATCATTATAGTGATTTCACTCAATGGTGAGGTGTATTAGGAAGGATTTCCGCCTTGGTCTACACAGTAGATAGCTTTTGCACTTTACAGCTTATGTAACACATTTAAAATATAGTGCAGATTTCAGAAGTGGAAAAAAAAGAATGTTTTTTCTACTTTGCTATGTCTTCCCTTTCCATCATTTTATTGCAGAATTATTGAGATGATTGACCTCTATGTCATTCAATTCATTTAATCTTTAACAACTGTACAGCATATGTCTTTCAAATACTGTTACTAAACTAGGTTGAATATGACAAGCTTCTAAATCCCAGTTTAATACTTATATATAGACTTTAAATCCTTTTCTTATTGTAGCAGAAGACGGTGGCACCTGTTCTCTAGCATACTTGAGAGAGAATTTAAAATGTAATATTCCTTATTACTTTTTTTAACTATTTCTAATTATTTTATTAAGATCACAGTGTCTGATCTTTTTTTTTTCTTGAAAACTGTTGATTCTATATATTTTTTTTTTAGAAAATGAGCAAAGCAGATGTTTTAATTTATGAAGTTCTGAGGTGACATGCTCAATTTTCACAAGAGACCTAACGTATGCAAATCCTGACAATGAACTTTGCTTATTTTCTCCTTTTTGGTCTATGAAATATTCTATTGAATGTGTTTTCTCATATCTGTTCAATGAGTGCAAAAAAAAGACTGCTAATCCTGCCAGAACCATGTGAGCTTCTAATGTATAGTCTGAGCTAACTACACCCTGTCTGTGCTGCACTGAAATCCCCAAAATACTATAGTTCAAATCAGCAAAGTCTTGGGTGCCAATGTTGCTTTTCCATTGATACAGCAGAGTAAGGTCTAATTCACACAGGCGTTGCTTATAGAATTGAGACCCCTTTAAGTCATGTTAAAAGCTTTTACCTGAAACTTTCCAAACACCCCCTTTATTTTGTTTAACCACTTCAATACCATGCACTTATACAGCTTCCTGCCCAAGCCAATTTTGAGCTTTCAGCGCTGTCGCAATTTGAATGACAATTGCGCGGTCATGCTACACTGTACCCAAACAAATTATTTATCATTTTGTTCCCACAAATAGAGCTCTCTTTCGGTGGTATTTTATCGCCTCTATGTTTTTCTTTGTTTCTGTTAATTTTTTTTGTAAATAAGTACCTTTTCTACTTCAATGACGGGCACTGATAAGGCGGCACTGAAGGGCACTGATAAGGCGACACTGATGGGCACCAATGAGGTGGCACCGATGAGGTGGCACTGATGAGGTGGCACTGATGGGCACTGATGATGGGCACTGATAGGCGGCACTGATGGGCACTGATATGTGGCACTGGTATGCGGCACTGATGGGCACTCATAGGTGGCACTGATTGGCACTCATAGGCGGCACTGATTGGCACTCATAGGCGGCACTGATGGGCACTCATAGGTGGCACTAATGGGCACTTTTAGGCGGCACTGATGGGCACTTATGGGTGGCACTGATAGGTGGCACAGACGGGCACTGATAGGTGGGCACTTATGGGCACAGATGGGCATGGATGGGCACTGATAGGTGGCACTGATGGACACTAGTAGGTGGCACTGGTGACACTGCTGCCTAGCAATGCCAGCCACCACACATTATTTTCTTGGCATGATAGTGCCAGTCAGTGCCCATTTGTGGGCACTGATTGGCATATTTTTTTATGTTTTTTTTTATATATTTTTTTTTTTACTACATGTGGATGGCCATGGGGGCCATCCACATGCTTAGGGCTTCCCTGGTGGTCCTTGGGGGCTTCCCTGGTGGTCCAGTGTGGGTATCCGAGGGGGGCTGCGCTGATAAACAATCAGCGCAAACCCCCCCTGTCAGGAGAGCCGCCGATCAGGTCTCCTCTACTCGCGTCTGTCAGACGCGAGTGAGGAAGAGCCGATCAACGGCTCTTCCTGTTTACTTCCTGATCAGCCGTGATTCGACACGGCTGATCACATGGTAAAAAGCCTCCAATTTGCTATTGACTGGGCGGGAAGTGGTTAAAGGAAAATGATGTACAGGAAGTGTCCTGCTTTGGGGTGTGGTTGGTTTGTATTCTGGTGTTTTTTGCTGATTTCTGTTGTGCTTTTCGCAGTATTTTGGTGTTTATAGACCAAACTGTCTTTTTTAGTTTCTCTTGTAACGTTTCTCCTTTAAACAAAGAAAAAACATAATATTGTCATTCTTTCATGTTTTTTTTTTCTTTGTGAAGAGACTTTTGGCAGGTTGATTTACTAAAGTTAAATAGACTATGTTTGTACACTCAACCTGATTCTTTTGAGAAGGTTGAGGCAAAGAAGTGAGGAACCATCCTATCAAGCAGTTCCTACGGGGGTAGCAATACAAACCTAACATTATATAAATGGAAATGATGTTCCATAAGGCTTGACAGACTCAACAGTGTGGAGTTGATATACTAAAGGGAAATAGGCTGTTCAGTTTGCAAAGGAATTTTCCCCAGACCTTAGTGAATGTGGTAAAATGCCACTTTGCGTACTACACCCAATTACATGTGAGTAAAAAGAAAGCATTTTTTAAATACATTTTTTATAAATAAAGCCATAATTATTTCTGTTTAACGTCTTTACTGCTTAAAGTGGTTGTAAATTATCACCTTGTAAAAAAAACCATTCAGTTTGAAATAGAAATTAAAGTTAACGTATGCTTTCAATTCCCTTCTAAAACAACGTTCATTTGGCAGTGAAACGATTACCGCCATAATTTCAATGATCCCCAAGCCTAACTCGGACCATACTTCTTGGTCTAACTATAGGCCAATATTCCTATTAAATCTAGACATCAAGCTCTTAGCCAAAATTCTTGCATTGCAACTTAACAACATAATTGGTAGCCTTATACAGAAGGACCAAGTTGGTTTTATTCCCGACCGGCAGGCAAGTGGTAACGTTAGACGTGTGATCCTTCTACAACATTTAGCTCGCAAGCAACAGATCTCCCTACACCTAGTGTCCCTTGATATGAAAAAAGCTTTTGATACCGTGTCTTGGTCTTACCTTCATTATGAATGGGGTTTGGCCCTCACTTTCTCCGGTGGGTCACAGCCCTTTGCGATAGCCCCCAAGCTTACATTAGATATTCCGGCTTCTGGTCAGATATGTTCCCAATTGCCCGTGGAACTAGGCAAGGCTGCCCCCTCTCCCCATTAATTTTTGCCCTCATCTTAGAACCGATGGCCCCCAGATATTAAAGGCATTGAGGTAGTCTCCTGCCATGACCAGTTATGCTTATTTGCTTATGATGCCCTTATGTTTGTCACCTCACCCTGTATTACATTACCTAATTTAATATTTACTTTAGATCGTTTGACACTATATCGGGTCTTGAAGTCAACCAATTGAAGTTCATGGCGCTTAACGCTTCCCTACCATCGACTGAGGTCTCACATCTACGGGAAACCTTTTCCTTTCAATGGACAACATAGTCTCTCCCTTACCTTGGTGTCAAACTTACTGGAGACCCAACCCCTTTGTACCGAACAAATTATCTCCCCTTGCCATCTCATTTGTCAGCCCTTATGGCAGCTTGGCAACCCATATGTGTCTCTTGGCTAGGTTGTTTAACTGCAGTGAAGATGTCCTTACTACCTAAGATACTCTTATCTCTTTTGGGTCTTACCCATAGTGGTGTCCTCCTATTTTTTTCATATAATTCAAAGCCGAATACATAAATACATATGGAGACCCATTAAACCCAGAGTATCTTCCTCCATACTAATGCGCCACAGATTACACACTGGATTGGGAGTCCCTTGTTTTTACAAATACTATTAGGTGGCTCAACTGGCCCAGATTGCCCTATAATATGCTACTATGGAGGTCCTGCTGTGGGTGAGCCTCAAAGCTATAGACCTTGATCATCCTACGGTTGATAATTTGTTCTGGTTACAACACACATTGCTTGCAGCTATGGGATAGGCTCAAAGGTCCTTTTAAGCTACATTCTCCACTACCATTTATTATCCTTCCTAGGCCACCGCTATTCCTCCCGACTCACATAAACCCTGATGCTTTCACAATTTGGAAGCATCTAGGTTTGACAAGGCTAACCACTCTGGTCACTTCCTCTTCCCTAAAAACCTTTCCAATTCTGCAGGAGCAATTCCAGATCCCTAATGGGGAAATTATTTGCTATCTGCAAATATCCAATTTTTTTGCTCCATATCTGCATGCCTCCACGTCACCATCTAATTTGACACTGTATGAAGGCATCTGTAACTCTGATCACCACACTCCGTGTATCATCTCAAAATTATATACCCACCTCACAACTATGTCCTCCCACCTCCCCACCTATACTACCCATTGTACCAAAGATCTTAACATTCCTCTAGAGTGGGAGATTGAGATGACATTTGGGCTAAAACATGCTTGCTGTTGAGACCAACTACAAGGTGCTCCTGTGCTAGTATCTGGACCCAGCAAGAAATGCTAAATACTTTTTGACCTACTCTCCCATGTGCTTTTGAGGTTGAAGAGAAAGGGGCACATATGTGCATATCTGGTGGACATGTCTGATCGTGGAGTAATTCTGGGCTGAAATCTTCAGAATATTGTCCACCTTGCTAAGCAGGCAGACCATCCCCGACCCAGCTTTCACCTTCCTAAACAGCTGTCCATCTGACCTTACAAAGGCCCAATCGAAACTTACAATATATATCATCACAGATTCTAAACAGACTAGAAATCTTCAACTCTCCGCTCTGTAGAGAATAAAAATAGGATCACCCAAGCTATAATCCACAGTAAGATTAAAGAGACCATCTGAGATAAGATCCCACAGCATCTGAAAATTTGACAATCATGGGTGGATCATTTCCTCCCTCCACATTTCGATCCCAGGCTCCTGGAACCTTAGGGTTGTGAAACCAATTTCCTACCCCAGTTAATCCTCTGCCCTGATGCGGAGCAGATGGCCTCTCCCCTCTCCCCCCTTGCCACCTCACTTTGCTATTCTTCTTCTTACCCTTTTTCTTCTCCTGATGACCTGATATGCATTTTTCTCTCTGCTTACTGTTTCCTTTAGATCTCCATCATCTCTTTCTTCAGATTTTACTTGAGACATGTGGTCAGGACCTTATGTGGTACTCCTCTGAGGCCCTCTCCACGGTCCTTACTTTCCCTTGTAATCTATTGCATTATAACTACCTGTGCCACGTGCATTAGGTGGGAGTTTATTCCCCCCTACATTTACTTTCTACTAATGATGTAATATTACCATTTAATTACTATTTACCATTGCATTCTACGTATTATTTAGTTAACTGTACTGTGTTCATGTACGAAGACACCTGTTAATTGTACTGCTTAGTCTTTGTCTCTTATGCAATGTTTGTTATTACCTACTTTCAATAAAAAAATATTGAACAAGAAATAGAAATGAAAGGCAAAACATTTGTGTATGGATAAAAAATAAAACATTATGAATACCTTTTTTTCCCATTTTTTTTAAGAGCTCACATTCCCTCTGTTCTCAGCTGCATAAGAGCTGGGGGGAGGAGAAGCAGCAGTACACTGATCTTCCCAATGACTGGCTGTGTGGGGGGCGTGTCAGGACAGGTCTGATCATTGGGGAAGATAAGGCTGTGCTCCCAGAATAGTTAGAGAACTAACTATGTGTTCTCCTGCTTAGTGTGGCCAGTTTTTAATAGGAAAGCAGAGGGACTGACAGGAACACCAGGTATTTCACACAAGGGAAGCAATACAAAGAGAACAGGATAATTTTTCATACAGGAAGCTAGCACAGCAGGCACCTTTCAGGAATATGAAATGTTAGGGTAACAAACGCTTTAATGCTACTGTTACTGCATATTTCCTTACATCCTATTTAAACAAGATGTTTTCCGTGTTTTGTTTCTTTTGGTAAACACTATCTAACACTGTCTATGATTTATTTGTCAACGTATTGACATAAACTGTACTTTAACTTGTATAAATCAATGTTTTCCAACCTTTGCTTGACCATGTGTTATATTCCCTTGTCAAAATGCCACGTGAACAAACAAATGATTATCAAAAAACGATTTGACGGTAGAGAGAAATAATAATTGGTTAACCTCAACAGGAGTCTGTTTTTTAAGTGTTACATAGATAAAAACAGAATTAAAAAAGTAAATAGGATGTTTAGCCATTTCTGTTTTTATAGTATGTTCAAAGTGCACCTGTGCTTTACCAATGCTAAGCAAAGTAACGGGTTCACTTAGTTGTGTTCCCCAATGCTTTGATACTTCCATTTAATCAACTACTGGCCCATTTGTCTGCCAGAGCAAAGTTGTTAGAAAAAGCTAGCTGCTTAATCCGCAGTACCCCATAATGAGAGGAAGGGGAAAGAGCCACATTCTTTCAACCATGCATTAAAGTACTATTTACTTCACTTCATTCTGGTGGAAAAATTGAATAGTGGGGGATTATACAGTAGATTATCATATGCATACATAGGTATGAGCTGAAAAAAAAAAGAGAACACAAATGGAAGTTGCCCTCAACCTACAGGGGCCAACCAAGAGATTTACAAACAATGGATCTTGGATTGTAAGGCTAGAAAGTATTCTGTAGTGTCACATTATAACATTCTAGGAAGCAGCTTGTTTGGAGAAACGAGTTGCATTCTTTTAGATTATATCATCAATTTATATTTTCAAATTTGCTCTAAATTGAATGAAATATTTAACACTAATCTGTTTTTTGTGAACCTAAATCAACACTATCATGCATTATTAGAATATATTATAATGTGCGTATAGTATGATTAAATCTATAGTCTCATTATTGTGCTGTGCAACACGTGTGTTATCACAATGTTCAGCAACACATTAAATTGTGAATGGCACCCTGACATATGCATTGAAGTCAACTTACTAAAGGGAATTTACACTTTGAAAGGGAATTTTCCCTTAGTAAATGTGAAAAAAAATCTGCTGCAAAGAATACCTAATCACATACAGGGAAATTTCTGTTATACTGTATGTTTTTTACTATCCACAATACAATAATACTGTAGATTTAAGCAGCCCAATTACATAATTTTTGTAACACGGTGGTTGCTTCAGTTTTATACAATGAACAAAATGGCAAAATGTTTACCTTTATCCACATTTTAATTTCAGTATCACATGTACAGCCTTAAAATGGCGATGTAACAATTAACAATAGTTGCCACAAGTCTGAGCACTACTTATTTTGACTGGTCCATGTAGGGATTACTGGAAATAAGTATCTCTGGAATATTACCTCGCATTGGTTAATACTCCAGTATAACTTTTTTGCATATGTTTTCCAGAGAGAATTTCCTTAAAGTCTCCCTACCTTTATTTTCTAGTGAGGTCACTTTTGGGACACTTAAAATTTTTGAGCAATGTCAGAGTGACTCTGTTTCAAAGACAGGCTTAGTCTCCTCCCATTGGCATATAATGCAACGAACACAGGTTCTAAACCTTTAATCCTTTGTTAGTAGCTGTACCTCCATAAGAGTGTTCAGGGAATATACCTTAATGTAGCGTCACCTATAGCAGTCCCTGTTCCTGTAAGCCAAGTAAGCCTTGCCTACTGATACATGGCTGCTTCCAGGAATGCCATGTTAACTGGCCAGGAGGTACAGGAGGATAAAGAAAGGAAGAACAAAAGAGTTCCTATAGTGCCAGGAATGCTGTTGTCTGCAGGGGATGGCTGGGACTAGTGTCTCGCAGGAACGTAGTCAGCAGGATGTTCAGACCATTGACTCAGTTCAGGCATAAGATGAGACATGGTCAGCAAACAGGCAAAGAATTGGTCCAGGTAACAGGCAGAAATGTGGTCAATAAACAGGCCAGGGTTAGTACATGCTGTGGCTGCGATACTTTTATTTACAGCTATGGCAGGAAATATACCCCCCTTGTACTCCTGCTGATCGGGGTCATATACAATACAATTCCTTCTCACTGCCTGTGAAATGCTCTCTGAAGAACGAACTGAAAATGGATGGCTCTTTAGAGAGCATTGTACACGTGAGCATGTCTTTATGGTAACACTGTGACTGCTATGGTGGTGATATGGGACACTGTACCTACTGTAACAGTGATCAGGGGCATCGTAACTAGTGTGGTTGTGATCAGTAACACTCTAACTGGCGTGGCAGTAATCAGGAACACTGTAACTGATGTGGCAGTGATCAGGGACACTGTAAGGCCCCTTTCACGGGGCTGGGTTGGTTCGTCTGCCGGGTTCCTGCGGCAACAAACTGTGAATTTTTGCTGCTGGAATGACTGGCTTAAATTATCAGCAGCAGTTGCTCAGCCCATTTAAACTAATGGCAGGCTGGCAGCGGCTGCTGCTGTTTGCATGTAGCTACACACAAAGTGGTTAGCTGTGGTTTGGGACACATGTACAAGTCTGGATACAGCTGACACTGTACTACTCTAGGAAGGTGATCAGGGATTTTTTTTTTACACTGTGATTGCTTGTTACAGTGATTATCACTGTAACAACAATGGGTTTCATTCATGACTCGTTCATTGTGATGCTGTGATTGGTCACAGATATCGCAAGGTACAGGGGCTTATATGATTGGCCATGTACACCATGTGATCACTGAGACCAATTATAGCATCACAATAGTGAACAATGAATCATGAATGACTGCCATTCATGACAATTATTTACTTGGTGAGCATGTGATCACTGTGATTGGTCACAATGATCAAATGGTACCTGGGACGATCACAGCACCCCAGTATGGATCATTTAGTCACAGATCATGTAGCTGCATGCATCAGGGGGCGTGCAGGAGGTGCATGCCTGGGGGGACATAATATGATGTCCTCCCGGGATAGGAAATCTTCCGCCCTGCTGCAATTTTACTATAGGCCAGTAATTGGCCATTAATTGTGATCTGATCTTCATTTAAGTCACAACAATAGACACAATGCGCTTAAGCTCACAACACAAAAACATTTCTAATTTCTTGTGTCCTTATTAAACAACGCCAATAAACATTCACAGTGCTGGAGGAAAAATAAGTGAACCCTTAGTCAATAGCTTGTCAAACCTCCTTTGTCAGCAATGACTTTAAGCAAGTGCTTTTGATAGCTCTGGATCAGACCTGCCCAACATTCAAGAGGAATTTTTGACCATTCCTCTTCACAAAACTAATTCAGGTCTTGAGGTCACTAGGGATGAGCTCAATGTTCGGGTCAAACATAAGTTCGACTCGAACATTGGGTGTTCACCCGTTCACTGAACAGCGAACATTATGGGGCATTTGCGTCAAATTCGAGTGCCGCGGAATGCCCCATAATGCACTGTGAGATCACAGTGCATTGCTATATTGCTGTATGTTGTATGATTAAAAATATTTTTAAATAAAGATTATATGAATAAAAATAAATGTAATTTTTCTGTGGTAATGTTATTGTCATGGATATGCAGTAGTGTTTGTCTGTCAGCTTACCTTCCTTCCCATGTGTTCATCTTAGAGGCCTGAGCCCTTTCACCTGGCTTCCTTTATAATCTCCTCCCAGCCAGACTCCACCCCAGGCCCTATCACAGAACACTATATTAACCTGTGCACTGCAAGCCTGCTTTGCTGATCAACGTGTTTGTTAGGCATTGTGTGTTTGGGTTCCTGCCTGCGGTGTGCTACGTCTGTCTCTCTGTTACGTTATTGGCTTGTCCCCGACTATCCCTGTCTGCTCGTGACCCTTGACCTTCGGCTCGTTCTTCGTTATCCTTGTCTGCTTGTGGCCCCTGACCTTCAGCTTGTTATTCGGTTCTCTCTATCGTGTGCTGCTGCTTCCCCTCTTTTCCCCTTATCCTACGGGGCGTGAGCTAGGAAACTCCAGGGGCCGCGACCTGGTCCCAGCCTGCAGCGTAACATCCTCACCACTAGAGGCCCTGGAGAAGACCAGCTGGGTCTTAGACTCCGCGCCCTGGGGAATCTTGGCTCTCGCTTCCGTTGGGATCCCGGTTGTGCTCCTCTGGTCCCGCTTTCCACAACCACCCAGTTTCCTATCCGCAGAAGCCAGCCATAGGGTTCACTCCTGTCCCCCTACGGTGTGCATCTGTCACCTGGCCACAGGTGACCCTGACAGTTTGATCAGCCATGAACCCGGCTGACATCCCGTTACCCGTGGATGATCCATTGCAGGGCATAGTTTGCAGACTTGAAACCCAGGAATCGAATCAGACTCAGGTGATGCGATTCCTCCAGGATCTGGCTTCTCGCTTCGAGCAGCTTCAGGCCTCCTTGGGAACCCTGAATCCGCAACCTCAAATACAACCAGCGGCTGCACCTATTGCACCAGTCGCAGCCACACACTCACTACAACTGCCAGCTCCGTCCCGTTTCTCTGGGGACTCCAAGGCTTGCAGGGGGTTCCTTAGCCAATGCACGATTCATTTTGAGCTCCAGCCCCAAAACTTCCTGTCTGATAGGGCTAAGGTAGCTCCAGGGGCCGCGACCTTGTCCCAGCCTGCAGCGTAACATCCTCACCACTAGAGGCCCTGGAGAAGACCAGCTGGGTCTTAGACTCCGCGCCCTGGGGAATCTTGGCTCTTGCTTCCGTTGGGATCCCGGTTGTGCTCCTCTGGTCCCGATTTCCACAACCACCCAGTTTCCTATCCGCAGAAGCCAGCCATAGGGTTCACTACCTCGCGGTGCACTCCTGTCCCCCTACGGTGTGCATCTGTCACCTGGCCACAGGTGACCCTGACAGTTATAAACATGGGAAAGATGCGCTACTTTACAGGCATACTAAGGACACCCCCCCCAGGCACAATATATAAAGGAATATTTCATTTTTATTGTTTCACTTTAAGCATTATTAAAATCACTGCTCCAGAAAAAACTACAGTTTTTAAAACTTTTTTTGCATTGATATATGTCCCCTGGGGCAGGACCAGGGTCCCCAAACACTTTTTATGGCAATAACTTGCATATAAGCCTTCAAAATTATCACTTTTTATTTTTCACATTCGTGTCCCATAGACTTTAACGGTGTTCGCACAAATTTTTTGCCTGAACTGGTATTCGGCTCATCCCTAGAGGTCATTCCACAGCATCTCTATGTGGTTAAGGTCTGGGCTCTGATTGGGCCCTTCCAAAAGGTGCATTTTCTTTTTCAAAGCCAATCTGTTGGGAATGTACTTTGATAGAAGATAGATAGATAGATATTTTGGCAGTGCCAGGCTCTGCCACTGGGCAAATGGTTGGAAAAAGGACACATGGCTTGCATGTGTGCGGGACTCTGAAGTATTCATTTTGAGCAGAGAAAACTTTTTACAGCTTTATCGGGATTTTGGAATTCCCAGATTGGGCTCTGTAGTTTGGAGATTTCAAAGTGCCTTGCTTAAGAAGAAATCTCCAATCCATTGTCCAGGTTTTGTTAACCACTTGCCGACCGCCGCACGTCGAATTACGTTGACAGATTTAGACGAGGAGAGTCAGAATGGGGAGATGCCTGTTCTGCCTAGCAACATGACAGGGATCTATGGCTTACTGTCATCGGGAGCAGTGATGTCTGTCATGTTGTAGTGAGCCTACCCCCCCTACAGTTAGAACACATCAAGGAAACACATTTAACCCCTTGATCGCCCCCCTAGTGTTTAACCCCTTCACTGCAAGTGTCATTTATACAGTATTCAGTGGCTATTTGTAGCTCTGATTGCTGTATAAATGGTCCCAAAATAGGCGGCACTGATGGGCACTCATAGGCGGCACTAATGGGCACTTTTAGGCGGCACTGATGGGCACTTATGGGTGGCACTGATAGGTGGCACAGACGGGCACTGATAGGTGGGCACTTATGGGCACAGATGGGCATGGATGGGCACTGATAGGTGGCACTGATGGACACTAGTAGGTGGCACTGGTGACACTGCTGCCTAGCAATGCCAGCCACCACACATTATTTTCTTGGCATGATAGTGCCAGTCAGTGCCCATTTGTGGGCACTGATTGGCATATTTTTTTATGTTTTTTTTTTATATATATTTTTTTTTACTACATGTGGATGGCCATGGGGGCCATCCACATGCTTAGGGCTTCCCTGGTGGTCCTTGGGGGCTTCCCTGGTGGTCCAGTGTGGGTATCCGAGGGGGGCTGCGCTGATAAACAATCAGCGCAAACCCCCCCTGTCAGGAGAGCCGCCGATCAGGTCTCCTCTACTCGCGTCTGTCAGACGCGAGTGAGGAAGAGCCGATCAACGGCTCTTCCTGTTTACTTCCTGATCAGCCGTGATTCGACACGGCTGATCACATGGTAAAAAGCCTCCAATTTGCTATTGACTGGGCGGGAAGTGGTTAAAGGAAAATGATGTACAGGAAGTGTCCTGCTTTGGGGTGTGGTTGGTTTGTATTCTGGTGTTTTTTGCTGATTTCTGTTGTGCTTTTCGCAGTATTTTGGTGTTTATAGACCAAACTGTCTTTTTTAGTTTCTCTTGTAACGTTTCTCCTTTAAACAAAGAAAAAACATAATATTGTCATTCTTTCATGTTTTTTTTTTCTTTGTGAAGAGACTTTTGGCAGGTTGATTTACTAAAGTTAAATAGACTATGTTTGTACACTCAACCTGATTCTTTTGAGAAGGTTGAGGCAAAGAAGTGAGGAACCATCCTATCAAGCAGTTCCTACGGGGGTAGCAATACAAACCTAACATTATATAAATGGAAATGATGTTCCATAAGGCTTGACAGACTCAACAGTGTGGAGTTGATATACTAAAGGGAAATAGGCTGTTCACTTTGCAAAGGAATTTTCCCCAGACCTTAGTGAATGTGGTAAAATGCCACTTTGCGTACTACACCCAATTACATGTGAGTAAAAAGAAAGCATTTTTTAAATACATTTTTTATAAATAAAGCCATAATTATTTCTGTTTAACGTCTTTACTGCTTAAAGTGGTTGTAAATTATCACCTTGTAAAAAAACCCATTCAGTTTGAAATAGAAATTAAAGTTAACGTATGCTTTCAATTCCCTTCTAAAACAACGTTCATTTGGCAGTGAAACGATTACCGCCATAATTTCAATGATCCCCAAGCCTAACTCGGACCATACTTCTTGGTCTAACTATAGGCCAATATTCCTATTAAATCTAGACATCAAGCTCTTAGCCAAAATTCTTGCATTGCAACTTAACAACATAATTGGTAGCCTTATACAGAAGGACCAAGTTGGTTTTATTCCCGACCGGCAGGCAAGTGGTAACGTTAGACGTGTGATCCTTCTACAACATTTAGCTCGCAAGCAACAGATCTCCCTACACCTAGTGTCCCTTGATATGAAAAAAGCTTTTGATACCGTGTCTTGGTCTTACCTTCATTATGAATGGGGTTTGGCCCTCACTTTCTCCGGTGGGTCACAGCCCTTTGCGATAGACCCCAAGCTTACATTAGATATTCCGGCTTCTGGTCAGATATGTTCCCAATTGCCCGTGGAACTAGGCAAGGCTGCCCCCTCTCCCCATTAATTTTTGCCCTCATCTTAGAACCGATGGCCCCCAGATATTAAAGGCATTGAGGTAGTCTCCTGCCATGACCAGTTATGCTTATTTGCTTATGATGCCCTTATGTTTGTCACCTCACCCTGTATTACATTACCTAATTTAATATTTACTTTAGATCGTTTGACACTATATCGGGTCTTGAAGTCAACCAATTGAAGTTCATGGCGCTTAACGCTTCCCTACCATCGACTGAGGTCTCACATCTACGGGAAACCTTTTCCTTTCAATGGACAACATAGTCTCTCCCTTACCTTGGTGTCAAACTTACTGGAGACCCAACCCCTTTGTACCGAACAAATTATCTCCCCTTGCCATCTCATTTGTCAGCCCTTATGGCAGCTTGGCAACCCATATGTGTCTCTTGGCTAGGTTGTTTAACTGCAGTGAAGATGTCCTTACTACCTAAGATACTCTTATCTCTTTTGGGTCTTACCCATAGTGGTGTCCTCCTATTTTTTTCATATAATTCAAAGCCGAATACATAAATACATATGGAGACCCATTAAACCCAGAGTATCTTCCTCCATACTAATGCGCCACAGATTACACACTGGATTGGGAGTCCCTTGTTTTTACAAATACTATTAGGTGGCTCAACTGGCCCAGATTGCCCTATAATATGCTACTATGGAGGTCCTGCTGTGGGTGAGCCTCAAAGCTATAGACCTTGATCATCCTACGGTTGATAATTTGTTCTGGTTACAACACACATTGCTTGCAGCTATGGGATAGGCTCAAAGGTCCTTTTAAGCTACATTCTCCACTACCATTTATTATCCTTCCTAGGCCACCGCTATTCCTCCCGACTCACATAAACCCTGATGCTTTCACAATTTGGAAGCATCTAGGTTTGACAAGGCTAACCACTCTGGTCACTTCCTCTTCCCTAAAAACCTTTCCAATTCTGCAGGAGCAATTCCAGATCCCTAATGGGGAAATTATTTGCTATCTGCAAATATCCAATTTTTTTGCTCCATATCTGCATGCCTCCACGTCACCATCTAATATGACACTGTATGAAGGCATCTGTAACTCTGATCACCACACTCCGTGTATCATCTCAAAATTATATACCCACCTCACAACTATGTCCTCCCACCTCCCCACCTATACTACCCATTGTACCAAAGATCTTAACATTCCTCTAGAGTGGGAGATTGAGATGACATTTGGGCTAAAACATGCTTGCTGTTGAGACCAACTACAAGGTGCTCCTGTGCTAGTATCTGGACCCAGCAAGAAATGCTAAATACTTTTTGACCTACTCTCCCATGTGCTTTTGAGGTTGAAGAGAAAGGGGCACATATGTGCATATCTGGTGGACATGTCTGATCGTGGAGTAATTCTGGGCTGAAATCTTCAGAATATTGTCCACCTTGCTAAGCAGGCAGACCATCCCCGACCCAGCTTTCACCTTCCTAAACAGCTGTCCATCTGACCTTACAAAGGCCCAATCGAAACTTACAATATATATCATCACAGATTCTAAACAGACTAGAAATCTTCAACTCTCCGCTCTGTAGAGAATAAAAATAGGATCACCCAAGCTATAATCCACAGTAAGATTAAAGAGACCATCTGAGATAAGATCCCACAGCATCTGAAAATTTGACAATCATGGGTGGATCATTTCCTCCCTCCACATTTCGATCCCAGGCTCCTGGAACCTTAGGGTTGTGAAACCAATTTCCTACCCCAGTTAATCCTCTGCCCTGATGCGGAGCAGATGGCCTCTCCCCTCTCCCCCCTTGCCACCTCACTTTGCTATTCTTCTTCTTACCCTTTTTCTTCTCCTGATGACCTGATATGCATTTTTCTCTCTGCTTACTGTTTCCTTTAGATCTCCATCATCTCTTTCTTCAGATTTTACTTGAGACATGTGGTCAGGACCTTATGTGGTACTCCTCTGAGGCCCTCTCCACGGTCCTTACTTTCCCTTGTAATCTATTGCATTATAACTACCTGTGCCACGTGCATTAGGTGGGAGTTTATTCCCCCCTACATTTACTTTCTACTAATGATGTAATATTACCATTTAATTACTATTTACCATTGCATTCTACGTATTATTTAGTTAACTGTACTGTGTTCATGTACGAAGACACCTGTTAATTGTACTGCTTAGTCTTTGTCTCTTATGCAATGTTTGTTATTACCTACTTTCAATAAAAAAATATTGAACAAGAAATAGAAATGAAAGGCAAAACATTTGTGTATGGATAAAAAATAAAACATTATGAATACCTTTTTTTCCCATTTTTTTTAAGAGCTCACATTCCCTCTGTTCTCAGCTGCATAAGAGCTGGGGGGAGGAGAAGCAGCAGTACACTGATCTTCCCAATGACTGGCTGTGTGGGGGGCGTGTCAGGACAGGTCTGATCATTGGGGAAGATAAGGCTGTGCTCCCAGAATAGTTAGAGAACTAACTATGTGTTCTCCTGCTTAGTGTGGCCAGTTTTTAATAGGAAAGCAGAGGGACTGACAGGAACACCAGGTATTTCACACAAGGGAAGCAATACAAAGAGAACAGGATAATTTTTCATACAGGAAGCTAGCACAGCAGGCACCTTTCAGGAATATGAAATGTTAGGGTAACAAACGCTTTAATGCTACTGTTACTGCATATTTCCTTACATCCTATTTAAACAAGATGTTTTCCGTGTTTTGTTTCTTTTGGTAAACACTATCTAACACTGTCTATGATTTATTTGTCAACGTATTGACATAAACTGTACTTTAACTTGTATAAATCAATGTTTTCCAACCTTTGCTTGACCATGTGTTATATTCCCTTGTCAAAATGCCACGTGAACAAACAAATGATTATCAAAAAACGATTTGACGGTAGAGAGAAATAATAATTGGTTAACCTCAACAGGAGTCTGTTTTTTAAGTGTTACATAGATAAAAACAGAATTAAAAAAGTAAATAGGATGTTTAGCCATTTCTGTTTTTATAGTATGTTCAAAGTGCACCTGTGCTTTACCAATGCTAAGCAAAGTAACGGGTTCACTTAGTTGTGTTCCCCAATGCTTTGATACTTCCATTTAATCAACTACTGGCCCATTTGTCTGCCAGAGCAAAGTTGTTAGAAAAAGCTAGCTGCTTAATCCGCAGTACCCCATAATGAGAGGAAGGGGAAAGAGCCACATTCTTTCAACCATGCATTAAAGTACTATTTACTTCACTTCATTCTGGTGGAAAAATTGAATAGTGGGGGATTATACAGTAGATTATCATATGCATACATAGGTATGAGCTGAAAAAAAAAAGAGAACACAAATGGAAGTTGCCCTCAACCTACAGGGGCCAACCAAGAGATTTACAAACAATGGATCTTGGATTGTAAGGCTAGAAAGTATTCTGTAGTGTCACATTATAACATTCTAGGAAGCAGCTTGTTTGGAGAAACGAGTTGCATTCTTTTAGATTATATCATCAATTTATATTTTCAAATTTGCTCTAAATTGAATGAAATATTTAACACTAATCTGTTTTTTGTGAACCTAAATCAACACTATCATGCATTATTAGAATATATTATAATGTGCGTATAGTATGATTAAATCTATAGTCTCATTATTGTGCTGTGCAACACGTGTGTTATCACAATGTTCAGCAACACATTAAATTGTGAATGGCACCCTGACATATGCATTGAAGTCAACTTACTAAAGGGAATTTACACTTTGAAAGGGAATTTTCCCTTAGTAAATGTGAAAAAAAATCTGCTGCAAAGAATACCTAATCACATACAGGGAAATTTCTGTTATACTGTATGTTTTTTACTATCCACAATACAATAATACTGTAGATTTAAGCAGCCCAATTACATAATTTTTGTAACACGGTGGTTGCTTCAGTTTTATACAATGAACAAAATGGCAAAATGTTTACCTTTATCCACATTTTAATTTCAGTATCACATGTACAGCCTTAAAATGGCGATGTAACAATTAACAATAGTTGCCACAAGTCTGAGCACTACTTATTTTGACTGGTCCATGTAGGGATTACTGGAAATAAGTATCTCTGGAATATTACCTCGCATTGGTTAATACTCCAGTATAACTTTTTTGCATATGTTTTCCAGAGAGAATTTCCTTAAAGTCTCCCTACCTTTATTTTCTAGTGAGGTCACTTTTGGGACACTTAAAATTTTTGAGCAATGTCAGAGTGACTCTGTTTCAAAGACAGGCTTAGTCTCCTCCCATTGGCATATAATGCAACGAACACAGGTTCTAAACCTTTAATCCTTTGTTAGTAGCTGTACCTCCATAAGAGTGTTCAGGGAATATACCTTAATGTAGCGTCACCTATAGCAGTCCCTGTTCCTGTAAGCCAAGTAAGCCTTGCCTACTGATACATGGCTGCTTCCAGGAATGCCATGTTAACTGGCCAGGAGGTACAGGAGGATAAAGAAAGGAAGAACAAAAGAGTTCCTATAGTGCCAGGAATGCTGTTGTCTGCAGGGGATGGCTGGGACAAGTGTCTCGCAGGAACGTAGTCAGCAGGATGTTCAGACCATTGACTCAGTTCAGGCATAAGATGAGACATGGTCAGCAAACAGGCAAAGAATTGGCCCAGGTAACAGGCAGAAATGTGGTCAATAAACAGGCCAGGGTTAGTACATGCTGTGGCTGCGATACTTTTATTTACAGCTATGGCAGGAAATATACCCCCCTTGTACTCCTGCTGATCGGGGTCATATACAATACAATTCCTTCTCACTGCCTGTGAAATGCTCTCTGAAGAACGAACTGAAAATGGATGGCTCTTTAGAGAGCATTGTACACGTGAGCATGTCTTTATGGTAACACTGTGACTGCTATGGTGGTGATATGGGACACTGTACCTACTGTAACAGTGATCAGGGGCATCGTAACTAGTGTGGTTGTGATCAGTAACACTCTAACTGGCGTGGCAGTAATCAGGAACACTGTAACTGATGTGGCAGTGATCAGGGACACTGTAAGGCCCCTTTCACGGGGCTGGGTTGGTTCGTCTGCCGGGTTCCTGCGGCAACAAACTGTGAATTTTTGCTGCTGGAATGACTGGCTTAAATTATCAGCAGCAGTTGCTCAGCCCATTTAAACTAATGGCAGGCTGGCAGCGGCTGCTGCTGTTTGCATGTAGCTACACACAAAGTGGTTAGCTGTGGTTTGGGACACATGTACAAGTCTGGATACAGCTGACACTGTACTACTCTAGGAAGGTGATCAGGGATTTTTTTTTTACACTGTGATTGCTTGTTACAGTGATTATCACTGTAACAACAATGGCTTTCATTCATGACTCGTTCATTGTGATGCTGTGATTGGTCACAGATATCGCAAGGTACAGGGGCTTATATGATTGGCCATGTACACCATGTGATCACTGAGACCAATTATAGCATCACAATAGTGAACAATGAATCATGAATGACTGCCATTCATGACAATTATTTACTTGGTGAGCATGTGATCACTGTGATTGGTCACAATGATCAAATGGTACCTGGGACGATCACAGCACCCCAGTATGGATCATTTAGTCACAGATCATGTAGCTGCATGCATCAGGGGGCGTGCAGGAGGTGCATGCCTGGGGGGACATAATATGATGTCCTCCCGGGATAGGAAATCTTCCGCCCTGCTGCAATTTTACTATAGGCCAGTAATTGGCCATTAATTGTGATCTGATCTTCATTTAAGTCACAACAATAGACACAATGCGCTTAAGCTCACAACACAAAAACATTTCTAATTTCTTGTGTCCTTATTAAACAACGCCAATAAACATTCACAGTGCTGGAGGAAAAATAAGTGAACCCTTAGTCAATAGCTTGTCAAACCTCCTTTGTCAGCAATGACTTTAAGCAAGTGCTTTTGATAGCTCTGGATCAGACCTGCCCAACATTCAAGAGGAATTTTTGACCATTCCTCTTCACAAAACTAATTCAGGTCTTGAGGTCACTAGGGATGAGCTCAATGTTCGGGTCAAACATAAGTTCGACTCGAACATTGGGTGTTCACCCGTTCACTGAACAGCGAACATTATGGGGCATTTGCGTCAAATTCGAGTGCCGCGGAATGCCCCATAATGCACTGTGAGATCACAGTGCATTGCTATATTGCTGTATGTTGTATGATTAAAAATATTTTTAAATAAAGATTATATGAATAAAAATAAATGTAATTTTTCTGTGGTAATGTTATTGTCATGGATATGCAGTAGTGTTTGTCTGTCAGCTTACCTTCCTTCCCATGTGTTCATCTTAGAGGCCTGAGCCCTTTCACCTGGCTTCCTTTATAATCTCCTCCCAGCCAGACTCCACCCCAGGCCCTATCACAGAACACTATATTAACCTGTGCACTGCAAGCCTGCTTTGCTGATCAACGTGTTTGTTAGGCATTGTGTGTTTGGGTTCCTGCCTGCGGTGTGCTACGTCTGTCTCTCTGTTACGTTATTGGCTTGTCCCCGACTATCCCTGTCTGCTCGTGACCCTTGACCTTCGGCTCGTTCTTCGTTATCCTTGTCTGCTTGTGGCCCCTGACCTTCAGCTTGTTATTCGGTTCTCTCTATCGTGTGCTGCTGCTTCCCCTCTTTTCCCCTTATCCTACGGGGCGTGAGCTAGGAAACTCCAGGGGCCGCGACCTGGTCCCAGCCTGCAGCGTAACATCCTCACCACTAGAGGCCCTGGAGAAGACCAGCTGGGTCTTAGACTCCGCGCCCTGGGGAATCTTGGCTCTCGCTTCCGTTGGGATCCCGGTTGTGCTCCTCTGGTCCCGCTTTCCACAACCACCCAGTTTCCTATCCGCAGAAGCCAGCCATAGGGTTCACTCCTGTCCCCCTACGGTGTGCATCTGTCACCTGGCCACAGGTGACCCTGACAGTTTGATCAGCCATGAACCCGGCTGACATCCCGTTACCCGTGGATGATCCATTGCAGGGCATAGTTTGCAGACTTGAAACCCAGGAATCGAATCAGACTCAGGTGATGCGATTCCTCCAGGATCTGGCTTCTCGCTTCGAGCAGCTTCAGGCCTCCTTGGGAACCCTGAATCCGCAACCTCAAATACAACCAGCGGCTGCACCTATTGCACCAGTCGCAGCCACACACTCACTACAACTGCCAGCTCCGTCCCGTTTCTCTGGGGACTCCAAGGCTTGCAGGGGGTTCCTTAGCCAATGCACGATTCATTTTGAGCTCCAGCCCCAAAACTTCCTGTCTGATAGGGCTAAGGTAGCTCCAGGGGCCGCGACCTTGTCCCAGCCTGCAGCGTAACATCCTCACCACTAGAGGCCCTGGAGAAGACCAGCTGGGTCTTAGACTCCGCGCCCTGGGGAATCTTGGCTCTCGCTTCCGTTGGGATCCCGGTTGTGCTCCTCTGGTCCCGATTTCCACAACCACCCAGTTTCCTATCCGCAGAAGCCAGCCATAGGGTTCACTACCTCGCGGTGCACTCCTGTCCCCCTACGGTGTGCATCTGTCACCTGGCCACAGGTGACCCTGACAGTTATAAACATGGGAAAGATGCGCTACTTTACAGGCATACTAAGGACACCCCCCCAGGCACAATATATAAAGGAATATTTCATTTTTATTGTTTCACTTTAAGCATTATTAAAATCACTGCTCCAGAAAAAACTACAGTTTTTAAAACTTTTTTTTGCATTGATATATGTCCCCTGGGGCAGGACCAGGGTCCCCAAACACTTTTTATGGCAATAACTTGCATATAAGCCTTCAAAATTATCACTTTTTATTTTTCACATTCGTGTCCCATAGACTTTAACGGTGTTCGCACAAATTTTTTGCCTGAACTGGTATTCGGCTCATCCCTAGAGGTCATTCCACAGCATCTCTATGTGGTTAAGGTCTGGGCTCTGATTGGGCCCTTCCAAAAGGTGCATTTTCTTTTTCAAAGCCAATCTGTTGGGAATGTACTTTGATAGAAGATAGATAGATAGATAGATATTTTGGCAGTGCCAGGCTCTGCCACTGGGCAAATGGGTGGAAAAAGGACACATGGCTTGCATGTGTGCGGGACTCTGAAGTATTCATTTTGAGCAGAGAAAACTTTTTACAGCTTTATCGGGATTTTGGAATTCCCAGATTGGGCTCTGTAGTTTGGAGATTTCAAAGTGCCTTGCTTAAGAAGAAATCTCCAATCCATTGTCCAGGTTTTGTTAACCACTTGCCGACCGCCGCACGTCGAATTACGTTGACAGATTTAGACGAGGAGAGTCAGAATGGGGAGATGCCTGTTCTGCCTAGCAACATGACAGGGATCTATGGCTTACTGTCATCGGGAGCAGTGATGTCTGTCATGTTGTAGTGAGCCTACCCCCCCTACAGTTAGAACACATCAAGGAAACACATTTAACCCCTTGATCGCCCCCCTAGTGTTTAACCCCTTCACTGCAAGTGTCATTTATACAGTATTCAGTGGCTATTTGTAGCTCTGATTGCTGTATAAATGGTCCCAAAATAGTGTCAAAAGTTTGCGATCTGTTGCAGACACGATAAAAATCGCAGATCACCGTCATTACTAGTAAAAAAATAATAATAATAAAAATGCCATACATCTATCCCCTATTTTGCGCAAACCAATCAATATACACTTATTGCAATTTTTGTTTTACCAAAAATATGTAGAAGAATACATATCGGCCTAAACTGTGGAAGAAATTTGTTTTTTTCTAATATTTTTTGCGGATATTTATTATAGCAAAAAGTAAAAAAAACATTGCTTTTTTTCAAAATTGTCTGTCTTTTTTTGTTTATAGCACAAAAAATCAAAAACACAGAGGTGATCAAATACCACCAAAAGAAAGCTCTAATTGTGGGGAAAAAAATTCCGTCAATTTTGTTTGGCTACAACGTCGCATGATCATGCAATTGTGAGCTAAATCAACGCAGTGCCGATTTACAGAAAATGCTTTGGTCAGGAAGGGGTAAATCCTTCCGGGGCTGAAGTGGTTAAAGACCAGCAGGGTGTGTGTGCAGGAGCACACTGCCTTTTAGAAAGAAGGACTGAGAATAGTTCAGGGCTCCAGCCAGGAGGTAGATGTGCTCACATTTTGAAGACAGGGATTCAACTTAGGAGACAGGTATAAGCCAGGTGTGCGCTAGCTGTGTGCATTAAGGAGGAGCTGTGTGCATTGGCAGGCTTAAAGCTATATGCATTGAAAAGCTCATTGTCTAAGGGACCTATTACTAAGAGCAGAGGTACAGCTGAAGTGAGAGCCAGGTGGCTTGGTATTTTGTTACCTGTTTATGCTGTGTGCAACCGAAAACCCTGTGTGGGCAAGTTTGTGGACTTTAATCTGTTTTAATAAAAGTGGGCGACCAGGCCATTCGAGCACAGTTTAATCTGGCATGTACTTGAAAAAAAACATAGTTGAGCTAACCAACTCCTAAGTCACAATATATATATATCTATTTCTATATATATAAAATGTATACACACATATATGCATGTATACTGTATATAAGAAGAACAATTTTTAAGGATGGCCTTCTATATATTTAAATATATAGAATATACGGTATATATGCTTTTTTTGTTTTTTATTCGCTAGGACTGTGATCTCCGACATCTTGTAATATATTGCAAGATCACTGGCACAACTCTTTTATCCTCACAGTGCAGCTGTACAAATTTTCTTCCCTTCTCTATCCTGAAAACTTTTTACTTGGTATACAGCCATGATGTGAGGCAGTCAGGTTTGCAGAATAATAAATGGACACCTCAGTGAGTTGAGAATTCACTTGCAGCCCTGCTGTGTAAAACTTTACCTGAAGGTCTTTTAGATATGGTTATTTACATTAATCTTCTAGACAACATTACCGTAAAGTAACCCTACCTATTATTTGTCCTATAGTGAATTTAGAAATATAGTTGCAACATATTTATGTGTATGTTTGACTTGATACTTGCTGTAAGCTATTGGTGACTGATCCTGATTGCTATAGAGACATACAGTACATCACAAAAAGTGATCCTATTTTGCATGCGGCAGTGTTGATTCACATTGGACAAGCCACCTGATGCACATGAAATATTTACTTATTAAGCCGTAAATCAGCTCTAAATTCAAATCTGGGCACATGCGGATCAGCTCACAGCCATAGTTTGTACTCTGTGCAAAAACAAATTCTAACCCCAGTGTAATTAGAAGTTGAAGTCTTGAAAATAAATGCCTCAGGCTTTCTTTTGCATTTCTGCATTAGTCAGGAAGATGAAAAAAGTATGTTTATTTTTACTTTACTTTTAATGAAGCCTTAAAGGACCTATTTTTGTTAAATACAGTTATACAGGTATAGAACAAGATAGGTGAACTACCTAATCAGACAACAAGAAAAAAATAGCTATCACCCAAGTCTGCTTTTTTCTTTTGAACGTTTTATATCCTACAACTGTTTTGCTCTTTTAACAGCAACAAACGCTTTTTATGTATGCAAGGTTTTAGGCAGTATTTTAACTAGCACTCATGTCTGCAATTTTCTTTTGAATGTTTTATAACCTACAAAAGTCTGTTCTGTTAAGAGCAACAAAAGCTTCTTCCATATGCAGTGTTTTAGGCACAGTTAACCAGATATGCAGCAATTTTTGGCACTTAAAAGACAGGTTACTGTACCTAAAGATTAAAGTAGACCTCTTCTAACCCCCAACCATACACATACTTACCCTTTATCTCCTCTAATTGTTTTTATTTACAAAAAGTAACATAAAAACCCTCTGTTATATATTCTTCTGTTGTATTCATATTCCTCCATGTCCCTCTGATGTGGTTCCTTCGCTCTTACCCCATTTCATCATTTATCATCACCTTCAACATCTCAAGATACTGAGTGAGATACTTGGAAATATACTTTGGCTTCTGAAGCCCTATACACACGCTCCGTTTTCACGGCGGTAAAAAGTCTGCCGTGAAAACTGAGGGGAAAGCCGAGAACCCGGCAGGAAAACTACCATGGAGCTTTGGCAGGGAATCCCGGCCGTGTGTATGCTCCATGGGCACTGCCTCGCAGTGTTTCCCATAGAGTATTAGTTAATCCGGCAGAAAAAAAAACGTTGGGATTCCCGACGGTAAAATAGAGAGCAGGTTCTCTATTTTCCCCCCTGGGATTCCCGGCAGTTTTCCCTGCGAGGGAGCATACACACGCCCGGTTTTCACGGCAAAAAGCTCTCCCAGTAGTTTTCTTGCCGGGAAAACCGGCCGTGTGTACAGGGCTTTAAGCTCCTTGCCTACCCTCATCTTGTCCCAATGTAAAAGATAAACCAATACTGACACTTACATACTGAGACTGAAATGGCAAGTGAACCAACCAGACATTGGGCCTTCTTATCAATAAGACAAAAAAAGGAAAGTTTTGTTAGATAAGCAGAGAACAACTGACCACATGTCCTCTCTATAGAAATCAAAATTCCCTATTTTTTTCTATCCTAATAAAATCCATAGAATACTTTAAGTACAGAAATGTTATAGATAAATTATTCAATAATTTTTCAGCAATTGTTGTAGGTTTGCAATGCAATGAGAAATGCAGCAGCAATATATAGATATATATCAATATAGATATACAGTATATACACAGTATATAAAAAAACAAACAGAAATGTTACATAGACTGATAAATGAATAATATTGAGGACTGCAAATGTGTATAATTTATATATAGTTACATAGTTACATCGTAGGCGAGGTTGTAAAAAGACCATCAAGTCCAACCTATGTGTGTGATTTTATGTCAGTATTACATTGTATATCCCTGTATGTTGTGGTCGTTTAGTTGCTTATCTAATAGTTTTTTTGAAATTATTGATGCTCCCCACTGAAATCACTGCCTGTGGAAGAGAATTCCACATCCTAACCACTCTTACAGTAAAGAACCCTCTACGCAGTTTAAGGTTAAACTGCTTTTTTTCAAATTTTAATGAATGGCGACATGTCTTATTAAATTTGCTTTTGCTGAAAGGTTTTATCCCTATTGTGGGGTCACCAGTACAGTATTTGTACATTGAAATCATATCCCCTCTCAAGCGTCTCCTCTCCAGAGAGAACAAGTTCAGTGCTTGTAACCTTTCCTCATAACTAAGGTCCTCCAGTCCCTTTATTCATTTTGTTGCCCTTCTCTGGACTCTCTCCAGTTCCAGCACATCCTTCCTGTGAACTGGTGCCCAGAACTGGACAGCATACTCTATGTGCGGCCCGACCAGAGTCTTGTAGAGTGGGAGAATTATCGTTTTATCTCTGGAGTTAATCCCCTTTTTAATGCATGGCAATATTCTGTTTGCTTTTCTTACAGCAGCTTGGCATTGCATGCCATTGCTGAGCCTGTCATCTACTGTGACCCCCAGGTCCTTTTCCATCCTAGATTCCCCCAGTATATACAGTATATATTAAAAACATGTAAAACTTTTTAGAACATGTGTAAATGCACTTATATCATACTCTTAAAAAAAGTAGCACAGTGTGAATCTATAGTAATAATTAGGCATTCCTTTTGATTTGGGTCAACCATAAGTTTGACCCACATCTAAGCTGTTCACAGTTTGTTAAATGGGTGAACTAAAGGGCCACATTTGGATAGTTTTCCTGCCCCAACCTCAGGCTGCTATAGGCAGAAGTCATTCTTTTGTGGCTGAATTTTTATTGCCAGTAAATAACTGCTTCTGGCTGCCCACTTGCCATTTTGTTTCAAATTGTAAAAAAGCTAGCAGGCATCATAGGTGAAGTCATTGACCAAATATGGTCAGCACCATATTTGGTCAATAAAGTCAGGCAGTATCCCCAGTAGGTTTGTTGACCTTCAGCTGCCAGTTGAGAGCTGTAATTGTGGTAAAAGTCCAGAGGAGAAGGGTCATTGGTGCAGGTCATCAAGTTTGTGTCATCAGGTCAACTCATGCTGTTCATTATGATTGACAGTAGATATATACCACTTGACAACATGATTGACATTGAATTTACATCAAGGGATGCATTTTTTTAAATACTTTTACTATTATATCTGTATGTTTGTAAAAAAAAAATCCTGTGAATGAGCAAGGAGGTATACTATTTCCCTTATAATGAATCGCATGGGGTAAAGATTCCAAAGAAACAAGGTGCCTTGTGAAAGGGGCCCTCCAAATGGTGAGAACATGTGACCTGGTATGGTAGAGGAGGGAAGGTGCATGCTTGCTGCCTAGTCTATTATTGACCAATAATAGCCTGGATAAGCATCTGGCATTCATTTTTTTGGGGATATCATTTTTTTTATTCTTTGTGTGGGGTCCTTAATATTAATCCATACCAAACCCCTATCAGGGATATAGGTCTAGTATAGAATTTTAGGAGATCCAATTTGTTTTTTGTTTGCTTTTTTAATAGGCCCTCCCTCCTGAACATACCAGGTCACACAGTCTCAACATTGGGGGTACCCTGTCAGATGGCCCCCCTAGCAAGATCATTTATCCCCTTGATGATAATAACAAGAGCCACATCCCCACGTCCCTGGCCAGTGGATGTGGGAGATCTGCAGGGGCACTTATCAGAATCCCAAAGCCCCATTTAGGATAGAGTCCCCAGAAATCCAGCCCCTCTCATATTAATGACTAAGGGGTACATAGTACATAGAACAACTTGTAACTCATTCCCCAAAAAATTTACAAATTAAATAAACCCCAGACACTGAAGAAAAAGTATTTCATAAAAAAAAGTTCCACAATATAAATCCAACATTAATCACTTTATTCAGTGATGTAGATCCATTGTGAATCATGATGAGCAATGCTCAATGACCAGCCAACATGAACACTATGGCCAGTGACACAGTGTCCCACTCACATTGCAATCCAGTTGCAAATAGCAGCCAGAGATGCTGACTGAGATCATTGACCACATACAATTATAACTACAGTATGTGGTCAATGGCATCACCCGAGTTCTCCAGGCCACTTTGCTACATGCAAAACCAGGGGCTGGGAAACTCAAATGTCATTTAGCAGTTCTTACAATTGTACACGTTACCGAAATATGTATAGATCTTTTAAACAATATACTTTTTTTTATTATTGTTGTAACTGTTAATTAATTTGTTGCAGTGATCAAACTGTGCATTTGTAATATTGTTTTATTCATTTCAAGAATTTTATTAGGATTTTTTTTTTAAAATTCCAAGTTTACAACAAAAATGTCGATATGGTAAATAAATCAAAGTCTCCATTTTTAAGAGAGTGGACAACTTATTGCAAATATTCAACAGTGTCAAGATAGTATTGTCTCTGGGTAGCATGTTTCAGATGGTCTGTTCGGTGTCTGATGACGGTTCTTGAGCAGAATGTGAGTTATCAACACGTAGCGACTCTTTAAAGTCGAGCAGGCATGCCCACGTGTGTGTAAATTTCGAGGGATCCTCGTGTGCCACACTGATATACTCCTCCATCTCCGCTGTCTGACAAATGCGGTTTTACCATTCTTCATGTTTTGGGGGGTTGTAATATTGTTTTATTAGATAAAGAAGTTGATTTACTAAAATTGGAGAACATAAAATCTGGTGCAACTGTGCATGTTAGCCAATCCGCTTATAACCTCTGCTTGTTCAATTAAGCTTTGACAAAAAAAAAATTAAAGCTGGTTGGTTTCTCTGCAGAACTGCACCAGATTTTGCACTCTCCAGTATTAGTATTTCGACCCCAAGGTTTGACAATGTGTATGTTATCCAGCAACATTTAATATTATGGTAACTAATTATATGCCTCTATCTGCATGTTTTAGAATGTATCCATTTGCTTGGAGTGATTTTGAACTCTGTGACCATTTAGTTTATGGCACGGGTAATAATATCTGCATCATTTAATTCCAGTCTCTGCAGTCCTAAGTTTGATGTGATTATTTCATTACGAACATATGGATTGATACTTATCCTTTGGAGCATGTGAATTAGATGGTTTAATGAAACACAGCTGGATCTTTAATGGCTGGCCCTAGCATTAACTGTACTGCATCCAATGGAATTGTACTTGCTGTATCTTATATTGGAAAGCAAAAATGCCAACAGAAGAAGTCTTATATACTTTGGATGAGAACTGTAAAGACTTGAGTAGTTTAATACTACTTTGCTTCTGGTAACCATAGGTAATTTTTTTATCTAATCTACCAATCCTAATTTAAACTTTAGTAAAGAAGTAGTGAGACTTATAAGCTTTTGGACACATAGGATAGATTGTTGTATAACATAAAGAGTGTAGGATAGGATCATAATGTTTCTGACTGTCCAATGCTTGAACATGCTCTGCTTTGTTACACATTTGCTTTTTATAACCTTTGATTACATGATATTTCTTTCTTTTCTATACAATCTGTATATGTTCAGCATTAGCAGGAGTATCATTCCTCTGTAAATGTATGTTGCTATCCTGTACACTTCATGTTGCACAATACAACATGGGAATTGTATGCCTGGCCATACACAGAAAGAAGTTCAGTTGGTTCATCAGGAAATTTGCTACATGGGTGGCTCTCTTGGCACTCTCCTGGCCATCATAGTTTATCAAATGAGCCTATGTGAAAATGTCAGCCAAACAGCACCTGCGTCAAATCAGATGCAAACACTGCTCAAGTATTTTGACAGGCAGCGGCACTGGCAGTCATATTACAAAAGCCTCACTGTGAGATTTGTTCATCAACGTTGTTTAACATAGACAGAGAGCACTGCTAGATGTTTTTTTTTTGTTTATCCCGCGAACTGAACAAAAAAAAAAAAAACAATGAGTGTATTAAGCTTAATGCCGCGTACGCACGATCGTTTTTAATGCCATTTTCAAAAACAACGTTTTTCTCGACGTGATTTTTCTTGTTTCCTCTCAAGCCTGTCTTGCATACACACGTTTATTAAAAAAACGCTTGAGCAAAGCGCAGTGACGTACAACACGTACGACGGCACTATAAAGGGGAAGTTCCGTTCGAATGGCGCCACCCTTCATGTTAGTAAAGTTTGTTGAGTGACGATTCCCGCTTTTCAGCCTCGTGCTTTTCAGTCCGTTACAGCATGACGAATGTGCTATCTCCATTACAAACGCTAGTTTTACCAGAACGAGCGCTCCCGTCTCATACTTGATTCTGAGCATGCGCATTTTTTTCCCCTTGTAAAAGCATACACACTACCGTTTTTCACGTCGTTAAAAAAAAACGACGTGAAAAATTACGTGAAAAAATAGAGCAGGTTCTCATTTTTTTTAGGCCATTTTTCACGTCGTTAAAAATGCTCTGGAGCCTACACACAATCGTTTTTAATGCCCAATTTAAAAAATTGCATTTTTAACGTCGTGAAAAACGGTTGTGTGTATGCGGCATAAGTCTTGCTATTTATTTACTACTTTTTGCAAATAGTTATTTTTTTACCATCTGTAAAGTGGTTTGGCAAGTTCTGTTGGTTCCTTTTCCTATAGAGTCAAATCCAATCACAAGTACCCAGGTAACCATTGTCAGCTATATAGTTTTATTTAAAAACAGCAGTGTCATGATCTGGTATCTGATTCAAATAGTAAAAAGAAGGAGCTAGGCAACTAATAATCACATATACACATAACTCATAGTTAAAGGTTAACTGAGAGATAAACATAAATCTTCATGTGACCTGACCCCCCTCACCTTCCAAACATTTGTCTAAAATGCAATGTCATCTCCAATCCAGGCCTACACCTGGTCAGGCTTCTGCAGCTTACCTGTGGCCAGTCATATTTTGAAGTTTCATAGAGCCAGAGGTCTGTGAACTACTGTGAATGCACAGAAATCACTATTAGGAATGAATGGGCTGTCCGTCTATCTGCTCAGCAATTTAATAAGCATATTGACAGTAGTCTGTATATCTGCAGACACCCATGCATGCACTGTAGTTTACAATTTGAAAGCTTCATGTAGACTTCAAAAGCACTCTGCCTGTTTTGGGTCTGCTGTTGTAGATTTGGTTTAGTCAAAGGAAGAGAGGGGGTTATATAGTGGGGGATCAATTTATGCTTTCAGATATCCTTAAAAGGAGGGAAGTAGATGAGAACAGGGTTTCTTTTACCAAAATGACTTTAATGGACCAGTGCTTAGGGCACTAAGGGTTCTCGGGGGTAGCACGAAAAATAAAGATTTACAAATTATAACTACTTTTATTTTGTTTCTCTTTTCTGTCTACCACTGGACATTTGTGACTAGAGGTTAAGGGGTGCAGAGCATATTTAAAGGTGCCAGAAGATCCCGAATGGTTCAGAAAATGTAAATCTCTTCTTTTACATTGTTTTATTGTCTCTATGGTTAAATAGTTTGCGTAAGGAGCTTCCAATAGGGCATTCTAGTTCTTGCTTGCTAGCCAGTTATATAAAACAAATGTATAAGAGGGCATCAACATTCATGTGAACCACGGGCAGCTAAATGTCCGAATATTTCCTTGGTCAGAAAGCAGAGTAAATTCATAGTACATAGGTAAACAGTATATATAAGGAACTAACAACAAGTATAGATTATGTGTATATGACAATTAACACCACCCTAATTCTTACAAAAGTGCTAAGTTCGATAAATATCTGACCCTTCGTATATATAAACCATATAACACAGCTGCTGTACACTCTAAGTGGATTCACTTCACTTAAAAAATTAATAATACATATATATATATATATATATATATATATATATAGAGCAGCACTACTATAGTGATAACTCTAATACCACAATTCAAATCGTACGTAATCACATTATCATACATCATAAAAGTCCTTATTGTAAACAAAATTCTTGATTGCTGTGATTTTCTCTGATATTCTTTCACCACCGTGCTTTTCTTTAACTGCTTTAGCACCGGAAGATCTGGCTGCCCAATGACCGGGTCATTTTTTGCGATATGGCACTGCTTCGCTTTAACTGAAAATTGCGCGTCGTGCGCAATTTTTTTTCCCACAAATAGAGCTTTCTTTTGGTGGTATTTGATCACCTCTGCGGTTTTTATTTTTTGTGCTCTAAACAAAAAAAAGAGCAACAATTTAGAAAAAAACACAATGGGGTTGATTTACTAAAGGCAGATAGGCTGTGCACTTTGCAAAGTGCAGTTGTACCCTGCAAGTGCAGTTTCTCCAGAGCTTAGTAAATAAGCAGAAGATCTGCTGACTTCTATCATCCAATCATGTGCAAGCAAAAATGCTGTTTTTTTTATTTTCCTTGCACATGATTGGGTATTCTTTGCAAAGTGAAGCTTTACCTCATTTACTAAGCTCTGGAGCAACTGCACCTGCAGAGTGCAACTGCACTTTGCAAAGTGCACAGCATATTTGCCTTTAGTAAATCAACCACAATATCTTCTACTTTTTGCTATAGTAAATATCCCATAAAAAAAAAAAAAAAAATCCCCAGTTTAGGCCAATATGAATTCTTATACATATTTTGGGTAAAAAAAAATCACAATAAGCGTATATTGATTGGTTTGTGCAAAAGTTATAGCGTCTATGGGAATGGCAAACTATGGGAAAGATTTATGGCATTTACATGGCGTTTTTATTTTGTTTTATATTTTTTACTAGTAATGGTGGTGATCTGCGATTTTTTGTGGTATTGCGACATTGCAGCGGACAGGTCGGACACTTTTGACACATTTTTGGGACCATTGACATTTACAGAGTGATCAGTGCTATAAATATGTAAATGTCACTGGCAGGGAAGGGGTTAACACTAGGGGACGATCAAGGGGTTAACTGTGTTCCCTGTTGTATGTTCTAACTGTGGGGGGATGGGGACTGACTATAGGAGATGACAGATCATGTTTTCTACTTTGTAGAAAGACACAATCTGTCCTTCTCTCCTCAGACAGCATGAGGATTTGTGTGTTTACATACACAAATCTGCGTGCTCCTGCTCGTGCACACGATCACGCCCGCCGGACACACGCATCGGGTTCTCTGCTGTGCAGGGGGCGCCCGCCTCCAGCGGCACTCGCACGTTCTCTGGTGGCTCTCCTATATATATATATATATATATATATATATATATATATAGGATTTCACCCAGGAGAGCCATTCTGCCACAGTATATCTGTGTGAGCCGGTCCGGAACCGGTAAAACACCTAATAATGTACGCACCTCTACCAGCTATTTTACCTGCTCACCTCAAGAATAAGTCAGGCAGACTCAACCATAACTTTTTATTTTTGCCTCCTCAATGATCGCCCTTTTGCAGTTTCAGCTACTCCCAATATGATTCACATGGATAGAGGGTTGATCTCTCATACAAAAAGCCTCTCTCCTTAGACTCTCCTCCACTCCTAGGTTCTCGTTTCAAGTGTCATGTAATCAAAAATACAGGAAATACAGTGCTCTCTGTTTACAAATTTATTAAAACCCCCGCTTAAAAGAGGACACTTACAAGATAAAAAACAAACACTCACATGTGTATAATATAAGAGCGTTCGCTCGCTAACCGTCGTGGCTGCGTGACGTCACAGGCTCGGTTCCTCCCCTCTGCACGTGTATCGACCTCTGATTGGTCTTCCTCAGCATATTTAAACAAGGTGTGGTATTAGAGTTATCACTATAGTAGCGCTGCACTATATATATATATATATATATATATATATATATATATATAAATGTGTGTGTATATATATATGTAGCGATACCTTCAACTAAGAAGGCCGCAAGTTTAGTTTGGGCCCTGAAAACAGCTCTGCCAACCTCCGGCAATGTACTCGACCCCCTACTGGCACAGTTAGGATTGACTGCAATATATATATATTCTTATACTGTATGAGTAAACCCAGACACCAAGACAATAATGAAAAAGGGTATCAAATTTACTTAGGCTTTTGATAAGAAAGGTTAACAGTGATAAAAGTTCACAGATAATAAAGTGCAGAGCCCTGCAGCAATAACACACTATGCATTTAAAATGAACAGTAAAGGTGCGCCGTGTGGGCGACCGTTAACTAGGCGCCCTGTGGCGCAGTGACTAAATGAACTAACTAGCTGGCCAGGCCTGGCTCAGATATCTACAACTCATTCTATAGGGGATGATGGTTTTCTTCACCGGCAAGTCTTTAAAGGTGGTGCACATTAACAGAATACCATTTGTAATCCAATGGGAAGGTAGAGATGAAATAAACACTTTGCTATGTGAACTCTGAGTTCAGCTCTGATAAGGTTCTTCAGTGAGAGTATCAGAAATAACTTGTGGGCCACGGCAGTCTATAGGCACAGTAGCAACAACAGTATATGGTCTGGGCATACGCCCTCTCACCCATCCGGACGCGGTCCCAGTCTGGGAACTTCCACCGACTGTGTCACACACACACACACAGTGTCTGCAGCGATCGGGTCCCCGATCCAACCAAGGCTGTAGGTAAGCGACGTCAGATGCCACCCAGGCTCGCAGTGGGGTGGAAGGCTCTTTGGTGTTGCGCAAGGCCTCAGGCTTCAGGCCCTGCACTCCGGCACATTTGCACAGGAGGATCAGTCACTGAAGTCTCGTGTCCCAAAGAGGCCGAGCCCAGCCTCGCCTCCTCCTTTTATAACCCCTCCCATGAGTCTCTGTGGTGGAAACATTGCCGAATGGGGTTCTGGGTAATGTAGTCTCTCTCCTCTGCTTTCACTTCCAGTAATGTCTCTTCTCTACTTCCTCCCGACTCACCTCTCACCTGGAACTTCTTGTCTCTCTGCATTAAAGGGGAACACCCCGCTACATATATATATATATATATATATATATATATAAACAAGTATAGATTGCAAGCCAGGATAGCACTTGAAAATTATGTCCCAGTTTTGTACCTCCCTGTCAAGAAATCCTTATAGAATCATTCAGAATAGGAGCTATTTTAGAAAACACATTTTAGAACAGTTACATATACGGCTTGAAGCTTGACAAATTATATTATTTAAAGTGATTGTAAAGTCTTGTTTTTTTCAATAAAAATAACAACCATGTCAAACTTACCTGCTCTGTTACAGTTGATTTGCACAGAGCAGCCCAGATCCTTCTCCTCTCGGGTCCCTCTTTGGTGCTCCAACCCCTCCCACCTTTCAAGTGCCCCCACAGAAAGAAGCTTGCAGTGGGGGCACCCAAGCCGAGTCACAGCTCCCCGTGTCCATTCAAACACAGAACTGTGGCCCGGCCCCGCCCCCTCTCTCTTGATTTGTTTACTGACTTTGACAGCAGCGGGAGCCAATGATGCCACTGCTGTGTCTTAGTGAGGAGGGAGAATTTGGACGGCCGAGACATTGGTAGATAAACATCCACTGAACTGTCTGAATTTCAATCCATGTATGGCATGTTTAAGCTGTAATGGTATATTGAAATATTCCCTTGATTGCAGTTGGATCCCATTATTTTTTACTACTTAGATGAATCTGACAGAGAAGGGGCTAGGAGTACAGTCAAGGGGGAGAGCAAAAGTTGCTAGTGTGATAACAAATTCTGACCTTCCAAAGAATATTACAGTGGATAGATTCTGGAATTCTCAATCAACACAGTCAACTATGTCAGTAGATTCAGTAGCAATAGATATATTTCATCACTGGGAGTTGGAGTGGCCCAATGAAAAAAAACAAGTCGGTGCATGCATTGTATGTATTTTAAGGCATAATTTACAATTTTGACAGAAGTACGGTAAGTCATTAAACGTAGCTCCCCATATTGGCACAGGAAATTAAAACTTTATAAAGTTACAAGAATATATTCATTACTGCCATTCCTACTCCAAACACTTCAATTAACTCAACCAGATAGGAACACTTTCAAAGTTTGCATCTAATATGCAGTAAATGCTGATAAATTAAAATGATTAAATAAAAAAATTAAAAAATAAGACTCAATTCCTAGATCACAACAAGCTGCTCCAAAGGCTTTGGTGGTATGCTGCTGGTAATACTGTAATGGAAAAATAATTAGGATAATTTTTCAGTAGGGCTTATACCTGTACTGTGATTGTGATTTTCCTTATTGGTATAATTGAATAGCCTTAAATATCATATTGCTTTAATTAGATGCACTTCCTCTGAAATACAAGTTGAGATAGCTTAGGAACTGGCAAGTGATTTAGCCTAGCCATCCGTGAATATTCATTGTACAAAGAGCTGGATATTGTAAAGCATATGCACTATCTCGCCTGTAGCCTTGGTGATGGTTTTTGATTGGAAATATAATGGAGTACTATGGGAGATCTTCTATAAAATTCCAACTGAATGAATCTGTTTTTGACCTGTTGCTTTGAAATTTCTGTGACAATCATCTCTAAATGTTAGTGTTAAAGCTGATCTCCAGCTTTACTTTTACTAGAACTAGTTTGTTTGGGAAAATTATGCTCTGATTGAATATAAAGCTTCCTCTGATTGTCTGAGGAGATCCTCTGCCTCAACCAGTCAGAGGAAGCTTTGTATTTATTCAGAGAATATAAAACTGCCTATTAATTGCTTGGTGCCAACTCAGCCCAACTCAATGTTGTTCCAGTTTTTGAACGAGATGTTCACTTCCAATAGCCAGAACACAGTACTGTATACTGTATGTTGCTGAGGCTGCATACAGTTTATACAGCACACCCAGTGGGTGCACATATTAGTGTAGGAAATAGTTCATTTGGACCACCTTTGCCCAATCAAACTATTTAAAGTATATGGGAGAAAAAAAAACGTGCTTAAAATGACAAAAGTTATTGAAGCTACATGAACAGCCGATGTGTGTGATATCACAACAACGGCATAGTGTGATATCACAACAACGGCATAGTATAGAACAGAGTCGCGCTTAAATAACATATACAGCATAAAACATCTAATAGTGAACAGTTCTCCTTATTGGAAAAAGTGATGTAAAGAGCAGGGCGATAAGTAGACACACAGACCAGTGGGACGTTCCTAACATCGGGAGAGAGAGAGATTGTCTGCAGGACTACTGATCTTTGGTCGGATTGCAATCCAAATGCCCTGGCGGGGTAATCAGCCACAAGCGTTACTGGCCTTTCTAAAGGTCCAGTACATCTGGTAAGCGGGCATTTCTTATCATCGGTAGTGGTCTCATATGGTGTCCATTACACAGGGGATTGAAAGGGACTATATTGTGTCTGAAAGTCTACACACAGACTACTAATTCCAAGATTTTGGCACTGCTGTCTACTTATCACCCTGCTCTTCACATCACTTTTTCCAATAAGGAGGACTGTTCACTATTAGATGTTTTATGCTGTATATGTTATTTAAGCGTGACTCGGTTCTATACTAAACGATTTAAAGTGACAGTAAACCTGGAAATCAGATTTAAAGTGATTTTAAAGGCAGAAGTTTTTTATACATTAATGCATTCTATGCATTAAGATAAAAAACCTTCTGTGTGCAGCAGCCCCCCTCAGCCCCTCTAATAACTACTGGAGGCCCCTCTAGATCCAGAGATGTTGCAGGAGTGTCTTGGCTGCCCAGGACTCCCCTCCTCATTGGCTGAGACAACAGCGTGGCACCATTGGATCCCACTGCTGTCAATCAAAGTCAGTAATGAGGAAAGAAAGGGGGTAGGGCCAGGCCGCAGCTCTATGTCTAAATGGACACAGAGAGCTGTGGCTCGGGTGCCCCCATATCAAGCAGCTTGCAGTGGGGGCACTAAAAAGGAGGGAGGGGCCAGGAGCACCGAAGAGGGACCTGAGAAGAGGAGGATCCGAGCTGCTCTGTGCAAAACCACTACATAGAGTAGGTAAGCATAAAATGTTTGTTATTTATAACTAAAAAAACTAGACTTTACAATCACTTTAAGTTCTGTTCAGTCACCAAAAATGATATTTGTCATGATGCTTTATTAGGTTTGCAATAAACACTATGCTTAAAAGATAGAAAGTGGAAATAAATGTATTATTGGAGTATTTGACACATCATAAGCAAATAATATGGTGGACTTGCATTTGTTTATAACATGCAGGTGCATTTAAGAGCCAAAAGGTTAGTATTTTTCTGTTAAAGATAGTTTAATTCATTGAAGTCTATTACTACCACCCTGCCAAAGAGAGATCAGTAGAGTTCCAGCACTAACATTTACATACTGAGTGTGCAAACATTGTTAGAAAGGCCCACAATCATGACTATGTGCCACTATAGGTACAATTAAGTGCTGTGTTTAAAACACAGTTTTAATAACATGGCTGACATCTCCTGTAGTGAAGATGGAATGTACACCTTACGATTTATAATTCAAGTGTGCCGAAGTGACAAGGCAACCAGGCTATTCCTAAAAGAAAAAGTATTCTATAAGAAACTGTTGAACCAAGCCAAATATATTTATTTTACATACAGGTGTTTGCTATAATGATCAGGTTTACATTTTTTTTTTGGTGATAACACATTCTCCATTTTATTGCCCATTTCATGTTATGTCTGTAATTTTCTAGAAATTGTAAGCTATCCCCAGGTCTCCTGGAGCTCCCTTCCCTCACAGTATTTGTTTGCTTTTTTTAAACATACTTTTCCCTGACGTTCATAGACTAGTCTAGATGTAGAGTAGATGTGCAACCTGGACCCTCTTCCTTATCAGATCTTATCCAGAGAAGGTCATTCTTCAAAGATGCAAGGAGTAGGGCTGATGTGATGTTCTCTGCATCATTTTATGTAAATCCAGTCCACAGCAGTGAGACCTCCTTAGGGGGCAGGTCCATGACTGCCTGTAATCACAAAATATCCTTAGTCTATGGATTGAATGACGCTTGGCATTGTTCAGCCCTGGAGTCTGAGGACATATAGAGGCACAATGGAATTGCTGTAGGGGAGGGCTCCGGAGAGGATGTGAATTTCACACAGATGCTTTTATTTAAAACACCTGCAGATGAACTATTTAAAAAAAACAGAAAAAAAAAACAGAATTGAGTTTTAGGAACATACTTTTAGTTTGCGTTTATATGACCTGAAGTATGTACAACTATGAACTGTAGCCTACAATCTGATAACGATGATTTGTTTTTAAAGGATAATGGCACTTTTGACACATATTATCTCTTTACGTATATGTATCCAAAGACATTTAGCAACTTTTCAGTTAAAACCTTATACTTGTGTTTTTTCCTTACCTGTGCTAAGTAAGATGACATAACAGGCACAAAGCATATTGCTTTATTTATGATAACATTGTCATCAGTTTACACTGATCAAACACACCGCTCTGAGAGCAGCAATCTGTTTAGTCTGATGGGGTTAATTCATCAAACGGTTGAGTAGGTTTGCGTAGAATATGAAATGTTCACCTTATGTTTTCCAATGCCATTGCTAGCCCAGCCATCCCTAGTGCTTTTCTCTCACTTACCTTTTCCACAGGAGGTTTAAAATCTTGTCAGTTTATTTGAATTTTTAAAATGGTTTTCAGATTCCATCGCTTCCTGGAGATCATCTTTCAGCATTCATTTCCTGTAGGTCATCTCCCAGAACCCCTTACTTCCTTGTTGCATCACAGAAGAGGGCGTGATAGTGTGTGTTCACCACTCTGGACGGACCATACCTCCCCCATTACAATACCACCTTCCACTTTCTATACAATCTCTTTTTACAATCTCCTTTAGATCTCCCATTAGCTATGTAGTACAAGGGCCTGTTTGATTTGATACAAATTGATACAAATTGAATGGATTGGTCAGGTGGGTCATCCTATTCCACAGTTCTGGTAAATCTGAAGGAAATTGTACAGAGATTGTGCAATCAGATTGCATAGTATATGGCCACTAGGGATGAGCTTCGAGTTCAAGTCGAACTCATGTTCGACTCGAACATTGCCTGTTCGCCGAACAGCGAACAAATTGGGGTGTTCGCAGCAAATTCGAAAAGTCTATGGGAGAAATCTAAAGTGCTAATTATAAAGCCTAATATGCAAGTTATTGTCCTAAAAAGTGTTTGGGGACCCGGGTCCTGTCCAGGGGATATGTATCAATGCAAATTTTTTTTTTTTAAAACTGCCGTTTTTTCGGGAGCAGTGATTTTAATAATGCTTAAAGTGAAACAATAAAAGTGAAATATTCCTTAAAATTTCGTACCTGGGGGGTGTGTATGATATGCATGTAAAGTGGCGCATGTTTCCCGTGCTTAGAACTGTCCCTGCACAAAGTGTCATTTTTGAAGGAAAAAAAGTAATTTAAAACTCACTCGCGGCTATTAATGAATTGTCGGCTCCCGGCAATACATACAAAAGTCATTGATAAAAAAACAAAACAAAAGCGTGGGGGTTCCCCCAAATTCAATTACCAGGCCCTTTAGGTCTGGAATGGATATTAAGGGGAACCCCGCCGCAAATTTAAAAAAAAAAAGGCGTGGGGTTCCCCCTAAATATCCCTTGAGATCTGGCATGGATTTTAAGGGGAACTACACCCCAAATAAAAAAAAATGGCGTGGAGTCCCCCCAAAAATTCATACCAGACCCTTATCCGAGCACGTAACCTGGCCGGCCGCAGGGGAAGAGGGGAGGATGAGAGAGCGCCCCCCCTCCCTCCTGAACTGTACCAGGCCACATGCCCTCAACATGGGGAGGATGTCCCCATGTTGATAGGGACAAGGGCCTCATCCCCACAACCCTTGCCCGGTGGTTGTGGGGGTCTGTGGGCGGGGGGCTTATCGGAATCTGGAAGACCCCTTTAACAAAGGGGACCCCCAGATCCCGCCCCCCCCTATGTGAATTGGTAAGGGGTACATTGTACCCCTACCATTTCACGAAGAAAGCGTAAAAAAATGTAAAAAAAACACACAAACACCTTGAAAAAGTCCTTTATTAAAAAAAAAAAACATTCCAGCGATGAAATCCAGTGTCCCGCGGCGATCCCGATGTCCAGCGCCGTCCGTCATTGGTTTTGCCTGAGCGGACCTGATGGGGAACTTCCTCCTCAGTGTTTTAAATGTATAGACCCGCCCCTTCTAAAGTTCCCCATCAGGTCCGCTCAGCGGACCAGATGCGGAACATGAGAAGGGGTGGGTCTATACATGTATTACCAAAGTGAGAGAAGTTCCCCATCAGGTCCGCCCCCTCGGTATGTCGGACCCGCCTACGTCATTGGCTTGAGCGGGGAACTTCCTTCACTGTGTAATTTAAATTTACACAGTGAAGGAAGTTTCCCGCTCAGGCCAATGACATAGGCGGGGTCCGACATACCGAGGGGGCGGACCTGATGGGGAACTTCGTTCACTGCGTAATACATGTATAGAGTCTATAGACCCCTTCACTGCTATAGACTCTATACATGTATTACGCAGTGAAGGAAGTTCCCCATCAGGTCCGCCCCCTCGGTATGTCGGACCCCGCCTACAGTGAAGGAAGTTCCCCGCTCAAGCCAATGACGTAGGCGGGTCCGACATACCGAGGGGGCGGACCTGATGGGGAACTTCTCTCACTTTGGTAATACATGTATCGACCCGCCCCTTCTCATGTTCCGCATCTGGTCCGCTGAGCGGACCTGATGGGGAACTTTAGAAGGGGCGGGTCTATACATTTAAAACACTGAGGAGGAAGTTCCCCATCAGGTCCGCTCAGGCAAAACCAATGACGGACAGCGCTGGACATCGGGATCGCCCCGGGACACTGGATTTCATCGCTGGAATGTTTTTTTTTTTTTTAATAAAGGACTTTTTCAAGGTGTTTGTGTGTTTTTTTTTTTCATTTTTTTACGCATTCTTCGTGAAATGGTAGGGGTATAATGTACCCCTTACCAATTCACATAGGGGGGGCGGGATATGGGGGTCCCCTTTGTTAAAGGGGTCTTCCAGATTCCGATAAGCCCCCCGCCCGCAGACCCCCGCAACCACCGGGCAAGGGTTGTGGGGATGAGGCCCTTGTCCCCATCAACATGGGGACATCCTCCCCATGTTGAGGGCATGTGGCCTGGTACAGTTCAGGATGGAGGGGGGACGCTCTCTCGTCCCCCCTCTTCCCCTGCGGCCGGCCAGGTTACGTGCTCGGCTAAGGGTCTGGTATGGATTTTTGGGGGGACTCCACGCCATTTTTTTTAAAATTTGGGGTGGAGTTCCCCTTAAAATCCATGCCAGATCTCAAGGGCCTGGTATGGATATTTAGGGGGAACCCCATGCCATTTTTTTTTAAATTTGTGGCGGGGTTCCCCTTAATATCCATTCCAGACCTAAAGGGCCTGGTAATTGAATTTGGGGGAACCCCCACGCTTTTTTTTTTTTATCAATGACTTTTCTATGTATTGATAAAAGCCGACAATTCATTAATAGCCGCGAGTGAGTTTTAAATGACTTTTTTTCCTTCAAAAATGACACTTTGTGCAGGGACAGTTCTAAGCACGGGAAACATGCGCCACTTTACATGCATATCATACACACCCCCCAGGTACGAAGTTTAAAGGAATATTTCACTTTTATTTTTTCATTTTAAGCATTATTAAAATCACCGCTCCCGTAAAAACGTCTATTTTTTAAACCTTTTTTTGCATTGATACATGTCCCCTGGGGCAGGACCCAGGTCCCCAAACACTTTTTAGGACAATAACTTGCATATTAGCCTTTATAATTAGCACTTTAGATTTCGAACGTTCGAGTCCATTGTATTTAATAGGGTTCTAAAGTTCGCGCAAACATTCTGTCTGTTCGCAGGTTCTGGTGCGAACCGAACAGGGGGGTGTTCGGCTCATCCCTGATGGTCACCCTTAAACAAGTACCTAGGAGGTAGTGGATGGAAACACTAAGTTGTCAGACCTAGTTCACATCTCCAACTAGTGAAAACTCCCATTTCTGTATGCGTTTTTTGGGTGTTTTGGGGCGTTTTTTTACTCATCATGGCATGGAGCAAGGTGAGTTACCACAGTTCTTGGTGTATTTGCTGCACTTCGGGAGCCTTTAACATGTAATGACAACACAAGCACAATGCAAATTTGCAGCATTTCTGAAATGTATGGCAAAGTGCACGTTTTTTGTGCGGCTTGCCATGCATTTGGAAACACGTAGATGTCAATGAAGCCTCATTGTTTCTCATTCTCTAATTTCACTTTCAGGACCCATTCCCACTAGAGTAGTGGGAGCGCATGTTTTTTGGAAAATTTTTCCAGTGACACACATAGGGCAACCTGTTGATTTCAGTGGAAAATTAGCTCATGGGACTTTTTGGTGTGGTGCGAGTAGCATGTTTTTTACTGCGTGTTTTGCTCACCAATTTTTTTATGTGCCAAAATGTGTGTTTGCTTCTGTGTTTGGTGTGCCATTAAAAGTTTAACTAGGTAATTTTAGGTGAATAAATGTGGCCAAACACTATACAATATGATCTCTGTATAATGTCCTTTAGATATACCAAAATCATATAATAGGAGGACACATCATCTATCCAATTGCGCTGTATCCAATCAGGCAGGCCCTTGCACTACATCAGGGGCTGCATGTGACCCCAGGGAGTGGGGATGAGCTTTGAGTTCGAGTCGAACCTATGTTCGACTCGAACATCGTCTGTTCGGCCATTCGCCGAATTTCGAACATTATGGGCCGTTTGCGTCACGCTCCATAATTCACTGCGGCATCGCAGTGCATTGCTGGCTTATAATTGGCCAAGCATGCACTATAACCCGCATGCTTGGCCAATCACAGCGCCGTAAGTACAGAGAGCCGTAATTGGCCAAAGCCAGGGTGGCTTTGGCCAATCATGGCTCAGAGGAGTAGGTACACGCCCCACACTATATGAGGCCGCCGGCCTTGAGTAGTGTGTTGCGTCGTTGGTTAAAAGACAGAGAGAGAGACAGTGTAATTTGATTTCAGTTAGATAGAGCAGGCAGGCGAGTCAGTTAGCTGCAGTTACAGTGTGTAGAGGATATATACCTGTATGCTTCCTAGGTGTTGTATATATATTTACACACTGTATTCAGTTTAGCTAGATCCGTCTGTTATTCTCTCTACTGACAGGCAGGCAGGTGATTGTGCTAGCTGCAGTATTTTCACTTAGTGTACTGTGTCCTTTGCATAGTGTGCACCTAAAGCTTACCTCAATACAATTGCTGGTGTTCTGATACAAATACAGGCAGGGAGCTGCAGTATTTTGCTTTAGTGTCCTTTGCACAGTGTGCACCTAAAGCTTACCTCAATACAATTGCTGGTGTTCTGATACAAATACAGGCAGGGAGCTGCAGTATTTTGCTTTAGTGTCCTTTGCACAGTGTGCACCTAAAGCTTACCTCAATACAATTGCTGGTGTTCTGATACAAATACAGGCAGGGAGCTGCAGTGTTTTGCTTTGGTGTCCTTTGCACAGTGTACACCTAAAGCTCACCTCAATACAATTGCTGGTGTTCTGATACAAATACAGTGTCAGGAAAGGTTCCATCTGCTGGTGATATTTATTATTTGTCTTGCAGTACTGTGGTCCACCAGAAGGTGTCTCCTGGCAGTTTGGAACTGTCAGGAGAACCTTTCCCTGCTGGTGTTGTATTATCCTTTGGATGCAGTACTGGTCTCCACCAGCGGATGGATCCTGGCAGTGTGGAGCGAACTGCCCTTCCTTCGCTCAGCTGTGACCTGAAGCTAATCACAGCCTTCCTATAAATACCCGGCAAGTACTAACACTCCTTGCATTGGTATCTCTCTCCCTGACCTAGGACCTGTGACCCTGACTTTTATCCCTGAATCCTGCCTAACCTGATCCGACCTGATCCCTGCATCCTGCCTGACCTGATCCGAACTGAACCCTACCTTGAGCCCATCCTGTATCCGCCCCTCCTGTCTCCTGTTTACCACAGATACCTGTCCTCCTGTTCCCTGGGTGCTTATCCCTGCTCTACAGCCTATCCATCCGTCCCCTCCCTGTTCCTGTTGTCTCCCATCTGCTGACATTCCCTTGTGTATGACCTCGGCCTGGCTTTTTACTACGATTCCGGTATCTCCCATATTTGTATATATATTGTTTATAGTCACTGTTTATTGTTAGATTTATTGCACTGTGTTCTATTGGAGGTGGTTGTATGTTGTTCATCTATTACAATAAATTGTTATATTTTCACCTACACCCGTTTGGTCTCCTCTATGCAGTCCCACAGTCTGGTCTATTAGCCTTCTCTGACAGTATACCAGGGCCATCCCTGATCAGATGTGACTTCATTGAGGAACCATCTTGTGTATGTTCTGCTGATATGGATCACAATGAGATCCTTTACTATTCTCTGCTTGCGGCAGAGGATGGCGAATATTGTCGCCAGGTTTTAGAGGGATGGACTAGTGACCAGCTAATGAAAACAATCCGATCAGCTAATTTCTTGGTGGATCAGGGTTACATGCAGCCTGAGGATGTTCTGCCGTTAACCCGGTTATGTGTAGAACCAGTACTGTCATTTGTTCCCGAAGGAAGTGGTGACTTCTCTCCCCCTTTCAATGGTGATCAAGTTGAATCCCTAGTTTGGTTATTAGAGGATGATCCAGCTTCTTTTGATGAGCATTATTTCCCCTGTTCCCAGCAGGTGTTATCCGATTGTGTTAGTTCTGTGCAGTCTCTGATTGGAAAGGGTGTGTGCGAACCAGTTTTTGTTCAACCTGTGCTGCAGGCAAGGTCAGATCTCCTCCTGAATTCAGCCAAGCCACAACATTCCAGCCCTGCCATTATTCGCCTGCCTTCCCAAGAATGTATCTGCCCATCGCCTATGGCAACCCCAGCTACAGCCCAGTTTGCTCAGCCCCCCGCCAAATATTACTACCCAGTCTCTACCTGTTGCACCTACCCTGCCTTCAATCCACCTGCTTCTTCTCTTCCACCTATAGCAAATCCACAAGAACCTCCTCCAGCCACTATCCCTGTATCTCTGCCACATTCCAGTCCTTCCTCTTATTCAATTCCATCCTTTGCATACATCTCCCCTGTTATTTACAAATATGCAGTGGCTAAGCCTAAAAAGAAGCAGAAGTACTTTCCGACCCACACAATTCTACCAGCAACCCAACCTGCCTCCACACCCACCAACCTGCTCCAGCCTGCATTCATGCCAGTTGAACCTGACTTTCCTTCTAAATCTGCCAACCCTATGCCTGTTACCCAATCTGATGTCCCAGTGCCCTTTATCCAGTCTGACGTTCCTGTATCGGTCTGCCAGCCTGAAGTTCCTGTGCCAGTTTACCAGCCTGAAGTTCCTGTGCCAGTTTGCCAGCCTGAGGTTCCTGTGCCTTTTGCCCAGCCTGAAGTTCCTTTGCCAGTTTGCCAGCCTGAAGTTCCTGTGCCGGTCTGCCAGCCTGAAGTTCCTGTGCTGGTCTGCCGGCCTGAGGTTCCTGTGCCAGTTCGCCAGCCTGAGGTTCCTGTCCCGGTCTGCCAGCCTGAGGTTACTGTGCCAGTCTGCCAGCCTGAGGTTCCTGTGCCGGTCTGCCAGCCTGAGGTTCCTGTGCCGGTCTGCCAGCCTGAGGTTCCTGTGCCGGTCTGCCAGCCTGAGGTTCCTGTGCCGGTCTGCCAGCCTGAGGTTCCTTTGCCAGTCTGCCAGTCTGAGGTTCCTGTGCCAGTCTGCCAGCCTGAAGTTCCTGTGCCAGTCTGCCGGCCTGAGGTTCCTGTACCAGCCTGCCAGCCTGAAGTTCCTGTACCAGCCTGAAGTTCCTGTGCCAGCCTGCCAGCCTGAAGTTCCTGTGCCAGCCTGCCAGCCTGAAGTTCCTGTGCCAGCCTGCCAGCCTGAAGTTCCTGTGCCAGCCTGACAGCCTGAAGTTCCTGTGCCAGCCTGAAGTTCCCGTACCAGCCTGCCAGACTGAAGTTCCCGTACCAGTCTGCCAGCCTGAAGCTCCTGTACCAGCCTGCCAGCCTGAAGTCCCTGTACCAGCCTGCCAGCCTGAAGTCCCTGTGCCAGCCTGCCAGCCTGAAGTCCCTGTGCCAGCCTGCCAGCCTGAAGTCCCTGTGCCAGCCTGCCAGCCTGAGGTTCATGTACCAGTTTGCCGGCCTGAGGTTCCTGTACCAGTTTGCCGGCCTGAGGTTCCTGTGCCGGTCTGCCAGCCTGAAGTTCCCGTGCCAGCCTTCCAACCAGAAGTCCTGATACCAGTGTCTCCATCGGAAGATTCAGTGCCCGTGTCCTTGCCTTAAGATCCGGTGCCCGTTTCCCGGCTTAAGGTTGTGGTGCCCATTTCCCGGCCTGAGGTTGTGGTGCCCATTTCCTGGCTTGAGGTTGTGGTGCCTGCATCCCGGCTTGAGGTTGTGGTGCCCGCTTCCCGGCTTGAGGTTGTGGTGCCCGCTTCCCGGCTTGAGGTTGTGGTGCCCGTTTCCCAGCCTGAGGAGCCTGCTGCCAAGCCTGAGATGTTCCTGACTGCTGCCCTGCCTGGTGTGCCCCTGTCTGCTGCCCAGCTTGATGTGACTGTCTCCTGCCCGGATGTGCCTGCTTACCCGTTGGATGTGCCCACTGTTTGCCCGGATGTGACTTTGCCTATTGCCCAGCTTGTTGCCATGAACTTTCCCCAGCAACAGTTAATTGGAGCGTCCGGAGGCCTCTCCTTTGAGGGGGGGTACTGTCAGGAAAGGTTCCATCTGCTGGTGATATTTATTATTTGGCTTGCAGTACTGTGGTCCACCAGAAGGTGTCTCCTGGCAGTTTGGAACTGTCCGGAGATCCTTTCCCTGCTGGTGTTGTATTATCCTTTGGACGCAGTACTGGTCTCCACCAGCGGATGGATCCTGGCAGTGTGGAGCGAACTGCCCATCCTTCGCTCAGCTGTGACCTGAAGCTAATCACAGCCTTCCTATAAATACCAGGCAGGTACTAACACTCCTTGCCCTGGTATTTCTCTCCCTGACCTAGGACCTGTGACCCTGACTTTGATCCCTGCATCCTGCCTGACCCGATCCGACCTGATCCCTGCACCCTGCCTGACCCGATCTGACCTGATCCCTACCTTGAGCCCATCCTGTATCCGTCCCTCCTGTCTCCTGTTTACCACAGATACCTGTCCTCCTGTTCCCTGGGTGCTTATCCCTGCTCTGCAGCCTATCCATCCGTCCCCTCCCTGTTCCTGTTGTCTCCCATCTGCTGACATTCCCTTGTGTATGACCTCGGCCTGGCTTTTTACTACGATTCCGGTATCTCCCATATTTGTATATATATTGTTTATAGTCACTGTTTATTGTTTGATTTATTGCACTGTGTTCTATTGGAGGTGATTGTATGTTGTTCATCTATTACAATAAATTGTTATATTTTCACCTACACCCGTTTGGTCTCCTCTATGCAGTCACACAGTCTGGTCTATTAGCCTTCTCTGACATGCAGGCAGGGAGCTGCAGTATTTTGCTTTAGTGTCCTTTGCACAGTGTGCACCTAAAGCTTACCTCAATACAATTGCTGGTGTTGTGATACGAATACAGGCAGAGAGCTGCAGTATTTTCAGTTAGTGGTCCATATTGCCGGGACCACACACATTACATTAAAGCCGCAAGCAGTTTTAAATGATTTTTTTTCCTTCAGAACTGACATTTTGTTCAGGGACAGTTCTAAGCACGGGAAACATGTGCCACTTCACAGGCATACTATAGACACCGCCAAGGTACGATATTTAAAGGAATATTTCACTTTTTTTTTTCATTTTATGCATCATTAAAATCACTGCTCCCGAAAAAACGGCAGTTTTTAAAACTTCTTTTTGCATTGATACATGTCCCCTGGGGCAGGACCCGGGTCCCCAAACCCTTTTTAGGACAATAACTTTCATATTAGCCTTTAAAATTAGCCCTTGTGATTCCGAACGTTCGAGTCCATAGACTTTAACGGGGTTCGATCGTTCGCGTAAACTTTCGGTCCATTCGCAGGTTCTGGTGCGAACCGAACCGCTGGGTGTTCGGCTCATCCCTACCAGGGAGTTTAGAATGTTGCCTAAGCTCGTCACGCTGGGGAAACTAGGCAAATTCACGCGTGGAGAGATGCCGGGGATGCTGCAAATATATTTGATGGGTGAAGGGTGTTTGCTAATCAGGGTAGCTGGTAAACTCCTTCCTGTGTCTTACTGGTTTCTCTGTCCCAAATCTACATGTCAGCAAGTTATGAAGTTTTCTAACAAATACAGCAAGGGCTAAGGTAAGGCTTTGTTCTCAAAATCAAAAAAAGCTTGAATTTTTCTTCAACCAAGGTACATTAATGGTATATTGGTAAATAGGGGAGCTGGATTTTAGAAAAGAAAAAGTGAACTTAGCCTTTAATTTAACTACTGAAGTGAGTTTATGTTCACTTTAAATACCCAAACATGTACAGGGGAATAAAAAAATGACTTTCCTCGTGCAAGATTGGAATTCAATTTAGGTAAGCAGAGTTTCAATTTATTTATTGATTTAAGTTTAACTTCACTTTATTAAGTGAACATTCTCTACTCTTTTAGTAAATCAACCCCAACATCTTATTTGCCATAATCCATAGATAATGATTTCTATATTCCACTGCACTGCTGTAATCACTGTAGAAACATCTGCTAGAAGAAGTCAGACCCCTGTATAATTTTGACCTAACCCTGTCCCTTTCCCTATTCTCTATTATTACAGACAAGCACTTGTAGAGAGCAGACTGCTCATCTAAGTACTGTATACAGGATATACAGTACGATACAGAAATTTCCTGTTATTCTTGCAAGTGTCCTTGTAACTTCTTGTTAATTAACCACTTGCCCACCAGCCGCCGTCATTATACTGTGGCAGGTAGGCTTGTTCCCGCAAATCGCCGTAGGTATACATCGGCTCTTTTGATAGCTATAGCAAGAGCGCACTGCATGGCGGGGAAGCCGATGCGCGTGGACGGCGGCCGCAATGTCCGCTGCCCACCCGCGATCACTGCACAGAGAGCCAGAACAGGGATCTGTCAATGTAATCAAACAGATCCCCATTCTGACAGGGGAGTAGAGAGTGATCGTCTGTTCCTAGTGATCAGGGACAGTGATCTCTCTCCTCCTCCAGTCAGTAAATTCCTCCCACAGTTAGAAACACATCCCAGGGAACACATTTAACCCCTTGATCACCACTTGTGTGAACCCCTTCCCTGCCAGTGTCGTTTATACAGTAATCAGTGCATTTTTATAGTAATGATCGCTGTATGAATGTCAATGCTCCCAAAAAAGTGTCAAAAGTGTCCGATCTGTCTGCCGCAATGTCGCAGTCCCACTAAAAAACGCTGATCACCGCCAGTACTAGTAAAAAAAAAATAATAATAAAAATGCCATAAATCTATCCCCTATTTTGTAGATGCTATAACTTTTATGCAAACCAATCAATATTCTCTTATTGCGATTTTTTTTTTTTTTTTTTTTTATAAAAAAAAATGTAGAATACATATTGGCCTAAACTGATGAAGATTTATTTTTATTTTTTTTAAAATAGCAAAAAGTAAAAAAAAAATATATATATATTTTTAAATTGTCAGATTTTGTCGGTTATAGCGCAAAAAATAAAAACTGCAGAGGTGATCAAATACCACCAAAAGAAAGCTCTATTTGTTGGAAAAAAAAGGACATCAATTTTGTTTGGGTACAGTTTCGCAGGACCGCGCAATTTACAGTTAAACGATGCAGTGCTGTATCGCAAAAAATGACCTGGTCATTAAGGGGGAAAATCTTCCGGTCCTTTAGTGGTTAAACTGATATATCACACAATGTTATCTTCCTTCCAAGCTATCTTCTATAAACTCTAGTTTTGTAGTGGAAAATATGTTTGCAGTCCTGCCCTGGAGTGACAAGCATGGCTCCCTCCACAGATTGACAGTGGAGTGAGTAAGCGTAGACACCCAAGGACAGGATAGATGTTATTCACAGGATTAAAAGGTGTAAATGTAGGAAAAAGAACCTTAAATAAGGAAACTAATGCAGCCACAACATCTATAGACTGGTAGGCTGCATTATATAAAGTTTTTGGTTTAGGGTTTAAATATGTTTTATTATTTTTCCATGTTACCTGTTCTGGTCCAGGTATGCTGTTTTCTAGACTGTTCAATGCAGACCGAATAAATGTAAACAATGCTGTGTTAACGCTGGGTGTGCATCTGTGAATACAGGTCCTTAAGGTTGAGAAGAGGCAAGGGGAAAAGGCTATGTATGCAAAGCTAGCTTGTGTCTGAGGATACATTAAAGCTAATATGTTTTTAAATTATAGTTATCCTTCCTGTTTGCAACATAAAGGATAATTTCAAATGTTCAGGAGAGGAAACTTTCTGTTGGTCCCATAATCAGGGATAGACTTTTGTTCTTACTATTTCAGGACATATTATCACCTGGAACTTAGCACTTTACCTTTACCAAGGTAATTGGCTAGATGTTTGAATAATAATACTGGTCCACATCAGTCTTGAACCTGATAAGGCAAGAACAAGTCACCAGTGTATTTTTACACTTGTTTGGCAATCAGTAACAGTCATTTTCTTCACTGCTCTGTGTGTGTAGTTTGCTTGCACGATATTTGTCTTTGAGTATGAGTCTCAGGATACAGATTTGCTTGAATCAAATCTGTCCCTTTATAGTAATTTTCTGTGATTTAGCTTTGGAATCATGTAGATATTTTACCATGTTGTCTGCTGCACAGTTCATCATTCTTACTGTTCAGACGTTAAAATCAAACCATGTCCACCTTCCATAAGGCTTTCAGGCATAGACATAGAACACACAGCTTCCATCCATACTATAACCCTTGTTTATGGGAACAGAAACAGTCAGCAAAACACAGCTAATGCATCAAATAATCTGGCTTGACATATGCTATTTATAAGGATGCTAGGAAAATTGCAGTTTTTTTTTTTTTTTTATAGTAGCATATTTCTTAACTTACATTTTTACTTTGTTTAGAATTGAAGCTATAATCATATTGCTGTTTACAGCATATTTAACATTACAAATAATACCGTAATTCACTTGCCCCCTATAGTATTTGAATATGTGATTGAGGCAAACCTTTATTAAGAGACAAAAAAAACTGACTTTTGATATGGAGTTTACATGCAGTGATAGTAGCATGCTGTTTTGTCACATACCTGATGGTTTAGAGCCCGATATTGCAGAGGAAGGCCTCCCTTACGGCTCCTACTCGTGGCCCCTGGTAAGGTAACAGAAGGCACAGGAGTGAGGAGTGGTACGAGTGCCTGGCAGGATCAACAGAGAGGGAAGTAGTCCAAACGTCCAGGAGCTTCTCTGCAGGAACTGGGAGACAGGAACTGGAGAAGCTTGGCAGATTGGACTGGAACCAGGAACAAACAGGACAGCTCAGCAGACTGGAACAGCTTAGCAGACTGGACCAGAACCAGGAACGAACAGGAACAGCTCAGAAGACTGGAACAGTTAGCAGACTAGACTGGAACCAGGAACAAACAGGAACAGCTCAGCAGACTGGATTAGCTTAGCAGACTGGACCGGAACCAGGAACAAACAGGACAGCTCAGCAGACTGGAACAGCTTAGCAGACTGGACTGGAACTAGGAAGAACATGATAGCTCAGCAGACTGGAACAGTTTAGCAGACTGGACCGGAACCAGGAACAACAAGAGTAGTCAGACAGGCCGGGTCGGTTATCAGGCTGGCAGCAGAGGTACAAAGGTGCAGGCAGAAGGATAGTCACAACAGGCCAAGGATCAGGTGCTGGTGGAGAGCTGGAATGGTCACAGAAAAAACGGGTCTTTCACAGATATAGGTCACGGATCTGGTTTCAGGTACACAAACGCTGTAGAGCAGACAGCGGGGACTGTATGTGACAGGCAGGCTTAAATAGTCTGCCTGGCGCCAACAGAGGTGCGCGGTTTCACCCGCGATCAGGAACTGGAGAGTCTGAGGCGCCTGTTACTGGCAGGATCTTCATGACATGTTTACAAGAAATTTTTGTTGTTAAAAGTAGTTATTTTTTATTTGTTATAGTATTAGTAATACTATTAGTAGTAGTCATAGCAGTGATAGTAGAAGTAGTAGTAGTAGACAAATCAATAGTGTGCTGTAAACAAAGGACAGCCCCAAGAACAGTTGGTCAGTGGCAATTGAATGCTGCTCTTAGAGCATCCCAAAAGGACTGATTGCCTAATGAGCTATCATTCAGAATTAAAATACAGTTTCTTAAAATAGAACTTTGCCCTGAATTATACTTTCCACTTTAAGCACTCCTCCTCTTCTGTTTTTGGCACTATTTTTGTGGGGGAGCAGGTACCTCTTTTTTAACAGGTACCCACTCCTACTTCGGTCAGATCACCACGAAGACCAACCAGAAGTTCTCCCCTTCGAAACCTTCTGGGACATGTCACAGGTCCCAGAAATTTGCAGCATCAATTACAAAGTGCAGCAAGGCTTGTACAGTGTGCAGCCGACTGTGAAACCACAAGGAATCACAACTGGCTTCTCACAGTAAACATGCTGGTGCCAGGAACTCTAAGACCAGCAAAGAAGTGATTCAGGTGAGCACAACACTGGACTACTGGACAGGTGAGTGTCCTTTTATTAAAAGTCAGCAGCTACTGTATTTGTAGCTGCTGACTTTTAAATTTTACATGTCGAAGAACTGATTCAACTGACACTAACATTTCCCAATGTGGTTTTTCAGTTTTCTCAAATTACTTTTCCCACAGCATCTTCCAATGCAATACACCGTAGCTGCTCCCATCTTTTATAGTGAGGTAACTGGTGTAATCAAAAGCCCTTTATTAGCCTTTCTAAGCCTGCTGACCATAGTTCAAAGGCCATGCATTTTCTTATAGTTTAAAGAAATTCTCCTGGGCAAATATGCACATAACTTTTCCAGGACCACAAAACTTATACTCACAGAATTTGCTTTGCACCCATTGTAGCAACAAACCTGAACCCCTAATTAATATTATTATTTGTAGTAGTAGTAGAGGTAGTGGTAGTAGTAGTAGTAGCAAAATTAATATTAGTAATACTTTCATGGGCTAAAACATATCATTACTGATATAAAATCATTATTATTGTTGTTATTATTATTATTATTATTATTATTAATAAACTTAAACTTATTATTAAGCTCCAGAAAGTGTTACCCCCTTCATGACCAGGCTATTTTTTGCTATTTAGCATTGTGCCACTTTAACTGGTAATTGCGCGATCATGTAATGATGCACCCAAACAAATAACGATTTCTGTTGGCGGTACTTCATTACCACTGTTTTTTTTTTTTTCTTTTATTATTATTATTATTATATAAACAAAAAAGACCAAACATTTTTTTAAAAAACAATATTTTTTACTTTCTGCTATAAAACATATCCAATGAAAAAAAAAATCTTCATAAATGTAGGCCAAAATGTATTCTGCTACATGTCTTTGGTATTAAGAATCCCAATGGAAACTGACTAACTGCCACTGACATCACAGTGATCAGTGCTAATAGTATACACTGTCACTGTATTAGTTTTTTATCATGACACTGGCTGGAAAGGGGTTAACAGCTCGGGTAATGGTTACATTTGTGCCTAACAATGTGTACAGTGTGTACTGATTTTTGCTAAACATCACTTTATTTTTTATCCCTGCTTTGGGATAAGAAACAGAGAGATTGTTCCCTATGTACAGAGCCCTGTGTGGATTGTCAACACGGGGCTCTGGTCTATGATTAGACAAAGCATATCAGCAGGTCCTGGCCATGACACCACGCCATCACAGCCGGGATCATAGGGGGGGGCTGGAGGTGTGCATGGACGTGCCCTAAACTTGGAAACAGGCAACGTACCACAGTGCGGGTAGGCACTCCACACGTGGATAAATAGTGTACTGTGTATTTAACTTTAAGTCTGAAAATCAAGAACCATACTGAAAGCATACTAGACTACAATCAACAACAACTTCATCATGTCAAACAATCATTATTAGGGATGAGCTTTGTGTTCGAATCGAACATACGTTCGACTCGAACATCGGCTGTTCGATCGTTCGACGAAGATCGAACGATTTGGGCCGTTCGCGCCAAATTCGAGTGACGCGAACGGCCCACAATGCACTACGCCATCGCAGTGTCATCCAGGCGCTGTGATTGGCCAAGCATGCACTGTGACCCCGCATGCTTGGCCAATCACAGCGCCGGCAGCGAGGAGAGCAATGATTGGCCACAGGCAGGATGCCTGTGGCCAATTATTGCTGAGGGTGTTTAGTACACGCCCCACACTATAAAAGGCCGCCAGCACGGCGGCCTAGTGTAGTGTGTTCCGGAGCAGGGATAGAGCAGCATAGGCAGGGACAGTGACTTTTATTTCTTTCTTGCTTAACCTGGATTCCTTTAGTTTAGGGAAAGAGAAGGATAGGTAGGGAGAGTGTCAGTGTGTTTTGTGCTTGTGCTATAGTGTGCTTAAAAAAAACATTTTTTATAGGGACAGAAAACTGTAGGTAGGGAGAGTGTCAGTTTCTTTCACTGTGTAAGTCCTTGTTTCTAAGGACCTGGAAGGACAGTGAGTGAATTCTCCTTGTGCTATATTGTGCTTAAAAAAAACATTTTTTCTAGGGACAGAAAACTGTAGGTAGGGAGAGTGTCAGTTTCTTTCACTGTGCAAGTCCTTGTTTCCAGGGACCTGGAAGGACAGTGAGTGAATTCTCCTTGTGCTATATTGTGCTTAAAAAAAACATTTTTTCTAGGGACAGAAAACTGTAGGTAGGGAGAGTGTCAGTTTCTTTCACTGTGCAAGTCCTTGTTTCTAGGGACCTGGAAGGACAGTGAGTGAATTCTCCTTGTGCTATATTGTGCTTAAAAAAACATTTTTTCTAGGGACAGAAAACTGTAGGTAGGGAGAGTGTCAGTTTCTTTCACTGTGCAAGTCCTTGTTTCTAGGGACTGGGAAGGACAGTGAGTGAATTCTCCTTGTGCTATAGTGTGCTTAAAAAAAAACATTTTTTCTAGGGACAGAAAACTGTAGGTAGGGAGAGTGTCAGTTTCTTTCACTGTGCAAGTCCTTGTTTCTAGGGACCTGGAAGGACAGTGAGTGAATTCTCCTTGTGCTATATTGTGCTTAAAAAAAACATTTTTTCTAGGGACAGAAAACTGTAGGTAGGGAGAGTGTCAGTTTCTTTCACTGTGCAAGTCCTTGTTTCTAGGGACCTGGAAGGACAGTGAGTGAATTCTCCTTGTGCTATATTGTGCTTAAAAAAAACATTTTTTCTAGGGACAGAAAACTGTAGGTAGGGAGAGTGTCAGTTTCTTTCACTGTGCAAGTCCTTGTTTCTAGGGACCTGGAAGGACAGTGAGTGAATTCTCCTTGTGCTATATTGTGCTTAAAAAAAACATTTTTTCTAGGGACAGAAAACTGTAGGTAGGGAGAGTGTCAGTTTCTTTCACTGTGTAAGTCCTTGTTTCTAGGGACCTGGAAAGACAGTGATTGAATTCTCCTTGTGCTATATTGTGCTTAAAAAAAACATTTTTTCTAGGGACAGAAAACTGTAGGTAGGGAGAGTGTCAGTTTCTTTCACTGTGCAAGTCCTTGTTTCCAGGGACCTGGAAGGACAGTGAGTGAATTCTCCTTGTGCTATATTGTGCTTAAAAAAAACATTTTTTCTAGGGACAGAAAACTGTAGGTAGGGAGAGTGTCAGTTTCTTTCACTGTGTAAGTCCTTGTTTCTAGGGACCTGGAAGGACAGTGAGTGAATTCTCCTTGTGCTATATTGTGCTTAAAAAAAACATTTTTTCTAGGGACAGAAAACTGTAGGTAGGGAGAGTGTCAGTTTCTTTCACTGTGTAAGTCCTTGTTTCTAGGGACCTGGAAGGACAGTGAGTGAATTCTCCTTGTGCTATATTGTGCTTAAAAAAAACATTTTTTCTAGGGACAGAAAACTGTAGGTAGGGAGAGTGTCAGTTTCTTTCACTGTGCAAGTCCTTGTTTCTAGGGACCTGGAAGGACAGTGAGTGAATTCTCCTTGTGCTATATTGTGCTTAAAACAAACATTTTTTCTAGGGACAGAAAACTGTAGGTAGGGAGAGTGTCAGTTTCTTTCACTGTGCAAGTCCTTGTTTCTAGGGACCTGGAAGGACAGTGAGTGAATTCTCCTTGTGCTATATTGTGCTTAAAAAAAACATTTTTTCTAGGGACAGAAAACTGTAGGTAGGGAGAGTGTCAGTTTCTTTCACTGTGCAAGTCCTTGTTTCTAGGGACCTGGAAGGACAGTGAGTGAATTCTCCTTGTGCTATATTGTGCTTAAAAAAAACATTTTTTCTAGGGACAGAAAACTGTAGGTAGGGAGAGTGTCAGTTTCTTTCACTGTGCAAGTCCTTGTTTCTAGGGACCTGGAAGGACAGTGAGTGAATTCTCCTTGTGCTATATTGTGCTTAAAAAAAACATTTTTTCTAGGGACAGAAAACTGTAGGTAGGGAGAGTGTCAGTTTCTTTCACTGTGCAAGTCCTTGTTTCCAGGGACCTGGAAGGACAGTGAGTGAATTCTCCTTGTGCTATATTTTGCTTAAAAAAAACATTTTTTCTAGGGACAGAAAAGTGTAGGTAGGGAGAGTGTCAGTTTCTTTCACTGTGCAAGTCCTTGTTTCCAGGGACCTGGAAGGACAGTGAGTGAATTCTCCTTGTGCTATATTGTGCTTAAAAAAAACATTTTTTCTAGGGACAGAAAACTGTAGGTAGGGAGAGTGTCAGTTTCTTTCACTGTGTAAGTCCTTGTTTCTAGGGACCTGGAAGGACAGTGAGTGAATTCTCCTTGTGCTATATTGTGCTTAAAAAAAACATTTTTTCTAGGGACAGAAAACTGTAGGTAGGGAGAGTGTCAGTTTCTTTCACTGTGCAAGTCCTTGTTTCCAGGGACCTGGAAGGACAGTGAGTGAATTCTCCTTGTGCTATATTGTGCTTAAAAAAAACATTTTTTCTAGGGACAGAAAACTGTAGGTAGGGAGAGTGTCAGTTTCTTTCACTGTGCAAGTCCTTGTTTCTAGGGACTGGGAAGGACAGTGAGTGAATTCTCCTTGTGCTATAGTGTGCTTAAAAAAAACATTTTTTCTAGGGACAGAAAACTGTAGGTAGGGAGAGTGTCAGTTTCTTTCACTGTGCAAGTCCTTGTTTCTAGGGACCTGGAAGGACAGTGAGTGAATTCTCCTTGTGCTATATTGTGCTTAAAAAAACATTTTTTCTAGGGACAGAAAACTGTAGGTAGGGAGAGTGTCAGTTTCTTTCACTGTGCAAGTCCTTGTTTCTAGGGACCTGGAAGGACAGTGAGTGAATTCTCCTTGTGCTATATTGTGCTTAAAAAAAACATTTTTTCTAGGGACAGAAAACTGTAGGTAGGGAGAGTGTCAGTTTCTTTCACTGTGCAAGTCCTTGTTTCAAGGGACAGAGAAGGACACCTGAAGGTAGCCCTTATTGCTTTTTTCCCATCTCCCTGCAGGCCATCTATTAGAATGTCTGGAAGGCAAACAAGGAGAGGCAGACAGTCAGGAGGCAATAAAAGAGGGCAAGCAGGCTCTGTGTCTGGGGGCAACAGTGCTGGTCGTGGACGCGGTGCATTGTCATCAGCACATGGCCATGGGACACGCTTGTCCTTCTTTTCCGCAGCTGGACATGTTGAGCCACATCATGCCGAAGACTTGGTAGAGTGGATGACCAAGCCCTCCTCCTCCTCCTCATCCTCTCTCACCCAGGCTCAGGGTACTGGCAAAGCAGCTGCCAAAGCGTCCTCTTCCCTGGTATCAATGTCAGACTCATCATCAGTCACTCCTTCCCTAGACCCACCATGTCCTCCTCCTGAGGAGTCCCCCGAACTGTTTGAGCACAGTGTTGGGTACATGCTCCAAGAGGATGCCCAGCGTTTCGAAGGGTCTGATGATGAAACCCAGCTACAGGAAGGCAGTAGGGTGAGAGCAGACAGAGGGGATGCTCAAGAAGGACACCAATCTGGCAGTCATGTTCCAGCAGCTGCAGCATACTGCCAGATTGGCTCCAGTGATGAGGAGGGAGGGGATGATGAGGTCACTGACTCCACGTGGGTGCCTAATAGGAGAGAGGAGGAGGAGGATGAGGAGGAGGCACATCTCCAACGAGACAGGATGCCCTTTGGTGGCCAGCGTAAGGGCAGTACACCGACGGAATCACACCGCAGAGCTCCGCCTGTGCAGGGCGCTGCCTCTGCCCGTCATTCAAAAAGTTCCTTGGTGTGGGCCTTTTTTGAGGCTAGTGCATCAGATCGCACAGCTGCTGTTTGCAACATATGTCTCAAGCGTATATCGCGTGGCCAAAACATCAGCCGCTTGGGTACCACATGCCTGACCAGACATATGTTGACCTGCCATGCAGCTCGTTGGCAAGCCTACCTCAAAGACCCACACCAAAGAATAAAGCGGACCTCTCCTTGCACCGCATCAGCTGGGATTTCCAACCCCACTATAACTTCAGTCCTCTCTGAAACATGCACTGAGAGGAATGAAGGTGTAGAATTAGGTGTGTCACAGCCAAGTACTTGCGGCCACTCTGCTAGCAGTACACCGACGTCCGATTCTAGCAGGCAAATTTCCCTGCCCCAGCTGCTGGACCGTCGAAAGAAGTTCACTCCCAGCCATCCACATGCCCAGCGGATGAATGCTAGCTTGGCTAAATTGCTAGCGCTTCAACTGCTGCCTTTTCAGTTGGTAGACTCGGCCCCCTTCCGTGAGTTTGTGCAATGTGCGGTTCCTCAGTGGCAGGTTCCCAAACGCCACTTTTTCTCACGGAAGGCTATTCCGGCTCTCTACCGGCATGTGGAAGGCAATGTCTTGGCCTCGCTGGACAGGGCGGTCAGCGGTAAGGTGCATATTACCGCTGACTCATGGTCCAGCAGGCATGGACAGGGACGTTACCTTTCTTTCACGGCCCATTGGGTCACTCTTTTGGCAGCTGGGAAGGATGCAGGACAAGGTGCAGTAGTGTTGGAGGTTGTCCCACCGCCACGCCTCCAAAATGCTACTACTGGTTGTGACACACCTCTCTCCTCCACCCCCTCCTCTTCTTCTTCCTCCATGGCCTCTTCCTGTGGTTTGTCCTATGAACCAGCGGTGCTCCGTAGCCGTTCACGGGGCTACGCAAGTACGCAGGCAAAAAGATGCCATGCCGTGCTTGCGCTGGTGTGTTTGGGGGACAGAACCCACACTGGGGCAGAGGTCCTGTCTGCTCTGCAGGGCCAGGCCGAGAGGTGGTTGACGCCACGCCAGCTTAAGCCAGGAATGGTGGTTTGCGACAATGGCACCAACCTCCTCTCCGCCCTTCGACAGGGACAACTGACCCATGTGCCCTGTGTGGCTCACGTCCTTAACCTGGTGGTGCAGCGGTTCTTGGTCAGGTACCCGGGCTTACAGGATGTCCTGAGGCAGGCCAGGAAAGTCTGTGTGCATTTCCGCAGATCTTATAATGCCAGTGCTCGCCTGGCTGAGCTGCAAAAGGAGTTGAACCTGCCCAAGAACTGCCTTATATGTGACATGCCCACCAGGTGGAACTCAACGTTGGCCATGCTGCAGCGGCTGCACACGCAGCAGAGGGCCATCAATGAGTACCTGTGCGACTACGGCACCAGGACAGGGTCAGGGGAGCTTGGTTTTTTTTCTCCACGCCAGTGGGGCATGATCAGGGATGCATGCACTGTCCTGGCACCATTTGAGGAGGCCACGAGGATGGTGAGCAGTGACAGTGCATGCATCAGTGACACTGTACCTCTTGTCCACCTGTTGGAGCACACGCTGCGTGGAATAATGGACAGGGCACTTGAGGCAGAACAGAGGCAGGAAGAGGAGGACTTCCTTGCCTCTCAAGGCCCCCTTTACCCAGACAGTGTTCCTTCTGTCCCACCCATCGCACAGGAAGAGGAAGAGGAGGAGGAGGAGGAGGAGGATTGTGTCAGCATGGAGGTGGAGGCTGGCACTCAGCATCATCAGCAGCAGTCTTTTAGGGATGATTTACAGTCCCAAGAAACCAGTGGACTTGTACGTGGCTGGGAGGAGGTGACTGCGGATCATGTCGTCCTTAGTGACCCAGAGGACTCCGGAGCGAATGCCTCAGCAAACCTACGCTGCATGGCCTCCCTGATCCTGCAAAGTCTGCGGAAGGATCCTCGTATTCTTCGGATCAAGGAGAGGGACCATTACTGGCTGGCCACTCTCCTTGATCCACGGTACAAGGGTAAGGTTGCGGACCTTATGTTACCGTCGCAGAGGGAGCAGAGGATGAGACAACTCCGGGAGGCCTTGCAGAAAGGTCTGTGCAACGCGTTCCCAGAGACTGGGAGGTTACAAACTCCTGGTCCAGGACAACGAGTTGCTGAGGCTTCGGCCAGTCAAAGAAGGAGCGGTGGGGAAGGTGGCCGTCTGACCGATGCGTTCAGACAATTCTTTAGTCCGCAGCCCCAAAGTATGATTGGTTCCAGCAACCATCGCCAGCGTCTGATAAACATGGTGCAGGAATATCTAGGGGCAAGGTCAGACTTGGACACCTTCCCCACCGAAAATCCTCTGGCTTACTGGGTCTTGAGGATGGATCACTGGCCAGAGCTTGCACAGTATGCAATTGAGCTACTGGCCTGTCCTGCATCCAGCGTTCTTTCGGAACGCACATTCAGTGCTGCTGGAGGATTTGTCACGGATCACAGGGTGCGCCTGTCCACCGACTCGGTTGATCGACTGACTTTCATCAAGATGAACCAGTCTTGGATCACCACCAGCTACCACACACCTGATGCTGATATAACAGACTAATTGATTTTAACATGTCACATCCCTTCAAGACTGATGCTGATGCTGAGTGTCTGTGCTGTTATGTTGACTGGCTATCCTCCTCCTCCGAGTCCTCAATGATACGATTGATGATGATAGCTTGGAAGATCATTTTTGTTTATGGGTGCCGCCACCAGTGGCTAAGGCCCAATTTTTCAGCCCCTGTTTTACAGGGGCGTGTAATTACAATTTTTTTAGCAATAATTTGCCATAGGGCTCATTCCTGTGCTCCAAGTACAGTATCTGTGAGGGGTTGGAGTGTTGTGGCACCAGTGCCTAAGGCCCAATTTTTCAGCCCCTGTTTAACAGGGGCGTGTCATTACAATTTTTGAAGCAATACTTTGCAACAGGGCTCATTGCTGTGCTCCAAGTACAGTATCTGTGAGGGGTTGTAGTGTTGTGCCACCAGTGCCTAAGGCCCAATTTTTCAGCCCCTGTTCAACAGGGGCATGTAATTACAATTCTTGATCTAATAATTCACAGCAGGGCCCATTCCTGCACCCACCAAGAGTAACTCTGAGGGCTTACAGTGTTGTGTCAACACCACCACCACCACCAAAGGCCCAATTTTTCAGCCCCTGTTCAACAGGGGCATGCAATTACAATTCTTGATCTAATAATTCACAGCAGGGCCCATTGCTGCACCCACCAAGAGTAACTGTCAGGGCTTACAGTGTTGTGGCACCAGCACCACCATCAAAGGCCCAATTTTTACTACCACTGTTCAACAATTATATGTAATTACAATTCCTGATATAATAGTTGACAGCAGGGCGTTCCAGCACCAACCAAGAGTAACTGTGAGTGCTTACAGTGTTGTGCCAACACCAACAACTAAGGGGCCTATTTCTGCAGAGTATCTACGGCAGGTCCCTACTTTCAAACATCCAACTTACAAACGACTCCTACTTGCAAACGCAAGAAGACAACAGGAAGTGAGAGGAAATCTACCCCTAGGAAGGAAATTTCTCTCCTGTAAGAATTAATATGGGAGAAAGGTGTCTCCTCTGTACTGATGCTTTATCAGCAATCCTTGTTTCAAGAAAAACACCACATTTCAAAAACAGTTGTCATTGGGACGGAAAGTGAGGTGAAATGTTCTGAACAGGGGCACAGACAGCAAAACAAATGTTACAGGGGTGATAACCCTTACCTATGTTTTCCAAAAAGTTTAAAAATAGATTTTTGGGCTGGAGCTACACTTAAACAATGTACCTGTTCAAAATTACAAACAGATTCTACATAAGAACAAACCTACAGTCCCTGTCTTGTATGCACCGCCTGTATACGGCTGTTCAGAGTATATAGGGCCTTTTTTATTTTATGTGCGGGGTTCCCCTTAATATCCATACAAGACCCAAAGGGGCTGGTAATGGGCTGGGGTAGGGGGGGGGGGGGTCATGGGGTAGCTATGCCATTTTTCTTAAAGATTTTCATCCATATTACCGGGACCAGACATTACATTAAAGCCGCAAGCAGTTTTAAATGGCTTTTTTTTCCTTTAGAAGTGTCATTTTGTGCAGGGACAGTTCTAAACACGGGAAACACGTGGCACTTCACAGGCATACTTTAGACACCCCCCAGGTACGATATTTAAAGGAATATTTGACTTTTTTTTTTCACTTTATGCATCATTAAAATGACTGCTCCCGAAAAACGACCGTTTTTAAAACTTCTTTTTGCATTGATACATGTCCCCTGGTGCAGAACCCGGGTTCCCAAACCCTTTTTAGGACAATAACATGCATAATAGTTGTTATAATTAGCACTTTAGAATTCGAACGTTCGCATCCATTGTATTTAATAGGGTTCTAATGTTCGTACGAACTTTCGGTCCGTTCGCGGGTTCTGGTGCGAACCGAACCCGGGGGTGTTCGGCTCATCACTAATCATTATCATTATCACCATCATCATCATCATCCACTGACAGTGATCAACCAAAAAAGTGATCACTTTTACTAGTACCTAGAGTCTTTAGTATGACATTTTTTTCTTTGATCCAGAATACTTGAACTACTTTAGGACATGCATAGCCTAATGCACAATCAGAACCCTCTTTCAGACTCTGCACTGGAAACAATACAAATAATTTGACTACACAGTTAATATTTTTAGTTACTAGTTTGTCTATCAAATATGTTACTGTGTATGTGTTGCTTCATATATATATATATATATATATATATATATATATATATATATATAGATATTTTATACATGGATCTTGCTGTACAGAATGAAGGAGGAACTTATTTTGCTTATGAGTAAGACTTGGCAAATATATAACAGCAGGTGATACGTTTGACACTAATTAATTGATTATTAATATAATGTAAACAAGAATAATGTAGCCATTAATAAAATGTTCTCTTTTACTGAATATACCTCTGTTGCATCACTCCCACTATTTCAGTATAGATAAATTATAAATAATGCTAATGATGGCAGACAGTGGGAAAGGCATGTAAATTGTAGTAACTGTAATTTCTATGCAAATTGATTGCCTGTCTGCAATTTAACAGTTAGTGGTCCACATGTGACAGTAATCTCTTACCAGCTACAAAAGAGCACCAGTAGATACACAAAAGTTAATTTATATAGACTCGGTATAATCCAACTATTTATTGTATTTAAAAAATCTGATTTCATTTTTATTACCTTATAAACACCACTTTGCAGAAAAACATACAAAGATATTACCATAACATCTAAGTTGCATGCTACACTACAAGTGCTTTTAAAATATTCTTTACCTAAAATTATTGGTGATCTCAGATTTTTAATTGCCTGTATATTGGTAATTTTTCTGCTGTAAAGACTTAAATCTTTCAAGCAATCACTGAACTGTGTCTGCAGCATAATCTCTGTACTAAATTATCCTCATATGTTTGTCTGCAGCATCCTGCTCTCACACAAAATGAACCTTAGGACACATAAACACTGGAAACTGCAAAGCAGTCAGCCCAAGGTGGACAATACTGAATAATTAAATAACCACTTCAATATGGGGCACTTTCACCCCTTTCTTGCACAGGCCAGTTTTCAGCTTTCAATGCTGTCGTAGTTTGAGTGAAATTGCGTGGTCGTGCAACACAGTAACCATATGAAATTTTTATAATTTTTTAAGACAGATGGAGCTTTCCATCGCCGTTGGCTCGGTTCTCACTCCTCCCCGAGCAGAGCCATGCTGATTGTCAGTCAGCATGGCTTCTGCTCTACTTCTCAGCGCTCATTGGAGCGCCGAGCAGTGAAAGGGCGGGGAGAGGCTGTCTCAGAGTTTCAGCGGCTCGCTGAGACTGCCATCAATCAGGGCAGCTGGCGAATCCTGACTTGGAAGTCGTGATGACGTGCTGCCCCAACTGATGGCAGTGATGTCAGTGGAGAGCAGACTTCAGGCCGCTCTCCGCTGAAAACGGGTCACAGGAGTGCAAAACTAATTGCACTCCTGTGACCCAGAGGAGAAGCCCAGCCTTAAAAGCTCAGGCTGGACTTCTCCTTTAAAACTAGCAAAAACATTACAAAAATCTTATGCAAAAATAAATCCTTGTAAACCTTTGCTCTTAACCTCCCTGGCGGTATGATTATTTCAGATTTTAGGTGTTGAAAGCGGTACCATTATTTTGCATGGAAATTTGTTGTTTTATATTGTAGGCCTGCTATTCTTAGGAATAACTCACTTAAATCTGTCCAAACAAGAGTCTAGTAGACATCCCGGGTATGATAAAGTTTGAAACACAAAATCATAAATTATAATATAATAAATAACTATAAATAATTATAACAAATAATATAATAATAATAAAAAGTTGCAGAATTGTCGCTGTCATGAGATTTAGTGTTTGATGACGAATTTCCCCACAAATCGTTATCGCTCAATTCTGCAAGTGATTCTAATTTATTATCGCTGTTTTCTAGCTGGTCTAAAACCACTTTTGACATAAAGGGACACTTTTTGGTTGCTATAGACAATCTCCAGTTTCCAGGCAGAAAGAACAGTTTTTATAATATAAAACTGCATGCAGGACACTGGACAGACCACTAGGGACAAAGGGGATGTGTTATTATTTGATACAGTACTGTAATCTGTAAGATTACAGTATACTGTATGTATACTGTGTGTTTCACTTTTTGAATTTGGCGTCGAACTCCGTCCCCGTGCGCCGCAACGTCGCAGGGAATGGAGCTCGGCACTCGGCAGTGTGAATCGAGCGAGGAGACAGCTTGCACACACAGAGGGGAGACATCGCAGGATCCAGGGGACAAGGTAAGTAACGTTCCCTGTATCCTGCGATGCAATCCCGAGTCTGGCTTGGGGTTACCGCTAATGGTACTGAAATTCCACCCCAAGCCAGACTCGGGAATACCGCTAGGCAGGTTAATATGTAATAAGAACAGGCAAATGAAATAGGAAAGTGTAAATTACTTTTTACTAATGTAAAAGAGAAAAAGTAATATTGTTTTTAAAAATTTAGAAAAATATTGAAAACCTGTTAGTAAATGGCAAACATGCAGTGCATGTCAGAAAACCTAAGATTAAAGGGGTTGTAAAGGTTTGTGTTTTTTCACCTTAATGCATCCTATACATTAAGGTATAAAACACCTGGCAATCACCGGCCCCCCAGCCCTTCCTACCTGAGCCAGTTCACCTGCTTGGCGCGTCCCCGCCGTCCTCCTCTCCACGGAGTCCCGGCTTTCTTTGGATAGATTGATAGCAGCGCAGTCATTGGTTCCCTCTGCTGTCAATCAAATCCAATGATGCGGCCGCCGGGGGCAGGGCCGAATCATACACTCAGCATCTATGGATGCTGAGTGTATGACTCAGGAGCGTGCCCACAAGGTAACCCCCTCGGGAGAGAGCTTCCCAGAGGGGGTTATCTAATGAGGGGAGGAGCCGCGAGAGCCACCGTAGGACCCCAGAAGAGGATGTTTTTGAAGGCTGTGATTCCTGAAAAAGGTTTACTACACAACGTGGTCTAAAAAAAAAATGTCTGTGTATATACCGTATATACTCGAGTATAAGCCGAGATTTTCAGCCCTTTTTTTGGGCTGAAAGTCCCCCCCTCGGCTTATACTCGCATCAGCGAAATTGAATATTGTATATTGTACCTGAAGGCTGCGGCGTCCATCGTTTAAAACTCGCGGGCTCTTTCTGGTCCCTTCCGTGATAAGCGGAACTGTGTCTGCTGAGAATCGCCTATCACGAACGTTCTCTCATCCTCAGTTTCCCAGCAGACGTCCGTGATTGGGGGAAACTGAACACAGTGTCTGCTGGGATGGGTGAAGATGAGAGAACGTTCGTGATAGGCGATTCTCAGCAGGCAGTTCCACCTATCACGGAAGAGACCAGGAAGAGAGCGCGAGTTTTAAAGGATGGACGCCGCAGCCTTCAGGTACAATTTTGCAATGTTCAATTATAATTCTAGGGAAACAGTGAGAATGGGCACAGTGAGGATGGGCACAGTGAGGATGGGCACATATGAGAATGGGCACTTGTGAGGATGGGAACACGTGAGGATGGGAACTTGTGAGGATGGGAACAGTGAGGATGGGAACAGTAAGGTGGCAATGGGCTTAGTGAAGTTGCAATGGGTGGGCATTGTTGACCCTCGGCTTATACTCGAGTCAGTAAGTTTTCCCAGGTTTTTGTGGTAACATTAGGTACCTCGGCTTATACTCGGGTCGGCTTATACTCGAGTATATAGGGTATATATATATATATATATATATATATATATATATATAGTGTGTGTGTGTATATATATATATATATATATATATATATATATATATATATATATATCGGTGACGGATGGTGCTCTATATTTTGGAGGGCAAACAAACTTCCCCCCTCACTCGCGCAGCCGCCCCCACCCCCTCCACCCTCCTCTGTGGGAGATGGAGGGGAAGGCTGCTTTACCTACGAAGATCGAGTACAATGGGTAGGACTGCTGCTCCTCGCACCAGCCGAGGGAAGAGCTGACATTTCTCCTCCTGGCCAAACAGAAGCTGGTTCTCCTCCCGGCCGAACAGGAACAGGACGTGGGTCCTGAGACCCGACTGGCCAGGAGTCCTAAGACTCCATGGCCAATCGGGTCTTGGGACCCACTTCCTGATTGGTCGTGAGGGGAATCAGGAAAACAATAGAAAATATTAAATTGCTATTGTCACTCAACTGGGTGGCCTCTGGGCGCAGTGCTCTGCGCCCCAAGCCCACCCTTTTTTTTAAACCAATTAGTGCCTCAGGCTCTAATCATATGCTTCCAAAAAAAAAAAACAATGCATCCAGTACCCTGCATGTAGATTAGGGGGCCAGATGCATAAAATAGAGGGTGGTGCCCCTGCACCCTGAATTACAGGCAACCACTGAAATATATATTCATATATATTTATATATACAGTTGCAATAAAAAGTATGTGAACCTTTTGGAATGATATAGATTTCTGCACAAATTGGTCATAAAATGTGATCTGATCTTCATCTAAGTCACTACAATAGACAATCACAGTCTACTTAAACTAATAACACACAAAGAATTAAGTGTTATCATGTTTTTATTGAACACACCATGTAAACATTCACAGTGCAGGTGGAAAAAGTATGTGAACCCTTGGATTTAATAACTGGTTGAACCTCCTTTGGCAGCAATACCTTCAACAAAATGTTTCCCGTAGTTGCAGATCAGACGTGCACAACGGTCAGGAGTAATTCTTGACCATTCCTCTTAACAGAACTGTTTCAGTTTAGCAATATTCTTGGAATGTCTGGTGTGAATCGTTTTCTTGAGGTCATGACACAACATCTCAATCGGGCTGAGGTCAGGACTCTGACTGGGCCACTCCAGAAGGCGTATTTTCTTTTGTTTAAGCCATTCTGTTGTTAATTTACTTCTATGCTTTGGGTCATGGTCCTGTTGCAACACCCATCTTCTGTTGAGCTTCAGCTGGTGGACAGATGGCCTTAAGTTCTCCTGCAAAATGTCTTGATAAACTTGGGAATTCATTTTTCCTTCGATGATAGCAATCCGTACAGGCCCTGATGCAGAAAAGCAGCCCCAAACCATGATGCCCCCACCACCATACTTCACAGTTGGGATGAGGTTTTGATGTTGGTGTGCTGTGCCTCTTTTTCTCCACACATAGTGTTGTGTGTTTCTTCCAAACAAATCAAATTTGGTTTCATCTGTCCACAGAATATTTTGCCAGTACTACTGTGGAAAATCCAGGTGCTCTTGTGCAAACTGTAAACGTGCAGCAATGTTTTTTTGGACAGCAGTGGCTTCCTCTGTGGTATCCTCCCATGAAATCCATTCTTGTTTAATGTTTTACGTATGTAACAGGGATGTTAGCATATGCCAGAGACTTTTGTAAGTCTTTAGCTGACACTCTAGGATTCTTCTTCACCTCATTGAGCAGTCTGTGCTGTGCTCTTGCAGTCATCTTTACAGGACGCCCACTCCTAGGGAGAGTAGCAGCAGTGCTGAACTTTATCCATTTATAGACCATTTGTCTTACTGTGGAGTGATGGACAGCAATGCTTTTGGAGATACTTTTATAACCCTTTCCAGCTTTATGCAAGTCAACAATTCTTAATCGTAGGTCTTCTGAGAGCTCTTTTGTGCGAGGCATCATTCACATCAGGCAATGCTTTTTGTGAAAAGCAAACCCAGAACTTGTGTGTGTTTTTTATAGGGCAGGGCAGCTGTAACCAACACCTCCAATCTAGTCTCAATGATTGGACTCCAGTTGGCTGACACCTCACTCCAATTAGCTCTTGGAGATCTCATTAGTCTAGGGGTTCACATACTGTGAATGTTTACATGGTGTGTTCAATAAAAACATGGTAACATTTAATTCTTTGTGTGTTATTCGTTTAAGCAGACTGTGATTGTATATTGTAGTGACTTAGATGAAGATCAGATCACATTTTGTGCCCAATGACCAATCTGTGCATAAATCCATATCATTCCAAAAGGTTCACATACTTTTTATTGCAACTGTGTGTATATATATATATATATATATATATTTGTGCCTGTATTAATAATGAACTGATAATCAACTGTAGATTGTAAGAACGAGAGCTGAAGTATGTGAAGTTTGGCAGTAAATGTCTTCCATCCAATTTGTATCTTTGACAAATGAAATTCTGCATATCTTGGAGTTATTGTTTAGTGAACTCTATGCCCAGGTGTCATTTTTACATCTTTGCTTACTGGAGTGTTCTTCACCTCTCTTGTTTGATTCTGTTTTATGGCATAATCAATAACCAGTCTAGTGACAACTATTAGTCTCAGTAATTTGTCACAGGCTACAAACTGCCAGTGTTCATATTCACATTTGTGTGATAGTACCACAAAAAGAATTATATTTCTTTGAAGAGAACTTGGCTGTCATATATTTCTTTGGCCCATACATTACCATTAATTGTATAGCCATTTTGTCTTTTATTAATTAGAAATACTTTTCTGGAGCCAAGTCATGCATACTGTCTGAATGTACTACTTATGATCATCAAAACTTAAGCAGAGAGAAAGATACAGAATTAAAGGTGCTTCACCACCTTTAAATTCCCTTTCCCTATGCTAGGGTCACCAGTAGGGATGGGCCCAATGTTCGAGTCGAACGTAAGTTTGACTCGAACATCAGGTGTTCGCCCCGTTTGGTGAATACCAAATAATTTGGGGCATTCGCAGCAAATTCGAGTGCCGCGGAACACCCCATAATGCACTGCGAGATCGCAGTGCATTGATGTCGGATGATTGGCCAAAGCATACACCTGACCTGCATGCTTTGGCCAATCACAGCGCGCTCTACACTATATAAGGCTGCTTACACAGCGGCCATATATAGTGTAATGATTGAGAGATTAGAGGCAGGTTAGTTAGTGGTGTGTAGGCAGTTTAGTGTATATATATATATATATATATATATATATATATATATATATATATACAGTATATATATTCACACCCACACACACAGTATAGTTTCCCTTAAAATCCATTCCAGATCCGAAGGGCCTGTTATGGATTTTGGGGGGACCACGTGCTGTTTTGTTTTTTGGCGTGGAGTTCCCCTTAATATCCATACCAGACCCAAAGGGCCTGGTATGGAATGGGGGGGAACCCACACCTTTTTTCCCCTTGATTTTTATTTATATTGCCAGGAGCCGCAATACATTACAGCCGCGAGCAAGTTTAAATTAAATTTTTACCTTTAGAAATGTAATTTTGCTGTTGGATTGTAAAACACATCAGACATATGCATCACTTTACAGGCAGACTAAAGCCCTGTACACACGATCGGATTTCCTATGGATTCTAGTCCGATGGATTTGTTCATCGGATATCCGATGAAACTGTTTTCCATCAGTCTTGCCCACACACCATCAGTCAAAAAACCGACCGTTCCGTTAAAACACTCCGATGAGCCGAGAAAAATGAAGTTTAATGCTTCTGAGCATGCGTCGACTTGATTCTGAGCATGCGTGGGTTTTTTATACGATGGACTTGCCCATAGATGATCAGAATTTGCTATCGGTTTTGGATCCATCAGAAAAATGTAAAACATGTTCTATTTTTTAAAACCGATGGAAAAAAGACCGATGGGTCCCATACACGATCGGTTTGTCCGATGAAAAAATCCATCGGACGGTTTTCATCGGTAAAACCGATCGTGTGTACAGGGATTTAGGGGACTCCCCAGGCACGATATTTAAAGGAATGTTTCATTTTAATTGTTTCACTTTAAAGTGGTTGTAAAGGTTCAATGTTTAAAAAAATAAAAATAACAAACATGTCATACTTATCTCCACTGTACAGTTTGTTTTGCACAGAGTAGCCCCGATCCTCCTGTTCTGGGGTCCCACGGCGGCTCTCGCGGCTCCTCCCCGCAATAGATAACCCCCTCTGGCAAGCTCTCTCCCGAGGGGGTTACCTTGCGGGCGCGCTCCCATGTCATACACTCGGCATCCATAGGATGCATTAAGGTGAAAAAACACGAGGGTTTACAACCCCTTTAAGCATTCTTAAAATCACTGCTCCTAAAAAAATGGTTGTTTTAAAACATGTCCCCTGGTGGTCCCCATACCCTTTTTATTAATATAACTTGCATATAAGTCTTTAAAATGAGCACTTTTGATGTTCCATGTTTGTGTCCCATAGACTTTAATAGGGTTTGCATGTTCATACAACTGTTTTGCCTGTTCACATGTTCTGGTGTGAACTGAACCAGGGGTTGTTCGGCCCATCCCTAGTCACTGTTATGGTATTTATATATCGATATCATATCCCCTCTCAAGCGTATCCTCCCCAGAAAGAAAAAGTTCAATGCCTGTAGCCTTTCCCCATAGCTGAGGTCCTCCAGTCCCTTTATTCGTTTTGTTGCTCTTCTCTGGATTCTCTCCAGTTGCAGCACAACCCTACTGAGGACAGGTGCCCAGAACTGGACGGCATACTCAAGATGTGGCCAGACCAGAGTCTTGTAGTGTGGGAGAATTGTTCTATCTCTCTAGAGTAAATCCCACTTTTGATGCATGACAATATTCCATTGGTTTTGCTTGCAGCAGCCTGGCACTGCATGCCATTGCTGAGCCTGTCATCTACTAGGACCCCCAGGTCCTTATCCATCCTATATTCTCCCAGAGGTTCTCCCCTTAGCTAGTAACTACCATTCATATTTTTGACACCCAAATGCATTAACTTACATTTTTTAACATTAAACCTCATTTGCCATGTAGTTGCCCACCCCATTAATTTGTTTAGGTTTGTTGCAAGGTTTCCACATCCTGTGTAGAAGTTAATGCCCTGCTTAGCTTTGTATCATCCGCAAATACTGAGATTGAGCTGTTTATCCCATCCTTCAGATAATTTATGAATAAATTCAACAGGATTGGGCCCAGGACAGATTCTTGTGGGACCCCACTTTCCACACCAGACCATTCCGAGTACTCACCATTTATCACCACCCTTTGTACTCGCCCCTGAAGCCAGTTATCCAATCCAGGTACTCACCCTATGGTCCATGCCGACAGACCTTAGTTTGTACAGAAAACGTTTGTGGGGAACTGTATTGAATGCCTTTGCAAAATCCAGATACGCCACATCTACAGGCCTTCCTTTATCTAGTTGACCGCTCACTTCTTCATAGAAGGTTAATAGATTGGCCTGGCAAGAACGATCCTTCATGAATCCATGTTGATTACTGATAATAATACCATTTTCATTACTAAAATCTTGTATATAATCCCTTATCATCCCCTCCAATAGCTTGCAGACTATTAATGTTAGGCTAACTGGCCTGTAGTTCCCAGGGATATACCTCTGCCCTTTTTAAAATATTGGTGCCACGTTGGCTTTTCTCTAATCAGCTAGTACCATTCCAGTCAGTAAACTGTCCACAAAAATTATTAACAATGGTCTGGCTATCACCTGGCTGAGTTCCTTAAGGACCCTAGGGTGTAAACCATCTCGTCCAGTTGACTTATTTATGTAAATTAATATATCAGAACAGTCACCAAGGTGTATCTGATCCTAGCGCTGAAAGAAAATATATATAGGTAACCTGCAAATTAGCTGCTGTTATAAAGTGGGTAAAAGATATAAAAAAAATATGTTTCAATAAATAAAACATTAACAGCGCTTGAATGAAAATATATGATCCCACCAATGATATACAGATATATCTTGCAGTTGATAGCATAAAAACTTTAAAAGTCCCAGTAATTCACCGTGCGGTGACAACAGAGACCAAACGAATAAGTCCAATAAAATAAAATAAAATAAAACTACACCAAAGTCCAACAGCTGCTAGTAGCAAAATAAATGAAGCCAGTTTCCTAAAGAGTTAAATTCCAATGAGGTATTATACGGTGATCTTTCACGGTTAATAAAGTCTCTCATAAGGATAACGTAAACCAACTCATCCAACACTTAATCTTCCAGCTGGTCAATGAAATGTAACCTTAATTCATAATTCCATCACTGTCATAGTAGACACACTCCCCTTAGGTAATGTACTCACCAGACATTAGATGGTAATGCACCTGTAAGCTCCTCACCAGGTATTCCGTCAGCTCCCCTCAGGATATCCAGTGGCTCCAGTCAGCATGTGTGTGCGTGCAGCAGTGCGGGCATGTAAAACAAGGGAAGCTTCACATAGCGTAAAACCCTTTTATTATTAAAATAAAGTTGCCCCCATATACAAGAAATGCCTACTAGAAATATGTATAAACAAAGCATATCACCAGGGCAGATTCGTCAGCTCACTAGGATGTGAAATGAGGAGTGAGCTGTCTTAACTCTGTCTGTATTAACTGATAACTAGCTTCCTGACTCTAATTTCTCAGCACACAGTTACTCCTCAGTTACACACAGTTACTCAGCAGTACAAAACAATACACAGGTACTCAACAATACACAACAATACTCAGTTACTCAACAGTACTTAACAATACATAGGTATTCAACAATGCGCAGGTACTCAACAATACTCAGTTCCTCAACAGTGCTCAACAATACTCCTATTACTCAACAGTACTCAACAACAAGCAACAATACTCAGATTACTCAATGGTACTCAACAATACAGAGGTACACAACAATACACAGGTACTCAACAATACACAACAATACTCAGTTACTCAACAGTACTCAACAATAAAAAGATACTCAACAATGCATACATACTCAACAATACTCAGTTCCTCAACATTACTCAACAATACTCAGATTACTTAACAGTACTCAACAATACACAGATGCTCAACAATACACAGGTACTCAACAGTACTCAACAATACTCAGATTACTCAACAGTACTCAACAATACACAGGTACACAACAATACACAGGTACTCAACATTACTCAACAATACTCAGTTCCCCAACAGTACTCAATGCTCAGGTACTTAACAATACACAGGTACTCAACAATACACAACACTCAGTTTCTCAACAGTACACAGATACTCAACAATACCCAGTTACTCAACAATACTCAGTATTACTCAGTTACTCACACTATACCCTCCTCAGCCAGCATCCCACTACACACAGTCTGTCAGTCTTTTCTATTAGTTTGTGTCACTCTGTGTTAAGTTTGCTCTGCTCCTGTTTAACCTGCCCCTGTAAACTGGTTGATGCAGCAATAAAACGCACACGCCTACATCCCATTCATTGAGTGTGATGCATTGGATAAATCGTTCTTCATGTAATAATGAGTCTGATTTGAAGTTAAGGGAGTACTTACATTGACATTTGTACTAGAAAAAGTATTGCTATATTGGATATCTCATGTTCTTAAACACTATACACAGATTCTCAGATCTGACTTATGAGTGTACATTTTTAAAAGGATACCAGTTCTTGGCTTTAATATATCTCTGTGTAGCTTTGGGTGTATGTTTAGGGTAAAACCTGCTGGATTGTAATCTGTGCCCTAGTTTCAGATCTATTTTGGACTGAAAAAGAGTTCCCTCTAGAATTACTTGGTATTCTGTACTGACATAAGAGCCAGTAAATTGAACTAGAGTGCAGAGCACAGCAGGGGACCAGTGTTTAGTCACACCCACATGTTTCTGGGATGTAAGAATTCTGCTGAATGTCAGAACTCAAAGATCTAAGCAATGAAATTTTATTTGCAGTTTATAATATTTTTTTATGTAAATATGGTTACTTAAAAATGTATTGATATTTTTTTCCCACACTGTTTATCATTCCATTCTGAAAACACCCTCCCAATATTTAACCATGGTGATAATATCACATTATGTTGGGGGGGGGGTGCTTTTCATTAACGTATTCTAGAAAACTGGGTCGACTCTAATCTTACAGCCATTTTTTTTTATATAATTACAACAAGTTAAATATATAAATTAATAAAGAATGTTTTGTAAAATAATATTAATAACACTTTTCTGTCCTGCTGCTCGTGCCTCCAATCTTCAATCTCTTGTGGAGCTTTACCATTCACAGAATATAGAACATTTAACAGTACTGACTGTGTCACACGCAACATAAGTTTTAAAATAAATTCTTTATTTAATGCCTAAAAAGATTACAATGCAAATGAGAATCACAGTTCTGAAAATAGTACATCATTATAGAATAATGTGATTATAAAGAAGATGATTTTGTATATAGAAGATAACAGTATTGAGCATTGCATCACTATAACATCAGCATGATTTTACTTTAGTAAAAGGGGAGGAAAGCACAATAGGGTGACAGAGAGTAAAGGGAGATAATGCTATTAGCAAAAAACATAAGTGTGCAGGCTGGTTTGTTAAGGTAGGTAGACCCTAGCGTATTATAAATTATAACATAAACCATGAAAATCATAGGTAAAGGTAGATGTCTTTCAGGTTTTTCCCAGTGGACCAGCCTGGTGGTGAGGGGTAGAAAAGAAAGTGAGGGAATCGGGGGAAAAAAATAAGGGGGGGGGAGGAATGCAGGGGCAGGGGTTGGTGAGTGGGGGTTTGTGTTTTTCAAATAATCCAGTAGCATGTAGGGTTTGTAATCATCAGTGGTTCTATATTCTAGCCAATAAAACCAGGTGTTTTGCTGAATTTGCAACATAAGAGTTGCTGCTTTCCTTTTAAGAAATTATTGATTTTTTAGCAATGTTGAATTTTCTGTAGATAGCTATTATCTGAATACTTAAACTCTACCAGAGGAATTCAAACTAGCCCTAATGACAGATTTCTTATAGTAAGAACATCCTGCACCTAATTCAAGAAAACTGGTAACATTACCAACATTTGCAGAAAATTCAGGTGGTCCTTTTTACCACCACTTTAAGAACCTATCACTATGGCAGCAATACATTTCCTAAAGAATTAGCACCAATTCTCAATAGGAAATTGAAGTCCAACTCTGAGCTAGCATAAAGAGGTACAGCAGTACGTGGTCCATGACTTTGCTGGGAAGTCATCATGAATGTCGCAGCTTCACACTCAGAGCTGTATTTCCAGCCCCATTAAGCTGTTGACCAGGCTAAATGTAAGCTTTAAAACAGGTGATGTCATTACCCAAATATGGCAATGGCATATTTGGGAAATGACATGTGACTCGGGGGCGGTGCCTGATGGTAAACTGAGAAACAAGTTCACTCTCAGATTCACTATATTTATGATTGACAGCCCACGGAAGTGCATCTAATTTGTTTTAACATTATATCTGCCTTGTTTATAGACACCATCAGTGGTAAATAAATAAATAAAATGCAGTGGTAGATTTCTGAAAATAGTATAAACAGTTCTGCTTGGTGGCTACTCCTGCAGGTTTTGTTCGGGCTATTTTACCATCATGCTGTGAATAGCCTGGAGAACCCTCCTACCTCTACTGCTAGCAGAGATGGACCCATCTGGATGTTCAGTCTGCAGAAGCAGTTGACAACTTCACAGGCGGTGCTGACATATTTCAACACAAAACTATAATGCTTGTGTCATGTGTCAAAGAAGCACATGGTATTAAATATTTATTAGTTACATCTTTTATACAAACAATAAGAAATAAAAAAATCAGTTTACAAACACATACAGTAAACTTAAAAATTATTATATTAATATATACAAATACATAAAATATACTAGAAGTATTATAGTTTATCTTTAAACCAAAGCTAACCCTGTGTTTGTAAATGTAAATTTTTTGTTTCTGTATAGATAGGCCATATGTAAAAACAGCTAGGATTTTAGCATAATCTTAGCAGAAACCTGCCTTTAATCCTACCACCCTGTATTATAAAACATCTCTTTGTTATAAGGAATGACAGACTTTTATATATAATAATGTATAATTTTCAGCATTCCAACAGCACGTTGGATGAAGATTCTATAACCTGTTGTCAGCATGAAGTATTACATAAGCAGATGATTTGTAAAATCATATTCTTTTTTGTAGATTTGGTTCTGAAAATACAATGTGTAAGAAGCATTCAGAATTTTGTTAAAAGTCTTTGGAAAATAACATGCAAAGCTTTCTAAAACTGGTAGCATAAAGACCTATTTGCACCCCCTTTTAGAAAAGAAAACATCTCTTTATTTTTGATCATTTTTATTATGTCTCAGCTGTTTTTTTTTTTTTTGTTTTTTTTCCAGCAGTATTTTCTATCTTTATCCAAAAAATAAATGCATCATTGCTTGCATAGTTAAAGTACTTTTTGTCAATAGACAACATTTATCCATTTCATTGTGTATTGTCCAGCTACATTTTTAAATCTTAGAAGGGCTTAATAAATAGATGTCAGGTAGGGAAAGCTTAAATATCTCAACATTATTGAGATGCAATATTGATGCTTTATAATTAGACATTGGGTTGCTGTTGTAATTTGTCTTAGGTACAAACTATTTGTGTTCCTTTATAACAACCAGTTCAGTTCAAACTTTTATGTGTGAATAAACTGCAGCCATCCATCTCTCACCTGTCCCAGTGTCACCAGTGCTGCCAGGAACAGTGTCCCTGATTGCAGTGTAGCCTGACCACTATACACCAGCATCCTGATCACTGTCATACCAGCATCCTGATCACTGCCATACCAAAATCCCGATCACCATCATACTAGTGTGTCTTGATCACTGCCACACGAGCATCCTGATAACCACCATTATTATCTCATTATTACAGGAACTTATATAGCGCTGTCAATTTATACAGTGATTTACATAATGTATTCTAAATTCACATCAGTCCCTGCTCTTAAGGAGCTTATAATCTAAGTTCTCTGACTCAGACCCATACATACATATACTAGGGCCAGTTTAGACAGGAGCCTATCAGCATGTCTTTGGAGTGTGAGAGGAAACCAGAGTACCTAGAGGAAACCCATGCAGACACGGGGAACAATAAACTCCATATAGGTAGTGCTATGGTTGGGGCTCAAACCAACAACCCTAATGCTGCTCGGGGGAAGTGCTGACCACTTAGTAACTTTGTCATACTTGTGTCCTGATCACCACCATAACAGCACTCTGATCACCACCATACGAGGGTCCTGTTCACCACCATTTCAGTGTCCTGATCATCATCATACCAGCATCCTGATCACCTCCATACCAGTGTCCTAATCAGTGCCATACCAGTGTCCTGATCACTGATTGCATGCAAACAAATTAAAAGGTCTGAAGTCACCAGTGATACACCTCCATCCCTAATACATGCACACCATGTATGTGTCTCAATAATATGCCAAAATTAGTAAGGTGAGCGTCAAGTTATATAATGTAATAATGTTTTATATGAGAGCATGTATACTCTAGCATAAGTATGTATGTATGTCAAACCTTACTAAATAGGCAGAGTAGGCAAAGGTTATACAATTAATTGTATGGAAACATATGTGGACTAACCTGATCCAATAATGGAGCAGACATAGAGACCATGGGTAAGAAAGTAAATCCTGAAAAAATGTGTTTGTCTGAAAAATCAACCCCTATAAGTAAGAAAAGAAAAAAAAAAGGTTGCGTGAAAAGCAGTGTTTTAAATGAAACAAAGAAGTGCAGGGAATGCAGATGAAGCACCAGGTGAGTGCTAGGGTGGGGAAAGTGTATTTACCTTGATATAGAAGCAGCTGAACAGAAATGGAAATCTCTGTGGTGTGCATGGTGTTGGTGTTGACATGGCTGAGATCACTTCCTTCAATCACCAATATACATCTATGCTTACAGCTGATATCTATCAAGTTACATACTGAGACAATTAGGACCATTCACCTTCACCCATACCATGTCTGCCGCCTGGCGTCCCCCCTGGGGGTACCCGTGTCCGTCTTCTCCCCCTCAGCTCCCGTGCCATACTCTGGCTGCTGCCGTCCATTTGGGGGTTCAGCGATGGAGAATCTGGTTTTGTTTATTGGTAAGTATTGGGCCGTTTTGTTCTGGCCCATTCTGCCATTGTTCCTACATTTACCACTGTGACACATCTTTTTGTCTATTTAGATACATCTCATCTGCATCCACCCCTGATGAGCGAGCAATGATCTCGCGAAACGTGCATCGGGTTTCTTCGATGCTTGTATATGTATATACTCCATGTCATGATTTTTTGTATCAACTTTATTTATTCTTTTTACCACGTGTCATTCATTGGCTGAGCTAATATACTATATTATCCATGTATGTACATTCATTTTCAATAAATATTTCTACTGCAATTACTTTTGTTACTGTAACCACCTCATTTAAAGTCCCATGGGTGACTCCTTTTTGTATATGATCACTGATTGCAGGTAAGCCAGACTGCTATACACCAGCAACAGTGTCCTGATCATTACCAAAACCATCAACAGTACAGTTTCACAATAGCCTGAACTCCATGTCCAAAGAAATGTACTCAAGCAACTCTATTTCTCCATTAGGACACGCTATAAAATAATTACGCAATTTTTTTACACTTTCCATGTGCCCTCCCCAAATCACCCCAAATACAACCATCTTTATAAAATGAGGCCACTGATCAATTAGTTTAACCCAAAAATTTCTGAAATATATAGTCCTGATAAACATACCTGTGTTGTGGAGTCACTCATCCATTTTTCTGACAGGCTAGGCATCAAACAACATATCCTAAGTAAGCGGGCAAGATACGGGGTGAAGTCATGCAAAATTTGTGAGAGGGCCAAATGGTACACATATAACTTGGATGCCTAATCTCTATGGAGAGCAGTAAAAAAAAATGTGTGGGACCTTTTGTCACTCCCATTCCACCAGGGGTACCACCTCTACATGGACAACTTTTAAACCAGCCTACCCCTTTACCATCTTCTTTATCTCCAGCAGACTGTAGCCTGTGGTTTGACCCAATCAGAAGGGCTTCCCACAATATTTGGTAGCCACCAAGCTAAAAAGGGAGTCAGACAATTTGTGGAATGAAGAAATGTTGTCTCTTAAATTGAGGAATAAATGGGTTGTGTATGTCCTTTCTTTCATTCATGAAGACTGTGGAAATACAAAGAAGCCATGATTGTATGCATGACTACAATCAGTTCATGGAAGATGTGGATTATAATGACCAAATGTTACAGCCCTGCTCAGCCACAAGAAGTTCAATCCATTGGTATAAAAAAGTGTCCATATAACTTTTCCAATTGGCCATGTACAACGCCTACATCATCTAATATAAGTCCACAGAAAGTCCTGTCCCTTTCCTACTCTATCAAGAGGATATTGTAGCAGCACTTATATATCAAGAAGGCCCTGCACCTGAACACTTTCTGATGAAGTAAGCAGGCTACATAAAGTACACTTCCCTGATGTTATCCCTCCTACTCAAATAGGTTGCCAACCTCCCCAAAAAATGTTGTGTGTGCACCAGTAACAGAATTGGCTGTGACATACGATACTATTGTCCCTATTGTCCCTTCCAGCCTGTCCTCTGTATAGGAGACTGCTTCTGTCACTACCATACCTCACTACAATTTTAGTGAAGGTATTGTGAAGATATTTCTCATGTGACTACCTGCCATTTCCCTGTATCCAATATCATGTGTACCGTACTTCTGACTGTTGCCTGTACTAACCATTTTCCTGCATTCTAACCCTGTCTCTACCTGCCACGTGAACAGACCCTGGCCTGTTTATTAACTACGTTTCTGCCCTATGCCTGAACTGACCTTGGCCTGTTAATCAACCATGTTTTTTGCCTGCTGCCTTAACTGATCTTTTGCCTACTGTGAGGTGAGGTCCTGCAACTTAATTATTAGTATTAACCTCCCTGGCGGTATGATTCTGTCAGATTTTAGGTGCTGAAAGCGGTACCATTATTCTGCATGGAAATTTGCCGTTTTATATTGCAGGCGTGTAATTCTTAGGAATAACTCACTTATATCTGTCCAAACCAGAGTCTAGTAGACATCCCGGGTATGATAAAGTTCAAAAAACAAAATTATACATTATAATAAAATAAATAACTATAAAATAATTATAAAAAATAATATAATAATAATAATAAAAGTGTTTTTCAGTGTTTGATGACGAATTTTCCCACAAATCGCTATCGCTTAATTCTGCGAGTGATTCTAATTTATTATCGCTGTTTTTTAGCTGGTCTAAAATCACTTTTGACATAAAGGGACACTTTTTGGTTGCTTTGGACAATCTCCAGTTTCTAGGCAGAAAGAAAAGTTTTTATTATATAAAAGTGCATGCAGGACACTGGGCAGACCACTAGGGACAATGGGGGTGTGTAATTATTACATACAGTACTGTAATCTGTAAGATTACAGTGTACTGTATGTATACTGTGTTTTAACTTTTTTGAATTTGGCGCCGATCTCCGTCCCCGTGCGTCGTAACATCGCAGGGAACGGAGCTCGGCGGCACTCGGAAGTGTGTGAATTGAGCGAGGAGACAGCTCGATCACACAGCGGGGAGGCATCGCAGGATCCAGGGGACAAGGTAAGTAACTCTGCCTGGATCACTGTGATGCAGCCCGAGTCTGGCTCGGGGTTACCGCTTTTGGTGCTGAAATTTAACCCTGAGCCAGACTCGGGAATACCGCTGGGAAGGTTAAAGACAATTTAGGGTTCTCGCTTAGAATGAGGGGCTCCAGAGGAGTGTTTTGGAGGGGAGAAATTAAGCTTTTGGTTTTCTTCCACTTTTTCAATTCCTGGATCCAGATCTGGAGTCTGGATGATTTGAACAGCTTTGAGAGGGAAGAAGCCACTTCCCCTGTGTTCAGTCTTACCTGACTGAGGCCCTAAGCCTGATGTTACTGCGTGGATCAATCCTTTGGTTATTTACTGACCACATCTCTGCCTGCTGCCTGTACTGACCCTGGTCTGTTTGTGGGCCATGTTTCTGCCTTCGTCGTGGGCCACTGCTTTGCCTGTTTACTGATCATGTTTCTGCCGGGCATCAGTACTGACTCATCTGCACGTCCCACTGGCTATGTTCTTGGGAGACATTAGTGCCACTCATTCTCTGCAGACAACTGCACTACTGCAACCACAGGTACTCTTTTGTTTACCCTTTGTTCAGCCTCCTGTACTTATTGGCCAGTGAACACATTATTGTGCTATGGAGGCAGCCATGTACTAGTATGTTAGGCCTGCTTGGCTTTTAGGAACAGGAACTGGTATAGCTAGCTACACTATGCTATATTCACTGACCATTAATACAGAGGTGACCATTACAGTACATTGATTTCTATACAGTGTGGGTTGACATAATCAGTCCAAGCATTGAAAAGGTCTTACACATGTGGTATCCCCATACTTAGGAGAAGTAGCAGAATGTGTGTCTAGGTATAATTTTAAGTATGCATATGCTGTGTGTTAGAATTAACATTGTGAGAAAAAAAAATTACTTTCTTAATTTTCCAAAGAATATTGGCAAACAAATTAGAATTCACAAATTCACCATGCCTCTTAGTAAATACCTCAGATTATATGCTTTCTAAAAATTAGTCATTTTTGGGGTATTTGTACTGTCCTGGTATTTCAGGGCCTCAAGAAATTACAATCGGTACACTCAGGACTGGTAAATTTTCATATAAACATACCAAAATTTGTATACACTATAGCTTTCACACAGACTAAAAAATATACCGGTACTTTGATTTGGGTCATTTGTTTTACCAAAGAAATGTAGCAGAACACACTTTGGCCTAAATTTATAAACACAGATTATTTATTTGCAAAATATTATAACACATTGAGAAAAATGTGTGTTTTTGTTTATATAGCAAATGAAATGCCACCAAAAGAAAGCTCTATCTGTCCAAAAAATTATATAAAATTAATTTTGGTATAGTGTTGAATGTCTGAATAATTGTCATTCAAATGTGACAGCACTGACATCACTGAAACCTGAAAACTGGACTGAAAGGGGATGAAAGTGACTGGACTTGAAGTGGTTATGAATAAATTCCATATTCAGTACATGAAAGCATTTGAAATTTCTTATTTAAATTATTGACTCTTTATAGGGAATATATTACTGTCTAAAATTTATAGAAAAGTCCAATTAAGGGAGAACATTTTATAAAATACTTACTAATATTAATATATATGTGATATTTACATGCATTGTTCACATTTAAATTAAGGGCAGTAGCAATATGAAGAATACAATTGAGGTTGCTTGTACATTTTTGCCTACTGAAAGTCAGGAAAAATGCCAGAGCTTTTTAAAACTGTACATTTATTTGACAGAGAGAGTGTTTGTATTTGATTTTTCAGCTTATTGCTCTAAATGTCACCTCGTAATATAAAGCACATAGATTGAATCAGCAGTTTTGCAACATTGTTAATACTATTAGTGTTGCATCTGAGCCATTTTTGTTAAACATAAAACTTCAAACAAGTAGTCGCAGTGTTTTATGATTACATTAGGGAACCACTTACTGAACAATGTGTTTATCCTATCATGCTATAATACTGTTTCATCTTGAATACCTTTTGTAAATAAATGTTCTTTTCCAATGGCAGGATGAAATTTATTCTAGGTATGTGGTTACATGAGGTTTTAAACTGTGATGTTAACAGAGATTTCACGTTGTTTCTGCAGCCTAAGGGGCATATTTATAATACATTCATTGGCTGACACATTTGTCAATACTTACCCAACATGGACAGGTAACATTTGGTATAGATAATAATGTAGTAAATATTCACTCTGCAAATGCAAAAACTGGAAAATGTCCAGCAACTGCTTTAAAGTACAGTAGCTGATTTTGCTGCTTGTGAATAAGACATTTAGAGCTCTTCATAATGCTGAGATTGTGTTTTCAAAATAGTTTCTGTATGTGTTGAGTTCATTTTAAATTTTTTATTTTTTTTGGTAAAACATGTAATAAAAAAAATGTGATTCCCATATGGTATCTGTTAGTACACTAGGCCTGTGGGCCTGTATCTCTAAGGCAACAGAGTGCAAGAAGCTTGCAGCTAAGCGCAAGCACTCGCACATCTGAAAGAATTCCAATAAAACTAAAGCATGCTTTATTACACTCTAGAAGTGGTGGAATTATAAAAGATTGATGCTCCCATTTAACACACACATTTTCAGAAAATTTGTTGGCCTCACTATGTACTCTTGCAGTTGTAAGCCTGTTCCTTGAATGTGTAATTTGGAATGGTGGCACTGATGTAAACAGCAAAGTATGCATAGGAGATTGCAGCAAAGATCAAGCTATAGCTATACTAATATCATAATATATTCAAATGACTACAATTGTTCTTTGGCCTCTCTGGTGGAAGTAATTTATTTAAGCCTCATGTACACTGCTACTGCTAAACGGACATTTAGGAGCAGTTGGGCTTTTTTTCAACTGCCCCTAAACTCTCATCTATGTTATCTTATATGTCAATGTACACAGGGTCATTTACAGTCGTTTCTAGGCAGTTGAGTTTAGAGGCATTTTTTGGAACGCAAAAAAAAAAAGCGCTCAGAAGCTGAGTTTACAGGCATTTCAAGCGCCAAACGCATCTAAATTTGGCTAAACTCATCTAAGCGCGGTAACTCACATTTTTCCGTGTTTTGTTTACAGGCATTTTTCATTTTTGGCTATTTGGAAAAAACAAAACAAAACAAAAAAGTTTCTAAATGCAAACGCGGCAAAACGCTGCTAACCGCGGCATGTAAACGCGGCAAAACAGACGTTTTAAATGCTGGTTACTATCTGTCAAATTAAATAATTCAGGAGAGGTTGTAAAAACGTCCTGTCTACATGAAGCCTTAGGGATGCGTTTTAATTTGCATAGGCTCTTTTGGTTTAAAAGAATGGTGTAACAGTGGTTTATATTCATATTATTCAATTAATGGCACATGTTTTAAATATTTTGTTGACATCTCGAGTATTAATAGGCACCATAAAAGTCGTATATGTTGCATCGACAGTACAATATGTAGTGATATAGAAGTAGAAGGATGAATGTAGTAATATAGTAGTGGGGATGATAAGCAATCCGATTGGCCAATTTTAATTGCTCCTTTGATCTTTTGATATTTTGATTATGACAGATAATGCCTTTTGGCCATGGACAGCTGCAGTCATGAAATCTAATCAAAGTTATCTAACTTGCAATCTTTTACTACTAATTAGACTAATGGTAACAAGTTACCATTGGAGGAGTGCTATTCACCATAAACAATACAACCCCTTTTGATGTTAATTTATCTTGCATTTATTGTTTTTATAATTCCTTCCAAGTCTGACTAGACCACCTACACTCCAAACTCCTTTGCATATTTGCATTATTTAATTAGATTGGCCCTGAAGGGCAGAGGTGTTTTTTTATTAAAATTAAAGTTATTGTAAAGTCTCTCTTTTTTTTCTCTAAAAATAACAAACATGTTATACTTACCGGCTCTGTACAGTGGTTTTGCACAGAGCAGCCCAGATCCTCCTCTTCTTGGGTCCCTTTTTAGCTCTCGTCGCCTTTCCTCCTGTTGAGTGCCCTCACAGTAATCAGCTTGCTATAGGGGTACCCGAGCTGAGTCAGCGCTCCCTGTGTCCATTCAGACATAGAGCCCCAGTTCGGCCCGGCCCCCTCTCTCTCTCCTGATTGGCTAACTGGCTTTGATTGACAGCAGTGGGAGCCAATGGTGTCACAGCTGTGTCTCAGCCAATTAGGAGGAGAGTCCTGAATAGCCGAGGGAATTGTGAACATCGCTGGAGAGAGTTGGGGCTCAGATACATATTATGAGGGCTGATGATAGAATGCATTAAGATAAAAAACCTTTTGACTTTACAACCACTTTAACATAGCATAGAGTTGTTAACCTCCCTGGCAGTATGATTCTGTCAGATTTCAGGTGCTGAAAGCAGTACAATTATTTTGCATGGAAATTTGGCGTTTTATATTGTAGGCCTGCAATTCTTAGGAATAACTCACTTAAAGCTGTCCAAACAAGAGTCTAGTAGACATCCTGGGTATGATAAAGTTTGAAACACAAAATCATAAATTATAATATAATAAATAACTATAAATAATTATAACAAATAATAATAATAATAATAATAATTCAATAATTTTAATCAAATCAAAAACACTGAAATTTGCTCAGTTGCAGAATTGTCGCTGTGATTAGATTTAGTGTTTGATGACGAATTTCCCCACAAATCGCTATTGTTCAATTCTGCAAGTGATTCAAATTTATTATTGCTGTTTTCTAGCTGGTCTAAAACCACTTTTGACATAAAGGGACACTTTTTGGTTGCTATGGACAATCTCCAGTTTCCAGAAAGAACAGTTTTTATAATATAAAACTGCACACAGGACACTGGACAGACCACTAGGGACAAAGGGGATGTGTAATTATTTGATACAGTACTGTAATCAGTAAGATTACAGTATACTGCATCTATACTGTGTTTTTCACTTTTTGAAATTGGCGCCAAACTCCGCCCCCGTGCCTCGCAACGTCGCAGGGAATGGAGCTTGGCACTCGACAGTGTGGAACGAGCGAGGAGACAGCTCGCACACACTGCGGGGAGACATCGCAGGATCCAGGGAACAAGGTTAGTAACTCTCCCTGGATACTGCGATACAGCCCGAGACTCGGGAATACCGCCAGGGAGGTTAACTGTCCGTAGACAATATAAAGAGTCAGTATATGGTATATATTGTATAAATGAGTAAATATAGTGGTATGGTGTAGCATAGAACTCTTATGAAAAAGAGTATAGAGGTTGTACAGAAAATGTAAAGTGCAGCAAACACATTGGGGAGGTATACAACAGAGAATGTACATTGCAGCATGCAGGGGAAGGGTGTGGAGCAGAGAAAGTACAGCACAGCATGCAGTATGGAAATATGGAGTATGATCATGAAATGTACAGTATGCATAAGGGTTGATTTACTAAAACTAGAGAGTGTAAAATCTGGTGCAACTCTGCATAGAAACCAATCAGCTTACAGTTTTTTTTTGTCAAAGCGTAATTGAACAAGCTGAAGTTGAAGCTGATTGGCAACTTGCTTCTTCACAGTAAAAGCTGTGAAAATGTGGAATAGACTCTCTCAAGAGCAGGTTCAGGCCAGCTCTGTAGATTGTATTAAAAAAAGACCTGGAATTTTTTTCCTAAATGTACATAATATAACTGGATACTAATATTGTATAGGTAAAGTTGATTCAGGGAATATCTGATTGACTGTTGGGGGATCAGGAAGGATCCCCCCCCCTCTGTAGCAAATTGGATTATTCTTTGTTGGGGTTTTGTTTTGCCTTCCTTTGGATCAATGATGAGTATAGGATAGTGTATATGGAGATTTTCTATTTGTTTGTGTATGTTAGTTTTTCTGTGTTGGTAAACTGAATGGACTTGTGTCTTTTTTCAACCAAAGTAACTATGTAACTATGTAACCATGCAGAGCTGCACCAGATTTTGCACTCTCCAGTTTTAGTAAATCAACCCCATGGTGTACAGAGTGGAAGACGTTTGGAATATAGAATGAACAGCACAGCATTCAGAGGGTAGAGATGGTAATCAAAATTGAATAACTTGAAAAGGACTGATTTTTTTATATAAAAACTAGAATTTAACATTCATGTAATAGTGCTCCCTTTATTAGAGTATGCAGAATTAAAACAATTTAACTCAAATATATAAACAAGTTAATACCATTCTTTTTTTATTTAAGGTTCATTTTAGAATACTGCATGCAAATTGTAAACAAGAAAATATGCTGCTTTTAAAGGACTTAAATGGGGAAATTTGTGGCTGTCTACAATTTACAAGCTTGCAGAACAGATAAATGAGCTTCAAGTCTGTAAAAGAAAGATAAATAGCAACCAATTAATGTTAGACACATTCACTGTCAACACACTTGTTAATCTGATTTAATGTCTGCATGCCACGATCAAAGAATGTCTTCATTTACTTTTTACTGTTGGCATTTGTGACTAAGCAGGAATCATTGTTTGATTTCATTACAATGAGCATGATCAGAAATGAGAGGAACAATACAAAGTTTTGTATTCATCAGATTTTAACAAATTAAGCTATCTCAGATTGAAAAATAATTAGATTTACATAAAACTTTCTTAAAGTGCCTCTTTCATATTAACCCACTAGAAGTACATCATGATCTCCACAGAATGCCATATATGATTGTGCTTAACTTGGTGGGTATAATGTTTGATATTTTGGTTCAGTAATATTGTGAATTGTAATACTTCTGAACCAGTACTTGACTCAGGCCAGGTAATGCACATGATTGGCCAGGGGACATGCTAAAAAATGAAAGTGTCATCCCATTATATTCACAGACTAATCATCCACTATATTATCAAATAGCAACTTCTAACTTTTTAAAGAAGAGTTCAGTCTAAAGTAAAAAGTTTTTTCAAGAATATAGTCATCTAGTAAAAAAAAAGGACTTTATCAAGATGGGGACTATGTGTCTTCCTTTAAATAATAAAACCATCTTAAATGTTTCATTCTTCTACAGTGGCTTACAAAAGCCTTTTGTATACAGAATTCAATGTCTCAAGCCTAAAATTGCACACACAGCTAAATAAGCCAAAGAAATAACTCACCCCGCCTTTCTACTTTGTAATGATGAGGCTATACAGACTTTCAATCAGAAAGAGAAGTCCTTAAAGTGTAAAAAAACAAAAAAAAAAAAAAAAGATGCAGTACATCTCTACAATATATACGCTCTTCCCCATATTTTATCACTTTAAAGATCATGCAAGCACAGAAAAATATCTGTTGATCTGCAAAAAAAAACAAAAAACATTGCCAGTCTTCTGTAATCATCCCTGCCAAGTGTCTTTTACTAAACTACTCAACCATTGCCACTCTCAGTTCTCCACAGCATAAAAGCTAATCATTTTACAGTTCAGGGTAAGAACTAAGAGCGATAGAAAAATGTATTAACCCTTTCCCGCCGAGTGGACGCATATATGCGTCCTCGGCTTTCGGGGGTTATACCGGGATGATGCCTGCAGCTGCAGGCATCATCCCGGTACCGTTGTTTAGAGCCGGCGATTGGCTTTCCAGGTATAACAACCGATGCAGCTAAAAGCTGCTTGGTTGTTATACCAGAGGAGCGGGAGGGGACATCCCCCCCTCCCGCCGCCTCCGCCGCTCTTACCGGGCCTCCCGTCCCACCGGGAGACCCGATCCATGATCCGCCACCTTGGGCGCCTAGAGGGAGACTGAATCGAAGCCGTGAACGGCTTTGATTCCGTCTCTTCACTGTAACCACGGAAGCGACGTCATGACGTCACATCCGGGTTACTCGGCTGCCAATGGCGCCGGATTTAAAAAAGTACACAGTATTCAGAATCGACGTTTTCAACGATCTGAATACTTTGAAGTGCAAAGGAGGGATTGGGGGTCTTTTAGACGTCCGATCTCTCCATAAAGAGTACTGCTGTCACCACTTATTACTGTCACAAGATGTTTACATTCCTTGTGACAGCAATAAAAGTGATCACATTTTTTTATTTTTTTTAAAAAAACACTATTTTTTATTATAAAAATAAATAAAATAAATACGATTTTTTTTTTTTTAAAGCGCCCCTGTCCCTGCAAGCTCGCGCAGAAAAGAAAACGCATACGGAAGTCGCGCCCGCATATGAAAACGGTGTTAAAATCACACATGTGAGGTATCGCCGAGATTGTTAGAGCGAGAGCAATAATTATAGCCATAGACCTCCTCTGTAACTCTAACCTAGTAGCCGTAAAAAAAAAATTAAGCGTCGCCTATGGAGATTTTAAGGTACCGTCGTTTGTCGCCATTCCACGAGTGAGGGAAATTATAAAGCATGACATGTTTGGTATCTATTTACTCGGCGTAACATCATCTTTCACATTTTACAAAAAAATTGGACTAACTTTACTTTTTAATTTTTTTTAAATTCATGAAAGTTAATTTTTCCAAAAAAGTTGCGTTTAAAACACAGCTGCACAAATACTGTGTGACATAAAATATTGCAACGATCGCCATTTTATTCTCTATATTCTCTGCTAAAAAATATATATATATAATGTTTGGGGTTTCTAAGTAATTTTCTAGCAAAAAATACGCATTTTAACTTGTAAACACCAAATGTCAGAAATAGGCTTAGGCATGAAAGGGATAACACAGTAAAGTGTGTAGTGGACACAGAACAGTTCTTAATTTTTTTTAAATATCAAGAGTTGTTATTGCACTTATCAAACAGATATAACAAAATGGTTTGAATGATATATTTACCAGACCAAAAGGGAGTAAAATAATAGAAGTTCTTTGTTGTGGTTTACATAATCTATAATGCCCTGTACACACAATCGGAATTCCGATGGAATAAAATCCGATGGATTTTTCCATCGGAAATCCGATGAAGCTGACTTTCATCAGTCTTGCCTACACACCATCAGTCAAAATTCTGACCGTCCAAAATGCCGTGACGTAAAACACTCCGACAAGCCGGGAAAAATTAAGTTCAATGCTTCTGAGCATGCGTCGACTTGATTCTGAGCATGTGTGGGTTTTTTCTCCGATGGAGTTCCACACAGACGATCGTAATTTGCTATTGTTTTTTTTTCCATCGGTAAAATTTAAAACAGGTTCTATTTTTTTATACCGATGGAAAAAACAGATCGAGTGTACGCGGCATTAGACATGCTTTCTGAAGTAGAAAACAGAGAGGATCCTGCTGCCCGGTGGGAAGTGTGCACTATCCCATAGTTTTTATGTAAAGGAAGAACACAGGATAGAAAAATAGAATTTTTGCTTACTTGTGATTGGTGTGGCTTCTACTTCTTGAGCCTGTAGTTGTGCATTAGCACCTTATAAATTGATCTGTGTATTGGCACCATAGAAGTCTATGGGATTCTACTGCACATGTAAAAGAAGTAGGGCCCAGACCCAGCCTTGCTGAAAATACTGTTAATCTTCTCTAACATCCAGCAATCCTCACACATACCAACAACCAGTTTCTGTCACAGGTATTCTCCCATCACTAATAACTTATTTGGGGGTCTCTTCAGTAGATCATGTGACATGAAGGAACCACAAAAAATGAGATGGGAGACTTGGAGCTGATTACCGATATCTGCAAAGATCACTGCAGGTTGGGGGAAATCAGCAGCACTGCCACTAAGTGTGAGGTCCAGTCTGAGGGTATTGTAAATTATAGGAAATAATTCCATATGGTCCTAATGCCTAGCACATGATCAGTGGCAACAGGAAGGTAATACTATTGAGTTTCTACTATGCGTGCTACATAGCATTGACATCTATATTTAGATCAGTGCCATCCACAATAGCAATGCACAGCAGGAAGCACATCCAGAGTGGTCTCTGCAGTTGGTGGTATGTATTTCAATGGCACATGACCCTCTAATTTCTGGCTCCATTAGCTCACACCACCTTCTACCCCCTGGCTTCTGCTGCAGCGTAGACAAACACAATAATCTTCAGTCTGGCATCTCACACCACCAGCCTTTTGTTTTACTGTCTGACCTCTGCTGCTTGCTATAGGGACTGCATGTAGAGTTACAGTGGACAGTTCCTCTGGAGTTACCACCTCCTTCCCCACCAGTGCACTAGAACCTGTCCATCACCCACTTTCTCATCACCATACATGAAACCACCCCACCACTGCATTTTCACTCCAAATCCCTATGTTGTCACCCCCACAGCTGTCCCCCTCGTTCCTCCTTTCACACCACATGAACCTTCTCACCATTACACACTACTGCTCGTACCACCTCTCCAACATAGCCCCACTTTACTCACTATTGTGCAACACCTGCCTCTGCACTCACTGCAGTCATGAAGCCTGTACCAATGCACAATTCTATACTTTATGCTAATGTAGTGACACATCTTTACATATTCAGCTTGTTCAGCAAGTGGATACACTTATCTTTTTTAACCACTTAAGCCCTGGACCATTTTGGCTGGTTAAAGACCAGGCCACTTTTTGCGATTTGGGCACTGCGTCGTTTTAACTGACAATTGTTTGGTCGTGCGACGTGGCTCCCAAACAAAATTGACGTCCTTTTTTTTCCCACAAATAGAGATTTCTTTAGGTGCTATTTTATCACCTCTGTGGTTTTTATTTTTTGCGCTATAAACAAAAATAGAGACAATTTTGAAAAAAAATGCAATATTTTTTACTTTTTGCTATAATACATTTCCACAAAAATTATATATAAAAAAAAATGTTTTCCTCAGTTTAGGCCGATACGTATTCTTCTACATATTTTTGTTAAAAAAATCAGCGTTTCTTGATTGGTTTGCGCAAAGGTTAAAGCGTTTACAAAATAGGGGATAGTTTTATGGCATTTTTATAATTATTTTTTTTTTACTAGTAATGGCGGTGATCAGTGATTTTTTTGGTGACTGCGACATTATAGCGGACGCATCGGACACTTTTGACACATTTTTTGGATCATTGTCATTTTCACAGCAATCAGTGCTATAAAAATGCACTGATTACTGTGAAAATGACACTGGCAGTGAAGGGGTTAACCACTAGGTGGTGCTGTAGGAGTTAAGTGTTCCCTGCATAGTGTTTCTAACTGTAGGGGGATGGGCTGTGTGTCACATGACACTGATCTCCGCTCCGAGTACACAAAGCCGAGATCCGTGTCATTGTCACTAGGCAGAGCAGGGAGATGCTTGTCTACACAAGCATCTCCCCGCTCTATACCTCCGTGAGACGATCGCAGGGATCCCCGCGGCGATCAAGTCCGCGGGACCCGCGGTCCGACTCACAGGGATGGTGGCAGGGTCACGAGGGTGCCGCCGGTGGCGCGTGCGCGACCACACGGACAGGCACTTAAAGGGGACGTACAGGTACGTTGATGTGCCTGTCCGTGCCATTCTGCCGACGTAAATGTACAGGAGGCGATCGGCAAGTGGTTAAGTGAAAGATAAATAGGAAATTCTTGCAGCCACACAATAAATCTGAAGAATTTCCGCAATAATTTAGAATGATCCCAGTTTAAAAAAAATAATAGTATACTGGTTTAGGTAAAACACAATTCTAACTGGCAGTTGTTTGAAAAATGAAACTGTAATAATGAATCATAATTTTTGGGTGTTAGCAGATTATTAAATATTTCAACATACAACAGATCGTTTGCATGTTTAACATAAATAAACAATGGCTTGGTTACCACATCTGATTCATTTAAACTGCAGAAGCATCATAAATCATTTAACAAACATAGAATTTCTCAAAGGAACAGTTGGATGTGTGTACTGAAAATAAACCGCTGACTATTTTTAAGCCAAATATGGTATCTGTCTGAAATTTGAATTCAGTGGTTTTAATAATGGTCATCATAATCATTATAATTAAGATTGGACCTCATCTACCATAGAATCAGTATTTCCTGTAAAAAAGTGGTTAGAATATACACAAACCTCTATTGTTTTTGTATTGTTTTAAAAAAAAAAATTGTTGTATTATTTTGGAAAGTGTAGTAACTGCACATTTTGTGGATTACTATTGACCATTTGATATGTAATATCCTGTAATGATAGCATTTTTCACAGCAAGCTTGCTTATGGTCAGTAGGCAGCAATTTGTATTATTTCATTTTTGTTTAATTGCACATATAGTATTATAGTATATGTTGTTATTTTTGTATTTGTAATTGTTTTCATTCTATTTTATTAATAATTAGTGGGGCTCATTACCTGCATCACTTGTGGCTCTTGAACAATGATGTGATATGTACTATTATTTATGGCCAGTAGTTGGCATCTAGCATTATACACTTGGCTTACGTATACTGTATAAGGGCAATTTGGCATTTCCGATTATGTAAATATGACTGCCCGCCCATTGGCAGTTATATGGAGTAATAGTAATACTGTGCTCCTGAGCATGTCCTATTGTGATGAGATGTGTAGGGTGGAGCTTCTGGAGGCTGATGTCATTATGCATGCTGCAGGTTATGCAGGTAGTTGCTTAATCTGAAATTGAATGTGCTTTTAATAAAACATCTTTGCATGATATGAACTGTTGAAGTAGTCTTTGTTTTATGAACATCAGTGGTTTGATGCGGTACTGGAAGTGGAAGTGGTGGCTGTGATTGACTTGTGAATTCTGTATAAGGATTGTACCATACTCATGCATATACAGACGCTTTTACTTTGGGGTTCATCCCTCTGGTAAGCCTTTGATTTAAATGTGATGGTGTTTGTCTTGACGTTCCCACTTTTGCTGCAGAAATCTATAGCATAGTGAAGTCATAAATATGGGACCTTTTTAAGGCACATTGATGAAAGACATATCAAATATAATCACATTACTACTAGAGTTGCAGCATTTATATTTATAACATAATAAAGATTTTTTTTTTGTCATTCTGCACTATATGTATACAAGTTTGTCATATATTTTATCATATATTTACATCCCTTCTGTTCCATGTTAATATAAAAAAAAATGAGGAAAAAACATATTCCAAGGGGCTTCCAGAAACACTTTTATGCACAGGGTGCTAATGCAGAGCTAAACTAATCTTTTTAATGCAAACACTCATAAAAAAGGTTAAAAATAGTGCATGCATGCATGCACACTTCCAAAATTGTTTCTTGTAGCTTTCTCAACAGATCTCCCAGATTGTGCATGAATAACAGCAGGACCTAGAGTTTTCTACGATCCCTGGTTTATTCTCTGCTGACTTAAAAAATATGCTTCAGTTTTTCTTTACATAACCCTGAAGGTTAATTTTGGGGAATATCTACTTTCTTGATAAATTCTTCTTAGTGAGATGTATAATGGTTTTGTACATATCTGTCTTCCATATTTATTGTCAAGATTAAATATAAAACATTCTTAAAAAACATCATGTATTTTTTCATCCAGACAGCAGGTGAAACTCTGTGCTTCCTTTAACATATTTCCTCTACCTGTTTGCTCCATTCTTATAAAAAGTCTGTTGTTTACAGAGATTATGAGCTCAAGATAAAATTTACACAGAGAACTAAAAGATTAATTTATTATTGGATGGCAATGTCTGAAGTTGCAGTCAGACAGGGCCAACCTAAAAAGGGAGCTACTCCTGTGCTTTGTTATCAGGTAGCCCAAAGTGCTCAGGTAATCCTTTTACAACGTTTTTAATACTTGTTTGGAATTTATAAACATTAAAGTATACAGTATATTGAAGTATAATTAACCAAAATCCATTACATTTTCCCTTTATAAACAGCTAAGAATACATAAATATTACTTCATAAACACAGTTTTCTGAAATTCATATGTCCAACTTTAACCACTCTTTCCTACTGACCACCAAAAGACCACCAAAAGAAAGCTCTATTTGTGGGAAAAAAAGGATGTCAATTTTGTTTGGGAGCCACGTCGCATGACCGCGCAATTGTCAGTTAAAGCGACGTAGTGCCGTATCGCAAAAAGGGGCCTGGTCCTTTAGCAACAAAATAGTCCAGGGCTTAAGTGGTTAAACAAATTCCACCCCAGTAGGGGGATATATATTGAATAATACCCATTTAATGAAAATGTATTATGTTTGACACCTCTTACCTAAGCATCAGGAAAGTTAATAAAATTCCTCAGTATGGAGACCTGTAGTGTGTCAAATGAGTTCTTAAAACTACTATTATGCGAAGTGTAAGAAAGCAACATTTTTAATAAAGCTGATTTAGACATTGTGATCTGACAATTTTCAAAATGAGCACAATTTTCACATGATATTACTGAGATAATCTACCAACAGCATGCAGCTCAAAATGAATAAAATGTATTTCTTGATAGCAATAACTTGTAGGATAAAGAAAAACAAAGAATAGGAAGGATCCGGAGGTCCAGAATAGGACACTCTAGAAACAGGATCAGAAGACCACATCAAATCAGACATCACACAGACCACAGGAGAATGGACTAGGGGACAACAGAGGGTGACAGACTAAGTTCTGTATTAAAAGACTTTAATGGATGAAGAGGCAAATGGCAACACGCATAGGATGATGAAAATGGCACCTGTCGTCAATGATCCTTGTTGCAGTAGCTTCGCAGAGAGCAGGTTCTCAATTTTTCAGATGGAACAAATTCCTATTGGAAAATCCGTTCGTCTGTATGCAATTCCGAGGGGAAGAAAACCATGCATGCTCGGAAACAATTTGACGCATGCTGGGAAGCATTGACCTTCTTTTTCTCGCCTCCTCATAGTGTTGTACGTCACCGCATTCTTGACGGTCGAAAGTTCTGAGAACTTTTGTGTGACCGTGTGTATGCAAGCCAAGCTTGAGCGGAATTCCGTCGGAAAAAACATCCAAGTTTTTTCATGTAGAATTTCCGATCGTGTGTACGGGGCATTACTGTGGGTTTGCATCAATCCATGCCAGGAAGCCAAAGCACCTCCACTGGTTGGGTGTTAGTGATCTAACCACCTGTGCACCAGGAAGCAGGGACCTCATTGTAATGCAGCACCAGACCAGGAATGATGTCATAAGTACTAGGGGGCATGATTACATCACAAGACACACAATAGGCTTGAAAAAAAAGTGAGATGTCTTCAAAATGCATAACCATGACCCACTGTGTGAATGACATAATTTCCGGTCCAACTCTGCATTCCACAAAGGTTCCTGCTTCCTTGTGCACATGCGATTCATGGTTACATCACTAACACATAGCCAGTGGCAGTGCTTTAACTTCCTGGTATGGACTGACACAAACCCTCACTGAGCTGAGCTGCTGTGACAAGGTGCCACTTTCATCAACTTATGTGAGTTGCTATTTGATAGTCATCCATTAAAATCTTTTTATACTATCCTTAGTCTGGCACCCTTCTTTTTTCCACAGAAATGTCTTCAGTCTTTTCTGAGGTGATACAGGAAAAATGTTTGAGGATGAAAATGGAATCTAACTCTTTGTGGACTATGATGGACATTATAAGATTTTTAGCATCCTATTTAACCATTTCAATGCAGGGCATTTTCAGCCCCTTCCTGCCCAGGCCTATTTCCAGTTTTTAGTGCTGTAACATTTTGAATGACAATTGCGCGGTCATGCAACACTGTACCCATATGAAAAAAGTTATAGCGCCTACAAAATAGGGCATAGATTTAGGCCCCTTTCACACTGAGGAGTTTTTCAGGCATTTTGCATTAAAAATAGCGCCTAAAAAACTCCTGAAAAACTCCTGCCCCTGCAGTCTCAATGTGAAAGCCAGAGTGCTTTCACACTGAGGCGATGCGCTGGCAGAACGAGAAAAAAGTCATGCAAGCAGCATCTTTGGAGCGGTGTGTATACCGCTCCTTTACCGCTGCTGCCCATTGAAATCAATGGGACAGCGCGGCTATACCACTCGCAAAGTGCCTCTAGTGGGGGCTAAAATTGCAAGCGACGGTATAGCGCCAGCGCACCTCCCGCCTCAGTGTGAAAGCGGCCTTAGGGCATTTTTATTATTATTATTTTTTTACTAGTAATGGCGGCGATCTGCAATTTTTATTGTGACTGTGACATTGCAGCAGACATATCGGACACTTTTGACACTATTTTGGGACCATTGACATTTATACAGGGATCAGTGCTATAAAAATGCACTGATTACTGTGTAAGTATCACTGGCAGGGAAGGGGTTAACACTAGGGGGCGATCAAGGGGTTAAAAGTGTTACCAAGGGAGTGATTGTAACTGCAGGGGGAGGGGACTCACAAGGGGACCGATCGGTGTTCCTCTGTACTGGGAACACACCATCGGTCTCCTCTCACCTGACAGGACGTGCATCCACGTCCCTACTGGGTGGACATCGCGGGTAAAAATTAAAAAAAATATATATATTTTAAATGCTTACTTGCAATGTTTTTCCCTTCCATAGATTTTTTTCATTCACTTGCAGTGTGCTAAGAATTTGATAACTTCAGGAAAAGTCGATTTTCGAACAGCCCCAGTTCCCCCTCCTTCTAACCACATCTCCTTCTATTTTCTGCACAGTGGCACTCTGTGTGCTGTTCCAGATCCTCTTACTCCATACATAACCTTTTATTTAGCTGCCAGGGGAGGACCAAAGTTGAATATCAAGGCGTCTGCTGGAACTGTTGACATCACATTCAAGATGGTGGTGCCCAGCAGCAGTTTCAGGCTTTCTGAATATCTAAAGAAGGGAGGATTTTTCAGGTCAATAACAAACAAAAAAAAATGTAAAATGCACATTTAATGTCATGGGAAGAGTGAAGCTGAATTGAACGGGCTAGCAACAGAGTATATTTAAGTGTCCTAGATGGGCAGAGCCCAGATCATTGTTGCCACTGAACTACCACCCATCTATTATGATACTACTGTATCTCTAAACATATAACCATTCTAGTGAAAATATTTTTTTTGTAGTTTAGTTTTCTGTTAAAATTAGATAATAAACTGTTACATCTTGGAATCAAAGGTTTAAACAAAGTGATCACACATACTATTTCCAAATATTTATAACGCATATACGCAGTTTCTTTTTTCAGGCTCTAACTTAATGTAAAATAACAGAAAAAGAACCTTGAGGATTTCAAAGACTGTAATCAAAGGCACACCATCTGTGATATATACCTGCTTTTAATTAGTTGGCCTGATATTAAATAACACAATTAATATGACTAGTGTTTCAAGTAGCTTAAAAGTTACCAAAAAAAGCTTTCATCATATGTAAGACAGTGGTAGCTTCAGACCAAGAATGAATCTTATCATCATAGCAAGATTATACAAGGTATGTCTAAAAAGTTTGGTGAATGGTCCAACATCTCAACAATAACATGGTCAAGGTGTGCACACAAGCACGTGGCTATCCAGAGACAATTCAAGAAGCACCCCCTAGCTTGGAGTACACAAGACCGTCAGGATAAACCTGCTGCAAGCAGTCAAACATAGTCAGTGTGGGAGGTAGGGTCACAGTGCAATGGGGCAATGAGTTAACATCATGTTCTGCTACAAATTGAGGAAAGAGGCGATGGAGATGCATTAAATGTTGGTGCAAGTGTACGGGATGGAAGCCGTGAGCAAAAAATGTGTTTACGACTGGCTAAAACGCTTTCATGACCGTAAGAAAACGACTGAGGATGAGCCAGGTTTGGGTCAGCCATCTACAAGCAGAACCCCAGACATGATCAAGTGAGTGTGAAGGAATGCTGGCACAAGATCAGTGACTGACAGAGGAATTGGGCATTAGCAAGGACACGATGTGCACCATCAATTGTGACAATTTGAGTAAACAGAGATCTGTTCCTGGTTTGTGCCGCACAAGCTGACAGATGAACAGAAAGCAAAACAGATGGAAACCTCTGGAGATTTCATTACCATGTGTGACCAGGATCCATCCTTTCTGTGAACCATCATCACAGGGGATGAGACCTGGACCTACCAGTACGATCTGGAATCCAAGTGGCAATCAATTAAATGGCATTCATCATCTTCCCATCATGAAAGGCGCATTTAGAGGATGTGGTAGCAATCCAAGAGTGTGTCACAGTGGTTCTACGATGGATTCCTAAAGAAGCCTTTGCTGACAGTTTCCAGAAGCTTTATGAACATTGCCAAAAGTGTGTTGCGAATGATAGCAAATATTTTGAAGGCCAATAACGGTATTTTGATTGTATCTTCTGTTTTGTTTGTTTTTCTGATACCATTCACTGAACTTTTTAGACACAGCTCATAGGTTAGATTATGCAAAAACAGTATTGGTCAGGGAGTGAACATTCATACTAAAACCATGTTTTGCTATCCTGTATCCAATGATATGCTGATAATACATATCCATAAGCATATATAATCATTATCTGTAAATTTCTGGTGTCTCTTTCAAAATGTTTGACTGCTGAAGTATTATTTGTCAAACAATAAAGAAACATACTGTATATAAGGATACTATTATCAAGATAGTCATCATCATTACAACTAGGATATAACTAGGTTTCTCCAACATGAACATCAATAGTTAAAGTAAAGTTCTCTAAATAAATTTTTTTTTTTTTTGGGTGGGGGTCAAAAAAAGTCTTTTGTGCAATTTTGTGATTTTAAATGTATATCAATACACAAGATCTAATTTTTATCATCTTTTTTATCATTAAAGATTGGAAAGATTTGCCCCCTTAATGACCATGCCATTTTCTGCGATACGGCACTGTGTCGCTTTAACTGACAATTGCGCGTTGTGAGACGCTGTACCCAAACAAAATGTATGTCCTTTTTTCCCCACAAATAGAGCTTTCTTTTAGTGGTATTTGATCACCTCTGCATTTTTTTTTTGGCGCTATAAACAAAAAAGACCGACAATTTGCAAAAAAAATAATATTTTTTTACTTTTTGCTATAATAAATATCCCCCAAAAAAATAAAAAAATGAATTTCTTCATCAGTTTAGGCCGATACGTATTCTTCTACATCATTTTGGTAAAAAAATTGCAATAAGCGTATTTTGGTTTGCACAAAAGTTATAGCGTCTACAAAATAGGGGATTTATTTATGCCCTTTTTTATAATATTTTTTTTTTACTAGTAATGGTGGTGATCAGCGATTTTAAGTGGGACTGCAACGTTGCGGCGGTCAGATCGGCCACTTTTGACACTTTTTTGGGACCAGTGACATTTATACAATGATCAGTGCTAAAAATAGTCACTGATTACTGTATAAATGTCACCAGCAAGGAAGGGGCTAACACTAGGGGGCGATCAAAGGGTTAAGTGTTCCCTAGAGAGGTGTTTCTAATTGTGGGGGAAGTTTAGTGACTGGAGGGGGAGACAGAACACTGTTCCTAATCACTAAGAACAGCAGATCTGTCCCTTCTCCCCTGACAGAACAGGGATCTGTTTACATTGACAGATCCCCATTCTCTCTCTCTCAGGAGCGATCGTGGGTGGCCGGCGGACATCACGGCCACCGGCCACACCGATCAGCTCCAGCGTCCTGCCGCAGGCATGGGCCTCTGGTGGCGCACGTGTGCCCCCTAGAGGTCTTAAAGCAGCCAACATACAAGGGCAGCGATTCGCCCAGGAGAGCCAACCTGCCACAGTACTACTGTGGTGGCTGGTCTTTAAGTGGTTAAAAGGAAAAATTTAAATAACGTTTGTATATGAAGAAACCAAATATACAAAACCTTTCTTTACCACTATCAATAATTAGTATTCTAAGAGTAATCACTTATTAAATATCATTTTATATCCTGGTATACCCTGTTATAGAACTAAACCACCTAGAATAATTGGTCATAAGTTATTGCATCTGACACCGTTGGCTATAAATGACTGCCACTCACTGAATCATTTGCAATGAATCTTTATGGCCAGATAAACAGTGAATGGTGTCAGTCTGACCTTTTTGCTGTATGTGCCAGCCACTGAATAGATCTGCAGTAGTGCTGAAAATTGGATAAAACCTAACATGCAGAAGGAAGACTAAATTAGCATTACTATTTTCATTTTAAAGGGGTTAAGGATTTAAATGCATCACGGGCCAACCAGGTGAAAGTGTGTTCTTTTAAGGCTCAGTGAAATGTAATTAGACCGTAGAGTACTAAAGCTGCTTTTCTGATGTTATGTCAAACATGCTCACATAGTGGCAATTCACAAAACTTCAACACAAGGATAGGGATCTTTAAATAACCATGCTACTGCAATTCTAAATCTTATTGGACTTCGCTAAAGTAATTGTCATTTTCTTTTAAATATAGATCTGTATCCTTGTGTGTGTATTTTTTTTAATCAAGACTAAAATATAAGTAACTATAGTCTAAAATACAGTATGGTAGTCATAATCTTAATTCATTCAGGAACTACTCATGCTTTATGTCATGAACATGAGCATATTTTGTTTTAGGTGTATGAAATAAAAACTACCTACCAATTAGATTCAATCTTCTATGGACGTGAAGGTTGGACTTGTGATTGTGGGCTACTAAGATTGTCTGTTTTGAGAGCATCAAGTTCAGCAAATGGTTTATCCTTATGTAATTATGATAGTGGTAAGAACATTAGACATTTCAAGGGAAACTTGAAAAGTATCCCTTGCAGTGGGTCTGCACCCACAGTGGAAGATTTAATTGCTTGCTTATGTCTAGGGGACTTGTTAAAGTAAATTTACGTACCTGATCCTCCTTGTTGCAAGACTGGCTTTTCCCCTATGCTGCAGTGGTCTAAAGTCCCAACATCATGTCAAAAAATGCAGGGTCCATTGCCCTGCATTGTGTGTGATGAAGCTGAGGGAGAGTACTGTGTTTAAAATAATAGCTCAACTCTAAAATGATACATGTGCAATAACAGTAAATACCTTCTGCTCTAAATATCTTATGTAGCAAACAACACTTTCAAAAAAATGAATCTGTCTTGATCAATTATTTTTCTCTTACTAAAATGTTATTGAACGTTTCTGATCAATTATTTTTCATATCTCAAGTAGTCATTACCTTTTGTTAAGCAGACTCAGAAAACTACTTGAGGTTTAAGCAAAATATCATACTACATAATATTTATTTATGATTGTATCCTTCTATGACTGCTCAGTCCTCAAGCCTAGGTCTTTGGCCTGGTCCATCAGACCATCTATCAGCACTACTGTGCTCATGTGCAACTCCTGCACCTCTTAGCATAATCAGCTCTCTTTCTTGCAGCTCCCTGCTGCTCTACCCTAGCCTCTGGGCAGGGGACCTCTTGTCTCCCAAGTGGAGCTCTGAACTTCTGCCAGGCCCTTGATTATAAGGGCTGTGCATATCTTACGCACAGCCTGCAGGTCTCTGGTAAGATCTTGACACAGGGTTAGCAGCTTCATCTGTTTTATAACTCTTTGAAGTCTCTGCACTCCAGAACGCAATCCAGGGGCTACACAACCCAGAGAAAAATAAATAAATTTTCTCGACTCATAATAGCCATTTTGGAGCCCTACAATCTGCTTCCTTAAGAACCCTTTTGACATTTACCTCTTTACACAGTAGCAGGGCCCAGCACTGTCACAGAATATAAAAAACAACTTTGAGATTGTTTTAATGCCATATAAGGAGGCAAAGAGGATGTCAGAATTACCAATACTTGGCCTCAAATCAAAATTTGCTTATAGCATGCACTGGAGGTGCTTCCAGGGCTTGCAAGGATTAGGGCTCATTTAGACCTGTGATTGGGGGGGGGGGGCAATAAAAATGTGCTTTGAGCCACTTAAGCTGAAAAGGCAGTAAGTACTGCAGTCGGTAAATTTGCATTGCACCCACATTAAAGGCTTTTACTCCTGTCTCACTGGGCAAACAACACTATTAAAAGCGAATGAGGAAGTGAAGCAAACACCTCCCACCTGCATGCAATTGGTTGTTGGCATGTTGATGCAACAATTACAGGGTTAAAACAGGTGGTGAGGAGGCAGCATATCACCTCCACACCACCTGTTCAATGTTTCTGAAAAGCGATCTGAATACAGATCACTTTTCAGAGGAGCAGCAATTAAGATGCAAATCTAAACTTGGCCTTACTTTGCTTTTTAACCACTTCCGGAAACCGCCCGCTGTTGTGTTATACGTCGGTACTTTGAGGTTGAATGGCAGGAGATAGCTGTCATAACCCTGGTAGTTTTAAAAATGGTGGGTGGTCCACTTTCAGATAAAGGTGGTCTTTGCGGCGGATTCACCGCAAGATCACTTTTCTTTCTCGTACATCACGGGACACAGAGCGACATAGTCATTACTAATGGGTTATATAGATACCGTCAGGTGCTGGCACTGGCAACTTCCAAAACCGGAAGTACCCTCCCCTATATAAGCCCCTCCCATCCGGGAGCACCTCAGTTTTTTGCCAGTGTCTAAGGTGTTGGCCAAGAAGAAACATGTGTTTTTCACTGAGCTTGCGTACAGGTTCTTTTGGGCCTCAGTAAGCTATTCCGGATCCGACCAAAAAAGCTTCATAGCTAAACGGTCGGTACCCGGGCCTTGCAGAGAAGAGCAAGGTTCTGCCTGTAATGCTTCTCTTAGGAGAGCTGGACCCTGGGATCCAGAGCTCTGGTCATACCCACGACCAAGATGTTTTCTGTGCAGGGTGCTATACAGGTCCAGGGGAGTGGAATCCTTGGGAACCCGGTCCCTGAAGGTTTGATTACAATGCCTGCCGTGATAGGTGAAGTTTGGGCTTTTGTGGACCAAACAAAGTCCTGCGGCGGGGAACAGGTAAGTGGGGGCCCCCAGGAACTTGGTTCTATTGGGGGACCCCCAAGCCTAATTTGTCTTTCTGTCTGTTACCTAACGGTATTCCCGCTAATATCTGTGCATGCCTGTAACTACTAAAAAAATGTAATAATTTTTAATGGTGGTCAAGAAAAAAAAAAAAAAAAAAGAATGTTTTTTTATATATGTTTAGTATATTAAACTGCGGTACCTGTGTTTGTCCACTAGAGGCCGCTGTGGAATGTTTTTCTTGTCATATGGACTAGTTTCCTCTCAGAGAGCAAAGTCCAGGCAGCTGGTGAGTTCTCCTACAGGAAACTGTTTCCTCTGCCATGTTGCAGTGTTCGTCTATCCCCCGGCCTGCGGCAAAGGGGGCCCTGGCTCCTGTCCCTGGTTTCCATGTTTGAAAATTAGCGCCAAGGCGCACGTGGCCGCGCGCGTGCGCGTGCACGCGCCTCTATATATAGAGGTGGCCGGAAAAAGGGGCGGGGCCTGGGGGATGACGCTCTGTGCGCGCCGCAGCGCTTCTGCGCATGTGCGGGCGTCCCAGCAGGTTTTTAAAAAGCCACATTATTGCAGTAAGCTGGCTATGAAGTACAGAGACAGAGCTGGCAACATTTAAAGGCGTACAGCAAGCGGTTGATACAGGCATCCCCTAGAAAGGCACATTAGTAGACACCAACTGTGATATAGCAGCAATTGTGCTAGACTATTCTCAGTAAAAGTGGTGTATTACGGCTGGAATACCTCAGCTTTAGGCTTAGGAATATGCCGTCCAGTAGCTCCGGAACTGAATCTTCCAGGAAGCGAAGGGGGTCTCATCGGGCTCTGAGGATCTTGGGCATACTCCTGCTGCACCAGTCTCCCCTGAAGTTCAGAGGTAAGTGACCGTAGAGACCCCGCAGGGGTACTTGGTACTGTGGCTGTCCTCAGTCACCTGCTCCTGTGTATGTAACAGAGGAGGTTTTTTCCTCAGCTCTGGGAGGATTAGAGAGAGATTGTCAAAATTTATCGCTGCCTCCCTGTCAGGGAAAGCACGCCCGATCTCCGTCTCCTCCTTCAGAGTGCCTGTTAGCAGAGCAACAGTCCCATACAGGGATCGACCTGCCTGAAGGGGATCAGGATAAGGTTGATTCTGTTATAGAGGAATCAACAGTGGGGGAACCTTTTCTCAGCATCTCAAGCTGAAAGATTATGGGTTCAGTCTCTGACTAACATGGTCCGATCAGCATTTAAAAATGCACCTTGCGGAACCATCAACCACTACTGTATCCTCGTTGGGGTCGCTAGAAGCCCCCAGACTGTTTGTTCTTTTCCACTTCACCCTTTACTGAAAGGGCTCATTTACCAGGATTGGGAACGTCCTGAGAAAATATTTATTCCCCCAAGAGATTTCCGGTGGTCTATCCCATGGAGGATAAGTTCATCAAAAAAAAAAAAAAAAAAATGGAAGGTCCCTACAGTGGACGCAGCCATCTCTTGTATGTATAAATCACTGACATGTCCAGTGGATAATGTCCAAATGTTCAAGAACCCAATAGATAAAAGATTGGAGTCCTTATGAAAATCTGCTTGGTGATACAACCAGCAGTAGCAGCTATTGGGGTCTGCTAAGCAGTGAAGGATCAGTTGAAACAGGTCTTGAGGGACTTGACAGATCAGCAGGCTTGCCCTAGCTGATCTACCTAGAGCCTTAGGCTTTGCGGTTGACGCCATAGAGGATTCAGTCCATCAGGCCTCCCGCCTTACGCTGTCTATAGTACATATGCGTAGGCTCCTATGGCTCAGAAACTGGTCTGCTGAAGCTCCCTGTAAAGAATGGCTGGTTAGCGTCCCATTTCATGGTGAACGCTTATTCAGGGAAAACCTGGACAAATATATCCAGAAAATTTCCAGCGGTAAAAATACGCTCTTGCCGGTTAAAAGCAGAGTTAGAGGTCCCTCTTTAAGAGGCCTGCTTCTCCAGTCCCTGGGGCATCGGCTGTGTAACAGTTCCGACGGCCTCCTCGGTCAAATCCCGGGGGTAAAAAACAGGGACAGTAGCAGGGTAATGAGAAACCCTGGGTCAGGGGAGGTACAAAACCTCCCCCAAAGTTAAATTCATTGAAGCCCCCACTCAGTCGGGTGGGGGGAGGACTCCAGTTGTTCGCAAAGAGACCTGGCGGGACACGATCAAGACAGATAGGTGCTCTCCGCAGTAGGTTTGGGATACAGTTTGGAGTTAAAAGACTCTCCTCCTTCCCATTTTGAGGTCAAACGTGCCAAGGGATCCCCGGAAGAGAGAGTCCCTCCTGTTGGCACTAGAACAACTATTGCTCCAAGGAGTAATTATGGAGGTTCCCCTGGAATGAGGGTTCGGGTTTTACTCAAACCTCTTTACAGTCCCGAAGCAAACGCGGACTTTAATTCTAAAAGGGCTATACAAATTCCTGTATATCAGGACTTTCCGATGGAGTCGATCCGATCGGTGGCCACTGCCCTACAAGGGGAGGATTGGTTAGCCACGATCGACATCAAAGATGCTTATTTGCACATTCCCATCTTTCCAGTCCACCAAAAATTTCTACGCTTTGCAGTAGAAGGGCGCCATTTTCAGTTCAGAGCCTTACCCTTCGGTTTGGCCACAGCACCAAGAGTGTTCACAAAAATTCTGGCCCTTTATTGGCCAATCTAAGAACACAAGGTGTAATGATAATGGCATATCTGGATGACTTGTTGCTGATAGACCACTCAGTGAAAAAACTAGACGTGGTCGTTCACAAGACGATCAAGTATCTGGAATCTCACGGTTGGATTATCAACCGAGACAAGTCAGCCCTAAAAACCAGTCAAAAGTCTGGAATACTTGGGGCTAAGGTTGGATTCAGGCCAGAGAAAAATATTCTTGCCTCGAGGAAAGGTGTTGTCTTTGAAAGATTTGATCCACTTAGTGGGTACAAAAAAGACAGCCGTCCATACGCCTGTATATGAGGCTGCTGGGAAAAATGGTGGCATCATTCGAAGCAGTACCCTACGGTCAATTCCATTCAAGGAATTTGCAAGGGGCCATACTGTCAGCCTGGAACAAAAAAGTTCAGGCCCTAGACTTACAATGTCCTTGTCCCCTTCCGTTCGCAAGAGCCTCCGTTGGTGGTGGGTTCCCCAGAATCTGGAAAAAAGGAAATCCTTCAGTCCGATTTCTTGGAAGGTGGTCACTACAGATGCCAGCCTTATAGGCTGGGGAGCAGTACTGGAGCAATAGTCTCTCCAGGGCAGATGGTCGGATGCAGAAAAGGCCCTGCCCATCAATCTCTTAGAGATACGAGCAGCCCGGTATGCCCTAGTAGCATGGACATCCAAACTCCAAGGGTCCCCTGTCAGAATTCAATCAGACAATGCCACAGCAGTGGCATATATCAATCATCAGGGGGGCACCAGGAGTCGTGCAGCCCAGAGGGAAGTAAATTACATCCTGAAATGGACAGGAAAAATATGCAGCCATATCTGCGGTATTCATTCCAGGAGTGGAGAATTGGAAGGCGGACTTTCTAAGTCGCCAGCAATTAGGCCCAGAGGAAGGGTCCCTTCACCCCGAGGTTTTCTGGACAATATGTCAGCGGTGGGGAACATCGGATGTAGATCTTCTAGCATCCAGATTCAACGCAAAGGGGGATAGGTTTGTCTCTCGGACAAGGGATCCCCTAGCTTGCGGCTCGGATGCCCTAGTGTTCCCTGGGGATCAGTTCAAGCTGATATATGCATTCACACCGCCACAATGGTTACCTCGATTACTCCGCAGAATCAGGGTAGAAAAGAAACCAGTGATTCCGGTGGCTCCAGCGTGGCCCCGAAGAGCGTGGTACGCGGAGATTGTAAAATTTCAGTGGGGAGTCCTTGGACTCTCCCACGTCGTCCGGCTTTCGCAAGGACCGATATACCACCCTTCCTTACCAGCCCTAGGTTTGACGGCCTGGCTATTGAAGCCCACATTCTAAAAAAGAGAGGGCTCTCTAATGCTGTGGTATCTACCATGATCAATGCCAGGAAGCCGGTATCCAGGCAGATCTACTATAAAATCTGGAAGGCGTACATCGCGTGGTGTGAGGCCAAGAAATGGCATCCACATAAGTACGTAATAGGTAGGATTCTGGACTTCCTACAGTGGGCTGTAGATAGGAAGCTTGCCTTGAGTACTATCAAGGGTCAGATTTCGGCCTTGTCAATATTTTTTCAAAGGCCCTTGGCTTCGCATTCACTAGTCAAAGCCTTTATACAAGGAGTGATGCGTATTAGGCCTCCGGTTAATATTCCCATATGTTCATGGGATCTAAACTTGGTTCTGTCGGTTCTACAGAAACAACCATTTGAACCATTACAGCATATTTCCTTGGTGCTTCTCACCAGGAAATTGATTTTTCTAGTAGCCATTTGTTCGGCTAAAAGAGTATCGGAATTAGCAGCTATGTCCTGTAAGGAGCCATATCTGGTTATCCATAAGGACAGAGTAGTGTTACGTCCTCATCCAGCCTTTCTTCCTAAGGTGGTATCGAGGTTTCATTTGAACCAAGATGTGGTTCTTCCTTCTTTTTTCCCCAAACCTACTTCGGTAGAGGAAAAGTTATTGCATTCTTTGGATGTAGTAAGAGCAGTTAAAGCTTATCTAAAAGCCACTGCTCAGATTCGCAGAACGGATACTTTGTTTATTCTGCCGGAAGGCCCCAGAAAGGGTCAGGCAGCGTCAAAGTCTACTTTAGCCAAGTGGATTCGACAGGTCATTATGCAAGCTTATGGCTTGAGAAGGAGACCGCCTCCGTTCAAAGTTAGAGCGCACTCCACGAGAGCAGTTGGAACTTCATGGGCAGTGCATCACCAGGCCTCCCTGGCTCAAATCTGTAAGGCCGCAACATGGTCTTCGGTACACACGTTTACTAGGTCCTACCAGGTGGACGTTAGAAGTCAGGAGGATGTCGCCTTTGGGCGCAGTGTGTTGCAGGCCGCAAAAGATCCTCATGTCTGATAGCGCTCAGCTTATATATGGTGTATCCCCCCCCTCATTTGGCATTGCTTTAGGACATCCCATTAGTAATGACTATGTCGCTCTGTGTCCCGTGATGTACGAGAAAGAAAATAGGATTTTTATAACAGCTTACCTGTAAAATCCTTTTCTTGGAGTACATCACGGGACACAGAGCTCCCGCCCCTCTTTGGGGACACTTATTGCTTTGCTACAAAACTGAGGTGCTCCTGGATGGGAGGGGCTTATATAGGGGAGGGTACTTCCGGTTTTGGAAGTTGCCAGTGCCAGCACCTGACGGTATCTATATAACCCATTAGTAATGACTATGTCGCTCTGTGTCCCGTGATGTACTCCAAGAAAAGGATTTTACAGGTAAGCTGTTATAAAAATCCTATTTTATCAGCAGCGGGAGAGGTGCCCACCCCCTCCCGGCACGTCCCGTCATCGCCACCGCTTACCGTAGCCGTCGGTAGTGGCAGAGACGATCCGGTCCTTTCCCCTCAGAGGCATGAAGTCGAATGAGGGAATGATGGCCCCCACTCGACTCTATACTATTGGATGACAGGAGTGACGGCAAACGTCACTTCCTCCCAATGGTCTTAAAGGGGAATTTATTTTTAATTTTATTTTTATTGCATTTAAGTGTAAATATGAGATCTGAGGTCTTTTCGACCCTAGATCTCACATTAAAAATGTCCTGTCATTCTTTTTTCTATTACAAGGGATGTTTACATTCCTTGTAATTGGAATAAAAGTGTTCCAATTAATTTTTTTAAAGGGACAGTGTAAAAATAAAAAGTAAAATAAATAAGGATTTATTGTTTTAAACCACCCGCATATGTAAACAGTGTTCAAACCACACATGGGACATAAAACAAGTAAAAAAGGCGCAGTGCACAGGTACCTCAGTATATAGGTATGATACATTACCTAATAGTCCAGGGGCTAGGAAAAAACAAGATGTAAAAAACAATGTTTATACTCTCCGGTATATATATGGTAATGGATCAGTCAGGGCAGCCACCGACAAGACCAGAAGCAGATTTTCCAGTAGGTTAGAGTAAAAACAAGGAGAGGGGCGCCTCTGAGGAAGCATAAAACAAAACCTCAATAAAAATGCAAAACATTTGCATTTTTATTGAGGTTTTGTTTTAGGCTTCCTCAGAGGCGCCCCTCTCCTTGTTTTTAAACCACACATGTGAGGTTGTCATGATCGTTAGCGCGAGAGCAATAATTCTAGCAAAATACCTCCCTTGTAACTAATAACTGGCAACCCGTAGAAATTTTTAAACTTTGCCTATGGAGATTTTTAAGTGTCAACGTTTTTCACCATTCCACGAGCGGGCGCAATTTTGAAGCATGACATGTTGGGTATCAATTTACTCGGCATAACATTTTCTTTCCCAATATAAAAAAAATTACCTGAACAAGGAAGGACCTCCATAGCAGAATCACCTGGTATTATTTAATTTAAAGATTTATAATATAGAAAATTACATCAACATGTTTAAGCTTATTTTAGTGATTTTACATGCATTTGAGGTGTTCGGGTTCAGGAAACGGTTAGTCTGAAGCATTCAGGACATATTGAAAACAAGGTATATGTCATGGTGATTTGGAAAACACTTTAATGTATACTTGTTTGTTTTCAACTCTGAAAGCCCCACACTGAGAAAATCTGCAATGGAACAAAAAATTGAACATACTGCCTTGTTGTGCCTGCTGTTCAGGCCAAAACGTATTTCCTTTACTATTTTATGGTGAAATGTTCACATATAATAAAGAAAATAATGTACTGGACATTTTGTTCCTAGCTGTACAGAAATTAAAGAACTGAGCTGAGTTACTGCTAAAATGCATGTTAATAACTAACACGAAAGCCCTAATGCTGCAGTCTTCAACACTTTCCACATATGCTGTTGAAGATAACAGGTTTTCCTGTTCAGTGTGAACTATAAATACTAACTGCAGTGATTTATAGTCTTAGCTGTTTGAATGTATATTTTTTTTTGTAAAGAAATTGGCAATGCAAAAGAGTTTGTCTCAAAAGAATGTGTAAATAATCTACACATTTTAAAAGTTTGTATACTATGAGAAATAACTAAACTTTAAGAATCTAGTTTATGTAGACTTTTTACATACCACAAAAGCAATGTGTAATCTTCTTTGCAAATTAGTTTAACTTTGTATTTTGTTCATAAGATCATTTTCTACAGTATATACTTTTTATTTACACAAAATAGTTATTTGCACATGTAGAGGCAAGACAGAAAGTTGTAAATTGTATATCTACCAGATAAAATGTGTTACAATTTTACCACTTGACCTCCAGAAGATTTACCCTCCTTCATCACCAGGCCAGGCACTGCATTATTTTAACTGACAATTGTGCGGTCATGCAGGAGACTGCGAGACAGACCTTCTCATCCAAGATCAGCGCCTGACCTCACAAATGCGCTTGTGGAAGAATGGTCAAACCTTCCCATAGATACACTCCTAAACATTGTGGACAGCCTTCCCAGATGAAGCTGTTATAGCTGCAAAGGGTGGGCCAACTCAATATTGAACCCTACAGACTAAGACTGGGATGTCATTCAAATTCATGTGCATGTAAAGGCAGGTGTCCCAATACTTTTGACAATATAGTGTATATACGTGATTCTGCACAGAACAGCCGCCCTGTATCAGTAAATCTGCTATGGGATGGGCAGGAAGTGGATAAACTGCTAACATGTTGTCTGCTGACCATATTTCTTAAAAAAAAAAATCTTATTGATGAGGAACATTTATTCTTTGGTGCAGTAATCAATAACAGCCAGTCAGAATTCACTGTATGTCAGACCAGTGCAGCATAGTTTTTGATTGGTTGCTGCAGGTTACTACATTTAAGAGCTACCACTTAATCATGACATATTTCTCTAAGAGAAAACCATAGAGCTTTGGGAGTTGTTTTGGATAAAATGATCATTGGCCGTATATATCTGTTATATATTTATATATATATATATATATATATATATATATATATATATATATATATATATATATACACACACATATATAAATATATATCAAAATTTACACACTGTATACTAAGAACACGGTTCATGGAGAAAAAAAAATAAAAGGCATAGTTTTTGGTTTTAGCAATGCTTCCAGTAAGATGGTATTGCCTAAACTGTCCTACTGTCCTATTTAGGACAGAGAAACAAAGCCGTGGTTCAGAATGTGAATAATATAAATTCAGTTTTCAAGTGCAGCTTTTGTTTCCTTATCCAAGTCAATCTTCCCTGGAACAAGAAACAAACATTTTCATAGTTGGCACATAAAGAACCATTATGCTTTATGATAGCTTTTGGTATAACACCTATAAAATCGCTCAGTAGGACTGTCATTGACTGCAGCTTTCATATAACATCTATTTGGTTACCAGGGTAACCGACTAGCTAGTTACATGCTCTAGTAGAGATGGTAATATTCTCTCTTGTTCTCTAATGTTGCAGTATTGCTTTTGCTGATAACATTCTCTGAGGCAAGTTGCAAAACAGGAAGATGTTACATTTACCTGTATAAAGTGCTTAACTAGCAATCTGCAGTACACCTACAAAAAGTTAATTCACTAGTAAGCAAAGCTGAGTTGTGAGCCACAATCACAAGAGAAGAAGTGGCTTATTCTTTAGGTGGCTGTCAAATGTAGTTGTAATCAGGGCTTTTTTCAGCGGGAGAACGCAGTTCTGGCACCTCTAGCATTGAAAGCATGTAATGGCATTGGGTACTGGGGTATGCTGGCAGGATTCTATTTTTGTGTGGGGATCTATTGTTGCTGTGGGGGAGGGAATTGGTGAGGGAGAGGTCTATAGTTGCTTGCTGCTGGGAAATCTGGTGTTGTTGCTGGGGGACTATTGTTGCAGGGGTCTGTTGTTGCTGGGGATCTATTGTTGCTGCAGTGGGTCTAGTGTTGCTTGGGATATCTATTGTTGTTGGGGTGGGTCTAGTGTTTCTGGGGGGGTCTATTGTTGTTGGGGTGGGACTAGTGTTGCTGGGGGTGTCTATTGTTGTTGAGGTGGGTCTAGTGTTGCTGGGAGTATCTATTGTTTCTGGGGGATGTATTGTTGCTGGGGGATGTATTGTTTCTGGGGTGGGGTCTGTTGTTGCTGGGGGTATCTATTATTGCTGGGGGATATATTGTTGCTGGGGGAACCTATTGTTGCTGGGGTGTGGTTTATCATTGCTGGCTGCAGAGGACCTATTTTACTGCTTTTCTTGTTATCATTAACAAATACCAAAACAAATTACTTAGCACCACAAAATAATACTTGGTTCTGTATTCTCTGAAAAGGGCCGATACTGGGAGGTGGAACCAAGGGACAGTGCTTGGGGGTGGGTAAGGGGTGGAGGCAAAGAGGGACTCAAAAGGGGGGAGTTCCTGCACCTATTCTCTGAGAATAAAAGCCCTGGCTGTAATGAATAAAACACCTAAAGCCAGAGCCAAGAAATAAGCCTTTATACCAAAAACACATTAAATGGTGTGACCAATAAAATATAAAGATATTAAACTTTTTTGATATATAATTATTTAAAAAGTCTTTATAAAGTTTCAATATAGCAGTAGGAGTTAATTTATGACTGGATTTACCATCTGTTATGATGGCAGATCACAGCACATTTTTATTAACCTGTGTCCAGATCAAGTGGAGTAAAGTATTTGCATATTCTAAAAAAGCACTTTAACCGCTTGCCGACTGCCTCATGCACTTACACGTCGGCAGAATGGCACGGGCAGGCAAAGCAATGTCTATATACGTTGCTTTAAATCTGCCGCCTAGCGCCGCAGTCTCCAAGACCGTGCCCGCAGACTTGATGTCTGCCGGTGTCCCGCGATCGTGATTTGTAAACAAGGCATCTCCCTGTTCTGCCTAGTGACAGGACACTGATCGTCTGCTACCTCTCATCGGGAGCAGTGATCAGTGTCGTGTCACAGTAAGTCCCGCCCCCACACAGTTAGAATCACTCCTAGCCCCCTAGTGGTTAACCCCAGTCCCATTTATACAGTAATCATTGCAATTTTATAGCACTGATCGCTGTATAAATGTGAATGGTCCCAAAATAGCATCAAAAGTGTCTGATGTGTCCGCACATAATGTCGCAGTCACGATAAAAATCGCAGATTGCCGCCATAACTAGTAAAAATAATAATAATAATAAAAATGCCATAAAACTACAAGGGCCACATCCTCACAACCGTGGCCGGTGGTTGTGGGGGTCTGCGGGCCCGGGGCTTATCAGAATCTGGAAACTCCTTTAAGAAAGGGGCCCCCGGATCCTGGCCCCCCATTTGAATGAGTATCGAATACATATGACCCCTACCCATTTACCAGAAAAATGTCACAAAGTAATAAAAACACACACACAGTTTTTGACAATTCCTTTATTAAAAAATAGTGCCCCCTGCTGTAAATCCTTTGTCAATCACGCTGCCCGCTGGACCTGAAAAATAAAAAAACAAAGGCGATCCCGCCGTTGATGAAGGCTGGCCACCTACTGCAGGCTCTGCCATCTGACATTTCTTATAATGGTAAGGAAATAGCGCCACCTGGTTACGTCACCTGGTGGTTCCACACGCTTGTGACATCACTGACCGTTGCAGGCTGGGTCTATGATGTCACAAGGGGCGGGACCACCAGGTGACATAGCCAGGTGGCCCCCGCCCCTTACCACCGGCCACGGTTGGGGAGATGAGGCCCTTGTCCCCATCAACATGGGGACAAGGTGCTTTGGGGTGGGGTGGGCTGGGCAGAGCCCGCACCGTCCAAAAGCACCCACCCCCTGTGTTGAAGGCATGTGGCCTGGTATGGTTCAGGAGGGCCCCCCCCTCTCCTGACCTGCCGGGCTGCATGTTCGGATAAGGGTCTGGTATAAATTTTGGGGGGACCCCACTCCATTTATTTTTATTTTGGCATGGGGTTCCCCTTAAAATCCATACCAGACCTGAAGGGTATACATTGGGGGGGACCCCACACAGTTTTTTTCCCAACATTTTTAACTATCTGCTTTTTTTTTACATTCAGCTGTCAGCGGAGAACCCGCTGACAGCTGATGAGTAATCGACTGTTAAGGATGTGGTGGCCGGCTTCCTGGTCTGCTCCTTAGCAACCAGCTCAATCCTTAACAATTGCAGTAATTACAGCTAAATCAAACAAATAAAAATAACGCATTCGGTTTTAACGCAAAATTCCTAATGTATTGAACACTTGCACAATTGTTACCACATGTGGTATTTTACCTCATTGCATGAACCGTTATTTAACTCTTAGTAAATTGACCGCCACGTGTGTTTGCTCATGTGGACACTGCTACTGGCTGTGTAGTCAAGGAATACAGAGGCATTAGCTTCCACATGCTGGTGGAGGGAAGTAAAGGCCTTTTGGGCAAAATATGGTTACAAAGTACTTGCCAGTGCCACTGTGGTACAGCACAGGCTTTAAATGTGGAAGAACTGCTTCTTCTTCTAGGCCTCTGCAACCTGCCCATGCCCCCTTTCTTGTTGCTGTTCTGCTGTTCCTTATATGCAATCTCTGGCACCTAGGTACAGCCTGCTACCTCATTTCATCAGTCCCACCCTCCTGATCACTCAAGTCCACATGACAGTAAGCTGCAGCTGCAGGAACATCACAGTCAAATGCTGCCCCCATCTGGATGTACCCTCCTCTAAAGCTTTTGGTCCTGTTTTTTCCATTATCAGATAACATGAATTCTTGTGCATCTTTCTGCAGAAATGTACTGATGGTGTGCTGAAGTACTTCAGGCAACTCTACCTTGCCAGGTTTCAGGGATACAGTGGGGTTAGAAGAGGAGGAGGAGGAAGAAGAATAGTGTCACATACCTGGTGGTTGTGAGCCCGATATTGCAGAGGGAGGCCTCCCTTAAGGCTCCTACTCGTGGCCCCTGGTAAGGTAACAGAAGGCACAAGAGTGAGGAGTGGTACGAGTACCTGGCAGGATCAACAGAGAGGAAAGTAGTCCAGACATCCAAGAACTCCTCAGGAACTGGGAAACAGGAGCTGGAGCAGCTGACAGGCTTGGCAGACAGGAGCTGGAACACCCGACCCGAACCAGGAACAGACAGGCACAGATCAGCAGACTGGACTGGAACCAGGAACAGACAGGAACATCTCAGCAGACTGGAACAGCTTAGCAGACTGGACTGGAACCAGGAACAGACAGGAACAGTTCAGCAGACTGGAACAGATTAGCAGACAGGACTGGAACCAGGAACAGACAGGACAGTTCAGCAGACTGGAACAGCTTAGCAGACTGGACTGGAACCAGGAACAGACAGGAACAGTTCATCAGACTGGAACAGCTTAGCAGACTGGACTGGAACCAGGAACATACAGGAGTAATCAGACAGGCCGGGTCGGTTATCAGGCGGGCAGCAAAGGTACAGAGGTGCAGGCAGAAGAGTAGTCACAACAGGCCAAGGATCAGGTGCAGGCGGATAGCTGGAGTGGTCACAGGTAAGCCGGGTCTTTCACAGATATAAGTCATGGATCAGGTTTCAGGTACACAAATGCTGTACAGCAGACAGCGGGGACTGTATGTGACAGGCAGGCTTAAATAGCACGCCTGGCGGCAACGGCACCTGCGATAGTGAACTAGGAAATCTGGAGCACCTGTAACTGACAGGATCTTCATGACATTGCCCCCCCCCCAAGGGGCAGCCTCCGGATGCCCATCTGGGCAAACTTCTTGGGGTGAGAGCTTTTAAAAGACTGTACCAGACTCTTAGCGTGGATGTTCCCCTCGGGCTCCCAAGAATTTTCTTCGGGTCCATACCCCTTCCATTTAATCAGGAACTGGTTCTGGTTCCTTCTCCTCCTGTAATCCAGGATAGCCTCCACTTCAAATTCCTCCTCCCCGTCTACAATGACAGGGTCAGTGGGAACAGAACTTCGACTTGGGAAAGGATTGGAAATAGAGGGTTTCAACAATGGCTGTAGAGCAGACAGCGGGGACTGTATGTGACAGGCAGGCTTAAATAGCCTGCCTGGTGGCAACAGAGGTGCATGTGCACACACATGCGTAGTGGCACCCGCGATTGTGAACTAGGGAATCTGGAGCGCCTGTTACTGGCAGGATCCTAATGACAAATAGGGTTCATTTTAAACTGTTGAAAAAAACTGGCTGCTCTGTGCCTAGGAGGAGGAATATGAATAAGGCTTGGTGAGCTACTTGACTACCTTCTCCATCTGTTCTGGCTTTACCACATGCCCAATGCTAGAAAGAGAAGGCAGCCATGCTCTGTTTCTTAAAGTGGTTGTAAACCCTTCCATATACCCAGTGAAGTGACTATCCTCAGGTGATGCACAGAGATGAAACAAATCCTCCTACATAAATTGTACCTGTTTATCTGCAGTCTTCTCTTCTGTACATCCATTCAAAGTGCCAAATTGTTAAAGTGTGGCTGAGATTTTAAAAAAAGGGCATGAAGCTGAAGATAAACTCTGCAGAGCTCAGTGAGGAGAGCTCTGAGAGCTGTCTGGAAGGAAGAGACACATCCTCCTTCACACAGCACACAGGAGCAGAGCTGTGGCTGTGAATCAGCCGCCACTCCCACCCTATGTCACTTTTTTTCACCTAGTGTCAGGAAAACTTGTCAGAAGTGACTTTGATAGCAGAGTAAGGAAGCAGCAGACAGAAATACTTAGGGGTTAAATTACTCTCCAGTTTTAGTAAATCAACCCCTTAGCGCTGTTAATTAAAACCTGTACACACTATAGAGGAATATGCTTTGTTCATGTATTTCATGTCTGAGGTTTACAACCATTTTAAAGGTTCAGCCCAACCACAGCTTTCATCTGAAAATGCAGAACCTTCTTCTTCACTACTAGCTGTGATTGTGGAATCTCTGCCTCACCCATCATCCCTGCCAGATATTATGAGTACAGGGAATTGCCTATCTTTATTAATATCAACTATGGCAATAGGGTAAATAGGAATGTGGTGCTTTGATGCATTGTGAAATGTGAGGATTTGATGCACAAAAATGTACCTCAAGTATGCTGTGATAGACTGCAAACACAGAGAAGCTTTGCCTGTGTCAGTACACACTGTTGACCCTAAAAAAAAGGACATTGATACTGCTTCCCCCCAAAAAAATAAAATGCTAAACTACAAACCTACATTGTGTGTGTGTGTGTGTGTGTGTGTGTGTGTGTGTGTGTGTGTGTGTGTGTTTAAAGCCTAGCTGCAAGCAAAAAGAAAATAAAGAAAAGTGGAATAAAAAAGAAAAAAAGCTGCTAAAGCGCACCTGATGATGACACACACACAAAATGTTGTCCTACCTAAAAATAACTGTTGGGTCTATGCACTATGCACTGTAATATAGCAAAATATCCTCTAAACACCAGGGAGGGGGTACACATCAATATGTAACCCACTACACTGCTGTTTGCTGTAATATAGCACAATGACACAGTGTACAGCACTGCATAGCAGCAACTATCTTTCCCTGCAAACACATTGTTGGCTCTCCATATCTACTCCAAGTCTCCAACACACACTAACATAAGGCTGTTGAGAAACCTAACTTTTATATTGATGTGGCTGGTATATAAGAAAACCTCATTATTTGCCCTTTTAAGCCCCCCACCAGTTCAAAGTCCAAAAACTGCATTATTGGTAATTGGTTATTTTAGCTGAAAATGCCCACATTCGTTGACTGTTTTCATGAACTGCAAACAATTATAATTTGCCACAAATTCACGTTCAACCCTTTCCTGGAGCCCATCTTTTAATGTGAATTATAAGTATTATGCATAACAGGACATATACAGTAAAAAAAAAAAATGTTCATGAAGATGTGTAAGGGTTCCAAAATGCCTTTAATTACATACCAGCAAAATCACATTTCCAGCTTTTTGCTGGCACACCAGCTTTGTCAAGAAAAAATACTTATTTTATATGTTTTTTTTATTTTAAATAAAACATGTTTTTTTTTTCTCCAATACGTCGAATCACAATGTTTTAATTTATGGTGACGCAGAGAGTAAAAGATGATAGTCTAAAGCTTCATAAAGCTCATCTGTCTGATTAGTTTGCCCAGAGGTGCCAACACAGCTGTTTAATAATACCCTTGATTACCTAAAGTATGACTATTATTAGCTAGCTGATGCCTCTAAACAATTAATTTGAAATTGAATGAAGCCATCTTAAGTAGTTCTAAATTGGAATTGAATAATTTAAAATGTTGTTTACAAAGGCACAGTTTATTTTTGCATTTAAAACAAAAAGAGCATAAAAACAAAAACGAAACAAAAAAACTTATATTGAACACATTTTTTGCTTTGCTCCAAAACAAAAAAATATTTTGTTTTGAGTTTGATGTCCTCTAGAGCATTTTACTAAGATAAGCATTTTCTTTCATTGGAGAGAACTGCTTGCATATTTTATAGCTCCCTATTCTTGTTAGAAGTGCAGAACATATGATGAAGTGTCTCTTGTATGCAGTTTAGTGGTTAAAGCAACCATAAAAATGTTGCATCTGTCACTCAGTTCTGTCAACTGAAATGCCCTTGCCTCAAGCAATCTAGTTTTGTTTTTACATATTTTTGCTTTAGAAGGACTTCTTTTAAAAAGTAAACTCATGGATGAAAAAAAAAAAAAAAAAAAAAAGGTTTTGCAACTTACTGGAACTTATTACTAATTGCTAACAAATTCTTAACACTGTAGAATTCATTGAAATAGCTTTGCCTCGTGAAAAAAAAAATACATTGCGTCCTCTAGTAGCAATGCACTACAAGCAGCATGTGGGACTTTTTTTCACCTTCCTAAGAATTAAATTAACCAGCTGCTGGGAACAAAAAATAATAATAAGTCTGGGAATGGAGAATAATGTGACTATTTCCCTTTTCATTCATTAGACCAAACTTCTTAGTGATTGGCCCAAGGAGGTAGAGGGAGAGAGTCCTCGGTCCTGTAAAAGCTGATATTTGTGCAACTGGCAGCTTACATGGGCTTACTTTGCTTGTTTACTGTGGCAGGAGAGCAAACAAAAAGTATGTCCAGGGAAAGAGGCATTAAAGGAAATGTAGGGTGAAAGCTTTTTTGGCCTTACTTATCCTATGGATCACAGGAGTGCAGTTCATTCTGCACTCCTGTGGCCCATTTTCAGCATAATTTTAACCACTTGCTTACTGGGCACTTAAACCCCCCTCCTGCCCAGACCAATTTTCAGCTTTCAGCACTGATGCACTTTGAATGACAATTGCGCGGTCATACAATGCTCTACCCAAATGAAATGTTTATCATTTTTTCCCCACTAATAGAGCTTTCTTTTTGTGGTATTTGATCACCTCTACGGCTTTTATTTTTTGTTAAAAAAAATAAAAAGACTGATTTAAAAAAAATATATATATATTTTTTAAATATTTTGTTATAAAATTTTGTAAACAGGTAATATTTCTCCTTCATTGATGTACGCTGATGAGGCTGCACTGATGGGCACTGATGGGCATTACTGATGGGCACCGATGGGCTTCACTGATGGGCACTGATGGATTGCACTGATGGGCATCGATAAGGCGGCACTGGTGGGCACGGATAAGTCGGCACTGGTGGGCACCGATAAGGCGGCACTGGTGGGCACCGATAAGGCAGCACTGGTGGGCACTGATAGGAGGCACTGAGAGGTGGCACTGATGGGTGGCACTGAAGAGCATTGATAGGTGGCACTGGTGGGCACTGAGAAGTGGCACTAATAGGTGGCATTGATAGGTGGCACTGATAGGTGGTAGTGATGGGCACTGATGGGTGCCAGTGATGGGCACTGATGGGTGCCAGTGATGGGCACTGGTAGGTTACACTGATAGGCAGCATTGCTAGGTGGCACTGATGGGGCACTGATTGGCGGCATTTGTGGGCATTGATAGGTGGCACTGTGGGCATTGATATGTGGCACTGTGGGCATTGATATGTGGCACTGTGGGCATTGATAGGTGGCACTGTGGGCACTGGCACGGAGCAATTCTATTCACAATGGCTGGCACTGGCATCTGGCACTGATGAGGCTCCTTCTGCCTCCTTCCTCTTCGGGACCGATGTCCCTTGTGAAAGAGCCAGTGATCGGCTTTTTTTCCTCCTCACGCTGTCAGCATGAGGAGAAAAAAAACGATTACCGATTCTTTGTTTACATCACATGATCAGCTGTCATTGGCTGACAGCTGATCACGTGGTAAGGGGTCGGGATTGGCCCCTTACTCGGATCGGTGATCGCCCGAGTCTCAGTGACTCGGGTGATCACAGCGAGCGCCCCGCAGGGGCGCGCGGGGAGTGCGCAAAGGGGAGGCCGTCTATTGACGGGCTCCCGGATTTTCAGGTCCACACTGAAGCCGCCATTTGGCTATAGCGCGGGCCTCAAGTAGTTAAGCATCATTAAAATCACTGCTCCTTTAAAATCGATTGTTTTAGAAAAAAATGTTTTGCATTGAGACATATCCCTCAGGGAAGTACCCAGTACCCTTCTTATGGCCAATAACTTGCATATAAGACTTCAAAATGGGAACTTTTGGTTTTTCATGTTCGGCTCTCATAGATTTCAATGAAGTTTGTGGTTTGGGGCTGAAATTTTTCTCTGTTCGGGATTTTTGGGGCGAACTGAACCAGGGGGTGTTCAGCCCATCTCTATTAACAAGTTGGGTCTACTGTAGAGACAGGATTTACATTAAGTAAAATCTATATCTTCTGAACCAATCTGAACAGCTGCAGGGCTGTCTTTAATATTGACTGGACCCTGGGCAAACATTTCTTGCCCCCCCACTCTTTCCATGCAAGTTTGCTCTCCACCTGCTCTCCACCTGCTCTGAGTCATATGATAAATAGCAGCTAAACAGTTTACTGAATTTGATCAGGCAGCGATCAAAAGGGTATTTTTGTTTTTTGTTGTGTGCATACTATTGGGGACTGAGTATCCGCTCTACCCATCTTAGGCTAGCTCGACTTCGTCTGTAGACCTCCATCATCCAATCCAATGTGCAAGAAAAAATGCTATTTTTTTATTTTCCTTGCACATGATTGGGTATATTTTTGAAAAGTGAATCTTTACCTTATTTACTAAGCACTGGAGAAACTACTCTTGCAGAGTGCAACGTTTATTGCATTTAGTAAATCAAATTGTGTTTGTTTTCAAAGATCCTTCTTTCTTTTCCTCATAATTAATTGTATTGGTCATGTTGAATTGATATTGCTAGAAATGTTAAAAAATTATAGTAGGTCCCACAGTATAGATACAAAAAAACACAGTCACTTCCAGCGCTAATAGGTCTTCCAAGGTGAGGAGTAACAGATGTCAGATAAAATGGTGGTGTGAATGTTATATATGGTATCCCAGAACTAGGTGGATGCTGCCTTCCTCAGATAGGGTAATCCAAAAGAAACTACAAGAAAAACAGAAGGTGCCTGTTAGGGATGAGCTTCGAGTTCGAGTCAAACTCATGTGCGACTCAAACATTGCCTGTTTGCCAGTTCGGCGAACAGCGAACAATTTGGGGTGTTCGCGGCAAATTCAAAAACCCGCGGAACACCCTGTAAAAGTCTACGGGAGAAATCTAAAGTGCTAATTTTAAAGGCTTATATGCAAGTTATTGTCATAAAAAGTGTTTGGGGACCCGGGTCCTGCCCCAGGGGACATGTATCAATGCAAAAAAAGTTTTAAAAATGGCCGTTTTTTTCGGGAGCAGTGATTTTAATAATGCTTAAAGTGAAACTATAAAAGTGAAATATTCCTTTAAATTTCGTACCTGGGGGGTGTATATAGTATGCCTGTAAAGCAGCGCTTGTTTCCCGTGCTTAGAACAGTCTCTGCACAAAATGTCATTTCTGAAGGAAAAAGTCATTTAAAAGTACTCGCGGCTGTAATGAATTGCCGGTCCCGGCAATACAGAGAAAAGTCATTGATAAAAAAAAAAAATGCGTGGGGTCCCCCCAAATTCAATTACCAGGCCTTTCAGGTCCGGTATGGATATTAAGGGGAAACCTGCGGCAAATAAAAAAAAATTGCCTGGGGTTCCCCTCAAATATCCATACCAGACTCTTCAGGTCTGGTATAGATTTTAAGGGGAACTCCGCACCAAATAAAAAAAAATATCGTGGGGTTCCCCCCAAAAATCCATACCAGACCCTTATCCAAGCATGCAACCTGGCTGGCCGCAGGAAAAGAGGGGTGGACGAGAGAGCGCCCCCCTCCTGAACCGTACTAGGCCACATGCTGATGGGGACAAGGGCCTCATCCCCACAATCCTTGCCCGTGGTTGTGGGGGTCTGCCGGCGGGGGGCTTATCAGAATCTGGAAGACCCCTTTAACAAAGGGGACCCCCAGATCCCACTCCCCCTATGTGAATTGGTAACGGGGTACATTGTACCCCTACCATTTCACAAAGAAAGCGTAAAAAATTGTAAAAAAACACACAGACACAGTTGGGATAAGTCCTTTATTAAAAAAAAAAAAGACTCCAGCGGTGGTAATCCACTCTCGATCTCCACTCCAGCGATATCGTATCCTGCAATGGATGATCTCTCCAGGCTCCAGCGACGATGTCCAGCGACGAGGAACAGCACACGATCCTCTCTTCACCGGAGCGGAGACACCCTGGGAATGACGCCGCTGAAGCCTGACAGGTCTTATGTAGCCGAGGACGGGGCCATCCGTCACCTGACCCCGTCCCCCTCTGACGCAAGGGGAAAGCCAGACTTTCCCATTGATGTGCGGGTGACCCTGCCTCCTCTGATGCAACGCAGGTTTCCCGTTGCAACAGAGGGGGACAGGGTCTCCCGTCACATCACTGGAGAAGCCCGGGTTTCCCCTTGCGTCAGAGAGGGACGGGGTTACGTGACAGGTGGCCCCGCCCTCAGCTACATAAGAGCTGTCACTGGCTGAAGCCACGTCATTCCCGGGGTGTCTCCGCTCCGGTGAAGAGAGGATCGCGTGCTGTTCATCGTCGCTGGAGCCTGGAGAGATCATCCATCGCAAGTTACCGGCATCACTGGAGTGGAGATCGAGAGTGGAATACCACCGCTGGAGTCTTTTTTTTTTTTAATAAAGGACTTATCCCAATTGTGTCTGTGTGTTTTTTTGTTTTTTTTACACTTTCTTTGTGAAATGGTAGGGGTACAATGTACCCGTTACCAATTCACATAGGGGGGGGCCGGGATCTGGGGGTCCCCTTTGTTAAAGGGGTCTTCCAGATTCCGATAAGCCCCCCGCCCGCAGACCCCCACAACCACTGGGCAAGGGTTGTGGGGATGAGGACCTTGTCCCCATCAACATGGGGACATCCTCCCCATGTTGAGGGCATGTGGCCTGGTACGGTTCATCCCCCCCTCTTTTCCTGTGGCCTGCCAGGTTGCATGCTCGGATAAGGGTCTGGTATGGATTTTTGGGGGGTACCGACGCCATTTTTCTTTTAAACTTGGCGCGGAGTTCCCTTTAAAATCCATACCAGACCTGAAGGATCTGGTATGGATATTTGGGGGAACTGCACGCCATTTAAAAAAGAAATGGCGCAGGGTTCACCTTAATATTCATACCAGACCCGAAGGGCCTGGTAATTAAATTTGGGGGGACCCAAGTCATTTTTATCAATGACTTTTATCTGTATTTCCAGGACCAGCAATTCATTACAGCCTTTTAAATGACTTTTTTTCCTTCAAAAATGACATTTTTTGCAGAGACTGTTCCTAGCCTGGGAAACAAGCGCTGCTTTACAGGCATACTATATACACCCCACAGGTACGAAATTTAAAGGAATATTTCACTTTTATTGTTTCACTTTAAGCATTATTAAAATCATTGCTCCCGGAAAAATGGCCGTTTTTAAAACTTTTTTTTGCATTGATACATGTCCCCTGGGGCAGGACCCGGGTCCCCAAACACTTTTTATGACAATAACTTGCATATAAGCCTTTAAAATTAGCACTTTTGATTTTTCATGTTTGTGTCCCATAGACTTTAACGGCGTTCGGATGTTAGAACAAATGTATTGCCTGTGCGCATGTTCTGGTGCGAACCGAACTGGAGGGTGTTCGGCTCATCCCTAGTGCCTGTGCGACATCGGATGTTCCCTGATCGGTGCATTGTAGCAAGGATGATCCTGCTGGTGTCTGTCGGGTTTTCCCCCCGTTCCTGGCATTCCTGAATCTTCCGGTCGGGTGATCCCTGTGTTGTGGATTTTAGACACCTCTGAGTGTCCAAACCCCCCCTCCCCTCCCACCGCAGCTAATTCAGGCATGGAGAGATGAGACATGGATAGATCCACCTATCAATCCTGCATCCCCTTTTTTGCTTATGTTTTTATTTTTCTGCATTCATTTGACTAAATATAAATGAATGTGCAATTTACCATAGATTTGAATGAATCCTCATTATTATTTCATATGTGTACTTATGATGGGGTTTTTTTTTTTTGGGGATATGTGCGACCTACAGTATATATTTACTATTCAATTGTGTCCAATATCTTGAGATATATATATATATATATATATATATATATATATATATATATTTTTGCTTTCCCGCCCCTTTGAAGGCAAATGGCCCTTTTGACACACAATTTTCAATTCCACCATTCCCTATAAAAGCACTTCCCCATGGTGTACGAGACTAGCCTAGCTCTGAGGAAGGTGGTGCGCCCCCCTGAAACGTGTTATCTGTGTCCCGTGTTCCATGCATGTCCATGCACTGTGTTTATGGGCTTTATCAGTTGTATTTTGTGAGTACCCACTTTAAAAAAAATAAATATTATTAAATTATCTCTGGGAATGTACTAGGTGTGCATGCCTTCCATTTCTGTTTTTCTTGTAGGTCTCACAGTATATCTCACAATAAATTGTAAATAAAGCACTCACATATTAGGTGTTTATGCTGATATATTTATTGTAAAGTCCACATATGATTAAAATGATGGCTATTATATGTCAAATAGAAAAGAGGAGAATTCAAGCTGCTTGAGTTTTGTATTTCAAATGCTTTGTTGTACTTACTCTGAACAACTGATCTCTCTCAGCAAAAGCCTATCGAAGTCTCTGACACTCCTTTTTAATCACACTTTTTCTGACCACTGGCTAGGCCTTTTATTCTGTGCTTGTATTCATGCTGTTGTGAAACTAAATTAGTACCTATTCCTGTATCTTACAAAAGCTTTATTGTCATACTGTAGTGTTATTATTGAAATGCTGACCTAAAAAATATGGCATGTATTTTCATATTGTTATAATTCTGATTATGCATTTCAAGAGCGTCTCTTGATCACAACAGCTACATTTCAAATATACTCTTTTCCTGCTAATAAGCTACGATGCATGGATCATAGACACTTCCCCAAGTCATCTCAGGCAGCTCTGATAATATAATACACCAGCTGCTTTTTTGTCCTCAGCATGTCCATTTTGTGATCATTACCAAGAGTCATTTTGCAATGCCTAATTGAGCCAGCCTCTTCTGATAACCAGTGTCTGGCACACTGGAGCTAGAATTGCAGCTGTAAGACGTGGTCATTTTAGTTAGTAAATATAAAATACATTTTTTCTTTCCTTGTGTAGCAGTTATATGTTGTCAGCAAACTGTATTTTTTGATTATTTTAGGCCTCATGCCCACGGACGTTTTTACAGCCGCGTTTTTGAGCATTTTTTACAGCTTATAGCATAGGCGTTTTTAAGCTGTAAAAAAAAACCCAGGACCAGTGCGTTCCGCAGCGTCGGCGTTAGGCATAAAAAAACGTGGAGCATTAAAAAACACGAAAAAACGTGGGAAAACTTGCAAAAACGCAGCGATTGTGTTTTTGAGCTCCGGCGTTTTTTTGTTTGTTTTTTTTTTCGAAAAAAATACGGTCGAAAAATGTATACAATAATGGACAGGCGTTTTTAAGTCCGTGGGCATGAGGCCTTAAAGTCATCATCCTCACTGAAATTTGACTGATTTAATCAGAACAGTTTGGTTACTTAATTACAGCATTTAAACAAAGACTTCATTGTATACAGAGAAGATAATTGGTATCATTATTTATGATCAGTTTAAAAAAGAACTCCAGATACTGTAACAAAATCATGCAATAAAACACTAATGCTATCCATTGAAAATTGCAACCACTTTTTCTTTGAGTTTTATAAAGTACCATGCAGCCAGACATAACATGCTTCTCTAAGAGCTTATGGGGGAGACTGTGTGGTTTATTTACTAAGGGCATATAGGTGTTTTTTTTTTCCTTGGATGTAATTGGGTAATCCAGCAAAGTGAATTTTCACACATTTAATAAACTATAGCCTCATACACAATGAGATTATCAGATGAAGGATTGTCTGTTTTTTTTGCATGCTAGTCTTCATATCGAAGGTCAATAGGTTAATAAAAGGACAAAAATTTTCGTACGAAAGAAAAAAAAATTGAAAGTGCTGTAATGTAGTTGGATTGTATTTTCGGATGAAAATCGTACAATCTGGTATCGTGCGAGAAACATTTTCATGTTTGTCCCTTCGGAAAATTGCGGATGACAGCTATGTACTAACAATCAGATTATCGTACAATCGCGTCAAAAGTGTAATTTTTCATCCAGTTTTCTCATCATGTGTGCGAGGCTAAGGAGAAACTCCAGTGCAAAATAAACATCCTTGTTGCCTTTAGCAGATCAAATCCTGTCGGCTTTTCACTTGAACATGTGAAAAATTTGTCTCATTCAGGCTGCATTACTAAGGATGTAGCACACCAAGTAAGTAAAAAAGTACTGGTAGTACTGCAATATCCCTGGCGTGCGCAGATCCACCAGTGATGGACGAACAATCTTGTAAATGCACCATTGTCGCTAGCATATTATAAATGATTAGTAAATATTATGCTATGCAACTTATTTGAATTTTCTGGGTTAAAGCCGCTTAAAATGTGCTTCTTTTGGTGTGTCTTTTCTTTCTTTATTTATTTATTTCTTGCTAATTTCTAGACATGTGCATTCGTTTTCGTCCGAATGCATTTTCGGCTGAATTTCAGGTATTTTTGTTATCGTTTTAACAAACGAAAACGAACGCGCAGAATCCGAAATCCGAAAGATCCGACATAAAAAAATGCTTTATTTTGGTTTTCGTTGCTACAACAGTTCGCTATAGATAGGAGATTCAACATGACGCTGACAACAGCGATCTCTGTCTATCGAACCTGTGGTCGAATGTGCCTCTATTAGTCCAAGATTATTCTACATAGAGAGGAAAGTTTTGACATTATAGAGACAGTGTTTGGGTAGACCATTCGACATGAACAACGAAGATTGGATGAAGCAGCGAAAAACATACAAACGTCGAATCTGTAATTGAAGGCTTATGGTGTCTCAGAGACAACGTGAATTTTCATGAAACGCGTAGGACAGGAACAAGCGGATTGCTGAAGTCACCCTCCACTGCTCGGTTCATACGGACGGATCTTCGTGTCAACGCCTGACCGGTCGACATTGACACTATTTAAGGCTGTCTTTTTATCTTTGCTCAAATGTGAGTATGTTTTTATGTTTGTACCAACAATAAATATCCCGGAGATTTTACACTATTTAGCCATTTCCTTGCTTTAATGTGCTTCAAAACTGATGTGGAAAGTGCTGACCTGTATTGAAGATTTTTTTGATCAACTTGGCTAACAACCAGATTGGATTTATTACATGCCTGTTGAGGTCCCCTGTCATAGGGGACCAACTACATCTGGTAAGCAGGACTAACTATTATTGGTGGTGGATTTCACATCTGATTACCTAGCCTCTAATGAAGATTGGAGAGCCTTCCTTTTTCTTTGGATACCTGCACGGGTGTTGTTTTGGAAGATTCATTTGGACTTTAATTTATGCACCTTTTGGAAGATTTATTTGGATTTTATTTATTTTATGCACTTTTTGTATGTTTCACTATTTCATTAGTGGACCTTTATATAGATTAGTGTTCAAATGATCATTTCATTAGTGATTTGTTTATTTTTACTTTTATTGTCTCATATACAAGAAGCACTTTAAGGGGACAGCTGACCCCTTTCTAGTTTATCAATTGAGTTTTGGTTCACTTATTTATAATTAGCGCAGCTATATATTATTTTTCTTATGGTGTCTGTCGAAAGTTCTAAGAAGATTTGACAAGCAGCTAAACTGTACGACGCCGCAATCATAGATTTCCGGTCAAATGCTCGGCCCATAGGCTTTAGAAGTATTCGAATGTTGGTTGACTAGTAATAATAATTTATAAATATAATTATTGCTAGTCATACAACATTAGAATTCTTCTATAGCTTGTAGGCGGAACATTCGACCGGAAATGTACGATTGCGGCGTCGTACAGTTTAGCTGCTCCGTCGAATCATCTTAGAATATTTGACAGACACCATGAGCCTTCAATGACAGACTCGACTTTAATTAATTTGGATTTTCGGACGAATGCATTCTTTAACAAAACTAAATAAATAAAAACAAATTTGGGGAGTAACTAAATTTATTTTTCGGACGAAAACTAAATTCCAAAACAAAATATTTCAGTGTGCACATGTCTACTAATTTCTGCATGGTCAAATAAAGCACACTTATGATTAGGATTGTTTAAATGACTCTCCACTGTCCTGTGGTTGTTCTTTAAATGAATTAGCAACTCTAGCTGATTTGTGTTCCAGTTATCCTAAACAGAAACCAACATAGGTGGATGATCATGTATGGCTAATTGTATCACATTATTCGGGAGGCACACATATTGTTTAAAGTTATGTACTGTCAATAAGGCCTCATATATCTTTGTGTTGGAGGAACAGTGCGCAGTCAGGCACCATCCTTCATATATTATGGACTTGCATGAAATTTTGGTCCAGCATATTTAAAATCCACCACCAAGTGACAGGCTTACATATACAATACTCCCCTCCTCTAGCACTTTTAAATGTAGGCATTGAGGACATACCACCGATCCATAGGAAATTCACCACCCATCTATTTCTAGCATCTAAACTAGTAATACTTAGGCTATGGAGATCTCTGGACCCTCCAGAGATTAAAGAGGCCATACGCACACTGTCCATTCACTACACTTATGAAAGTATGCTGGCATCCATAGAGGGAAAATATGCAAAATTCCTTTCCCACTGGCAACCATGGATAGAATGGTGTAACGCACATAAGATATAATTGAATTAAGTCAAATTCCCATAGGTGATGTTCCTAAGCTCATAAGGCATATATATGTGTTCTTCTGTGGAGACCTGTGTAACTGTACCCTAAATAAGGTTCAAGTTCCTTTCTTTTCCTTTGTTTCTGAGTTAATCTTTGTTTATTTTCTTTCTGTTAGAGCTTTAAGCTCTCGGTGAATGTATGTTAACAGCACCAGATCTATTGATCATATTACAAAATAGGAGAGCTCATTCAAACGCATCTCTCATCTGAGATCGTTATAATGGAATTAAGGGTCTGTAGGTGCTGTCCCCCCACCAGGACACAATAAGTTCCCAATGGGATGTCTGGTGGGGTAAGATGGTGATTCCCACCCTACAAATGTCATTTGTAAGCTATGTCAATGCTTATGTAGATGTACAACTTTATTATCTATGGTCCTCTCTGTCAACACATGATGTACGTGATGACTCATGGAATGTAACGTTCACCTTTTGTATATTGATAAAACAGAATAAAAATTATTGACAAAAAAAAAAAGAAGCCTAATATATCCATAGGAATTTGTCAGGTACATATTATCAGGCAGCGAAACCTCATGTGAATATGAATATGTAAAATTGCGCTCCTTAGTGAAAACGTATACGTGCAAAAAATGTATCAATAAAAAATAAGTTGTTCACATTAAAGTGCAAATGAGTGCAATGTCCATATATTACCACCAGATGTCACTAATGGAAATATAAACGTGAAATTGTATGTGCAATATTTATTATAAAAGTGCATATAAAAGGTGCTGCTTGCATTGACTACCAATAGTCTGCCTACTCACTTAGGCTGGTTTACTAAAGGATCTGAGAATGTTCACACAATAAACTGTAAAGATTCAATTCATTTATCTAATCATTTGCTTTTCACATGATTGGATAATTAATGTGAATCTTCACACGCTTTACATCCTGGGCTTTCTTTTAATTTTTCACCTCAATATTTGCGCAGATGTTTATCAAACACATATTTTCAGGAACTAACATGCTAAAATGAATTTAAGTGCACACAAATGCAAAATAATTCAATTTATAGTAAATCTAAAATATTGGGTTGCATCGAGTAAACAGATATCAAATATATAAAGCAATAAAATGTGCCTGTGACATAGCAAAAAACTACAGTGTTCATGGGCAAAGCAGCTGCAGCCATGCAATTGTTTTAACCACTTGTTTATTAACAGTTTATAGATGGGAAGTGGTTAAGTAAATCAGCCACACTGTCTGCAAGGTAAGGGCTGTTTGAAGATGCAATTCTGGGGGATCTAAGTTAATAGGAGTGAAGCTGCCTCCATAAGAATTTTTCAAGCCTGGTGATGATGTCACGTGATGAAATAACATTTTATTATCACTACAGGAAGAATGCACATAAAACAAATAGTTCTAGGACAAACTCTAGGGGGGGGGGGAGGTTGGGGATACACCTAGGTAATGCATGGATGAAAACTTTAATTCAATTGATATATCATTCACAACTGAAAGGAAAGTAAGAGTCTCAGAGTGATTGAAGGACAAGGCTGATCTAGGTCTTCTTAGAAATCAATTAAATGCTGATATAGTTTATCATTCACATCATTCAGTGGTTCTAAACATTGACAATGAAGTTGATAGGAGCAACATTTTGAGCAGCAGCAAAACAGGAGAGATCAGTGGAATCCACCTATTCCAGATGAACTGTGCTAAATATTTCAATTTTAAAGTTTATATTATAATCAAATCTAATGTGTACAGTATAACCACTTTCAAAACAGAAAGTGACAAAAAAAGAAAAAAAAAATGCCATAAGCACTCAATTAAACTGAAAGTACGTTAGTCAAATTAATGACGTAGCAATAAAAAAAGTTAGCATTAGCAATAAGCGTAAGAATGTACAGTATCACAGTATGCTTATATTAAATTTTGTACAGAAAACATATTTCTCTTTCAATTGCCCCTTTATCAGTTTTTTTTTCCGCTGTGTTAGATTTATCATGAGTTAAAGAGGATCTTCAAACAATAGATCACTTATATATTATAAGGGTCATTGGGTGCAACTGTGATTTAACATCTATATCATAAATCATCCATCTGACCAAAGCTTTTCTCATTGTACCATTCTTAGGATGCACTCAAATGTCAACCTGGGTCCATTACAAAGGGTTTCTCAGCTAATTTATAAACAATAATAATAAATAAACATAATAGTCAAAAAAGAAAAGGCTCAAATCAAAAGTGTCCTTTTTGGACACTGATCTCTACTGTGATGGGATTCCATTTTTTCATTTATTATCCAATTTTCAGCCACACCTTTAATCTGGCCATACAATGAACACATTTCATCTAGTGGATAAAATTCTCTTTGTGGGTGGCCCTTTTGGCACCCTCCCAGCTGACATCGATTTACATTGATTGAAAAATTGATGGAGCCAGATGGGTGTCTGTCATTGAAAAAGCAGCTGCATCTAATCAGATGCAGTCACTGTTTAGGTTTCTGACAGCCGCAGGCACTGACAGTCAGAATACATATGCATTGCATATTTGTCTATCCACACTGTAAAGCCAGTGTATGGCCAGCTTTAGTCCAAGCTATCTGAACAGAGATCTGCTTTCCTTGAATATCAGGGACAGCTCATGCAGCAAAATTATTTGAAGTGCAGGTTTCTAATCAGTCATGCATAAGCACTAGACATGTGCACACTGAAATATTTTGTTTTGTAATTTCGTTTTCGGACGAAAAATACATTTATTTAGTTACTCCCGAAATTTGTTTTTATTTATTTTGTTTTTCGTTAGAAATTGCATTAGTCCGAAAATCTTAATTAATTAAGGTCGAATCTGTCATTGAAGGCTTATGGTGTCTGTCGAATGTTCAATGAAGATTCGACGGAGCAGCGAAACTGTACGACGCCGCAATCGTACATTTCCGATCTAATGTTCCGACTACAAGCTAGCTATAGTAGAATTCTAATGTTGTATGACTAGTAACAATTATATTTATTAATTATTATTACTAGTCAACCAACATTAGAATTTTTTTATAGCCTATGCCTATTGCATTTGACCGGAAATGTTTGATTGTAGCGTCGTACAGTTTAGCTGCTCCGTCAAATCTTCTTAGAACTTTCGACAGACACCATAAGCCTTCAATGAAAGATTCAACATTTGTATGTTTTTCGATGCTTTGTCGAATCTTCGTCGTTCATGTTGAATTGTCAAGTTAGTTCTAGCTATTTTACTGCTCCTCCTCTTTGGTTACAATCAGCCAATAACGTTCATCATCATCATTATTTTTATTTTACTTCCCCCACCCAATTCCAGCAGCGATCTTTTCTCTCTATGTCAAATCTTTTCTCTCTATAATGTCGAATCTTTTCTCTCTATAATGTCGAATCTTTTCTCTCTATGTCGAATCTTTTCTCTCTGTAGAATAAGCTTGGACTAATAGAGTTAAGGTTAGGCACATTCGACCACAGGTTCGATGGACACAGATTGTTATTGTCAGCGTCATGTCGAATCTCCTATCTATATCGAACTGTTGTTGCAACTAAAACAAAAATAAAGCATTTGTTTATGTCGGATCTTTCGGTTTTCGGATTCTGTGCTTTCATTTTCGTTTGTTAAAACGATAACGAAAATACCTGAAGTTCGGACGAAAATGCATTTGGAGGAAAACGAATGCACATGTCTAATAAGCACCTTTAATCCACAGACTCAGTATAACACGTTAGACAAGGGTGCATTATCAATAGATAATATATTTAAAAGGATATTTTAGATTTTTCTACAATATGTGAAATATCCAGTTTCTTAAAACAGAATTAAAATTGTGTATGGTCAGTTTAATTTTTATTATTTTTTTAATGTTTATCATTTATAAACTGATCTTTTATATAATATTATTCACTACTTGTAAAATTCCCTTCAGGTCTGGTATGGATATTAAGGGGAACCCTGACGCAAATTTAAAAAAAAAATGCGTGGGGTTCCCCCAAATATCAATACCAGGCCCTTCAGGTCTGGTATGGATTTTAAGGGGAACTCCACCCCAAATTTAAGAAAAAATGGCGTGGAGTTCCCCCAAAAATCCATACCAGACCCTTTATCTGAGCACGCAACCTGGCAGGCCGCAGGAAAAGAGGGGGGACGAGAGAGCGCCCCCCTCCTGAACTGTACCAGGCCACATGCCCTCAACATGGGGAGGATGTCCCCATGTTTATGGGGACAAGGGCCTCATCCCCACAACCCTTGCCCGGTGGTTGTGGGGGTCTGCGGGCAGGGGGCTTATCAAAATCTAGAAGACCCTTTTAACAAAGGGGACCCCCAGATCCCACCCCCCATGTGAATTGGTAATGGGTTACATTGTACCCCTACCATTTCACAAATAAAGTGTAACAAATTGTAAAAAAAAAACACAGACACCATTGGGAAAGTCCTTTATTAAAAATAAAAAAAGAAAAAAGAAAAAAAGAACATTCCAGCGATGAAATCCAGTGTTCAGCGGTGATCCGATGTCCAGCGTTGTCCACGTGAAGTGTCATTGGCTGAGCCTGAGTGGACCTGATGGGGAACTTCCTCCGCAGTGTAATAAATGAATAGACCCTCCCCTTCTAAAGTTCCCCATCAGGTCCGCTCAGCCAATGACGTAGGTGTAAGGCTAAGCAGACCAGATGCGGAACGTGAGAAGGGGCGGGTCTATTCATTTATTACACTGCGGAGGAAGTTCCCCATCAGGTCCGCCCCCTTGTATGTCAGACCCCGCCTACGTCATTGGCTGAGCGGACCTGATGGGGAACTGCCTCTGCAGTATAATAAATGAATAGACCCCCACACATTTTTTTTATTTTTTATCAATGACTTTTCTATGTATTGCCGGTAGCCGACAATTCATTATAGCCGCGAGTGAGTTTTAAATGACTTTTTTTCCTTCAGAAATTACACTTTGTGCAGGGACAGTTCTAAGCACGGGAAACAAGCGCGACTTTACAGGCATACTATACACACACCCTAGGTACGAAATTTAAAGAAATATTTCACTTTTATTGTTTCACTTTAAGCATTATTAAAATCACTGCTCTCGAAAAAACGGCCGTTTTTAAAACTTTTTTTTGCATTGATACATGTCCCCTGGGGCAGGACACGGGTCCCCGAACACTTTTTATGGCAATAACTTGCATATAAGCCTTTAAAATTAGCACTTTAGATTTCTCCCATAGACTTTTCGAATTTGCCGCAAACACCCCAAATTGTTCGCTGTTCGGAGAACGGGCGAACAGGCAATGTTCGAGTCGAACATGAGTTTGACTCGAACTCGAAGCTCATCTCTATTTGAGACATTCATGTAACTTTTCCTCCGTTTGCTGCATATAGTTCAAATGACCTTTTTGCCTTATTAAGTAAGGAGGATGGGAAAAAGTGTAATGCATAGCATCCAAATGAATATCCTCTGTTTTTTACATTTAAATATCAAAAACAATCAAAGCCAGGGATTAATGCGTTGCATATATCATCTTTTCAATACAGATACTGCTTTATTATTTCTTGTATGCTAATGTCTATATATTTCGTTTTTTCTGAATAATGGTTGTTAAAAGAAAAACAGAAGTGCTACTGAATGCTAAATGGCTTCTAAATCTAATATATGTTGGTTTATGTAGAAGAGTTTTAATGATTGACATGCATATGTAAATGTTTCAAGAAATTATCAGTACTCTGATAACGAGCAGCAGGGCACTGAGGTCAGTATCAAATAAAAAATCATTTTATTAAAATAAGCAGAACGCTTATATTGAAGTTGGCATGAAACAGCATGGATAGGGAACACCTGGGACCAAGCAGCTGTAATCAGTGTGAGGCTGTAGGCATCACTGGGCAAACAGACAGAGGATGACAGGAAGCCAGCCAGCTCAAAATATGGATATTAACAGCAGAATTCTAGGCTGCACACAAAGGTGACAGCTGTCAATTTGCCTGGTGGATGTCGGGGAGGGGGTACATGACACATTTCCAGGGACTTTGCCCTATTTTTAAGATGCATTTGAAAAAGAGGGCAAAGTCCCTGGAAACGCGTCATGCACACCCTCTCTCCCGACATCCACCAGGCATTTTGACAGCTTTGGGTGCAGCCTAGAACGCTGCTGTTTGAGCTGGCTGGCTTCCTGTCAGTCTCAGTCTCTGTTTGCTCAGTGATGTCTACAGCCTCACACTGATTACAGCTGCTTGGTCTCAGGTGTTCCCTATGCATGCCGTTTCATGCTAACTTCAATGTAAGTGTGCTGCTTATTTTAATAGAGTGTTTTTTATTTGATACTGACCTCAGAGCCCTGCTGTTAATTTTCTTCCATATGATAGCCAACATAGTGTTTTTTAGATGGATCATGATACTGGGATGGGCACCTTTTTTCTGTTCAGGGTTGAACTGGAGATTGTGAATCATACAGAGAAGAAATAGGCAATAACAAGGGACCACTACAGAATATTTCTCTATATAATACTTATTGAATGTATCAAATAATAAACACTTATCACACCCATTTAAAAACAGAAAAAATTGTCCACAAATTTAACCGAGGCTGACATTTGTCCCTTATATCAACATAGAAATCCCACTATACTCCAAATGCAAAAGGTCAAACCATCCAGGAGTAAATTTCCCTAATTGCAAAAGATTTGAAAATTATCACCTTGGAATTAAATTTGGCATAATTCATAAACGTGATTCATAAACCTTTACTGGGTGCAGGGACCTGCCCTATTTGCTGGGCATGGGATTCCCCTTTTTATAACATTTAGGGGCCCCTGGTCCCACATATTTTATTATTTATACATTTAGCTGTGGATTTAAGCCATACCAGCACAAAAAGTTACAAGCTAAACAATATTTTACACCTTCTAATGACATTTGCCTTATCATGTTTTCTAAATATGACAACACAGGAACTTCAATACTGTTACCCCTACTTTTTATGTATATTTAGTCTTTGTATGTACTTTATTTAAAAACAAAACAAAACATGAATTTCCCATCACAGCATCATTAGGAAGGGTATGAAAGTGCAACACAAATGATAACATTTGTTTTCTGATAACTTACCACAGCTTGAAGTAGACAGCACAAACAGCTGCAATATACAGTACAGTATGTCTGGCCATTCCAAAATAGTAAAGTTATTCAGAACTTTTATTAACCCATTTCATTAAGCTTGTCTGATAGATGTTTTGAAGTAGAAAATGATGTAAAGCCAAAATATTTGTAGTTATTTTCTTAACTATACAAATAACTTTTTTAACAGCATGAGTAGTGAGCCAGTCGTAAGTCTGTACATTTTTTCAATCAGAAAAAAAACATAAAATCCTGGTTTTGACTCAAACTCCACTAGAATAATATTTTAAACATGGAAATGTGAAAAATGTGTAATACTAGTTGCCAGATATTTAACCCCAAAGCACAATTGTATAAAGCATTTTATTCAATGTTTAGATTTTAAAACACAAAGCCTACAAATATTTTAAAAAGAAAAAAGCTGGGCCAAGTAATGTTAAAAGCAATAACATATGGCACCCTCTTTTAAACAGTGTCTGCCTCTTTTTAAACCCTTTAGCATAAGGGTGGGGTAAAGCGCCTGTAGATTCCAAAATGGAGGCACGTGCTGTATAATGATCTCCAGAATGTAACAAATGAAGATAATTAACTATATTCCAATCTCATATCCACACCAGTGTCAAAATAAAGCTACAGTGGATCAACATATATCAATCAAATATGAACATCTGCTTGCAGTAATTTTTTATCAGTCATGTGCATCTACTTCTTTTCCAGTGGCCTGCGTATAAGGAAATCCACTACTCTTATAAATGTAATGTAGAAAACTCATGTATAACCACCATACGTGTGACATCCACCTGCTGTACTGTATAAAGTCCTACTGAAGGGCACATTCTAAATTCATCACTACAGTCACTCTAGAGGAATTTTCAATTCAACTTTGTCAATAGCCCACAAAAGGATCATGGCTGCAAAATATTTTTGACAAGATGAATGATTGTCATGGATCTGAGTCACATCCATTATTATTATTATTATTATTATTATTATTATTGTGCTACCAGTGTGGATACGAGATTGGAATACAGCGACTTATCCACCATTGTTTTTTACACTCTGGAGCGCAGTACAGCATGTGCCTCTCTTTTTGGAGCCACAGGGTCTCTAACCCACCCTTATGAATGCTAAGGGGCTTTGAAAATAAGTAGACACTGTTTGGAGAAGGGTGGCACTTCTATATGTTATTGCTTTTAACATTTGTTTAAATGTATGTTATGGATATTGTATAAAATGGTTTGTGCTTTGGGGTTAAATATCTGTCAGATAGAATTTTTTTTTCACATTTATTTTTTAAAACATTGCTCTACCAGAGTTTGAGTCAGAACCAGATGTATATATATATATATATATATATATATATATATATATATATATATATATTTATTTATTTTTGGAGTACTGATGACTACTCTACTTTAATGTTGAGTTAAAGGGGTTGTAAAGGTTTGTTTTTTATTTTCTAAATAGGTTCCTTTAAGCTAGTGCATTGTTGGTTCACTTACCTTTTCCTTTGATTTACCTTCTAAATGTTTTTTTTCTTTGTCTGAATTTCTCACTTCCTGTTTCTCCTCACTAAACTTCACACCATCATCCGAGTGGTGTGGAGTCAGCCAGAACAGCTTACTGAACAGCTTACTGAGGAGGAACAGGAAGTGAGAAATTCAGACAAAGAAAACAAAGAAAAAAAATATTTAGAAGGGAAATCAAAGGAAAAGTTAAGTGAACCAACAATGCACTAGCTTAAAGGAACCTATTTAGAAAATAAAAAACGAACCTTTACAACCCCTTTAAGTTTATATAAAGATTGGACTTTGAGAAATGTTAGAAGTTGGTTTGGAACATTTTTTTAAATTACCACTTAAAACTATATGTTTTTTCAGTGTAAGTTCTCAGTATTACCAGTGCCTAAATGCAAATACTACTCAAGCTACAAATAACTTGTTAGCTGGTCTAATGTTATTTAGTTCAGATTTTTTTCAAATGTTTATGTTTATGTATTATTTGTTTCCAGTTGAACAAAATTGAACAAACTGTAAAAGGATATCTAAACCCAAAATTGAAATACAATATATTGAAGATTACCATGCTTTAGATGTGGTGAATGTATGTTTTCTTTTTACAGGCTATGGATATTTTCAACACATACAGAAAATGTAGTATCCTTGTAACCTCCTGTTAAATGAACTGTCAGTAAAATGTATATTATCTTACTCCAGTAAACTAATACCTCCTTTCCAATGTAATGGAGATTAACAAAGTCAGACATGTTTGAAGTCTAGCCTGTGTGACAACTGTGGCTCCCTCCATAGATACAGTAAATTAAGTGAGCATTGTCACTCTAGGACAGAAAGTGTGTTACTGGCAGGATCACAAGGTGAAAATAAAGGGTATAAAACTGAAATAATGGAAAGTAATGTAGATATAACATACGCTGAAATATTATTTATTTTTTTGGGACAGCTATGCTTTAAGATGCATACAGAAAAAGATATTCTTTCTTTTCCTAGGAAATGATCCATAGACCTAAATATTTTTTTTTTTTACGCCCAATGCATTTGTCTGTTCATCAGTTCATCACCACTTACATTGGACTTTCTGTATTATAAAATGTATGAACATTGTTCATGGCTGAATCAGGTCTACCCACATTTCTCAGTTTTTATATGGGCCACCCACATTTATGGGAGACTTGGCAATTTTAGCAAGTATGCCAAACTTCAAAATATGTATGTGTATATGTATATATATATATATATATATATATATATAATATGATGTCCAGCTTTCTGCTGAACTGCTTTAAAAATAGTGTTATGAATGTATATAAATTGTAAACCAACCAACTGGGTATAGATTCTAGCTAAATTTATAGCTTTTCGATATAGGAGTGGTTCACACTACACAATTTCAGGACAATGCGCTTTCTTGTGTGTTTTTGGTGCATTTACATGTGTTTTGCTGCATTGTGGTTGCACTTCATACTGAAAAAATGCAGCAAGTTCTACTTTTGTTGACTGCACTAGAACTGACTGTGCTAGTGTCAACTAGGGCCATTGGAATAAATGGTGTGAATCAGTTCTTAATGTTTGGTGAAAACCTCATTGACTACTTTATAAATATGCCACTTCGTTTACTTAAAGAGGAACTGCAGTATGCTCACATAATTTGTAATAAAAACATATTTGCCATTCTGAAGCTTGCCTCCAACCACTTTGCATATTATTTTATATATGCTGTGATTCTGTACTTGTCAAATATGCTGCTGAAATCTCCCTCCACTGAGTCTGGCTGCATCCATTTTAACTGTGGGCAGCTGAAGCTGCTGCCTGTTTACCTCCTGGATTTACACAGACACACAGAGGCACACCTCCAGCTCTTCAGCCCTGCAGCTCTCATTGGTCCTCTTATACGAGAGTGAGAGAGAGAGCTGTGCATGATATCATAAGCCTAGGCTGTTTGCCAGACAGACAATAGGAAGTGGGCTGTATAAGGTATTTACTGGCAGAAAAAAGTTTTACTATCTAAAGTTAAAACAACAAGGACAGAAGATTTAATAGATGGAAATTTGAAAAAAATACTGAATGTCTGCTTTAAAGATATAAACCTACAGGGGTCAGATCTGAGCATATATCATTAACTGGACTAACTGCATAATTGTTAAGATTCATAGAAAAACAAAGCAACAATGTATGTCTGCTTAGTGTTTTATTTCTAAAAGGTGTTTAGCAATGTATGCATATTTTTGATAATAGGCATATTGAGTTGAGCTCAATACCACATAAAAGATAATGTATAGTTTTGTTCTCTGTGAATACTGCAGTCCAATAAATCTTGAATTATGTCTATCCATTGTACAATAAAGTGTATGATGATTTGAAATGTGCTTAAATGAGAAATCATTACCATTTTTACACTGGGATTTTTCTCATTGGTATGCTACATCTACAGAAAAGTTTACAGATGATTATAGAGCTCTAATTAGTCCCGGGAGGGTGCTGGAAAGGCCGAGCTTCTGCTCATTAGTCTGCCTGCATGGTTGGAAGCTGATTTTAGGTACATTTAATGTGCATAATTTACAGTGAATGATATACACCTACATTTTTTTTTCTCATTCCCAGATATTGCAACAGATCATCCTGACAAGAAGTCCATTTTAATGTATGTTACATCACTCTTCCAAGTCCTGCCTCAAAAAGTCTCCATTGAATCTCTTCGGGAATTGGACACCTTACCTCGCCAAATAGTTACTCCAGAAGAACATGTTAGACATTATGACCAGCGGCATTTCTCTCAGCAAGTATGGTTATTTTGTTTAAAACTATTAAATTATCATCACCATTTCCATTTAAGAAATAGGAAACATGAGAGAATTAAATCAGATATCATTTGAATGGTTCTCTTCTCAGTCTAAGCCTTTTTTTCAAGTTTACACTAGTTTACAATAGTCTTAATTTTATAACTACAGATCCAACACAGCTGTACCTGGTAAAATTGTAATGTGTACATATTCCATTTACAACTGAGCATTTGGCTGTTTAACCTTTTAAACCCTTTTTAGCTAATTTTTTTTCCATAGTGTAGCTTTAGGACATTTGATTTAAAGGTTATATATGGGAGTAGATTTTTTATGAGACCTAACAAAGGTTGACAGATTTTAATCTGAAGAGAATAAGAAAAGAACATAAGCCATGGCTTTATGGATGTTTATCTATTATGTCTATTTTTTTGTATAGAATTGTTAACTTAAAGGGGTTGTAAAGGTACATGTTTTTTCAACTTAATGCATTAAGGTGAAAAAACATCCGAGGATTAGCAGCCCCCGAGCCCCCATTTACTTACCTGACCCCTCGAAAGTCCTGCACCGTGAACGCGCTGGCTTCTCGGCCGGGCTTCTCGGCTCATTCATTGGTTGATTGATAGCAGCGCAGCCATTGGTTCCCGCTGCTGTCAATCAAATCAAGGACGCGGCGCGCCGGGGGTGGGGCCGAATGATACAGGCTGTGTCACGGGAGCGTGCCTGCAAGAACTAACCCCCATGGGAGAGATCTCCCATGAAGGGGGTTAGTTCTTGTGGGGAGGAGCTGAGACAGCCGCCGAGGGACCCCAGAAGACCAGGATCGGGGCCACTCTGTGCAAAACAAGCTGCACAGTGGAGGTAAGTATAACATGTTTGTTATTTATTTATTTTTAAAGCGGGAACCTTTAGTGTCCCTTTAAAGTGTAACTATGAGCAAAACAAAAATTACATATATGATGTACTCTAATGATAGCATTAGTACAGCATTTCTATCTTTTTTTTGTCCCACTGTCACAGAGTTTAAATACCTGCTGTTCTGCCATTTTAACAGTTGTTTTTCAACTTCCCAAATCTTAGGAAGTGAAAAAAAAAATGGATTTACAGGCAGGTTCGACAGATAACAGAACAGAACACCAAAATCTGCTAGTGACAGTCTGTTTCATATATGTAACTTTTTTCACTTTAAAACTGAGTTTCTATCTTTTTTTTTAATATATCTTAAAAAATCTTTCTATAACTGAGATCCTTTTGCATTAGCCCTGATACCTAAATGAACAGCACAGCTTTCATCACTAAAATGTTAAAATAAATAACATATAGGTGGGGCATAATCACAAAAAAATTTAATCTGTTTAAGGAAACACACACATTCTGGCTTCCTATACCCCCTGTGTATATACTGTTACCTGGTCCCTAAGTGGACAATTTGCACAATGTTCCCTCTGACTTTCCCTATCTGCAACACTTGCCCTGGATATGGTGGATAAGAAATAATTTGCTGCTGACTTCATAGATACCGCTAAGGAACTTTCCTTTTCTGAGAGTGGCGCCTCTCACATTTTGTTTGCTCCTAACCCAGTGGTTGCAGCTCACACTAATGAACCTGAAGATTCCTACAGTATGTTAGCACATATTAAGAAATTAAAAGTGGACTTGTTACATGGCCAATAGTTACATAGTTAGTCTGGTTGAAAAAAGACACAAGTCCATCCAATTAAACCAATAAAAGGGGGGGGGTCATGCAATCCCATATACACAATCCTATCTCCACAGTTGATCCAGAGGAAGGCAAAAAAAAACAAAACACAAAGCATGATCCAATTTGCTCCAGCAGGGAAAAAAAGGCCTTCCTGATCCCCCAAGAGGCAATCGGGTATTCCCTGGATCAACTTTACCTATAGATGATAGTATAACTCACCACCAAGTTCACTATATGGACCATTTATGAATTTATGCATGTTGATCATATCACCACTTAATCTCCTCTTCTCAAGAAAAAATAAATTAAGTTCCTCTAATCTTTCTTCATAGCTGTGTTCCTCAATGCCTCATCAGTTTGGTTGCTCTTGTCTGCACCTTCTCCAGTTCCCCAATATTCTTTTTGTGAACTGGGGCCTAAAACTGAACTGTATATGCAAGCAATCAGTAACCTCATCCCGGCCAGTGCTGCGGTCCAGGGCGTGTTCCATGCCTCAGTTACAGCTCTCCTCCCAACACCACCATCTTGCTGGCCATGAGAGTATACAGAGCAGTCAGGATGGCTCCCCATGCGGAAAAGTGCCAATAATGTCTCACTAGGCTAACCCCACAGTTGTGCCTGTGACTCCTTACTTACATGTGAGTTACTATGTATTCACCTATATAACAGTCTGAGGCGCCTGCATTTCTTTCTTTCTTACATATCCTGGAGATGGCTTCTGCTTCCCTGCAATAAGGCTGACCTGATACTGTGGACTTTTTATCCTATTCCCACACTTGCTGCATTGCAGCTGTCTGTTAAAAGACTGCACAGACTTTTCAGTGCAATAGGATTTTATTTAAGACTTTGCACCTACACATATTTTTTGTTTGTCTGTCCAAGGTTTTACTTACCTCCTCATAAAAAGAAATCAGATTTGTTTGACAACTTCTGTCTTTCATGAAACCATGCTGTCTTTTGCTTAAAACATTTTTTCCAGCAAGAACTCATCTATATCGTCTTTTATTAAAGTGGATGTAAACCCAATTTTTTTTTGGCTGGCACAATGTATAGTATAGGATTTCAGATCATCTGTGCCCAGTCTTGCCACAAAGAGTTAATCCATCTCTGATCAATCCTCTTTTTTCAGTGAGATACAACAGACAAACAGAGAAAACCCTGTCTATTCTCCCCCCCTGCTGTGAGTGACAGGTGATTTACATATCTCATGCACGAGCCTGAGACAGGCATTCTTTTTTAATTCCCACCCTCACTCCTTTCTTCTTCAGCTCTCCCAGGATTGGCTGTTCCACACCTCAGCATGATTAGGTCATGTGGTTACTTTTCTGGGTTTTGACTGGATGTTAGTGATCATAGCAGAATTTAGTGTAAGAAATACACAGGAGAAAATGCATGTTGAGGGGAGTGTAGAGGATGGCGAGGAGTCTACTGACATCATGACTCCACCCACCGACCTCCGGACAACAGACCCACCCACAGAATATGCAGTTTTTCAGGTCTCATAACAGACAGAGGGGAAACATTTGAAAGGTAAGGACACATGCAGGAGGTATGCATATCCTTATAGATAACCACTATGGCAGTAGTTTAGAAAGGATGAGAGTGGGTTTACATCCACTTTAAGCTCTCCAGTATCTTTCTAACTATAAAAGTTAAACTAACAGGTCTGTAGTTACTTGGTAAAGACTTTGATCCCTTTTTAAATATACACACCACATTGGCAAATCCAATGGTACTATCCCAGTCATTAAACAGTCCCTAAAAATTTGAAACCATGGCTTTGAAATGACAGAGCTCAATTCTTTTAGGATCTGTGGGTGTATGTCATCTGGTCCAGGTGCTTCATTTTTACCTTTTTTTTGTCTAAACATTTTCTGGACCATGTCAATTCACAGAGCTGAGAAAGTGTTTAATAAAATTTCCTTCTCTTTGTCCCCAGTCACCCATCCACTTTATTTTGTAAAGTGCCTACATTCTCAGACCTGACCTTTTTACTATTAATAGATTTGAAGTATTTTTTGGGGGTTTGTCCTACTATCTTTTGCATCAGTCATTTGTTTTGAACTTTTGCAGCCTTGATTTTCTTTTTACATATTCTGTTATATTCTTTGTAAAATTTAAACAATGATAGTGTTCTTTTCTTATTATTTATAGTTTTTTTTAACTTTGTCCGTGAGTCACATATTTTTTTTTAAAACTTATTGTCCATGGGAATATACTTTGCAGTGAGTTCACAAACAGTTATTTTGAAGAATTCCCATTTCTGTTCTGTGTTCATCGATGCCAATATTTCCACCCAGTCTAAGTCTTGGAGAGCAATCCTCATTCTTGGAAATTTAGCTCTCTTAAAGTTAAGTGTTTTTATATTTCCTGTATGTGTTTGTTGTTCACAGATAACATTAAACAAAATCCTGTTATGGTCAATGCTACCCGGATGTTCTTTTATATGAACATTGGTAATAAGTTATGCATGATTTGAGATTTCCAGATCTAGCAGAGCATCATTTCTAGTCGGGGCCTCATTGAACTGGACCATAAAATAGCTGAGTGAGTACTTTCAGCAGTGACATATATCTAGAGACTTTTGGGTTAAGAATACTCCTACCATTGGCAGGGCTGCTACTGAACTTATTTATCAATGCCCGGGGAGCCTTTCCATGTGTTTCAGCACACAAAGGAGTTAGGTCACCAGCTCTGAGTGCTCCTCAGAATAGACAAACTTGTGCCAATAAAATCATTTCTCGAGGAATTCTCTCGAAGGCCCTTGTCCGTGGCCACCAAATCCTCTATTGCATTTATTGCAGATACTTTTTTAAACCAGGTGACCAATGACGGCGGCTGTGTCTGCTTCCAAAACAATGGTATGCAGCTCTTCTCTGCCGTGAGCAGGAGAGGCAAAATAGATCTCCTGTAGATCTTGCTTGGAATTTTGTGGTGGGGCAAGAGGAAGAATGCTGGGGTCCAAGGCAACACACGATCAGTAAACTTCTGGATAATGCGGTGGAGCTAGGTCCAGTAAGGCAGCAAAAGGCGACAAGACCAGAAGATGTGAAGGAGAGAACACGGTTCCTCCCCGCACCTCCAGCACAAGTCTGAGCTCTGAGGGAACATCTTATGGATTCTTACAGGCGTATAGTACAGCGGGTCAACACCTTATATCCCGCCTCCTGGTGGTTGGCACAGATCAAGGTTTTGGAAGAAAAGAGAAGTCTCTCCACTTGCCTCTCCTTGAATTGAAGTCCCAAGTCTTGCTCCCACTTAGAGATATAGCGAGGTCTGAAACCAGGCGGTGGTGACAAGAGCAATTGATAGCAATTGATAGGTCAGAGAGACTACATGGCACATAGGGGATTGTTATAAACACAGAGTCTCAAAGGAAGTTAGTTTCCTCCTGAAGGGCTCTGTGGGAGGGGGGAAGAACCAATGAAGTGAGCCAATTGTATTTTTTGCCAGAATGAAAGACCCGCCGAAGCCGTGTCTTCCATGATTCGTTGTCTGGTCATCCACTGGCAATTAATGAGGAAATGGCGAACCTGGGATCTTTTGACCCCTTTTAGATCCTGAAGTATAGGATCGCTGAGTCCAAGACTGAAGGCCGGGTTCCCAACGACAGGGGTGAGCGGCAAAAGAGTGGGCGCGATAGAAAAATCGCAAAAGGCTTTTTGGGCAGTCCACCGCGACCAGAAGATGTGAAGGAGAGAACACGGTTCCTCCCCGCACCTCCAGCACAAGTCTGAGCTCTGAGGGAACATCTTATGGATTCTTACAGGCGTATAGTACCAGCGGGTCAACACCTTATATCCCGCCTCCTGGTGGTTAGCACAGATCAAGGTTTTGGAAGAAAAGAGAAGTCTCTCCACTTGCCTCTCCTTGAATTGAAGTCCCAAGTCTTGCTCCCACTTAGAGATATAGCGGTGGTGACAAGAGCAATTGATAGCAATTGATAGGTCAGAGAGACTACATGGCGCATAGGGGATCGTTATAAACACAGCGTCTCAAAGGAAGTTAGTTTCCTCCTGAAGGGCTCTGAGGGAGGGGGGAAGAACCAATGAAGTGAGCCAATTGTATTTTTTGCCAGAATGAAAGACCCGCCGAAGCCGTGTCTTCCATGATTCGTTGTCTGGTCATCCACTGGCAATTAATGAGGAAATGGCGAACCTGGGATCTTTTGACCCCTTTTAGATCCTGAAGTATAGGATCGCTGAGTCCAAGACTGAAGGCCGGGTTCCCAATGACAGGGGTGAGCGGCAAAAGAGTGGGCACTATAGAAAAATTGCAAAAGGCTTTTTGGGCAGTCCACCACGTCACACCCACAGTGGGGTGGTCCAATATCCGGGATTGACAGATTTGTCTGGCACCAGGGCAGTGAATCCAATGGTATCCCCGCCAGGAGCCGCTCTATCTGTACCCACTGTTTCAAAGGACCATGACGACACCAGTCTATGATGCGAGTCAGGTGACAAGCCATGTGGTAGAGCCTGACATCTGGCAAAGCCATACCACCCAACAACTTTGGCAGCCACAAAATCGACCGAGCCAGTCGTCTGGGTTCCTGAGCCCACAGGAAAGAGACCGACACACGATTCAACGGCCTAAGAAAGGAACTCGGGATCCGGACAGGAAGGGCCTGCAAATTATACAACAACCGGGGCATAGTGTTCATTTTAACTATGCCACATTCAAAAATTTATTTTTAGTTTGTTTAACCACTTAACGACCGCCCACTGTAAATATACGTCAGCAGAATGGCACCGACAGGCAGAATCACGTATATGTACGTGATTGCCTTTGTATAGTTGGGGGGTCCGATCGGACCCCCCTTCTTTACAGTGGGTGGTCGTTTTACCTTCGGGAGCGATCCGGCATGAGGGGACGGCCGTTCGATTCCGGCCACCCCCTCTCGATCGCTCCCGGCGAATGAGAAAGCTACCCCTGCCTGCCAGGAAGGAGGAAGTGATGTCATCTCTCCTGGGGCGCACACATATACCGAGCGCCGTACAGGAGAAGATGCCAGGTAAGTACACACAACACTACACTGACACCAGGACACATAGGCACATAAATCGCCCCCCCAGGCCCCCCCAGACACCCCCAGATCGCCCCCCGATCACCCCCCAGCCCCCCCAGCCCCCAGTCACAGTGTCACTGATTGCAGTGACCATTTATTTAGTGATCACTGCAATCAGTGACATTTGTGACTGTAAAAGTGTCACTACATTTAGTTTTAGGTCCAGTGTAGCCCCCTAACCCCCCCTAATAAAGGTTTAACCCCTTGATCACCCCCCAGATAACCCTTTCACCCCCTAGCACCGCCGTCACTAAGCAATCATTTTTCTGATCGATGTCTTAGCGTCGGTGATGCTGATCGGTAGCCAGTAATTTTTTTTAGGTTCCCCGCAGGTTTTTATAGCGTCGGGTACCCCCATATATTACCTAATGAAGGTTTAACCCCCTTGATCGCCCCCCAGGTAACCCTTTCACCCCCTATCACCACTGTCACTAAGTTATAATTTTTCTGATCGATGTCTTAGCGTCGGCGATGCTGATCGGTAGCCAGTAATTTTTTTTAGGTTCGCCGCAGGTTTTTATAGCGTCGGGTACCCCCATATATTACCTAATAAATGTTTAACCCCCTTGATCACCCCCCAGGTAACCCTTTCACCCCCTAGCACCACCGTCGCTATGCGATCATTTTTCTGATCGATGTCTTAGCGTCGGTGATGCTGATCGGTAGCCAGTAATTTTTTTTAGGTTCGCCGCAGGTTTTTATAGCGTCGGGTACCCCCATATATTACCTAATAAAGGTGTAACCCCCTTGATCGCCCCCCAGGTAACCCTTTCACCCCCTAGCACCGCCGTCACTATGCGATCATTTTTCTGATCGATGTCTTAGCGTCGGTGATGCTGATCGGTAGCCAGTAATTTTTTTTAGGTTCGCCGCAGGTTTTTATAGCGTCAGGTACCCCCATATATTATCTAATAAAGTTTTAACCCCCTGATCGCCCCCCAGGTAACCCTTTCACCCCCTATCACCACTGTCGCTAAGCAATCGTTTTTATGATCGTTGTCTTAGTGTCGGTGATGCCGATAGGTAGCCAGTAATTTTTTTTTAGGTTCGCCGTCAGGTTTTTATATAGCGTCAGGTACCCCCATATATTACCTAATAAAGGTTTTAACCCCCTAATTGCCCCTAGTTAACCCTTTCACCAGTGATCATCATATAAGTGTTACGGGTGACGCTGGTTAGTTAGTTTGCTTTTTATAGTGTCAGGGCACCCGCCGTATATAACCCAATAAAGGTTTAACCCCCTGATCGCCCGGCGGGTGATATCAGTTAGGTTTTAGCGTCAGAGAGGGTCTGCGTCACACCCCAGGCAGCGTCAGGTTAGTGCCAGTAGCGCTAACACCCACACGTGAAGCATACACCCCCCTTAGTGGTATAGTATCTGAACAGATCAATATCTGATCTGATCAGATCTATACTAGCGTCCCCAGCAGTTTAGGGTTCCCAAAAACGCACTGTTAGTGGGATCAGCCCAGATACCTGCTAGCACCTGCGTTTTGCCCCTCCGTCCAGCCCAGGCTACCCAAGTGCAGTATCGATCGATCACTGTCACTTGCAAAACACAACACACATAACTGCAGCGTTCGCAGAGACAGGCCTGATCCCTGCGACTCCAGTGCTGTAGGAGGTGATTTCACCACCACAGTTAAAAAAAAAAAAGCATATATGCCGAAGCATTGGGGCAGCAGGAGCGGAGGAGCGATTTTGCTCCTAATGCCGCGTATATACGGTCGAAATTCCGACGGAGGCTTGCCCGTGGAAAAGTCTGACCATGTGTACGCGGCATAACTTTTGCGAGAAGATGCCCCCATGTTTCGGCATATATAAATGGTGCATGTATGCCCATCATTAGAAGTGGGTGGATGAAGGGCGGTATTCTAATGGTGGGCATACCCACCGATCAATCTTTTTTTTTCGTTCAGCCAACAGGCTGCATGAAAAAAAAGATTACAATACATGTCCAACAAGGACCAGCAACGTACTGGTATGTTGCTGGAGTTTGAATGTTTATACCAGAATGATGCCTGCGGGTTTAGGTATCATCTTGGTATCATTCTTTTCAGCCAGCGGCCGGCTTTCATGTAAAAGCAATCCTAGTGGCTAATTAGCCTCTGGACTGCTTTTACAAGCAGTGGGAGGGAATGTCCCCCCCGGATATAAAAAGCGCCATTGGAAAATTGGGAAAGCATTTTATCACACCGATCTTGGTGTGGTCAGATGCTTTGAGGGCAGAGGAAATATCTAGGGTCCAATAGACCCCAGTTTTTTCAAAAAAGAGTACCTGTCATTACCTATTGCTATCATAGGGGATATTTACATTCCCTGAGATAACAATAAAAGTGATAAAAATAAATAAATATGGAAGCAACAGTTTAAAAAAAAAAAAAAAAAAAAATTAATAATAAAAAAAAAAAAAGCACCCCTGTCCTGCCCTGCTCTTGCCCAATGGCGAACGCAAGCGTCGGTCTGGCGTCATATGTAAACAGCAATTGCACCATGCATGTGAGGTATCACCGCGAAGGTCAGATCGAGGGCAGTAATTTTAGCAGTAGACCTCCTCTGTAAATCTAACGGGGTAACCTGTAAATGCTTTTAAAGGCTTTTAAAAATGTATGTAGTTTGTCGCCAATGCGCGTTTGTGCGAAATTTTAAAGCATGTCGTGTTTGGTATCTATGTACTCGGCCTAAGATCATCTTTTTTATTTCATCAAACATTTGGGCAATATAGTGTGTTTTAGTGCATTAAAATAAAAAAAAGTGTATTTTTTCCCAAAAAATGCGTTTGAAAAATCGCTGCGCAAATACTGTGTAGAAAAAAAAATGCAACACCCACCATTTTATTCTGTAGGGCCTTTGCTTTAAAAATATATATAATGTTTGGGGGTTCAACATAATTTTCTTGCAAAAAAAAATATGTTTTCATGTAAACAAAAAGTGTCAAAAAGGGCTTTGTCTTCAAGTGGTTAGAAGAGTGGATGTAAGCTTCCTAATGTTGTGTATAAAATGCCAGAACAGTTCAAAACCCCCCCAAATGACCCCATTTTGGAAAGTAGACACCCCAAGCTATATACTGAGAGGCATGTCGAGTCCATGGAATATTTTATATGTTGACACAAGTTGCGGAAAAAATACAATTTTATTATTTTTTTTTTGCACAAAGTTGTCACTAAATGATATATTGCTCAAACATGCCATGGGCATATGTGGAATTACACCCCAAAATACATTCTGTTGCTTCTCCTGAGTACGGGGATACCACATGTGTGAGACTTTTTGGGAGCCTAGCCGCGTACGGGACCCCAAAAACCAAGCACGGCCTTCAGGCTTTCTAAGGGTGTCAATTTTTGATTTCACTTCTCACTGCCTATCACAGTTTCGGAGGCCATGGAATGCCCAGATGGCACAAACCCCCCCCCCCCAAATGACCCCATTTTGGAAAGTATACACCCCAAGCTATTTGCTGAGAGGTATTGTGAGTATTTTGCAGGTCTCGCTTTTTGTCACAAAGTTTTGAAAATTGAAAAAAAAAAGAAAAAAAAATGTTCTTTCTTCATTTTCAAAAACAAATGAGAGCTGTAAAATACTCACCATGCCTCTCAGCAAACAGCTTGGGGTGTCTACTTTCCAAAATGGGGTCATTTGGGGGGGTTTTGTGCTATTTTGGCATTTTATGGCCTTCAAAACTGTGATAGGTAGTGAGGAGTGAAATCAAAAATTTGCGCCCTTAGAAATCCTGGAGGCGGTGCTTGGTTTCCGGGGTCCCGTACGTGGCTAGGCTCCTAAAAAGTCCCACACATGTGGTATCCCTGTACTCAGGAGAAGCAGCAGAATGTATTTTGGGGTGCAATTCCACATATAACCATGGCATGTGTGAGCAATATATCATTTAGTGACAACTTTTTGTATTTTTTTTTTGTCATTATTCAATCACTTGGGACAAAAAAAAAATATTCAATGGGCTCAACAGGCCTCTCAGAAATTTCCTTGGGGTATCTACTTTCTAAAATGGGGTCATTTGGGGGGGTTTGTGCTATTTTGGCATTTTATGGCCTTCAAAACTGTGATAGGTAGTGAGGAGTGAAATCAAAAATTTGCGCCCTTAGAAATCCTGAAGGCGGTGCTTGGTTTCCGGGGGTCCCGTATGTGGCTAGGCTCCTAAAAAGTCCCACACATGTGGTATCCCCGTACTCAGGAGAAGCAGCAGAATGTATTTTGGGGTGCAATTCCACATATAACCATGGCATGTGTGAGCAATATATCATTTAGTGACAACTTTTTGTAATTTTTATTTTTTTTTTGTCATTATTCAATCACTTGGGACAAAAAAAAAATATTCAATGGGCTCAACATGCCTCTCAGCAATTTCCTTGGGGTGTCTACTTTCTAAAATGGGGTCATTTGGGGGGGTTTTGTACTGCCCTGTCATTTTAGCACCTCAAGAAATGAGATAGGCAGTCATAAATTAAAAGCTGTGTAAATTCCAGAAAATGTACCCTAGTTTGTAAACGCTATAACTTTTGCGCAAACCGATAAATATACGCTTATTGACATTTTTTTTTACTAAAGACATGTGGCTGAATACATTTTGGCCTAAATGTATGACTAAAATTGAGTTTATTCGATTTTTCTTATAACAAAAAGTAGAAAATATCATTTTTTTTCAAAATTTTCGGTCTTTTTCCGTTTATATCGCAAAAAATAAAACTTGCAGAGGCAATCAAATACCATTAAAAGAAAGCTCTATTTGTGGGAAGAAAAGGACGCAAATTTCGTTTGGGTACAACATTGCATGTCCGCACAATTTACAGTTAAAGCAGCGCAGTGCAAAATTCTGAATTCACCTCTGGTCCTTTAGCTACCAAATGGTCCGGGGCTTAAGTGGTTAATGCATGCAATATTTTGTATAACTAATATAATTTTAAATATTTTGCTAAATTACTTTCTCCTATTTATCCTGATTACATGGACCCTAAATATTAATATGTGTTTATAAAACCATCAGTGTTTTGTGGTCAATAAAGGATTGTGTGTAAATACATGTCTAGATATTAAACATTTTTCAGTACTGTGCTGTTCAATGCCTGTAATTCACCTAAAAGTAAAGCATCCTAAAAGCTTCATTAAATATCTGACCAAACACTAATTTGTCTCAATTAAAACACTAACCTGTTAACTAACTAACTAACCTAATATATTATTTTAATTTGTTGCCTTAGTATAGCTTAAAATTTAGCTGAAGCTGCTGTAAGTGAGGGAGAAGGGCATAACAATTGCCAGGAAGCAGGGAAAGTTTGTTGCTCTACTTCCCTGTGATGATTATAAGTGTTCTTTGAATATGCCTCATGCTTAAGATTTGAAAGGCAATAGTGAAACATTCTGGTGGTGTAGTCAAGCATATTGAGAGCAACTACAAGAGTCAAATGCAACAAAATGACACTGGAAGCCCAGAAAATGCAATATGTTAAAAACAGGGGGGGAAACTGTGTACAGTGTTGGTGGGGATCCATTTTATGTGGCTTCATGTGAAGAGCACATAAAATGTACAGCTTTCTGAAGTCTTTTTAGACATATTTTTGCACATGTTGTTACAGAATCACCAAGGGTCATTTATGAGACTTCTACAAGTGGCACTATGTTGGCAGCACATACTTTGCTTTATATGCCTTTGTTTGTACACAATATTAGCAGCACAAAAACATTTTAAAAGAAATGTAAGTCAAATCAAATGATTTTTCTCTTGTAGTATGAGCCTCAACTGGTTTCAGTTTAGCAAGTGGTATTATTGTGCATTGATCCTCTCTCCAAAAAAAAAAAATATTTTAACATTGTCAGTGGGAAAAGGGCAATTGTGTTTGTAGTTGTAAGAATTATAGCAAACTAGAAGCAGGAATGAAGCCTTGGTTTAGAGCATAGGCCAAAGGCCCTTGGAAAAGACCTGCCCCCTCCCCAAAAAAAAAAAAAAATTGTCCATGCCCCAGAGCAGAAGGCCTATTGATGGGGTCTTTAAAAAAACAACCAGTCCTCAAAACATAAGCAGCAGGCCCATGGGGGAGGGATAGTTTTAGCATTTTGGTCCCTTTTTTATTTTTATTCTGTCAGGATATGGTTCAATTGGCACTGGAATTGGTAGTCAACCCAGCACCATTTATTTATTAATCCAAATTATTACAGATATGCTGCAGTGAGAGGAATGCAGAGGCAGCAGTGGCAGTAGAAGCTAGAGGGCAGAGTGTGTTCTCTGAACTGTGTAAATCAATGCCCTATCATAGGTAAAGACTCAGTGGGCTGCTGTTAATCATTGCAATTTACCAGAGATATGTGGAAGGCATCTGACATCCAAGAATGGTTACATTTATTTTAAAAAGCTCAGGTAGTCCACATTCCCTCTAGACAGGCATATACATTTGTCAGTGACCACCCCTTAGCTGCACTTAACCTTTCTGATAAGACACTTGCAGCAGGGAAGGAAAGCACCTCTAGCACATATTCTACAAGCTCCATTTTTGACAAGCAGTAGCCTATGGGGTCTTTACTTCTGAGCATGTAAGTGTCCGTGCTGGATCTGAAATATTCGTTAACCACCTGAGTGCAACCTGGGAATAGGCCTGGCTTTCGTGGCCTGAAAAAACAATGCAACATCTCTGTTCGACATCCTCTACCTGAGGTGGTGCTATTACTGCATCCTGCTCATCTGCTATTGGTTGTGGTGCTATGAAAGCAGATGTATCCCTGCTACCATTGTGAAAGGCTTGGAACAAGCACCTTAAAAGTACTTGCTCATAGTGATGCATATTGGCTTTCCTATTCTCTGTGATCTCTGCCATTTTAGTCTTGTATCTCCCAACTATGGATCCAAGAGGATGGCTACCCTGTAATTATTTTTTTATTTTTATTTTTTAAACAATTTTTATTAATTTTTCACATGTACAGAGTCCATGGAAGGCAATACATTATGGATAACATCCACATGAGTATATTACAACAAGTGCATAAGAAATACAGATTGTCAGAACAGTCATTGCTGGCCAGCACCGTGGTACAGTAGCCAAACGAGCGTACTCAGAATACACAAAGTAACTGCAAAACAACATGTAACTAAGTATAACTGGTGGCCGATTTAGGTGGATTCACTAAAACTTGAAAAGGATAAAGAGGCGTACCATATGGGATGAGAACCGTGCAAGAGATGAGACAATGAACCAGTACAGGCCTGCCCACAACCCGTTCACCCCAAAAGGGATCAAACTGTGAGCAGGAGGGGGCCCTAAGAAATTTAAGTCAACGCTAGGTCAGGTGTGGTTCAGCGATGTATAGATACCTAATGGCTCTTGGACTTTTCGGTATCCCAACGGAGTCGGTGGCTTTCGGGGGCTCCTTGTAGGTTGTCTAACGTCTAACACTATATATAATTAACAATAAGAGATGTAATCCGAGTAGTCTCCCATGAAGGAAACATGGATACGCGGTAGAATGTAACATGGGAGATAATGTGTATTGGGAGGAGAAAGAGAGAGAGAGAGAGGGGGGGATTAGGTGTGGGAATGACGGATGTCTCTGGTGGTTTCGTAAACTACGACTGAGTCTGAGATCACTAGGGACAGAGGTGTGGCTGGCGTGTTGTCGGCCCTCGAGGGGTCTCTATAATGCATCCAACAGGCCCAAGTGAGTCTGAATTTGGTGTGGGTATCTCTAGCCTGGTGGATGAGCCTTTTCATTTCCGCTATTTTGTCCACCCGGGCGTGCCATTCTGCTATAGTAGGGGGAGTATTGCATTTCCAATGTAAGGGAATGCATTGAGAAGCGGTATTAATGAGGTGAAGTGTAAGGGATTTACGATAAGTCGACCTCGGTAAGGAAGTATGGTGTAGTAAATATTGCGCCGGGGTAAAATCAGGGGTATAAGTGGTAATACGAACGATGTGGTCATGTACCTCTTTCCAAAATGGTTGTATCAGTGGGCAATCCCACCATATATGGATTAGAGAGCCCGTAGCCGAGTTACATCTCCAGCAGGTTGGGGGGATGTTTGGGAAAAATTTATGTATTTTGTCTGGTGTTCGATACCATCTAGAGTATATTTTGAATCTGTTCTCTTGTGCGGATACATTGATGGATCCTTTGTGTGTGTATTCCCACACGCGGTCCCAATCATCCTCGGATAGAGTCATTGATAAGTCTTTTTCCCATAATCTATTAATTCTAGAGTTGGGGACAGTGCTAGATAGTAGTAGAGAATACAATGAAGAGATTAGATGGTTCAGGGGTGCAGTTGAGTTGCACAATTGCTCAAAGGGGTTGAAGTCCCTATACCAATGTGAGAGTATTGGGGCACTGTAGAAAAAGTGGCGTAGTTGTAGGAATTTGAAGAAGGGTATGTTCAAGTAAGGGAACTTAGAAGACATTTCCGGGTGGGAGAGAAGCGTTTTGTTGTGAAAGAATTTATGTGCCCTAACCGGTGGGTCGGGGGGGTTCATAGTCATATCCCTGGTAACAATGTCTGGCAAGAAATCAGGGTTTTGTGAGATAGGCGTCATCGGTCCAGGGAAGGGGGTTGTTTTAAAGATTTGACACGCCGTTCTGAAATTCGACAACGTGGGTCCTATTAGCGGGTGGTTGGAACAGAGTTTAGGGATAGACCTATGAGCAATCCATGGGAGGTGAGAAATTGGTGTTTGTGAGAAGGCATTTTCTACCTGGACCCAGTCCTTGTTGTGTTTGTGTATGTGCCAATCCACAACTCGTGTAAGTTGGCTGGCCCTGTAGTACATGGTGAGATTCGGTAAGCCGATTCCCCCCTTCCGTTTAGGGAGTGTTAGTTTATCCCAGCTCAGCCTTGGGGGGCGCGTTGACCATAGAAGGGTTCTGCACATCGCTTTAAAAGAGGCAAAAAAAGAGGGGGGGAGTTTGATCGGGATGGCTTGCATTAGATATAGCAGCCTGGGGAGAACATTCATCTTAATAATTGCCGCCCTTCCAAACCAGGAAAAGGGGCCTTTGGTCCAATTAAGCAAGTCTCCTTTTATTTTCTGGAGGGCGGGCAGGAAGTTTTTGGCAAACAGGTCAGAGAGGTTGGTCGGGAGTTTAATACCCAGGTAGGTTACGTCATGGGGATCCCATTTGAAAGGGAAGTTTGTTTGACATAAGGAGACTGTCGTCTTCGGTAAGGATACATTAAGTGCGGTGGATTTATCGAAATTAATCTGTAAGTTAGATAGTTTTTTAAACATTGTGAAATCTTTAAGGAGATTGGGTATGGTAGTAATGGGGTCTGAAAGAAATAGCAGGATATCATCTGCGTAGGCAGAAATTTTGTATTGTTTGTGTTTAATGGTAATTCCTTTAACGTCTGGGTTGTCTCGTAGTCTACGAAGGAAAGGTTCTAAGGTGAGAACAAAAATGAGGGGAGAGAGGGGGCATCCTTGTCGGGTGCCATTGGCGATGGAGAAGGCGTCTGACAGGTGGCCATTAACCCGGATCCTAGCCATGGGGTTTGAGTAAAGGGCCAAGATCATTTGGAGGAGACGATTCGGGAGCCCCATAGAACGCAATGCGGCGGACATAAAGTCCCACACCACCCTGTCAAACGCCTTCTCCGCGTCAAGGGATAAAAAGAAGCCTTTAGTAGCTGTCGAGGTGAGCCAGTGGTGTATATTGATGGCTTTAGTGGTGTTATCCCTTGCCTCCCTGCCCGGGACAAATCCTACCTGGTCCACCGATATAAGTTTGGGGAGTAGCGGGAGTAAACGGTTTGCCAATATTTTTGCATAGAGTTTCACATCTACGTTAAGTAGAGAGATGGGGCGATAGTTTGAGACCAGAGTGGTATCTTTGCCCAGCTTAGGGATCAGTGTAATGTGGGCTTCTAGCATATCCGTATTATGTGGTGGTGAAGAAGGGAGAGTGTTGAATGCCGTCACGAATTTAGGGATCAGTAAGTCCGAGAATGCTTTGTAATAGCCGGTCGGTAGACCGTCTGGACCTGGGCTCTTACCTGCCTTTAATTGTTTTAGGGCCAGAAGGGCCTCTTCAGTCATGACAGGTGAGTCTAGGTGTAACATATCTTCCGGGGGAATTGGGGAAGGTCCATATTTGGATAGGAATTCGTCAATTAGTTTTGAACGGTCAGGGGAAGGCATCTTGGCGTGTGACATGGGTAGATTATATAGATTAGAAAAATAGTGAACGAAGTGTTGAGCAATGTCCTCCGTTTTGGTCACTGTGGCACCCGTAGGGGAAGTGATAGTGTGTATGGTGTGGGCTGTTTTCTTTTTTTGTAGGGCCTTTGCTAACAGTTTCCCGGCCTTATTGCCGAATTCGTAAAATAACTTGTGGGTAAGGGTGTAATTACGTTTTAACGTTATATAGAGTTCTCCCAGTAAATCTTCCCAAGCTTTCAGGAGGTCGGCGTAACTTTGATTGGCTAAGGTACGTTTGTGAGCGCGTTCTAGTGTTTTGACACGGTTGGAGAGTTCTGCGATACGGGCCTTCCTGAGTTTGTTTCGTTTGGCTGTGAGAGAGATAAATTCTCCCCTAATGACGCATTTATGAGCCGCCCAGACAGTAGCCGGGGTAGTATCAGCCGTGTCATTTTCTGCGAAATATTGAGAAAGTCGGACAGACAGCAGTTGGGAGTTTACTGGGTCTAACAGTATGGAGTCGTCCAGTCTCCAAATCATGGATCTTGGTCTGTATATAGGGAACACCAAAGTCATAGTTATTGGATGGTGATCCGAAAGTAACATGGGTTCAATGGTAGCCTCAGTCAGCAATGTGAGGTCGTTCTGTGTTAGGAAAAAGTGATCAATTCTGGAGTATTTTTTATGTAGCGAGGAATAAAAGGTGAAATCTTTAACATTCGGGTTCAACGTGCGCCATGTGTCATGAAGGGTCAGGGAGCTCAGTTGGGATTTTATTGCGCGGAGGGCACGATATGTTAGACACGTGGACCCATTGGACGCATCCAGAGAAGGTGTTAAAGGTACGTTGAAATCTCCTCCTACAATCAGTGTGCCCGATTGAAAAGCAACTAATTGGTTAAAGGTAGTGCGAATGAAAGGAACTTGTTGCGAGTTTGGGGCGTAGATATTAGCTATGGTGATAGGTACATCATTCAGGGTGCCCTTAATGAAGAGATATCTGCCCTGCACATCCCGTTGGACTTCTGTGATCTGAACAGGGCAGTGTTTCGAAATTAGGATGGAAACCCCTTTTGATTTTGCCTCCTTGTTTGTGGCGTGGTACTCCGTCGGGAAGTAATGATTGTAAAGTTTGGGGATGTTGTCTGCCCTAAAGTGGGTTTCCTGGATAAGCGCGATATGCGGCTTGGCCTTATGGAGGGTGTACAACAATTGTGATCTCTTTTCCGGGGTGTTAAGACCGCGAATGTTCAGCGAGTAAAGTTTGAGTCGTGTTGGGAGTTGCATGTGTTGAGGTTTCGGATTGGCCGAGGTATTAACATCCATCATTTTAAAGGGGATGGTGTGGGGAGATGGAAAGGTGGAGGGGGGGTGGGGGGTTACTAAGGACACCTAAGGGTAAAACGGGGGTCAGGGGTGAACTATTTATAAAACCGATGAGGCGGGAGGATGTAGTCCTACCTCCTCTGAGGAGAGTCAGATCGGGGAGGTACAGTGCACACAGGGTGTCCACGCCCGGTTGGAGCGCGCACACCGCTATCAGCAGCTGTGTGGGGGTTGATCAGGATCCCGACCAGGAAAAGGAATGAAATAAAATAAAATAAAAACGGTGGTGTCTTGCCACCCCAGAACAGTCCGCGCTGTCAAAGTTATCTTGCGGAGGTCTGACCCCTACATATAAAAAAATAATAAAAACACATATGGAAGGCAATATAGGGGTGTGTACAGTACCCTTTTAAGTGGTTCCATGTTCAGATGCTGGAACAATCAACCCAAAGATAATATAGCGAGTGATGGAGTACTAGTCTGCGGATGGAGGCACACAGTCTGCGAGAACACCTAAGAAGGTTGAAAGAGAGAGCAGCGAATACAAACCAGTTATAACGGAACTAAACCAACAGAGCAGCTGGTGTTGAACTACCTCCACTTATATAGTAATTATAAAACATTCAACTTCAAATATGACAGACATGCTATCTTCCGGCTTTGTAATAGATACACAAGTTGTCAAAGGCCCCCACCTGTACGGCTTGATTCGGTCCTTAAATATAGGTCCATGCAAATCAGGTCTTTAAGTGGGTCTACAAGAGTTCACTGGGGGGGATCGGTCCACCCCTTCTTATAGAGACCTACGTCTGCGGGGAAGTGACAGAGAGGAGGTGCAGGAGCATCTGAGACATATAGGGGTGTCGAATCTTACAAAGAAAAAGTGTTCGAGGAAGGGGACAGCAGAAGGTCCCACAGCGTCCATCTCGTATGAAGAGAGTATCACCCATACGTGAACAGGGGCTCTGGCATGAAAACCAATGCTGGGTCGGCCAAGGAGCTAAAGGTTAGGTTAGTCTCCATGAGCAAGGTAGGTTAACTCAATAGAAGAGGGGTCAGGCGATCAGACGGGTTCCATCAGCCGGTAGGGGAGGCATTCGTGGGCTACCGTATGTGGGAAGCAAGGTGGTAGCCTACCTAACCCTGATGGCAGCGAGGGGAGGCAGAAGTGATGGAACAACAAGCAGTCTAAGCAGGGTGGAAGAAGGATGGCAGGAGACCGGAGTCAGCCCCTCTCCTGGGTAAATGTGATCGGTGTCCAGTTCAGTTACCTTGCGGCGATGTTGTGCCCGAGATGCGATAAGGTAGCCAGAGATGGAGCGTCGGTGTTGTGGATGACGGGGTACAAGTGACGTGTCGCAGCCGAAAGTGTGAGGAGGTTTAGCGACAGCAGCCGCTCTAACATCAGCAGCTCGCCGCAAAGCAGTCTGGGCATTGTAGTCAGTGTATAGAGGCCCAAGCTTACTGCAGAAACATGCTGGCGATGAGGTTAGCTATGTGAAGGGCAAGTCCATCTGTGGCCATTCAGACCACACACTTAGCGAGTTTAACTACACAGGATCGAATTGAGTCAAGAGTAAAGTAAAAATAAAGTGCTAACTAGAAGTCCAGTAACATCAAACTGACTGTGAACCATAACAGGGCGACCAACTTGCATAAGTGGGAGCAGTAACAGATAGAGGAGTTAGTCATCTCTCCGAGCTCTCCTCGATCCAGGGGAGGCTGAGGGGCTCATGTCACAGCGGGATTCGTGAGCTCCGGTGCGGTGTCTGGAGCCTGAGGGAGACCGTCTCCTGCGGAATCTAGTGGCCTGGGTCTCCATTGGTTCCTCTTGGTATTTATCCCATCTGCCCACTGAATGACGAAAGGCAGCATACCAATCCAGGACCGACACCAGGGGGATACCTAGAGTATTGCAGAAGCGGGGTAAATCCTCCGGGACCTTCAATAAGGCAGTGCGGCCCTGATGGGAAGCCGAAAGGCAGAAAGGAAATTTCCACTTGTATCTAATTCCCTGAGAGCAGAGGGTATCCAGCAGAGGCTTGAGGTCCCGGCGATGTTGCAGAGTGATCCCCGATAGGTCTTGGAAGATCTGGACTGGGGTCTCTTCGTAGGTAAGTTGCTGTCCCCTAGCTTGTTTCAGAATGTCCTCTTTCAGCTTGTAGTCGACCAAGCAGCATACAATGTCCCTCGGGGGGTCCGAGTCTCTTCCCCTGGGACGCAGGGCGCGGTGGATTCTCTCCATAGCGATGTCAGTGTGAGGGGGTCTGTTTAGGACATTGTTAAAAAGGCCTATGACCGCCTGAGGCAATCGATCCCCCTCAAAGGACTCCGGCAAGCCCCTCACACGTAAGTTGTGACGCCGTCCCCTGTTGTCCAGGTCTTCCAAAGGGCGATTTACATCCCTGAGTTTGAGGGTGTGAGCGTCAATCTTCCTGGTGGAACGTTGGAGGACCTTGCCATGGTCTTCAGATATCTTCTCTACGTGTGAGACCCGGTCTGTCAGGGCATGAATGTCAAGGCGCAAATCCGCAATGGCCGCCGAAAGGGTGTCCTTTATATCAGCTGCTATGGTCCTCAGGTCATGGATGTTCAGCTGCGGCATTAGAGGTGGGTTCACACTCTCTTGTCCCGGAGCGGATGTCAGAGAGGGAGCATTCTGAGTTGCCGTTAGAGGGATTTCTGGCTGATAGTGTGGGGTTGCCTGCGTGCGGCTTTGAGAATGCCCGTGGTGGGAAGAAGCCATAGTCCATCTGTTTGTTCTAAACATCTCCGGTATATTTTGGCTTGTACCCCCGGTTTGTTCCCTGGGCGAGCGGGATCGGGATGCTGAGGACCGTCTAGAGGCAGTTCCCATAGTCGGTAACGTGTATCGGGGTCAGTAACCTCTGAGTTTCGAGGGATTCCATTCTGAGGTGGCAGGAGTTCAAAACTCAAGCGTCCATCTTCCAGTCAGGTCCGGCCACGCCCCCGGCTACCCTGTAATTATCAGTGTTTTTGATGTGACCCATGCAAGGGTAATTCTGTGAGAACGGAAACATGAAGGAATTTATGTGCCATGGACTGACTACCGTTGAGGACTTTGATTCCTGTGGGTCATGCAGCACAACAGTTTCCTCTGGTTGATTCCCTCATCCACGGTCAATAGCTGGGAAAAAAAGATGGATAGTAGATGTGCAGCCTCCTCCCCTTCCTCCTGTCCTGTACTGATGCTCTCCGCTTCCTCCATCTGTGTCCCAGGAATGGAGACATATGACGTAGAAGAAGCCTGGACTACTTTTATCCTCCTTTTTTTGCCAAAGTCACTCCCCGTCAGTGTTTAGCACTGTTGTTGGCTGATGTTACTTGACCGGTGTTGATATGATAGTGAGAATGAAAGCCCTTCCTCCTCCTTTTCATTATTTTCTTGGTCTTTCTGGCGCTGTGACTCCAATCACCTATCCTTGAGCCCAAAGAGCATCTGTTACAGGGATAGTGTGACTGATCACTGATCATTTTTGTCACTTACTGTACTTATGGAGCTAACATGATACACCCATCCTTGCTCTCTAGCCACTCTTGAGGAATAAAAAACCCAAGCTCCACATAGTTGATCAGGTACTCCATGAAAACTGTCTATTGCTGGTAGAGCTACTGCAGCATGAATAAAGTCCAAAGTGTAGGGACATCACTGTGACATTTGGTTTGGAGGTAATTTGCATTGGCTTTGCACTTCTATTTAAAAAGCAGTTTCCTAACCTTATCCAGCAGCCGCTCTAAGCCTCAGTAGCTACTCAGAAAGTGGTGCATGACCAGGAAAGGTATGTGGCTGAATCTTCCACAACTGTTAGTGGTACCACAAATTCAGCAGGTTTGCCCTATGTTGCTTACTGCCCAGCCACCACTAGAATTACCTAATGTTTTGCATTATTGAACATGTGTTTGTGATGCATTTTTGCATGTGTTTTTCATGCACTTTGCTTTTGTTTTAATAGGAAAGGCTCCTTAACAAACTGTGAATAGCCAGTTGATAAGGAGTGGGCGGCCACCACATCCTTAACAACTGATGACTCATCATCAGCTATCAGTGGGATTCCCTGCTGACAGCTGAATGTAAAAAAAAGATTGCAGCATTACAAAACTTAATTAAAAATCTGTATGTGGGTTCCCCACTAATCCATACTAGGCCCTTCAGGTTTGGTACAGATTTTAGGGGAAACCCATGCCAACATTAAAAAAATTGGCATGAGGTCCCCCCAAAATCCACACCAGACCCTTATTCAAGCATGCAGCCCAACAGGCCAGAAAATGAGGGGGACGAGTGAGTGCCCCCCTTCTGAACCATAACAGGCCACATGCCCTCAACATGGGGGGTCCTTTGGGGCAGGGGGTTCTTAAACCATGTTAAATGGACTGTTGCACGTTTCAGCAAGAGGCACTAAAAATGCATAGGTGTGAACCTAGCCTAAAATATATGTACCATCTCTACCTATGATTGCTCATACACATATCCATGATCAGTTGCACCGTGCCTCTAACAGCATGCTGCAGTGACAGGGATGCGTTCTGGGTCATGTGGTCATTCAAGGTAGGGGTGGATTTTTAGAAAAATTGTGGAGGCTGCGGGTTTTGTTCTGGGGGACAGCACGGCCACAAAGTGATGTAAGAGAGCTTTGCTCTCTAATTTGTAGGGCTTAAGTTGCAGTGCTAGGAACTACAAAATTAGCATTGAGGTGCTGGCCATGGGGGTGGTTCAGAGGGAGCGTTGTTTTGTACTCAACAACTTGCAGGATGGAAGACTGGTGATTACCAAAATGAAATTCGGTGATGTGGAGGATAATGGCCCACCTCCTGTTTCTGTTTCCTGCTCCTGTCTCTGCCACTCTGCCCCTGATTATTGCTGGAAGTAGAGAAGGTTAAGGTCCTCCTATACCCCACGACAAATTGGTGCCCATTATGCAGATGCAGCAGAGGCTGTTTGTCTGGCATGAATAGAGAAGGAGGTAGAGGAAGAAGATGCAGCTACTGTGACAGGTGAGGGAGCATGGGGAACAACCTGTTCTGTCCTCTGACAGTTCTGCAAACCTCTGATGAAAGACAAGGATAGGCTGAGGTGGCTGCTAACCAATAGCCACTATGTTGGGACCCTGTTGTTGTTTGCCACCCTACTTCTTCTATTTGGATGTTACAGCTGTTCAACTTTCTTCTCATTCTCCCCTTGCCTGTCACTGTGCTGGTCCATGCCTTCAATTCATGTTGGATCAAGCACCTCCTCATCTAACACCTCCTCATTCTAACTGGACTCAATCTTACAATATGTGTCAGGAGGCAGCAGCTCTTTTTTTTCTGACCCATCCTGCTCTTCCACCCCTGGCCACTCCTTCTCCTCTCCTCTCCCTCCTAAAGGGAAAGTAAGAGTTTGCAATCAGTACTTGGTATGTCTTTGTCCTTTCCCTTTGGTTGTTTTGAGTACTTCATTATCAGCCCTATCACAGAATGCTGAAACAGTTCAGCAGATTTCTTATTGTCATCTACTCCTGTGTGTCTAGGGGATTTAGCATGGGAGGAAGTAGAAGGAGCCTGCTTAGCACTCACCCTATCCTAGCTGCTCTGTGCCCAGGAAATTATGAGAGAGCCCTATGAATATTGTAGTTGTTCAGTTCAAGGTTTGATATTCGGGAATTTCACTTTTACCCAAACATCAACACCAACAACAATGACCATGATTGGTTCCCATAATTTTAGAATTCAGTGGTTAGTGTGGTTACTGTTTTTCTAATGGAAATATGCAGCTTTTTTCCAGAAATCAGAGTAATCTTTGGAGAATAGCTTCTGCATTGAAAAGGAGATTTTAATTAATATGCTCCTGTGCAAGTCCCGGTTAATCTACATTGGGGCCCCTGAGAACTGGTAAAGAAAGTTTAAAGGCAATCTTTTAGTAAGATTTAGAAAAATTATTGCTATTAGATGATCTAGACCAGGGGTGTTAAACTGGCGGACCTCCAGCTGTTGCGAGACTACAAGTCCCGTCATGCATCTGCCTGTGGGAGTCATGCTTGTAACTATCAGTCTGGCAATGCCTCATGGGACTTGTAGTTTTGCAACAGCTGGAGGGCTGCCAGTTTGACACCTGTGATCTAGACCAAGCTGTACCGTTCAAGGGATCAATCCTATCATCCACTATGGATGCAGTGGGTGTTAGCAAAGGGCATTCATGCTCCTGATATCAAGAATTTAACAGACTGCAGGCCACACACTGATGATGTCACTACTAAAATCTTTATTAAACCACAGACACCATACAACATGTCTCCACCTGAGAACCACCCCAGCTAACACGTTTCAATTCAATGGGCTTATTCATAGAAATGGAGTGGCCAGGGGAGAGACTCTTGTATACTAAGATCAGTAAAAAACAAAAATGGACAATATTACAATATCCTTAGAATTACACATGTGTTGCAAGCTACAGTGTGCTGAAGACAATCGGTTAATTGTCACATTGCATGTCATGTTTCTCCCTGGGCCCATGTTTCCTCAAAAAGTTCTCTCTTGGGATATCTCAAACCTTGCAGTGGGTCCTACTGAAATTGATCATATTGCAACCCTGCTCACTGAATCTCGCCTTCAACCTTGATTCCTCTCTTGTTGATCCCTTCAGAATTGCAGCTTTCAGCACAAAGAAGGGAATTGCTCAAGGTACATTTACAAAAGACCTGTACATAGACTTTTAGATTGACAGTGCACCCCTTGTATGTGTGATCCGCATAGGGGAGGCCGATGATACTAAAGATCTTGCTTCGGTGTCAGAAAAAAATACTGCAATATCAGCTTCTAAAGCCTCTGATATGTATATCCCAATGTTATACTTTATATATCCATATAGTCCTCTTTAGTCCTCCTTAACGTTACTGTAGTTGACTTTTCAAGCTTAGCAAGTTTGTTTAATTTCCACAATAAGTCTAATCACTGCAGGAAATGCAATTAAGATGGCCAAAGGTAGACACACGTGGAAGGAAATCTATAATAATATTTTACATGCATGAAAGCATATTATTTGATTTCTGCTAAATGTAAGCTTATTTTTGGTATTGCTGAATATATGTGTATTACTTATCTACCAAGGACTGGTTTACAATGAGCACCTCTAGACACCAAATGTTTTTGACACCAGAAATTCTCATTCCAATAAACGTTGCACACATTGCTACTAAATACTGCAGGTTAAGGATCTATTTATCTCTGAACTTTACAAATTATCCACTCTGAAAATTATGCTGTCAGCAGTAGTGGAGGCTGTGATAGATAAATGCTCAGTGAAACAAGAACCAGTAAGTAAAGGATTTCTGTGTTGTACTGCTTTGTGATACCACTAAAGTGGACCAAGCACTCCACACCCATCTTGTACAACCTCTGTGAAATGTCCTTTTAATTTTATTAACGAAATAAAACAATTTTAATCAGGTTTATATATAGTCAGATAAGCCCTCACTCTACATACATGTTGTAAAATGTATTTGAGACTGCATCAGACTGTAAAATTGTGGCAAACTTTAAACTTCATTAGATAAGCAAAAATTATCACAATCTTTGCTTATGACCACCCAATTAGTGATCTTATCAGTGGCAGCCCATCCATAGAGGGTGCATGGGTGCTGCCCCCCATCCATGCGTCCGGCCCCCTGATCTACATATCAAGGCACTGGACTATGGATTCCAATGAGGGGAGTGTTTTTTGAAGTACCTGATTAGAGCCAGGGGCTCTAATAGCCTTTAAAAAAGGGGGAGCTCGGGGCGCAGAGCACTGTACCCCAATCCCACCCAGTTGTGCGACAATAGCAAATACATTTTTGCTAATGTCACATTCAAGTTCCTCCCCGCCAATCAGGAGGCCTGTTTCCTGATTGACCAAAGCATCAGGCGATCTTATTGGATGCCTAGGGCTTAGGAGGAACAGAGAGAAGACACGCAGTGGAGGAACCCGTGGAAGGAGCCGCTGCCCGCACCCCGGGAAAGGAGGAGAGGACACCACAGCCCGCCAGCTCTAGATCGGCTAGGTGCCTTACTGCCTGCCACCTGGGGGGTTGTCCCTCCAAACGAAAAACTGGATCTTATATACTGTGATTTCTAATAACACTATAAACATAAAAAAAACTTTAACATTGCCCTTGTAAATAATCTCCTGTAGGAGCTATAGGAACAAATTTTGGATGCCTAAATGGAAGTCTACCCACTTTCTGTGGGTCATTACTAAGGCCAAATTATGTAACATTTACTCTCTTTTACCTCTTTCAATGGCTATTTGCTTCACATGCCCAAAAATAGTATGGATATGCAAATATACACCTTGTTTGTTCTTTTAGAGAGATATCCTGGTTTCTGGAGAATCAGTCCACTACCACTACTAAATATGAATAGGGCATCTTATTTTTTTTATGCCCAATAAATGCAATATACCTTAATAAATAAGTAATTGCAGGCAACATATGATGATGACACTTGTAGATGTACTGTATGCTCATGATACAGTAATATGCTATATCCACGTGACCCCTGCCTATTTTACATCATTGTGTAGGCCTAGCCTGAAAATGGTCCTTTTTAACTGAATCAGGTCACTATCTCATGTCTATGGGTCCATCAGATGTCCACTGCCACTGGGCTGGACTAATGGTTGGACAGATCTGAAAACCTTTACCAAACACTATTTTTCCTCCCCTACTATATAGTGCCAGACTCATCTGTCCTCTTCTCTGGAATAATGTCTGAAATAAACTGTAAGCAGCAACTAGGTTTGGTTTTGCTGCCACCATGGGTTCACGGTGAGGTGAATCCCTGGAATTCACCAAGTTCATGGATCCTGAACTTTTAGACAAAAAGTAAATTGGTTCACCACCAGAATTAAAGAACAACCTATAATGTAGTTCATATATTTTTCCCCAGGTGAGTTTGGTTACAGAAGCACATAGTTTGAAGGATTGGAGAACCCAGCCTCTTTTGGATAGAAGGATGGGCTCACAGTAGCCATATTGTATGTGTGTTGGAGCTGTTAGGGAGAGCTGACAATCCTGTAGTGAGGGATATTGATTGATTGATTTTAATGTTGGCATTGGTGCTTGTTCCCCAATGAGACTTCTTTTTCTAGGGATTTTTAAATTTAAGTGGGAAATAATAAGGGCCATAAGTAACAAAGCAAAATCATACTTTTTTAAAAACTAGATAATATGTTGATGTTTAAAGTAGCAATATGTCAGATGAATTAGAACTAAAAAAATAATCTATTAACCAACTGTATGTGACTTTTGTCCTCTCTTCTTCTTAGATCACTGTCAATGTAGCACAGGGACGTGTGCACACACCTTCACCTCCTCCTAAACCTCGCTTCAAAAGCTATGCCTACACGCAAGCTGCTTATGTCATGTACCCTGACCAAATTGGGAGGCAGTTCCCTCCACAGGTCGGTTAAAATGTTTTCTTATAGAAACAGTTTTTTTTTTTTTTACTTAAATATTCTTTATTTTCCTTTTTTTCCACTTAGCAAAACATACATACACTCTTACAATACAGCACATTGAGCATGTATGACATTATACCATATAAACCCATCTTATCCCCTCTACGCAACTGTATTGCCTCTTGCCCATCCATACCTTATCACACCCATTCTTAACGTGGGCACCTCTCTATCCACTTTTTCCACATTTTATTAAATTTATGATTATTTCCTTCCTTTTTGTATATAAATTCTTCTTTTGCTACTGTATCCTCCATTACTATCCTCCACTCACTTATTGTAGGGGGACTTTCGGCTTGCCATTTCTGAGCAATTATTTTCCTGCCCTGGAACAGACATCTTGTTATTGCTATCCGTTCATCTACTGGCAATCCCTCTTCTTCCAGGAGACCCAATACACATTGTCTGGCTTCTGGGCGAAGGGATGTCGCAAACACCATATTTATCCTTTCTACTATTTGCTTCCAGTATTGGTATAACTTGGGACAACTCCAGACCATGTGTATTAAGTCGCCCCTATTGTCCCCACATCTCTGACAACTCGGATCCAACCTCCTACCAAATTGAAACAAACTTTTGGGAGTATAATATACTCTATATAACAGGTAGAGTTGGGATATTGTTTGAGAGGGTGAAAGTGACACTTTGGGTCCTATCGCTACTATTTGCTCCCATTGTTTCTGCGAAAGTGGGCCCACATCTCTCTCCCATTTAGCCTTATTTTTATTAACCAACATCTCTCCCTGATCGACCCTTGCTAGGGATCCGTATATGTCAGAGATTACCCCTCTAGAGGTCTCTATGTCTACTATTTTCCGTAAGATGGGCATGTCGTTCCATTCTGGTGGACTCTGTCCAAATTGTGCGTGCAGCGCGTGTCTGATTTGCAAGTATCTATAAAAGGAACTATTTGGGACTGCATACTCCTCCTTTATTTCTTGAAATGATTTTATTCTTTCTTCCTTATAGAGTTGCACCAGCAAGTGTATTCCCGCTCTATCCCACTCCTCAACCCTACCCATGACACTCAATTCTTGCAGATTGCTGTTATCCCATATTGGTGAAAATTCAGAAAATCCCTTATATCCCATGATCTTCTTGACCTCTTTCCAGCACTTTACCATTAATTGGGCCGTAGGACCTTTAGAGCAGAAAGAGTCCGCCTCCACTGCCTCTACTACTGTATCATGGCATGTGTCATTCAAAATTAACCCCTTTATTTCACTTTCTACCCTTCGGTTACTACCACACATATGCTGCATCTGAGCAGCTAAAAAGTAGAGTCTAGGGTTTGGGATATCCAGTCCCCCCTTCTCTTTTGGTTGTTGTAGGGCGCGGAGACAGATCCTTACTGTTCCATTCCTCCAAATCAATTCCTTGAATACGCTGTCTATTTTTTTGAACCACTGTTTGGGAATCCATACTGGAGAGTTATGGAGCATATATAATACTTGTGGCATCCAGACCATTTTTATCAAATTGGACCTACCAGCTACTGAAAGTGGTAGCTTATTCCACACCCGGCATTTTTGTCTGAGCTTTGCCAGTAAGGGATCTAAGTTACCAGATATATATTGCCTCGGGTCCTTTGTTATATTAATTCCTAGGTATCTTATTTGGGACACTACCTTCACTTGTTCTATCTCTTCCCTCAATGGATCGATCGGTAGAAGAACCGATTTTTCCCAATTGATTCTTATCCCGGAGAACTTTCCAAATTCCCCTATTATGTTTATTGCCCCTACCAGTGATGTTTGCGAGTCCCCTAGGAAGAGCAATATATCATCCGCATACAAAGCTATTTTTTCTTCCCCCAGTCTCCTCTTGAAACCCTTTATTCCTGTATCTGTCCTTATAGCACTGGCCAATGGTTCCATGGCGAGGGTGAAAAGAAGGGGCGAAACAGTTTTAACATGCTTTTGGATGTCGTGTTATTTGTTGTGTTTTACTGTAAACTAATCTGCATGTTCATAAAAAAAATGTGCATTTATCTGCTTCCACTAATGCATTGCAAAGTAAAACAGATTTAATACAAAACACTTAGCTTATTGCCTTTTTGTACACGCTAAGCAGTGTATCTAGCAGTAAAAGGAATTTGCAGGTCTAAATAAAGTGATAGACAGTTCCCTTGGTTCTCATGCTTTTGCTTCTATAGAAACACAACCTTTTTTGATCAGGGTTCAAGAAACAATCTCATATAATGGAAATTAAGGCAGATATATAACTGGAAAAAAAAAAAAACATAACCCTTATACTCATATTTGGTCCATGACGTCAACCAGGATTGCTTGTTTACATACCATAGGGCATTCAGCCAGGGACCTGTAATTTTCAGACATTATTGCAAAATGTGAACACGATCAGGAGCGGGTTGTCTTGTCAGTGAGTCAACATTTCCAGGTAGCAGGTCATTATGATTAATATGGATTTACATTGCTAGACAACCTGATTGATGTTAGATTTAGGGCTCTTTCACATGGGCGGATCCCGTCATGATCCGCCCCGTGAATATCCGCTTGCTCAGCAGAGATCGCTCCGTTGATCCCCGCTGAGCCGGCGGATGACTTGTCCGTCTCTGCACACTGTGCAGAAACGGACCGGTTGGATCACCGCTTTCCTGTATACATGTATGTCAGTTTTTCATCCGAAAACGGATGGATGAAAAACGGACATACGGAACGTCCGTGTGAAAGAGCCCTTACATTGCAGGACATTATCTTCTTTTATTTTAAAATAAAGGTGTTGCAGGTGTTTAACCACTTGACCACTGGGCACTTAAACCCGGTTAATAACCAGACCAATTTTCAGCTTTCGGTGCTCTCACATTTTGAATGACAATTACTCAGTCATACAACACTGTACCCATATGAACATTTTGTCCTTTTTTTCACACAAATAGAGCTTTCTTTTGGTGGTATTTAATCACCGTTGGGTTTTTTATTTTTTGTGCTATAAGAGAAAAAAGACTGAAAATTCTGTAAAAAAATGAATTTTTCTTTGTTTCTGTTATAAAATTTAGCAAATTAAAAATTGTTTTCATAAATTTTGCCCAAAATTTGTACTGCTACATATCTTTGATAAAAAATAAGTACAATGTGCATATTATTTGGTCTTTGTGAAAGTTATAGAGTCCACAAGCTATGGTGCCATTATCTGAAAATTGATCACACCTGAAGTACTGACTCATTTCTCATTTCTTGAGACCCTAACATGCCAGAAAACTACAAATACCCCCCAAATGACCCCTTTTTGGAAAGAAGACATTCCAAGGTATTTAGAAAGAGGCATTGTGAGTTTTTTGAAGTTGTCATTTTCTCCCACAATTCTTTGCAAAATCAAGATTTTTTTTTTTTTTTTTAACAAAATTGTCATATTAACAGGTTATTTCTCACACACAGCATATGCATACCACAAATTACACCCCAAAACAAATTCTGCTATTACTCCCGAGTATGGCGATACCACATGTGTGAGACTTTTACACAGCGTGGCCACATACAGAGGCCCAACATGCAGGGAGCACCTTCAGGCGTTCTGGAGCACCCAGGCCAATTCTGACATTTCTCTCCTACATGTAAAAATCATAATTTGTTTGCTAGAAAATTACATAGAACCCCAAAATAATATATATTTTTTTAGCAAAGACCTTAGAGAATACAATGGTGGTCATTGCAACTTTTTATCTCGCACGGTATTTGCGCAGCAATTTTGCTAACGCGTTTTTTATGGAAAAAACTGTTTTGTGCTTAAAAAAAAAAGAAACAGTAAAGTTAGCCCAATGTTTTTGCATAATGTGAAAGATGAAGTTACGCAGAGTAAATTGATAGCTAACATGTCACCCTTCAAAATTGCACACGCTCGTGGAATGGCACCAAACTTCGCTACTTAAAAAACCCCATAGGCAACATTTTAAATATTTTTTCTGGTTACATGTTTTGAGTTACAAAGGAGGTCTAGGGCCAAAATTATTGCTCTCACTCTAACGTTCGCAGAGATACCTCACATGTGTGGTTTGAACACCGTTTTCATATGTGGGCGGGACTTACGTATGCGTTCGCTTCTGTATGTGAGCTCACGGGGACAGGGGCACTTTAAAAAATATATATTTTATTGTTCATTTTACTTTATTTATTTTAGTTTGACCCATTTTTCCACAAAAATTAATTTTTTGATCACTTTTATTCCTATTACAATGAACGTAAACATCCCTTGTAATAATAATATGGCATGACGGGTCCTCTTTACAGTGAGATATGTGGTCAATAAGACCACACATCTCACCTCTAGGCTGGGAAGCCTGAAATAAAAAAAAATAAAAAAAACAACCCTGGCTTCGATCGTAGCGGTAGAAGCACCGGAGGGCGGTGGGAGGGGGGGACGTCCCCTCTCCCCTCCCGTAAGAATTATCAAGCGGTGGAAAAGCCGCTATGATTGTTCTTATGGTGTAGGGAATCGCTGGCTGAAAAAAGCTGATATCTGAATGATGCCTGTAGCTGCAGGCATCATTCAGATATCCCTGAACAAAAGTCATGGATGTCATATGATGGCCAGCGGGCGGGAAGTGGTTATTGTATTGCAGGGTATTGCGGAGTAGTGCAGGGTATTGCGGAGTATTGCAGGGTATTGCGGAGTATGGCAGGGTATTGCACATTATGGCAGGGTATTGCAGAGTATTGCACAGTATGGGCAGGGTATTGCAGAGTATTGCACAGTATGGGCAGGGTATTGCAGAGTATTGCACAGTATGGGCAGGGTATTGCAGAGTATTGCACAGTATGGGAAGAGTATTGGCAGGGTATTGCACAGTATGGGCAGAGTATTGGCAGGGCAGTGCACAGTATGGGCAGAGTATTGGCAGGGTATTGGCAGGGTATTGCACAGTATGGGCAGGGATGGCTGAGCATGGGTGGATGGATGGCTGGATCTGTGACTGCAATTGTCACAGATCCAGCCCACAGTGCTGCTGCCATCCGCTCTCTCCCCCTCCCCTCTCACATTGTACCGATCGGTACAGAGAAGGGAGAGAGGAACCGGCGTCATCACATTACAAGTGATCGCTCCATCATTTGACGGAGCGATCACGTGGTAAACGGCCGCTATCAGCTGCGATTTGCCATGATCCGTGATACGGAGACTCCTGTGTGCGCGCCCCAGGGGGCGCGAATCTGGGAGGATGTTATATAACGCCCTCCCAGAGTTAAGGAACCACCCTGTCGCCGTTATTCGGCGGTGGGCGGTGGTTAAGTGGTTAAACTTCACATTTTGGGTAGAAATCAGTAGGAAGGGCTACTATGTACTCCATTATCGCTCCCCTGGGGGGGCACTGAATACCTGAGGGTCGCCTTATGCTAAAGGGATTCCAGATTCTGATAAGTCCCCAACAGGAACCCACACATCCATTTTGGGGGACAGGTTGTGTGAATTTTGCCCTTATACCCTTAATATGGAGAAAAGGAGCTTTGCAGCAAAGCCTCCAATTATAAGGCATTTTGTCCCCATGTTGAGGTCTCCATATCTTATACTCCAAAGGGGATTTAAGAGTTTGTGGTGAAGAACTTACTAGAATCTGGGATCCTTTTTTGAGTAAAATGAGTGCAAGGTACATAGTACTACTCCTTGTTACCCAATCCCCCCAAAAAATGTAAACTGCAAGAAAAAAAAAACACTGACAACATAAAGTAATTGATTCAAAAAAATAAACAATGCCCACCCAATTTAAATTTTGATTTTAAGATAGGGATCCTAGGTGATCCTGGATGATATCATTGACAAAATATCCACCCTTCATGATCCCTGGCCTGTTTGTTTACAAACAGAAAATGGCCTGTGAATCTGTCATACAGCGGTGTTAGTACTACTACTATTAAATTACAGATCCCTAAGCACTGTTTTTAAAATAAAGCATATTACTTTCAAAGGGCTTAAAGTAATTGTAAGGCTTTGTTTTTTTGTTTTTTTAAATAACAAACATATCATACTTGCCTCCACTGTGTAGTTTGTTTTGCACAGAGTGGCCCCGATCCTTGACTTCTGGGGTCCCACGGCGGCGCTGGTAGCTCTCCCCACATCGTATAACCCCCTAGGAGAAGTGCTCTCCCGGGGGGTTACTTTGCGGGCGCGCTCCCGAGTCCAGGCTTTGCGTCCATAGATGCAGAATGCCGGACTCGGCCCCGCTCCTCGGCACCCACGTCATTGGATTTGATAGTCAGCAGCGGGAGCCAATGACTGCGCTGCTATCAATCTATTCAATAAAGAGCCGAGACAACGGGCAGAGGGGAAGAGCGCGTCTCCGGGTGGGAATTACAGGACTCAGGTGAGTAAAACGGGGGGGCTGGTCAGTGACAAAAGTTTTTTTACCTTAATGCATTAAGGTGAAAAAACAACCCCTTTAATTTTACTGCTCCCTATCCTCATGTGCAGATTTAAGGCATCCCTAAAGCATATTATCATAGGTTTTGCATATTTTAAAGGGGTTGTAAACCTTTGTGTTTCTTCACCTTAATGCATCCTATGTTGGCTCCTGCTGCTGTCAATCGAATCCAATTACGTGCGCGACGGGGGGCGGGGCCGAGTTTGGCATTCGGCATTGGACGCCGAATGCTGGTCTCTGGAGCATGCAAGCAAGGTAACTCCCCTCGGGAGAGCGGTTCCCAGAGGGGGTTATCTAATGCGGGGAGGAGCTGTGAGAGCCGACGTGGGACCCCAAAACAGGTGGTTTGGGGTCACTCTGTGCAAAACTAACTGCACAGTGGAGGTAAGCATGACATGTTTGTTATTTTTTATTTTATTTTAAATAAACATTTAGTGTCACTTTAATGTTGTCCTTTAATTTGCATTAACCACTTGCCTACTGGGCACTTTCACCCCTTCCTGCCCAGGCCAATTTTCATCTTTAAAGGGGTTGTAAAGGTATATGTTCTTTAACCTTAATGCATCCTATGCATTAAGGTGAAAAAACATCCGACAATACTGCCCACCCCCCCAGCCCCCGTTTTACTTACCTGGCCCCTCGAAAGTCCCGCGCTCATCCTCGATCCTCCTTGGCTCTCAGCCTGGCCGCCGATTGGCTACACTGGATGGATTGAAAGCAGCGCAGCCATTGGCTGGCGCTGCTGTCAATCACATCCAATGACGCGGCGCGTCGGGGGGCGGGGCCGAGTGATACAGTCGGCGGCTATGGCCGCCGCTGTATCACGGGAGCGCGCCCGCAATAACTCCACACCATGCGAGCTCGCTCGCATGATGGTGTGGAGTCCTTGCGGGGAGGAGCCGAGACAGCCGCCGAGGGACCCCAGAAGATCAGGATCGGGGCCACTGTGTGCAAAACGAGCTGCACAGTGGAGGTAAGTATAAAATGTTTGTGTCCCTTTAAGCACTGTCACATTTTAAATGACAATTGCACGGTCATGCAACACTCTACCCATATAACATTTTTATAATTTTTTTTAACACAAATAGAGCTTTCTTTTGGTGGTATATAATCACCATTGGGTTTTTTAGTTTTTGCTAAACAAATGAAAAAAGACCTACCCTTTTACACAGCGCTAGATTATTGCCATTCATGCTCAGACCACATCTCAACTGGCATAGTGACAGGAAGCTGCAGAAAAAGAAAGGACGTGGTACATCCTTGTCTTCCCTTGCAGCTTTGTGTCGTGTGACAAAGTGATTAATAGACTAATTCCTTACTGTTCACTTGGGCTTCAGCCACTAAATGACATGCACTAAATTCACACTCATCTTAATATTGTGAGCAATGAAAGAGCATTCTGTCACAAGTGCTTTGCTTTCCCCTTTCCTACTTTATACTCCTGCAGTCACTTCAGTCACTTCTAAATTTTACTGCCCTTTTGTAAAACACGTACAGAGATATTTAAGTGGTTTAATATGAACCCTTTTTTTTTAATAATCATTCTGACATGCTTGACTCCACATATGAATATTTAATTGCCCTCAACCCTTTCAAATATGCATATCTCTTAGTTTCTATATTGTAAATGTTCATTTTAATTATGTTGCTTCTTGTGAAGCAATTCACTTTTTATCTGCAAGGATTGTACTTTGATCATTTAAGTGCTTCACAATACTTGAAATACCTTGCATTACAGGAACAATAAATAGCTTTCCTGTGTTTGATGCTATTGTCAGCAATTAAATTATTAAAAAAAACACATATATCTGAACCTACTTTAATGTGAGTATGAAAACAAAGCTAAATAGCCCAGTGATGATATTTACAGTTTTAACTAACAGTGCTTCACTTTACTAATGTTAGGTAATGGAATAAATAATTCTGTTTTGTTACTTTGGTTTATGTTTTATGAATATACAGTGCCTTGAAAAAGTATTCATACCCCTTGACATTTTCCAAATTTTTGTATGTAACAACCAAAAACGTAAATGTATTTTATTGGGATTTTATGTGATAGACCAACATAAAGTGGCACATACCCTAATTGTGAAGTGGAAGGAAAATGATAAATGGTTTTCAATTTTTTTTATACAAATAAATATCTGAAAAGTGTGGAGTGCATTTGTATTTAGCCGCCTTTACTCTGATACCCCAACTAAAATCTAGTGGAACCAATTGCCTTCATAAGTCACCTAATTAGTTTAACGAATGACACGTCTACCTCAATGCAGCTGGTCAGACACTATAGCTAGCTACTGTGTGCTTCACCTATAGCAGCCCCCTTTCCCTTAAACAAGCAGGCCTACCGGTACTTGGTTGCCCCCAGGACTTATACACAATAATATAGTGCCTGGCCACCACACTAGGGCAAACGCGAACAGAGCAAACAAAGAATACTTGCAGTTTAGCAGACAGATAGCATGGTTCTAAGATGGTCCAGGTAATAAGGCAGGCTTAGTTCAGGGAATAGTCCAATATCCGATCCAATGATAGTCTAGGTAATAAGGCAGGTTGGGGGGCGTGGCTTGGCGCACAATGGCGACGGCAGCTTAACAGAGGAGCTCCGCCGACTTCCCAGCCAACAGCTCATCTTTCTGCACGCTATCCCCGCAGGATGCACAGGAGATCTCACGGCACCCCGCAGACGAGATCACGCCGCTCTCTGGCAGCCTGCAAAGGACGGGACATAGCGGACATATTCAGAGTCCACTCGGCCGCACGAAACAACGAGGCCCGGGGCAAGATGGCGCCGATACACGCGGAGGAAGAATGCAGTGAGGACTCCCAGTCTGCCACAGAGGAGATCAGTAAAGGGACCCCTCGCACTAATCGCCCCATAACGTTTGGGGAAATGACTAGCATTGCAGCGGACATTAAGTCCACGTTCTCGGCTGCGATTACAGACCTGAAATCGAACCTCCTGGTGCTTAATGAAAAGATGGAGGGAGCAGAGGCCGCATGGAGACATAGGGACAAGGAGCTGCGCAGGCTGGAGAAGGTCACAGCTTCACACTCCTCACACCTCATTGAGGTTAATAGGCATTTAGAGGACCTGGATAATCGGGGAAGGAGGTGCAACATTAGGGTCCGGGGGATACCGGAGACGGTAGAAGCAGACCAGATAATGATGGCTCTACAGAGGGTATTCAACAGCCTGTTAGATAGGCCCGAGGACACGGTTATAGATTTCGTCAGGGCGCACAGAGCACTTTGAGCCAGAGGGCCTGAATCCCAACCCCCACGGGACATAATTTGCTGCCTTCAAAACTTTAACCTGAAGGAGGACATTATGAAAAAAGCGCGCAGACAAGAGCGCATAATTTTTAATGGAGAAACTATCATGCTTTTCCAGGACCTCTCCCAGATAACCTTAAAGAACCGCAGGGCACTGCGCCCCCTTCTGGACAAGCTCAGAGACAGGGAGCTCAAGTACACTTGGAGGTTTCCGTTTGCTCTTATGGTGAACCACAATGGTAAGCAACACCTGCTAAGATCACCGGAAGACTTACCGGATTTCTGCCATGCTTTGCAGCTTGACATGATTGAGATCCCGGAGTGGTACCAGGAATTTCGTCTGCCACCACTGGAGAAAAGCCCGCCTAACTCCCCGCTCTCCTCCCCTGACAACAGGATCGCCAAGAAGCTGAAGACAGGCCGCCGAGGAAGCTCACACGCTGGGTCACAGGCTGGAACACCGAGCTTCAAACCGCACTCATCCAGGGCTCTGGATGGGTATTGAGGGGATGCGGACGGTTTCTCCTCCTCCTTACTTATCTTTTAGCAGCTTTAACCCTCACAAGTATTCACCCCCTTTACATGCAGGAGCCCGTCCAGTTGAATTCCATCCTTTCAGCAAGTCCTGACAACAGATACGCTTTGCTGATCCTCTAAGCGAACGGACTACCCTAAACCGGCCCTCTTCCCAGAACCCCAATTTCCCCCCCCCCTTTTTTTTTCATGCTCTAAGTCCTAACCGTCCGGTTGGTAGTAAGTTTAACATTCACCCTCGAACCATCGGGTCATACTTCATGTTGACTGCACCACATGATCCCGGTAGGTCACATTTGTGGCCACTCGGAGGATGAGAACCGAACACTCAGGACTCATACTGCTATCTTGCCGCCTGATCCTCACTTCAGAGTAGGGACAAGTTCCTGTTACTGACACAACTCAAGGAGGGAGGTTCCTGGATGGCCCTTGGACCAGTTGCTATTAATGCACCCATTCCTGAACATAGTCAGTGTACCTGAGATGACTATGGGGAGATCGCTTCCCATCCCCCGGGGGGTGGAGGGAGGAGGATGTCCGCATCCTTTTTTCTTTTTCTTATTTTTATTGAGTTCCATCAATATAGTTGACGTTATTACTCAGCTTTGTTATTACTTCTATGTCCCAGGTCTTCATGACCCATGAACAAGGAGGCACAGGCGGGAGTCCTGTTAATCTTGTTGATGTTTTCCTCTCTGTTTGAGGACACCCGCATGTGTCTCATGTACCTCATAGCGTGCAGAAATGATTCATTATCACCTTTTTCATGCATTCCACATGGCTGGGAGGCGGGCACCTCAGGTTTCACTACCCCTAGATCCATCTTAACTCAGCGATTGTTCTTCCCCTGAAGATCTGTCGTGTTGCCGCCTTCCTATCCCCCACATAGTGCACCCTGGGTGGTCTCACTGGCTACCCAGGATTCACTACTAGACTTGTGCACAACGGAAAAATTCGTTCCGTTTCGGTTCGTTTCTTTCCGGTCCTGTTGATTCGTAATCATTCGTAATTTTGCTAGACGGGATTTTTCGTGTTCGGACTCATTCGTATTTTTGCAAGCGACATTTTTCGTAGAATTTTTTGTTGCTTTATAATTCGTACTTTCGGTAGAGTACGTTGTTTTTCATTGATTCTGGACACAACTCCTACTTTCGTAACTTTTTTTGGGTTCGTACTTTCGGTAGAGTACGTTGTTTTTCGTTGATTCTGGACACAACTCCTACTTTCGTAACTTTTTTTGGGTTCGTTGATTCGTAATTTTCCGTGTCTCTCTCACAACGACGCTGCCTATTATGCCTAATGTGCTTCGAATGGATTTGTACTTTTCTAAATACATTGCGGTTATTTGTAACGATTCGAAATCTCATATTTTACTTTCGTTTTTTACATGCGGCTATAGCCTCCGCCCCTGTACACCATTTTGAGAGGGTTCAGCACGGTGAGGGAGAAGCAGAGAGCAGAGCAGAGTGTTATTGTGCTTCGAATGGATTTGAAATCTCGTATTTTACTTTCGTTTTTTACATGCGGCTATAACCTCCGCCCCTGTACACCATTTTGAGAGGGAGTTCAGCACGGTGTGGGAGAAGCAGAGAGCAGAGCAGAGTGAGTGTTATTGTGCTTCGTATGGATTCGTACATTCGTAACTTTTTCATAACGAATTATGCCGAAGACATTCGGGCATTCGCTATTTGCGGTATAATTTATTTCGGATTCGGTCTTATTCGTAATTGCTTTGTTCGGAAATTCGAATGCTTCCGAATGTCCGAAAGTTGCTAAATTCGGACGAATTTCAATTCGTTACGAAACGAATTGCACAAGCCTATTCACTACCTATAGCTCCTTGGGGCATTGACGCCCCAAGGAAGATTACCATATCTCCTCTCTTTGACCCTTTACTTACCTCTCCTAAATCTTTTCCAACTATTCTCAGTCTTACTTTCCCCTCTGCACCCCCCCCTGCTTCCCCACCTCTTCAACCTTCCCTTGGGCTCTTCTCTAACGGTACTTGACCATTTGTGATAGATCTGTAGTACAATATTCACATTGATCTCTTGTAATTTTGTCTCGATTGTTCTTCCTATTAGACGTAGACCACCAGCTCTCTCTGAACATACATCATGGTATACTTATCTCTTGGCCGCCACCCGACTGTAATTTCGCACAACGCTAAGGGACTAAACATCCCAGAAAAACGCACGACACTCTTGAGAGAACTCAAAAAAGGTAAGCCACAGTTTGTCTTCTTGCAGGAGACGCACTTTAAGACCTCACAGGTCCCCAGGCTCACTGACTCCTACTTTACCGAAGCTTTCCATGCCACTAATGATCTGGCCAAAACCAAGGGTGTGTCTATCTTGATAAGTAAAAACGCCCCCTTTGAAGTCACCGACAAACTTATAGACCCTGAGGGAAGGTATGTCTTCTTGAGGGGGACTTGCGGGGGTAGGCCCCTAACCTTAGCAAATCTATACTTCCCCAACACAGCCCACCTCTCCTTCTGCAGGCGTATGGTGTCACAGTTGAAGGGCTTTGGCTCTGGATGCATGATTGTGGGAGGGGATTTTAACATTCCACTGAACCCCTTAGTCGACACCTCTACGGGTAGATCCCATATCACATACAAGATCCTTAAACAAATTAAAACCCTTCTGAGCTCCTTGCAGTTGATAGATTCCTGGCGTCTCTTGCACCCTGACGACAAGGATTATACGTTCCATTCCATTCCCCATAATAAGTATTCACGAATAGACTACATCTTTACGTCACAAAGAGACCTCAATCTGATTACGGAAGCCAATATAGGGATCCAGTCCATTTCCGACCACGCGCCTATATCACTCTCCTTAGACCTGACTAGGCCACCCCCCAAACCCAACACCTGGAGACTGAACTCAACACTCCTTACAGATCCGCAGAGGCTCCCTGGAATTTCCAAAACCATCAAAGAATTTTTTTCTCACAATGTGACCCCTGAGATGGACCCCATGATGATTTGGGAGGCACACAAATGCACCATAAGAGGGGAGTTGATCCAATTGGGAGCCCACTGTAAGAGGGAAAGGGAAAAAGTGATCAGGCAGCTGACAGACAAAATTCACGCCCTAGAAACGCTACATAAAAAATCCCTATCGGAAAGATCAGCGAGCGCCCTTCTGGACACTAGGAAAACCCTCCAACACATTCTAGACGCAAAAGCCAAAATATTTATTTTCTTTAAAAAGAAGATCTATTATGAGCATGGAGACAAGACTGGAAGGTTCCTAGCCAAGGCCCTAAAAGATGCCACATCACACCAGAACATTCTAGGAATTAGAAATAATAAGGGCAAAGTAGATGTTACCACTGAGGGAATTAGCAAACACTTCCATGAATATTACTCCAACCTCTACAATTTACCTTCACAGGGAAACTCTCCTCCCTCCCCAAGGTCTAGATTGCAATTAATCCGGGACTACTTAAAAGACTCCAAACTTCCTACCCTAACAGGTGAGAATGCCCAGCTATTAGAATGTCCCATTGACAAATCTGAAATTTTGCAATCCATTAAAGACTTAAAAGCGGGTAAAAGCCCAGGTCCGGATGGTTTCACTTCCATTTACTACAAGACCTTTACTGACCTGCTCCTTGACCCACTACATAAAGCGCTGAACGCCCTCTCAGCACCCAGAACGGTGCCATTGTCATTCCTCGCTGCCCATATAACTGTCATACCAAAACAGAATAAAGACCCCCAATTATGTGCCAGCTACAGACCGATATCTCTCCTTAATATAGACGTTAAGCTCCTAGCTAAAATAATTGCCAACAGACTTAGACCATTGCTGCACGATATCATTGGTCCTGACCAGGCTGGCTTTATGCCGGGCAGGGAGACCAGGGATTGCGTAACCAAAGCACTCAATCTAATTTACGCAGCACGAACACAGAAGATCGAGGGCTTTCTCCTGTCCACGGACGCGGAGAAGGCCTTCGATCGTGTGGCATGGGACTATATGCTGGAGACATGCCAACATATTGGTCTGGGCTCTTGCATGATGTCATGGATCGGGTCACTATACTCAAACCCATCAGCTCAAGTCAAGATTAATGGTTCCCTGTCAGACAAAGTCCATATCAACAACGGGACGAGACAGGGCTGCCCCCTCTCACCCATCTTATTTATACTCTCATTGGAACCGTTCATTAGAAAAGTCATTGCAGAAGAAGCCATACAAGGATTTGCAGTTGCTGGTCGGGAATTTAAAATAGCGGCGTATGCAGACGACCTACTCTTTTTCCTAACCAACCCTCATATCACTTTACCCTCCTTACTATGCGAATTCTCCATCTTTGGCAAGTTACCTAATCTTAAAATAAATTTCTCGAAATCGGAAGCCCTAAATATAAACTTACCCGCAGCCCCACTGAACAGACTCAAAGCTAATTGCCCCTTTAAGTGGGAATCTTCAGCTCTTCATTACTTAGGAGTCTGGCTGACCCATAACATTGCTCAAATCTTTGACCGAAACTTCCCGCCTATTCTTAAAACTGTAGAACAGGATCTTAAAAAATGGCACACGCGTAACTTCTCATGGTTCGGCCGAGCGGCCATATGCAAAATGGTCATTCTGCCAAAGCTCCTATACCTCTTCCGCAATTTACCAGTTAGGATCCCCCAGAGTTTTTTCAAAACGATCTCCAGCTTGCAGTCAAGGTTTATATGGGCCCACAAACCACCCAGAATAAAAGCCCAACTCCTGACGAAGCCCAAACTTAAAGGGGGAATGGGTATACCGGATTTTAGAATATACTATTATGCTGCCCACGTCACCAGAATTATTGATTGGCACTGCCATCACTCACAAAAGGATTGGATCCAACTAGAGAACAGTCTCAGCCCCTTAGCACTACGATTCTCCCCATGGATACCATGGTCTAAGTATCCAGCGACCCTCAAAACACACCCCTTTATAGGTACATCACTTGGAGTCTTCCATAAATTGACCAAACAAACAGACCTCTCTTCCCCACTGGGTCCTTTGACGCCCTTGTTCAATAACCCAGACTTTCTCCCCGGAGTGGGCAACCGCTTACTGCACTCCCGACATACTTCCACACCGCTGCTCGCCCAGGACTGCTTTCATAAAGGTAGCTTTAAAGATTTCGAACAGCTCACTGCAGGGATGGACACGCCCTCCATCCCATTATGGACGTATTTTCAGATCAGACACTACCTAAACCAACCCCACAGGAGAGACTCTTTTGGGAGGGATCTGACGGACCTGGAGTCAGTGTGCCTGGAGGGCAACCTAGTGCGGAAGGCTACCTCAATTTCATACGCTTGGCTACGAGACCAACCCATGCAAGGAGAAGACAGATTCAGAGAGAGCTGGTCACGGGCCCTGAAGAGGCCTATCTCGGCCAATCAGTGGCAGAGAGCGTGTGTATTTACACATAAATGTTCCCTTAGCTCAAGAACACGGGAGACATCCTACAAACTCATGACTCATTGGTACACCACGCCGGCCAAGATACATAGCTGGTTCCCGCAGACTCCAGACACGTGCTGGAGATGTGGGAAGGAAGGGGGTGATCTTCTCCATATTTGGTGGCATTGCCCTGGGATCGCCCCCTTCTGGAAGGCTGTGTGTGAGAAAATTCGGACGATCACTGAGACCTTAATTAATCTAGACGTGGCGTGCTGTCTGCTTCACATCACAGAGGTATCATATAAAAGATACAACAATTCTCTGACCAAACACTTATTAAATGCGGCAAAAGCTCTAATTCCTCTATATTGGAAATCCACCAGAACCCCCTCACTCAGGGAATGGTTCCAGAGAGTTTCTGAGACTTGTGATATGGAGGAGACGGTGGCCCAGTCCACAGACAACCATGATAAATTTTTTAATACCTGGTCCCCCTGGATTCAATACAAATTTTCACGAGCTTATGGGGACTCAACAGCAGTGGACCTTGCCACCTAACTCCTCGGGACAGGTGCTGGAAACCCGGGCCTACATGTGAGTTCACTGACCCCATGAAGGGCAGGACAGGGGAGGGTGCCTGACACTGCCCCTCCCAAATAGGTACACCCTGTAACAACTGATCTAGAACTATATAAGTTTCATTAACTGGCCTTTTACGTATAAGTGATTACATATTCTACTTTATAGAGACTTCCTAACAAGATCTCACCACGTATAAGATTATGCCCATACCATTCATCTACCCCTTTTCGAGATTCTTTCTTTTACTTCTCTCTCACTGTTCCTTTCTACACTTCTCGGAGCGATGTTGCTCCCAATGCCCGCAGTACTTCCTTTTTATTACAACTCCTGATTTCATTGTTGGATAACCACTTACAGCCGTTCTTAACCGAGGATTACAGGTTATCCTAGACATTACTTCTAGACTAACTGTTTGATTATTCTATTAACAATACTGTGCTGACGGCAAAGGGGGAGCTGCGTCTCCCCTTGTAGATTTCATTTGTATCTCTTTTCAATAAACTTGATGTTATAAAAAAAAATAAGGCAGGCTGAGTTCAGGGAATAGTCCAATATCCGATCCGGGTCATACACAGGGAAATCCAACAGCAAAGCAAGGCAGACAAGCGGGAGGCTTGATCTGGAACAATGCAGGTAACTGTCTATATCACAAGCAAGGGATAGAGTGTTCTTCAATCAATTAACCTGATTTTGTATTTTGGACTAAAACTAGCACGGCTTCTCTTATACATAGAGTGTTCAGTTTGCTTATATCAGGTGACTCATCAGATCAATCTCCTTCCAGGTGAACACAGGCAGGGGAAAAGCAACAGCCAACACCTGGGTGCTGGAATTAGGAACAGGGGCACTAAGTGATTATGACATTACCCCCCCTCTGAGAAGGGGATCCCGGACCCTCAAAGACCAGTTGGACATTCAGCACAAGACCATCAGACTGGGCAGAGGTCCGTGGATCCACCAGGTCAGGCTGGTTAGCAGGGGACGTGTCACAGGGGTCAAGCCAGACAACTGATACACGAGCGGAATACCGAAAGCCCTGAAAAAAGGATTGAAACCCCCACCTGGTCAAATGAGGCAGTTTATCTATAGGGTGGATTGAACCTCTTAGACCGGTTAGAGAAGTAGAGTGAGCCCTGAATAAGAAAAAGCAGGAGGCTCAATGGGCCTGGGCCGAACCGGCACAATCAATGCAGTGGCTGACCGAGCCGCATCGCCAAGCGCAGTGACTGTCTGAATCGCAACACCAGAAGGTCCTGATCAAGAAAAAACAGGAAGTACAATGGGCATGGGCTGAACTGGCGTAACTGATGCAGGTGTAGCGGCTGTCTGAATCGCATCACCAGGCGTAGCGACTGTCCGAATCAAATCACCAGAGAGTCCAGAATAAGAAAAAGCAGGAAGTTCATTGGGATTGACTTCTGAGGATTTAGAGGAAGTTTCCAAACAGGGCTCAAGGCTACAAGACAATGGATAAGCTTGGTTTCTAGGAGGAGAGGGTTCAGGCTGTGGTGATTGGCTGGAGAGCGGCCTGTAGAGAGTTCAATAGACTTGTCAGCGTCTTTTGTTATAACAGAGTCATATAAAGGTACATGGTTATGTAAACTGTAGTCACATTTGGAAACGTTGTTATGAACAGGATCTGAATAGGACTGGAAAAAAGGCACATGACTGGTACTGGCCACACAAGAGTTATACATGGGCAACTGGTCAGCGGTTTTAATGCAATTCTGGATGCAGGTCTGGGACCAAGACCCAATCTCCTCTGCAGCCTAGTCTATGTGCGGGTTGGCACTAAGTGATCATGGCAATTAGTAAAGAGACCACCTGCGTCTAATTTAATCTCAGTATAAATAAAGCTGTTCTGTGAACCCCTTAGAGGTTTGTTAGAGAACCTTAGTGAACAAACAGCATCATGAAGGCCAAGGAACACACCAGACAGGTCAGGGATAGAGTTGTGGAGAAATTTAAAGCAGGGTAAGGTTATAAAAAAATATCCCAAGCTTTGAACATCTCCTGGAGCACTGTTCAATTCATCATCCGAAAATTGAAAGAGCACAACTGCAAACCTACCAAGACATGGCCCTCCACCTAAACTGACAGGCTGGGCAAGGAAAGCATTAATCAGAGAAGCAGCCAAGAGTCCCTTGGTAACTCTGGATGAGCTGCAGAGACCCACAACTCAGGTGGGAGAATCTGTCCACAAGACAATTATTAGTCATGCACTCTACAAATCTGGCTTTTATTGAAGAGTGGCAAGAATAAAAAAGGCATTGTTGAAAGAAAGCCATAAGAAGTCCCATAAGAAGCCATGTAGGGGAAACGGCAAACATGTGGAAGAAGGTGCTCCGGTCAGGTGAGACCAAAATGAAATTGTTTGGCCTAAAAGCAAAATGCTATGTGTAGCAGAAAACTAACACTGCACATCACACTGAACACACCATCCCCACCGTGAAACATGGTGGTGGCAGCATCATGTTGTGGGGATGATTTTCTTCAGCAGGGACAGGGAAGCTGGTCATAGTTGATGGGAAGATGGATGGAGCCAAATACAGGGCAATCTTAGAAGAAAATCTGTTAGAGTCTGCAAAAGACTTGAAACTGAGGCAGAGGTTCACTTTCCAGCAGGACAATGACCCTAAACATACATCCAGAGCTACAATTGGAATGGTTTAGATCAAAGCATAAAAGCATATTCATGTGTTAGAATGGCCCAGTCAAAGTCCAGACCTAAGTGCAATTGAGAATCTGTGGCAGGGCTGGAAAATTGCTGTTCACAGACGCTCTCCATCCAATCTGACAAAGCTTGAGCTATTTTGAAAACAAAATGGGCAAAAATGTCACTCTCTAAATGTGAAAAGCTGGTAGAGAGACATACCAAAAAGGACTTGCAGCTGCAATTGCAGTGAAAGGTAATTCTACAAAGTATTGACTCAGGGACAAATGCACGCCACACTTATCACATATTTATTTGGAAAAAAAATTGAAAACCATTTATTTTTTTGTTGGTCTATCACATAAAATACATTTGTAACATGACAAAATGTGGAAAATTTCAAGGGGTATGAATACTTTTTCAAGGCACTGTAAATAAGCATTCAAAAAGTCATTGGAGCTGACTATAGCAAGAGAACAATAGCAGAGATGAATTGCTATGGTATTCTTGCACAATGTGCCCACTGTGACAGGTTGAGGAATTTGTAGCTCATTGGTAGCAGCAAATAGTAAGTTTCAGGGCTTTTTCTGCCCACTTTTATTTAATCACTTGCAGACTGTGCTATAGCCCAATGACAGCTACAGTGTGGTAGCCTAGTTCTGGGATGCTGTCATATGAAGGCATGCCGTGATTGCCCCCTCTGCTTGCCCACGGTGGGGTGCAGGCGGCACGCTCTGTGATCGCAGTGTCCAAAGAAAGAGCCAATCAGTGGCTATTTACCATGTGATCAGCTGTGTCCAATCCCAGCTGATCATGGATCTAAACAGAAGCATGAGGAGAGCAGATAACAGAGAGCAGATAAGTGTCCTGCTTATCAGTGCAGTCCCAACAGTGCCCACCAGTGTTGCCAATCTGCGCCCACCAGTGATGCCAATCGGTGCCAATCAGTGCCTCCCCATCAGTGTCACATATCCATGCCGCCTACCAGTGCCCATAAATAGTTTGCAAATACCTGAAATTCAAACGAAAATGCATTCGGACGAAAAAGAATGCACATGTCTAATGAGGCCTGTAAAAGCTTTTGTTTAAAAAATTAACATTAAACTGTAACATTACAGTTTGACTAGAGGAGTATCTACAGTATGCTATTATATTATTCTTAGCTTCCAGTTTTAATTATTACATTACTGTTGATTAAATTAACAGCTAATTTAATGTAATAATAAATAAGAACAAGAAACTGAAAAAGAAAGAGATCACGGTCTGCTGATTATTATTCAACCTACAGAAAAAAACAAAATTGCCTATAAACTAGTGAGGGTCAATGAGCTTTTCTCTTTGTTGTGATTTGTATAATCACTCAGAGTGTATAGTTCACTCCAAAATATTGCTGGTGCTGTTATCAATGGTCATTTTAACTGGTTTAACTGGTTTACATAATACGTGACATAATACCCCACACAGTCACATGACGTTGTCTTGAATGGAGTGGGTGGAGTGACACGGACAGGAGAACGTAGGCAGCAGTCAGTGCCTACACTTAGCGGCACCCGGCATCACTAACAGCCGCCACACCGGACCCTCCACATATCGGCGCAGGCACCGGTCGGTAGCCTTGGACTTCCTTGGACATCTGTTTGGGCTAACGGCCAACAAAACCAATCGTTACGGCCAGAATATCCTAACATCAGCCGCAAGGTACAAGGCAAACAGGGACCCATTGAAATAGACTTGGTCAAACTCAGCTCCAATGTGAAGGCGTCCAATGGTAATGTACGCACCCTATTGACTCATAGGTTGAAGTAGAGCTGAATACCATGTTGAAAGACTGGTCTCATTTTGTCTAAGTTATTCTCTTGCCTTATTAATGTCATGTTCCAAATGAATTACTGACATCTGAATCAAAATTATATTGATGAACTCTTTAATCCAAATCATGTCAGCAATTCTCAGAGGAAATTCAATCTTTACTATTTCTTCATTAAACCAGCATCTATTGGAGCATTAATTAAACCTTCCAAACCTTCCAAGGAAAATACTATAACAAGGGGATCCCCACGTATGACGTATTTCACGTAATCCAATACCTAGGTCAACTGTATTGAAACACTCAGCTCTCAGGTTCCCTTTACTACTACGGCCCCCCTGCCCCGGTCCCCTCCCCCCACCCCATCAGGTTCAGCTCCTTGTTAAATAGCACCCATTTGGACTTATTAAGGGAATCCACATACTAGTAAGTGGATTCAATTACCTCACATCCCTTAGAGGAGGGTAACCAATAAATTATATTATTTGGGTCGCTTATTACATAAGGCTGAACCAAATGTCCGGACTTGTGTATTGTTATATGTACAGTCATTGTAAGTCCTGTTTGTCCATTGATGTCCTTCATTTAATTAATGCTTTGTAATATTATTTACCGTTTGGGTACTTAGACTGCACCTTAAACTAATCTTTATATGTAATAATGTTTACAGGAATAAATATTTAATTTTATACTATTCCCGTCTTTTGATCCACAATTTGTTGCCAAAGTAACTAGTGTTGAGCGAACCCGAACTGTAAAGTTCGGGTCCGTACCGAACTTTAGCTTTTTCCCGAACCCGAACCTGGACTTTGCGCAAAAGTCCGGGTTCGGGTTCGGCAATCTAATTACGCAGTTAGAAATGCTTCAGGGGCCAGCCAATCACCTTTTGATTAGCTGGTGTGCCCTTAGAAGCCATCATAGCCGTGCCTACTAATGGCATGGCTGTGATTGGTCAGTGCAACATGTGACCCAGCTTCTATATAAGCTAGAGGCACACAGCACACATGTCACTCTGCTTCAGAATAGATAGGGAGAGGATCTTGTCTGCTGCTGCTGCTTTTAGGGAGAGATAGAAAAATACATGAGTTAGTCCTGATTCTGGAATCTGAGGGAAAAGATAGAGAGACAGTGTAGTGTAGGGCCAGGTTCCTGTTTTTTGCTTTTAGGGAGAGAGATATATTATATAGGAATAGGAGTCCAGATTCAGAGATATAACTCAGCGATCTGCATAGGTTTACCTGTTTGTGTTGCAGTGCAGTCTTTTTACACTGCTATGAGCCCAGTGTCAGAGAAAATCTACCTTTTATCTGCAAGCTCAGTGCACCAGCACTGCATATATTACGTTGAGAGATACACCGTTTCCATACTGTGGGTGTATTCTGCTCTTGGAAAAAGATCCATTTAGGACAAAAAAAAAAGGCACTTTATTGTGCTCTTTTCCAAAAGACCCATTAAGGGCAAAAAAAAAAAAAAATCCATTTTATTTTGCTCGTGCAAAAAAAGACCCGTTTAGGGCAAAAAAATAAATAAAAAATTTGCACTTTAATGTACGCTTGCAAAAAGACCCATTTAGGGCCACAAAAAATATTTTGCAGTGTGTTATACATATGTGGAGGCGTGTGAAATAAACCATTTCTATATATTTGTCTTCTACTGTGCTATACTAAAAAAACAACATTTTTTTTTTGAATAGCATTTTCTGCAGTTCTGTAGCTGTGCGATTCAGCGGTTACGTACTGTGGGTGTATTGTGGTCTTCCAAAAAACGCCATTTAGGGCCACAAAAAAATATTTTGCAGTGGGTTATACATATGTGGAGGTGTGTGAAATAAACAATTTCTAAATAGTTTTCTTCTACTGTGCTATACAAAAAAAACAAAAAAAAATTTTAATAGCATTTTCTGCAGTTCTGTAGCTGTGCGATTCAGCGGTTACGTACTGTGGGTGTGTTGTGGTCTTCCAAAAAATGCCATTTAGAGCCACAAAAAATATTTTGCAGTGTGTTATACATATGTGGAGGTGTGTGAAATAAACAATTTCTAAATAGTTTTCTTCTACTGTGCTATACTAAAAAAAAACATTTTTTTTGAATAGCATTTTCTGCAGTTCTGTAGCTGTGCGATTCAGCGGTTACGTACTGTGAGTGTGTTGTGGTCTTCCAAAAAACGCCATTTAGGGCCACAAAAAATATTTTGCAGTGTGTTATACATATGTGGAGGTGTGTGAAATAAACAATTTATCTATAGTTTTCTTCTACTGTGCTATACTAAAAAAACAAAAAATTTTTTGAATAGCATTTTCTGCAGTTCTGTAGCTGTGCGATTCAGCGGTTACGTACTGTGGGTGTGTTGTGGTCTTCCACGGGCCTGGTGAATAAGGCCTCTGATACAGTCAAGATGACCTTGAGCTTCTCCTTCTACGAACCTAGCCCATATCAAGGGGAAGACATCTGTCCAGGGAGTCAACAGACCCTTCCTTCACCGTGACTCCCGCATCGGTCCATCAGAATGATCCTCCCTTCCCTGGAACATGGTCCCCTACACGAGGCGGCACCCTAATGCCCCATACACACGATCATTTTTCATGCCGTTAAAAATGCCATTAAAAAAAATGGCCATTAAAAATGATCGTGTGTATGCTCCAGAGCATTTTTAAAGACGTGAAAAACGGGCATTAAAAATTTTGAACATGCTCTCTTTTTTCACATCGTTTTTCATGTCGTTTTTTTTGACGACGTGAAAACCGATAGTGTGTATGCTTTAACGACGTGAAAAAAAATGCGCATGCTCAGAATCAAGTATGAGACGGGAGCGCTCGTTCTGGTAAAACTAGCGTTCGTAATGGAGATAGCACATTCGTCATGCTGTAACGGACTGAAAAGCACTAGACTGAAAAGAGCGAATCGTCACTCAACAAACTTTACTAACATGAAGGGTGGCGCCATTCGAACGGAACTTCCCCTTTATAGTGCCGTCATACGTGGTGTACGTCACTGCGCTTTTCTTGAACATTTTTTAAAATGATGGTGTGTACGCAAGACAGGCTTGAGAGGAAACAAGAAAAAAAATGACAAGAAAAACGTCAGTTTTAAAAATGACATTAAAAATGATCGTGTGTATGGGGCATAAGACTCCTCGACCCTTAGCGGACTCCAGACGAAGGCTCTGGACTCCAGGCTTTACTCCCGCACCTAGGCCTCCATACCCAGGGCAGCAGGAACTCCATGATAGTACCTCACCCCGGGCTAAAGGTACCCGAGATGGAACAGGAACACATGCACCCAGGCCGAAGGCACCTGGGCGTGGACCCCACTGGACATCAGCCCCCAGGCAAAAGGTCTGCCCCTTTTATATGCTCTCCCAGCATGCACAGCAGGTTCCCCGCTCCGCTGTACTACTGCCAAGAGGGGACACAAAAGGCACAGCACTGTATCGGCGGTTCAACCCTAGCCTACCATGGCAGCGCCACCTGTAGGCCGCAGGGAACTGCACACCAATACTGTCCCCCGAGGACAAAATGGTCCATGAATCCTACAGAATTAGGGTGTTTGAGCCTATTTACCACTCAAACACTTCCCTTAAATTTAGCACCCTGCTACATTTTTATTTCAAAGTATTTTATTTTCCCACTAGCTTATCCATTAAATTGAATAATTTATTCCAGAAAGGGCGTATTCTGGGGCATTCCCACCATATGTGTGGCATCGTGCCGTTGAGTTTCTGAGGTTCTTAATGACCTCTTCTGCTGAAAAGGGGGCCTCCAGCATATTTTTTTATTTTTTTATTTTTTTTATGTTATTTTAAGTTATTTCCCTATCCACATTTGTTTGCAGAGCACTTGCCATGCTCTTAACAACATTTTGCTGCCATTTGCAGCCCTTTAGCCCTTTCCATTACTTTTTTAGAGCCTTTTTAGTCCTTAGAAGTCCGGGTCCCCATTGACTTCAATGGGGTTCGGGTTCGGGTTCGGGTTAAAGTTCGGTCCCGAACCCGAACTTTTTTCCGAAGTTCGGCCGAACCCGTCGAACCCGAACATCCAGGTGTCCGCTCAACTCTAAAAGTAACCCCTTTTGCCTGTCCTTAAACAGGTCGATCCCTTCCCCCTTACCCCATTTTTTGTATGCTTGAACGGTTACAGCAACAATACCCTACAAGGTAAACAATCTACAGCAAGTGACTTACTTGATCACTTACTTACCAGTGGAAACTTGCGAATTTCCCTTCCCCCAAACCCCAATATATTAATTTATTTTTCTTATGCATTATACGTTGAGAAAGCAAAAGGTAAAGAAGAGCAGGAGAAGGTTCAGGCACTCGCCACAACTATGCAAAGGTATCAGTTCAAAGTTAATCACCACTCTCCTTGATGGAGTGGGTATTGGTCACCTGGATAGTCCCCTCTCACATGGCCTAGCAGCCGGAGTGACACACGAACCAGCAACAGGACAGTCTCTGCCACAGACTTCCTTAGGTGAAATGGGTCTCTGCCACAGACCTTTTAAGGTTAAGCGAAAGGATAGTCCAGGAATCCTCTGTCACAGGATTTCAAAGTCCCAAACGTCCAGCCGTGCAGTCAAAAGATCCTTTAAGCCAATACGGCGAACTGCAGGGCTTGTAGTATAGTGGATCCCTCCTTGATAAAGTTACCAGGCCTCACCCGAGACAGCAGCACTTTGCCGGTCTCCTCCAGGGCAGGTCCTCCCCTGGTCTCCTTCATTAAGACAGCTTCCTCCTCATTTGGACGGACAGCTTGGGATCCCCTCTCAGCATGCAGGCCCCAGCCAGACTAGCTGGGCCTACTTCGTAGCGATGCAGCCTCGGGCCAACGTGGCCCCGAGACCAGAACCACACACACATACCTCGCGCCCGGAGGGCCACAAGGTGAAAAATGAATCACGATCAATGGCGTCTGTTCCTTAAGTATCCCCTCCCAGCATGCACAGCGGGCGACCACTCCCACTGTACTGATGCCGAGAAGGGTCACTAAATGCACCATGGTTCACCCGTGTTCCAACAGGTGCCCGAGGTGGTAACGCCACCCTCTGGCAAATAGGGAAACTACCATCGGGCAAACCACAGCTAGAACAGAAGCAAATTTCAATATATTCAATCAGTCTGAGCCCAGCTACTGGCCCAGACACCCCGTCTAAATTTAAGATAGCGTCCCAACCTTTTGGGGAGGGCGCTACACATATTTAATATTTAATTTATGTTTTAATCAGGTATATCCTAAGAATAATTCTGTTTAAGGGGACTATACCCTGGTAGATCTCTTTAGATAAGAGCTTGCAAAGTGATTGAGACCTGTATGTCTGTGGCAGCATTTTGCACAGCCCAAGGAATAATAAAGGCATGGACTGTGTGGCTGCTCCAGCCACATTAGGCAGATATATTTTCATAAATTTATGGGGATGAAACATCTGATAGATATTCTGCACTTTTACTACCTATTAACGTAACCTGGGTCATGTTGACCTCCACTGCAATTGCAGCAAGGATTGTTGAATTTTCTATTGCAGGGCAGAACACATTTTCTATGTTCACAGTAATTTCCCACATGATGAAATGTCTCTGCAGTCTTTAGAGCATCCAATCCTGGCAAACATAGGATTCATCTTATTATTAAAATATATACTGTATGTGGATAATCTTATACAGTTTGTTTGAATCTCTCCAAATTCCTTCCAAATTGATTCATTTTACTTTTGTTCAAAGGAGAAAGTACAAGATATATTCAACAATTTGCCATCATTTTGTGCTAGACAGAAATTCAAGAGTTTTAATTACCTGCAATAATATGAGAGTGTGTTTAGCAGTGATTGAATATCTCTTTATGGATCTCTGTACACCCCTTACTTCAATGTCACACTATCACAAAACTGATCATTTGGAATATGTTAATATTTAATTGCCTGTAATTTCTCATGTGGTCTCTCATCACTGTAGCTAGCTATATTTTCAGGATGGCCAAGGATATAAACACATAACAATTTTTCCTCCAGTAGTCTAATCATTCCATCTACACACGCACAATTTGAAAACCCTCCAGGGCTATCTCAAGTAATCAATTTTCTCATAAAAATAACATATGATAGATAAAATCTGTAACTATCTTCTCCAGTATATTTTTGCTTGGTAGGATGTTTGATTGGAGATATCTAAGACATCACTGTTATAATGAAAACTGCACTGACAATAAAAATCTGATACAAACAGCAGAAACAGAAAGTTCCGAATATTAGAGCTTCCATTACCTAAATACGAACCTAAAATGAAATAAATAATATAGCATTTCAGATGGGACTTTCTTCCTATTTTTAATTACATAACGTGCAGTAGAGCAATAAATTCATCATCAGGGTATTATACAAGACACAATAGATTTTTGGTCCTTTTAGTAATTTATATTGCTCTAGAGTATGGTTTGGCTGCACTAATAGCTATACAGTACTTCTGCCATGTGTTTATATAACTATTGTGACAGGAGTACTCTTAAAAAAAAATAATCTTATTAACATTTTTCAGGCAGCTCATATAAATAAATGTGGGTTTAATATTAAAGCATACACTATCAATAATTAAAAAAAAATTGGTAGCTCACATAAATACATTTGAAATTAACACTTATTATAGCCTCTTGCTATAGAAAGTGAGTATGTTTTTTGTTGGTAAATGTTCTGTAGTTTACTACACCACTTATGGAACTGTCAGAGGCTTTCTCTACCAGAAAGTATGTGCTGCTTCCTCCCTCCCTCCTCTATCTGTTAAGCCTCTGACACCTGAGACACCTGAGACCGTGTGTGGGGGAGCTTTTACATCATCAGTGACAGCTGTTGAAAAACTCTGCCTGGGTACTACTGTCACTAACGGTGTCAGGGGCTTTACAGGCAACAGCTAGACACCCTGGTGATGTCAAGGTAGGCTGCTTGCATCATCTTTTGCAGCCTGATTTTTCATAGGCACTTATACTCTGTTTTGGAACCTTTTAACCCTTTCAAGAACAGTATCACTTCAGTCCAGTTTTCATCAGTATATTGAACAGAAATGAAGGGTGTCCCTTCCACGAGTCCACAAAATACAATGGCTTGATTCCTTTGTATATGCTATAATGAAATAAAAATATGGTCTCTCAACTCTTGGTTTGGAGATCCTACTTTTATAAATCTCTTGGAGTTTGTGTATAACACTTCCTAGGATGCATTAGTACAGTCTAGCAAAAGGAGGAGAGAGAAGCGCCAAGCCTATCCTTTAAACAGCTTAGGAATTTATTCAGTATATAGTTATAAAACAACACTAAAAATGTGCGTGAAAAATGTTGGCGCACTTGCAGAGTGCTAGAGCGGGTGGGAGCTTTCACATCATATATCAGATGCATGCCTTAGCGCTGAACATTATACCAATATTGTGTATGTGTTTTTTAGAGACTGTCATTTTTAGGGATTTATCCCCCGAATTTTAAATCCACTCACCATTCACATGGTTGCACCTTCATGTATCAGCATGCAGATGCATGCCTTTTCATTTAAATTTTAAACTTTAATATTTTCATCAGATGGTTTAGTGCTGAACATTTTACCAATATTGTGTGTGTTTCCTCCTAATATTAGTACAGTCTATGAAAACAAAAATGGTGAGGACAGCCGCACTCCAATCCAATGTATGTTTATTGAAGAAAGACAGGCACTACAGAAACCAGCATAAACCAGGACCACTGACGCGTTTCACACTTGTTCAGTGTTTACTCATGAGTAAACACTGAACAAGTGTGAAACGCGTCAGCTGTCCTGGTTTATGCTGGTTTTTGTAGTGCCTGTCTTTCTTCAATAAACATACGTTGGATTGGAGTGCGGCTGTCCTCACCATTTTTGTTTTCATTGCTATGTGCATTGCCGGCACCCTTGGTCTCTGAAAGAGAAACATCTTTCCACTACTTAATCTGCCTGGAGCTGCAATTTTTGGTGTTAGTACAGTCTAACCTGTGTCACCATACTCCAGTTCATATATTCCATACTGCGGGTGTAAGCCCCAACCTTTGGGTTCTCCTCTAATCTTTTCATTCTCAATAGCAATAAAACCAGACAAAGAATCTAATCCTTAAAATAAAGTATAAACTAAACTTCTTTAAGTGGGGAAAGCAATATACTTTACTGTTTTTTGTCTAAAATATGTACCACTGAGCTGTATTCCAATAGTCTTGTGAGTTAGGATAAATCACACTGCTCCTGATTTACCATATAATGTATCAACAAAAAGCTAAAAAATGTTTCAAGCTATCAGGAAACAAGCAAATCAATTTCAATAGTTTTTGTTTCTTATTTTTTTCCATGCGTAGAAGTGTTTAAAATACATTTTCTCTGTGTGATGTTTCAGTTCCTTTTGCTAAAATCTATTTCACCTTCCGAAACCAGAAATCACATGTCATCAATAATAAGCTTAGTGCTGCAAAAGATTTTGATATTCCACATAAAGTTTTTCATACGTACTCTCATACTCATACATACTGGCAAACAGTAACCTTATTTTAGACTAGTTGGATGGAGTTATGATACAGGAGTAGTATGGTATAGTCTTTATTCATATGTCTGTTTATATGGACATATTTATATAAGGCTGAAATCAATAGTTAAAAATTTTACCTTGGGAACTCTGCTCAGAGTGTGTCTCATTTTTAACACATTTATTGATCCACAGTATATCGAAACTTTTCACAATATTTTTACACTTAAATAGAGATAATTCACAGCACTCTAAGTTGAAAATGGAACTATACTTTTTACTTTTAGTACATTCCACCTGTTAATTTCCACCTGGTTTACTGCACGTTGACATCACAACTTCCCATCTCAAACTTTTATTAAATTGGAAATATAGCAATGGAAAAGGCTAAAATGGTGCAAAGCAAAACATAATTACTGTGACAACATATGTAGGTCCCACAATTTTATCAAAAATACTTAATACTTTTGTTTTGTAAAATGAATAAAACAAAATGAAAAATAAATTTGAAGTCCCTCAGCACCTTTTGGATATCAAAATAGACCTATTATTATTTTTGCATTTATAATAAAAACATTTTTAAAGAGGTCCCCATAACTGTGCAAGGTCAGGTTTTTAAATGTTCCCCTTCTTAAAATACAGTATACACTTTAAAAAAAAATGAATTGGGGGGGAAGAAAATAGATATGTGTACCTTGTCTCTGGCTGCAGTGATGCAGTGGGTGATGTCATGCCAAAAAGAATTCGGGCAATAGTGAACACTACAATAGGAATGTCTTCTCAGCTAGGTTTGGAGTATTCTACATTCCCCAGATCTTGCCAGAAGAATGTTGATGCTACCCTAACCTAGGCCCACATATCAGAAGTTGGAAAAAAGGTAAGTATACAATCTAACTTCCCCTATATACGTTTTTTATATTTTTATGCTGCATTTCTAAAAGTAGGAGAGGGTGCCCACTTAAAAAACAGACTTTGCATTTTAGCTGTAAGGTCCACTTTAAGTATGTGTAAACTTTAGTCCATGCTGTCTTCCATGTGAATCTTTTCATTAATGTTACAGCTTTAATCATATCACTGTATTAGGAGCTACATTAATAAAATGTACATGTATACTCCAAAATACCACTTGTTTATTTTAAATCAGAAACAGGTGCATATATATCTAAAGACAAAACTTTAGTGTGTCAAAAACTATGATGGTCACCAGGACAGAAAAGTGCTGGGAAATATATTTTTTTTACATTTGTTACAAAACATATTGATAGAATAGACAGGTAACAAAAATAGTGTAAGGTATGAAAAATAAAAACAGCTCAGAAGAGACTTCAGGAACTTAATACGTATCATAGGTGTGCGCAGCCTATTGCAATAATGTGTGCATCCCAAAGTTCTAACACACATACGTGTGTGTGCATATATATACAGTATATATACTGTGAGGGGGTTAGCTCGGCAGCGGGTGTGTGTGACCCCCGGGATGGGCTCCCCACACAAAAACAGGCCCAGCAGACGGAGGTTGTGGTTTTCAAAATCAAAAAGGTGCCGTTTATTTTCTATTTACAGTGACAAAAACACAGCAAAGCAAAAGAAACAAACAAAATAAATCCTGGTCAACTTGACCTCTGACTAAACATACAGGTTTCCTAACTAACAACTGGGATCAGCCTAGTGCTGTCCTAGTCCCTGGTTTTAAATGTCCAAGCAAAATATAGCCACACAGGCTTTCTCTCACCGCACAGGGGTTCACTCTCCCTAGACAGTCCACACAGGTCTGGTTCCAGGCATGAGCTAACATCTAATGAAGCTGGGCTTTCTTATAGAGGCCTAAATGAGCTGACAAGGTTCAGCTGGTCTCATCAACTCCCTGTCTGCACGACGCCCAGCCCTCTCCCTAGAGGTATGAGTCATCCATGAGCACACTAGCCTTATACAACTCTCCACCTAGTTGTACAAATCGGCGTAAAGCCTGAATCTGGGCGAAATATATCTACCCCCCTGGATGCAACCAGGTGACTTTACCTTCCTGCTGTCACATACCCCCCCCTCTTGTTTTAACCTCGGGGTTGGAACACCAGCAATCAGGCATTCATGTACTCGAGACAAAGCATCCACATTCCCCATTTGAACGCCAGGGCGATGCTTTACTGTGAAGTTGAATTCCTGGAGGGCCAGGAACCACCTATTCACTCTTCTATTTGTTTCCTTGTTTTGAGCCATCCACTTTAACGGAGCGTGATCCGTAACCATGTCAAAGTGCCTACCTAGCAGGTAGTACCGAAGGGAATCTAGAGCCCACTTCACCGCTAAACACTCCTTTTCAACGGTGGCGTAATTTACCTCATGGGACTTCAACTTCCTGCTGAGGTAAATGACTGGGTGCTCTTCCCCGTTCCAGACCTGGGACAATACTGCTCCTAACCCCACATCTGACGCATCACTTTGTACGACAAAGTCTTTAGAGAAGTCGGGTGAGTACAACACTGGCTGGCTACATAAGGCTTGTTTCAAGAATTGGAATGCTGCCTCAGCCTCGGGGGTCCATTTAATCATGACCGACCCTTTCCCCTTCGTCAGGTTGGTTAGGGGCACAGCCTTAGAAGCAAAGTGGGGAATGAATCGCCGATAATACCCAGCGATTCCCAGAAAGGCTCGTACCTGCTTCTTGCTGTTGGGACGTGGCCAACTCTGGATGGCCTCGACTTTGTTGAGTTGGGGTTTTATTACTCCCCTCCCAATGGTGTACCCAAGATATTTGGCCTCCTCCTGCCCAATGGTACACTTCTTGGGGTTAGCCGTAAACCCTGCTTCCCGAACAGAGTCCAGGACTGCTTGCACTTTTGGCAGATGTGAGGCCCAATCTGTGCTATGGACAATTACGTCATCCAGGTAAGCCGCAGCATACTTCCGATGGGGCCTCAGCATCTGGTCCATTTTCCGCTGGAATGTGGCCGGCGCATTCTGTAACCCGAACGGCATTCTTTTATATTGGAACGCCCCGTCTGGGGTTACAAATGCGGTTTTCTCTTTGGCTGACTTGGCCAGGGGGATTTGCCAATACCCTTTTGTGAGGTCAAGAGTCGTCATGTATCGGGCTGTTCCCAGCCGGTCGATCAACTCATCTATACGTGGCATGGGGTAGGTGTCAAATTTTGTAACTTTGTTCAACTGACGAAAATCGTTACAAAATCGCCAGCTCCCATCCGGTTTAGGCACCAACACAATGGGACTAGACCAATCACTTTGGGACTCCTCTATCACCCCTAAGTTCAGCATTTTCTGTACTTCCTCCCGTATTGCCTCCCGTCGGGCCTCTGGGATCCGATAGGGTTTTAACTTCACCCTTTCACCGGGCGGGGTAATAATGTCATGCTCTACCCCAGATGTTTGTCCCGGCAGCTCAGAGAATACCTCCTTGTTGCGAAGCACAAACTCCTTAACCTCCTGTTGTTGGGGTTGTGACAAGGTGGCTGCGATTCCAACCTCAGGAATCACGCAACCAGTTTGAGCTGGTGACCAAGTGTCTGCGACTAGGGACTCTCTATCCCTCCAGGCTTTCAACAGATTAACGTGATAGATCTGTTCGGGCTTTCGCCTTCCTGGTTGTCTGACCTTGTAATTCACTTCGCTCACTTTTTCCATTATCTCGTAGGGGCCTTGCCATTTGGCAAGGAATTTACTTTCAACCGTAGGGACAAGTACCAATATCCTATCCCCCGGGGAAAAGGTACGGGTCTTGGCTCCACGGTTGTACACTCTCTGCTGTGCCAACTGCGCTTGGGCCAAATGTTCCTTCACGATGGGCATTACCTGTGCAATTCGATCTTGCATCAGGGCGACATGCTCAATCACACTCCTGTGGGGAGAACTCTCACTTTCCCAAGTTTCCTTGGCAATATCCAACAGCCCTCTTGGGTGTCTCCCATACAGTAACTCAAAGGGGGAGAATCCCGTAGAGGATTGGGGCACCTCCCTAATAGCAAACATCAAATAAGGAAGTAGACAGTCCCAATCCTTTCCATCCCTATCCACCACTTTCTTCAACATTTGTTTTAGGGTTTTGTTGAATCTTTCAACCAGCCCATCGGTTTGGGGGTGATACACAGATGTACGTAATTGCGTCACTTTGAACAATTTACACAGCTCCTTCATAACCCGGGACATAAAGGGTGTACCTTGGTCCGTAAGCAGTTCTTTACAAATACCCACCCGGCTAAAAACAAGAGATAGCTCTTTGGCTATGGTTTTGGCCGAGGTATTTCTGAGAGGGATCGCTTCTGGATAACGGGTGGCATAGTCCATTATAACCAATATGTACTGGTGCCCCCTAGCGGACTTGATTATAGGACCTACCAAATCCATTGCGATTCTCTCAAACGGGACCTCAATGATGGGTAGAGGGACCAGCGGGCTACGGAAGTGTGGCATCGGGGCCGACCTCTGACACACAGGGCAGGAGGAACAATAATTTTCTATGTCCTTCATCACCCCAGGCCAATAGAATCTCTGTAATACCCTCTCTCGGGTTTTCTCTGTCCCCAGATGACCTCCAAGAATGTGCCCATGGGCCAACTCCAACACCAACTTCCTGTAAGGTTTGGGCACCACAAGCTGCTCAACGGTTTCTTCTGCCCTTTTTGCCACCCGATACAGTAGGTCCTTCTCTACGCTGAAGTATGGGTAAGTGCAGGTATTATCTGGGTTCACTAACTCGCCATCTATTTTCACTACGTTTTCCCGTGCCTTTATTAGGGCGGGGTCTTTCAACTGTTCTGTGGCAAAGTTTTCCCTGTGAACCTCAAGATCAGAAAACTCCACAGACGGTAGGTTTTCGTCTGAGGAGGTGGGCTCCTCTCCAGTTTCTTGAGTCTCCCCTGCCAATACTGACAAGGGAAATTCGGGAGAGTCCTCACCACTCTCAGAGGAGTTCTGGCTATCATATTCCTGGTACATAGGGGCACCAGTGGGGGGCTCAGGATCATCCCACAGTTCCCAGAACTTCGGAAAATCCCTTCCCACAATGGCGTCATGCGGTAACTGAGACACTAAGCCCACTGGATGAGAAAGGGTACCTTTGGGGGTCTCGAAACACACTGTAGTCACTGGATACTCTCGGGTGTCCCCATGCACACAAATAACAGCTACCTTGCTATTCCCAGAGACCTCTGTTTTAACTAATTCAGCCTTTATCAGGGTCACAAGGCTACCTGAATCCAGCAATACCACAACATTTCTACCATTAATACACATTTTGCATAAATGTTTCTCAGTTCCCCGAATGGCAGTGCATGCGACTGTCGCACACAGCGACTGACGTCTGCCCGTCAGAAAGTCACACTGCATGGGTTCCTCCAAAACCGGGCAATTTGCTGCAATATGTCCCGCTTGCCGGCAGCGGTAGCAAATGATCCTTCTTGCCGCCTCTTGAGCCGCTGATTTCCCAGGCTGTTCTCGCCAAACTTGGGGTAGAGCTCCCACCCTCTCACTCTCTCCACCCTTACCCCTTGGAATCATCTTATCCGCCCCTGGGGATGGTCTGGTCTTAGGGTGGAAAGTCCGAGTGTCTCTGGAAGAGGCCGTCAGGTTCTCTGTAGCCAAGTATTTCTCCACACGATCCACAAGACCATCGGCCGTCTCTGGGTCTCCATGGCTTACCCACTTTTGGATGGCAGTAGGAAGAGCTCTCAAAAACCGATCCATTACAACACGTTCCACAATCTTTGGTGCGGACAAAGTCTCTGGCTGTAGCCACTTTCTGCTCAGGTGAATGAGATCATACATTTGAGACCTGGGGGGTTTTCCAAGCTGGAAAGTCCAGTTATGCACACGCTGAGCCCGGACAGCCAGGGTGACACCCAGCCTTGCCAATATTTCAGCTTTTAGCATCACATAGTCTTTTGCTTGGTCAGGCTCTAGGTCATAGTAAGCTTTCTGCGATTCACCCGTTAACAGAGGAGCCACCAGTCCAGCCCACTGCTCCTCAGGCCACTTTTCTCTTTCAGCAGTCCTTTCAAACGTGGTCAAAAATACCTCTGGATCATCCTCTCCAGTCATTTTTGTCAATAAACGACTCACCCCAAAGGACGCGGTATTAGTGGGACGGCTTTCCTCACTGGTCTGCGGACGTTGCTGCATTACTGCTTCCATTTGTTGTAGTCTCTGCTCTTGCTTCTGTAATAGGTCTATGAAGCGGGCCTCAGATCGTTGCTGGGCTTGTTGCTGAGCTTCCAGACTCTGTTGGTGAGCTTGCTGCTGGGCTGCAAGGCTCTGTTGATGAGCTTGCTGCTGGGCTGCGAAGTTCTGTTGTTGAGCTGCAAGGCTCTTTTGCAAACCTGCATTTGTCTGCTGTTGATTGGCATTTGCTAGAGCCAGCTGTTTCAGTATCTCCTCCATGCTGGCTTAAAAAAAAAACTGCCACTGGTTCTCCACCAACTGTGAGGGGGTTAGCTCGGCAGCGGGTGTGTGTGACCCCCGGGATGGGCTCCCCACACAAAAACAGGCCCAGCAGACGGAGGTTGTGGTTTTCAAAATCAAAAAGGTGCCGTTTATTTTCTATTTACAGTGACAAAAACACAGCAAAGCAAAAGAAACAAACAAAATAAATCCTGGTCAACTTGACCTCTGACTAAACATACAGGTTTCCTAACTAACAACTGGGATCAGCCTAGTGCTGTCCTAGTCCCTGGTTTTAAATGTCCAAGCAAAATATAGCCACACAGGCTTTCTCTCACCGCACAGGGGTTCACTCTCCCTAGACAGTCCACACAGGTCTGGTTCCAGGCATGAGCTAACATCTAATGAAGCTGGGCTTTCTTATAGAGGCCTAAATGAGCTGACAAGGTTCAGCTGGTCTCATCAACTCCCTGTCTGCACGACGCCCAGCCCTCTCCCTAGAGGTATGAGTCATCCATGAGCACACTAGCCTTATACAACTCTCCACCTAGTTGTACAAATCGGCGTAAAGCCTGAATCTGGGCGAAATATATCTACCCCCCTGGATGCAACCAGGTGACTTTACCTTCCTGCTGTCACAATACATATATACATATATATACACACATATACACACACACACACACAATCTTATAATAATGATTGCTAAGTATTTATTATTTGCTGGTAATGCTAATGTAGCAATTACCCCCACCCACAGGAGCCAGAGAAATTTGCTGGATATAGTCTACAGCTAGTGGTGTGCTGCTGACAGATGTGCTGCAAGGACCTGAGACACCCTGCACTATACTATCATCCCTGTCAGTGGAGGCTGCTGAGAGGACATGATGTATAGCAGGGACAGACTGAGGCCTTTTAGGTGCTCTTTCCAATGGGCTGAGTGGTGGGAGGGTAAATGCCTTGTCAAGCATGTGGTATCCAAATGGTTGTTGTTTTTGCCACACTTGATGTGCTTGAGACAACGTTTGCAAATAGCAACAGTGCAATTGGCTTCACATGTTCTAAAAAATGCCCAGACAGCTGAGCTGTGGGAAGTGGGCCAGGAGATAACAGCTCCACAATGTGAAGGAATAGGGTGGCTGCTCTCTTCTCTTCCATGATGGCTGCCTCGTTGGGGTTGTGCCTCACCCTCACTTTCCTTCTCTGCTCTATACGGCACCCAAATCGAGTCAGTGCCCTCATCATCATCATCTCCTCCATCCTCATTATCACTGGAGACAACTTGGCAATACGCTGCGGCTGGGGGAACATGAATGCCAATTTGTGTACCAGTGTTCTCCCCTCTCTGTAGACTCATGTTCCTGCCTTCCTCAACCTCAGAACCAACATCTGAATTGAGTAATGGCTGTGCATCGTCAAGGAGCAAGTGGCTGAGGCTGTATTGAAATAACTCTGCTGATTCCTTCATGACTGATGCTGGGGCTATGGCAGGAATAGCTGTGGACAAGGAGGCAGGTTTTTCCTCTCTATCAGCTGCAGGGGACTGTGCATTAGTCTCTGCTTGGGAGACAGAGAATGAGGAGGATGAGGATGGTTTAGTAAGCCAATCCACCACCTCCTCTGCATGCTGTGGCTGGATAGCATGGGCAACATCACTAAACAGAGGAAATGATGCCCTGCCTGAGGACTGACTACGTCCACCTTTACCTCTGGACACATATGCTACTGGCTCAACTTACAGTGCCATGGGAAAGTCTGCCTCTCCTTGCTGTCCTCCCAGACATTATGGGGGGAGTGGGGGGTGCTTATTAACAACATGTATTAAAGATGTATAAATGTGTACGTGAATGCACTTTAATCAATGGAAAGTGGTGTTTGGTGCACTTTAATTTGAGTATTTACTACGCAGACACACTCTACGGATACACTATAATACACTGCAATATAATGCGTCAAACGTGCAGTAACACACAGAACTATATGGCGTTAAACTTGCAGTAATGCAATGAAATATACAGCGTTAAACTTGCAGTAATGCAATTAAATATATGGCGTTAAACTTGCAGTAATGCACAGAACTATATGGCGTTAAACTTGCAGTAACACAATGAAATGTACATTGGTAAACTTGCAGTAACGCACATAACTATATGGCGTTAAACAGTAATGCAATGAAATATACGGCGTTGAACTTGCAGTAACGCACAGAAGCACAGAACTACAGTATATGGCGTTAAACTTGCAGTAATACAATTAAATATATGGCGTTAAACTTGCAGTAACGCAATGAAGAATATGGTGTTAAACTTGCAGTAATGCACAGAAGCACATAACTATAGTATATGACATTAAACTCATAGTAACGGAATGAAATGTACGGTGTCAAACTTGCAGTAAAGCAACTGAAATATACTGCGTTAAGCAATCACTAACACACAGAAATGTACTGCTTTAAATGGCATGTAACACACTGAAATATACAGCATTAAACTTGCAGTAACTCAATAAAATATACCGTGTTAAACGGTCACTACACTCACACTGACTGAACTATCCCTACATTCACACATCGCCTGTTCGGCTGTTCGCCGAATTTCGAACATTATGGGCCATTTGCGCCAAATTCCAGTGACACGTCACGGCCCATAATTTACTGTGGCACCGCAGTGCATTGCTGGCTGATGATTGGCCAAGCATGCACTATGACCCGCATGCTTGGCCAATCACAGCGCCGTAAGTACAGAGAGCCATAATTGGCCAAAGCCAGGGTGGCTTTGGCCAATCATGGCTCAGAGGAGTAGGTACAGGCCCCACACTTATAAGGCCGCCGGCTTGGTGGCCTTGTGTAGTGTGTTGCGGCGTTGGTTAAAGGAAAGAGACAGAGAGAGAGACAGTGTAATTTGATTTGAGTTAGATAGAGCAGGCAGGCGAGTCAGTTAGCTGCAGTTACAGTGTGTAGAGGATATATATGCATCCTAGGTGTTGTATATATATTTGCACACTGTATTCAGTTTAGCTAGATCCGTTTCTGTTATGCTCTATACTGACAGGCAGGCAGGTGATTGTGCTAGCTGCAGTGTTTCACTTAGTGTACTGTGTCCTTTGCACAGTGTGCACCAAATGCTTACCTGAATACAATTGCTGGTGTTCTGATACAAATACAGGCAGGGAGATGCAGTATTTTGCTTTAGTGTCCTTTGCACAGTGTGCACCTAAAGCTTACCTCAATACAATTGCTGGTGTTCTGATACAAATACAGGCAGGGAGCTGCAGTATTTTGCTTTAGTGTCCTTTGCACAGTGTGCACCAAAAGCTTACCTGAATACAATTGCTGGTGTTCTGATACAAATACAGGCATGGAGCGGCAGTATTTTGCTTTAGTGTCCTTTGCACAGTGTGCACCAAAATCTTACCTCAATACAATTGCTGGTGTCCTGATACAAATACAGGCAGGGAGCTGCAGTATTTTGCTTTAGTGTCCTTTGCACAGTGTGCACCTATAGCTTACCTCAATACAATTGCTGGTGTTCTGATACAAATACAGGCAGGGAGCTGCAGTATTTTGCTTTAGTGTCCTTTGCACAGTGTGCACCTACAGCTTACCTCAATACAATTGCTGGTTTCTGATACAAATACAGGCAGGGAGCTGCAGTATTTTGCTTTAGTGTCCTTTACACAGTGTGCACCTAAAGCTTACCTCAATACAATTGCTGGTGTTCTAATACAAATACAGGCAGGGAGCTGCAGTATTTTGCATTAGTGTCCTTTGCACAGTGTGCACCAAAATCTTACCTCAATACAATTGCTGGTGTCCTGATACAAATACAGGCAGGGAGCTGCAGTATTTTGCTTTAGTGTCCTTTGCACAGTGTGCACCTACAGCTTACCTCAATAAAATTGCTGGTGTTCTGATACAAATACAGGCAGGGAGCTGCAGTATTTTGCTTTAGTGTCCTTTGCACACTGTGCGCCTACAGCTTACCTCAATACAATTGCTGGTTTCTGATACAAATACAGGCAGGGAGCTGCAGTATTTTGCTTTAGTGTCCTTTGCACAGTGTGTACCTAAAGCTTACCTCAATACAATTGCTGGTGTTCTGATACAAACACAGGCAAGGAGCTGCATTATTTTGATTTAGTGTCCTTTGCACAGTGTGCACCAAAAGCTTATCTGAATACAATTGCTGGTGTTCTGATACAAATACAGGCAGGGAGCTGCAGTATTTTGTTTAGTGTCCTTTGTACAGTGTGCACCTAAAGCTTACCTCAATACAATTTATGTTGTTCTGATACAAATACAGGCAGGGAGCTGCAGTATTTTGCTTTAGTGTCCTTTGCACAGTGTGCACCAAAAGCTTATCTGAATACAATTGATGGTGTTCTGGTACAAATACAGGCAGGGAGCTGCAGTATTTTGTTTAGTGTCCTTTGTACAGTGTGCACCTAAAGCTTACCTCAATACAATTGCTGGTGTTCTGATACAAATACAGGCAGGGAGCTGCAGTATTTTGCTTTAGTGTCCTTTGCACAGTGTGCACCTAAATCCATACAAGATCCAAATGGGCTGGTAATGGGCTGGGGGGGGGGTACCCATGCCATTTTTCTCAGTGATTTTCATCCATATTGCTGGGACCAGACATTACATTAAAGCCACAAGCAGTTTTAAATAACTTTTTTCCTTTAGAAATGTCATTTTGTGCAGGGACAGTTCTAAACACGGGAAACACATGCCACTTCACAGGCATTCTATAGACACCCCCCAGGTACGACATTTAAAGGAATATTTCTCTTTTTTTTCACTTTATGCATCATTAAAATCACTGCTCCCGAATATTTATGTCCCCTGGGGCAGGACCCGGGTCCCAAACCCTTTTTTTGACAATAACTTGCATATTAGCCTTTAAAATTGCATATTAGCCTTTTAAATTTTGATTTCGAACGTTCAAGTCCCATAGACTTTTATAGGGTTCTAAAGAGGCCCGGTCTTCCCCGTCGTCTCGTCCGGCTCTCCATTGTCCTTCTGCCAGCCCCTCCACTATCTTCTTCCAGCTCTTTTGCTAGCGGAGAGGCCCGGTCTTCCCGTCGCCGTCTTCTTCCCTCTTCTCTTCTTCAATGTTTACTCATCGCTTCCTCCCACTGTAATGCTAGGTGTTCGGTCCGCAACGATTTATATAGGCCTCTCATAACGTCACAGTCACATGCTCCCATGACGTCACAGTCACATGCTCCGGGGGGCACCCGGAGCATGTGACTGTGACGTCATGAGGAGCCTATATAAATCATTGCGGACCGAACACCCAGCATTACAGCGGGAGGAAGCGACGAGTGAACATCGAAGAGGAGAAGAGGGAAGAAGACGCAGACGGCAACGGGAAGATCGGGCCCCTCCACTAGCAAAATAGCTGGAAGAAGATAGTGGAGCAGCCCGGCAGAAGGACAACGGAGAGCGGGACGAGACGACGGGGAAGACCGGGCCTCTCCGCTACCAAAAGAGCTGGAAGAAGATAGCGGAGGGGCCGGCAGAAGGACAACGGAGAGCCGGACGAGACAACGGGGAAGACCGGGCCTCTCCGCTAGCAAAAGAGCTGGAAGAAGATAGCGGAAAAGCCCGGCAGAAGGAAAAAGTTACCGGAGAGCAGAAGAAGACCCCCAAAGTCAGAAGAGACCCCGGAGTCGGAAGAAGACCCCCGGAGCTGTGTAATAAATTACTTTAAAAACCTGTGTGTGTTTTTTTATTGACATTTTTTTCCCACCAGGTGAGTGGGTATGGGTACGATGTACCCCATACTCATTCACATAGGGTGGGGGGGCCGGGATCTGGGGGCCCCCTTATTAAAGGGGGCTTCCGGATTTGGATAAGCCCCCCGCCCGCAGACCCTGACAACCAACGGCCAGGGTTGTCGGGACGAGGCCCTTGTCCCCATCAACATGGGGACAGGGTGCTTTGGGGTGGGGGGGCCGCAGGTCGCCCCCCTGCCCCAAAGCACCAAACCCCCCCATGTTGAGGGCATGTGGCCTGGTTCAGTAGTAGGGGAAAAGGACATGTAAACGGAGATCATTAGGTCGATTAGAATATGCCCATGAATTAATGTTTTTTTTGTTTGTTTTTTGGGCTATTTTTTTTTTCTTCTTCTTCTCTTTGTTTTCTTCTGGGGAGGAAGGGGAGGGGAAGGTGGTGTTCCCTTTTTTTTTTTTTTTGGTTTCTTAATACAAATAAATAAATTAGGGGATGGATCACTATAAGTGAGCATCAAATACATGAATGAGATACACTAATAATATGCTCTGCGATGCACACATTTTTTTATTTTTCTTATTTTAAAGGGAGAGGGGGGAAAGAATAGTGGGAGGGAACAGGGAAGGTCACAAGAGGATATGGATTTTGAGGGGTATGAATGGGAGGGATGGCTGGGATTGGCCACAAGTACAGCCCCTAGGGTTTGCATAGATAGGCTGGGGGAGGAGGGAGGGAGGGAGGTTGGGGGTTGGTTTAAGAGTCAGTAGGGGGGGGTAAAGTTGCACAAAATCACAAATGTTACATTTCAAGCACAGGAGAGAGGGGAATATGAGATTAAGGAAACCTGGGGAAATTCAAATTTTTTGAAAAATACACTTAAAAAAAGTAATTAATTTGCAGATCAAGGGCAAAGATGGGGTAGAATAGGTAGAAGGCAACGGGTTAATTTGTTTTTCATCATCTTTTTTTTTTTGTTGGTATTAATAACTTGTTTCCCTTTTTTTGTTATCTACTCTTTCTTTTTTGTTATGATAGGAAGCAGTGCTCTCTTTTTCAGATTTTTCTATTATTTAATGCCCAAGCGGGTGTCTTCTTTTTACGTGCTTATTTTTTGTGAATGTTTTTCTCTCTGGCATGTGGCTTAACCACTTCAATACCATGCACTTATACAGCTTCCTGCCCAAGCCAATTTTGAGCTTTCAGCACTGTCGCAATTTGAATGACAATTGTGCGGTCATGCTACACTGTACCCAAACAAATTTTTTATCATTTTGTTCCCACAAATAGAGCTTTCTTTCGGTGGTATTTGATCGCCTCTGCGATTTTTATTTTTTGCACAACAAATAAAAAAAGAGCGTAAATTTTGAAAAAAATGAAGTTTTTCTTTGTTTCCGTAATTTTTTTTTGTAAATAAGTACCTTTTCTACTTCAATGACGGGCACTGATAAGGCGGCACTGACGGGCACTGATAATGCGACACTGATGGGCATCGATGAGGGGGCACCAATGAGGTGGCACTGATGAGGTGGCACTGATGGGCACTGATGATGGGCACTGATAGGCGGCACTGATGGGCACTGATATGTGGCACTGGTATGCGGCACTGATTGGCACTCATAGGCGGCACTGATTGGCACTCATAGGTGGCACTGATTGGCACTTATAGGCGGCACTGATGGGCACTTATAGGCGGCACTGATAGGTGGCACGGACGGGCACTGATAGGTGGGCACTTATGGGCACAGATGGGCACGGATGGGCACTGATAGGTGGCGCTGATGGACATTAGTAGGTGGCACTGATGGACACTGATGCCCAGCAATGCCAGCCACCACACATTGTGGTGGTGCCATCATAGTGCCAGTCAGTGCCCATTTGTGGGCACTGATTGGCATATTTTTTATTTATTTTTTATTACATGTGGATGGCCATGGGGGCCATCCACATGCTTGGGGCTTCCTGGGGCGTCCTGGGGGGCTTCCCTGGTTGTCTAGTGTGGGTATCCGAGGGGGGGCTGCGCTGATAAACGATCAGCGCGAGCCCCCCCTGTCAGGAGAGCCGCCGATCGGCTCTCCTCTACTCGCGTCTGTCAGACGCGAGTGAGGAAGAACCGATCAACGGCTCTTCCTGTTTACATCGTGATCAGCCGTGATTGGACATGGCTGATCACGTGGTAAAAAGTCTCCGCCAGAGGCTTTTTACCGAGATCAGTGTAGCGGTGGGTCAGACTGACCCACCAATCGCCGCGATGCGCGCCCCCCGGGTGCGCGGCGGCTGTTATCCCGCAGGACGTCATATGACGTCCAGTGTGGATAACACAACCACTTCCCAGACGTCAATCTGCTATTGACGGGGCGGGAAGTGGTTAAATTACTCAATATAGGCTCCTGGAATGTTTGGGGGATGGGTGACCCAGTTAAAATGGCCGCAACTTTTTCCACGCTTGAGTGGTATGGGGTGGAATTATTCTGCATACAAGAGACTCATTTAACAAAGGAAACAAAGTCAAAATTATCTAATAGTAAATATCAATGTCAGTACCACTTGGTTTATTCCTCCTATTCTAGGGGGGTGAGCATAATGGTGAAAAGGGGGGATATCTTTTGTATGCAGAGAGTCTAGAATAGATGAATTGGGTTGTTATATTTTTTTGGACTGTTTAATAGAAAATTAACCATTTGTATTGGCAAACGTTTATATTCCTCCACCTTTTAAAATGGAGATATTGTATAAATTAATGGAGTTTGTGTTAAATAAGGAAGGCATTCTAGTAATAGTGGTAGGGGATTTTAATTAAGTATTGGATAAAACAGTGGATAGATTTCCACCAGGAATACGGTCGGTTAAGATGGGAGAGGGACGCCTAACCCAGTTTTTGGAAGAGGTCGGATGGTATAATATTTGGAGAATGGGGAACCCTGATGAGCGGCAGTACTCTTGTTTCTCGAGCTCACACTCCACATTGTCTAGAATAGACATGGCCTCGGGAAATTGGGAAACATTGCAGTTAGTTAGTAAAATTGATTATTATCCAAGAGGGGTGTCAGATCACTCCCCACTGGTGCTGACAATGAATATAGGGAAAAAGTGTCCCTCAAGCAACTGGAAAATAAGTCTCTTCTGGTTGGAACTGATGGGAAAACCAGAGGAAATAGGGAAAAGATTGAAAGAGTTTGTTGATTTTAATTCAGGGACAGCACTGGTGGGGGTGATATGGGATGCCCTGAAGGCCTTTCTTAGGGGAGTATTGATTAAACAGGTGGCCAAGATTAAGATAAACTCCAGGGAATGGGAAGAGAAGATCAGGAAAGAGGTGGTGGAGGCAGAAAAACAATATGTGGTGGAGGCAGAAAAACAATATGTGGAGGATCCAACCCTGACGAAACAAAGGAGATGGCTCAAGAAGCAGCAGAAGTATAAAATGGCGGTTATAAGGAAAACTGAGAATAAGCGCCTTTTCTAAAGACAGAGTACCTTCGCGGAAGGGGAAAGTGTAGGCTATACGCTGGCTCTCTTGGCCAAAACTAATTCAGCTCCTTCTAATATTTCCACAATTAGGACATTGGGGGGTAGGATATCCTCCCAAACATCTGTAATATTAGATACATTCGTGTCATACTACCAGGACCTGTATAAGTCAAAAAAGGAAGATGAGATGGCCCTAATGGTTCAGTTCCTGGGGAGAATAGAAACACCAGTTTTAACAGAGGAGGATAGAAGCGCTATAGAAGCCCCAAAAACTTTAGAGGAACTACAACAGGCAGTGGTGGGTATGTCCAACCAGAAGTCCCCCGGGCCAGATAGTTTACCAGTAGAGATTTATAAGCAGTACGGTGAGGTGCTGCTGCCAGAACTATTAAAGGTGCTGAACTGGGTGGCAGAAGGGGGGAGGTTACCTGCTTCGATGTCAGAAGCCACCATAATAGTGCTTCAGAAAGAGGGGAAAGATCAGTTAGACACATCGTCATACAGACTGATATCACTGTTATGCTCAGACGTTAAGATATTGGCTAGGGTGCTTGCGGCCAGGATATATAAACATATTCAGAAACTCATACACCCGGACCAATCCAGGTTCATTCCAAATAGATCCACTAGCACTAACATCAGAAGGGTGTACTTGAATCTACAGACGCCAACCGAGAACACAGGGGATAGAGTTATTTTATCCCTAGATGCCACTAAGGCTTTTGATAGCCTAGAGTGGGACTACCTATGGCATGTTTTGGAGAAATTTGGGTTCGGCCCTGCCTTCATTAAATGGGTAAACACACTTTACAACTCCCCAAGTGCCAAAATAAAAATTAACAATGAACACTCAAAGATGTTCAGGCTAGAGAGGGGGACAAGGCAGGGTTGCCCCCTTTCTCCTCTTCTCTTTGCTTTGGCAATAGTGCCATTAGCAATTGCGATTAGAACCACACAGGGTATACAAGGGTTCCAGAGGAAGACAGGGGAGGAAAAAAACGCACTTTATGCGGATGATGTCCTGCTTTTTCTGGTTGATTCCACAACATCTCTTAAAGCGGCAGTGCAGACAGTAGAGGCATTTGGGCGGTTTTCGGGCCTGGTGATAAACTGGGAGAAGTCCGCAATCTTGCCAGTGGACCCGGTTAGCAAAGTCGTTCTTTTAGATATCCCCCAATTAAAAATAGTGGAGAAAATGGATTATCTGGGGATAGTGATAACACGAGACCCAGAACAATACATTACAACTTAGGGCCACTCCTAGCCAAGTTTAAGCGAAAAGCTGACATTTGGGGACGTCTCGCCTTATCGGTGGCCGGACAAAGTAACCTTATTAACATGATCTGGATGCCACAGCTATTGTACGTGCTCCATAACTCTCCTGTATGGATAGGAAAAGAATGGTTTGGAATAGAGACCCTTTTTCGGGAACTGATCTGGAAGAAGGGAAAAGCGAGGATCAGTCTTCAAACATTACAATTGCCAATAGGGATGAGCTCCGGCGTGTTTGCATTGAACACGTGCAGAGCCAGCCAGGAAGTAGGAACCGCGCTGCGCTAATCACCGACAGGGAGACATTGTCCCGATGCTCGGCTGCAGAGATCGGGAAATGTCTCCCTGTCGGTAATTAGCGCAGAGCAGTTCCTACTTGCTGGCGGGCTCTGCACATGTTCAATGCGAACATGCCGAAGATCATCCCTAATTGCCAACATACAAGGGAGGGCTGGCTGTCCCACACCCTCGCAGCAATTTTTTAGCGCCACAGTTACAACACCTGGGGGGGTGCAGCACAGAAGGAGGAGGGAATGCCAGTGGGAAAATGATGTTTGTTTACTTTTTATTGTTGTTTTTCATATCAGATATGCGTACATACAATTCAAAATACAGTGGACAAAATAAGGACACAAATAAACAAAGAAAAATAATTGTAACATTGTGCAATTTGCAATCACGCCTTGGCGTATTTACACCCTCCCAACCCTCCCTCCCCCACACCACATCACACTTAAAGGTTTGTGTGTTCATAAATTGCCTATAGTTTAAAAGGCGGGAATGAAAAGGGCCGGGAAGAGCGACAGAGAGTAGAAACCCAGGGCGGGTAAGGGAGAAAGGAGAAATCAAGTTAAAGGGTATGGAATGCAATAAAAAGGGGAAAAATCAGAGGGAAACACCATAATAGAATCTCTGGAGGCCGATTCATTCCCGGTTAAGAACCCAACACTAAAGATGGTCACAAGGATATGACAGGCATGCAAGCTAGCCTTGGGGTACAAGGGAGTAACGGAATACTTTCCCCTTTGGGATAACAAACATTTGCAAGAAATTCTAGCCATGGGGAAGATTAGGGAATGGGAAAAGCTGGGTATAACTAGATTGATGCAATTATATAAGGGCACTACATTAAAATCCTTTTCAGGAATAAGTAGAGAGTACGCCATTCCAAACTCCCTATTCTACACGTATCTGCAGAACAGACATGCCCTCCAAACCCAATTTAAAACACATCCGGTGACATGGCAAAAAATCCCCCATATTCAAAGGCTAATTAAGGTAGGAAGCTTTAAAGGCCTCATTTCAGAATTATACACCTAGATCAGTGGTTTTTCTATACTCGTGGAAAAGAACAAAGGGTAATGGGAGAAAGATATAGGCCCTATAACTACTGAACAATGGGAACGGATACTGGAGATGGGGACATTGGTGTCACTCTCCCCGTCACAGCGAGTATCCCATTTGTTCTTGATGCATAGAGTCTATTACACACCAAAAAGACTGCATATGATAGGAAGGAAACCAGATGGTAAATGCCCCAGGTGTCAAGATACAGGGGACCTTATATAACCACATGATGTGGAAATGCCCGAAACTTCATAGATATTGGGTCAAGGTACTGGATATCATAAATACAACCATTGAGACAAGATTTGAACTGGAGTCTAAAACATGTTTACTGGGTTGTATGGAGGAGAGGAAAGAGCAAAGGGGCATTACGGTAGCGGTACTGAGGTGCCTGTTCCAGGCCAGAAAAGCGATAGCACAAAATTGGCAATCACAGAAAGCACCGACATCAGTAGAATGGGTTAATGTGATAAACATGACAGTGTGGAAAGAAAAAGTAGTCTTGACTAGATGCGGCAACTTTAACAAATCTAAAATACTATGGGAGCCCTGGTTGAGAAGAATGGGATGCCCCCCCTAAAGAGAAGAGAGGAGATTAACTTAACAACTGGTAGTAAGCCTTATGAGTTGCAGTGAGGAAAGGAGAGTGAGAACGGTAGCAAACAGATAAAGAAGTGAAATACCCCTAGAGTGCATACAACTGGAGTAGTGGATGCAGTAGGTTTATGTGAATAAAAATAAGAGGATGGGGGGGAGGGGTGGGTAAGGGGTAAAGAGGGCATCTTAAAATGATACAATGTGATGTACATATAGATACTGTTAAATGTGAAGTAGATGTTTTGTATTGGTGAAAACAAAGAATATAAATATGAAAAAAAATGGCTGCTATGGAATCGAATACTTTTATAGTGTGGGGCGGGATTAAGAGCAATGAGCCATGATTGGATACAGTCATCCTGACAGCATCCAATCATGACTCTGACAGTGTTCTGTGCCCTGATTGGGTTAAGCTTTCATTGCTTTAGCCAAGCAAGGCTTTCAATGCACTGTGCAGGGGCGCAGTGCATTGTGGTCATTCGGCGGGCCGAACAAACAGTTGAATGCACTGATAATTCGTTCGCCCATCCCTATTGCTCCCTGTTCCTGAATCTGTTCCTGATCCTGATCATACTCCCACCTGCTTGTACCTACTCCTGTGTACCTTTTTCTTGTCCTGACTTATTACTTGCTCCTTAGCCTGACCCTGATCTGCCCTGTTTACCCTGCCATCTGTACATAGTTTAGTTTACATAGTCTTGGTTGGTTTGCTCCATTGTTCTCATTCCACCTATTAGGTTCACTTTGTTAAGATTCCCTGGGTTTTAAATTCTTGTGTTTTGGATGTTTGTATTTATTGTTCCAAAAGTGATAAAAATCATCAGAAATACACCAATAATAATGCACAATAGCGAAAACAAAATACTCAGACAAAAACAATCTAGACATAAGTCCTTTACCTATAAGTCCATATAGGTATCACACACAAGTGTTAATTCTTGCTGCAGATGATGCACCTTAAATTCACCACCAAAGTGAGAGTAACTCAACACACCTAATTGCCATTCATTCTCATGAATGGCAATGGAGCTTAAATGCTGTTCAATTCCATTTCGGGAATTCAAGTTCAATCTCCAAATCCCTTATTCCACTCTCATTTCACTTCAACAGTGTATTACTTCAAACTACAGTACAAGCTTTTTATTTAAAAATGTATTAATTGCAATCCTAGCATTCTGATGTCACATCCGTTTGCTACATAACCATGCCCAGATGTGTTTCATCATATCCAATGTCATCACAGGCAACACCAGACATGGGGGTGGCTTGTTGCATCATTTTCTACCATCTCCCCATCTCTACCATCCTCATTGCTTGAAGCCCAGTTGGCCATAAGCTGCAGCTACATGAACATCAATGGCCTTTTGTTCCTTCTCTCTATACTTTGTGTGCTCTCTTTTTTTACCATCTGATAAAATCTATTTATGTCCATCCTCCTAGAGCAAGTTACTAATGGTGATCTCAAATAATTAATCTGAATCCTCAAAGTCAATTTGTGACACTACGAATTTAGATACTGAAGAGGAAGAAGAGGGTGCATTTGCAGCTACTGATTGCACTGCACTAGTCTGCACATCGAAGAAGGTTGTAAATGATGAAAGCTTGATTGTCCACTCCAGCACTTCCTCTATGTAGTCTGAATGTAAAATAGATACACTGCAAGCAAAGAAAGGCAGATGTTCCATGCCTCCCAAAATGTGTGGCCCCACCACCCATATGGCCTGTGAATGCACAACCTGCTTGTAGCTGCAGATGAATAAGTTCTTCTTAGAAGATGCAAGTTATAGACACTGTCATTTGTTTGTAATACAGTATATTGCCTTCAAGTTTTTGATTTTCTATGTTCGTGATTTATTATTGTGTTTTGATTTTTTTATTGTTCAAATATTTATTGATCAAAAGAATTAAGGATTCAAAAACATTTCACATTTGAGACAAAGAGCATTATATGATGAGGTACAACCAGTCAAAAAAGGAAGAGGCAAGCAAGGGTATCCATGACAGAGACAATGTCGCTCTAGCAGGTAATACATAAGGAGCCCAAGTCATAGAATAGAAACAGTAACAACAATGAGTACGACTTATATAGTAATGTAGAGATACTGAAACCTGTCTATAGGAAGGGGGGGGGGAATCCATAGACTAATAAGAACTGGAGGGGTAGACAACTGCGGAGCCAAAGCCTACCTAGAAAAGGTTTAAGTGGGAAGGAGAGAGGGGACCCACAGAAGAGGGTGGGGAGGGGGTAGGGAGTGTCCCCGGGGGGAAGCTGGGTCATTTAGAAGGTGGTGTTGAGCTTTCACAGTGAGTATGCACATTGTCAGTTATGGGAGCAGCAATGTGGTATCAAAGTTAAAGGGTAGAAATTTTGACACCCATGGACCCCAGAGTTTCGCATATTTAGCCACTCAGTCTAGTAGCATGGCTTTTATCTTAATGTGGATAATTTCTTGTGTATTTTGAGCTGTGAGGACACAGAGAGGGGGTTTTCCAGGCTCTTGCAATAATTTATTTGGCTACAGTGGTAACTGCCTCACATACTCCTGACCCCCTGAACTCTGCCTCACCTACTCCTAATCCCCTGAACTCTGCCTCACTTACTCCTGACCCCCTGAACTCTGTCTCACTTACTCCTGACCCCCTGAACTCTGCACCACTTACTCCTGACCCCCTGAACTCTGCCTCACTTAATCCTGACCCCCAAACGCTACCTTCCTTCCTTACTCCTAAGCCATGATCTTTGCACCACTTACTATTGAACACTTTGTTCTGTATTTTTACATTTGGTGATATATAGTAGGTGCATGGGTATGCACTAGATACAGCTCATTTATTTGCATTTTTTTTGCATTTAGCATGATATATTTTATGAACACAAACCATTACAATTCATGCTTCATTAATCTGATGTCAGAAAACCAAATGAGGTTGTACTTTTTACAACATCAATACACTTTGCACTGCTTTACTGAGTAGGGGGCAGAAATATTGTTTAATGGGAAAAAAATTGGACTACATAGGAATACCTCACCCCAGTCTAAATGTATGCAGTGTCAAGTTGGTAATGTAATCACGGTCCTCATTTTCTGTATTTTAATACATTGTCCTATATGCTTTACTCCTGACTAACTTGAATCTTTGAGATCATGCAGTATGTATGCTTTTGTGACGCAAGAAATATAACTAGCTATGTTATTAGACTATGTAATTAGATTTTTTTCCAAGTAACACATTCTAGTGTCAAATTTATAGGGGAAAACTGGCATGCAAACAACCTTCCTCCAACCTCCCTAACTTAATTGTTATAGGGACCTCATCATGTTGTTGAAAGGAACTGAATTTCCAGATATGCTGTGAAACATAGCAGAATGCAGCATGTCCCTACCTCCTACCACAACAATTATAAATGCTCCATGAAGTGTATCTGATTTCTTTTATAAACTCTTAGCTCTGCCCTGAGAAGCGTAACTTCTGTAATGGGAATTAGGCTTTGATAGCTGATATGTGGCTTAATTAAAAGTCAAGCAAAGCATAACCAAGATCTCTACTTTGGAAGGAGACCTAAGGTTCATAATTAGAATGTGCCTTACTTTTATTTAAACAGTCATGTCATACTAAAATATATTTTTTTTCTACAAAACTTTAAGTTTTTATTTGCCAAAACATAGCAACATAGTTACAAAGTAGTGAAAATGGATCAATCAGTTATCTGTGCAGGTTAGAAAAAGAACATCAGTATCAGAGAGAAAAATCCATATGTCGTATATCGATAGTAGACCCGTGTGAAGAGTGAATGGCATCCTCAGCCCAGGCTCTAACAAGGCCACACCCAATGCGTTCTGCTCTGCCCCTTGGAGCTTAGTTATGACTAAGCTCCAAGGGGCAGAGCGGAATGCATTGGGGCATGGCCTGGTCCAGGCTGAGGCTGCCATTCTCTTTTTACATGAGCCGACCATTGATGTGTGGCTTATATGTTTTTCTGTCTTATCCCACTGCCGTTTGGAGCTGGGACAAGATCCTTTTCCAGCCATCACTCACATACATCTAGAGTGGACTTTACCTCCCTCCTGAGGGGCACCACAATATTTTTCATAGAAAAAGAACATGTTATGTTGCTTCAGGAAACACCATGTTTGCAACCTTTTAAAGAGGGAATAGAGACATGATCCCTTCCATGTATCCAATGCTTTTCTACAAGCCCAGTTTGTTCCAGAAAAGTGTTGTCTCTGATGATGTTGTTAATTACATGATAACACAACAAAATAACTCCACAATATAAAATCTACAGTCATGATAATGCTCTAATATTACTGTACATCTTTAAAAACATTGGTTGTATCGACATGCATTTTTTGTATGACAGGCTGCTTTTAAAGCCTCGTACACACGACTGAGAATCTCGTCGTAAAAAAAAACATTGTTTTTCTCGACGAGATTCTTGTCAAGCTTGACGAGATTCTTGTCAAGCTTGACGAGATTCTTGTCAAGCTTGACGAGATTCTTGTCAAGCTTGACGAGATTCTTGTCAAGCTTTCCTTGCATACACACTGTCAATTCCAAATCTCGTCGTTGTAAAGCACGGTCACGTACAACACGTACGACGGCATTATAAAGGGGAAGTTTGATTCCAATGGCGCCACCCCTTGGGCTGCTTTTGTTGTTCTCGTGTTACCGCGTGTTAGTAAAAGTTTGGGGAGAGACGATTCGCGCTTTTCAGTCTTCGTGCTTTCAGTTCGTTTTAGCGTGACGAATGTGCTATCTCCATTACGAACGCTAGTTTTACCAGAAGGAACGCTCCCGTCTTATACTTGATTCTGAGCATGCACAATTTTTTAAGACTCGGAAAATCATACACACGACCGGTTTTCTCGTCGGGAAACAGGCCGACGAGAATCCCGACGAGAAAAACAAGAATCCTGACGAGAAAATAGAGAGCAGGTTCTCTATTTTTCTCGTTGAGATTCCCGGCAGTTTTCTCGACGAGAAACCATACACACAAATGTTTTTCTCGGCAAGAAAGCTCTCCCAACAGTTTTCTTGTAGTTTCTTGACAAGAAAACCGGTCGTGTGTACGAGGCTTTAAGCCTCGGTCCAGAAGGGAGTTTCATGTTGCTAGAATGATACCCAACTGCAGTGGCCTGTTCTTGCTGGTGTTGGAATGTTCCTGTTAAAATAATATGAATTTTAAAGTCAGTGAGCAGGATGCATGTTCCTGAATTTACTTTGACCGGAATTTGGATTGGAGGATTTTAGAGACATGTAGATTGGTGGGTGTAATTTACAAACAATGCTCCTTTCTACTTATAACCCCAAGTTTACCTTGATAGCATAAGGTGGATTTGTCCATTCAAATATATCTGCTACCATAATGCATATTACTGAATGAGCGTGAGTAAAACAGAACACATGCAGCAACATAGCAGCACATAGAGTTTTTTTAGCCTATCTTGACTGCTGGGAGTTACCCAGATTGACAGGTATAACAACAGATACAAGTCTTATTAGATTTCTGTATGCAAATATCATTTAACCAGTAAGGTGTTCGAATTCTATAGGTACCCAAGAACAAATTTTAAGCAGACTTCTAATGTTATTTTAACATACATTAGTGACAGTATGCACAAGTTTTCTGATCATTAACTATTTATTTGCAAGTTTTTTTACATCAGGGTTCAAATGTTCCCCCCGGCAAGTACAGCAGGCACAGATAAAGTATAAGACACAAAACAGTTACCTGCCCTACAGAAAAATATGTACTTGCACTTCTTTCTTCTGTGATAAACTGGTGAAGGCTCAAATGTGTATCGTTCACACAAAAAATCTATTCCCTTGCAAACCCTTGTGATAAATCCTGCATTTATCGTTTATTATGGCTTTAGAAGCAACATTAAATAAAAGATAGATTTAAGCATATCCATGTTTATCAAGCTCTAGAACTTACTTTGCTGTTTCCCAGTTTCCCAATTCAGATCCATTACAGTCATCATATACACATAAATCCATTGAGGAAAAAGCAATATTAGATAATGTAGCACATAGGAAATCAAAGAAAAAACTTTCCTATGAAAAAAAATCCTTCATTTTGCAATACTGAATTGTGTAAAGTGTCCAGCATACAATTTTATTATTAAAATATTTCCATTTTGTTTAGAGTTACAGCCAAATAATTTTTGGTTGAACAAAATACTTTGTAATGATTATAGCATAAACTGCAGCTAATATGGTGCTATTTTCTCTGCAGCAAATACAAGGTGTGGATGACCGGCCATTTGGCAGGTTAGTGATGGAACCAGAGGTGGATCTAGAAAGTTACCAGTCATCATTGGAAAGAGTGCTTTCTTGGCTTCTTTCTGCTGAGGATGCTTTACAGAGTCAAGGAGCAATTTCTGACAATGTTGAAGACGTCAAAGAACAGTTCCATACTCATGAGGTAAGTCAAAGGTCTGCCAGGAATTTTTGTATGCTTATTAATTTTTTTTTACATTCCATACTTTGAGAGTTGAAATAGTTTAGTGCTTCCACATATAAGCTTATGGCTACTTGAATGGAGATTTTATTGCAAAGTAATAGAATTGTATTCCTACTTACTGTATTTATCGGCGTATAACACGCGCCGGCGTATAACACGTGCCGGCGTATAACACGCGCCCCAAGTTTAGGAGGGAATTTTAAGAAAAAAAACTTACATTTAAATGCAGCATGCAGCCTTGCCCAGTGTCCATCTGTCCATCTGCAGCCTTGCCCAGTGTCCATCTGTCCGCCCAGTGTCCATCTGTCCATCTGCAGCCTTACTCAGTGTCCATCTGTCCATCTGCAGCCTTGCCCAGTGTCCATCTGCAGCCTTGCCCAGTGTCCATCTGTCCATCTGCAGCCTTGCCCAGTGCCTTTGCAGCCTTGTCAGTCTCTGCGTTTTTTAAATTTGGCGCCGATTTCTGTGGAGAGGAGCGAGCGGGGCCGAGTGTACTTCGGCTAGACTCGGCTCCTCTCGCAGTCCCGCCCATCTCCACTGACTGCACCGCTGACAGAGAAAGCCGAGTGTACTTCGGCTAGACTCGGCTCTGCTCACAGTCAGGGGCAGGACTGCGAGAGGAGCCGAGACTACCCGAAGTACACTCGGCTTTCTCTATGTCAGCGGCGCAGTCAGAGATGGGTGGGACTGCGAGAGGAGCCGAGTAAAGCCGAGTGTACTTCGGCTTTGGCTCCGCTCGCTCCTCTCGCTCGTTTCAGCAGGGGAATAAGGGGAAAAAAATACGGTAATTTATTCTCTACTCTTTTATATCCTTATGCCGCGTACACACGATCGATTTTTTCGACGGTGAAAACACAGTCGAGAAAATCGATGTGAAAAACGAGGAACAGCTTGTTTCCCTACACACGGCCGTTTTAAATAAAAAAAAATTTTGGGTCGAAAAAAACGACCGTGTGTGGTCTCCGCGGCAGTGTTTCCCTATGGGAAAACTGCCGCGGAAAAAAACGACGGGAATCACGACGAGAAAAATTAGAGCATGTTCTAATTTTTCTCGTCGTGATTAATGCCGTTTTTCCCGTCGAGAAAAACGACAAAAAGCCCACAGACGATCGTTTTTCTCGTCCAAAGGAAAAAATTACATTTTTCTCGACGGGAAAAACGGTCGTGTGTACGCGGCATTAGAATTGAGATAGTGAAATTTTGATAATTAAACTCCCCATTAAGAGGACAGCATCACCAAGAAAGGTCCCACCCACCTAGCAAGCAATAAGCAATAAAAATAAAATGCAGAGGGCACCTACTACCCCCAGGGTCTAAGCATTTCCTTATCCACAATAGAAACATAATAGGTTGTCTACGGATATTACTTTCCTTCCTTTTCACCTCAGCTGCGTTCAGGTAAAATAGTCTCTAGAACAGTAATGATTAATGTTGCCAATTTTCAAGGCTGATAGGCAAGGGTTGTCAAAAAAGGGCATGGGAAGCTGGTAAGTGGCATGGGGCATATGCCGATCCAAATTTTTTGTTTTAATTACCGTACAGTAAGGAAAGGTTTGACAAGCAGCGTTCATTATGATTGATGAGTGAATCTGCATTGCTACACCACTTAATGATGGATGTAAATTGTGGGACATTTTATGGGGTTTCCTATTTTTTTTAACGCTTTCACTGCCACAGCAGCAAACACAGTGAACAGAGCCGCTTCCTGCTGTCCAGATTAGTAACCCTGGAAGCCTTTTATACAATATTTGCTTCAGCAACAACTCTCTTATAACAAAATTGTCCCCTTGACCCTCTACTGTACATTTGTGACCTTAGTCTTGGTCTCTGTCTCAAAGGGAAAATATCAAAGGTCTGTGTATACCCCTGATATTTCCCAAAAGCCCCTCCCACAGTAGTGTAAAAAAAATGTAAAAAATAATTAAAGGTAAAAAAGAATGCCTCCTTCACATGGCCATAGAGGGCTGCACAGCACCATGAAGAAGCATATTTCTGCTTCTGGGAGTGTGTGTAAAGCTGTGGGCAAGTGGTTTCATACATACATTGATGGATTAGTGGCTGTGGATGCAAACTGTCTGAGTCCAGGGCCACTCATTCATCTCTGTAAGCATGTAACTGCTCAGATGTGCAGTTACATCCATACAGGCACAGCATCTGTCAGCCTTTCAATGATTTGTATAGACTGCTGCTCATGGTTGCATGCAAACACCTCCTGGGCACAGAAATATGCTGATTTAGGTGCTGTATAGTCCCTTGCAACATGTGAATAAGTCCTAAAACACCCCCTTCACACATACATATATAAACTATACATTTGCTCTACACACATTGCAGTAATGAATGTTACATATGTTTCATACACTCTGATGCACAAACCCACTAAGGGCCCATTCACAACAGCAAGTGTAAATTAGGGTGTGCATAATGACTGTGCACTGGCATGCATTGTGCACATGTGCTGCAGTGTATTGTTACAAGGCATTGCAGTTCTTTAAAAAAAAAACTTTTTTAAAATTACACTTTTTTAACATTCACAGTTTGATTCACTGCATTGTAATAAAGTGTATGCCTACATCATTTTATCACAATACACACCAATACAATTCACACACAGCACTATGGACTGGAAGTTACCACAATGCAAAGCTGTGAAGCCAAAATCTAGATTTTTAGCATAAGTTCTTATTTAGGCTCCATGTACACAGAAGCTCAAAAACGGCCGTTTTTAAAGCAGCAGAAAAAGCTAGCTTTTATCAGCGTTTTTTTTTACTAGCTTTTATTAGCGTTTTTCAGTGTAGCTTTTTTTAGCTTTAAAAAAAAAAAAAAAAAAAAAAAAAATTTCAATGGACCAAAAAACGCTCGCGGCCAGCGTTTTTGAGCGTTTTTGAGCGTTTTTCGGCGTTTTGCGTTTTTTGCGGTTTTTTCTGCCGAAAAACGGCACTTTGAACGCAAATTTCCTGCGTTCAGAAAAAAGCCCATTAACTCCACTGCTCATTAAAGCTAAAAAACGTTATGTGTACATGAACACATAGGCTAACATAGAGTGCAGTTAATGGGCTTTTAAAAAAAACGCCAAAACGCCCATTAACTGCAGTTTATCAGCTTCTGTGTACATGGAGCCTTACAGTGTTGTTACAATTTAAAGTTACGAATATTTGTTATTTATGAACTCTGAATAGTAGTATATTTTAGGTTTGTTAGGGATTCAGTAGATTTTTTTTTAATGTTTGTATGTTCCAGTTATGCTTTTTGTGTACTTTAATTGAACATATTGTTTTGATAAACATTTGCACAACTATTATGGAACATACAAGATCAGTAGCACTATCCTTTTATTCTATTTGTCTTGCACTTTCATGAAATGTATGATTTGGGGATGCAGGGGGTATTTTACACACTCTGAAAGCTGAAAGTGAAAAATGTAAAAAATGTAAAAATGATCTGGCCACTTAGTTAAAAGTGGAGCACTGGGAAATAAAGGGTTAAAAACTAATCAGGAAAAGTTGTGTCATTATTTACTGTTTACATATTTTTTTATGATTGAGTATTGATATTATGTATTCACATAGGGGAGCTGTATCTTGGGGCCCCTGTATTTGTAAATTGGTCTTCCTGATTCTGTTCAGACCCCTGTCCACAGAATGAGGCGCTTGTCCTCATCAACATTGAGACAATATCTGGGGGTACTTGTTGTGGGATTACAATTCTCTGCCCCAGTTCCCCACAATCTCCTGACTGTAAGTTAAATGTCACATGCTCTCCCAAAGGAACCCATAATTTTTTGTGCATACAGTAGGCACATTCTATGTACTGTTGCTACCATTGTATTAAAGAAAAGGCCTTATTAAAAAAAATGTAGCCATGCAGCCAGCATAAAAAAATAAATAAAAAATAGGCAGGCAGTCAGTTTTTTTAGTGCAAGAGCACTACATGCTGTAAAAAAAAAACAACAATTGCGGCCATTAACAAATAAGAAATGTGCCCTGTAAAAAAAAACATATACAACCTGTTACCAATTTAGTGCATATGGTAAGGGACAGTCTGTAAAGAAGCTGTAGGTCATCAAGAGGAAACAATATGAGGAGGGCAGGAGCAATGCATACAAAGAATGTCAGAAAGTTCCTTGATCCTCATTGTCTGGTGTCATTAATTAAACAATAATTTCTTTAATATGCTGTATAAATATATATATATATATATATATATATATTTACCTGTACATATATACACTCTATTACCAAAAGTATTGAGACACCTGCCTTTACACGCATATGAACTTTAATGGCATCCCAGTCTTAGTCCGTAGGGTTCAATATTGAGTTGGCCTGCCCTTTGCAGCTAGAACAGCTTTAACTCTTCTGGGAAGGCTGTCCACAAGGTTTAGGAGTGTGTCTATGGGAATTTTTGATCATTCTCCCAATATATATATATGAAACTCACCTACTGTAGAAAAAGTTTGCACAAAACCACCAAAGTTCAGGGGTCTAAGCCTTACTTTTTCCATGCTCTTTGCACTGTAACCCCTTCAGTATAATCTAGCAGAAAGTCCCTGACGTAGCTCCACAGTGGGAGAAAATCCTAGATGCCATTTTATTAAATTTTTTGTGTTTTTATACTTATTTTGTATGTTTTTATTTCATTTTTATTTTCTTTGCACGGCACCACCTCTTATATATATACTCATTTATCCTTCTTCTCAAGCACCCAAAGCCATTATATATTTTGGACCCCTAATGTGCCCTTTTTCTATTAAATTTTTTGGACATCTTATTCACCCTTTTTGTGGCCGAAGCTGCACCACTGTGTACCACTGTGTATTTTGTTGAAAATGTTATACACCACATCAGCTCCATTATTTTGAATAGAACACTATCCCTTCCCTTTAGAGCCGGTTCACACCGGGGCGTCCTGGGATCCGACTTCAAGTCGCCCCAAGTTGCCCTATGTCGCGCGGTTTATAAAAGTAATGGAAGTGAATGGAGCCGTCTTAATGTACACTACTGCAGTCGCTCCGACTTCAGAAAAGGTTCCTGTACAACTTCAATCCGACTTCTAGGCGACTTGTACCCATTGATTTCAATGGAAGTCGCCTCCAAGTCAGATCCCCGTTCATAGTGAGGAAACTTTACAGGAGGTCGCCCCTCTGTGAACCGGCTCTAAGACAAACCCCTCCCTCCCTCCCTCCCTCCCACAGAGCTGGTATTTGGTATGAATCATGAGGGGGAACTCCACGCCAAATTTTAAATAAAAAAACGGCATGGGTTCCCCTCTAAGAACATACCAGGCCCTTAGGTCTGGTATGGATTTCAAGGGGAACCCCCTACGCCAAAAAAACTGTGGGGGTCCCCCCAAAATCCATACCAGACCCTTATCCGAGCACACAGACTGGCCGGTCAGGAAAGGGGGTGGGGACGAGTGAGCGCCCCCCTCCTGAACCTTACCAGGCCTCATGCCCTCAACATGGGGGGTGGGTGCTTTAGGGCAGGGGGTTCCCTGCGGCCCCCCCACCCCAAAGCAATTTGTCCCCATGTTGATGGGGACAAGGGCCTCTTCCCGACAACCCTGGCCGTTGGTTGTCGGGGTGTGCAGGCGGGGGCTTATCAGAATCTGCAAGCCCCTTTTAATAAGGGGGCCCCAAGATCCCGGACCCCCACCCTATGTGAATGAGTATGGGGTACATCGTACCCCTACCCATTCACCTGGGGGAAAAGTGTCAATAAAAAAACACACTAGACAGCTTTTTAAAGTAATTTATTAGGCAGCTCCGGGGGTCTTCTACCAACTTTGGGGGTCTTCTTCTGACTTCAGGGGTCTTCTACTGACTTCGGGCCTCTTCTCCCGCTCTCCGGTGCCTTCTCCGTGCTCTCCGGTTCTTCTCCCACTCTCCGGTGCTTTCTGCCTTCTGCCGGGCACCTTCTCTATCTTCTGCCAGCTCTTTTGCTAGCGGGGGCCCAGTCTTCCCCGTTGTCTTCTTCCCTCTTCTCTTCTTGAGATGTTGACACGACGAGGTCTTCCGCTGTAATGCCGTGTGCGTGGCGCGCAACAACTTAGATAGGCATGGGGTGTGGTCACCGGGTGATGTGACCCCGCCCCCTTATGACGTCACAGTCACATTATGCCCCGGGGCTGTGACACCATAGGGGGGCGGGGTCATTGGGTGACATCACCCGGTGACCACGCCCCATGCCTATATAAGTCGTTGCGCGTCGCGCACACGGCATTACAGCGGGAGACCTTGTTGTGTCAACATCTCAAGAAGAGAAGAGGGAAGAAGACAACGGGTAAGACCGGGCCCCCGCTAGCAAAAGAGCTGGCAGAAGATAGCAGAGGTGCCTGGCAGAAGGCAGTAAGCACCGGAGAACGGGAGAAGAACCAGAGAGTGCGGAAAAGGCACCGGAGATCGGAAGAAGAGGCCGAAGTTGGTAGAAGACCCCCGAAGTCAGTAGAAGACCCCCGAAGTTGGTAGAAGACCCATGGAGCTGCCTAATAAATTACTTTAAAAAGCTGTCTAGTGTGTTTTTTTTATTGACACTTTTCCCCCAGGTGAATGGGTAGGGGTATGATGTACCCCATACTCATTCACATAGGGTGGGGGGGCGGAAAATTTGGGGCCCCTCTTATTAAAAGGGGCTCGCAGATTCCGATAAGCCCCTCGCCTGCAGACCCCAACAACCAATGGCCAGGGTTGTCGGGAAGAGGTCCATGTCCCCATCAACATGGGGACAAGGTGCTTTGGGGTGGGGGGGCCGCAGGGCGCCCCCTGCCCCAAAGAACTCACCCCCCATGTTGAGGGCATGCGGCCTGGTACGGTTCAGGAGGAGGGGCGCTCGTTCATCCCCACCCCCCTTCCTGACCGGCCGGGCTCCCTGCTCGGATAAGGGTCTGGTATGGATTTTGGGGGGACCCCCACACCATTTTTTCGGCGTAGGGTTCCCCTTAAAATCCATACCAGACCTAAGGGCCTGGCATGCTCTTGGAGGGGAACCCATGCCAGTTTTTTATTTAAAATTTGCCGCGGAGTTCCCCCTCATGATACATACCAAACACAGGGGACAGCCTGTCCTGGAGGCGACTTCAAGTCGCTCCAAGTCGCGCTGTGGTTCACTCTCAAGTCATGTCCAAGTTGCCTCGCAAAGTCGTGCTCAAAGTCGTGTTGCCCCTGTGTGAACCAGATCTTAGCAGCATGTGAAATGCCATGATGCAGCAGAAGGAAGAAGAGTAATACCAGAAGAAAGAGTGTTGTGTTGCTGGCAGTTAGGAGGAGAAGATTTTTTGGGAGGCTTCAAGAGGGATATTTCACCCCTCCCTAATAAAAGGGGAAAACACCATTCCAGAAGAAGTCAAAACTGCCACACTTTTGAGGAGACACAGAATACCTTAAGGAAGTCCACTACATTAGAATCCAGAGGTTTTCAGATAAGCTTCTGCAAGAAAAAACACTCTTTCACCCTTGACCATCATATCTAATATGCATTTTACTATATCACAAATATGTTCATCTGAGTTTTTACAACTATCACTGTCTCTGCTTTGTTATGTGGTCATTGTGGCAGTATGAGTACATGTTATACTTTTCAGCAGCATCTTAACATACTAGACTGGGTTATTACTGACACTTAGTACAAGGTAATATGTTGTACAAAATTTTAATGTATAGACAAATCATGCCATTTTGAAATAAACTATACCCATTTGGATTACACAAGGATTTTGAAAACTGATGAAATACTTTAGTGCTGGTCTAACATAATGTATAGTTTTGTGGTATGGCGCATTCAATAATTTTTTTTCCTTTAGAAATGTAATTTTGCTGCCGGACTGTAAAACACATCAGACAGATGCGTCACTTTACAGGCAGACTTTACAGGCAGACTAAAGCTCTGTACACACAATCGGTTTTACAGATGAAAACAGTCCGATTGGCTGTTTTCAGCGGATGAACAGATCGTGTGTGGGCCCCATCTGTCTTTTTTCCATTGGTGTAAAAAAATAGAACATGTTTTAAATTTTACCGATGGAATAAAAAAAACAATAGGAAATTCAGATCGTCTGTGTGGAATTCCATCGGGGAAAAAACCCACGCATGCTCAGAATCAAGTCGACGCATGCTCAGAAGCATTGAACTTCATTTTTCTTGGCATGTCAAAGTGTTTTACATCCACGCATTTTGGACGGTCGAAATTCTCAGACAGAGTCTGTTGGTGTGTATGCAAGACTGATGAAATTCCGATGAAGCTAACTTCCGACGTAAAAATCCATCAGATTTTATTCCGTCGGAAATCCGATCATGTGTACAGGGCATAAGGGAACTCCCCAGGCACAATATTTAAAGGAATATTAAATTTTTATTGTTTCACTTTGCATTCTTAAAATCACTGCTTATGAAAAAAGTATTTTTTAAAACTTTTTTTGCATTGATACATGTCCCCTGGTGCAGGACCCGGGTCCCCATACACTTTTTGGGGCAATAACTTGCATATAAGCCTTTAAAATTAGAACTTTTGATTTTCATGTTTGTTTCCCATTTTCGCACACATTTTTTGCCTGTTCGCATGTTCTGGTGCGAACTGAACCGGGGGTGTTCGCCCCATCCCTACTAATAATCTTCACATTAACCCATAAATCATACCCTGCTGTTATCCTGCCTAAAACCCATAGGTATACTACCATCAATGTTGGAGAAAAAAGTAACAATAATCTGAGATATACATTTATTACTAATTTATTATTACGTTTATTATTGCGTACAGCAAATTTTATACAGCCACACATATACTACATTTTAATAAAAGCAAATAGAAGATGAATTCAAGTGATTGTAAAGGCTTGTTTAAATAAAAATAATAACAAATATGTTGTAATGGCAATCCCAATCCGAAAAGGGTTAACACCGTTTAGGATATTCCATTCCCGAACACAAGGCAGCTACTGACACTCCAACCAGCCGAATAAGACCCATAAGAATAATTCTCCCCCAAGTACGAGACAAACGCTCTGTCTTGAGGTTTAAGCAGGACTGACAATCTTTATTGAAAAGACCACAAGTTTTATACACAGTTAAAAGAGGAGGTGTATCATATTTCTCTGGAATTACACCTGTGACCAGACCTACTTAACATGCTAATTACCTAATCCTTTTAAGCAGCTGATGACTCAGGGACCTTTAGGCTGGACCTGCCATCTGGGAGCTCAGAAGACACAATTAACATTAACACAGGACCCCTTCATACAATAGCAGAGTTAATTACCACAAGCTACAATGAAAAGATTCTTAAAAGTTAGCCTGGACTCAATTTACATTACACAGGCAGACAGGAGGCTACAGTTGAACACATCAGCATCTCTCAATTAACCTGTTTAGTTCAGAATCAAACAACCAGTAAATAGTCCTTTACAGATATCCTGGGGAATATTGTGGATTAATATTACTGTCATATTTTACAGCAATCCAAAACATATTCTTAATGTTCATTATTTTCTTGTTCACCCTATGCCCCTAATGGACATAGGGTGATTTAGACATAAGAGGTGCATGGGGAGCTAAAGCAAGGGTATCTCATACTTTCTAAGAGATTCTGGGTTGCAAGGGCCCTCTCGTTACACATGTTATGCTTAACTCCTCTGTGCAGTTGGTTTTTCACAGAGCAGCCTGGATCCTCCTCTTCTCGAGTCCCTCTTTGTTGCTCCTAGTCCCACCCTCATTTGAGTGCCCCTCAGCCAGCAGCTTGCTACAGGGGTCACCCAAGCCTAATCAGAGCTCTGTGTATCCATTCAGACGCATAGCCCTGACCTAGCCCCGCCCCCTATCTCCCCTGATTGGCTGACTGACTTTGATTGACAGCCACAGGAGCCAATAGTGCCACTGCTCTGTCTCAGCCAATCAGGAGGAGTGTACTGGATCGCTGAGGGGACTTGGACATCGCTGGAGAGAGAAGGAGCTCAGGTAGGTAATTAGGGGGTGCTGGGGAGGCTGCTAAACATAACAGTTTTTTTTTTATCTTAATGCATTAAGATAAAAAACAAAAACCTTCTGCCTTTACAACTCCTTTCAGTTTTCTTGTGTGCATTCATGTATTGTAATAGTGACATTCTGCGCAACAGAAAAAGTCTAAAACATATGTTGTAGAAAGAAATCACTACTTTTTTTTCTAGAATTAATGTCACAAAAACAGGTTTTATGCAGCAAAAACAAATATAAATGCAGAACAGCTTCACCATTGTCTTGTTTAGTCCTAGTAATTTTACCACCTACATTAGGTTGGAAATCAGCTTTATATACCTGCATATAATTATACTGTTATAAAATTTAACTATTCTCCACTCCTGCTATAAAAAAATTCTTTATTTCTAGGGCTTTATGATGGAATTAACATCTCACCAGGGAAATGTTGGAGAAGTTTTGCAAGCTGGAAGTCAACTGTTAGCTATTCAGAAACTTTCTGATGATGAAGAAAATGAAATCCAGGAACAGCTGAATCTCCTTAATTCCCGATGGGAAAGTCTCAGGTTGGAAAGTATGGACAGGCAAAGCAAGTAAGTTATGATCATTTCATTTTATGTCTTTTCTTTATCTTTTCTTTTTTTTGTGTTATAACATAGTGCTTAACCGCTTGCCGACCAGCCGCTGTCATTATACTGTGGCAGGTTGGCATGGCTGTATGAATTGCTGTAGGTGTACATAGGCCGATTTAAGAGTAATAAGGGGCACGTGTGGGCCACCAGAGCTGTTGCGCATGGCCAGCGGCCGCGATGTCCACTGGCCACCTGCAATCGCTCCACAGAGAGCCAGAATGGGGATCTGTTATGTAAACAAACAAATCCCCATTCTGACAGGGGAGTAGAGAGAGATCTGCTGTTCCTAGTGATCAGGAACTGCGATCTCTCTCCTCCTCCAGTCAGTACACTCCCCCCACAGTTAGAAACACCTCCCTAGGGAACACTTAACCCCTTGATCACCCCCTAGTGTTAACCCCTTTCCGGCCAGTGACATTTATACATTAAGCAGTGGCTGTTTTTAGCTCTGATCACTGTATAAATGTCACTGGTCCCAAAAAAGTGTCAAAAATGTCCGATCTAACCACCGCAATGTCGTAGTCCCGTTAAAAATCGCAGATCACTGCCATTACTAGTAAAAATAAATAATACAAATTCCATAAATTTATCCCCTATTTTGTAGACACTATAACTTTTTGCGCAAACCAATAAATAATACAATTTCTTTTACCAAAAATATATAGAACAATACATATTGGCCCAAACTGATGAAGAAATTTGCTTCTTTTTTATACTTTTTTTGGGATATTTATTATAGCAAAAAGTAAGAAATATATTTATTTTTTTCAAAATTGTCGCTCTTTTTTTGTTTATAGTGCAAAAAATAAAAACCGCAGAGGTGATCAAAATACCGCCAAAATAAAGGTCTTTTTGTGGGAAAAAATGACATAAATTTTGTTTGGGTACAACGTTGCACGACCGCGCAATTGTCAGTTAAATCAACACAGTGCTGTATCGCAAAAATTGCCTGGTCATTAAAGCGGATGTAAACCCAAAATTTTTTATTTATTTTTTTGCTGTCACAATGTAGAGTATAAGATTTCCTATCATTTGTGCCAGGTCTTGTCACAGAGTTAATCCAGCTCTGAGCAATCCTCTTTTATTGTTCAGTGAGATAAAACGGACAAACTGAGAAAAACCTTTGTCCGTTCCGCCCCCTTACTTTGAGTGACAGGTTATTTACATATCTCGTGAACTAGCTTTAGACAGGCATTATTTTTTAATTTCCACCCCCACTCCCTTTCTGAAGTCATGTGGTTACTTTTCTGGATTTTGACTAGATGTTAGTGATCATAGCAGAAGGAATACACAGGAGAAAATGCATATTGACAAGGGGAGTGTAGAGGTAGGCGGGGAGACTACTGACATCACTACTCCACCCACCGAGCTCCAGACAACAGATCCACCCACAGAATCTGCAGTTTTTCAGTTCTTATAACAGACAGAGGGGATACATTTGACAGATAAGGATACATGTAGGAGGCATCTATATCCTTATAGATCAGCACTATGGCAGTAGTTTAGAAAGGATGAGAGTGGGTTTACATCCACTTTAAGGAGACAAATTCTTCCGGTCCTTAAAATCCATTAAATCTCCAACAACAAAGGCAGCAATAAAAACACTACTGAGTAGGATAAAGCTGGAACACGATGTTATATTTTTTTATTTTATTGTTATTTGTGTCCCTGTAGAAGATTGTTCCTTCTACAGGCAACAATGAAAACCTGATGGTAGAGAGTCAATAAAAAAAAGTTTTTGAGTTACATTTTTAAAAGGTTGCCATTTTTTTTTTGGTGAGTGAAATGGTTCATCAGTATCCAGATTTCCACTGAACCAGGCTGTTCCACAGTAGCTGGATGTTTGCTTCAGATCAGTAATCTCCCAAATTAACCTAATATTTTTCCCGTATATATCTTGCAACAGGCGCTTTATTTTACCTAAAATAATAAATAACTAAAAATGTTTTATTGAAATTCAAAATTGAATGTGGATTCATTAATATAAGTAGTGTTTTCCTACTGGCTTATTTACTTTTAATGGATGGGTGCAAGTTGGACCAGTAAATGGACTTGTAATATAATGAAAAGACTGAATGACAGATTCACTGGGTTGCTGGAGAACAGAATATGTTTACTACTAGCTTTATCAAATACATATTTTAATGCTCTTATACAGTAGGGATGGGCCGAACTGACCACTGTTCGGTTTGCACCAGAACTTTCGAACACCACAAAAGTTTGGCCCAAATAACAAACCCCATTAAAGTCAATGGGACCCGAATGTCAAAAATCAAAAGTGCCCATTTCGAAGGCTTACATGCAAGTAATTGGGCATACAATGGTTATAGGGGTCCGGGTTCTGCCCTGGGGAACATTTATCAATAAAAATAAAGTTTGTGAAAAACGTAATTTTTAAATGAGCAGTGATTTTTTGATTTTTAAAATGAAAGCATAAAAATGAAAAATTCCTTCCAATATAGTGCCTGGGGGGGTCCCCTTTGTCTACATGTAACATGGAAGATCTGTACCATGTCTAGAATCTGCTGCAGCAATAATTGCAATTATAAAGCCAAAAAAAAATGTAATTTTCCCTGCAAGCTGCCTTTATTTTACTCAGCAACAACTGGGCAGCCAGTGCGAATGTTGAGGCCACAATGTAGTGCACTGGGAACAAGATTAGAGATTTTTTGAATACATTCTGGTATCACTTTGACTTTGGATAGAAGTAACGGATGTGTAAAAATTGGTCTTTAGGTGTCGGTGGTGCCTTCCCTCTGTAACCCCATAGAGGTAATCTTAATCAAAGCAAGAATTGGCCTTGCTGTAAAAAATTGTAATGATATGCACTTGTCAAACAGAACTTTATGGCGTTAAACTGGCAGTAACGCACACAAATCTATATATGGCGTTAAACTGGCAGTAACGCACAAAAACAATATGACGTTAAACTGGCGGTAACGCACACAGAAGTAAATGGCATTAAACTGGCAGTAACACACAAAACTATATGGCGTTAAACTGGCAGTAACGCACACAGAACTATATGGCGTTAAACTGGCAGTAACGCAAAAACTATATGGCTATAAACTGGCGGTAACGCACACAGAATTAAATGGCATTAAACTGGCAGTAACGCACAAAACTATATGGTGTTAAACTGCCAGTAATGCACACAGAACTATATGGCGTTAAACTTGTAGTAAGGCAATCAAATAGATGGTGTTCAAACATCACTATACTGACGCTATCTGAACTGTCCCTACTCTAGCTGTACACTAATGTCAAGATTACTGACACAGTCTCACTACACTACACTGAAATTATCTTAGTTGTCCCTACTCTACACTAATGTATGTATAAATGACACGGTCTCACTACACTACAGTGAAACTATCTGAGCTTTCCCTACTCTAGCTGCACACTATGCAAAGCTGAATGATGGTCCTCCTCACTACACTCACACTATCCCTAGACTGACACTAAACTAATATTCTACACTGACAATTGAAGAAAAATAGCACAGTATAGCATGTTCTATCTCTCTCCACGCCAAAATCACACAAAAAAAGGAATGCCATTGAAATAATACTTTTATACTGTGGGGTAGGAATGAGCCATGACTGGATAAAGTCATGATGACCTTTTTCTGCATTAACAGCTGCAAGTCTTTTTGGGAATGTCTCTAGCAGCTTTGCACATCTAGTAAGTGACATTCTTCTTTGCAATAGCTCAAGCTCTGTCAGATTGTATGGAGAGTGTCTGTGAACAGCAATTTTCAAGCAATTTTCAAGTCTTGCCACAGATTCTCAATTGGATTTAGGTCTGGACTTTGACTGGGCCATTCTAACACATAAATATGCTTTGATTTAAACCATTCCATTGTAGCTCTGGCTGTATGTTTAGGGTCGTTGTCCTGCTGGAAGGTGGACCTCTGCCCCAGTCTCAAGTCTTTTGCAGACTCTGATGCCCTGTACACACGATCGGTTTTACCGATGAAAACAGTCCGATGGATTTTTCTCATCGGACAAACCGATCGCGTGTGGGCCCCATCGGTCTTTTTTCCATCGGTGAGAAAAAATAGAACCTGTTTTCAATTTATCCAATGGGGAAAAAAAACTATAGCAAATTCCGATCGTCTGTGTGGAACTCCATCGGCCAAAAAACCCACGCATGCTCAGAATCAAGTCGACGCATGCTCAGAATCATTGAACTTAATTTTTTTCGGCTTGTCGGAGTGTTTTACGTCACAGCGTTTGGGACGGTTGGATTTTTGACTGATGGTGTGTAGGCAAGACTGATGGAAGTCAGCTTCATCGGATTTCCGATGAAAAAATCCATCGGATTAGAATCCATAGGAAATCTGATCGTGTGTACAGAGCTTAACAGGTTTTCTTATAAGATTGCCCTGTATTTGGCTCCATCCATCTTCCCATCAACTCTGAACAGCTTCCCTGTCCCTGCTGAAGAAAAGCATCGCCACAGCATGATGCTGCCACCACCATGTTTCACGGTAGGGATGGTGTGTTCAGGGTGATGTGCAGTGTTATTTTCCCGCTACACATATCGTTTTGCTTTTAGGCCACAAAGTTACATTTTGGTCTGACCACAGCACCTTCTACCACGTGTTTGCTGTGTCCCCACATGGCTTCTCACAAACTGCAAACAGGACTTCTTATGGCTTTTTCAACAATGGCTTTCTTCTTGCCATTCTTCCATAAAGGCCAGATTTGTGGAGTACACAACGAATAGTTGTCCTGTGAACAGATTCTCCCACCTGAGCTGTGGATCTCTGCAGCTCCTCCAGAGTTACCATGGGAGTCTTGGAGGCTTCTCTGATTAATGCTCTCTTTGCCTAGCTTGTCACTTTAGGTGGATGGCCATGTCTTGATAGGTTTGCAGTTGTGCAACACACACTGGTGGACTCTATTTACTAATTAGGTGACTTCTGAAGGCAATTGGTTTCACTAGATTTTAGTTAGGGTATCGGAGTAAAGGGGGCTGAATACAAATGCATGCCACACTTTTCACATATTTATTTGTAAAAAAAAAATTTAATCCATTTATAATTTTCCTTCCACTTCACAATTATGTGCCACTTTGTGTTGGTTTATCACATAAAATCCCAATAAAATACATTTACATTTTTGGTTGTAACATGACAAAATGTGGAAAATTTCAAGGGATATGAATACTTTTTCAAGGCACTGTATTTTTCTTCATGCTGTACAGGCATGCAGTAGGGAAATATCCAGTTTTAATCAAACTTTATCAAATCACAATTTTTGTATTTTACCAAGTAAAAAAAAAAAAGATACGGTATATTTTTTAGATAAAGAAACAATTTGAAAATCATTAATATTTACAAAATTGTATTTGTTGATTGTTTTGAAATTTATCTCCTTTATGTGCCTAAAGTAATAAGGATGTATTATCTGTTTGTCCTTTTTCACAGCATTTTTTTTTTCGTTTTCTGAAATTTTTATTAATATCTTCACTTTATGCACAGACATTTTTAACCACTTCCCTACCGCCCATAGTCATATGACGTCCACAGATGGGATCTCCCATCCTGGGTGGACGTCATATGACGTCCTCAGCTTTGTGGGGGGATATCTGAATGATGCCTGCAGCTAGATGCATCATTCAGATATCCTTTTCTTGTGCCGGCGAGTCTGCGCACCATAAGAATGATCATAGCGGCGGTTCCACTGCTTGAACATTCTTATAGGCGGCGGGAGGGGACATGTGGGGTCTTATTGACCCCGCATCTCTCAATAAAGAGGACCTGTCACACACATTCCTATTACAAGGGATGTTTACATTCCTTGTAATAGGAATAAAAGTGATCAAAAAAAATAAAAAGTTAAATAAGTTTAAAAAAAATAAAAATAAGTAAAATAAAAAAAATAAAAATAAAAATAAAAAATGAAAACGCCACTGTCCCCGGTAGCTTGCAATCAGAAGCAAACGCACACGTAAGTCCCGCCCACATATGTAAACGCAGTTAAAACCACATATGTGAGGTATCACCGCGTGCGTTACAGCGCGTGCAACAATTCTAGCACTAGACCTCCTCTGTAACTCTAACCTGGTAACCTGTAAAAAAAATTAAAGCACCGCTTATGGAGATTTTTAAGTTTGGCGCCATTCCATGAGTGTGCGCAATTTTAAAGCCTGACATGTTAGGTATCTATTTACTCGGCGTAACATCATCTTTCATATTTTCCCCAAAAATTGGGCTAACTTTACTGTTTTGTTATTTTTTAATTCATTAAACCATTTTTTTCCAAAAAAAAGGCGTTTGAAAAATAATTGCGCAAATACCGTGCAAGAAAAAAAAGTTGCAATGACCGTCATTTTATTCCCTAGGGTGTCTGCTAAAACAACATATATAATGTTTGGGGGTTCTGAGTAATTTTCTAGCAAAAGAATGATGATTTGTACATGTAGGAGAGAAGTGCCAGAATAGGCCCGGTATTGAAGTGGTAAAAAAAGCCCGGTGTTGAAGTGGTTAATTAAACGACATGCCTCTGAGTGGTTTACTGTAGAAAGGCTCACAAGAACACAATATGTTTTTTTTGCATCTTTTTAAAGGTGTAGGTTCTGGGTCTGCAATCCTGATCTTGGGTTGCTGGTCCAATACAACTGTGCAGAAAGGGAGTAAAGAACCATTGGCTCCTTTTCAGCTGCTGATATGCTAAAAATGTGGTAACTTCCAACAAGCAGTTGATGTGCCCAGTAGCATGAAGTGAAAATTACCGGGTGTGATGGAGAAGGTTGCAGAGGGGAGGATAAGTGATTTAGAGGTGGGCTTCAACCGGTTCCCGACCGCCTCACTTTTTACCGGGGCAGAATGGCCCCCCTGCACGAAATCCCATACTGGTACGGGGTTCCCTTTAAGGCCACCAGAGGGCGCACGCTCCCACTGCACAGCGGGGGACCCGATGTGTGTGCCCATCGGTCAAGATCACCGATGGTCATGCGCGATTGCGTGCACGAGAGCCAGCACACAAATTCCTGTGCTGTCAGGGCAGAGGAGACGTGTTGTTTGTTCCTACTAAGTAGGAACAACGATATGTCTCCTCACCTAGTCAGTCATATCTCCATACAGTTAGAACACACTGAGGGAACACACATTTAACCCCTTGATCGCCCCCTAGTGTTAACCCCTTCCCTGCCAGTGGCATTTATACAGTAATCAGTGCATATTTATAGCACTGATCGCTGTATAAATGTCAATGGTCCCAAAATGTGTCAAAAGTGTCTGATCTGTCCATCGCAATGTCGCAGTACTGCTAAAAATCGCAGATCACCACCATTACTAGTAATAAAAAATAGAAATTAAAAAAATGCCATAAAAATGCCATAAATCTTTCCCATAGTTTGTAGGCTCTATAACATTTGCGCAAACCAATCAATATACGTGTATTGTGAATTATTTTTTACCAAAAATATGTAGAAGAATATATATTGGCCTAAACTGATGAAGAAATGTTGTTTTTTTTGTGGGGATATTTATTATAGCAAAAAGTAAAAAAAAAAAGATTTTTTGGAAATTTTCGCTCTTTTTTTGTTTATAGTGCAAAAAATTAAAACCGCAGAGGTGATCAAATACCACCAAAATAAAGCCCTATTTGTGGGGAAAAAAGGAAGCAAATTTTGTTTGGGTACAGTGTCGCATGACCATGCAGTTGTCAGTTAAATCGACGCAGTACCAAATTGTGAAAAGTGATCTGGTCAGGAAAGGGGTTAAAATCTTACGGGGAAGAAGTAGTTAAAGAGACTCAGTTCCTTTGCTCTGAATGAGCAAAGAGACAGAGGGGGTTATTTACGAAAGGCAAATCCACTTTGCACGACAAGTCCAAACTACAAGTGCAAAGTGCACTGAAAGTGCAGTCGCTGTAGATCCGAGGGGGACATGCAAAGAAAATAAAAAAACAGCATTTTAGCTTGTATATGATTGGATGATAAAATCAGCAGAGCTTCCAATTAGTTCAGATCTACCCCTCAGATTTACAGCGACTGCACTTCCAAGTGCACTTTCAGTGCAATTTCAAGTGCACTTTGCACTTGTAGTTTGCACTTGTAGTGCAAAGTGGATTTGCCTTTCGTAAATAACCCCCAGAGTCTCTTTAACCACGTTTTTTCAGTTCAGCTCACTGATTCAGTGTACCAAAAACAGGTCTTTACAGACAATAGGTTAAATCTATCATGTCGAAAAAATATTATTGCCTTTGTAGCCTCGTTGTAAAGGAAATCTTAAGGAAGTTACAGTATACAATACATGTGTTGTCTATGCCATGGCATTTCTGTTATGTTTTCTGTGTGTATAAAAGTAATACGATTTGTCCTGGAAAGTAGTATTTGGTTTAGTATTATAAGACTGATAAAAAACTGATAAAAAAAAATGTCTTTTTTTCGCATCACTGAGTAGACTAGAATCAACTCTGATCTCTTGGGATTGATTGCAAGTTTTGTAAGAAATAGCATTGAATCTAACTTGTAGCATGGGGCTTAGAGACCAGCGAAATAGTTGCTGAACTGCAATCATAGGATTGTCAATGTATCAAGTACCCTATAATATACTGTAATGATTATTCTTTCCAAATAGTTTTGTCTACTGGTAAGAAAAACACTTTGAAGTTTTCAAGAGTTTTAGTCACTTATTGTTTCTCTACTCAGCAAAAGATTACAGTAAAAACTATCTGACCCAATGCATTAAAGAGCACACAGCACATACTGTATAAATTAAAGATGAACTCTAGGCAGATATAAAAGAGACAGATTACTGCAGCTCTCTATTTAATGTAGTCATAATTTAAGCTTTTTTAAATGCAAGCAGCATCAGGAGTTCACGGGGCAGCCTTTTGCAGTCGCTGTAGAGTAGAGCTTAGGAATTGCAAAGAGCCAATCTGTTCATGTGCTGACAAGGAGCATGTTGATATAAGGAGAAAAAGGAGTGACAGAGAAATTATAACATCATTGTGCTGCTTCTCTTTCACTGTTCAGTCACAGTCTGAGGGCAGGTCCATCATAGTCTTGGCTCAAAGAAATTGGTTTAAATGATGCTGGCTTTCACCCAGAAATCTAGTGGTGGAAAATAATTGTTATGAAGGACAGCTCTGTGATAAATGTGAGTATTACAGCAATGTAAATTGTTTATCCACAAAAGAAAACAATCCTAGTATGTTCAGAGCTAACTATATATATATATATATATATATATATATATATATATATATATATATATAAAAAATCAATTTCAAACAAGAAAATGTATCTTGTGCCCAGATTCTACAAAAATAGTAATGTTGCTTGCCAAAATTTAGCCAAATTGTTTATCTTTGCAGAACAATGTGCTCTGGCTTCTCAAAAGTTTATGAACCTTTAAAGAGCCACGTGAAGGCAGATATATACTCTATAAAGAGCTATAACAGCAGTGGCATTATTGTCCTTGATTATGCCAACCCTATGAGGATCACACAGCACTTTTTCTTAGCCAGATTGGATTTTCCAGTACTTTTCTCATACATGCTGCGACTTGGAATGGTGGGTGGAGCAAGGCTCCTGTGATATAGATCTTCCCATACCAGTGTCCTGGGAGTTTAGATAAACCTTATTGACACTTGATTTTGCCAGGGCGATTTTGCTCAACAGATGAGTTAAAGCTGACCTCTAGGCAGATATTGATTACAAAGTTGTGTAAGCCCATGTTCACACTGGGCTGCGGGAGTGAAGCCATGCGAGTTCAGCTGAACTCGCACGATTTCACTCCTGCCTGTCAGTCCCGATTTCGGCCGCGATTACAGGGACATCTGTGCAGGTTTCTGCAAAGATGTCAATGTAAATCGCATGTCAATGTAAATCGCATGTCAAATCTGCGTTATTTGCGCCGCAGATTAGGACGGTGCCATTGCCCGCAATTTGCGGCAAATAACGCAGATTTGACATGCGATTTGACATGTCAAATTGCATGTCAAATCGCACCAGTGTGAACCAGGGCTTAATCTGTTTTTTTATAAGTATGTGCATTTCAACTGGTATCAAACTCCTGCAGTTCCTATATGGAAGGGTTGGTGTCTGAAAAAAAAACAAGCAGCACAAGGAGCCAATTTATTTTTTTTGCTGACATGAAGCACCCTGACTGAAAGAGAAAGCAGAAAAACACATCACTATGCTGCTTCTCTTTTCACTGTTCAGTAATAGGCTGGGGTAGGTCCAGGGCAACTATGGTTCAGAGGAATGGGTTGACTGATGCTACGCATCAGACTGAATAAATCTAGTGGCAGAAAAATGTACATGATTGAAGCTGATTATTGCTGAAAAAATACATGTTATATTGGTTTACATTATCTGTTAATGAGCTATTCTTTTTTTTTTTTTTGGCTGAAAATCTGCTTTGATCTGTTTAAATGTTATCAATGTATATAGATATACAGTTACATAGGTGGTACGGTTGAATAAAGACAACAGTCCATCCAGTTCAACCTGTGTAGGTGTGTGTGTATAGAAAAAAATATTCCCATGGCCCCCTATATTGTTTTTGCTAAGATGCACATCCAAGAGTCATTTACAACTAGCCATACTTCCTACCGACACCACCAATGGTGAAAGAGAGTTTCACATCCTTATCACCCTGACAGTGAAAAACCCCATAAGCAGCTTACGGTTAAACCGCCCCTCTTCAAGTCTTATCGCGTGGCCACGAGTCCTCTTACACTACCTGGAGCTGAAAAGTTTCATTCTTATGCTGGGATCACCGTTGAGATATTTGTATATCGCTATTGTATCTGCCCTCCAGTGTCTCTTCTCCAGGGAGAACAAATGTAGTGCTTGTAGTCGTTCCTCATAACTGAGGTCCTCTAGTCCCCATATTAATTTAGTTGCCCTTCTCTTGACTCCCTCCAGCTTTGTCACATCCCTTCTGAGGATTGGTGACCAGAACTGGACAGAATACTCCAAATGTAGCCGAACGAGAGTTTTATAAAGTGGCAAAATAGTCTTTCTATCTCTGGAGTAAATTCCTCTAATGCATGTTAATATTCTGCTGGCTTTGGTAGTGGCTGCTTGACACTACATGCTATTTCTCAGTCTTCTACTAGGACCCAGAGATCCTTCTCCATCCTGGAAGGCCCTAGGGGTTCTTCCCCTAAGGAGTAACTTGTATTTATATTTTTACCCCCTAAGTGCATTACCCTACATTTACCATTGTTAGACTTAATTTGCCATGTAGTAGCCCATTCCAATAATTTATTCTGCATATTTTTGTGTCATCAGCAAACACTGAGATCGAGCTATTTATCCTCTATATCATTTATAAATACATTTAACAGAATTGGTCCCAGGACAGAGCCTTGGGGGTGCCCCACTAACCACTCTAGACCATTCTGAGTACACATTATTTATCACAACCCTTTGGACATGCCCCCACATCTAACATGGTACCTACCCTATGGTCCATGCCTACAGACCTCAGCTTGTGGATTAAGCGTTTGTAAAATTCAGATACACCACATACACCAGTCTACCTTTGTCCAGATGGCAGCTCACTTTCTCATAGAAGGTTGGTTTGGCTGATTTCTGCTAATGATTTTATTTTCATCAGCAAATATTTGTATATGGTCTCTTATCATACCCTCAAATAATTTACAAACTACCAACATTAGACTGACAGGCCAATAGTTCCCTGGAATGGATATCTGCTCTTTTTTGAATATTGGTGCCACGTGGGCTTTTCGCTAATCAGCTGGTACCAATCCTGTCAGTATGCTGTCCGTGAAGATTAGGAATAGCCGTCTATAGCCTGGCTATAACCTGACTGAGTTCTTTAAGAACAATAAGTGCAATTTAGTGCAATATCATAAATGACCACTAGATGTCTCTAGTGAATTAGCATGAATTAATTGCCATAACTAAACGTGCAATCTTGGTGCAATCTCATAAAAAATATATATAACCTCTAAAGTGCATAAGTACATACGAATAAATACATGCAACTGCCCCCGGATATCTCCAGTGAGCATCAAAGTTGAAAGTGCAGTGTCCAAGAAAATCAATCATATGAAAAGTGCAGTGTCCAAAACTTCCATCAAGTAATTTTCGATTTTGAGTGCATAAAGTTGTGTTGATCCAGCAATAATATGACTATGGATGTTCCTCCACCAACACCTGTCACACAGCCTACTCACCAGATCTATATGACTCCCATTACAGGAGTCACATACAGCAGATTATCTCCCAATGGTTGTTGCAGTGATTCAGAAAAGGAAGCTCCAAAAGCAAGCTAGATCAAATCACTAGGTCTCCGGTCATCGATATGGCCTTAGAAGAAAGAAACAGCCCCCCATAGTGAAATACGTATGGCTTATTTAAAAAATAGTGCTTCTATAGTAGCGCTATTTTTTAAAATAATTCGGTAGTTTTTTTTTTCAAAACTAGTGCTACTACAGTAGCGCTATTTTAGAAAAAAAAACCATACGGATTTCACCTTGGGAGGCTGTTTTTTTCTTCTAATACCATATCAATGCAGTGTCTATCCTTGACACATCACTGGAAGCACCTCCATGGTTAACAGAGGACAGAACTAAAATTAGACTTGGGAAACTTAACATTAATAAATCACCGGGACCAGATGGTTTGCACCCAAGGGTACTTAGGGAACTCAGTCAAGTAATTGCCAGACCATTGTTCCTATTTTTTTACTGACAGTCTACTGACTGGAATGGTACCAGCTGATTGGAGAAAAGTCAATGTAGTACCAATATTTAAAAAGGGCCCAAAATACATCCCTGGGAATAAAAGACCAGTTAGCCTAACATCAATAGTATGTAAGCTCTTGGAGGGGACGATAAGGGACAATATACAAGATTTTAGTAATGAGAACGGTATCATTAGCAGTAATCAGCATGGATTCATGAAGAATCATTCTTGCCAAACCAATCCAATAACCTTCTATGAAAAGGTGAGTTGGCATCTAGATAAAGGAAGGCCCATAGACGTGGTGAATCTGGATTTTGCGAAAGCATTTGACACAGTTCCCCATAAACGTTTACTGTACAAAATAAGGTCCGTTGGCATGGACCATAGGGTGAGTACATGGATTGAAAACTGGCTACAAGGGTGAGTTCAGAGGGTGGTGATAAATGGGGAGTACTCGGAATGGTCAGGGGTGGGAAGTGGGGTCCCCCAGGTTTCTATACTGGAACCAATCCTGTTTAATTTGTTCATAAACGACCTGGAGGATGGGGTAAGCAGTGCAATCTCTGTATTTGCGGACGATACTAAGCTAAGCAGGGCAATAACTTCTCCGCAGGATGTGGAAACCTTGCAAAAAGATCTGAACAAATTAATGGGGTGGGGAAACTACATGGCAAATGAGGTTCAATGTAGAAAAATGTAAAATAATGCATTTGGGTGGCAAAAATACGAATGCAATTTATACACTGGGGGGAGAACCTCTGGGGGAATCTAGGATGGAAAAGGACCTGGGGGTCCTAGTAGATGATAGGCTCAGCAATGGCATGCAATGCCAAGCTGCTGATAACAAAGCAAACAGAATATTGGCATGCATTAAAAAGGGGATTAACTCCAGAGATAAAGCAATAATTCTCCCACTCTACAAGACTCTGGTTCGGCCTCACATGGAGTATGCTGTCCAGTTCTGGGCACCAGTCCTCAGGAAGGATGTACTGGGAATGGAGCGAGTACAAAGAAGGGCAACAAAGCTAATAAAGGGTCTGGAGGATATTAGTTATGAGGAAAGGTTGTGAGCACTGAACTTATTCTCTCTGGAGAAGAGACGCTTGAGAGGGAATATGATTTACATTTTTCAAATACCATACTGGTGACCCCACAATAGGGATAAAACTTTTTCGCAGAAGGGAGTTTAACAAGACACGTGGCCACTCATTAAAATTAGAAGAAAATAGGTTTAACCTTAAACTACGTAGAGGGTTCATTACTGTAAGAGCGGAAAGGATGTGGAATTCCCTTTCACAGGCGGTGGTCTCAGCGGGGGGCATTGATGGTTTCAAGAAACTATTAGATAAGCACCTGAATGACCACAACATACAGGGATATACAAGGTAATACTAACATATAATCACACGCATAGGTTGGACTTGAAGGACTTGTGTCTTTTTTCAACCTCACCTACTATGCAACTATGATGACCAGGGACCTAGTGATTTGATCCAGCTTGCTTTTGGAGCTTCCTTTGCTGAATCGCTGCAAAGACCATTGGGAAATAATCTGCTGTATGTGACTCCTGAAATGGGAGTCATATAAATCTGGTGGTTAGGCTGTGTGACAGGTGTCCATAGTCATCTTATTGATGGATCAACACAACTTGATGCACTTGATGGAAGTTTTGTACACTGCACTTTTCATATGATTGATTTTATTGGACACTGCAATTTCAACTTTGATGCTCACTGGAGATATCCGGGGGGCAGTGGCATGTATTTATTTGTATGCATTTATGCACTTTAGGGGTTATATTTATATTTTATGAGATTGTGCCAAGATTGCACGTTTATTTATGGCAATTCATTCATGCTAATCCACTAGGGAGCATGGTTTATCACAATTTTCACATATTAAAGGTATTACCCTTAAAACAAGCAGCCCCTATAACTAAATTAAAACAAATAACCTTTGCACAGGTAAGGGAATCATATATAGTATAATTTCCCCCTTTTAATTGAGTTCTTTAAGAACTCTTGTGTGTAAGCCATCAGGTCCTGGTGATTTATTTATGCTAAGCTTCTCTAATCCTTTTCAGACTCTGGCCTCTGTTAGCCACAAGGGTGGATCCTGTGGCATGTTGCTAACAATACTGTTGTGGTTGTTATACCCCTCCTTTTCTTGTGTGAAGACTGAAGAGAAGAAAGCATTTAGCACAGCTGCCTTTTCCTTGTCATCTGTAACCACCTTCCCTTCCTCGTCCTTTATGGGGCCTATTTGTTCAGTCCTCACCTTTTTACTGTTCATTTATTTTAAAAAACCTATTGGGATTATTTTTACACTCCTCCGCTATGTATCTCTGCTATATACTTTATCAACTGCTATATCTAAGTAAAAGTTGATAAAAAGAGGCCCAGTGATAAATGTAGTACCGTATATACTAGAGTATAAGCCTAGTTTTTCAGCCCGTTTTTTAAGGCTGAAAATTCCCCCCCTCGGCTTATACTCGAGTCAGTGTACCTGAAATTCCTGGTGCACTGACTCAGGCACAGTGAGGCTGCAATGGGCACAGTGAGGTTGGGCACAGTGAGGTTTCAGTGGGTACAGTGAGGTTGCAATGGGCACAGTGAGGTTGCAATGGGTACAGAGAGGTTGCAATGGGCACAGTGAGTTTGGGCACAGTGAGGTTGCAATGGGCACAGTGAGGTTGCAATGGGCACAGTGAGGTTGGGCGCAGTGAGGTTGCAATGGGCACAGTGAGGCGTGAAAATGGGCACAGTGAGGCGTGCAAATGGGCACAGTGAAGCTGCAAATGGGCATTGTTGACCCTCTTTTCCACTTACAGTAGCTGCTGCATTCTCACCCTAGGCTTATACTCAAGTCAATATGTTTTCCCAGTTTTTGTGGTAAAATTAGGTACATCGGCTTATTCTCGGGTCAGCTTATACTCGAGTATATACAGTACTTTCTTTTTTTATATATTCATTAAATCAAACTTGCTGGTAGGTAGTTATTCATAAGGTAACACATGCCAGATAACTGCATTTGAATAAAATATATGGTGCTCATTCTATCCTATGCAGCATGCCTAAAAGTAATCTTTTAAAAAATAAGTTGGTTTGGTCCTTTCTCCTCTCCATTTGAGCTTAGGAACAGCATTCTATGAAACTAAATGAAAGGACCCTCAGAAAAACAATAGAAAATGACAGAAACTGGATACCACAGACTTTCTTTTTTCATTTTGTTCCTGGGGGATTTTCAAAACGAACTCTAGAAAATTAGACGGTATATATTGCATCCATGTTATAAGTTATGGAGCCTTTTTTTCATATGATCATTTTGAACAAGCTCCTTTGAGATTTACTGTATAGTGTGATGTCAAACTACCACAAGAGTACCAGAAAAAATAAACTGTATCCTATGATTGTTTAAATGTTCCTAAATAATTTATACAGCATTCTGCGAGAATTATGTCTTTCATTTTGTACCCTATACATGGATTGAAATGTTTGGAAAACCTTGATACTGGTATATCTCTACAAAGATATAATAATATTCTATCTAATGCTCTACAAAGTTTCCAATAAATCTCAGAGATAAATGCTCATAAAAATGTTCTTAAAAAATGTTCTTATAAGTGAAACTGTTGTTTCTGAAAAAAATATGAAATAGCATAGGAGCTACAGGATTAAAGATACCATGTGTCCCTCAATTGTAAATAGAATTACAGCTTTTCTGTTCCTGAGATGTCAAGAACAGCTCTTGGGAAGATGAGAATCAATATATTTCTATACAACTAATCTTTACCAATATCTTTTCTAATAGCTTACCAACTGTTATATTTCCTAGCCTGTTATTCGTACACACAGGTAGCAGTTATCAGGCATTGTACAGCAGTAATATGAGTCACATAAAGTCTACAACATTTTTACTTTTACAGATGGGTATTTTGTTCAGTAGAGAAAACAAATTCAAGAGGGAGTGAGTGAGAGAGAAAGAGAGAAAGAGAGAGAGAGGGAACTAGCTTCAACTGCTAGCACAGGGGTTTCCAAAACAACTGTGCATCTGCTTCCTGGCTTAAGCATGCAGCATGTTTGCTCTGGCCTTGCACTTCAGGCTCTCTGCTATCTCCTACAGACAGCCTTCTCACAAAAAGCTCATCTCCATCCACCTAGCAGCCCCTTGTTACTATGACTCCTAGGTGGAGCCCTCCTGACTCCTAGACAGTGACCTCTTATGTCTGCTAGGGTGAAGCCTAGAACCATAGTCAGGTCTCTACTAAAAGCCCTAAAGAAACCTGCACATCAGTGTCTCAAGCTAAAGGTGCTGGGCCCAGGGCTGAAGTTGCAGTCCCAGGACTAAAGGTGCCTGGGACTGAGGCGTACGTGGCCCCATGGCCTGGAAGGCCATGCACTCGACTCCCGAACCCGCAGGTTCCCTTGGGTACAGGTTCCCGGATCACTTCCCTGAACAATGGCGTCCGCCCCTTTTGTATCCTCTCCCAACATGCACAGCAGACCGACCCCGCCCACCGCACGGCTGAGAGAGGACACCAAATCGCCACTCCAACACCTGTGGTTCAACCCAGAGCACAAGTGACAGCGCCACCTATACTACTTAGGGGAACTGCAAGCCAGGTGAAGCAGCAGCAAGGCAGAGTGCAGTAATTGAAAGACTTGAGCCGACTATCACTCAAGTCACCCCTAAATTTGGCATAACATAACCTCAATTTAGGACCCCCCGCTACATATTCTTCTACATATTTTTGTTAAAAAAAATAAAAATCACAATGGGCGTATATTGGTTGGTTTGCACACGTTATTGCATCTACAATCTATGGGTTAGATTTAGGGACTTTTTTATTGTTTTTACTGGTAATGGTGGCGATCTGCGATTTTTAGTGGGACTGTGACATTGCGGCGGACAAATCTGACCCCAAATTACACTTTATGGGGACCAGTGACATTATTACATCAGTGCTAAAAAAAATGCACTGATCAATGTAAAAATTACACTGGCAGGGAAGGGGTTAACACTAGGGGCCGATCAAGGGGTTAAGTGTGTTCTCTGGGTGTGTTCTAACTGTAACAGGGTTGGGCTGCCAGGATCATGACCAAGATCACTGTTCCCGATCACTGGGAACAGTAGATCTCTGTCATGTCACTAGGCAGAATGGGGAATCACCTTGTTTACATATGCAGTTCACCGTTCTGACTCCTCACCACGATCATTGGTCGTCGGCAGGCATTGAGTCCACAGGACCCGCGGGAATGCTCCCACATCACGTGCGCCTGCTATCCTCCTTGCACGGACCGATGTACAGGTCCTAAAGACTTTGTAACACCTCCTTACAAGCATTGAAACTAACGTTTATCACAATGGCCAGGCACTTGGCGTTTTTTTAAATGATTTCGGCAAAGGCAGTATCTGTTTTTCTCTTGACAGATTTACTTTAATGTCAGAGGTTTTGATAAAAGGTTTCCACTAAAAAAAATTAAACACTGTTACTGCTGCTATTGTTAATACTGCTAATACAAAACAATCAGGTCCAGAGTCGACATCATTTTAAAAAGAACTAATGATACACTTGTTTAATAATTTCCATTAAAAATGTTTGGTACTTTCAGTACATCGTTGCTTTAGAAGACTTTTTTTAAAATAATAAGTGTACAAAAAAGCATGTTACAATATTTACAATAGTTGAGTATTCAATATTTTCAATATAAACTTGCTGTTAAATTCCAACCATGCAATGAATGCAAATCAGGTGACAAATCACACAGCTTGTTAACAGGGTTGCTTGATCTGCATCTATGAAAACATTGCAGTGAATCCTGTTATGACAATTACAAATAAAATAATCATTTTCTGTAACTTTATTTCTGAGATAATTTCTGCCAGCGGGAAGCTGTCTGATTTATAGAAACTGATAAACTAATGTTCTAAATTTTGACATAAAATGAATGGCAGATAAGCACAGCAAATATTTCTAGGCTTGTTTTAGTGGGTAAGCAAACACATTTCGAACATAATACTTTAGCTTTAATAGGCTGCCAGTTTTTCGTGTGCTGATGAGGATAAGAATTTGTTGATTATCTGTAATTGTATATACAATGTTTAATGTTCTACCAAACTAAAGCATATGTCAATTTAGCCAACATTGCTTTTTTTATCAGTAATATACTGGTATAAAAACATGGTATAGGTCAAAGCCACAACCAAAAAAGTGTCATCAGGCAAGCTGTTAACATTAAAGGCATATCATTTTAGTACAGTCAACTGTAAAAGCAGCAGTAGTAGAAGTTTTAAATGATATAATAGTAAGTCTATTCCATAGGAGTACGCCTCACCACAATATCAGCTCTGTATGCCTGTGTGCAGTCTTTGATATTTAGCAGCATATTATATAGTAGTCATATTACTAGTAGGTAAAGTGTCACAGTATCATACCTTTTCTAAAGAACACTTCTTGAGAACAGACATTCACTTAAATTATTGTACAATCTTTCCTCTGTGTAACAAAAATGTACAATATGTGATACATGGTAATAGTAAGTGGCAATAGTTTGTACATTATATGTCAATATGATGTATGTTGATACATAACTGTCATATCTGGCATACAGGCTTCTCCAGAAGACCCAGCTACTGTGTGTGTTTTTGTGAGTGTGTGTTGGGAGGGGGGGGCACCTGCTTGATTGTTACTAAAGTACTTTATCCCTGGGTTTTGGCTCTCTCAAGTTGTTCACCTGTGTTACCAGAGTTACCATGGGCTTCACAGAGAGGGTAGATGTTTATAGGGATTGCTGATCGTGTTCTGAAATGTTCTACTAAAGCCTCGTACACACGGTCGGACTTCCATCGGACTTTTCCGTGGTTTTTTGTCTGAATGGAGTTGGTTGGGAACACCCATAGCATACACACGCTCTGACTTTTCTGCAAACTTTCTTAAAACTTCTTACAACATCGCGTGTTTTTTCTGCTCTTTTCTGCTCTTTACTGCCACCCTTTGGTCAACTTCTGCTATTGTTGGTTTATTTTAACATTAGTTGTTTTGTCCATCGGACTAAAGTCCAATGGTTATCTGTACACACGGTCGGACTTTGCTCTATCGGACTTTTGTTGGGCAAAAGTTTGTCCGTTTGCAGACCCAACTTTTGTCCGATGAAATCCAAAACCAAACGAAAAAAGTTTGTCCGATGGAGCGTACACACGGTCGGATTGTTGGTCCAACTTGCTTAAAACGAAGTTTGTTGGGCAAAAGTCCGACCGTGTGTACGGGGCTTTATAGAGACTATCCTATGCAGCCATATGTTATCCTGTTTGAGCCACATGAATGTTGCTGCTATGTTTGTGTGGCTTTCATAATCTGTTTTGTATTATTTTGTAGTGTATGCATAGTTTTTGCCATCTTAAGCATTGCATTATTACTATTAACTTTGCCCCCGTTCAGTAAACTGCAAGATATAGTTCTTACCTGTCCGATCATTCAGATGATTACCTATTATATTAAGTAACTAATATACAGTATATACCTTCTACTCTCTATATTTTGTTTGTTCCATTGAGCATGTTATTTTTTATAATACATTCTTGTGACCCTGCTTGTTTTGTATTATTACCGTATGTTTATCCCTAAAAAAAGACCTACAGATTACCAAAATCAAACCACAAGTAATAATTGTACTCTTCATTATAGACTTTTATCCTCTGCAATTTTAGTAAGTGTTCCCGTATTCCAAAACCCAGCTACATGTACATACAGTGTAGGCATTTTGGTTCCTCTTTTCATTGTGAGTAGTGATTTGTTTATTTCACTTTGAAAGATGCTTTTGGACCTTTTGATTGTAAGTGTGATAGTGTTAGATAAAACTATGCTTGATTGCCACGATAAGGTTTTCTAAAGGGGTAGATTGCTACATACAAAAAACACTGGACCACCAAAAGGAAGTAATGTATTGCAGCTTGCCAATTATTAAATGCAGTAGCTGCATTTATTTTATTTTTAAAGGGGTTGTAAAGGTAAAAGGTTGTAAAGGTAAAAGTATTCTATGCATTAAGATAAAAAGCTCTCTATGTGCAGCAGCCCCCCTCAGTCCCTTAACACTTACCCGAGGTCCCTCTTTGTCCAGCGATGTCCATGAGTGTCTCAGCCATCCGAGATTCTCCATCCTGATTGGCTGAGACACAGCAGAAGTGCCATTGACTGCCACTGCTTTCAAAGAAAGTCAGCTAGCCAATCAGAGGAGAGAGGGGTGAGGCGGGTCGGGGCTTTGTGTCTGAATGGACACAGGGAGCTGTGACTCGGCTTGAGTGCCCCCATAGCAAGTTGCTTGCTGTGGGAGCACTGAACAGGAGGGAGGGGCCGGGATCACAGAAGAGAGACCCAAGAAGCAGAGGATCCGGGCTGCTCTGTGCAAATCCAGTAAAACAGAACAGGTAAGTATAATATGTTTGTTATTTTTATAGGGAAAAAAAACAAGACTTTACAATCAATTTAAGTCTTTTTTTCACTTTCAATAAGTTTATTGATGTTTTTTAAGATGCAGAACATGATCCATACAAATGCTTAAATGCAACCAATGTATGAAAAGTTTTCAGAGTGCATCCATAAGTCATAGAAAACAATAATAATGTAATTTCAAGGATCAGTAACTATGGCATGTTACAGGCAAGGTTTGCAGTAATGATACACATATAATGAACTACAAGAGGGCAGTTATGAAGGGGAAGGCTGGGGGGGGGGGCTTTAAAGGCTGTGGGGGAGGGGGTGGGCAACCAGATGTTAACTGCAAACTGGGAGAAACTCTTAGATTGGAAGGGAGAGTCAGGTCCTGTACAATGGATAGTCAGAAAATATAGTAGCCAAGGCCTCCTAGAAGAGGGGACAGAGGGGACTGAGGGGAAAGAAATAGAGGATAATTGAGAGAAGAGGAGAATAGAAGAAGGATGTCAAGGGCGCCCCATCTGGGAATCCATGGCTTTCAATGCCTAAAGCAGTAAAGTCTTTTTTTCTTTATGTTCACCTATTATTTCTCAACTTCTGCAGACCAAGCTGTCCAACAAAAGTGACAGTTATGCCGCGTACACACGTCCGTTTTTAATGTCATTTTTAAAACCGACGTTTTTCTCGTCGTTTTTTTTTCTTGTTTCCTCTCAACCCTGTCTTGCGTACACACGATCATGAAAAAAAACGCTCGAGCAAAGCGCAGTGACGTAAAACACGTACGACGGCACTATAAAGGGGAAGATCCGTTCGAATGGTGCCACCCTTCATGTTAGTAAAGTTTGTTGAGCGACGATTCGCGCTTTTCAGCCTCGTGCTTTTCAGTCCGTTACAGCGTGACGAATGTGCTATCTCCATTATGAACGCTAGTTTTACCAGAACGAGCGCTCCCGTCTCATACTTGATTCTGAGCATGCGCGTTTTTTTCCCCTCGTAAAAGCATACACACTACCGTTTTTCACGACGTTAAAAAAAACGACATGAAAAACGACGTGAAAAAATAGAGCATGTTCGAAATTTTTAATGGCCGTTTTTCACGTCGTTAAAAATGCTCTGGAGCCTACACACGATCGGTTTTAATGCCCATTTTTAAAAATGGCATTTTTAACGTCATGAAAAACGATCATGTGTACGCGGCATGAGAGAATGGAGACAAACCAATTAAAACTGTCAGGGATGCAACACTGGTTTGCTTTTATTCATGTATGTAAAACTTTCATCCCAAAAAAGAAAGAAAAAAACTCTTGCTATAGCTGTCTAAAAAGTGTTATCTGTAACTTGGCTTTAATGTGTTAGTCAATTTCATCAAAATTTTATTGTGCATCTAACACTGCTCTCTACATGATGACAATGCTGCAGTCCATGGATAGTTCTGTTGGTCCCCCATAGAGTGGAGCCATCCTAAGGCAAGACATGTGTCACTGACCAGATCACCAGGTGAAAATAAAGAAAAAAAGACCCAAAAAGAAAACGATTAGGCCTCGTACACACGACCGTTTTTCTCGTCCAAAACAGTCAAGAAAAGTGCCGCGAGAGTTTTTTTGTCTAGAAAAACGTTCGTGTGTATGGTTTTACGACGAGAAAATTGCCGAGAATCTCGACGAGAAAATAGAGAACCTGCTCTCTATTTTCTCGTCAGGATTCCAGATTTCCTCGTCGTGTTTCTCGTCGGCCTGTTTTGTGACGAGAAAATGGTTTGTGTGTATGCTTTTACGACTCTTCCAAAAGCGCGCATGCTCACAAGCAACTATGAGACGGGAGCGCATCTTCTGGTAAAACAAGCCTTCATAATGGAGAGAGCATATTCGTCACGCTCAAAAATATTTCATCGTTTAAATGTTCTGCATTGAAATCTTCGTTAGAATGTTACATTAATCAAAACGAGTGACCTTATTTTACTGCTGATATTCACACAGAGTTATGCCTTATTTTTAACCTTTGTCATGCTGCTCTTTATAAGATTTATGTGTATTATATCGTGCAAGTTTTTCGGAATAATTTAAATGGTTAGATTTTTCAAAATGATGTTAATTATAATTTCTCAATGTTTTGATAGCGATCTCCCATTTAATTTTGGAATCTATATTATTTAAATTTCACACCATGTTTTTGTGCTAATCAGATTTAGTTCTTCTTTTGGGGGGGTGATATCTGTGCCTTTTATTGTCAGTCAAATGTATCTGCTTACTCCAAAGCTTGATTTTGTTTATTTAAAAATACACATAGTCAAGTATGAACTTAAACAAAAAACACATTTATTCATGTTTATAAATTAAATAAAGATAAGGCAGCGCTTGAGAAGCTGCTGCCATTTGTACATCCCAGGGACCCCAGAGCACACAGCAGCCCTGTGTGGACACTAAAATTGGGAGCTTGAGAAGGCCAACATTTCTGAACACAATCTGATGCTGGCCTCCCAGAGGTCAGGAACAGCAGCAGGTGAGATATATGTCCCAAGTGTGTGGTACTACAACAGGCTGCCTTCTGTCCGACCACAATGAAGCAAGGCCATCACTTCCTCTTCTTCCTGGCAACCTTCCCTGCAGCCTTTGCTGAAGCCTTTCCTGCAGCCTTTCCTGAAGCCTTCCCTGCAGCCTTCCTTCTTCGTTTGGCTGGAGGCTGGCCCACTGGAGGGGTACTCCTGTCAGGAGGAGGAGGTGGAGGTGTAGCAGAAGGGGGTGGGGCAGAAGAAGAAGGTGGAGGTGTAGCAGAAGGGGGTGGGGCAGAAGAAGAAGGTGGAGGTGTAGCAGAAGGGGGTGGGGCAGAAGAAGAAGGTGGAGGTGTAGCAGAAGGGGGTGGGGCAGAAGGTGGAGGTGTAGCAGAAGGGGGTGGGGCAGAAGGTGGAGGTGTAGCAGAAGGGGGTGGGGCAGAAGGTGGAGGTGTAGCAGAAGGGGGTGGGGCAGAAGGTGGAGGTGTAGCAGAAGGGGGTGGGGCAGAAGAGGAAGGTGGAGGTGGAGGTTGAGGTTGGGTCAGTTGGGCCACCTCACATATGGCGGTATTGGGTGTAATTTTCTCCATCACCCCCTTGTTGAGCAAGGTGATGAGCAGGGGCTCGCATAGGAGGCGTTGCTCCATGCTCATCACCTTGAACTTAGCCTCCACTAGGCCGGCAATGGCCTCTTCAGGGGATGTGGGCTCCTTGAGGGTGGCATGGGCCTCTTTAATAAGGGCCATTGCTGCCTCACTGGTGGTCCTGTCCCTCCTGCCTCTTTTGTGAAGCCGGATGGGAGGCACCTGGGATCTGGTGCTTCTCCTTTGCCCTGCCACCTCCTGTCTGCCACTGGGCCCTGCCACCTCCTGTCTGCCCCTGGGCCATGCCACCTCCTGGCTGCCACTGGGCCCTGCCACCTCCTGGCTGCCACTGGGCCCTGCCACCTCCTGGCTGCCACTGGACCCTGCCACCTCCTGGCTGCCACTGGGCCCTTCCTCCTCCTGCCTGACAGTTTCCAGACCCTCCTCCTGGCTGATTTCATCCTGTGTATGAAAAAGGAACATAGTTTAATATGTTGGTTTAATCTTAGCATCAAACTTTGTAATCCTGATTGAAGCAATTAGAATGTAAATGCATAAATCCTTGCTTTAAATTTACCACTACATCAGATTGACTATTTAGCACCCAATTAAGTGCAGAATAATGTCTACAGATCTTGATTTCACTTGTGGAATACAAAATAATGTATGTTTCTCATCCTGACATATTTGTCAAACATTAATTTTATCCCAATACATTTTCAGTTAATACTATACCTGGCTCCAGATGGCCAAATCAGGTTCATCCAGGATGGCTGCCTCCTCTTGCTCCAGAGAAGGCTCAGGTTGGCTGCAGGGAAGTCTGGGGGGAAGAGTGGAGAGTGATGGCCTTGTCTCAATGTGGTCATCCAGGAAGGACATCCTGTTGTAGTACCACAAAATCGGGACATAAACATCATCTGCTGCTGCTCCTGACCTCTGAGAAGCCAGCACCTTAGAGCGTTCAGTCCTGTAGGTACCTCTCAAGCTCCCAATTTTAGTGTCCACTTGTTTTGCTGTGGCTGTGGGCACCTTGGTATGCACAAATGGTAGCAGCTTCTCCAGCGCTGCTTTTCTCACCCCTTTTTTTTTATGGATGGGGTTTTTCGTCTCCCACAGAGCCGGCAGCTCCCGTACCCGGTCAATAAATTCCGCCAGGAACTCTTTGTCGCTAATAAAGACATTCATATTGTATCTGCAAGTTAAATAAATTATATTTAAATAATGTGAGGCAAACAGTCCAACCTCCTTAACATCCTAGTCACCATATATATCCTCCAACAATCTCAAGACAGTATAGGCCAACAATTTTTACAAGTCACAAAATCACATACCTTCGTTCGCACGTCCGTCACTTGAACTCCTCTCTCCGCACACCAAACGTACTATAGTCACATGTGTGTTTGCTATATACACACCACGCATGCGTCAAAATTCGAACACGTCGCTCCGCACACGTCGCCCGCCCATGACGTTCTAACTAACATCTTTTCCCCGCCCCTTCTCTTTCGGCGCGCAGACAGATATGGCGGAGTTACAGCAGGTGTCTGATAATTCCGCAACTAGCGAGGAGACAAGCCCGGAGACCGAGGACACGTCACGATCAAGGAGGAGATTCAAGGCATCGAATATGTCTTTGGCGGAGATGGCGGAGATGGTGGACATCTTGGTCAAGGCTGATTATGATGCCAAGCATGGGCCGTATAGCAAACCAAATAGAAGGAAGGCCAAAATCCTCACTAAAGTTGTGAAGAGTCTGAGGGCGAAGTTCGGGGTGAAACGCTCAAATGAGCAGCTCAGAAAGAGGTGGTCAGACCTCAAACTGAGGGAGCCAGACCAGTTGAGGAGCATAAAGAGGATGCTCGCTAAAAGTAAGTAAAATTACGTCGTTTCTGCTATTAATCTTTTTATAAACTGACATGTTTTTTTTTTTTATCATATTGGACTCCCTTCCAAAATGTAATATTTTGAACTAGGTTGGGCACAGTAATCGTTCGTTACGTTACCGACACTTCGTTCGGCCACTTTCCGCGGTTTTGGCTTATTTAAGAGCCACAAAAGTAATTAGACGTCTGCCATTTTTGATCAAGTATTGTGGATAATTTTTAAGTCTAGATGATGTGTTTGTAAAGAGAATGAAATGCAAACTTTTATCAGTGTAAAGGAGAGGACACTCAGCAGCTGCTTCCACATCTGTACTTTGGAGCACTATAGTGTGGGCCACCAGACCCGCCTTTTTTGGGTGTCCCACACAGGTGCATCAGAGAATTTTTGTGGTGCCTCCATGTCAAAAAAATTACATCCAAATGTGAATACTAAACATATTCTTGGTCATAAATAATGCATTCTTCTTTAAATTCCGCACAAACACACACTTGTACCCCACTTCCAAGCAATTTAGCCTGTTTTTATTTTAACAATGAGATTTACAGTGTGATAAATAGACCTTTGGTTTTATTCTCATAGGGGAGAGAAGACTGGGAGGAGGACACTCCAGGGAGCACATGCACCCCACAACTTCCAAGCAACCCCAAACTCCCAAAGACCCACAACCGAAAGATGTGCAGGAAGTTGAGGTGGAGGAAGGAGAAGTGCAGGAAGGAGAGGTGGATGACGTTGTGGATCTGGTCACCACAACAGGTCAGTATCTGACACCACAGCTTAAGGTAAGCGAGGTAGGCCTGCAGAGTTATATTAATTTTTTTTTTGGATTTTAGGGGATGTAAATGTTGTGAAGGATAGTACACGGTTCTCTGCTGACAGTTCCCTCCGCCTCATCCAGCAAGTGATGGAATGTAGCACGGAACTGGACCTAATTAAACAAAGAATCCATGTGATGGAACAAACATTTAAAGACATTCTCGATGTTTTGGGGAGAATTCAATAAGCCATCCAAACACATTTGTTTTTACATGTTTGTTTTTATAATTTTTTCAAATTTTTTGACTATCAAACCAGCCAAAAATTGAATATGCACACAGTGTGACAACATGTGCTATCTGCCATCAGGGGATATCCATGTACGTCTTTTGTGGGTGCAACCCCTTCCTCGTATCAAAAGTCGGTGAACTGAGGAAGGGGATGCACCCCCAAAACACGTCCATTGATCACCCCTGATGGCAGATAGCACATGTTGACAATAGGGATCAGGATTGTAAACTTCCTATATGAAAAAAAAAAATGTGTGCATATTCAATTTTTGGCTGGGCAAGGGGTGGCAGGACCCCATATTAGGACGGGCACATAGAGACATAGTTTGTGTAAGTGAATGTCTCCGATTGCTCAGAGGTATCCAATGTTGTAATTTTTGAAATGCAACTGTTATTTTGTATTTTCATAAGCCAAAAATTGCCGGGTTGGGGCCAGGCCAACCCCAAAGTAAAAAAAAATTAAAAAAAATAAAGAGAATGTGCACAGAGTAAAATATTTGACCACAAACAACGTGTAGCTTCTTTTTATAATACCCTCTAAGCTTATTTGGTTCTTTTGTAAGGTTACATAGTGAAATGGTTGTTATTTACTAAAGTAAAATACACTTGCCACTACAAATGCACAAAGACAAACTAGGAGACAGGAAAGAACAAATAATTAAAGGTTTAAACAAGATTTTTATTGGGATACTTAGACATAGGCTGGCATAGGAATTGCCCCCCTACCCGTGAAATACTCCATGTATTTGTCCCGAACCACACAGGCATTTTGGGGGGGCAAGCCAAGACGGGCAGATTCCAGGCCCGGAAGGGGATTTGCAGGGGAAAGTCCAGCCTCTGGCAAAACTGAGGCCATATATGAATTCGATTTGCGGCAAAGAAAATTGTGTAGCACACAGCAGCATAACACTACATAGTTTATTTTGTAGTCCGCCAAGTGGATGGAAGTCATAAAAAGGCGGAACCGGCTGGCCATTATGCCGAAGGCATTTTCAACGACTCTTCGGCCCCTGGCCAGCCGGTAATTGAACACCCTCTTCTCTGGGGTCAGGGTCCTCTGTGGAAATGGCCTCATAAGATGCCGTCCGAGTCCGAAGGCTTCATCAGCCAAGAAAACAAAGGGGAGTCCTTCAATATTCCCTGCATCCGGTGGCAATGCAAGGTCGTCACTCTGGAGACGGAGGGCAAACTCCGTCTGGATGAAGGATCCCCCATCGGACATCCGGCCATTCTTCCCTACATCAACATAGAGGAATTCATAGCGTGCTGACACCACCGCCATCAGCACAATGCTATGAAACCCCTTGTAGTTGTAGTAGGACCCAGAACGGGGTGGCGGCACGATGCGGACGTGCTTCCCGTCTATGGCACCACCGCAGTTGGGGAAGTCCCACCGCGTGGCAAACTCCGATGCCACAGTCTGCCATTCCTGTGGCGTGGAAGGAAGCTGGGGAGTGAAACAAGATGAAATAATATTAGAAAAACAAAGTCATACATTACAAGGAAATTCTATCCCAAAAAATTAGAGGCCAACATCAATCTAATTATACATTTATTAAGGTGTGTAAAAAAAGGATAATGGAAGGCTCATTTATCATATTCAGCACCCCCTCTGATGGGCCATTACTAAATTATTTTGGGGGGGGAGATGTGTTTGGCCACAGGATAGCATTGCAGTGGCGGTGCGTCCAGAGTGGGCGCTGGAGCACTGCCCCCTCTCTCCTGTGCCCATCACTCAGAACCTATGTATTGTCTATGCCGCACACTATTCAGGTGGATGGCCTCTTGTAAAGCGACCGACATATGAATCATTGCGGCATTTAGGGGGTTAAAATTGCATAGCAGAAACAGGTAGTAAAATAGTCTTGCAAATTACAACCTGAGGGAGGTAATTGGCTTCCTAAAAGAAAAATGGGGGACGCAGGGAGGGGGGCATTCCTTCGGTAAACACTGACAGGCTGCTCTGCCAATCATGTTCACCAAGTCTGTTTAATGGTAACATGATTGGCTGATGCAACATGAAGGGAAGGAGAAGACATCAAGGACAGAAGAAGGATGGCGCTGACCACAAGAAGGTAAGTGCAGGGCTGGGGGGGAAACTGGCTGCATTAGAGGGGACTAAATGGCTGCATTTGAGGGAACAAAATGGCTGCATTGGAGGGGACAACTGGGGGCGTTTAATAGGCAACAGAGCAAAAAAGGAGGAAGTTTATTTCCTAAATTGGGGTTTGAACCCCCCAACATTTGGAGCAACAGGCGCCCCTGCTGGAAAAGTTAGTGAAGGGAAATATTTAGGGAGGAGAAAAAAGGGGCAATCTAAAGCTTCCAACATGCATGGGGACAAAGGGGACATTCTCAGCATATTAGAATCATGGTAATTAGGGAAGGATGAAAGAAATACAATACATTAGCATACATGTAATACCTAAAATGTGATGTTAAGGGAGCAAACTTACCCTAATATAGTCCTCCTGCAGGACATGGATGATGGCAGAACAGGTGTCTGGGATTATGAGGCCCAGAGCCTGGGGGGAGATGCCTGTGGTGAACTTCAAGTCCTGAAGACTTCTCCCTGTCGCCAGATAACGTAACATGGCGATGAGCCTCTGCTCAGCACTGATGGCTTCCCGCATAACGGTGTCCTTCCTGGTAATATAGGGGGACACCAAAGCCAACAGTTCCTGAAAAACGGGGTCAGACATCCTCAGAAAATTCCTGTAGTCCTCAGGATTATTCTCGACGATCTCCCGCAGCAGAGGCATGTGGCAGAATTGGTCCCGCTGGAGCAACCAATTCTTGGTCCATGAACTCCTCCTCACACCATTCATGGACTGGTCTTGGTCCAAAACAAGCAGACCAACACCAAGCGCACGCACAGCACGAACTCGACGACGAGAACGTCCAGGCGACATGGCTAGGAAACGGTCGTCTAATCAGAACGTACAGAACAGAACGCACTTTAGAACAGCAAGGCCTATGAATAACGAACTGAAAATCAGAAACGAACAGGCAAGAACGCACTGTAAAACAGATACGACCTGCCTAGATGCCCTGAAAGTCAAGATACGAACCCACAAGCACAAACTGAACGGCAGAAAACGATCTGAAAAGTACGAAGACTGAAAAGCGCGAATCGTCTCTTCCCAAACTTTTACTTCACACGCGGTAACACGAGATCAGCAAAAGCAGCCCAAGGGGTGGCGCCAAGAAAAAAGATCTTCCCCTTTATAGTGCCGTCGTACGTGCTGGACGTGAGCGTGGAGAACAACGAGGAAATTGGGAAATGACAGTGTGTACGCATAGAAAGCTTGACGAGAAAATCGACAAGCTTAACAAGAATCTCGTCGAAAAAAACGACGTGTTTTTTACGACGAGATACTCGGTCGTGTGTACGAGGCCTTACAGCCATTACATGTAAGGTTTGGTAAACTGCAATATGTTGCATTTTTTGTGGGTTTGGATTTAGATATTTTAACTACTGGAGAAAAATCATCCTGCCAAGCACAATAGCAGATGTTAATATTTTGCATGCATTTATGTAGCCATAATATTGTTTTCCATGTATAGCTTACATGTTTTACTCATTGATCCTGCATCTTAGTAGATACATAAAACATCTATCTTTATTTTCACATATGGTCCTGTTTAAATTCTTTTCATCAAATGGGGATGTGCTGTGTTTTTATGTGTATCATTTTGTTTTACAAGTATCTATTATCCAGCTGAAAGATGCAATCAGACATTGCATTTTCTATTGGTATACTTTGAAAACAGATGGTTTATAAATTGTATGAATGTTAAAGGCATAAGACAAAGAACCCCTTTGCAGATATTTTTGTTAACAAAAAGCAACATCACTAAAAATAAAGTGTATCTATGGAGAAAATGTAAAATCATATATTTATTTCCACATTGTATTTCAATTATCCCTAGCCTACTTCTATTAATTTGAATGATCTTGAAGTTTGTGAACTTAGTTTGTGCAGATCATCACACATTTACTTACTTGAATTCTGTGCCATGTATTTACTATGCCCTGTGAGCAGCAGCTGCTTGAACAACTGGAGGCACAAAGTGGAGTCATTTTAGGAGGCATAGTCAGTACAGGAATATACGTTTTCAGGTAGTATTGTACTATGGGATATGTAGTCCTTATAAATTAAGTAAACCGCAGTGGAGAAGCAGAAAACCATGTAGGGAATCAAGGAAGTTGTGGAAAACGATAGCCAGCAGACAGGCAGCGCTCACAACAGGAACAGAGATTTTTCAAGTAAGCTTATATTGGATTGTCAATAATAACTATTGTTATTATTGTCTTAGTTAGCAAGAATGTATTTTTCCATCTTAATATAACATTATGAAAACATTTAATGTAAACAAAATTTTTACTTAAAAAAGTAATTAAAAAGTCCTTAAATATAACTTTGTTCAGTCTGTGCCAACCAAAAGTGTTATATACATGTAGCGGGTATGTACTTTTGTGAGTGTTTAATTCGGGTGAAGACATCAGTGATGTCTTGTTCCCTGCGGCTCAGCAGGTGGCGCTGTCACTTTGGGCCGGGGTTGAACCATCACTGCAGTGCCGTACCCTTTGTGACCTCTCACAGCGGTTGTACGGCGGGGCGGGGAACCCGCCGTGCTTGCTGGGAGAGGGTATAAAGGGGGCAGACATCTTCGCCACGAGGTCCGAGCCCCAGGCACCTTCAGCCTGGGGGCTGCTGTCCGCGGTCGGTGTCCAGGTGGCCTAGGCCTGGACACGAGAAGTTCGGGAGTCACCCCAGACACCCTCAGTCTGGGGTGAGGTACATCGCTTCAGGCCTGGGGCCCAGCTTCTTCCACTGGGTCCCGCCTGGGAGGAGTCATCCTAAGGTGCCCACAGTATCGGGTACCTGAATCCAGGCGTAACGGACCGTGCAGGTGACCTTCCCGTAGATCTGGTGCAGCATATTGCCAGTGCCGGGACAGGGCCTCCGGAGACCGTCGGGATGGATGTCCTTTCCTAACAGGGGCTGTATTCACACAGAAGGTGGTCCATGTTCTAAGGTGGGTGGCAGAGACCGTGCGCCAAGCCTATTCACACGCAAAAGGAATAGGAGAGTTCATTTGTGCCTGGGCCTACTCGTATCCCTGTCTGTCTGTTACAAGAGTTCAACTGATTATGTTCATCCTGGCATAATGGAGAAATAAAGGAGTGTTGGACTTTGAATGGTGTGGGGCTCTTTTACTAATAGACACATCTCCACGAAGGAAGCAGAGGTTCCGTATGTAACGAGCAGACCCGAAGGTAAAATAAAGTGACTTTGCTCAACCCTCATACCCATGCGAGGTGAGAGCTTGGCGTAGTGTTCCTGCACTCTCTCTCCCAGGTAACCCTAGACAACAGCCACATAACCGATAAAAGAGAGAGAGAGAGTAAGGCCGCTACATACACTATAATACCAAAAGTATTGGTACGCCTACCTTTACACGAACATGAACCTTAACCTGAAGAAGAGCATGATCCCCTCCCTTCGGAGACTGGGTTGCAGGGCAGTATTCCAACATGACCCCAAACACACCTCCAAGGCACCTCTTACTTTGCTTTTTTTTACATGTTTTGTAGTGTGCTTCCGCTTCCTTCAAGAGGCCTACTTTGAGTTGTGGACTGTCCACTATTTTGCTGGATATCATCATCCATCGTACCCAGTTCTTGAACTATCCCTTCCCTGCCTCACGCCAGTTTATCTCTACACAGACTTATGGTTTCTGGCATCCTTGATTGCAGTCTGCGCCATTACCATTCCCTCGTTCAAAGTAATGCATGAACTACTTTGAAGTTGCTCCAACTTTAAGTCGCACATATATGAATGGGTATCATTGGAAAACATGGGGAACGACTTGTCATGCAACTTTGATGTCCAAAGTTGCATAACAAGTTGCACAAGTGTGAATGGGGCATTAGACATTAGATTGTGTTTATGTACAGCAAATTTATTTACTAAAAATATAGATTTGATAAACAGTAGCACAAATATGATGTGATATATAAATTATAACTACCGTATTTATCGGCGTATAACACGCACCGGCGTATAACACGCACCCCAAGTTTAGGAGGAAATTTTAGGGAAAAAAACTTTTAGCAGGGAAGTTTAAGGAAAAATAACTTACATTTAAATGCAGCCTTGTCAGTGTCCATTGCAGCCTTGTCACAGTGCAGCCTTGTCAGTGTCCATTGCAGCCTTGTCACAGTGCAGCCTTGTCAGTGTCCATTGCAGCCTTGTCACAGTGCAGCCTTGTCAGTGTCCATTGCAGCCTTGTCACAGTGCAGCCTTGTCAGTGTCCATTGCAGCCTTGTCACAGTGCAGCCTGGTCACAGTGCAGCCTTGTCAGTGTCCATTGCAGCCTTGCCCCAGAGTCGCCGTGCAGCCTTGCCCCAGAGTCGCCGTGCAGCCTTGCCCCAGAGTCGCCGTGCAGCCTTGCCCCAGAGTCGCCGTGCAGCATTTCAAAATTGGCGCCGAGACTGTGCGGACGCCGCCGGGGACGCAGGGACGCAGGGACTGGGCGGAGCCGCCGCCGAGATACACATAGCCGAGTGTACTCGGCTATACTCGGCTTTTCTCGGCTCCGCTCACAGTCACGCCGAGTCCCGCCCTATGATGGACATAACACAGGTCCAATGGCGGGACTGGGCGTGACTGTGAGCGGAGCCGAGAAAAGCCGAGTATAGCCGAGTACATTCGGCTATGTGTATCTCGCTCCGCTCCGCTCCGCTCCCAGTCAGCGGAGACAGCTCAGGGATGTGGATATCGGCGTATAACACGCACCCACGATTTTCCCCTGATTTTCAGGGGAAAAAATTGCGTGTTATACGCCGATAAATACAGTACATCATTTTATTTCACAGGGTCTCTGCTTTCAGAAAATATACAATATTTTGGGAGCTTTAAGTACGCTTGGTGCCTAAAATGTGCATTTTAACATGTATGCAAAAAAAACAACATCTTACAAGACTTAAAGAACTATGCTAAACAAGCTTTTTTTTTATATGCATTAACGCTGTGCATGTTTTTTGTTTTTTTTTAAAGCTCTAAAATGTGACATACACTGTAGGGGTTTATTTACTAAAGTCAACTCCACTTTGCAAAGTGGACTTGCAGTGCACTTGTAGTGCAAAGTTGATATGCCTTTAGTAAATAACCCCCACAGAGTCACAGACAACACAATTTATATATTATGCAAAAACTATACTAGCTTGTAAAAAAAAATACAAACATTGGGCATATGCAAGTGCAATACCTCACAACAGGCATATGCAACAGGTCAGAAATGATGTCCTTGTGGCCCAACATGCACCAAAAGTTCTGCTTATATCAATCTGTCAGCAAGTGGATAATTTGGCAGGTTTATATATTCTCTGTTACCAGTTTGAAGCGTACTGATCCCAGATGAACAAGGCATGTCAGATAGGCTCATGGTTGATTGAGCAGGATGTGGCAGTTTAGCATTAGTCCTTTCCTATGCTGTAGCTGAAGGCAAAGTGATTTTGTGTAGTGATTCCTTTTATACACTCTCCGACATCTGCAGTGAACAACTAGCAAAGTATCTGGAAGGCTACTGGGAACAAATAATAACACAGTGTATATTATGATATGTTTTTCCCTTTATGCTTATTGCACATAAGAGTGTGATCATAAATGGATGGAGAAGTGGTAAAATTTAGTAACAAAAAAGTATGCATTAAATATATTTTTTTGGGTTAAATTGGCCAATAATAAAAACAAAACTTTTTTTTTTCTTAAACCAGTACTTTACTTATATATCCTGATTTTAAATATACTTACAGAAAATATACTTTACTAACTTTTCCCAATCAGTCATTTATGGTAGCTGGTTGAAAATAGAAAAGTTAGAATAATTGTTTTCTTTCCTGAAGGTTACCATCCTGTTTTAGGTTAACTTGAATTATAGTTGTTTGCCATCTCTTTAAGTGAGCAATTTTTACAAAAATTATAGGCGTAATGTTTTGTTCAAGACTGTTCAATGACTATGTTTTTTACATTTATTTTTCTGAGCTTAGGACAAATGATTCTTGCCACTTTAGGTTATGATTATGAGCTTCCAGAAACACTTGCTGCACAGCGAAAAGAAAATCAACATTTAGGTTTTAAGTCAGAAGTGAATTAGGATACAGTCTCATGGGTTTGTACATCTTCATGGGTATCCCTCATGTATTTTTTTTCAGTTCCATATGATTTAATTTAAGTATGGGCTACATCCTACACTTTGGATGACTCTATATTATTTAAAAAGTGATTTCAAGCATATATCAATGCATTATTATCCCTTAAGATGATCATATACACAAAGATAATATTACACAAAATTGCTGATTGTGTGACCAAAGCTTAAAGCTCATCACTCCTGCAATTTTTTTTTAATTATGAATAGACTTTGGACGTTCAAAATACTTCTGTCAAGTTTGTACTGCTATCTTTAACCCAGCTGGTAAGATTTCACCTCAATTTCTGCCCCTATGACAGCTGTTAAAAAAAACGAGGGGAGGGGTTGTCACTGCAACTATAGGACACATACAATTACAGTAATCTGACAAAGGTCCTTCCATTTGCCCATTTTACTGAAAGAAAATTGTTTTGCTGAAGTTTGTACCCCAACTGGAGAGAATTCCCATCACATATTTCCCCTACAAGAATTAAGGGAAAATCTTTTCAATGGCAACACAGACTACCCCTGTCCTGCTTTGTCCAAAGCTAAAATAAAAGTTTTAACTTGATTTGTATTGTAATGTACTATATGGTGCCTAGATTCGCATTTAGGAGATTGGTGTCTACAAAATTAGTTTCCGGGTAGGTTGGAAGGGGCTTTTTTCTCAGAGATTAAGTGCAGGTACTCCCTCCTTCTAAGTTACTCCATGTCTCTGCCCCTACCCAGTCCTTGTCTCTTCCTCTATCTACCTATTGTAGACAGCAACAATAGTCTATTCCCTCAACAGTAGAACTCACCCAGCAACAGTAGATACCGCACCAGCAACAATAGACCCCTCAGCAACAATAGATCCCCACCAACAACAAAACAACAATAAACCTCCCCAGCAACAATAGACCCCCCACCCAGTGACCATAGATCCCCAAGCAGCCAGACACAATAGACCCTCCAGCACACCCACCACCCCTTGCCATTACATACATTCAGTGCTGAAGGTGCGTTCCACCATGTTCCCGCTGAAAAAAACCCTAAGGTTGGGAAATTTTATTTTGATTAAATTGTATTAACAAAATAAAGGTCTAAGGATGACATGTAACCTTAGGGGGGGGAGGGTGGGAGGGAGAGGAAGGGAAGTGTGTGGGGGGGAGGGAGAATGGGTTTATTGTTTCACTATATGTGGAAAAGGATATTTACAATGCTGTACGTGGAAAGAATGCATATATGTATAAGTATGTTTCTATAAAAGAAAAAAAGAATACAAAAAAAACAACAAAAAAAAACCTTATGTTACAGAGAGTAAAGGAAATCCACCAACAGAGATTCGCCTGGGGATTCGCCGTGACGCCGCTTCCAGTTTACTTAGCTGCCAATAGCACAGATTTTAAAAATATTACAGTATTCCAAAATGCAAATTTTGGCATTTTGAATACTTTGAAGTGCAACAGAGGGATTTGGGGTCTTTTAGACCCCCGACCCCTCCATAAAGAGTACCTGTCACTGCCTATTACTGTCAGAAGGGATGTTTCCTTGTGACAGCAATAAAAGTGATCAGATTATTTTTTAAGGGACAGGGTTCAATAAAAAACAAATTATAAAATAAATGAGAAAAAAATATAAAATGTAAAGTGCCCCCGTCCCTGTGAGCATGCGCACCAAAGACAATGCATACGTAAGTCGCGCCTGCAAATGTAAATGGTGTTCAAATCACACATGTGAGGTGATCACACATGTCAGCACGAGAGTTATGCCGTGTACACATGATCGGTTTTACCGATGAAAACAGTCCGATGGACTTTTCTCATCGGACAAACCGATCGTGTATGGGCCCCATCGGTCTTTTTTCCATCAGTGAGAAAAAAATAGAACATGTTTTAAATGTATCCGATGGGAAAAAAATGATAGCAAATTCCGATCGTCTGTGTGGAACTCCATCGGAGAAAAAACCCACGCATGCTCAGAATCAAGTCGACGCATGCTCAGATGCATTGTACTTAATTTTTCTCAGCTCGTATGAGTGTTTTACATCACAGCATTTGGGACGGTCGGATTTTTGACTGATGGTGTGTAGGCAAGACTGATGGAAGTCGGCTTCATCGGATTTCCGATGGAAAAATCCATCAGATTAGAATCCATAGGACATCCGATCGTGTGTACAGGGCTTTAGTGCGAGAGAAATAATTCAAGAAAAAGACCTCCTCTGTAACTCTAAACAGGTAACGGTTAAAAAAAAAAAAACGTTGCCTATGGAGATTTTTGAGTCTCGTAGTTTGTCACCATTCCACGAGTACATGCAGTTTTAAAGTGTAACATGTTGGGTATCTATTTACTCGGTGTAAAATTATCTTTCACAATATGCAAAAAGATCGGGCTAACTTTACCGTTTTCTTATTTTTTTAATTAAAGTGTATTTTTTCCCCCAAAAAATGCATTTAAAAAACTGTTGCGGAAATACCGTGTGACATAAAATATTACAACGACCACCGTGTTATTCTCTAGGATCTTTGCTAAAAAAAATATATATAATGTTTGGGGTTCGAAGTAATTTTCTAGGAAAAAATATACGGATTTTAACTTGTAAGCCACTTTAACTGAAATTAAATGTATGTCCTTTTTTTCCCACAAATAGAGCTTTCTTTTGGTGGTATTTGATCACCTCTGCGTTTTAAATTTTTTGCGCTATAAACAAAAAAAACTAACAGTTTTGGGAAAAAAAAGATATTCTAACTATAATAACAAAAAGCGTATATTGATTGGTTTGCTCAAAAGTTATAGCGTCTATAAACTATGGGATAGATTTATGGACTTTTTTTTTTATTGTTTTTGCTAGTAATGGCGGCGATCAGCCATTTTTAGCGGGACTGCGATATTGCGGCGGATAACTCTGACACTAATTGACACTTTTTGGGGACCAGTGACACCAATACAGTGATTAGTGCTAAAAAAAACACTGTCACTGTATAAATGACACTGGCAGAGAAGGGGTTAACATCAGGGGCGATCAAAGCGTGCTCCTAGGGAATGCTTTCTTTTTTTTTAATACGTTTTTATTGGGAAATAAAAGACAATTGTACCAGAAAAACAGCAATCGGTTACAAGCAATGTTTCGCATAGACAAAGATTTAGCGAGTTGTAAAGATCAAAGAGAACATGGACAAAAGATAAAATTCGCACTCGAAGATTGACATTGAGGGGTAGTAGAAAGTGGCATAGACATTAATCTCACCTAGTGAGAATGTATAAAGTCATCCTAGACAAAACATCAAGATAGTTACCAATACCGATATATGTCCTGGAGATATATACTTAATGGATCTTTCTACACGTCCCTATCATTAAAGTAGAAAATAGGGGAGGGAACACAACAGAAAAATAATAAGTGGAATGGGGGAGGGGAGAGAGTCCAGAAATAGTGGCTGGTTATTTGTTCCGAAAACCTGGGGGATTTCAAGAGCGAAAAGTCATGATAGGACCCAGAGGGAAGCATAGAGTGAGTTGTGCCAAGGAAGTTCTTATGGTCCTTTTGGGATCGGGTCATCATAGGAGAAGGAGAGTTGGTCCAGAGCCGCCTGGTCAGTTGATGAGAGAGTTGAAGTGATGAAGGATCGCCATCTACCGAGAAAGCGATCTCTAGACCTGGGTTCTTTGAAGTCCGTTAGAAAACGTTCTTTATAGAAAAGAGTAAGGCATTCCTTCTCGAGTTGGTTGAGCGGAGGGCTTTGAGGAGAGATCCAGTGCCTAAGAATGAGTCTCCTAGCGATGAGAAGGCAAAGCAAATTCCAATCCTTAGAGGAAGAATGATTGGTGGATCCAGCGGAGGTTGATGCAGCAGGGAACAGAGACCAGGGCAGCAGTAGAGGGTCCCAATAACCGAATATTAGGAGTAAAGGGTCTTTAGGCAGTTTCAATAAAGTGATTTTGAAAACGTAAGATATGACTTGATCCCAAAATGAGGAGATGTAGGAGCAGGACCAAAACCGGTGAGAGAGGGGAGGTTTAGGTATCTTGCATAAAGGACATGAGGCACCATCCTTATTGGATTTGGGGGAAAGGAATGGGATGTAGGCCCGGTGGGCGATCTTGAGTTGGGTTTCTCTCCAAATTTCGTTGGGTGTCAGTTGAAGAGTTTTTTGCAGCCCAGCCAGGATCTTGTTCGTTATGTAGGGATCTGGGAAGTCCGCAGCCCAGTTAGCCACAGATGAGGAAGACAAGGACGGGGATGAGTCTCGCAAGAGAGGTTTGTAGATATCCGAAATCTTGTAATGACCATTTTGTAATAAGAGTTCAGAAAAGCTGGTTTGAAATCTCTGGTGTGCGTTTTTGCAGGCGGTAGATAGGAAACTGATGCATTGGTGAAAGTGAAAAACATGAGAAGGAGGCAGAGAATACGTTGAGGATATAGTGGAGAAAGGGAGAGGTTTTCCAGTGGCGCCATCACACAAGGAAGAAAAACTTGTCAGTCCTCGATCCTGCCAGACCGAGAACACTTTACATTGAAGACCTGGGAGGAAGCCAGGATTCCCCTGGATCGGTAAATGGGGAGATATGAAGGGAGATAATTTGGAGGTCTTCCTGATTTCTCTCCAAGCTAGAGCTGTATCCCGTAAAAGGAGATTGTGTTGATATGGGGCAGGAACCGTTTTCCATCTGCAGTGTAGGAGAGCTACCAATGAGTAGGGGCGAGCCATTTCGGATTCTAGGACGTAGTTAGAGTGTTGGGAAGAGTGGGCTATCCAGTCTAGATTGGTCCTAAACAGACATGCTAAATTATACAATCTGATATGAGGTAGACTGATACCCCTGTCACGTCTGGGAAGGTGTAGTTTTTTAAAGGCTATCCGAGGTCTTTTTCCGTGCCAGATGAAACTCGAAATTTTGGAATTGAGAGATTTGACATCTTTGTGTTTTAAGAGCAAAGGTATGGTTTGCAAAGGATAAAGCAGTCTGGCGAAGCTAATCATTTTGACAAGGTGGCACCTTCCCAGGAGTGAGAGGGGGAGATCCATCCAGTTAGACAGTTCCTGAAAAAGTTTGGTGAAAAGAGGGGGATAGTTGAGGTGATAAATAGAGGAGGGTAGTCTCCCAATCTTTATTCCTTTTTTTTTTTTTTTTCTTTTCAAAAAAAGGTTTATTGTGATTAGATGCAGTACAATTATAAAATAAGGTAACAAAGGACCCCAAATGAGGTCGGTACAAAGTATGATCATCAGAAACAAACAAAAGAAGGTCACTTGGAATTATGTTCCATCACAATATCATAGACCACAGTACCTATTATAGAGGGTAGTGCAGACTCAGTATACAAAAAAAGAAGAAAAAAGTAGGCGCCAACAAATTTAAGGCAGGCCCTGAGGGACAATGGCCCTACGTCTACTCCCGACCAGTCCACGCACCCCGATTGGGATCCTGCTGTGCACGGAGCGATCGGGAACAGAACACCCAGGGAAGGATATGAACAAAGGGCTTGGCAACCCGCCAACCTGTCCAGATTGCTGATCCCCTGAGGATGCGGACCATCCAGGGGGAGTCTGAGCTCGAACCTCTGCTAATAGTCTGAAGGGGTTAAAGAACCCAACTAATGGAATGGCTTCCAGATGCCTGTAAGGCGGAGCATCTAGCTGTATCCATCAACATAAAACAAGAAAGACTACACAGATGTAAATCCTGAGTAGCCAGTGACAGTCTAAGACAGTCTATGTCTACCCAGTCCGGTTTAGGTCCTTTAGTATATATTGCTGAGAATTGACAGAGTTTGGCTGCTTGGTAGTACCACCACATATTGGGAAGGCCAAGGCCTCCTTTCTTCCTTGCCCTATACAGAACTTTTTTAGATAGACGATGTCCCTTGCCCCCCCATATGAACTGTATGATTTTTGATTGGAGGCTATCCAGTGCTCGCTTCTTGACAGGGATAGGCAGGGACCGGAAGAGATAAAGCAATCTGGGCAAAAGGGTCATCTTGACCGAATTGACTCTACCCAGCCATGACAATTTATAGAGAGACCATTGTGTAAGTTCAGTTGTGAGTTTTTTGAACATGGCAGGGTAATTGTGTTGGAATAGGAGCTCTACTTTTGGGGTGAGGAAAACACCTAAATAGGGAAGAGAAGAGGCGCACCAGGAGAAGGGGAAGTTTGTTTTGAGTCTATCGACTATATCTTGGGGTGTAGTGACGTTCAAGGCCATTGACTTTGCCATGTTGACCTGAAGGCCTGAAACCTTTCCAAAAGTGTTGAGGAGTTGGAGAATATTGGGGGTCGACTTGAGAGGGGAGGTGACGAAAAGGAGGACATCGTCCGCAAAGAGGGCGCATTTGTGTGTATGTTGACCACATTGAACCCCGTGAATGTCCGGGTGTTGTCTAATTGCTAGAGCTAGGGTTTCTATCGCTATTGCGAAGAGAATAGGGGAGAGCGGGCAGCCCTGTCTGGTACCTTTTAAGATTGGGAATTGGTCGGAGAGACGTCCCTGTAGTTTGAGCTGGGCTTTCGGGGAGGAATATAGAGACTCCAGGGTTCTTAGGAATTCCGGGCCAAAGCCCCAATGGCGTAGAATGGTAAAAAGGTATGGCCAGGTGACCGTATCAAAGGCCTTTTGGAGGTCTATGGAAAGAATGTAACCCTTCTGGGGGGACCCGCCATCCCAGGAGGACTGCATGAGGGAAATCAAATCTACCGCTCTCCTGATCTGGTCCGGTCCCTGTCTCCCGGGAATGAAACCCACCTGATCCTTATGAACATAAGAAGCGATGAAGGAGGCCATTCTGTTGGCCAAAATCTTGGTCATGATTTTCAGATCATTATTGATCAACAAAATCGGCCTATAGTTGCCTACATCACTAGGATCTTTTCCCTGTTTGGGGATCACAGAGATATATGCGAGGTTGGCAGCGAGTTCGAGAATGGAGCCTTCTCGTAGGGAGTTAAAGAGACTGGCCAGACGAGGAGAGAGGTCCCCAGAGAAGGTTTTGTAATAAAGGGCGGAGAAACCGTCCGGCCCTGGCGCCGAGTCTGTTTTGAGATTTTTGATGACCTCCTGGACCTCTTCAGTGCTAAAAGGTGATTCCATCATGGATCTATGGGACTCTGAAAGTTTGGGGAGATCAATGTCCGCCAAAAATGATTCTAAGGGAACAGGGTCGGCAGAGGAGGGAGATGTGTATAGTTTGGAGTAGAAAGCTTGGAAGGTTTCTAGTATTTTATGGGGGTTCTGGGTGAGAGAACCCGATAACGATTTAATCTTGGGTAAGGAGAAATTTTTGATCCTTGGGGAGAGTTTGGCCGCCAAGCGTGAGCCGATTTTATCAGCTTGTAAGTAGAACTTATGCATAAAATTAAATATATTGCGCAACCCTGTAAAAGGCAAAACAATGTGCCAAACAAAATATTGATGACCTCAAAAAAAAGTGTTCAACTATGTGAATATACACTTAATAAAGTCCAATTACTGATGCTGCTCCAGCAGCATACACATGAAAAGTTCAAAAGAAAAAATCCATAGAAAAAAATGCCACCAAAGTGTGTAAAAACACCAAAGTGTATAAAAAGGACAGCAGATGTGGATCTTCAAACATGGGTATAGACTTCAGCGGCAAAGAATGTATACACAGGAGGCTTACCAGAACAGATGGGTCCCTATTACGGGGACCAAACGGGCTCAGCAAAGAAAACCGATCAAGGTGTCAGCGATGTGATCCTATGGGTCCTCGCTCAGCTCCAGCACCGGTCAGCAAATGTTGGTACTCCCCACAGTAGTGTAAACTCTCGTCCAGCGTGATGTTGTTTTCAGAAGGAAAGATAATAAAGAGGCTTCATGGTGTAGATTTGATCGGTTTTCTTTGCTGAGCCCGTTTGGTCCCCGTAATAGGGACCCATCTTTTCTGGTAAGCCTCCTGTGTATACATTCTTTGCCGCTGAAGTCTATACCCATGTTTGAAGATCCACATCTGCTGTCCTTTTTATACACTTTGGTGTTTTTACACACTTTGGTGGCATTTTTTTCTATGGATTTTTTCTTTTGAACTTTTCATGTGTATGCTGCTGGAGCAGCATCAGTAATTGGACTTTATTAAGTGTATATTCACATAGTTGAACACTTTTTTTTCAGGTCATCAATATTTTGTTTGGCACATTGTTTTGCCTTTTACAGGGTTGCGCAATATATTTAATTTTATGCATATGTGTTTTTTGGCTGAGTATTCCAGCCAAAGGTTTATTTGCAGCACCAGTCATATTCTTATTTAATTTTTTGTGCTAGTTTTTTGTTAATATTATTTATGCACACACTTTTTCTTTTGCCTTTGTTTTTACAATACAACCTGCACTTAGTGTATTCACACTCAGGATATGTTTTGTTTTTAGCACAGGGAGTTAGCGCGGATAACCCCCACCCCCCCTTTTTACATGTAAGTAGAACTTGCCACTTAACCAGCTCAAGTGTTTGTCTGCGTTAGAAGTTAAGGCAAGATTTAAAGCAATGCGGGCGGATTCTAACTTGGCCAGACTGGCGGGAGTGGGGTTAGACTTATGGGCTTTACTAAGCAGTTTAAAATCCCTTTCCAAGTTTTCTACATCCACCTTCCTTCCTTTTTTCAGGTTGGAAGCCATTTGAATCATCCTCCCCCTCAAGACGGCTTTATGAGCTCCCCAGAGAGAGCTAGGGGACGTGTCCCCGGTGTCATTGAGGAGGAAAAATTCTTGGATGTCCTTTTCCAACATGGTGCAGTGGACCGGGTTGGCAAGGAGGGATTTACTCAAGCGCCACTGAGGGGGGCCTGAAGGTGAAAGGGAGCTAGAGATTCTAAGGGTTACTAAGGAGTGGTCCGACCACGGAACTTCTTGTATTGAGGAGTGAGAGGCAGTGTGAATGTCCGAATTGGGTACGAAGATGTGGTCAATCCTGGCAAATGTTTTGTGTGGGGCAGAGTAATGGGTAAAGTCTTTGGCCGTGGGATTCAATTCCCTCCAAGAATCAATCAGGCCCAAGTCGTGTAGGAGTCGGGCGATTCTGAGGCTTTGTTTGGAGGGTCTCTTAAGGCGGGGCCTGTTCTGGTGGGATTTGTCAAGTGTGTGGTCAAACGTGATATTGGAGTCACCCCCTATTAAGACTCTACCTTCTAGATGAGAGGAGAGGGTTGAGAACATGGATGCGAAAAAATTTGCCTGGCCCCGATTGGGGGCATAGTATGAAACAAAAGAGTATGTCACCCCTTCTATGAGCCCTTTGACCAGCAGGTACCTACCATCTTCATCACGAATTGTGTGGATGTGGGTAAATGGGATACGTTTAGCCAAGAGAATGGCCACCCCTCTCTGTTTGGTGTCGGCATTCGCAAGGTAGAAGGTGGGAAAGCTACGGTGTAGGAAGGAGGGGGTATAGCTAGCGGGGAAGTGGGTCTCCTGAAGAAGGACAACATCAAGGCTTCTGGCGTGGTAGCTCTGAAAGGCTTTCCGGCGTTTAGAAGGGGAATTAAGTCCCTGTGTATTGTGGGAAGCTACTTTCAAAGGCAGCTTGCGAGTGTCAGTCTCAGCCATGGGTGCCCGAGGGGGGGGTGCAAGAATGTAAAAGAGGAGCTTACCTGGAGAGAAGAGCGAATCCGGACCTCCAGCGCAAAGTAGGCTATCAACAAACGCCCTAGAGTAAGGCCTGGGGGAGTTCTCCGCGAGGAATCCTGGAGGAGGGGGGAGGAGAACACTGTGGGGAGGAGAGAAGGGGGGAGAGAAGAAATGGAAGAAAAAGAGGAGAAAAGATCAGAGATGTCATTATGTTGGTCAATTAAATCACAAAAAGAGAACAAAACAAACATATGCAAAAATTCAGATAAAATTCAACAGGACCGGCTAGCCGGGTCCAAGTCCAAGGACTCCTGCAAGAGGGGTCTTGGAGAGAGTGCAACCCCAGTAGGGGTTGTCTACCTGATGTCACCAGAGGGATTAAAAGTCCCTCCGCGTCACAACAGAGAGAGCGGCATGATGAGCCGCTCCGGCCGTCAGAGCCCCCAAAGGGGGGTAAAACAGTACTGGAACGGCCAAAGTGCAGAAAATACTGTAAACAAACAAATATAACGATCCGTAAAACTGTATAACCAGAACATAACCAGTACATGGAGTGGAACCTGCAAGGGAGAGAAAGGGAAGGTGGGGAGGGAGGGCAAGAGAGGGAGGGGGGGGGAAGGGGGAGGGGAAAGGGAAGAAAAAAAAAAAAGGGGGGGGGGCAGGGGGAAGGAAGGGTAGAGGCTACTAGGCCTAACCATAGGTAGGAACTAGGAAAGGCCTATCATATATGCAACAAGTTAGAAAGGAACGGGAGGTATTGGGAGTCCCAACTAGCCATAAGATGGGCAAGTGGGGCCCAAACCAAACAGATCAAGATCCTGGCCCGCCTGATGCCAGTCAGGGCTGTGCGGGTCTGTCTACCACCATACTCGGGGGGGAGAGTAGTTAGCTCTCTGAATTATTAGGGGTAGTCAAAAACAACACATCTCCCGTCTGGGAGAGAAAAAAAAAGTCCCTCATCTCGGGGGTCGGGATTCTCTCTGTCTCTTCGTTTGTTGTTTATTCCATAACGGGGTCAGAGGACTGCCTGGGGGTGGACGCTTTGAGGAGCCTGATTTGGTTGTTGCTTGTTGTGCAGCCAGTACTTGGGAGATAAGACCAAGTTGAAGAAGGAGACGTTCGCCATCTTGAAAGGTGGAAAAGCCAAAGGATTTGTCCCTGAAATGAAATTGTAGGCGGAACGGAAAAGCCCAGCGGTACTTGATGGAATTCTGGTTGAGGACCTCCAGGAGGGGTTTAAGGGGCCTCCGTTTCTGGACCGTGGTGGGTGAGATGTCAGCAAAGATTTGGATTTTATTCCCTTGGAAGGAGAGATTGTCCAGGTTGCGGGTCTGTCTCATAACATCCTCCTTCACACCATAGTAATGGGGCTTGACTACAATGTCCCTTGGGAGACCATCTGCATCTGGGCGGGGGGGCTGGAGGACTCTGTGAGCCCTGTCATGTTCCAATCTGTGGTCCTGAATGTCTGGCATGAGTTCTTTAATGAACAATTTAACTGTGCTGGGAACATCAGTAACAGATTCAGGGATCCCACGTATATGGAAATTATATCTTCTACTCCTGTTCTCTAAATCATCGATTTTAGAGAGAGCTGTCTCAAGTTGATCTTGTAAGGTTTGGATGCATGTGGTATTTTGGTTAGTACGGGCGGCAGTGTTATCCACAGCCTGCTCAATTGCATCCATGTGGGCTCCCAGGCTCTGCAAATCAGCCTTAATGGTAGCAGTGATCTGTGTGGCATTGTGAGCTAGGCCTGTGGCTAGCATCTCAGAAAAGTTCTGCAGCATGAGTTGCATGTCAGCGGAGTGAACTGGCTGCAAGGGGAGGAGAGGTGGGGCCTGCCAGGCTTAAGGGGGATCGCAGCATGGGAGAGTGGGGGAGATCTCCAAAAGTCAGTTTCAGCAGGGACTCAGTGGATGCTGGGGAGATCCCTTGGGGGTTGCAGGTACTCACAGGAGTTGCCAGCAGACCGATCTGGTGCTGGTAATGGGATGGAGGATCCGCAATGGAATCCGGGTCCTCCATGCTGCCTTGAGCTGCGGCCACCATCTTGGATGATGCAGGGGCTGCCAGTGTGAAGTCGAGCTGGCGGCTCACCTTCCTCTTTTGTGAGCCGCCCGGCATATGAAAGTGTCCCTGGTTCACCCGGGAGGTGATGGGGTCAGTCCTGGCCGGTTCCCGCTCGGTCTGTAGGCTCAGGGGGCTGCGAGAGGCCGGAGCAGCGCGGAGCTCCCGTTCAGAGCGTCTTCCCGGAAGTCCCGCGCATGCGCACTCCCCAATCTTTATTCCTAGATAAGTAATGTGAGATGTGGCGACTTTGAACAGGGAGTGTTTGGCCCATGGGGGTGGGGAGTGCATGCCAATAGGTAGGATTTCACTCTTGGAGTAATTAATACGGAGGCCAGAGCACAGTCGAAAGTCATCAAAGGTGCTTTTAATGGTCAGGATGTCATCTTGGGGATTGCCCGTGAATATAAGGACGTCGTCGGCGAATAATGAAGTGCGGAGTTCAGTGTCACCTATTTTGATCCCCCGTAGGGGGGCTATCTGGGATAGATATCTGGAGAGAGGTTCTAATGCTATGTTGAACAGGAGGGGGAAAGAGGGCAGCCCTGTCTGGTCCCTTTGTGAAGGCGGAAGTCATCTGAGAGAAGTCCTGCCGCAACGAGTCTAGCTGAGGGCGCTGTATACATAGAATTGATAAGGTGGCAAAAAGGGCCTGAAAATCCCATTTTAGAGAGTGTAAGAGATAGCCAGTCAAAACTAACATTGTCAAAAGCTTTTTCTGCATCTAGAGTGATGATGGCTTGGCTTGTTCAAGGGCCAAGAGTACCTTTCGAATGTTAAGAGTAGCCGTCCTCCCTTTCACAAAGCCTGATTGGGCCGGGTGTATGAGATCGGGGAGGATGGCAGCCAGCCTGGAGGCCACAATCTTGGATAAGATTTTGACATCCAGATTGAGTAGTTAAATGGGCCTGTATGAGCCCGGTTCTAGGGGGTCTTTGCCCTTTTTTGAAAGTAGCTTGATGATAGCCTGGTTACCCGTCAGTAGATAGGGGCCACCCGCCCATATGTTGGAATAAACCGAGTGAATGGTGCGATCTATTTCATCAAGGGAGATGGGGGCGTTCAAGGTGTCCAGTTGAGTGTGAGAGATATTTGGTAGAGTAATTTTTCCAAGAAAGGCATGGGCTAGCTTATGGTCAATAGGATCAGGAACATAGAGGGCCGTGTAATAGTCTAGCATGGTTTTATTTATATGCAGTGGGGTAGAATGTACAGATCCAGTGTGGTCCCGCAATGAAGTGATGTGCGTCGGACGGAATGTGCCCTTACATAATCTGGAGAGGAGTTTGCCAGCCTTATTGCCATATTTATGTAGAGTGGCATCTAGGTGTGCTCTTCTTGTGAGTTCCAGAGTATCAGCCCAGGTGTCAAAAGCAGTTTTAGCCGCCGACCATTCAGCCCTGTTGGCCGGTGAGGTCGAGGTAGCGAGGTTACGTTGCGCAAGGTGGAGTCTATCGCTGGCCAGTCTGTATTTTGATAACGCATTTCTTTTGAAGGAAGTGGCGTATGATATGATCCGACCCCTTAGGTATGCTTTACCAGCATCCCATAGAAGGTTCGGATCCCCTGCATGTGGAGCATTAGCGGAGGAAAACTCCGCCCATGATCGTTCCATGTATGTTTTGAAGTCAGCATTATTGTGGAGGAAGGATGGGAAGCGCCAAATGTTAGGATGAGGTGGGAGATCTAGCTTTTCCAGAGTGAGGGTTATCGGGGCATGGTCTGAAATGGCTATGTCTCCAACACAGAGTCCGAGACTAGAGGAATAAGGTTGTCAGATCCAAAAAAGTAGTCGATCCTAGTGAGGATCTTGTGGAGGTTAGAGTAAAAAGTATACTCTCTGCCTACCGGGTGAGATAGACGCCAAATGTCAGTGAGATGTAGGGAGTCCATAGTTGAGACAAATAGGGTGGGAGCGGATGTAATAGGTGCCCGGGTAGATTGCTTCGGTGTGGACCTATCGTCTGAAGGAGACATGAGGTCATTGAAGTCTCCCCCAACCAAGTGGGGTAAGTGAGGGACAGTGAGGAGCCAAGAGGAGAGTTGGGAATAAAAGGTCTTTGTGGGGCTGTTAGGCGCGTAAACATTAGAGATGACTAGTTCTTTGGTGCCAATTTTGACCCTGGTAGAAATAAAACGCCCCTGGTCATCTGTTTGCGTGGATATAACTGCACATGGGAGGTTTTTGTGAATCAGAAGGAGGACACCAGCCTTCCGTCCAACTGATTCCGCCCCTAGAACCGTACCAACCCAGAGTCTCTGCATACGACCAAAGTCAGATGCCATAAGATGAGATTCCTGCAGTAGTGCTATGTCAGCCTTTAGCCTTTTGAGGTGGCGAAGGATCCTCATTCTCTTGTTAGGAGAACGAAGACCCTTCATATTCCATGAGATTACCCTAAGACGTCTCGAATAAGGAGGGGTATAAACGTAGGATTAGTACCTGTTGGAGAGTATGTGGGGATTTGGAGGCATATTGTAGGCACTGGAGAATCAGGAACATATATAAGTGGAGCCCTTGAGTAGTGTGCGTAGATAAGAATGTGGACTGGGGTGTTAGGGGGAAAAGGGAGGGAGGAGAAGAGAGAACAAGGAGTAACAAAACGACTAAAATAAACATCAAAATGAACTTCACTTTTTTCCGCATGAGTACGCTGTGTGAGATAGCTCCCCATGCAGGACCCAGCATGGAAAGAGGAGAACATCAAACATGCCTGAGCGCCCCAGGAGCATAGCGATGCGCGAGGGGCCCCCGGATTTCAGCTATAATAATAATACAGGGGGGCAGGTACGTCACACAGCGAAGGCAAGATGGACATCTAAACGTGGATAAGATTGCGTTCAGAGTGGCATGAATACAGTGTTGACCTAACACATAGGAAAAAAAAGAAACAACGAGCTTTGATATAACCAACAGTATAATAGAATGCATATGGAAGAACCATAAGTGAGTCCAAGACAAACTAGAGAAGGATAAGCCCTGGGTGACCATTCAGGGGTCATTGCCCTAAGGTGAACTCTGGGTGACCGCAGAAGGGAACATATCAGTGGGGCAAAACATCACAATCATCAGGTTCAAAAGAGAGAGATCATATGACCTGGATCGGGATAACTAAAGTCCTTGGCTGTGCGGGGTATTTCACCGTGGAGAGTTACGGTTGCGTTGATCCGGAGCAGTAGGCTTAAAACGTTTCGGAGAGTCCTTGCGAGGGCTTCTTTGTTCCAGGGATCGGAGACTCGAAGACGCCTTGGAAGGCGTGTGAGGAAGAGTATCACCCCGTAGGGAACGGAGAAAGGATTCTGCCTCCATGGGGTCCTGGAAGGACAGTTGTTCCCCTTTTGGTGATTTGAGGCGTAGAGTTGCAGGAAAAGCCAGAGTAAATTTTATTTGTTGCTTGAAGAGTTCAGAGCAGATCGGTTGAAAAGCTTTTCTCTTCTTGGAAACCTCAATCGAGTAGTCGGCGAAAATGAGGATTTTTACCCTGTCAATTTGGAGAGATGGGGATTGTCGAAATGACTGTAAGATAAGAGATTTGTCAGCATAGTTGAGGTACTTGGCAATAATGGGACGGGGTGTTTTGCGTTCAGTATTGAAGGAGCCCATACGGTGTGCGCGTTCCACCGTGAACAGGCCTGAAAGGCCCATAGCTTCCGGGATGCGTTTTGAGCAGAATTCTGCCAGAGCTGCAGGGGGGAGCGATTCGGGGACACCTATAAAACGCAAGTTGCTCCTCCTGGATCTATTCTCCAAATCTTCCAATTTTTGAATGATAAATTGATTAGTCTTGTCCTGCGACTGTTCCGTGGCCTGCGCTTGGTAAAGTTCGTCCTCCACTTCTGATAGGCGGTGTTCCACCTCATTTAATCTATGGGAATGTTCAGTGAGTTGGGCTTTGATTTGCTTCATGCCCGCGTTTACTGCCTGTTCCACGGAGGAGGAGATCATAGGGGAGAGAAGGGCTGCCACAGCATTGGCAATGCAGTGTGCGTGGTCTGCATCCCCTGGGGGTGAGGATATTGCCAGTCCCCCTGGTGTGGCAGGTGAGGTGTGTGGTGGAGCAGTCCCCTGGGAGGAAGTCTCAGGAGTGTTGAGGTGCTGGGATGAAAGCTCACTCACCTCCATGTCAGCAGCCTGAGACACCTCCACGGCGTGGGAGTAGGCCGAAGCCGGGGCCTCAATTTGCGGCCTGACCGACGGCACCACCGTGGCCGCGAACGAGCGGACGCCCGTTTTTTTCGCCAAAACGGTCCATCCTAGGCTGGACAGCGAGGGGGGGCTCCCGGAGATGGTGCCGTTATTGAGGGGGGCTCTCAGGCCGAGTTTTTAGGCCGATTTTGCGGGTCCTGGTGCGGGAGCTGAAGGAGGCACAGCTACCTCATGCGGCGCCGGAACCGGAAGTAGGGAATGCTTTCTAAATGTGGGAGGGATGCTGTGACAGGAGGAAAAGAGAGATCTGTGTTTCTAAAATTAGCAGAAACACAAGATCTCAATTTTCCTCCCTTACAGAATGGTAATCTGTATTGTTTACATAGGCAGACCGCCGTTCTGCCTAACCTTGGAACGATCGGCGGGTTATGGCTGCCGTCGCGGTTACCGGATCCGCTTATTGGCTCCTGCTGTGTTAAATCACAGCGGGAGCGGGGCTTTGTCGACGTGCATGAGCCTGTTAAAGAAATTTTAAATCATATCATAGAAAAGCATGTTCTCTTCACCTCTAAGTTTAGATTCACCAATTTTAAACAAGATCAATCCCTATGAATAAAACCTGGTCAGAGTAACCCATTGCTACAGGGCACCCCATAGGCCTTAAAAAATGTAGCTGACTTTTTAAGTATTTTATATTGTTCTTGGAAGACTGCTGTAATTTAATGGACATTGATCATGAAATTGGCTGACAATCTTTATAATTATTGGTGTCTGCTTGCAAAATAAGTTGTCAATGTACCTTATTAAAAATTAAATAAAATAAGGCTACCAATGAATTTAATGTGTGTGATTTGAACCCATGTTTTCGGCATGTTAATTATTTTCTTCATCGTTCAAATGTTTGCTTTAATCTCAGTGTGATTTTTGCTCTATGCTGTTTAGGGGTAGGAGCTTAAAGCAGATCTAAGTGAATTACTCAGCTACTGCACATATTCAGAAATTTAATTTCTCAGCTAGGCACCTGCGCTATTACAGGTTTTATGGAAAAAAAAGATTATTGGTTTGTTTGGGTTTATATGATTGAGAGAGCCATGAATAGTTAGAGGTGGAGAAAAATAAAAAGCAAAAGGAACAAGTAGCAGCAGACATTGGCAGAAGGCAATACTTACCAAACTGTGCATATTGTATTATATTTGACACTGTCTCCTGGATACAACTATACATGGATGAATATAACATGTACTGATTTTTTTCTATTATACCCTAAATCAGACTAAAGTATGTTTTTTTAAATGTTTTTTTGGGGTTTTAGTTTTACTATTTTTCCCCAGTGGTAAACTTGTATTACTTTTGTCATATTGTTATTGCTTTCTGCCACTCCACTGAGGATATTTACATTTATTTTTGTACCTGTGATAAATTACAGACTTGCTCATATGTTTACATACTTCTGGCAGAATTTGTAAAAGGCAGGCTATTAAAGAATAGTACAATTATTAAACAATTATAGTAATAAAGGAAAATAATTAAATTGTCCTGTTCTAAAATGTGCATACTCTCAGTTCTTAATACTGTGGGGGTAATCCACTTTGCACTACAAGTGCAAACTACAAACGCAAAGTGCACCTGAAATTGCACTGAAAGTGTACTTGGAAGTGCAGTCGCTGTAAATCTGAAATGAGGGGAAGCTCTGCTGATTTTATCATCCAATCATGTGCAAGCTAAAATGCTGTTTTTTATTTTCCTTGCATGCCCCCCATCGGATCTACAGCGACTGAACTTCCAAGTGCACTTTCAGTGCAATTTCAAGTGCACTTTGCACTTGTTGCTTGCGCTTGTAGTGCAAACTGGATTTGCCTTTAGTAAATAACCCCCTATGTGTTTTCCCCTTAGCATCAATGCTAAGCTTGCAGTCTGTTGTAAGTTTTAAATAAGGTCCTTTATTTTTTAATTGGGGTAAAACTGTTCATTTTTTTTGGCAATGTTTTTTAGTTGACAGCTCCTGCGAAACCTTCACTTTTTCTGCTGTGGTCAATAAAGGGTCAACTTTTCCCTTATGCTTAGGATCCTTGTCATGTTGGAAAATTAATGTCCAATGAGTACCAATTTTCCTCAATTTTCTGGTAATGTGCTGTATTTAGCTTGCCATCAATTATAACTTTATGTTAGAGATAAAAAATAAAATATCGTTTTATGGATTCTCTGGGTACTGTTTAGCATATCGTAAGCAGACTGTTCTGTGGCATTAGTGCAGCACAATGGCTAATGTCTTACAAACTATATAAACCTAAAAGCATAACTGTAGGTAAAGGAAATATCCCAAGATAGGGCACAGACAGCACTAAATATCTGATAGACCTTCTAGCCCTTCATGAACACATTGGCTGAAGTTGTGTTTTCAGTAAAATGGAATTTCTTTCAAAGAGTCCTATTTAACTTGCAAATAATTGCTGATTTTAAGTCTAATGTTTCTTAGAAGTCCTCTTTGTCCCCTTTGTCTGAAAGTATTTTGAATTGGTTAATTTCCAGGAATGTTTTATAAGTTGTTTTTTTTTTTTTTTTTTACAAAATTTTTATAAGTTGTTTTAATAATCTCAACCTAACACTTAGGACCAGTTAGACCAGGGGTCAGCAACTATTTTCCACTTAAGGGTTGAATTTAATGTATGTGAATGCGTGGAGGGCCACATTCACCTGCTAAGAAATTAAGATAATAATAATCCTAACATAGTAATAATAACAGTACAGGTTTACCTCACTTTAAGGTGCTTCACTAAAACAAAGCCAAGTCACCTTGAGGGAGCATGGCTGGAAATTCTGAGTTTAACTGCCCCCTCCCCCATCCTGGCACCCAAGGGTGGCTAACGCCAGCCCTGCCAGCCAGCATGGTCTGAAGATGGGGTTCCTATCCCTATGGAAAATGGGGTTCCTGCCTTTAGGGGAGATGGGGCCCCCATCCCCAGGGGTGATGGGGGTCCCTATCCCCAAGTGTGAAGGGGCCACTGTCCCCAAGGGAGATGGGGCCCCTGTCCCCAGGTAAGAGGGTTCCCTGTCTCCAAGTGAGAAGGGGTCCCTGTCCCCGGGGTTGATGGGGTCCCTAATAGTACTTGAGTCTGTGTCCATCTTAATTTTTGTGCGCCTGCTTCTGGCCAGCCGTAGGTCCCCTGGACCCCAAGCTTGGCACACATATAGCCCCACTCTTCCTCTACAAGTCTGCAAAGTTTGTTGTCCAGGGGTCCTACGACCGGGGAGCACTGATTTTTTAAACACATAGACTCCCATGTTAAACGTCAGTCTAGTCACACAGCGCCAGAGATCAGGTAGGGAGATTGGGCACAGCGAGGCATGGGCACAGTGAGGCATGGGAACAGTAAGGCACAGTGAGGCATGGACACAGTGAGGCACAGTGAGGCATGCACATGGACACAGTGAGGCAAAGTGAGGCACAGTGAGGCATGCAGATGGACACCTTAGGCTTATACTCGAGTCAATACGTTTTCCCATTTTTTTGTGGTAAAATTAGGTGCCTCGGCTTATATTCAGGTCGGCTTATACTCGAGTATATACGGTAATCAGCTTTTCATTCCTCACACTGACAGTGAAAGCTAATAACTGGCTTGTGGTAAAGGGACATCAGCACTGATAATAAAGGCAATGATTATCAGTGTCCTGATTATGAGTGCAGTGCCAACAGTGCCCACCAGTGCTGCCAATCAGTGCCCGCCAGTGCTGCCAATGAGTGCTGCCAATCAGTGCTCATCAGTGCTGCCCCATCTCTGGCTACTGCAACACTTGTTACATTACTTTCTGAGGCAGCAGTCTTCTGTCGGCACTGAAAGTTCGGTGCTACATTTGTAGTGGTGGTTGCAGTGGACTCAGTACACTGATTAACATGGGTTGTTCGCTCAACACCTCCTTTATTCATAAAAAGCCTTACATTCTTTTCAGTGAATTGAAGGAAATGTGAATAAATGTCTTGATCTTCACTCCCCAACAATGGGTCACACATCATGAGCTCTAACTTATTTTTGCTGTGCAAATGACCAAAAATTATTTTGGGCCATAATCGTGCTTTATTAAAAAAAAACAAATGCATTTCTTGGATGAGCAAGATGTACAAAAACGATAAATGTGCCACACATATTAGGTATTTTTGCAAACACTGGAGTGAGATCAATAATAACAGGCCATTATTTACTGTTAACTTTAAACTGATGACCTGTAGCATTTTCGATGAACAATTTTGGGTACCATTGATTTTCATAATTTTTTGGGGTATGTACAATTTCGAGACTTGCTTATTTAGTATCTGTTTACTCAACGCAACCTCATATTTTATATATTGCCATTAAATTGTGCATCATATTGTGGTTGTGTGCGCTGAAACTAATGAATGTATTTTTTTACTGAAAATATAGATTTGATGAAACAAAAGTACCACAAATATCACTTGAGCTAGATATTTCAAGTGGCACTATATAAATCTACAGGGTCTCTGCTTTCAGAAAATGTATAATGTTTTGTCTTTTTTTTTTTGTAATCTTAAGTCTTAAAATGTACATTTTAACATGTGTGCAAAAAAACAAAACAAAAAAAAACTCATGTCTTCCAAGACTTGAAAATCTACATTAAATACTGTGCATGTGTAAATCCACATTCACACAGGCTGTCTGATCAGGTCCACTTGTCAGTTTTTCAGGCAGACCTGATCAGTCCTTCCAGTCTCCTCTATAGAGTGGCGGATGTCAGCGGACACATAACAGCTAACACGCGCCACCATCCGACCCGAACCAAAAACAGATGGATGGTGGTCCTATTCCCCATCGGTCTGGCAGATTGGATGGAAATGGATAGGCAGTCCATTTTCATCTAGTTTGCCCCATAGAGGAGAGCGGGACTGTGTCCATGTCTGCTCTACATATCGGAGCACACACAAACCTGTCATCTGCCCGCTCAGCGGGGATCAGCTGAAAGATCCCCCACTGATCAAGTGGATTCCACTTAGCGGAGGTGCCCATGTTAAAGGGGCGTTAGAGTAAAATCAAAGTTGTTAAATGTGACATTTATTTCCAGATACAACAGTTATCTGTAAACAATACAGTTACAGTTTTGCTGGCTTTGGCAGCAAAAGGACCTAATTTCATCTAAAATCTTAATGTCCTATGCACAGGGTGTCAATGCTACAGTAACTTCAGTGCAGAATGAACATCGCTGTCATCCTATTACAGAATGTGGAAAATAAAAGTATCGATTGGCAGGATCATTAGGTTAAGAAAAATATGTTATGAGCCGGACTCAAGAAAACTGCTGTGTTAATGCTAATGAATGACTGCAGCAAATACATACAATGTCATTTTTGTCCTAATTTAATTTATTTTCCTACCAGGTTTTACACAACAGTTTAAAACCAGAACAGTTTTGAATGCGTGTGTTTAGAGGCATATGTAAAAGGTGTGTTAATATAAATTTTTATTTATTTTTTCTAATTTCAGTTTACATAAAACTTTGATGGACCTGCAAAATCAACAGCTTCAACAGTTAAGCAACTGGCTTTCGCAAACAGAAAATCGGATTAAGAAAATGGATTTGGAAATGTTGGGTCCTGACTTGGAAGATATAAAGCGCCAAATAGAAGAACATAAGGTTTGTTTTTTTGTATACTTTACATTTTCTAATATTTCCCAATGACTTTTGGATTTTGGATCCATTTCAATTACTTGAGAATGCACTAGAAAGAGCTGGAATAATATATGTAAGCAGGAACTCTCCTGGAGTTCAGGATGTAAGCAGGAAAATTCCATACGTTAGTATAAGACATAAATAAAGTTATGGGCACTGACTTACTCCATCTTAACCAATAACTAAAATATTACTTTTGGGTCAGCTCACCCTTTAATATCAACCTTTTATGGAAAATATAAACATAAATTACTATACATTTAGCTTTTTTACATTTATTTTACTTGTTCTTTAAAACAATTGGGCCATATAACATACGTAGTAAATAGCCAGTATAATAAACGTTCATACGTTACTGACTGATTAAACTGTTGTATCAGATTGACCTCTCTTTTTCCTAGTGCATTACTATGTCTTTTGTTTTATTGACACTTTTAGTCAGTTTCAAAGACACTTTGGCTATAACAAAGCTGACCTTGATTTGTTTGTGCATCATAGAAACAACTGGTCCGTTACCATTATTCTAACTGAAAGATAACCTTCAGAAATACAGCTGAGTTCTGCTGTTTTGTAAATGCATCTTTATAATTTTATTTTTTCTAAAAACAGTAGGCTTTCTGTATTATTAAGTTTATGAAATATCAAGGTCATCTTAGGTTATTTGAAACAGTAAACTTGTCATATAAAATATTTTCCATAAAAGGAATGGTGAAGCCTGTTGGTTAATACCTATCTTCCCGTTTGTCTTAATATTTTAGGCTTGTTTCACTGTGCCACACTCACTGCCTTACCTGTATACTTCAGTTGTGTTTTGTTGGGGCACACTTATTCTCCTAAATGATAAGGTATTGTTTGCTGGCACTTTTTGGTGAATTCCCAAATATTAAAATTGGATTAACTTTTGTAGAACCTAATTCTTATATCTTTCAGGAAAAATATTTAAATATATCTAAAACAAAACGGTTGGTCTAGTTTTTTTTTCTGTCTGTGTTCTTTTGTGAAGCTTTTCCTTCACTTTCTGTTCTGAAGACACAACAGGAGGTGAGAGCAAAGGAAAAGGATGCAAACTTATCGTTAATGAGATTATGCATAGTGAAAAAGGGCAGTGGTGTGTTCTGAAATTGGTATCAGACTGAAAGTTAAGCCCCAAATGCATCGGCCGGTTCTATAGAAACCGCAGTCGGTCCGACAGAAGCCAGCCTTTTGGCCAGCCTCTGTCGAAGGGGCGTGACTTAAAAGGCCTGCTGACCGTCTCCAGGTCAACGCCTTCAGCCAATGACTGAGAGGACGGACTGGAGTGTTCTGGGAGTCGTAAAAAAACACAAAAGAACAGCAGGGGAGATCCCTGTACTAACATCGGATGCTAGTACAGCAGCTGCAACCTGAGCAGTCCGTTTTTTTTCTTCATTCAGACCGCTTGGTTGAACAAAGAAAAAAACTAGCAGTGTGTACTATGTTTAAGCCTTCAGTAGCTGGGAATGTGCTCCATTGGGAGTAGATATTGTGCTACACATGGATAACTATTGAATTTGCAAATATCATATACTGTGAACCTCTGTCCCAGTTTCAAATTTTGTATGTGCTGCATAGAAGAAAATACAGTTATACCTAGTTAGAAAAGATTATTCCGTGCTCCTCTCTAATTTTGCTTCACTTTGTTATTGGGACTTGATTTACCATAACTTCATGGCTAAACTCCACTAACTGCTTTCCCCCTGTTGTAGTGGCCAATAAGGGCTCTTTTACTGGACAGTAGGATGGCAGTTGGTGGGACTCAGCCTTGAAGTGAGAAAATGTCAGTTCCCAGTGACAAAGTGAAACTAAATCAAATTGGGCTACCAAAGACATTAATTACAGTTAACCACTTCAGCCCCGGACCATTTCACTGTTCAAAGACCAGGCCACTTTTTGCGATTCAGCACTGCATCCTTTTAACTGACAATTGCGCGGCCGTGCGACGTAGCTCCCAAACAAAATTGATGTCCTTTTTTTCCTACAAATAGAGCTTTCTTTCTCGTACATCACGGGACACAGAGCGACATAGTCATTACTAATGGGTTATATAGTTACCGTCAGGTGCTGGCACTGGCAACTTCCAAAACCGGAAGTACCCTCCCCTATATAAGCCCCTCCCATCCGGGAGCACCTCAGTTTTTTGCCAGTGTCTAAGGTGTTGGCCAAGAAGAAACATGTGTTTTTCACTGAGCTTGCGTACAGGTTCTTTTGGGCCTCAGTAAGCTATTCCGGATCCGACCAAAAAAGCTTCATAGCTAAACGGTCGGTACCCGGGCCTTGCAGAGAAGAGCAAGGTTCTGCCTGTAATGCTTCTCTTAGGAGAGCTGGACCCTGGGATCCAGAGCTCTGGTCATACCCACGACCAAGATGTTTTCTGTGCAGGGTGCTATACAGGTCCAGGGGAGTGGAATCCTTGGGAACCCGGTCCCTGAAGGTTTGATTACAATGCCTGCCGTGATAGGTGAAGTTTGGGCTTTTGTGGACCAAACAAAGTCCTGCGGCGGGGAACAGGTAAGTGGGGGCCCCCAGGAACTTGGTTCTATTGGGGGACCCCCAAGCCTAATTTGTCTTTCTGTCTGTTACCTAACGGTATTCCCGCTAATATCTGTGCATGCCTGTAACTACAAAAAAAAAAAATGTAATAATTTTTAATGGTGGTCAAGAAAAAAAAAAAAAAAAAAAAGAATGTTTTTTTATATATGTTTAGTATATTAAACTGCGGTACCTGTGTTTGTCCACTAGAGGCCGCTGTGGAATGTTTTTCTTGTCATATGGACTAGTTTCTTCTCAGAGAGCAAAGTCCAGGCAGCTGGTGAGTTCTCCTACAGGAAACTGTTTCCTCTGCCATGTTGCAGTGTTCGTCTATCCCCCGGCCTGCGGCAAAGGGGGCCCTGGCTCCTGTCCCTGGTTTCCATGTTTGAAAATTAGCGCCGAGGCGCACGTGGCCGCGCGCGTGCGCGTGCACGCGCCTCTATATATAGAGGTGGCCGGAAAAAGGGGCGGGGCCTGGGGATGACGCTCCGTGCGCGCCGCAGCGCTTCTGCGCATGTGCGGGCGTCCCAGCAGGTTTTTAAAAAGCCACATTATTGCAGTAAGCTGGCTATGAAGTACAGAGACAGAGCTGGCAACATTTAAAGGCATACAGCAAGCGGTTGATACAGGCATCCCCTAGAAAGGCACATTAGTAGACACCAACTGTTTATTATAGCAGCATTTATGCTAGACTATTATCAGTAACTGGTGTATTTTCGGCTGGAATACCTCAGCTTTGTGGCTTAGGAATATGCCGTCTAAAAACTCCGGGACTAGAAATTCCAGGAGGAATAGGGGGTCTCCATCGGGCTCTGAGGATCTTGGGCATGCTTTGGCTGCACCAGTCTCCCCTGAAGAATCAGAGGTTAGTGACCGTAGGGCACCCCCAGGAGTACCTGGTACTGTGGCTGTCCCCAGTTCACCTGCTCCTGTGTATGTAACAGAGGAGGTTTTTTCCTCAGCTCTGGGAGGGCTGGAAGAGAGATTGTCAGCACTAATTGCTGCTTCCCTGTCACAGGAGAAAAGCGCTCGATCTCCGTCTCCTCCCTCAGAGTGCCTGTTAACAGAGCAACAGTCCCATACAGAGAACGACCTACCTGAGGGGGATCAGGATGAGGTTGATTCAGTTGTAGAGGAATCAACAGTGGAGGAGCCGTTCTCAGCATCACATGCTGAGAGGTTATGGGTGCAGTCCCTGACTAATATGGTCCGATCAGCATTTAAAATGCCACTTGCGGAGCCATCCTCCTCTTCTGTCTCCTCGTTGGGGTCGCTAAAAGCTCCCCAGACTGTTTGTTCTTTTCCGATCCATCCTTTACTGGAGGGGCTCATTTACCAGGATTGGGAGCATCCTGACAAAATATTTACTCCCCCCAAGAGATTTCCGGTGGTCTATCCTATGGAGGATAAGTTCGTCAGAAAATGGAAGGTCCCTACAGTGGACGCAGCCATCTCTTGTGTGAATAAATCACTGACATGTCCGGTGGAAAATGTCCAAATGTTCAAGGACCCAATAGATAAAAAATTGGAGTCCTTATTGAAATCTGCTTTTTCTACAGCAGGATTGGTGACACAACCAGCAGTGGCAGCTATAGGGGTCTGCCAAGCAGTGAAGGATCAGTTGAAACAGGTCTTAAGGGACGTGCCAGATCAGCAGGCTCTTGCTCTAGCTGATCTACCTAGAGCCTTATGCTTTGCGGTGGACGCTATAAAGGATTCAATCCATCAGGCCTCCCGCCTTACGCTGTCTGTAGTACATATGCGCAGGCTTCTATGGCTCAAAAACTGGTCTGCTGAAGCTCCCTGTAAAAAATTGCTGGTCAGCTTCCCATTTCATGGGGAGCGCTTATTCGGGGAAGACCTGGACAAGTATATCCAGAGAATTTCCAGCGGTAAAAGTACACTCTTGCCGGTCAAAAATAGAGTTAGAGGTCCCTCTTTTAAGAGGCCGGCTTCTCCAGTCCCTAGGACATCGGCTGTGAAACAGTTCCGACGGCCTCCCCGGTCAAATCCCGGAGGTAAAAATCAGGGACAGTTGCAGGGTAACAAGAAGCCCTGGAGCAGGAGAGGTACAAAACCTCCCCCAAAGTCAAATGCATGAAGGGTTGCCCCCACCCAATCGGGTGGGGGGAAGACTTCAGTTGTTCACAGAAATCTGGGATACAAATTGGAGTTAAAAAACTCCCCTCCTTCCCGCTTTATAAGGTCGAACGTGCCAAGGGATCCCCAGAAGAGAGGATCCCTCCTGTTGGCACTGGAACAATTATTGCTTCAAGCAGTAATTATAGAGGTCCCCCTGGAAGAATGGGGGTTCGGGTTTTACTCAAACCTCTTTACAGTTCCGAAGCCAAACGGGGACGTGAGGCCCATATTAAATCTAAAAGGGCTAAACAAATTCCTACATATCAGGACTTTCCGGATGGAGTCGATCCGATCGGTAGCCACTGCCCTACAAGGGGAGGAATGGTTAGCCTCGATCGACATCAAAGATGCGTATTTGCACATCCCCATCTTTCCAGCCCACCAAAAATTTCTACGCTTTGCGATAGAAGGGCGCCATTTTCAGTTCAGAGCCTTACCCTTCGGTCTGGCCACAGCACCAAGAGTGTTCACAAAAATTCTGGCCCCATTATTGGCCAATCTAAGAACACGAGGTGTAACGATAATGGCATATCTAGACGACTTGTTGCTGATAGACCACTCAGTGGAAAAACTAGAAGTGGTTGTTCACGAGACAATCAAGTATCTGGAATATCACGGTTGGATTATCAACCGAGACAAGTCAGCCCTAAAACCAGTCAAAAGTCTGGAATACTTGGGGCTAAGGCTGGATTCAGACCAGAGAAAAATTTTCTTGCCTCGAGAAAAGGGGTCGTCTTTGAGAGATTTGATCCACTTAGTGGGTTCAAAAAGACAGCCATCCATACGCCTGTGCATGAGGCTGCTGGGAAAAATGGTGGCATCATTTGAAGCAGTACCCTACGGTCAATTCCATTCAAGGAAGTTGCAAAGGGCCATACTGTCAGCCTGGAACAAAAAAGTTCAGGCTCTGGACGTACCAATGTCCTTGTCCCCTTCCGTTCGCAGAAGCCTCCGTTGGTGGTTGGTTCCCCGGAATCTGGAAAGAGGGAAATCCTTCAGTCCGATTTCTTGGAAGGTGGTCACTACAGATGCCAGCCTTTTAGGCTGGGGAGCAGTACTGGAGCAATGGTCTCTCCAGGGCAGATGGTCGGATGCGGAAAAGGCCCTGCCCATCAATCTCTTAGAGATACGAGCAGCCCGGTATGCCCTAGTAGCATGGACATCCAAACTCCAAGGGTCCCCTGTCAGAGTTCAGTCAGACAATGCCACAGCAGTGGCATATATCAATCGTCAGGGGGGCACCAGGAGTCGTGCAGCCCAAAGGGAAGTAAATTACATCCTGAGATGGGCAGAAAGATATGTCCCAGCCATATCTGCGGTATTCATTCCAGGGGTGGAGAATTGGAAGGCGGACTTTCTAAGTCGCCAACAATTATGCCCAGGGGAATGGTCCCTTCATCCCGAGGTTTTCCGGACAATATGTCAGCGGTGGGGAACACCGGATGTAGATCTGCTAGCATCCAGGTTCAACACGAAAGTGGACAGGTTTGTCTCTTGGACAAGGGATCCCCTAGCGTGCGGCTCGGATGCCCTAGTGTTCCCTTGGGATCAGTTCAAGCTGATATATGCATTCCCACCGCCACAATTGTTACCTCGATTACTCCGCAGAATCAGGGTAGAAAAGAAACCAGTGATTCTGGTGGCTCCAGCGTGGCCCCGAAGAGCATGGTACGCGGAGATTGTAAAAATGTCTGTGGGGAGTCCTTGGACCCTCCCACATCGTCCGGACCTGCTTTCGCAGGGACCGATATACCACCCTTCCTTACCAGCCCTAGGTTTGACGGCCTGGCTATTGAAGCCCACATTCTAAAAAGGAGAGGGCTCTCTAATGCTGTGGTGTCTACCATGATCAATGCCAGGAAACCGGTATCCAGGCAGATCTACTATAGAATCTGGAAGGCGTACATCGCCTGGTGTGAGGCCAGGAAATGGCATCCACGTAAATACGTAATAGGTAGAATTCTGGACTTCCTACAATGGGCTGTAGATAGGAAGCTTGCCTTGAGTACTATCAAAGGTCAGATTTCGGCCTTGTCAATATTTTTTCAAAGGCCCTTGGCTTCGCATTCACTAGTCAAAGCCTTTATACAAGGAGTGATGCGTATTAGTCCTCCGGTTAATATTCCCATATGTCCATGGGATCTAAACTTGGTTCTGTCGGTTCTACAGAAACAACCATTTGAACCATTACAGCATATTTCCTTAGTGCTTCTCACTAGGAAATTGATTTTTCTAGTAGCCATTTGTTCAGCTAAAAGAGTATCGGAATTAGCAGCTATGTCCTGTAAGGAGCCATATCTGGTTATCCATAAGGACAGAGTAGTGTTACGTCCTCATCCAGCCTTTCTTCCTAAGGTGGTATCGAGTTTTCATTTGAACCAAGATGTGGTTCTTCCTTCTTTTTTCCCCAAGCCTACTTCGGTAGAGGAAAAGTTATTGCATTCTTTGGATGTAGTAAGAGCAGTTAAAGCTTATCTAAAAGCCACTGCTCAGATTCGCAGAACAGATACTTTGTTTATTCTGCCGGAAGGCCCCAGAAAGGGTCAGGCAGTGTCAAAATCTACTTTAGCCAAGTGGATTCGACAGGTCATAATACAAGCCTATAGCTTGAGAAGTAGACCGCCTCCGTTCAAAGTTAGGGCGCACTCCACGAGAGCAGTTGGAACTTCATGGGCAGTGCATCACCAGGCCTCCCTGGCTCAAGTCTGTAAGGCCGCAACATGGTCTTCAGTACACACGTTTACTAGGTTCTACCAGGTGGACGTTAGAAGTCAGGAGGATGTCGCCTTTGGGCGCAGTGTGTTGCAGGCCGCAAAAGATCCTCATGTCTGATAGCGCTCAGCTTATATATGGTGTATCCCCCCCCTCATTTGGCATTGCTTTAGGACATCCCATTAGTAATGACTATGTCGCTCTGTGTCCCGTGATGTACGAGAAAGAAAATAGGATTTTTATAACAGCTTACCTGTAAAATCCTTTTCTTGGAGTACATCACGGGACACAGAGCTCCCGCCCCTCTTTGGGGACACTTATTGCTTTGCTACAAAACTGAGGTGCTCCCGGATGGGAGGGGCTTATATAGGGGAGGGTACTTCCGGTTTTGGAAGTTGCCAGTGCCAGCACCTGACGGTAACTATATAACCCATTAGTAATGACTATGTCGCTCTGTGTCCCGTGATGTACTCCAAGAAAAGGATTTTACAGGTAAGCTGTTATAAAAATCCTATTTTCTTTTGGTGGTATTTGATCACCTTTGCGGTTTTTATTTTTTTGCGCTATAAATAAAAATAGAGCAAACATTTTGAAAAAAAAATCAATATTTTTAACTTTTTGCTATAATAAATATCCCCAAAAAATATATAAAAAACTTTTTTTTCTCAGTTTAGGCCGATACATATTCGACATATTCTTGGTAAAAAAATCGCAATAAGCGTTTATTGATTGGTTTGCGCAAAAGTTATAGCATCAACAAAATAGTTTTATGGCATTTTTATTATTGATTTTTTTTTTTACTAGTAATGGCGGAGATCAGCGATTTTTATCATGACTGCGACATTATGGCGGAAACATCGGACAGTTTTGACACCATTTTGGGACCATTGTCATTTTTACAGCGATCAGTGCTATAAAAATGCACTGATTACTGTAAAAATGACACTGGCAGTGAATGGGTTAACCTGTTGTGGGCGCTTAAGAGGTTTAGTGTGACCTAGGGAGTGTTTCTAACTGTTAGGGGGCGTGGCTTGCCGTGACACGTCACTGATCGCTGTTCCCGATGACAGGGAACAGACGATCAGTGACATGTCACTAGGCAGAATGGGGAGATGTTGTGTTTACACTAACATCTCCCTGTTCTTCAGCTCCATGAAACGATCGCGGGACACCGGCGGACATCGAGTCTGCGGGTCCCGCGGGCACGGTCACAGGGCTCGCGGCCAGCAAATTAATGACCACACGGCAGCAAATTAAAGGGGACGTATATATACGCCCATTTGCCTGTCCGTGCCATTCCAAACTTTACAACAACTTTAATATCATGCATCATGTGGTGTTAACATTTTTAAATAGAGTAGAGGTTTACTATATTACAGCATGGCTCACCTACCCTGGTTTACAATACAAATATATAAGCCAGGGCCCCATAGCATCTGCTTTTTCTGTGGAATAGTGTGGTGGTAGAACTGTCATGATACATACTTTGGGGTGGATTTACTAAAGGAAAATAGACTGTTCACTATGCAACGTAAGTTGCACTGTGCAAGGGAATTTTCCCCAGGGCTTAATGAGTGTGGTTACATTTCACTTTGCAAAGCATACTCAATCATGTGCAAAGAAAATAAAAAACAGCATTTTGTAGCTTGCTTGTACATATTGAATGATTGAGGTCAACGGAGCATCACCTCATTTAACTGGCTCTGGGGTAATTCCCTTGCAAAGTGCAACTTTTCTTGCAAAGTGAACACTCTATTTGCCCTTAGTGGACTAACCCCTTAGTTGCTGGCAGGAAAATGAAAGCAGTTGCTGGAGATGACATCATTCACTTTGATGCAGCTCTTTCATCCGCTCACAGAAAAGTTAAGAAGATGCTGTGTTTTTAAAGAAGGCACAGGGAAGAAATGTGTGCAGGTAGGCATGCATGCACATTTTTTCCCTAGCTAGTTTACAGGTTTTGCATACAAATGTTTTTATTTTTTTTGTTTTAATCCCTTATAATAATGTTTTCACAGTAGTTTTCCCTTAATCAAGAGTCATGTAATACTTTAAACGCCAGTGGATGATGAGTTCACTTAACAGCCTGTCTTGCAAAAAACATATCTCATTTTGTAGACACTTATTTGCATAGAGTTAGAGAATGTGTCAGTAGCAAACAGGGGCTGCATAGCAAAAAGAATGACAGGTTAAGCGGCCATATAGCATAAAAGAACCTGATAGAAGAGAAAGGAGTTTAAGTACAGGAAGAAGATTCTTCAGTTCATTAGTAGCTATTGTAACTGCCTGGAAATCCTTTTTATCTTTCATGAATGGACTTCCTCTTTAATTTTTGAATTTTATACTTCCTTTGTCCATTGCCACCTTTTACATAAATTGTGAGAGAGAGGAGGGAGATATGTATTTTGACAGAAAAGATAATTAGACAGTCTAACCCAGTTCTATTACTTTCATTTATTACAAAATGGAAAGATTGTGTTTAACACAAGCAGATAACTACTAAATTACTAAATGCAGTCATGCTGTTAATAAATGGTTTGAATAAGATATTACTCATAGCAGCAAAAGCAGTTGTTTTCTGTGTGTTCCTTGGCATAAACTATTTATATAAAATGTGTCATGTTTCTTTTACAAATTTAGTCATTTCTCTTTTCCATCATTTGAAATATACTCTCACATAATGAGGTAATATACACAGATGTGTAAAGTGTACTATGTTACATTGATTTATTTATTAACCACTTGACCTCCAAAAAGTTTTACCCCTTTTATTACCAGGGTATTTTTACTATTCAGCACTGTGCTTTTTTAACTGGCAATTGTTTGGTCATGCAACACTGTACCTAAATGAATATTTTTTTTCACACACATAGAGCTATCTTTTGGTGGCATTTAATAACCACTGGGTTTATTTTTTTGCTATATAAATGAAAAAATACCAAAATGTTTTTAAAAAATAATTTTTCTTAGCTTCTGTTATAAACATTTTCAAACAAATAATCGTTTTTTTATCAATTTAGGCCAACATGTACTGTAGTCTGCTACATTTCTTTGGTAAATATAACCCAAATCAGTGTACATTATTTAGTATGTGCAAAAGTTATGGAGTCTACAAACTCTGGTATATACAGTATATTTCAAATAGCATCAATCCTGATGTACTGACTGCCTTTCTCATTTCTTGAGGCCCTAAACTGCCAGGACAATACAAATATCCCCAAAATGACACCTTTTTGGAAAGTAGACAGTCCAAGGTACCATATTTTTCGCTCTACAAGACACACTTGACCATAAGATGCACCTAGGTTTTAGAGGAGGAAAACAAGAAAAAATATATTCTTAGGAGGTTACTACACAACCACTCACCATTTAGTTGATAGAGGTTACTGCACACTAATTTCCTGCAACTTAGTGTCCCCCACTGCAAGCTGCTCAGTCCTGCCGCTGCTGACAGAAGAAGAGAGAGGAAATGGAATGCACACACAGCCCGCTCTGTGTGTCTTTGATCCCCTACTCGGCTCATGCTGCTGCCCGGAAAAGGGGGGAGAACACAGGGAGCCTGGAGAAGAAGGGGAAATAGAGAGCCCACTCTGCCCTGAGAAGGAGGGGGAATAGAGAGCCCGATCTGCCCAGAGAAGGAGGGGGAATAGAGAGCATGCTCTGCCCAGAGAAGGAGGGGGAATAGAGAGCCCGATCTGCCCAGAGAAGGAGGGGGAATAGAGAGCCCACTCTGCCCAGAGAAGGAGGGGGAATAGAGAGCCCGCTCTGCCCAGAGAAGGAGGGGGAATAGAGAGCCCATTCTGCCCAGACAAGGAGGGGGAATACGGAGCCCACTCTGCCCAGAGAAGGAGGGGGAATACGGAGCCCACTCTGCCCAGAGAAGGAGGGGAAAGAGAGAGCCTGCTCTGCCCAGAGAAGGAGGGGGAACACGCTCCCTGTCACAGATGCTCCCTCCTGACAGGGAGAAGCAGGCAACCCACAGCTAAGGAGCCGAGCGGCCGGCCCGGTATTCGGCAGTGGCGGTGGGGCTGGTCTATATTCGCTTCATAAGAGACACAGGCATTTCCCCTCATTTTTGGGGGGAGTGCATCTTATGGTGTGAAAAATACGGTATTTAGTAAGAGGCATGGCAAGTTTATTGAAGTTGTAATCTTTTGTCACAATTTTTTGTAAAATTAAGAAATTAACCACTTAACGACCGCTCACTGTATATATACGTCGGCAGAATGGCACCGACAGGCACAATCACGTAGAGTGTACGTGATCGCCTTTGTACAGTTGAGGGGTCCGATCGGACCCCCCTCCTATACAGTGAGCGGCCGTTAATCGTTGGGGAGCGATCAGAGATGAGGGGGTGACCATTCGATTTCGGCCACCCCCTCGCGATCGCTCCCGGCCAATGAAAATGCTTCCTCCGCCATGTGATGTAAACACAGGCAGGAGGAAGTGATGTCATCTCCCTCGCGGCGGTCTGTTCGATTCCGGCGCCGAGGAGAGAGGAAGCAGGTTAGTGCACCAACAGTCCACTGACACATAGGTACACATAGGCACACATTTCACCCCCCAGTCACCCCCAGATCACCCCCCAGGTCACCCCCCAGCCCCCAATCACAGGGTCACTGATTGCAGTGATCATTTATTTTACTGATCACTGCATTTAGTGTCATCTGTGATAGTAAAAAGTTGCAGGGCAGTTAGGTTTAGGCCCCTTTAGGTCCAGGGTAGCCCCCTAACCCCCCTAATAAAGGTTTAACCCATTGATCGCCCCCCAGGTAACCCTTTCACCCCATAACGCCAGCGTCACTAAGCGATCGTTTTTTCGATCGCTGTATTTAGTGCCGGTGGTGCCCTAGATAGCCAGTTATTTATTTTTAGTTTCGCCACAGGTTTTTAGAGCGTCAGGTACCCCCATATATTATTTTAACCCCCTGATTGCCCCTAGAGTTAACCCTTTCACCAGTGATCACCGTATAAGCGTCACTGGTGACACTGGTTACCCAGTTAGTTATTTAGTTATTTAGGTAACTCGTCAGGTTTTTATATAGCGTTGGGTACCCCCATATTTAACCTAATAAAGGTTTTAACCCCCTGATTGCCCCTAGTTAACCCTTTCACCAGTGATCACCATATAAAGGTTACGGGTGACACTGGTTGGTTAGTTTGCTTTTCATAGCATCAGGGCACCCGCCGTATATAACCCAATAAAGGTTTAACCCCCTGATCACGGCGGGTGAGATCAATTAGGTTTTAGCGCCAGAGAGGGTCTGCGTCGCCCCAGGCAGCGTTAGGTTAGTGCCAGTAACGCTAACACCCACGCGCAAAGCATACACCTCCCTTAGTGGTATAGTATCTGATCAGATCTATACTAGCGTCCCCAGCGGTTTAGGGCTCCCAAAAACGCAGTGTTAGCGTGATCAGCCCAGATACCTGCTAGCACCTGCGTTTAGTCCCTCAGCCCAGCCCAGCCCAGCCCAGCCCACCCAAGTGCAGTATCGATCGATCACTGTCACTTACCAAACACAAAACACATAACTGCAGCGTTCACAGAGACAGTCCTGATCCCTGCGACCGCTAACAGTTTTTTTGTAGCGTTTGATATATTTGCTGACGACAGTCGGGTGCTTTTTTTCCTGTGAATCTTACTAGTGTACCCCTAAATTTAGAGCCCAAAATGGCAAGTCGAAGGTACACTAGTAAAGAGGCCTACGAGATTCTGAGCATGACAGATAGTGAAGAGGAGGTCACGTATCTGTCAGATTCAGGCTCAGAATATCTTCCCGTAGAAGACAGTGACATCAGCGGCCCCACGTCAGATAGCTCTGACGACGAAGTTGAGGTCCCTGCTAAGGTCAGGCGTACCCGATCCCGATCTTCTGAGGTTGTTGAGGAGCAAGAACCGCAGGGCTCTCGTATCATGGAGCAGAGGAGTACTAGCGCCGCTATTCCTTCTGGTGAATTGGCAAGCACCAGCGGCCTAGTACAGCCTGGGCATACATCCAGCACTGCAGTATCACGTGGTGACGTGGCGAGTCCCATAAGTGCAGTTCAAGCTGGCGAGGTGGCAAGCACAAGTAGTGTCCCGCTGCCACCAATAAGAAGACAAAGGCAGGCCCGTTGTACCCATAGTGCTCTTCCTGCAGAATTCGCCTATCCTGATTGGGTCCCCACCACTTCTGCAGAACCCGTACTTCCCCCATTCACTGCCCAACCCGGTATTCAGGTGGAAACAGCTGATTTTATGCCAATCGATTATTATTCGCTGTTTTTCACGGAAGATCTCTATAGATCTATTGTGGACCAGAGTAATTTATATGCTGGTCAATTCATTGCCGCTAATCCCCAGTTGCCTTCCATTGCCAAAGATTGGAAACCAATTACGGTTTCCGAATTTAAGACCTTTCTGGGCTTTTCCCTCAACATGGGCACACATAAATTCCCGTCATTGCGTGCTTATTGGTCCATGCACCCAATTGACCACATGCCCGTGTTCTCTGCCTCCATGCCCAGGAAACGATACAAGCAGATTTTGCGGTTCATGCACTTCAACGACAATGAACTTTGTCGTCCACGTGGGGACCCTGAATACGACCGGCTCTATAAAATTCGGCCCCTCATAAACCACTTCAACAAACGTTTTGCAGCCTTGTTTATTCCCAATCAAGCTGTCTGCGTTGATAAGTCCCTGATTACATTTTCTGGCCGCTTGGCTTTCAAGCAGTACCTTCCCAGCAAGCGTGCCAGATACGGGGTCAAGCTCTATAAGTGCTGTGACAGGGCAACAGGCTATGTATGGAGCTTTATGGTTTATGAGGGAAAAGATAGTCAGGTTGAGCCGGTCAACTGCCGGGATTACATAGGGAGCGCTGGCAAGATAGTGTGGAACTTAGTGTAACCCTTATTCGGAAAGGGGTACCACTTGTATGTGGACAATTATTACACGAGCGTGCCACTGTTTAGTCACTTGTTTGATCATCAGATTGGAGCATGTGGCACCGTGCGACCTAATCGCCGGGGCTTTCCCCAGCGGCTTGTAGATGCCCGTCTTAGGCTGGGGGAGAGAGCCTGCGTAAAGTGTAATAACTTGCTCGCTATGAAGTGGAGGGACAATAAGAATGTTTTCCTTCTTACCTCCCTTCATTCAGACACGACAGTCCAAATTTGTACGGCGACTGGTGTTGTGGAGAAACCCCTCTGTGTCCACGAATATAACAAAAATATGGGAGGGGTGGACCTCAACGACCAGTTGATGGCGCTGTATCTAATTGACCGTAAGGCGAGACGCTGGTACAAAAAAGTGTCTCTATCCTTATTCCAATTGGCTTTGCTGAACGCTCATGTGCTATACAGAGCTTCAGGCGGGACTTTATCTCTTCTAAAATTCCAGAATGAGATAGTCACAGAACTCCTGTATCCAGGCGGTTCTGCACCTCACCATCCCCTACCAAATGCAGTAAGCCGGCTGCATGAGAGGCATTATACGCATCTCCTCCCGAGTACCCCTACCCAACGAGCCCCCCAAAAAAGATGTCGTGTCTGTAGCAAGCGCGGATTTAGGCGTGACACCCGTTATTATTGTCCACTCTGTCCTGACAAACCTGGTCTTTGCCTTGGTGAATGTTTTGAACGCTACCACTCAAAAGTGAAGTTTTAGCGTAGGGTACAGCATTTCACAGACTAGGACACACTTACACAGGGTCTCCCAAGATGCCATTACATTTTGAGAGAACCGAACCATTACAGTTGTTAAAGTTTAAAAAAAAAGTGTAAAAAAGAAAAAAAAAACGTAAAAAACAAAAACACAAAAAAAATATAAAATAAAAAAAACAAAAATAGTTGTCGTTTTATTGTTCTCTCTCGCTCTCTCTATTTTCTCTCTATTGTTCTGCTCTTTTTTACTGTATTCCATTTTGCAATGTTTTATCATGCTTGCTTTTCAGGTATGTAATTTTTTGTTTTCAGGTGCGCCATTCAACTGCAGCGCGGAATTATTTATCTTGACAGCAACAGCGTTTGCTCCCACGATACATAAAGCCGTGACTCCAGTGCTGTAGGAGGTGATTTAACCACCACAGTTAAAAAAAAAGAGCATATATGCCGAAGCATGGGGGCAGCAGGGACGGAGGAGCGATTTTGCTCCTAATGCCGCGTATATACGGTCGAAATTCCGACGGAGGCTTGCCCGTGGAAAAGTTTGACCGTGTGTACGCGGCATAACCTTTTATGCCGCGTACATACGCTCGAAATTTCGACAAAGGCTTGCCCGTGGAAAAGTCCGACCCTGTGTACGCGGCATAACTTTTTTGCGGGAGGATGCCCCCATGCTTTGGCATATATATATTTTAGGCACAGGTTGCGTTAAAAAAATGTTTTATTTTTTACTAGGTTTTGTTTTGGTATTTGCTTTGCAGATATGGTATGGTAAGGTCTTACTGTTGTACTGTAATGTTACTTTGTTTTAATGTTAACCATCATTTGCTTAGCAGGTACGCCATTCAGTTGCATCGCGGATTTATTTATCTTGACAGCAACAGCGTTTGCTCCCACGATACATAAAGCCGTGACTCCAACGCTGTAGGAGGTGATTTCACCACCACAGTTAAAAAAAGAGCATATATGCCGAAGCATGGGGGCAGCAGGGGCGGAGGAGCGATTTTGCTCCTAATGCCGCGTATATACGGTCGAAATTCCAACGGAGGCTTGCCCGTGGAAAAGTTCGACCGTGTGTACGCGGCATAACCTTTTATGCCGCGTACATACGGTCGAAATTCCGACGAAGGCTTGCCCGTGGAAAAGTCCGACCGTGTGTACGCGGCATAACTTTTTTGCGGGAGGATGCCCCCATGCTTCGGCATATATGCCCATCATTAGAAGTGGGTGGATGAAGGGAGGTATTCTAATGGTGGGCATGCCCACCGATCAATCTCTTTTTTTCATTCAGCCAACAGGCTGCATGAAAAAAAAGATTACAATACATGTCCAACAAGGACCAGCAACGTACTGGTATGTTGCTGGACTTTGAATGTTTATACCAGAATGATGCCTGCAGGTTTAGGTATCATCTTGGTATCATTCTTTTCAGCCAGTGGCCGGCTTTCATGTAAAAGCAATTCTAGCAGATAATTAGCCTCTAGACTGCTTTTACAAGCAGTGGGAGGGAATGCCCCCCCCGGATATAAACAGCGCCATTGGGAAATTGGGAAAGCATTTTATCACACCGATCTTGGTGTGGTCAGATGCTTTGAGGGCAGAGGAAAGATCTAGGGTCTAACCCCCCATTTTTTTTTTCAAAAAAAGAGTACCTGTCACTACTTATTGCTATCATAGGGGATATTTACATTCCCTGAGATAACAATAAAAATGATAAAAAAAAATATGGAAGGAACAGTTTAAAATTAAATAAAAAAGCAAAATAAATAATAAAAAAAAAAAAAAAGCACCGCTGTCCCCCCTGCTCTTGCGCAAAGGCGAACGCAAGCGTCGGTCTGGCGTCATATGTAAACAGCAATTGCATCATGCATGTGAGGTATCACCGTGAAGGTCAGATCGAGGGAAGTAATTTTAGCAGTAGACCTCCTCTGTAAATCTAACGTGGTAACCTGTAAAGGCTTTTAAATGCTTTTAAAAATGAATGTAGTTTCTCGCCGATGCGCGTTTGTGCGCAATTTTAAAGCATGTCGTGTTTGGTATCCATGTACTCGGCCTAAGATCATCTTTTTTATTTCATCAAACATTTGGGAAATGTAGTGTTTTTTGTGCATTAAAAATAAAAAAAGTGTGTTTTCCCCCCAAAAAATGCGTCTGAAAAATCGCTGCGCAAATACTGTGTGAAAAAAAAAATGCAACACCCACTATTTTAATCTGTAGGGCCTTTGTTTTAAAAAAATATATAATGTTTGGGGGTTCAACATAATTTTCTTGCAAAAAAAATAATGTTTTCATGTAAACAAAAAGTGTCAGAAAGGGCTTTGTCTTCAAGTGGTTAGAAGAGTGGATGATGTGTGACATAAGCTTCCTAATGTTGTGCATAAAATGCCAGGACAGTTCAAAACCCCCCCAAATGACCCCATTTTAGAAAGTAGACACCTCAAGCTATTTGCTGAGAGGCATGTTGAGCCCATTGAATATTTTTTTTTTGTCCCAAGTGATTGAATAATGACAAAAAGAAAAAAAAATGTACAAAAAGTTGTTACTAAATTATATATTGCTCAAACATGCCATGGTTATATGTGGAATTGCACCCCAAAATACATTCTGTTGCTTCTCCTGAGTACGGGGATACCACATGTGTGAGACATTTTGGGAGCCTAGCCGCGTACAGGACCCCGAAAACCAAGCACCGCCTTCAGGATTTCTATGGGTGTAAATTTTTGATTTCACTCCTCACTGCCTATCACAGTTTCGGAGGCCATGGAATGCCCAGATGGCACAAACCCCCCCAAATGACCCCATTTTGGAAAGTAGACACCCCAAGCTATTTGCTGAGAGGTATGTTGAGTATTTTGCTGATCTCGCTTTTTGTCACAAAGTTTTAAAAATTGAAAAAAAAAAAAATGTCTTTCTTCATTTTCAAAAACAAATGAGAGCTGTAAAATACTCACCATGCCTCTCGGCAAATAGCTTGGGGTGTCTACTTTCCAAAATGGGGTCATTTGTGGGGGTTTTGGGCTATCTTGGCATTTTATGGCCTTCAAAACTGTGATAGGTAGTGAGGAGTGAAATCAAAAATTTGTGCCCTTAGAAATCCTGAAGGCGGTGCTTGGTTTTCGGGGGCCCGTACGCGGCTAGGCTCTCAAAAAGTCCCACACATGTGGTATCCCCGTACTCAGGAGAAGCAGCCAAATGTATTTTGGGGTGCAATTCCGCATATAACCATGGCATGTTTGAGCAATATATCATTTAGTGACAACTTTTTGTACATTTTTTTTCTTTTTGTCATTATGCAATCACTTGGGACAAAAAAAATATTCAATGGGCTCAACATGCCTCTCAGCAATTTCCTTGGGGTGTCTACTTTCCAAAATTGGGTCATTTTGGTGGTTTTTGTGCCATCTTGGCATTTTATGGCCTTCAAAACTGTGATAGGTAGTGAGGAGTGAAATCAAAAATTTATGCCCTTAGAAACCTTGAAGGCGGTGCTTGAATTTTGGGGTCCCGTACGTGGCTAGGCTCCCAAAAAGTCCCACACATGTGGTATCCCCGTACTCAGGAGAAGCAGCAGAATGTATTTTGGGGTGTAATTTCACATATGCCCATGGCATGTGTGAGCAATATATCATTTAGTGACAACTTTGTGCAAAAAGTTTGTTATATTCCCGCAACTTGTGGCAAAATATAAAATATTCCATGGACTGAACATGCCTCTCAGTAAATAGCTTGGGGTGTCTACTTTTCAAAATGGGGTCATTTGGGGGGGTTTTGTGCTATTTTGGCATTTTATGGCCTTCGAAACTGTGATAGGTAGTGAGGAGTGAAATCAAAAATTTACGCCCTTAGAAATCTTGAAGGCGGTGCTTGGTTTTTGGGGCCCCGTACCCGGCTAGGCTCCCAAAAAGTCCCACACATGTGGTATCCCCATACTCAGGAGAAGCAGCAGAATGTATTTTGGGGTGCAATTCCACATATAACCATGGCATGTGTGAGCAATATATCATTTAGTGACAACTTTTTGTACATTTTTTCTTTTTTTTTCTTTTTATCATTATTCAATCATTTGGGACAAAAACAAATATTCAATGGGCTCAACATGCCTCTCAGCAAATAGCTTGGGGTGTCTACTTTCCAAAATGGGGTCATTTGGGGGGGTTTTGTGCCATCTTGGCATTTTATGGCCTTCAAAACTGTGATAGGTAGTGATAGGTAGTGAGGAGTGAAATCAAAAATTTATGCCCTTAGAAACCTTGAAGGCGGTGCTTGGTTTTTGGGGTCCCGTATGCGACTAGGCTCCGAAAAAGTCCCACACATGTGGTATCCCCGTACTCAGGAGAAGCAGCAGAATGTATTTTGTGGTGTAATTTCACATATGCCCATGGCATGTGTGAGCAATATATCATTTAGTGACAACTTTGTGCAAAAAAAATAAAGTTTGTCATATTCCCGCAACTTGTGGCAAAATATAAAATATTCCATAGACTAATCATGCCTCTCAGTAAATAGCTTGGGGTGTCTACTTTCCAAAATGGGTCATTTGGGGGGGTTTTGTGCTATTTTGGCATTTTATGGCCTTCGAAACTGTGATAGGTAGTGAGGAGTGAAATCAAAAATTTGCGCCCTTAGAAATCCTGAAGGCGGTGCTTGGTTTCCGGGGTCCTGTACGTGGCTAGGCTCCTAAAAAGTCCCACACATGTGGTATCCCCGTACTCAGGAGAAGCAGCAGAATGTATTTTGGGGTGCAATTCCACATATAACCATGGCATGTGTGAGCAATATATCATTTAGTGACAACTTTTTGTAATTTTTATTTTTTTGCCATTATTCAATCACTTGGGACAAAAAAATATATTCAATGGGCTCAACATGCCTCTCAGCAATTTCCTTGGGGTGTCTACTTTCCAAAATGGGGTCATTTGGGGGGTTTTGTACTGCCCTGCCATTTTAGCACCTCAAGAAATTAGATAGGCAGTCATAAATTAAAAGCTGTGTAAATTCCAGAAAATGTACCCTAGTTTGTAGACGCTATAACTTTTGCGCAAACCAATAAATATACGCTTATTGACATTTTTTTTACTAAAGACATGTGGCTGAATACATTTTGGCCTAAATGTATGACTACAATTGAGTTTATTCGATTTTTCTTATAACAAAAAGTAGAAAATATCATTTTTTATCAAAATTTTCGATCTTTTTCCGTTTATATCGCAAAAAATAAAAATCGCAGAGGTAATCAAATACCATTAAAAGAAAGCTCTATTTGTAGGAAGAAAAGGACGCAAATTTCGTTTGGGTACAACATTGCATGTCCGCACAATTTACAGTTAAAGCAGCGCAGTGCAAAATTCTGAATTCACCTCTGGTCCTTTAGCTACCAAATGGTCCGGGGCTTAAGTGGTTAAATAAAATATTGATTTTTTACCAGTGCAGTACAGCATCATTATATTACTAGTATGGCAGTGATCAGGGATACTGACTGGTGACAGTATGTAAAAAATAAATAAATAACTTTTTATTCAATTGTTTTAACATTTATTTTTTACACTGTGATTGTACAATGATGATCACTGTAACAGCAATTGTTTAAACTATGACTTTCATTCATAACTCTTTGGGGTTTATTTATCAAAGGCAAATCCACAAGTGCACTTGTAGTGCACATAGAAGTGCAGTCGCTGTAGATCTGAGAGGAACATGCAAGGAAAATAAAAAAATAGCATTTTTGCATGCACGTGATTGGGTGATAGAAATCAGCAGAGCTTTCCCTCATTTCAATCTTCCCCTCAGATCTGTAGCAAATTCACTTCCAAGCTATCACATGGTACAGGGTGCTGTGATCGGCCCAGGTACCATTTGATCACTTGTGACCTATCACAAATCACACAGTAGTAAACAATGATGACATGAATAGATTCCATTAATGACTGTTGTTTACTAGGTGACATGTGATTGTACAACGATCACATGGCATCTAGGCCAATAACATTGGCCCGATACCAAGCACCATAATCTGCTGTGTCTGGTGGAAACAGCGGTCGCATATCGCTCCACTGTGTGCCCGAGGGGAGCTGCACAGTGCGCATGAGCGGAGCAACATACAGGTACGTTGCAGTGCCAGCCCGTGGTAAAAACGAAACTTTTGGCTGGTCAGCAAGTATTTAATATTATTAGCAATATCAGCATTACTATTGGAATGTATATAAAGTGCTCTTGATCTTCACTTTGTGAGATTACTTCTTAATGCTTGTTGTGACTCTGAAAAGGGGAAATTCCCCAATTGGACACAGACAGAAAAAAAAAATCTGACAAGGTTTTTAACCAATACTTACTCTTTAAAACAATGCTTTAGCATTAGATATGCTTTCATTTTAAGTCATATTTCTCTCTAATGATTTATTTGTCTTTTTGTCCTTATGTAGATTTTGCAGGATGACTTGGAACAAGAGCAAGTCAGAGTAAATTCTCTTACTCACATGGTGGTAGTGGTGGATGAAGCAAGTGGAGATAAAACTACAGCTGCCTTAGAAGAACAGTTACAGGCAAGTGCAGAAGTGATGCAAATATACTGTATGTCTGCATATATAAAATAGTATATCATGCTTTTAGGGCAAACAGTTATGGGATTTCTATTAAGTAATACAAAATATTTTTTTCCCTGTAAGAGCCGGTTCACACAGGGGCGTCTTTGGATCCGACTCCAAATCGCCCCAGGTCGCCCCTAGTCGCCTCAGGTCGCGCTGGCTGAAGAAATCAATGTAAGTTAATGGAGCCGTCCTTATGCACACTACTGCAGTCGCTCCGACTTCAAAAAAGGTCCCTGTACTACTTCAATCCGACTCCTAGGCGACCTGTAACCATTCATTTCAATGGGAGTCGCCTCTCACTGTCTTAATAGGAGCAACTCTCCAGGAAGAAAACATACATTTTTCAGGCAAACCTCTCCCTCCCCCCACCCTCCCACAGAGCTGATTCTTGTTTGATTGGCCACTGGAATGTCTCCTGTCCTGCAGGCAACTTGGAGTTGCCTTGTAAGTAGCTCCAGGTCGCGCTGTGATTCATTCTCAAGTCGTGTCTGAGTTGCCTCATAAAATCGCGCTGGAAGTCGTGTTGCCCCAGTGTGAACCGGCCCTTATTTTCAATTTTCCCTAAGAGGATAACATTGTTGCATTTATAAAGTGGTTATACACTTTACCAAGGAAGTTCAAAATGCAGTTTCTATCCAAAAGTGCAATAACCAATTTGGCTTCATCTTTGTCTAACGTGACAATATATGTTAATGCACACATTTCCTAATAGATTTTAATCTGGTAGTATTTGGGTATATATTAATTGGGGGGTGTATTTGGGTATAAAATGGTAGATGTGGTAGATTATGATGTAAGAACAAATAGAAAAAAAAGGAATAATAAAGCATATGGGACTCCCAAAATTAGTGATGGCAATTTTTTATTTCTTGCTGACATCAAATTTCAGTAATGTATAATTGGATTTTTAGTGAACAGAATTGTTACTTGATGCCCTTTAAATCTAGATAATGGTTTAAACACTATGGAGCTGATTTACTCTAACGAAAGAAAAAGTGTGCACGAACACACAGTTTTAGCCCATAGTGATGTCAGAAATATTTAGTTTAGTTTATACATAAAATGAGAGATGAAGCTTTTGGCAGCAACTTGGATTTTGTGCTCATATTCTTTTCTCAGCTTTGAATCAGCATCTTTGTATTTCCAAACTGTAAATTCATTTTTCACAGCCTATAAAAAGCGTTGAATAGCAGAAAATGCATGAGAAAAGTTATTATTAAGGATTTACCCCCTTCCTGACCAAACCTTTTTTTGCTATTCGGCATTGCGTCGCTTTAACTGACAATTGCGTGGTCAACGATGCAATGATGTACCCAAACAAAAGTGACGTCATTTTCTTCTCCATAAACAGAGCTTTTTTTGGTGGTATTTATAACCGTTCTTTTTTTGTTTATAGTGCAAAAAAAAAAACGAAATTTTGAAATTTTGAATTTTTTTTACTTTTTGCTATAATATCCCCAAAAAATATATATATATAAAAAAGTAATTTCTTCCTCAGTTTAGGTCAATATGTATTCTTCTACATTTTTTTGGTAAAAAAAATCACAATAAGCGTATATTTATTGATTTGCACAAAAGTTATTGCGTTTACAAAATAGGGGATAGATTTATAGCATTTTTATTATGATTATTTTTTAATTAGTAATGGCGGCGATCTGCGATTTTTATCATGACTGCGACATTGCGGCGGACAGATCGGACACTTTTGATACATTTTTGGGACCATTGACATTTACAGAGCTATCAGTGCTATAAAAATGCACTGATTACTGTAGAAATGTCCCTGGCAGGGAAGGGGTTAACACTAGGGGGCGATTAAGGGGTTAACGGTGTGTTCCCTCACTGTGTTCTAACTGTGTGGGGATGGAACTAACTAGGAGAGATGACAGATCGTGGTTTCTTTGTAAAAACACACAATCTGTCTCCTCTCCTCTGACAGCACAGGGATTTGTGTGTTTACACACACAAATCCCTTTGCTGGCTTCCGAGCACATGATCGCTCGTGGCCAGCAGTAATGCGTGCCTCCGGCGGTGGCCGATCTCGGGTGGCTCTTAAAGTGCCGACGTATGGGTACGTGATTTTGTGCACCCATGCCACTTTGCCGATGTATATCGGCGTGAGCCAGTCGGCAAGTGGTTAAGAATGTTGCTCTGCAGCAAGTAACTTTAATCTCAATTTCTTAGTCCACCAGTATGACATTCTTCATCCACGTCGCATTACTTATTGCCACATGTTGGTATTATAGATATACTGTATATTGCATTGTTTGGTTATAGAGGGAAAAACTTGTGACTAGTTATGGCCTAGAGAATGCAGATTGGCTATTATAAACTACTGGTTGTTGGACAACAATTAAACTAGATGTGATTAGGGATGAGCCCGATGTTTGAGTCAAACGTACTGTAAGTTCGACTTGAACATCGGGTGTTCGTCATATTAGCGAACAATTTGCAGTGTTCGTGGCAAATTCGAAAGCCGCGGAACACCGTTTAAAAGTCTATGGGAGAATGACATGAAAAATCAAAAGTGCTAATTTTAAAGGCTTATATGCATGGTTTTGTCATAAAAAGCGTTTGGGGACCCAGGTCCTACCCCAAGGGACATATCAATGCAAAAAAAGTTTTAATAATGGCCATTTTTTCGGGAGCAGTGATTTTAATAATGCTTAATGTGAAACAATAAAAGTAAACAATTCCTTAAAATTTCGTACCTGGGGGGTGTCTATAGTATGCCTGTAAAGTGGCGCATTTTCCCCGTGTTTAAAACAGTCCCTGCAGCAAAATGACATTTTTAAAGGAAATAAAGTAATTTAAAACTGATCGTGGCTGTAATGAATTGTCGGATCCCAGCAATACAGATAAAAGTCATTGAAAAAAATGGCATGGGTTCCCCCCAGTCCATTATCAGGCCCTTTGGGTCTGGTATGAATATTAAGGGGAACACCGAACCAAAATGTAAAAAAAAAATTGCGTGAGGATCGTGTATGGGTGACCCCGCCCTCAGCTATATAACAGCTGTCACGGCGGGAGACGCCCATGGAGGTGGATTTACATTGCTGGAAATTTTTATTTTAAAATGTTTTAATAAAGGACTTGTCCCAAGCTGGCTCTTGTCTTTTTTACAATTTTTGACACATTTTTTGGTGAAATTGTAGGGGTAAAATGTACCCCGTTACCAATTCACATGAGGGGCCGGGATCTGGGGGTTCCCTTGTTAAAAGGGGGGCTTCCAGATTCCGATAAGCCCCCCCGCCCACAGACCCCCACAACCACCACACAACGGTTGTGGGGATGAGGCCCTTGTCCCCATCAACATTGGGACAAGGTGCTTTGGGGTGGGGGGTGCAAAGCCCCACCTGCCCCAAAGCACCCATCCCCCCATGTTGAGGGCATGTGGCCTGGTATGGTACAGGAGGGGGGGTGCTCTCTCATGCCTCTTTTCCTGCGGCCTGCCAGGTTGTGTGCTCCGATAAGGGTCTGGTATGGATTTTTGGGGGACCCCTACAGCATTTTTTTTATTTTGGCGCAGGGTTCCCCTTAAAATCCATACCAGGCTTGAAGGGCCTGATATGGAATTTGGGGGGACCCCCACGCAATTTTTTTTTACATTTTGGTTAGGCCTGAAGGGCCTGGTAATGGACTGTGGGGGAACACATGCCGTTTTTTACAATGAATTTTATCTGTATTGCGGGACCCGACAATTTATTACAGCCGCGAGTATGACTTTTTTTCCTTTAGAAATGTAATTTTGCTGCCGGGACTGTTCTATACACGGGAAAAATGCACCACTTTATAGGCATACTATAGACACCCCCCAGGTGCGAAATTTAAAGGAATATTTCACTTTTATTGTTTCACTTTAAGCATTATTAAAATCACTGCTCCCGAAAAAACAGCCATTTCTAAAACATTTTTTTGCATTGATACAAGTCCCCTGGGGCAGGACCCAGGTCCCCAAACACTTTTTATGACCATACAATGCATATAAGCCGTTAAAATTAGCACTTTTGATTTTTCATGTTCGTGTCCCATAGACTTTAATGGTGTTTGCATGCTTGAACAAATTTTTGCCTGTTCGCAAGTACTGGTGCGAACCGAACCGGGGGGTGTTCGGCTCATCCTTAGATGTGATGATGCATAATGGCAACCATGTTTGTCTTATTTAAAAATGTAGTTCAATGTGTATCTTGTGGTCTTAGTTTACTGTGCAAGTTGACCAACCAAAATATGATACTTTTGTACTCTACTTTGTTCACTACAGAATGTGCAGTTCAAAACACTACCTACATTGACCCTTTTCTATATGATTCAAATTTAAAAAAAAACTGTAGCTCTGGATATACTATAATGACAGCCACGTGCACTTGGTGCAGTTGTATGTGTATTTTTAAATTCTGCCAGTTATTATAGCCTATTTGTACGTTTGTCCATTTTGATGCACAAAAAAAGATGCATTTTACTGCTAGAAACTGCATTTCAAGTAGAAATCCTATTATTTTCTATAAGATTATTTCACATCTATGCACTGTAGTTTAGTGTCAAAGGGAAAAAATATGAGCCCATCATACCTAGATGTAAATCCAAGTCCCACCTGAGGATTAACCCCTGCGGGACCTTGGTCTGTAATTTATAAATCTGCCAAGCCTCCCTCTCCAACAGTCCCTGCTCGCAGTCATCCCCCTTGGGCCCGAGTTTACTTGCTCTATACCACAAAATCTAAAAGAGGAGAGATCTCCCTCATGGTGTTGCTTAAAATGTCTTGATGCATCTGACATAAACTTTACATAAGGATTACATGAGTCACAGTAATGCTCCCTGATCCTGATTCCTAAGGATTGGGTAGTACATCCTATATACAGTAAATGGCATGCGGTACAATCAGATACACCACATACGTAGCTCATACCACAATTTATGTATTGTTTAATCCTAAATTGTTCCCCAGTGACCTGACATTTAAAAGCTTCATACGCAAATTGAGATGACAGTACCTACAAGTACTCAGGTCACAGGGGAAACACCCTGGATAGGACAGCTATGAAGGTTGTGTTTTATCAGCAGATGGAAAATGTAAATGGTGCACAGCAACTTGAGAATCTGCAGCCTCTCTGCAATATTGTAAATAAATCTATAAGATGGGTAAGTTCCTCTTAATAAACTCTATAAGCTGATCACATTCTCTGGAATATGTGGTTACAAAGGTGACTGCCCGTTCCTCAGATGTATGTCTAGGTTTGTTGCCATGAATACTACTACTGCCCCTTAGATAAGATTTATTGTTATTGTAAAAGCAAATTCACAATGAAATGACTACTTCACACATTTTACATAGAAAAACAATCATTACCTACATATTTACCATTACACTTTACAGCCATAGTATAAAAGTCCTCTCAATTTTTTCTGCTAGCCAACCTAAGCCCTCTTATTATGATTCACTATTGGAGACCTTTCTGTGCTAACCATTTGCAGATGGTATCACACTCCTTATGGAAAGCAAAATCAGTACAACAATTTTTACGGGCCCATGTAAATTCTCCTACAGGAATCACCCTGATAGGATGAAACGGGTGACAACTTGTGACATACAAGGTAGCATTACCCAAACAGGGTTTATAATATGTGCAGGAGGAGACAGATCCCATCTCTGCATGATCCTGTAGGGTAACTTTTAGAAAATCTATATTATCGGAATGACAAGTGCTAGTGAGTTGTAGATTATAACTATTATTGTTTATGTAAAGCACAAAGCTGTCAGGTTACCTGGAATCACCTGCCCACACCATCAGGATGTCATTAATATAGTTTCTTCACATGGGTTCAAATCCCACTGTCCATACCACCCAGCAAGTTTAACCTATTCATTACCTGGACATATTTTAGGTGTGTTTCCTGCACTTGGCTAGCCATTTTTTTCAATCAATGTCTCTGCTACAGGTTGCTGTAGCCAATATTTTATTTAGCTCAAAAGCTGCAGTTCAGCCTCTGCCACTATTTCTTTCAGACTCCCTATAGCATTTTAATGCGCTAGTGATAAAGTTTTGTTCACACTACTATTTGTATCTAGTGACTGCCAAAGACCATCAAAATGTTGCTAGGGACTATTAGGGACTATCAACATGTTCCTTGTTACGGCACCCCAAATACGAAAGGGGTTTAACGCCATTTAGATCCCTTCCCTCTCCTGGACACAAATTCCCTGTCGATCCTCCACAGCCAGACGACCCCTTCCCATAGGAATTACTCCTTCTGGAAGAACGAGACGCACTCTGTATCTTCCTAGGATCGAATGACTTTATTGAGAAAAACATTGTAACTTTTATACCCATCCAATACTGCATTAACCTAAAATGAACAATGGTCCAGCTCCACCCACAACATAACAAGACTCAATATACATTATTTTGAAAGGGTTTTGTAGCCGGTCTGTCTGTTGAGTACAATACACACAAGTATGCAGGTGATTCATCAACATCTCTTCAATTAACCCGTCTGCTGCTAGTTCCACAACCTATAATTATAGGCTTAATTCCCCCAAACCACAATGGACAATAGAATGTAAATCACCACAAACAATAAACAGGTCTTTTAGAAGCTGGGATTAGCATTACACTAGGCAGACAGGTGATTGAGGCTGAACACCTCAGTATCTCTCAATTAACCTGTTGAGTTCAGAAACAGTAAATAGTCCTTTACAGATATCCTTGGGAATATGGTGGATAAATAGTACAGACCCATTTTAGGTAGTCCAAGATATATTTCTTAATGTCCATTATTTCCTGGCTCACCCTGTGTCCAAAGTGACCCTCCTGTCACACATCTCCCCTTTCGGCAGGAGACTAACACAGGAGGTGACCCCAGACGGGTTGACTCCGAAGTTAGTCTATAGGTCCATTCTTCTAATGCCGGTATCCACACAGTACCCCCAATAAATTGCTCCAAACAGAGCATTACTTACCCAGCCAACCTCTGCCTCTCTCTGAGAACATACCCGCCACTGGGGAGAAGACAGGGTGACTGGGCTCAGTCCGTCATGCTGTTGGGGATCTGGGCCGACTGCCCAGCATCCCTGGGGTATACAAGTGGAGAATGAAGTCCCATCCACTTGTGGTAGGTGAAAATCCCCCAGTGCTTGCAAAGCAAGGCTGACATTCTCCTGTCCCAGTGTCACACCATTTTCTGGGGTTGTGTCAGTGAGGACCAAAGTCCCATCCGGTACCACAGGAACTCCCTCTTCTGTTAGTTGAGAGCAGAGGCCCGCAGCACTCTGCTCTGTTGCCAGCTCTTGTGCTGGGTTGCTGTGAGTGGAGACCGCAGTCCCATCCACCGATATCAGCTCAAGTTGCCGTTGTGTGCAGACGCCAGTAGCATTCTGCCCTGCTGCCAGTGATTCAGCTGGGGGTAAAAGCTTTACCACCTCAGCTTGTTGCTGGAGAGGGGGGCCAACTGCCCCGGCTCCCTGAAACTCCACAGTTGTTTCCGGAGCTGGGCAGAGGTTGCTAGCACTCTGCCCTGTTGCCAGCACTTCTGCTGGGGACTCCACACCATCTGCTCTGGCTAACTGTTGGGGAGGGAAAAGGGCTGCTTCTCCTCCCTGCATCTCTGAAATCCCCTGGGAAAGAGGAACCATCACCTTCTCACCTCGGGCCTCCAAAACTGCCACGGGTGTAGAGCAGGGGTCTGCAGTACTCTGTCCTGCTGCCAATACTTGGGCAGGCGATGCATAATCCATAACATCCTCTGAACAGTCCCTTAAGTCCATACCTTCTGTAATCTGTGGCTGGGGAGATGAGCCAACTGCCCTAGCTACCTGGAACTCCATATCATCCACTTCGGCTTTAGGGATGGCAATCTTCAGATTTTCCACTGCCGATTCTTCAGCCAGGCTAGCTCCCTGGAACTCCATATCATCCACTTCGGCTTTAGGGATGGCAATCTTCAGATTTTCCAGTGCCGATTCTTCAGCCAGGCTAGCTCCCTGGAACTCCATATCATCCACTTCGGCTTTAGGGATGGCAATCTTCAGATTTTCCACTGCCGATTCTTCAGCCAGGATTTCATAGTTGTCAACTGGTATTTCCTGATAGTCCCAGGCAAAGGGAGCCCCACCCTGCTGCTGAGCAGAGTCTAGCAGCTGTTTGTAGGCAATCTCCAGCTCCCATTCCTGAACGGCCAGAAACTCCAAATCTTCCTGTGCCCAGTGCCCTTCCGAGACATTCAGTCTTTGCTCTCTGTGCTCCATTATTTCCTCCAAACGCCACTCCCGATCACTCCCAAAGTCAGGGTCCTCGGACAGCCTCCAATACAACAATCCCAGGCCATTATAGTCAAAGCCTTCTGTGGGGCTGTCATCCGCTGACCACTGGCACTTTTGGGCTACATACCACCGGAGGGCTCTGTAGCTCTCGTCCAACCGCATCTCTGCCCGGATCAGCCTGCTTAACTCAGCTGTCCACTCCTGCTTCGGTTGTTCCCCCAATAACAGCATTCGTACTTCATACTGCCACCAGTACCCTACATGGATGCAGGGGAGAACTTTTCCCTGGTGTTGCTGCTCGAGAGCTAGCGCTTTCTTCCAGAGTTCGCAGCGGATTGAATCAGACCATCCCAGCAGGACCTCCTCTGATACTGGTCCTCTATGCTGTATCTGCATCTCTCGCAACCTCCTTCTCAATTCCTTTTCCATGTCAGCTGGTATCTGTATCTCTCCTCTCCTTTCAGTTAGTGCTGCTTCTTTAGGTGTTGTCTCCGATTGCTGTATTTCCGCCATTCTCCACTCATGTTGCCGCTCTAGTTCTCTCTTTTGTCGCGCATCCTGCAGCTGGATGCCTCTAATGGCTTCCTGAATGGCGGTCTCTGATGGGTTAGCACCATATAATGCCAACCGCTGTCGCACTCGTTGCTGAAACAAATGTTCAACTGACCGGGGTCCTGCATCACCATCTCTCTGGTCCATCTCGGCTCTCAAGTAAGTCTTTCAGCATGGCTTTCCTGCAGGCTGCATAGCTTGGTCATTCACTGTGGTGGCTTGGAGTGTCCCAGGAACTGGAGGGAAAATCCCGCTGCTGCCAACCAATGTTACGGCACCCCAAATACGAAAGGGGTTTAACGCCGTTTAGATCCCTTCCCTCTCCTGGACACAAAATTCCCTGACGATCCTCCACAGCCAGACGACCCCTTCCCATAGGAATTACTCCTTCTGGAAGAACGAGACGCACTCTGTATCTTCCTAGGATCGAATGACTTTATTGAGAAAAACATTGTAACTTTTATACCCATCCAATACTGCATTAACCTAAAATGAACAATGGTCCAGCTCCACCCACAACATAACAAGACTCAATACACATTATTTTGAAAGGGTTTTGTAGCCGGTCTGTCTGTTGAGTACAATACACACAAGTATGCAGGTGATTCATCAACATCTCTTCAATTAACCCGTCTGCTGCTAGTTCCACAACCTATAATTATAGGCTTAATTCCCCCAAACCACAATGGACAATAGAATGTAAATCACCACAAACAATGAACAGGTCTTTTAGAAGCTGGGATTAGCATTACACTAGGCAGACAGGTGATTGAGGCTGAACACCTCAGTATCTCTCAATTAACCTGTTGAGTTCAGAAACAGTAAATAGTCCTTTACAGATATCCTTGGGAATATGGTGGATAAATAGTACAGACCCATTTTAGGTAGTCCAAGATATATTTCTTAATGTCCATTATTTCCTGGCTCACCCTGTGTCCAAAGTGACCCTCCTGTCACATTCCTAAAAACTGTTAGGGACTAGTGATGAGCCGAACACCCCCGGGTTCGGTTGGCACCAGAACCCGCAAACGGACCGAAAGTTTGCACGAACTTTAGAACCCTATTAAATACAATGGATGCGAACGTTCGAAATCTAAAGTGCTAATTATAACGACTATTATGCATGTTATTGTCCTAAAAAGGGTTTGGGAACCCGGGTTCTGCACCAGGGGACATGTATCAATGAAAAAAGAAGTTTTAAAAACGGCCGTTTTTCTGGAGCAGTCATTTTAATGATGCATAAAGTGAAATAAAAAAGTCAAATATTCCTTTAAATATCGTCCCTGGGGGGTGTCTAGAGTATGCCTGTGAAGTGCCACGTGTTTCCCGTGTTTAGAACTGTCCCTGCACAAAATTACATTTCTAAAGGAAAAAAAGCCATTTAAAACTGCTTGCGGATTTAATGTAATGTCTGGTCCCGGTAATATGGATGAAAATCTTTAAGAAAAATGGCATAGCTACCCCATCACACACCCCCCCCCCCCCTACCCCAGCCCATTACCAGCCCCTTTGGGTCTTGTATGGATATTAAGGGGAACCCCGCACACAAAATAAAAAAGGCCCTATATACTCTGAACAGCCGTATACAGGCGGTGCATACAAGACAGGGACTGTAAGTTTGTTCTTATGTAGAATCTGTTTGTAATTTTGAACAGGTACATTGTTTAAGTGTAGCTCCAGCCAAAAAATCTATTTTTAAGCTTTTTGGAAAACATAGGGAAGGGTTATCACCCCTGTAACATTTGTTTTGCTGTCTGTGCAGTGTGCACCTGTTCAGAACAGTTGACCTCACTTTCCGTCCTAATGACAAATATTTTTTGAAAATGTGTTTTTTTTATTGAAACAAGAATTGGTGATAAAGCATCAGTGGAGAGGAGACACTTTTTTTCCCATATTAACTCTTACAGGAGAGAATTTGCCTTCCTAGGGGTAGATTTCCTCTCACTTCCTGTTGTATCCTTCCGTTTGCAAGGAGGAGTCGTTTGTAAGTTGGATGTTTGAAAGTAGGGGCCTGCCGTATATACTCAGCTGAAATTTGCCCCTTACATGTTGGTGTTGCCACAACACTGTGAGCCCTCACAGTTACTCTTGGTGGGCGCATGAATGGGCCCTGCTGTGAATTATTAGATCAAGAATTGTAATTGCATGCCCCTGTTGAACAGGGGCAGAAAAATTGGGCCTTAGGCACTGGTGCCACAACACTGCAACCCCTCACAGATACTGTACTTGGAGCACAGCAATGAGCCCTGTTGCAAAGTATTGCATCAAAAATTGTAATTACACGCCCCTGTTAAACAGGGGCTGAAAAATTTGGCCTTAGCCACTGGTGCTGGTGCCACGACACTGCAACCACTCCCAGATACTCTAGTTGGAGTGCAGGAATGAGCCCTGCTACAAAGCATTGCATAAAAAATTGTACTAACACACCCCTGTTAAACAGGGGCTGAAAAATTGGGCCTTAGCCACTGGTGGCGGCACCCAGAAACAAAAATGTTCTTCCAAGCTATCATCGTCAATCGGATCATTGAGGAGGAGGAGGATAGTCAGTCAACATAACAGGACAGTCTCTCAGCATCAGCATCAGTCTTGAAGGGATGTGACATTTGAAAATAAATTAGTCTGTTATATCAGCTTCAGGTGTTTGGTAGCTGGTGGTGATCCAAGACTGGTTCATCTTTATGAAGGTCAGTCGATCAACAGAGTCGGTGGACAGGCGCACCCTGTGATCCGTGACAAATCCTCCAGCAGCACTGAATGTGCGTTCTGAAAGAACGCTGGATGCAGGACAGGCCAGTAGCTCAATTGTATACTGTGCAAGCTCTGGCCAGTGATCCATCCTCAAGACCCAGTAAGCCAGAGGATTTTCGGTGGGGAAGGTGTCCAAGTCTGACCTTGCCCGTAGGTATTCCTGCACCATGTTTATCAGACGCTGGCAATGGTTGCTGGAACCGATCATACCTTGGGGCTGCGGACTAAAGAATTGTCTGAACGCTTCGGTCAGACGGCCACCTTCCCCACCGCTCCTTCCTTGACTGACCGAAGCCTCAGCAACTCGTTGTCCAGGACCAGGAGTTTGTAACCTCCCAGTCTCTGGGAACGCGTTGCACAGACCTTTCTGCAAGGCCTCCCGGAGTTGTCTCATCCTCTGCTCCCTCTGCGACGGTAAGATAAGGTCCGCAACCTTACCCTTGTACCGTGGATCAAGGAGAGTGGCCAGCCAGTAATGGTCCCTCTCCTTGATCCGAAGAATACGAGGATCCTTCAGCAGACTTTGCAGGATCAGGGAGGCCATGCAGCGTAGGTTAGCTGAGGCATTCGGTCCGGAGTCCTCTGGGTCACTAAGGACGACATGATCCGCAGCCACCTCCTCCCAGCCACGTACAAGTCCACTGGTTTCTTGGGGCTGTAAATCATCCCTAAAAGACTGCTGCTGATGATGCTGAGTGTCAGGCTCCACCTCCATGCTGACACAATCCTCCTCCTCCTCCTCTTCTTCCTGTGTGATGGGTGGGACAGAAGGAACACTGTCTGGGTAAAGGGGGCCTTGAGAGGCAAAGAAGTCCTCCTCTTCCTGCCTCTGTTCAGCCTCAAGTGCCCTGTCCATTATTCCACGCAGCGTATGTTCCAACAGGTGGACAAGAGGTACAGTGTCACTGATGCATGCACTGTCACTGCTCACCATCCTCGTGGCCTCCTCAAATGGTGCCAGGACAGTGCATGCATCCCTGATCATGCCCCACTGGCGTGGTGAAAAAAAACCCAGCTCCCCTGACCCTGTCCTGGTGCCGTAGTGGCAGAGGTACTCATTGATGGCCCTCTGCTGTGTGTGCAGCCGCTGCAGCATGGCCAACATTGAGTTCCACCTGGTGGGCATGTCACATATAAGGCGGTTCTTGGGCAGGTTCAACTCCTTTTGCAGCTCAGCCAGGCGAGCACTGGCATTATAAGATCTGCGGAAATGCACACAGACTTTCCTGGCCTGCCTCAGGACATCCTGTAAGCCCGGGTACCTGCCCAAGAACCGCTGCACCACCAGGTTAAGGACGTGAGCCACACAGGGCACATGGGTCAGTTGTCCCTGTCGGAGGGCGGAGAGGAGGTTGGTGCCATTGTCGCAAACTACCATTCCTGGCTTAAGCTGGCGTGGCGTCAACCACCTCTCGGCCTGCCCCTGCAGAGCAGACAGAACCTCTGCCCCAGTGTGGCTCCTGTCCCCCAAACACACCAGCGCAAGCACGGCATGGCATCTTTTTGCCTGCGTACTTGCGTAGCCCCTTGAACACCTACGGAGCACCGCTGGTTCCGAGGACAAAGCACAGGAAGAGGCCACGGAGGAAGAAGAAGAGGAGGGGGTGGAGGACAGAGGTGTGTCACAACCAGTAGTAGCATTTTGGAGGCATGGCGGTGTAACAACCTCCAACACTACTGCACCTTGTCCTGCATCCTTCCCAGCTGCCAAAAGAGTGACCCAATGGGCCGTGAAAGAAAGGTAACGTCCCTGTCCATGCCTGCTGGACCATGAGTCAGCGGTAATATGCACCTTACCGCTGACCGCCCTGTCCAGCGAGGCCAAGACATTGCCTTCCACATGCCGGTAGAGAGCCGGAATCGCCTTCCGTGAGAAAAAGTGGCGTTTGGGAACCTGCCACTGAGGAACCGCACATTGCACAAACTCACGGAAGGGGGCCGAGTCTACCAACTGAAAAGGCAGCAGTTGAAGCACTAGCAATTTAGCCAAGCTAGCATTCAACCGCTGGGCATGTGGATGGCTGGGAGTGAACTTCTTTCGACGGTCCAGCAGCTGGGGCAGGGAAATTTGCCTGCTAGAATCGGACGTCGGTGTACTGCTAGCAGAGTGCCCGCAAGTACTTGGCTGTGACACACCTAATTCTACACCTTCATTCCTCTCAGAGCAGGTTTCAGAGAGGACTGAAGGTATAGTAGGGTTGGAGATCCCAGCTGATGCGGTGCAAGAAGAGGTCAGCTTTGTTCTTTGGTGTGGGTCTTTAAGGTAGGCTTGCCAACGAGCTGCATGGCAGGTCAAAATATGTCTGGTCAAGCATGTGGTGCCCAAGCGGGTGATGTTTTGGCCACGCGATATACGCTTGAGACATATGTTGCAAACAGCAGCTGTGCGATCTGATGCACTCGACTCAAAAAAGGCCCACACCAAAGAACTTTTTGAATAACGGGCAGAGGCAGCGCCCTGCACAGGCGGAGCTCTGCGGTGTGATTCCGTCGGTGTGCTGCCCTTACGCTGGGCCCCCCGAGGGCATCCTGCCTCGTTGGAGATGTGCCTCCTCCTCATCCTCCTCTCTCCTATTAGGCACCCATGTGGAGTCAGTGACCTCATCATCCCCTCCCTTCTCATCACTGGAGCTAATCTGGCAGTATGCTGCAGCTGCTGGAACATGACTGCCAGATTGGTGTCCTTCTTGAGCATCCCCTCTCTCTGCTCTCACGCTACTGCCTTCCTCTAGCTGGGTATCATCATCAGACCCTTCGAAACGCTGGGCATCCTCCTGGAGCATGTACCCAACACTGTGCTCAAACAGTTCGGGGGACTCCTCAGGAGGACATGGTTGGTCTAGGGAAGGAGTGACTGATGATGACATTGATACCAGGGAAGAGGACGCTTTGGCAGCTGCTTTGCCAGTACCCTGAGCCTGGGTGAGAGAGGATGAGGAGGATGAGGAGGGCTTGGTCATCCACTCTACCAAGTCTTCGGCATGATGCGGCTCAACACGTCCAGCTGCCGAAAAGAAGGACAAGCGTGTCCCATGGCCACGTGCTGATGGCGATGCACCGCGTCCATGACCAGCACTGTTGTCTCTAGACACAGAGCCTGCTTGCCCTCTTTTATTGGCTCCTGACTGTCTGCCTCTCCTTGTTTGCCTTCCAGACATTCTAATGGCCTGCAGGGAAATGGGAAAAGCAGCAATACAGGCTAAGTTAAGGTGTAATATGGTCAGGAGGCACACTCCGCCCGCTGTAAGTGCCACAAAATCTTGTTGGTGTAACACACCAGGAAAAAGCAGCAATACAGGCTAAGTTAAGGTGTAATATGGTCAGGAGGTACACTCCGCCCGCTGTAAGTGCTGCAAAATCCTGTTGGTGTAACACACCAGGAAAAAGCAGCAATACAGGCTAAGTTAAGGTGTAATATGGTCAGGAGGCACACTCCGCCCGCTGTAAGTGCCGCAAAATCCTGTTGGTGTAACACACCAGGAAAAAGCAGCAATACAGGCTAAGTTAAGGTGTAATATGGTCAGGAGGTACACTCCGCCCGCTGTAAGTGCCGCAAAATCCTGTTGGTGTAACACACCAGGAAAAAGCAGCAATACAGGCTAAGTTAAGGTGTAATATGGTCAGGAGGCACACTCCGCCCGCTGTAAGTGCCACAAAATCCTGTTGGTGTAACACACCAGGAAAAAGCAGCAATAAAGGCTAAGTTAAGGTGTAATATGGTCAGGAGGCACACTCCGCCCGCTGTAAGTGCCGCAAAATCCTGTTGGTGTAACACACCAGGAAAAAGCAGCAATACGGGCTAACTTCAGGTGTATAATGTGCAGGAGGCTTAGCAACAATGACACTGACACTGTCCCCTGCCTATCCTTCTCTCTCCCTGCACACAAGGTTTATCAAAGTATATGACACTGACACTCTCCCTGCCTATCCTTCTCTCTTCCTGCACACGAGGTTTAGCAAAGAATATGACACTGACACTGTCCCCTGCCTATCCTTCTCTCTCCCTGCACACAAGGTTTATCAAAGTATATGACACTGACACTCTCCCTGCCTATCCTTCTCTCTCCCTACACACAAGGTTTAGCAAAGAATATGACACTGACACTCTCCCTGCCTATCCTTCTCTGTCCCTACACACAAGGTTTAGCAAAGAATAGATTTGACAAGATTTGACACTGTCCCTGCCTATCCTTCACTTTCCCTGCTCCGGAACACACTACACAAGGCCGCCGCGCTGGCGGCCTTTTATAGTGTTGGGCGTGTACTAAACCCCTTCAGCTATAATTGGCCACAGGCATCCTGCCTGTGGCCAATCATTGCTCTCCTTGCTGCCGGCGCTGTGATTGGCCAAGCATGCACGGTCACAGTGCATGCTTGGCCAATCACAGCGCCGGGATTACAATGCGATGGCGCAGTGTATTGTGGGCCGTTCGCGTCACTCGAATTTGGCGCGAACGGCCCAAATCGTTCGTTGTTCGCCGAACGCGCGAACAGCCGATGTTCGAGTCGAACCTATGTTCGACTCGAACACTGAGCTCATCCCTATTAGGGACCTACCAGTGACTGTCAAGGACCAACAACACTACAGTCCATAGAGATGAGAAGCCCAATGCAAGAAACAATCACAGACCACATATTTTGCAAGGGACTATTACTATTAGAAACCACAATATGTTGCAAGAGGCTTCTAGAAACCATCAGCATGTTACAAGAGGCTACTACAGACCACCAACATATTGCAAGAGACTTGCAGAGGCCCCCTACATGTTCAAGAGGCTACCTATATGTTTAAAGAGACTACTATGGATGGCTGACATGTTTGGATAATCTTGATATGCTAAGTCATTTTAATTACATGCCAATGTCAATAAAAGCACGACTTACATGGAGAGGAATCTCCAGCCATGTAAGCAAATGGGTGGGGAGTGGAGAATAACATTTAATGCCTATAATTCGTCATGGTGTGTGGCAGGTCATCTATTTTTTTTCTGGCAAGTCAGCAGTGTTGGGCATTGTGATTATGATGAAGGGTATCTGCTGGACCCTTTATTATTAAGTAGGGCATCCAGGTTCCAATAATCCCTCAACCCGCAAACCCACACGGGTTTTGAGGATGAGAGCAATGTCCTTATCAACATGGGGACAAGATGCTTTTATGGGGATCCCCTTTTATTAGAAAGTAGACAACATTTTAGGGGTGTTTTTACTGACCCAACATTTTGGAGCCTCTAAAATGTAATAGGTAGTCAGGGTATTATTGGATTTTGCGGCTTTCTGTGTGGCTAGGCTTTTCAAATTTTTTGGGGGTGGAATATTATTGGCTTTTCAAATATGTCCATGCTTTTTTGTGAAATATCTCATTAAAATTAGAACTTTGTAGAAAATAATTAATTTGTACTTTCAAAAAATTATGGTAAAGCACAAAATCTTCAAAAGATTAACCATGCTTCTTACCAAATACTTTGGGGTGTACACTTTTCAAATGTAGTGGTCGTTTTGGGGGCATTTCTACTAACCTTTAGGGGAAATAAACCCATCAAATTTTATTTTATTTTTTTACTTTCAAAAGTCTTTATTTATGGTAACAAAAAACTATTTTATTTATGGTAAACCCATCAATTGAACAGTTTAAAAAACAGTTATATTCCCAGCATGCTGGGAATGCTAACTGTCACATTGGCTCTCAACCAAACTGTCAAACCATCAAATGGCTGGTGTCATAACTGATTACATCATGGCTGTTGCAAATCAAACAGAGGCTAAGATGGCATCTTGCTTGGCTGAAAAAGATTGAAGGGTTTTGTTCCGCTTTAATTTTAGGTCCCCAAGAAATGTGATAGGCAGTCAGAACATGGGCTTTATAAATTGTAATACCTTTATACGGAGCCTGAGATGATGAGGGGGGTCACTTGCACAGTTTCCATCTGACCTGAATGTTGAGATAGGGACTTCAGGGGTGAAGGCACAAGTGCCAAGGTGTAGATACTGTGAGCAGGAAATTAAGAGCACTGGTATCTGACGAGCACAAGTGCAGCTGGTGATGCCCTGTGGAAAAACCAAGTTCAGTTGATGGTAGAGTCAGGTTTCACACTTGGTTAAGTGACAGCCAAGTGGAAGGACACCAGGATGTGAACAGAATCACAGTCAGGAGCATGCAGAAGTCAGAAACAATCAGGCAGTGAGGTACAGAGTCTTTAGGCAAAAGCATTGTCAGTAGTTCAGGCTGGGATCGGTAGCGGAGGCGCACAACAAATATGAGCAGGCAAGGGAAATCTGAGAGCAAGACCAGAAGAGAAGCTGGGTCAAGAAGGCACATCAAAACTGGATCACAGGAACAAAGCTGAATACCATACAGCAAATAACTAGTGAAAAGTTCAGGTTTAAATAGGCCACTAGGCTCCTGTGGATGTGCACATACGTACGTACTCATATGTATAGGCAATGATGTGCAGTATTTCTTCTGTGTTCATAGAAATGTGCATGCCTATGTCTATGCACATTAGCCAAACAGCGTGACCGGCATCATGTTCCTGACACTAATGCACGGGGCCCCTATAAAATCCATACCATACTATAATCTGAGGGATGAGCATGCACTCCCCACTTTAACCATACTAGGCCACATACCCTTAACATGAGGGGGTCAAGTTGATGAGAACAAAGGCCACTTCCACACAACCCTCACTTGGTGACAGGACTTGGCCTGCGGCTTCCCAGGAAATCCATACCGGATCCCTGTGCAAAACAGGGGAGGCCCCATAAAAATCCATCAGTGGGGGTGAGTATGCACCCCTCCTCCTGAACCATACCAGGCCACATGCCCTGAACAGGCCTGGTGGTTGTGGGGGTATGTGGGAACCGGGACTTATCAAAATCTATAATCCCCCTTTAAAAACACATACTACTACTCATTTACAAAAAAATAAAAATAACCTACAATAAAAACACCCAAATGTTTGACAAATCCTTAAAAAAATATAATCCCCAAAAATCTCTTATTGTAAATCCAAAGTCAATTGTGATGCCCATAGCATGTCAACTCACCGAAGAAAAAAACCTAACATACCCAGCACACATGACCAGCCCCAATGGTACTCCTCACAGAATGATCGCTCTCAAAGGAAAGGGTAGAAAAATAGTGACCTCCTTGAATAAATATGGCCATGGTCATATTTGGTTAGTAATGTCACCTCTATTGCTGTCCCTTTGCTTACATGGTAAGACATTCACAGCTATGTAAGTTAATGGTCCCAGTGAAGTCAGCAGTTGCTAGGGATGTGGTGGGTGCAACCCCTTCCTTAGCAATCACTAACAGTAGAAAGCTGGTAGTAATACAGTTTCTACATATAATGTTAAGCTCCCACCCACAGGGGGCTGAATGGGCAACATTTCAGGCATTCTGAACAATTAGATAATCCCTGGTAATGAAGGGAGTGAAACATACTGGTTCTGAGGAGGTTGAGGGAGTGAGTGAATAACTTGTATAGCGCTACAAATGCGAACTGAATCTCCTCAAGGTGCTTGCATCCAGTGACGTCCTGATCCATCAGAATAGGTGGGTCTTAAGTTTTTTCCTGAAGGCCCGATGGTTTTCTTCCATGCGGATATCCGTGGGTAGAGTGTTCCATAGCCGTGGTCCTTGGACTGCAAATCTTCGTTCTCCCTTTGATTTGTAGCGGGACTTGGGGATGTGAAGGAGGTTTTGGTTGGTTGACCGGAGAGTGCGATTGGGGGTGTAGTGTTTTATCTTCTCGCATAGATATTGAGGAGCGTTTCCTTGTGTGCACTTGTGGGTGAGACAGAGGGTCTTGAATGTGATCCGATCCTTTACGGTTAGCCAATGAAGGGTCCTCAGTGATGGGGTGATGGACTCCCAAGGTTTTTTTCCCATTACCAGCCTGGCAGCCGTGTTCTGGACGACTTGTAGGTCCAAAATCTGGTATTTGGGTAGTCCGAGGTTGAGGGCGTTTGCGTAGTCGAGTCAGGAGTTGATAATTGTTCCAACTACTACTGTTGTGTCCTCTTCTGGGATGAAGGGGATGAGTCTACGCAGCAGGTGGAGGAGATGGTGAGATCCGCTGACTACTGATCCAATTTGTGCATCTATCTCCATCTCCGAGTCAAAGATGAATCCGAGACTTTTGACTTTGGTGCTTGGGGTAATGGTCTGTCCAAGGATGGTGGGGAGTGTCCAAGAAGTTTTAGTTTTTGTCTTTCGGTTTGCGTGGAGGAGAATGAGTTCTGTTTTGGATCTGTTGAGTTTCAGGGAACTCTCAGTCATCCAATCATCGATCAATGTGAGGCAATTTTTCAATCCGTGATATTGGTCTTTTTTCCCGGTGATACGAAATTAGAGTTGGGTGTCGTCAGCGTATGAGTGGTAGCACAGGTCCTATTTGCTGATGATTTTGAGGAGTGGGCGGAGGTAGATGTTAAATAGCACGGGTGACAGGGGTGATCCTTGAGGGACTCCGCAAGAAATTGAGCAAGTTTCAGAGGTGAAGACTCCTAGTTTCACTGTCTGGAAGCTATTTTCTAGGAAGGATGCGAACCAGGGTAGGTCAGGGTCTGCGACTCCTGCTACTTCTTTAAGGTGAATGAGTAGTGTTTTGTGGTCTACTGTGTCGAACGCTGCACTGAGGTCCAGCAGCACCAGGAGACATGATTCTCCGTCATCTGCTGCTTCGAGGGCGTCATCCCATATTTTAAGAAGTGCTGTTTCTGTGCCATGGCCTGGGCGGAAGCCTGATTGTAGTGGATCCAAGAGTTTGTAAGTGTCCAAATGGAGTTGTAGCTGTTGTACTACTGCTTTCTCCATAATCTTGGAGATGGTGTTGAGGCTTGTTACCGGTCTGCTGTAGTTTGGGTCTTTGGGGTCGAGGTTGGGTTTCTTTAGGAGGGGTTTAATTATGCCTTGCTTAGGAGAGGTCGGAACAATACCTTCTTTGAATGATTGATTTACGAGGTGTGTTATGGTGGGTGCTAAAATGTTGGTACATTCTTTCAGGAGTTTTGTAGAAATTATGTCATTTGGAGATGTGCTGTCTCTGAGGCTTCTGATTATGCTTTTGGTGGTGTCGATGGTGATCGGGACCAGTGAAAATTTTGGCAATTGTATAATGTTCGTATTGATTTCCTCTGTTTGCTTTGGCAGAGCGGGTTTGGTTGTTTTTTTCTGTTGAATTATTTCCCGAATGTTTTTGATTTTGTTGATAAAAAAATCAGATAGCTCATTACCGAACTCTTGGGTTTCGTTTGCTGGAGGTTCTAGGCAGGTGGGGTTCATAGTCTGAGTGACTAGTTTGAAGAGTTCACAAGGTCAGTTTAGGGCTTTTTTGATGGTGTTTGAGAAATGTTCCTTTTTTGCTTTGAAAATTGCTTTGTGATATTTCTTAGTGAGTGCTTTGTAGTTAATGTGGTTTTCCTTAGTTGGGTTTCTTCTCCAGGCTCCTTCGGCTCTTCTGCGTTCTTGCTTCAGTAGAGTAAGAGTTGTTTTTGCGAATGAGTGCTCTGCGTCTCGGAGCGACTGTGTCTGCTGTTCGTAGTAATGCTTTGTTTAAGGAGTTGAGTGTTTGTTCCGTTGAGTGGTTGTGGTTTTGCGTTCCTATTTTTTTTGATAGTGTAGTTTTGAAGAGTTCCGAGGGTAGTTTCTTCTGAGATCTTGTCCAGTATGTTGTTATTGAGTGTTCCGGTTTTTGGGAGATGGTGTTGGTGGTAATTTTAAAAGGATAAGTAACATTAAGTTCCTCTATCAATAGAGAAAAGTGAATTATATCTTAACCACTGACTGACTGCCCACCATCATTATACAGCGGCACTTTGAAGAGGAATATCGTTGATATGGCAGCAGATAATTATATATGGGATATACTGCGCTGTGCAATAAGTGAACACAAAAATTAGCTGCCAACACAGTTGAGACAAAGCAAAAACTGGTGAATATGAAAAAGTGTAGCGCTTATTTTTGTGGAAAAATCAGTTAACAACACATATCAAATGTTGCAAACATACATATATATGAAATCTTAATTTTAGTGACACCAAGTGACTGAGTGTGATCCGTGAAAAAAAATATAAATATATGTAACAATTAAATCAGAACAAAGCAGTCCTCTATAGTGACCACACACAAATAACAGTCCAAAAGTGTAGAAAAAACTGCAAGGTTGAAATGAAGAGTCCCACATGGATGTGACCCTCTCTGTGAAAGGATAGAGACACCACCACTGATGTAAGGAGGAGGCCAGATGGTGTTGACTTGGTGAGGTGTATACCACCCAAGTCAAAACAGGCTTATATAATCATTCAGCAAGATGTATCCAGCTGGTCCTGAATCCGCATATCAGTCGGCACCACAAATTCCCATAAACACAAGGAAGTGTAAATACATGTAGTCTTGATGGAGCCAGAGATACGGTAACCACATAACATGCGTAATGGGAAAAAAACTCACATAGTGTGATATCGTACAAGGTAGTATTTATTAAAAAGATTAAAACCGGTGAAATACCATTACGATCTACGATGAGCCCAGCGCCCCCCAGGACCCTAGATCTTCCATGCTCACCTCAATCCCCCTATAACTTTTCCAAGGTAGATCACTCTTTATTCCCTCCTGACACCCTTTCTGAACATCCCAAGTGGTCAGGGAGACCAGAGACGGAACCCCTACCAATGCTCCTCCCTCTTTCCTCACCCCCCCTGATCCCCCCTTCCCCCCTGACCCCCCCCCTCTCCCACCACATACCCCCCTCTTTACTCATTCATATGCTTCTGTATAACCACAACCACTACCTCAGCCCTAGCCTGCACCCCCCCCCTCATCCATACGCGTTCAACGAAATAAATCCGATGGTAGCTCCTTCTCTACCTGCCAGCCATGATACACTTACCGGCCCTTCTCTACCCCGTAGACCAATACACCGCAACGATATATACGACCCTACCTAGCCCTCACCTACTTACGGGTTACACCTCCGTCAACGGTATCAGACTCTAGTAACATCTTATCTCACCCCTACCTTGGTCTAAGGTAGTCCATTCCATCATAGCCTTGCTCATGAAGACTATTCCGGCACACCTCACTCTCACTACCCCTAAGTTGAATTGTATACGACACTGAAATTTCGTTCTTGTTCCCTTTTGGTGGGTGTATCAATACCTCAATACCCTTTTTGTACTTCAACTGTCCAAGATATCTGTAAATGCTTATTGCGTTTCAATAAAATGTCTTTGGAAAAAAAAAAAAAAAAAAAAGATTAAAACATGAACACTCAAATTTGGAAGAACATCATAGGCATATCACAAAGTGCAAGAGCGATGTGTGTGAATGGGTCCACCCCACGCGGTCCACCCCAGATGATGACTGTTTAGTTGAAACATGTCGGGTGGACCCATTCACACACATCGCTCTTGCATCTTGTGATATGCCTATGATGTTCTTCCAAATGTCAGTGTTAATTTTTTAATCTTTTTAATAAATACTACCTCACCAAGTCAACACCATCTGGTAAGCCTTCTCCTTACATCGGTGGTGGTGTCTCTATCCTTTTACAGAGAGGGTCACATCCATGTGGGACTCTTCATTTCAACCTTGCAGTTTTTTCTACACTTTTTGACTGTTATTTGTGTGTGGTCACAATATCGGACTGCTTCGTTCTGATTCATTTGTTACATATATTATTTTTTTTCACGGATCACACTCAGTCGCTTGGTGTCACTGAAATTAAGATTTCATATATATGTATGTTTGCAACATTTGATATGTGTTGTTAACTGACTTTACCACAAAAATAAGCTCTAAGGAAGCTGATAGCTGCCCCCACCCCAGTATCTTCTTCTTCAGCAGGCGATCCTCTTTTAGATAAAAGTGGTGGTCTCTGCCGCTTACTGGAGCCGCCGGTAGCAGCGGAGATGACCGGGTCCTTTCCACTGTTTGGCTGGAAAGATGGCCCCCACTTGGCTCCATAGCATTGACTGGCGAAGCAACGTCAAACGTCACTTCCGCCCAATGCTCTTAAAGGAGACTTTTTTTTTTTCAAATGACATTTATTTATTTTTTATTGCATTTTAATGTAAATATGAGATATGAGGTCTTTTTTTACCCCAGATCTCATATTTAAGAGGTCCTGTCATGTTTCTATTTTTCCATTACAAGGGATGTTTACCCTTGTAATAGGAATACAAATGATCAAATAATTTTTTTAAAAGGACAGTGTCAATTTTTTTTTAAAGTGCCCCGTCCTGACGAGCTCGTGCGCAGAAGCGAACGCATACGTGAGTAGCGCCCACATATGAAAACGGTATTTAAACCACACATGTGAGGTATCGCCATGCTCGTTAGAGCGAGAGCATTAATTATAGCCCTAGACCTTCTCTGTAACTCAAAACTAGTAACCTGTAGAAATTTTTAAACATCGCCTATGGAGATTATTAAGGATAAAAGTTTGGCGCATTTTTGAAGCGTGATATGTTGGGTATAAATTTACTCGGCGTAACATTATCTTTCACAATATAAAAAAAATTGGACTAACTTTACTGTTGTCTTAAGTTTTAATTCAAAAAAGTGTATTTTTTCCCCAAAAAGTGCGATTGTAAGACTGCTGCACAAATATGGTGTGACAGAAAGTATTGCGACCGCCATTTTATTCTCTAAGGTGTTAGAAAAAAATATATAATGTTTGGGGGTTCTAAGTAATTTTCTAGCACAAAAAAAATATTTTACCTTGTAAACACAGAGTCTGAAAAATAGGCCCGGTCCATAAGTAGGGATGAGCCGAACACCCCCCTGTTCGGTTCGCACAAGAACATGCGAACAGGCAAAAAATTAGTTTGAACACGCGAACACCGTTAAAGTCTGGATTTTTGGGGGGACCCCACGCCATTTTTTTTTTCATTTGGTGTGGGGTTCCCCTTAATATCCATACCAAACCTGAAGGGCCTGATATGGAATTTGGGGGACCCCCACTTTTTTTTTTTGGTTTGGGCTTCCCCTTAATATTCATACCAGACCCAAAGGGCCTGGTAATGGACTGTGGGGGGGGGCCTGACGTTTTTTTCAATGACTTTGATCTGTATTGCCGGGGAGCCGACAATTCATTATAGCTGTGAGTGTTTTTAAATGACTTTTTTTCCTTCAGAAATTACATTCTGTGCAGGGACAATTCTAAACACGGAAAACATGCGCGACTTTACAGGCATACTTTAGACACCCCCCAGGTACGAAATTTAAAGGAATATTTCACTTTTATTGTTTCACTTTAAGCATTATTAAAATCACTGCTCCCGAAAAAACGGCAGTTTTTCAACTTTTTTTTTGCATTGATACATGTCCCCTGGGGCAGGACCCAGGTCCCCAAACACTTTTTATGACAATAACTTGCATATTAACCTTTAAAATTATCACTTTTGATTTCTCCCATAGACTTTTAACAGTGTTCCGTGGCTTTTCGAATTTGCCGCGAACACCCAAAATTGTTTGCTGTTCACGGAACAGCCAATGTTCGGGTCAAACTCATATTTGACTTGAACATAAAGCTCATCCCTATCCATAAGTGGTTAAAGTAGAACTATAGGCAATTTTTTTTTTGATAGAGCAAAGGAGGGTTCTAACCCCTGTCAGATTTTTTTTCACCATCTGTGTCCCATTGTGTAGATTTACCTTCACTTCCTGTCCCATACCCAAACAGGATGTGAGAGAAAATTGATACAAATTAAGGGAATTAATTGGGGATCTCCAGGTCACCAGAACTAGTGTCCCCATTGAAAGATTTCCCCTCTATTACTTTTCTGGGGACAACCCAAAATTTGGGATTATCTTTTACTTTCACTTTTGATGATAATGGTAAACAGGACAGATAGAAAGGATGAATTTTCCTAATGGGGGCACAGACAAAAATACCAACCTATTGTATGTTCTAATTCATCTCCACTCTATCCAAAACAAAAAAAAAAAGCTTTTCCTTTAGTTATACTTTAAGCTAAATCAAGATTTTGTATCTTATTTCCATGGTTTATTACATTACAGCTGTTACCAGCAGATAAACTCTGACGGATTAGGCTGTATTTAGTAAAGGATTTGAGAATAACCACAAAATAAATTGTGTAAAAATTCAATTATCCAGTCGTGTATGTACACAAGGATTTTTCCACTGGATAATGGAAGTGAATATGCCCACATTTTATTGTGTGTCAAATACTTTGGGGCTTGATCATATTGCTCTGCTCAATTTTAGCATGCAGGCAACTTTCAGTTTTCATTTGCAGTGAGCTGTAATGAGGGATTGGTTTGATGCATGTTTTAGATATTCACATTGTTTACTTTTTTTAAACTTTATTTAAAGTTCATTTATTTTTCTGCACAGCAGCATGTTGTGTTGTTGTGTGGTGACGATCAGTCCCTTCCTGTGCGCTGAAGAAAAATGTGGGAAAACGCTTTCTCTACAGCAGGGATATGCAATTAGCGGCCCTCCAGCTGTTGCAGAAATACAAGTCCCACGAGGCATTGTCTCTGCCTCTGGGTGTCATGCTTGTGGCTGTCAGAAGCATGATGGGACTTGTAGTTTTGCAACAGCTGAAGGTCCGCTAATTGCATATCCCTGCTCTACAGTCTACACTATGTGAACCATCCCCCTAGTAAATCAGCTTCCATGCATGTATTACTTAATTTTTTGTAAATAAGGGAATATTTTTGGGGAAAGTGAATAGCAAACCATTTTGTTTGTTTTGGATAGAGCAGAGAAGGTTTAGAACCTCTATTTGCTTCTCACTTCTATCCATGGTTCTATCAGGAAATATTAGCCTAATTTCCTCTGTTGACAAAAGTTTCACTAAACAGAAGGTGATGGAAAATCCACAACAAACACACGGTCCAAAAAAAGAAAAAAAAATCTAAAATGGGTTCTAGCCTTCTCATACTCTTCTAAAGAAAATAAGTGGGAAATGAGGAGGGGCAGTCTTGAAGCCCTGCATAGCGTTAAAAACCTGAAAGGGCTTCTAATCCTTCCCCAATTTATCCCAATTTTTTTTTAAAAGTTCATGGACCTTCCTATTGACATAATGGGTATTATCCGTTATTTAGGAGTGACCAGGCAGAAAAACTTGTAAAAAGTGTTGCATCACACCCTCTACAGCACCGCCCAGGGGGAGGACCCTCTGGGTATAATCCCTCTCTCTGCACCTCGCAGATCAGTTTTTTCAAAAGCAGTACAAACTTAAAACGAGGGGTGGGTGCTGTGTCGGTCCATGAACTCAGAGAAAAGGATTTTACGGTGAGTAAAAAATCCTATTTACTCTTTCGTTCATGGACCGACACAGCTTCCTATTGACATAGTGGGACGTCCCAAAGCAGTGTCAAAAAACGAGGGGTGGGAACAGCATTAAAACAACTTCACCCCAAAACAAAACAGAGCTTCTACATGGAGGAGTTGCAACTCTAAACAGCCACCTGCAATAGCTTGCGGCCGAAAGAAGCATCCGAAGATGCACACACATCAACTTGTAAAGTTTAGTGAAAGTGTGAACGGACGAGCATGTCGCCGCCTTACACGCCTGGTGAAAACAGATGCTTGATGCTCTCAGAGCTCGGACACCGTCCAAAAATTACAACGTTGTTTCCTTAGGATTCGACGGATGAGGACACAAGGATGGCAGAACAATGTCTTCCTTGATGGAAGGTCGAAAGACCCTAGGAAGAAAAGAAGGCTGCGGACGCAGCACCACCTATCCTTGTGGAAGATCAGATAAGGAGCCTTGCATGACAAGGCTGCCATCTCAGAAAACCGTCTAACTGACGTAAACCAAGAGGCATCTCTTGCCCTGGTCGAATGCGCCGGGAAAGGGAGGCGCCTGACCCTTCATGGCGTAAGCCTGATCACAATCTGTCGGATCCACCTAGAGATGGTGGCCGACGAAACCGCTGGGCCCTATTAGGGACCAGCCACTGAAACAAACAGTGAGCCTGGACTCTGGAACGTAGCAGTGCCAGACAAGCATTCTCTCAGAGTTTGGACAACGTCCAAGGAATGCAACGTCGTCTCCTTAGAATTCGACGGATGAGGACACAAGGATGGCAATACAATATCTTCCTTGAGATGGAAGGTCGAACATGACCATAGGAAGAAACTAAGGCTGCAGACGCAGCACCACCTTATCCTTGTGGAAGATCAGATAGGGAGGCTTGTATGACAAGGCTGCCCACTCAGAAACCCATCTTAACTGACATAACAGCCACCAAAAGGACCACTTTCTAAGAAAGTGTCAACAAGGGATCTCCCTGATGTTCTCAAATGGTGGTTTCTGAGACACTTAGAGGCCATGCCATTGAAGCCATCGACTGCAGGCAGGATGGCATTTGGGACCCTGCGACAGCAGGTCTTCTCGTAGTGGTAGACGCCAAAAGGATGTCTGCTAAACAAGCCCCACGGAGGTAGTGGAGGGTGGCCAGGAGGGGCCACCAGCCAAATCCACTGTACAAATGTTCTCACTAGAGAGTGAGCCACCAAGGGTCATTGAAAAGACAGCCAGGGCAGATACCTGCCCCCTAATTGTACTTACAGTAGAATTTTTGGCCCGTTCCCTGCTGAAAAACAGCAGGACTCTGGAACCAAATAAGTATGTGGATGCCACCTCATTTCCTCACAATAGGATATGCAGGTCTTCCAAGTGTGATGGTAATCTTCCTAGGGGATGATTTCCGAGCACTCCTCATGGTAGAGATCACCGAGTCTGACAGGCTCCGGTCTCTTAGCACCTGGCTTTCGAGCCATGCCGTTAAGCCAGTGACTGTAAAACAGGATGGCGTATGGGACCTTGCGACAGCAGGTCCTTCCTTAGCGGTAGATGCCAAAAGGCGTCTGCTACCAGACGCACTAGATCAGCGTACCAAGGACATTGAGGCCAATTCAGAGCAATTGGGACCATTGTAATCCTCTCTGCCTCCAGTCTGCGAAGCAGATGAGGGCGGAACTTCCGAGGAGGAAAGGCATAGATTAGTCGGTACTGACTACACAGTGCCATCAATGCATCTGTCGTGCTTGCCTATGGGTCTCTTGACCTGGCCACAAACCTCAATACCTTCCGATTGAGTCGGGACGCCAGAAGATCTATGTCTGGCGTGTCCCATCTTTGGCAGAGGAGCTAGAACACATCCGGGTGTAAGGACCATTCTCCCTGGTCCAGCATTTGGTGACTCAGGTAGTCCGCCTGCCAGTTCTCCACACCCAGAATGTACACGGCCGACAGTGACGGTACGCTCCTTTCTGCCCACCTCATAATGCGAGCGACCTCCGATGCTGCAGCAGAGCTGCTTGTTCCTCCTTGATGATTGACATACGCCACCACTGTTGTGTTTGTCCGACTAGATTCTGACTGGACGCCCTTGTAGCCTCTGAGACCATGTGGGGAGGCAAAGCTAGCTCGTCCGGATTTCAGGCCAATGAATGGGAATCCTCCGGAGTCCAGTGACCCAGGTTGACTGAGCTCTTCAGACTCCTCTGCAACCGAGAAGACAGGCGTCCGCCGTGACCACCATCCAGTAAACAGGAAGGAACAATTTCCCCGACAGAAATGCCGGTGCTGTCGGTCACCAACTAGGGAGGTCCTGATTAGGTGGCTCACCCGGATTTTGATAATCCAGGGATGAAGGGCACTTGACCCTTCAGGACAGAGTTACCTTCTGTAACACTCATGTGTGAAATAGCACCTATGGTACTGCCTCAAAGGAGGCTACCATGAGGCCCAGGACTCGCCTGCAAAAGTGGGATGTCAACTGCCGCACCACAGCCCGAAGGGTCTGCAACTTTCCCCTAGGGAGAAAAAAACGTACGCCTCTGAGGTGTCCAGAATCAACCCTAGACACACTAGAAGTTGGGACGGTTCTAATACTGACTTCTGAGTGTTCAGCACCCCACCAAGTATCGGAGGGTCTAACAGGTTAAAGACACGCTCACTTCTAAATTTCAGTTTGAAGTGACCCTCAGAATAAGATGGTCCAAGTTGCCCATGATAGCAATGCCACGCTGTCTTAGTAGGGCCAGAATCGGGGCAGGCACCTTGGTGAACACCCTTGGTGCCGATGCCAGGCCAAAGGGGAGAGCCACCCTTGGTAGGGGTCTTCCCCGGCCGCCAGCGCAGACATCACTGATGCCTGGTGCATATGGGGACATGCAAGCATGCGTCCTTGATGATCAAGGATGACGGAAATTCCCCCGGATGGAGGGCAGCGACAATAGAGCGAGCCCACTCCTTTCCGGAATCTTTTTACTTTCACAAAGCAGTTGAGGGTCCTGAGATCCAGATTGGATGAGCCCCCTCCAGCACTACGAACAGATTTGAGTAGAACCCCTGAAACCGTTCCTGTACTAAGACAGGAAGGCCTACACTGCATATCAGCAGGTCCTGGACCGCCCCATGTAGGGCTTCCCGACAAGTCGGCTGAAGCTGGCGGTTAAGAGGAGAAAAAATCTTTTCGGTAGGTAAGCAAGGTTGTGCTTGCAAACCCAGGGACGCTTCTGTCCCTCAGCAGGCGCTTTATCAGCCTGGGGTCATTTACTTGCCACACTAGGTGGACGATGGGACCGCTTGTGTGCGGTGAAGGAGGGCCCTAGCCTATGGCGTGGCTCCTTACCCTTTTTTGGCTTGCAGAAGCAATGTGCTCTTACCTCCTGTAGCCTCTTAAATTATGTCATCCAGAGAGGCCTTCTTAGAAGATTGGTCCGCAGACCAGCACCTTAGTCGTAGCGCCACTGCATAAACTGAGGCTCAAGGCAGCAAGGAGATAGTATCCATTTCTGACTTGCAGACAGACTCAGGGCCCTGTACCAACTGGTTGGCCAGAGCTACCTCATACGGAGGAGCCTCCCATGCTTTTAGCCCTGGAGTAGCATCTTGCCTACTCAGTAAGTGTCTGAGGCATCAGAAAAAAAAACCCCAGCCAATGTTGGACATACCGCTGAGCCCCCCACTGTGTAAAGGTAATGAGTGTCCCTGAAGACAGGAGCCCCTTCCACTGGAATTGTGGTAACTTGTTAAGTCTGGACACAGGGGTGTCCACTATCGGGGGAGAGGTCCATCCTTTCAGGAACTCTCCTCAAGGGGTACCGGACTGCCCAAAAAAAATAAAAAAATCTTTGGGGCTGCAAAAAAAACATCAGTGGGTTTTCCCAATCCTTTGTACAAGCTTATCAAAATAAGACACACAAGGAAACACCTTAGCAATGCGGGCCGGCTTACATAACCCAAAGGGGACCGGTGTTTCTGCTGCTTCTACAGCCTTCCGTCTTCCGCACTGCAGTAAACAGGTCAGATACCAAAGCCTTTTCACGAGCTGATCTGAACTTGGAGCATTCTCACTGTCCGATCGGTCACGGTCTGCAGTCTCTGATGCATCAGAATCTGGGCCATGAGCTGGGTCTGGTTCTGCATCAGAATTATCCCCAGGAGATTGCAGGGGACAGGGCCGTTTACTACCCCCCGTGTTCCCGTGTGCCGCTTCCACCCTGGCAACAGACATAGCGTTCACAGATACATCAGGGGCACCAGCTATCAGTCAGGTGTTTCAGGGGAAAAAAAGTCTGCTTCAGACGCCATGCTGACCCACGCGCTGACACCCACAGGACTCCAGGCAAGGTATCAATAGGCCACCCTCCTAGCTGCTTCAGAGATGCAGGGTCTCCCAGAGGACTCACTACCCTTGAAACGGTACCACTATGCTGACGTGTGCTCCACCTGTGATGCTATCCCACCGCTGCCTGTGTCAGTCTGATTCTCATCAGCGTTCCCTGTGTGAATTTGTGCCAGTGAAATGCACCTTAGAGGCCGGAGACTACCGCAAAATGGCCACCAAGCGGCTGTATTGAACAATGTGGGCTCCAAGAAAATGGCCGCCGAGCCGCCAGTAGATGCAAAGATGGCCGCTGGCGGTATATACATACAGGCGTGAATCCTAAGAAACATGGCCGCCGAGCAGTTGATAGAGGCCAAAGCAGTGCGAACCACAAGAAAATGGCAGCCGAGCGGCGATAAATACATATTGGCGCAAACCACAAGAAAATGGCCGCCGGAATGTCACTAGAGGCCAAAACAGGCATGGACCACCGCAAAATGGCCGCCGACAGCATGGAGGGAGAGAGGTACACTTACAGGTAAGCAAAATTACATCTTTTAAAATGACAACACAGCGCAGCCCCGCTCCAGATGGAGCCCCCCAGGTGACCCCCAGCACCCGGCCACCTTAGCTCAGAGCCCAGGGAGGAGGGAAGGCAGGGAGAGAGGAAAGAAAGGGGCCACAACCACTTACTTGATCTCTCCAGGAATGTCCAGCCAAGTCACCCTGCCGAAACAGGGGAGCTACTTACCTTTCCTGCGTGGATCATGCTGGAAGACATTCCGGACAGATCATCATCCATACACGGAGGTGACTGTCGGCCAGGCATGCTGTGATTGAACCCTAGGGAACGATCGTATGCATGCCCTGGAGCGCTAGCTCACCGGACAGGCTACTGCAACTCGGCCGTAAGGTCAGCCGAAGCTGAGCGGTCTGATGGAGGCCCTGGAGCGTAGGCTCACTGGCCACCCGTAGAGCGACGGGTATGTCGTGGAAAACCCAGCATGTAACTAGGGTCGGCACACACTCGATGGCCGAAACTGGGGGGGACTACAAGGATTGAGGACCCAGCCTGTCACCCAGTCGGCAGTTGATCGAAGATCGCAGGAACCAAAAAAATACAAATTTTCCCCGGACCAATTGGCCCGAAGGGAGCCATGTCCTACTCCTTGCTAGACAGAAAAAAACTGATCTATGAGGTGCAGAGAGAGGGATTATACCCAGAGGGTCCTCCCCCTGGGCGGTGCTGTAGAGGGTGTGATGCAACACTTTTTACAAGTTTTTCTGCCTAGTCACTCCTAAATAACGGATAATACCCACTATGTCAATAGGAAGCTGTGTCGGTCCATGAACGAAAGAGTAAGAGGTTTTGACTGGAGGTGCACTTTCAGAAATTATTATTTCAACAGTTTATTTTTATTTTTATGTAGCATGGTGTAATAACTATTCTGCTCTAGAATTACTATACAATTATCTATATTTAGCTATAATAATGGCTAATTTATGGCAACAACAACAGAAAAAAATATATATGTTATAGAATATAGCAGTAAGGCTTTGATTACTCTGCAATGAAATAAGCACTGCACCAGCCTCTTGGGTTAATTTGTCTGTAATTTAACTCAGAAAACATAAATTAATCATGAGCACCACTGGACAATTATGAATCGACACATCAGTAGTACCTTATTATAAATTATACAATTGTTAATGTGATAAAATATTATGTGTATGGTCTGCGGTCTTAAATAAAAAAAAAAACTGAATACAAATGGGAGGCAAAAGAGAGTAATCTATTTGGCCTCAATTTTGAAATATGGCCAACCATAACAAATCAGTATGCTAACATTTTTAAGAATAGCATGAATCAGTGCTCCAAGCACAGGTGGCTAAAAGGCTCTAATTAACTTCCCACAATCCCTGATTAGACCTTAACTCATTATTATACCTAAAAGGTTGGAATTGTGTTCAACTGTCTTTTATATTCTTGAGAACATTGCACCTTATTGTATCTCTATAATATTTGAATTGCTTCCTTTGTACTTTGGGTGATTCGAGCACAATTCAAAGTCATGTAAAAACATATATATTAAAAAGTCAGTAGGTGTTAAAGCTATTGTGAACAACAAAACACTGCATCTTGTTTAGACATATTTTTATTTTCTACTTTCTCATTACTGTTAGAGGAGAACTGTGCAAAACCCCATTAGGATTACCCTTCTCCAAAAGATATTTCACAAAGGATTTACTGCATTTATAATCTGAATTTATAATAAAAAAAGATTATGGCTTGCTGTATCAAAATTAGCTTTCATGTTTGCATCTATCAGTAATGCACCTGGTAAATATATATTATTAGCAATTGTCTCTGGTTATAGGTGCCAAACATGTCCTAAATACTATCACAACATTTTAAAGAGTGTGGCAAGGAATATACTGTAAATAGTCCCACAACAGCTGACTAAGAAACTATTCCCCATAATTGTATGTTTTCCTGATCTCTGCAGTACTGCCGACCTACAGATTAAAAAGTAAACTTTAAAAATGTACTTTTCCCATTTGCTTAGGTATGGTAAAAAAAAAGATCAACAGCCTTTTTATTATATCTGTTTAATAAGTGCAGTGTTGATCCTGCCAGAAATCCAGTGTAATTCTGTTTCCTGTGCACTCTGCAATTTTATCTCAGCCAGTCCTATTTATATTCCTAGATGACCTACAGTATGTGAAAGTTCCTTTGTAAAGTGAACATTCTGTGTGCCTTTACTTAATTAACCTCTTGCAGACATTGTATAATGAAATGATTGTTGTTTGAGATGCTATTGTCAGCCCTCAAAAGGGTTTTTGTTTTCCATGCTTCTCTCAACTGTACGCTACTATTATATATAAAACAACATGTTACACTGTTGTAAAGCAACTGCCTCATACATTCATTTTAAAGGAAATACTCTATTAAAAACTTGGCAAGCTCTTATTACTGATTGCAGGTTTCTTTGATTCTGTCATTCAGATCTATAATGAATACTATTATTTATTTCTATTCATTATGTAATGCAAATTAGTTCAGTCAAAACTTTGAGACAGTGCAATTCATGTCTTTCCAACTGTGATGATGTCATTTTTTTTCTTATGTTTCTTTTTTAAAACAGACAACAAAGAGTCACACAGACATAGTGTGACCTTTTCGTTTTTCAGTTGGCATAAGATGATTTATCACGTAAAATATTCCTAAATATAGAAGCCAGCAGGTGTGTAGCTGCCATCTAACCAGAATAATTATGAACATTTTCAGCAGAAAGCGTTTGAAAACCACTGAGTAAAATTCATCACCCCTGTACTGATCGGCTTTCAGTCATCATCACCTTTACTGGTCTTATGCACTAAAATGTTGACCTTGGTTTTTTCACTAAATCTCTAAGATATGTCTTATCCATTATATTACAGATTATGTTCTGTATTATCCTTTATTGTCTTGTTTAGCAATCTGAATGCCTGGCATTGAGTATTGATGATGACATGGTGTTAAGAGAAGCACTACTAATAGTTTCTGGCAAGTGGAAACATATTGGTGCACCTCTGCTACGTATTTTGGTGATATCATGTGCCATAGGATTGGTTTATAAGGGATTTTGGTGGGGAAAAAAATGCTGGTCAATAAAATGAAAACATAACTCCTGTGCTACCAACAAAAAAAATGAAAAAAATCACAAAAAAATTAAAATGAATAAAATACATTGAAACAGAATAAGAAGGGTGGTAACTGCTAACATTGATTGTGCTCCCACAATTATTTCCTGAATCATCAACTGAGAGGCGACATAAGGCAGCTGCCAGTGTGTAATGCCGTGTACTGTACACACGACCGTTTTTCATGACAAGAAAAATGTCATTTTTTAATTTGGTCATTAAAAACAATCGTGTGTGGGCTCCAGAGCATTTTTCACGACGTGAAAAATGGGCATTAAAAATTTGGAACATGCTCTAATTTTTCTCGTCGTTTTTCACATCATCGTTTTGCTCATCATGAAAAACGGCCGTGTGTAGGCTTTAACGACGTGAAAAAAACGTGCATGCTCAGAAGCAAGCGATGAGACAGGAGCGCTCATTCTGGTAAAACTAGCGTTCGTAATGGAGATAGCACATTTGTCACGCTGTAACGGACTGAAGAGCACGAGGCTGAAAAGCGTGAATCGTCTCTCATCAAACTTTACTAACACAAGGATCAGCAAAAGCAGCCCAAAGGGTGGCGCCATCCGAATGGAACTTCCCCTTTATAGTGCCGTCGTACACTTTGCGCTTTGCTTGAGCATTTTTTTTCATGATAGTGTGTAGGCAAGGCAGGCTTGAGAAGAATCACGTCAAGAAAAACTTTGTTTTTTTCAATGACATTAAAAACGGTCGTGTGTACGCGGCATAAGGGTTATGTATAAAGATATGTTATTATTATATGGTATTTTCTGCAGATTTTTGTCTTCATATTTACGAAAACGATATAATATGAGGTCAAACCTTAAGAGTTTTAAACACTTCAGGCCTGGGCCAATTCTGACACTTTGTTTCTACATGGAAAAATCATAATTTTTTTGCTATTTTTTGCTAGAAAATTACATAGAACCCAAAAACGTTATATATGTTTTTTATCAGAGACCCTATAGAATACAATGGCGGTCATTGCAACTTTTTATCTCGCACGGTATTTGCGCAGCAATTTTTCAAATGTGTTTTTTTTGGAAAAAAAACAGTTTCATGCTTTAAAAAAAAAACAAACAGTAAAGTTAGGCCATTTTTTTTGCATAATGTGAAATATGAAGTTACACAGAGTAAATAGATACCCAACATGCCATGCTTCAAAATTGCACACACTCGTGGAATGATGCCAAACTTCGGTACCTAAAAATCCCCATAGGCAAGGCTTTAATTTTTTTTACTGATTACATGTTTTGAATTACAGAGGAGGTCTAGGGCTAGAATTATTGCTCTTGCTCTAACGTTTGCGGCAACACCTCACATGTGTGGTTTGAACACCGTTTTCATATGTGGGCGGGTCTTACGTATGCGTTCGCTTCTGCGTGCGAGCACACGGGGACAGGGGCACTTAAAAAATTTTTTTTTTATAATTATTGTTAATTTTACTTTTTTTTTTTTATGACATTTAAAAAAAAAAATATCATTTTGATCACTTTTATTCCTATTACAAGGAATGTAAACATCCCTTGTAATAGGAATATGGCATGATAGGACCTCTTTACTGTGAGATTTGGGGTCAATAAGACCCCACATATCACCTCTAGGCTGGGAAGAAAAAAAAAAAAAGATCACCGCTTCAGAGCCGAAGCAGCACCATTTTTTTGAATGCAGAGGCCGGGCGTGACGTCATAACATCGCGCCCGGCCTCCGACAATCATAGAGACTAGAAAAATCTCTATGATCAACATCCGTGGCCGGCAGATCCTGTCACCGACTCACCGATCGCACAGGTAAGTCGGTAGAAGCACCGGAGGGCGGCGGGAGGGGGGGACGTCCCATTTTGCCACCCGTAGGAACGATCAAGCGGCGGAACAGCCGCTATGATCGTTCCTATGGTGTAAGGAATCGCCGGCTGAAAATGCCAGGCATCATTCAGATATAGCCCCACAAAGTATCACAAAGCCCAGGATGTCAAATGACGTCTTCTGGGCGCCAAGTGGTTAATTTGTTTGCAATCAGGCAGGCCCTTGAACTACATGGTTTTGGTAAATCTGAAGACAAAAATCTGCAGAAAATCTAATAGTGTGTATGGGGTCTTAGGCCACAATAGGCTCATGACAGCTTTTGTAGGTTCACTCAGAATGCAAGAGTACAGAGATCAGTTGTGATACTCCCTGAAACAAGGGAGTGATGTGTAGTCAAAATAGCTTTAATGCAGGGCATAGGTGTCAAAAGACATATGTCAGGATTTATTATCACATTAACAAGGATTACACACCTATAGACATGGGAGATTTGTTTATACCAGAGGCTGTATACTGCTCTGAACTGGAGAGCACTCTATGACTACCTAACACAAAGGCTTGGAAAGCTCCAATGCAGAGCTCAAATGCCAAAACAGGCTGTCATTATGAGCTGGAATGACCAACAGGGTCACTTCCACTCTGTTAGAGCTGGGGGACAACCTGTAAGTATGACTCTGCCCACTTATTTATTTATTTTTAAACTGGAATTGTGCATCAAAATTAACTGTATGACATATTTAGCTTTGGGTTCCCTTTTCCCTCAATTTTTTACTGATGTATTGGTTTAACCTGAGGTACACAGTACTGATGTCATCCACTAGGGGCAGTGTCTATCACACACACTCCTTGCTACCTTCCCAGCCTTCAATTCAGAAGGAAGTCTTTTCCCTCTTGCTTCCTCTCTTTGGCACACTTTTGAATCATTTTAATCATCTGGCCTGGACTTTTCCACTGCCTACCTTATGTGTTCTGGGCACCTCTAACTGATTACAACCCTCACCAGCTCTTGCACCCTCAGTTTGTGAGTATGCATACCTTGTCCCGCTTGGGTCTGTTGCTTTCTACTATTTAGTGCAAAAAGTCTCTTAAAGAAATGTGAAATGCAATCCCGCTGCAACTGGTAATTTTCTCCCATACTAAATTCAACTGAACAATTGCCTTTGAAGAATTAGATACCTGTAGTTTAGCTTATTTAGCTATTTAGCTATTTAGCATCCGCCTCAATATAGCATCTAAAGCTAAGTATAATAAGCCTCTTATAGCCAGTCTGAAAGTTGCTGCTTTTGTCCACAGAATTTCAAAGAGTACCATCTAGGGTTGATTTTTATTTCTACCATTCTCTGTACCTGACTAATTCAGAACATTACTGTCTACCTTTAAACACTGTTTGTTAGTTTTTTTTTTTTTAACCAGAATATCTCTGATGTGCACACAGTTTTTCCAGTTTTACGCTTTGCTTCTCTTTATCATGATTAATCTGTAAGAATAAAATCTTTCTGAACTATCACAAAGACCCTTGGACCCATAGGCGTGCGCAAGGGGGGTGCCAGGTGTGCCTGGGCACACCCTAATCCTAGGGTTGGCAACCCATCAATGGCGATCTCCCCAGTGATCATGGGCAGGTGACAGGTAAACTGCAATCCTTCCTTGCTGACCCCCAGAACCTGGACAGGAGGTGAAATTTTGTGGAACCAGCCTGTATTTTCCTACTGCAGCAGCTGAAAATAGGCTTCTCCTCCTCTCCCTCTCACCGACATTCAGCTGCCACAAGAGGAAAATACCAATACCATACCAATATATGCCACCCCCTGTCCCTGTTCTTTCTGCTGCCCGGGTCCCCCTGTGAGCTCCCTTGCTCCCCCCTCCCCCCATTGCTTCAGGATGGAGAGCTGGGAAGAGGCCGGTAATTATCTCACACACGCATGTGTGTTGGAGCTTTGAGGTGCACACCCTAATGCAATAGGCTGCGCACACCTATGCTTGGACCTCTTCTGACCCTTGGAAATTGTTCCTTTGTGACAAATGGAGGCTGCCAATTATCAAATTTTTATAGAGAAATATATTAGTTTTTATTTGTATACCTTGTTTGAATGGATCCCACTCTTTGAGAGGGACTCTCCTAACATACCACATGATCCATAGGTCTTGCAGATTGTTGAGCAGCTGTCTGTAGTCCACCACATCAGTTATAATGGCCTCTTAGCTGCATCAAAGTTGGTGTTCTACATGCCAGCATTATCTGTCCATGCACATAGGGCACCTACATGTCTGCCCTTATCCTTGCCATGCCCAAAGCTCCTGGTTTTATATTTTGGTGGGTGTTTCAATGCAGAATCTAAAGTAAATAGTCTCCTTGCTCTTTTATCCTTGGGTCCCTTGGAAAACTACTATTTTTTGGATTAGATGCTAAGATTTCTCACTCTAGACCCTACAATTGGGCATCTTGTTCAGTTGCCCTTCCCTTCCTTTCTGGTATCACTGCACCTCAGTGTGCTTAATCTCAAGATGTTTATATTCCCTGTCACCCTGGGACCTTTGCTTCCCATGATCATAGGAACTTGTTTCAGGCAAATCCCCCCCCCCCCTTTTTTTTTTAAAGGAGTTTATTGTTATCAAGGATGATTGCTCTTTAATTTATCTCTCTTTTGAGAGATCTCTTGGTCTATGAGATTGACCATACTAATTTCTATTCTGAGTCATCAAGTAGATCTGGAGTCTTCTACAGCACTGACTATTATGTTCACCCGTATGCTTCTTTTTTATCTAGTTTAATCTATGACAAACCCCTTGCAGGGTTTCCATCAGGTCAGTCGGTTCTTAAATATTTACACTTTGTGCAGGATGAGGATCCTGTCTTTTATGCTCTTCATAAGAAGTACATTGTATCTAGGCTTGTTCCTCCTACAGAATGTATCCTTATCTATTCAGCCTCTTTCTTTGAGATAGATAGATAGATTTGAGAGTCTGGATTTCAAGCCCCATACACATGGGCCAAATGTCTGGCAACATCGACAGGTTCAAACAGTGGCATGACCGAAAAAGGTCTACTAAAAGTGCCTAAGTACTGTGAAATGTTTTTCTGGCTTACTTTGGGGAAATTAAACACCTAGAAATGATGGCCTAGTAAAAGGTGCTTACATATTCTTCATGAAGTCAGTACAATATTTGTTGCTTTTTCTATTATATAAATCACTTTAATTTTGATTTCCACATCATAAACCTGTCTGCTGTCTCTCTGGGAAACTGTCAAGTCTAGTAAGAGCTGCTTGCATACTGTGCATGCAGTTAGCACAATATTTATGTCTATTTTCTCTGAAATAATATGCTGTATTTTTTTTGGTCATAAAACATTCCTAGTCTCTCTATAAAACTGCAGCCCAAGGCCCCATTCATACTTCCAAATGGGGCTGTTTGTGATTACCCGTGGAAAACTCCAAGGGGATGCATGCAAATGGGTGCAGGTGAGACAGCCCACTGAAAGCAATGGAAGCCTAATGCCGCGTACACACGATCGGACCTTTTTCCGACTAAACGCACATCGGAATTTCATCGGAAAAAAATAGAACAGGTTCTATATTTAAATTCCGATGGAATTCATCGGAATTTCTCAGATGGGACCCATACATGGTTGGAATTTCCGATGAAAAAATGCAGTCGGACGCCGTCTGACTTTTTTCATTGGAAATTCCTATCGTGTGTACAAGGCATTACAGTGCCTGCTATTCATGGCTGTTTGCATGTAATCTCTCATGCAGCGATTACCTGCAGAATATTGTCTGTACACGGATACTGCTGATCACTGATTAAAAAGCTACTTATACTGTGCACTGACTGCATAATATTTCTAGCTATTCTTTGTGAAATATAGCATTATTAGTTCTTGATAAAACCTGCCTTGTCTACTTTTCTCTACTAAAACTTACTTACATAAAGGTGTATTTAATATAATTTGCACAGCAATTAAAATTTCAATGAAAGTTGAAAACAAAAAACAAATATAATTCTGTTCTGGTTGAATGTCTTTAAAACAGAAAATATTGCATTTGTTCACTTGACTAAGTAATATAGGATATAGCTATGATACTTAGCACCATCTAGTGGCCCAATAAAAAACAGTCCACCAGCACAGGAAATAGTCTAAAAACATTTAAGACTTCCAACACCTTTGAAACGTTAGTGTCCACCTTTTCCATTCTGCTAACAACAATCTCCACATTATCAGATGAGCCCAGGGAAAAGCTGTTTTACATCAAAGAACCATGTGGACTTAACAAGAGAATTCCTTATCATCCATACCGCTGCATAGCCACTTTCATAACTGGCCGCCTTATCCTTCAAGGAACCCTAATAACAACAAATGAAAAAAAAATCTAATATAATTAAAATAAAGAATATAAAAAAGGTGTTTTGGAGCCCACATCTGTTCCAGAGAAGTGTGCAGTGCTGTGCTTAATACTAAAAGCAGCTTTTCCTGTTTCAGCAACATTTATGAAATTAAGGCTACTTTTTTGGAGGATGGTCAGCTTGTTCATATTAGTTGTTCCCCCTTCACTTGTGCCTACTGGACACTAAAGGTTCTTTGTGGCACTTACTGTACTTCAGAGTGGGGTATTTTGTGTTGCACACTAACCCTCCTCCTCATACTATTGCTAAGCCTCCTGCTGCCTCAGCCTCACAGAGATGGAGGCAGAAAGCAGGACGTTCTCTGCTTCCTCCTGTTGTTGTGCTTCCAGTTCCTAGTCTATAACACCATGCAGTGTGTGATCCAGCAGAAACCGCACAAGGATTATAATGCTAATTAATACCCCTTCTGGTCACCTCTTTGAATGATGATACAATGTTTTACCCTGAATCAGGAGCCATTGATGTGATAAAAAGAACCCCAGCTCCCAAAAGCCTGTCCTCATCCTGTACTCACACAGATACTCATGTAATGATCTACTGCTGCTAGTGAATACACCACAGCATTAGTAATGTTAAGTTCTAGTGCATGGATTTGTCACATATCAGCTGCTTGGCAGGTAACTTGTGTTGTCACTGCATTCCGGTCAGGAGAACATTTTCTGGGTGTAAAATGGCTTCAAATTCTTCTGACTTGCCATAAGATATCCACGAAGCCAGGGTACCTAACCAAAGAACTGCTGCACCGCCGGGTTCAGGCCATGTGCCAGTCAAGGTTTTTGTGCAAACTTTTCTTTCCTGAAGTGTGGCCAGCATGTTAGTGATGTTGTCACACATGATTGGCCTGGCACAAGCTGTTGTGGGGTCAGCCATCTCTAGGCCTGCTCCTGAAGAGCTGCCAGACTCAATAGTCCAGTGTGTCCCCTGCCCCACATGCATACTAACTGCAAAACAGAAAAAAAGGAAAAAAGAGCTGCGCAAACCTGTATACAGTGAATATACAATCTAACAATAATCTGGAAATATTGTGCAATAACTATAACTTAATATAGTGACAAAAAACTATTGACAAAAATATAATAATGTATGGTATGATATGATAAACCAACACATTAATTGAGTTTGACCCCAAAGGAATAACGGTTAATCATATAACTGTCCATATAAGAGTCCATATAAATTCTGAACATAAACGAATTACAATGCAAATTGGAAGAAGGGTGAACTCCTAAATTGCACCAAAAAAATGCACACGTGCACCACCACCAAAATAATGTGCTTACCAGAGGCAAGCTATTGAAATGCCAAACTATGAATCACTTGCTTCCTTGCAGTAGATGGATATCCAAGGATGGAAAGGAACTCTTGCGATATTGGAACTCAGTATTCACTAGACATGTGCACACTGAAATATTTTGTTTCGGAATTTCGTTTTCGTCCGAAAAATAAATTTATTTAGTTACTCCCGAAATTCGTTTTTATTTATTTCGTTTTTCGTTAGAAATTGCATTCGTCCAAAAATCTGAATTAAGGTCGAATCTGTCATTGAAGGCTTATGGTGTCTGTCGAATGTTCAAAGAAGATTCAACGGAGCAGCGAAACTGTACGACGCTGCAATCATACATTTCCGGTCGAATGTTCCGCCCACAAGCTATAGTAGAGTTCTAATGTTGTATGACTAGTAATAATTATATTTATTAATTACTATTACTAGTCAACCAACATTAGAATTCTTCTATAGCCTATGGGCGGATGCATTTGACAGGAAATGTCCGATTGCAGCGTCGTACAGTTTTGCTGCACCGTCGAATCTTCTAACTTTCGATGCTTTGCCAAATCTTTGTCATTCTAGCTATTTTACTGCTCCTCCTCTTTGGTTACAATCAGCCAATAACATTCATCATCATCATTATTTTTATTTTACTTCCCCCACCCAATTCCAGCAGTGATCTTTTCTCTCTATGTCGAATCTTTTCTCTCTATAATAACAAATCTTTTCTCTCTATAATGTCAAATCTTTTCTCTCTGTAATGTCGAATCTTTTCTCTCTATGTCAAATCTTTTCTCTCTATAATGTCGAATCTTTTCTCTCTATGTAGAATAATCTTGGACTATTAGAGTTAAGGTTAGGCACATTCGACCGCAGGTTCCATAGACACAGATTGTTATTGTCAGCCTTATGTCGAATCTCCTATCTATATCGAACTGTTGTAGCAACGAAAACGAAAATAAAGCATTTGTTTATGTCGGATCTTTCGGTTTTCGGATTCTGCGCTTTCGTTTTCGTTTGTTAAAACTATAGCGAAAATAGCTGAAATTCGGACGAAAATGCATTCGGACGAAAACGAATGCACATGTCTAGTATTCACCAGTCATAAAAATGAGAAGGGGAAACCACATAGTGTATATCGTCGAAACAGCATTTATTCAAATAAAAAGGTGGTAACTTACATCAAGTAGGTAAAATTCAGGCATAAAAACATGGGAAGAGCCGGCCGGCATGCAGTCTCCCGTTCAGCGATGACATCAGCGGTTGACGCGCTGATGTCATCGCTGAACGGGAGACCGCATGCCGGCCAGCTCTTCCCATGTTTTTATGCCTGAATTTTACCTACTTGATGTAAGTTACCACCTTTTTATTTGAATAAATGCTGTTTGGACAATGAACACTATGTGGTTTCCCCTTCTCATTTTTATGACTGGTGAATACTGAGTTTCAATATCGCAAGAGTTTCTTTCCATCCTTGGATATCCATCTACTGCAAGGAAGCGAGTGATTCATAGTTTGGCATTCCAATAGCTTGCCTCTGGTAAGCACATTATTTTGGTGGTGGTGCACGTGTGCATTTTTTTGGTGCAATTTAGGAGTTCACCCTTCTTCCAATTTGCATTGCAATTTGTTTATGTTCAGAATTTATATGGACTCTTATATGGACAGTTATATGATTAACCGTTATTCCTTTGGGGTCAAACTCAATTAATGTGTCGGTTTATCATATCATACCATATATTATTATATTTTTGTCAATATTTTTTTGTCACTATATTAAGTTATAGTTATTGCACAATATTTCCAGATTATTGTTAGATTGTATATTCACTGTATACAGGTTTGCGCAGCTCTTTTTTCCTTTTTTTTCTGCATATTGGTGTTTGGTCTACACGTGTGAGTTTGCTGCATTTTTAGGGTTCATCAATCTATTCATTCAATCATTTTTTATTTCTCTTTATCCATTTAAGCGCGGTATATCCTCCTTCCCATAACTGCAAAACAGCACAACAACATTTTTCCTGGGCCATTGCAAAGGTTTTCGGGAACTTTAGGGCCACTTGGAACTTGTGGTTCTAAGGAGTCACAGAATAAGGCTGTTGAGAAGAAGTGGGAGATGACTGTGCTGACACCATCATCAAGGTGCAGGGCATGAAGTCGCACCAACAGATCAGGTGATGAGCCCTGTCTCTTCCTTCTCAGCTGCCAGAAAATGTGCTTAGTTGACTGTAAAGGAGATGTAATGTCCTTGCTTATGCTTCCTGGACCATGTGCCTGCGGTCATGTGGAGCCTACAGCTGACCACATAGTCCAGAAAGACATTACCTTGTACTTGACCAGTGGGTACCTGGCAGTGTGCACTGTGGTACAGTAAATGCCTTAAATTTGTGAAAGGGGAGTGGCTCCCCTAGCTTGAATAGGAACAGCTGTAAAGCCATAAGTTTTGCCAATCTGACATTGATTGCGACGGACAGATCGGACACTTTTGACACATTTTTGGGACCATTGACATTTATACAGCAATCAGTGCTATAAATATGCACTGATTACTGTGTAAATGCCACTGGTAGGGAAGGGGTTAACACTAGGGGGCGATCAAGGGCTTACATGTGTGTTCATTAGATGTGTTATAACTGTATGGGGATAGGACTGACTGGGGGAGGAGACATATCACGGTTCCTACTTAGTAGGAACAAACAATATGTCTCCTCTCCCCTGACAGAACAGGGATTTGTGTGTTTACACACACAAATCTCTGTGCTGGCTCTCGTGTACGCAATCGTGTGTGGCCGGAAGCGATTATGCTCGCCAGCCACGCCCCCACCATGCAGCGTGTGCCCTCTGGCGGCTCTAAAAGGGGAAGACGTACCCATGCAGGGTTTCGCCAAGCGGTGCCATTCTGTCACAGTATATATACGTGAGCCGGTCGGGAATCGAATAAGCTAAGCAATAATGGAAAAGTAAAAAATAAACAATTACACATGCTAGATATGTGATGTAAGAATACTGTGTCGCTGACACTGTCTGTAAGGATATGTACTTACCGAGGCCGAGATGCCGAGAGTGGTTCACCTTTGCGACTTGACGCACTCCACCCCCTGGAGTTGAGACAGGGAGTGGATGGCGAGAAGTGGCACCGGCTACCGGCAGGTGGTGGGTACTTGTAGACGGTCCGGTAGTGCTGAGTAGACTGAAGAACAGGCTTCAAGCAGGAACTAGCCGGATTGGTAAAGTTCAAACAGCAGGAGATAATGGAAGCCGGTGCAGGTTGAGTCCGGGTTGCAATTGCAAGGTAACAGTCCCGGCTGGGGGTCTAGCGCAGTAAAAGGTAACAAGTCCAGAGAATACCGGGAACCAGGCAGGAGTTCAAAGGAAACGCGGAAGTCCAAAAGGTACAAGCAGGAGGTCAAGGATTGTAGACAGGCAGCAGATCCGAGTCACAGGCTGAGGGTCAAACACAGGAGAAGGCAGAAGTCCGTATAACAAGCCGAGGGTCAGGTCCAGGAGAGAGATCAGAGGAATCAAGCCAGTCCGGGTCACAAGGAGATTTTCAAGATAGTTTTCCAGAGTCTTGGGTATACAGGAAAGCTGACAAACCAGCAACTTGTCAGTGCAACTGGGTCTCTTTAAATAGGCCCGCCTGGATTCCTATTGGTGCGCCGCCGCGCATGCGCGCACGCCGCTGCGTCGGCGCGCGCACCTGAGAACGTAGAAGCGCCGTCCCGCGCACGCGCCGAAGCATCATTCCGCCGCGCGTGCGCATTGGGCGCTGATTGGCGCTGTTGGACGGATTTCCCTGACAGTGCCCCCCTCCTAGGGGCGGACTCCGGACGCCCAGACTAGACATCAACTCGGGATGTTCCTGGTGAAAGACTCTAATTAGGCGGGGAGCATGTAGGTTCCTAGATGGTTCCCAAGAGTTGTCCTCTGGGGGATACCCCTTCCATTTGATTAAATACTGTAATTGCCTGCCTCTTTTCCTGCAGCCCAAGATAGATTCCACCACGTACTCGTTTTCACCATCAACCTCCACAGGTGGAGGAGGTGGCTCATCCCTTCCCGGGAAGGAGCTGGAGACTACCGGTTTCAACAGAGACGTGTGGAAGACCGGGTGTATCCTGTAGGAGTCGGGCAGTGCCAATTCAAAGGCCACAGGGTTGATTACTCGCTTGATTTTAAAAGGGCCTATAAATCTTGGTCCCAATTTCCGTGAAGGGATCGGCAATTTGAGGTTGGTGGCGGAGAGCCATACTTCCTCCCCAACTTTGAAGACTGGATTTTCCTTCCTACCCTTGTCATAGTGTCTCTTGTAAGACTCCTGGGCGTTTTGCATCATTTCCTGGAGTCTCAGAAAATTAGATTGAACAAAGGCTATCCGATCTTGAACAGCAGGAACAGAGCTCTCCGGAATGTTATCAGGGAGGAAGGAAGGATGGAAGCCAAAGTTGGCCCAAAAAGGAGTTTGACTGGTGGCTGAATGCACCGAGTTGTTATATGCAAATTCAGCGTAGGATAATAGGGAGGACCAATCGTCTTGTGAGGCTGAGCAAAAACAACGGAGATATTGTTTTAGGGTTTGATTGGTTCTCTCTGTCTGTCCGTTGCTCTGGGGGTGATATGCCGATGATAGGCAAATCTTGACTTCTAAAGATTTGCAAAGTTCCTTCCAGAATTTCGACGTGAATTGAACGCCTCTGTCAGAGGTGATGCTCTTAGGCACCCCATGGAGCCTGATTATCTCCTGAAAGAAGGCTTTGGCTGTATCTGCAGCAGAGGGGGTACCGATCATGGGCACGAAGTGTGCCATTTTGGAGAGGCGGTCAATTACGACCAGAATCGTGGTAAAACCTCCAGAGGGCGGTAGATCTACAATGAAGTCCATGGACACATCTGCCCACGGACGTTCAGGGATAGGCAAAGGTTTGAGTAGTCCCCACCTCTTGGTTTTGGGTCCCTTATACCGTTGGCAACGGGTACAGGAGGCAACATAGGACTTGCAATCTTGTCTCCAACCAGGCCACCAGAAGGAGCGAGAGATTAGTTCCATGGTTTTTTTGGTTCCAAAGTGACCAGCTAGTTTGTGGTCGTGGAAAGTTTTCAGAATCAGTTGCCTTGTTTCCAGAGGGACGAAGACTTTACCTTGGGACCAGAGCAAGTCATTACGCTTCTCTAGGGAAGAGGTTACTTGGTCAGGACAATGCTTAGAGGTGGCTTTTATGGAGGTTAGTAGATCAGCCTGTGGGATGAGCAGAAAGTTTTGTGCTGATAGGATGGTACTTGGTTCCTCTGCTTGAGGGGTCTCGGGAAACATCCTAGAGAGTGCATCCGCCTTCACGTTCTTGGAACCGGGCCTATAAGAGATATGAAAGTTAAACCTGGTGAAGAAGAGGGCCCATCGGGCTTGTCTGGGTCGAAGACGTTTTGCTGTTCTCAGATATTCTAGATTCTTATGATCTGTGAATATCATGACAGGGTGAGGGGCTCCCTCCAGAAGGTATCGCCATTCTTCCAGGGCGAATTTGATAGCTAATAGTTCCCGGTCTCCGACGTCATAATTACGTTCCGGAGAAGTTAGTTTACGAGAGGCAAAGGCTACTGGATGAAGAAGGGATTTGGGGCCCTGCCTTTGAGAGAGGATGGCCCCAGTGGCTGACTCTGAAGCATCTACTTCCAGAGTAAACGGCAGTAGCGGATCTGGATGCTTCAATACAGGTGCCGATGTGAATGCATTTTTTAGTTTATCGAAGGCATCCTGAGCTTCCGGTGACCAGTGAAAGCGGTAGCCCTGGCGTGTCAGTTGGGTTATAGGTGCCACAATAGAGGAGAACCCCACAATGAACCTCCTGTAGAAGTTGGCGAAACCTATAAACCGTTGTACCCCTTTCTTGTCTGTTGGGGCTGGCCATTCCTGGATAGCTTTGACTTTCTGCGGGACCATTGCGACCCCATTGGTAGAAATAATAAATCCCAAAAATTGCACAGTGGTTTTCTCAAAGTCACATTTCTCGGCCTTGAGGTAAAGTCTATGTTCTCGGAGAATAGTGAGGACCTTGATGACATGGATTCGGTGCAGTTCAAGGGAGGACGAAAAAATAAGAATATCGTCTAAGTAGACTACTAGGAAGTCGTCCAGGTGTTCACGGAAAATGTCATTGACCAGGTGCTGGAAAGTAGCTGGGGCGTTGCAAAGCCCGAATGGCATGACCAAGTATTCAAAATGACCGAACCTAGATCTAAAAGCCGTCTTCCATTCGTCTCCAGCCCTGATCCGGATGAGGTTGTAGGCCCCTCGAAGGTCCAGTTTAGAGAAGATCCGAGCTGATCGGAATCGTTGGAACAACTCCGGGATGAGAGGAAGCGGGTATCTATTTTTAATAGTAATTTTATTTAATTCCCTATAGTCGATGCAGGGCCTCAGAGTCCCGTCTTTCTTTTCAATGAAAAAGATTCCGGCACCGGCTGGGGAAGAAGAGGGGCGAATGAATTTCTTTTCCAGATTTTCCTCAATGTAAGACTTGAGGGCCTTCAACTCAGATTTGGACAAGGGAAAGATGCGGCCGAATGGAATTTTGGAGCCAGGCAGAAGGTCAATGGGACAATCGTAGGGACGATGTGGAGGTAGGCGGTCGGCCTGCTGTTTGTCGAAGACGTCCTGGAGTTCTAAGTATGCTGATGGAACATGTGGTAGGTTATCCGGTTGAGGGGTTAAAGTAGCACAGACAGTTGGAAGTGCGGAAAGACAGTGTTGGGAACAATACGAAGAAGTGAAGTTAACTTCCCTTTTGGCCCAGTTTATATGAGGCTCATGTGCTTGTAACCAGGGGAGGCCCAGGATGATGGGAAACATGGGAGATGGGATGAGATCAAATCGAAGGTATTCTTGGTGGCCTGAATCCGTGATAGCATAGACGGGTTTTGTTTCTTGCGTAATTACCCCTGAACGAGGCAGGGATCCATCCGCCAGACGAACCTGAAGATAACGGTCCTTGGTTTGCAGAGGAAAGTGAAGTTGGGAAGCAAGTGAAGAGTCCAGAAAGCAGCTGCAGGCTCCTGAATCAATAATCGCCGGTAGGCGGGTTGCTCCTGTTGGTAGCTGTAGAGAAATAGAAAGAACAACATAAGTCTGTGGTAAGCCAGAAACTTGGTAGTTCAAAGTGTCTTTGAGGGTACACTTACTAGGTCTCACTGGGCAGCTCCGAAGGAAATGGCCAGTACCCCCGCAGTAAAGACACAGATTGGCCTGACGCCTGCGCTGCTTTTCCTCAGGAGAAAGGGGAGGACGAACCAGACCAAGCTGCATGGGTTCAGGCTCGGGAGGAGAAGATGCTGTAGGAACTTGGATGGGTGGATAGGCAGAAGCTGATCGGGGCAAAGTCTAGTTTGGACGGGTAGTCTGGAAACGCTCAGAACGCCGCTCCCGCAGGCGTCTGTCAAGCTGAGTGACAGACTGGATCAAATCTTCCAGAGTAGTTGGAACACCAATCCTGGCCAGCTCGTCTTTAAGAGCCTCAGACAGTCCTTGGCGATATTGGTATTTAAGGGCCGTCTCATTCCAGCCAGTGTCAGCTGACCATTTCTGGAATTCTGCCGTGTAGTCCTCCACCGGCCTTCTCCCCTGGGTTAAACTGTGGAGAACAGACTCAGCTGTAGCTGATCGCTGAGGATCGTCATACAGCTGCGCCATACTCTCGAAGAAGGTGTCCACAGAATCTAGTATGGGGCTGCTTTGCTCCATCAGGCCATGGGCCCAGGCCTGAGGTTCGTCGGTTAGAAGGGAGATGACGAACCCCACCTTTACCACTTCTGAAGAGAAAGTCCTGGGTTGAAGGGCGAAGTAAAGAGAACATGCGTTTTTGAAAGCCCGATATTTCTTACGGACGCCAGAAAATCGCTCAGGCAGGGGGACCCTGGGTTCAGGGGTAGCCATTACTACGGTGGGATTTGCCTGATTTTGAGACGTGGAGGCAACATTGGCAACGGTAGCAGCTGGTGATGCTGGTCCTGTATCTCCAGTAAGTAGCTGAAAGCGGCCATCCATTTGGACATAACCTTCTTGTAATTTCTGAACCGCATCGGTTAGTGCGGTGACTTGCTGACATAGGGTCTCGAACGGTGAACGCACCCTGTCGGCCTCAGACATCGGGCTGGTTTGTACTGTAAGGGTATGTACTTACCGAGGCCGAGATGCCGAGAGTGGTTCACCTTTGCGACTTGATGAACTCCACCCCCTGGAGTTGAGACAGGGAGTGGATGGCGAGAAGCGGCACCGGCTACCGGCAGGTGGTGGGTACTTGTAGACGGTCCGGTAGTGCTGAGTAGACTGAAGAACAGGCTTCAAGCAGGAACTAGCCGGATTGGTAAAGTTCAAACAGCAGGAGATAATGGAAGCTGGTGCAGGTTGAGTCCGGGTTGCAATTGCAAGGTAACAGTCCCGGCTGGGGGTCTAGCACAGTAAAAGGTAACAAGTCCAGAGAATACCGGGAACCAGGCAGGAGTTCAAAGGAAACGCGGAAGTCCAAAAGGTACAAGCAGGAGGTCAAGGATTGTAGACAGGCAGCAGATCCGAGTCACAGGCCGAGGGTCAAACACAGGAGAAGGCAGAAGTCCGTATAACAAGCCGAGGGTCAGGTCCAGGAGAGAGATCAGAGGAATCAAGCCAGTCCGGGTCACAAGGAGATTTTCAAGATAGTTTTCCAGAGTCTTGGGTATACAGGAAAGCTGACAAACCAGCAACTTGTCAGTGCAACTGGGTCTCTTTAAATAGGCCCGCCTGGATTCCTATTGGTGCGGCGCCGCGCATGCGCGCGCACCGCTGCGCCGGCGCGCGCACCCGAAAACATAGAAGCGCCGTCCCGCGCATGCGCCGAAGCATCATTCCGCCGCGAGTGCGGAATTTAAACAGATTGTTTTTTTGTCAATATGACCCCCGAAGTTGCATAAAAAGAAGGACCCTCTCCCTGATGAATGTTCTTTTTTAAAATATATTTTTCCATTGGTACATGTCTCTCGTAGCAGTTCCCAGTTCCCCATGTCCTTTGTTTGACATTCTCTTGTCTATTAGCTTTGAAAATAGCCATAATTCATCTTCAAATTCACCCACCCCCATAGACTTCATTTTTAATCAAGCTAACTGTCATACATTTTGTTTAAAAATATCTGTATAATTACAGGGACCTTTCTTTACATTGTTTTGTTTATTTTTATACATTTTACCTTATTACAACAATGTTCACATTTCATTGCTTATCAAAAGAGTCTTGTCATAAATGCCCTAACTTCTTGTCATAATATGTATTATTTTCAAATAATGTAAAGATGTTATTTGCAGTGTTTGCAATGTTTCCATTAACTGTAATTTAAAATAAAGAAGGTCTCTGAATATTTGCTATTCATAAAATAATCAAAGGTGAACAAGCCCATGACAGACATTTAAAAACTCGACTCTTGGGAACTCATAAATAGATATTTAATTTGTTTTCTTCACTCTTTTAATAAATTCACAATGGGAATGCTCTGTGACCTAATTTTTATAATATTGTGTGATTATAAACTTTTATTCAATCCCACATGCCTAGTACCTTGTTTATTAGCAAACATCGTAAAAGTTATTTTTACCCTTGAGTCTTTTATAGAACAAAGTAAAAACAACTAAATTTTAACTTTCATCATTTATTATTCTGTATTGTTTTAGCATTATGGCATTTTGCTATAGCTCAAAGTATTGGAAACTTTAGATGATGAATACAAAGAATGATATATTTTCCACTAAAATTATAAGTATATTATTTTGCATTTGACAATAATAGTGCAAATTGATTTATAATAGCAGCAAACTTGAGGGAAAACGGTTTCTGCTTCAAAGTAAAAATAATGTATAAGAAAAATAAGACATTTATTGTTGGAACTACATAGCAAAAGTAGTTTGAAATGTAAAATTTACATGATGAAGTGGATAAGTGAATTGTATATTTTATATCCAAAAATCTATTGTGTTATTGCTATTATTGTTTTGCACAATACATAAAAAATGTAGTCTTGTATTTTTATGCATTGTAAAAACTACTGCGCCATCAATGAAAATTGGCAAGCTGCTAGAACTACAATTAGACAAATTGTGTAATGTGAATGGGGGATAAAGTGCAGCGCTAAATTAATATATGTGCAAATATGCAAGCAAAGTGGCAGTGCAAATATGCAAACAAAGTGACAATACAACACTATAATATGGCTGATGACTGGCACCTGTAACATGTGTGAAATAATAGTGACATAAAAAATTATTTAAAAAAAATATACAAAGCAATAATAAATCACAATGTCCATCAGACTGAATCTAAAAAAGACACAAGTGAGTCCAAACATATGAAAGTGACTTTAAGTGAAGAATATAGTTCATGAACGGTGGAAAATAATCTGCTTTTATGGAAAAGAACCACCATGGAAAGAATTCCCCCTCCAACCTGCAGCCACCACCAGACAGGATGATCGGGTACTCTTACGAAATGATGTGGGCCCTCTGCCAGCAGCTGTAATGCTTCAGGCAGTGTAACTATAATGGTTGGCGTGGATCACAGCTTCGGAAGTCTATGAATATGATATACTAAACAGTTAACTTCAATTTGACAGGCATCAGGAAGGAAGACTCAGATAAATTGGCAGTCGGGGCTCTGTCCGGCCCAATAGAGAGATGAAAGTCGGAGCTCTGACCGGCCCAATAGTGAGTTAAGATGGCAGTCTTCTGATGGAGGTATTTACCTGGCATCAGGTTCCTAGCATGAATGTCAAGCAAATGGCGGCGGCTGTTTAAGTAGGAATAAGAGGAGGAGCCGGGTGATGTTGCTGTGACGTCATCTATCTGCAACGGAGTTGGTGGAGATGTCGGAGCCCCCAGTGGAGAGATAAGAACATTACAGGATAAGAACATTACACGGAGTTGGTGAAGATGTCGGAGCCCCAGTGGAGAGATAAGAACATTACAGGATAAGAATATTACATGGAGTTGATGGAGATGTTGGAGCCCCAGTGGAGAGATAAGAACATTACAGGATAAGAACATTACAGCAGCAAGGAGCCAGACAAGTGAAAACACTGAAGAGACTTGGACTTCACAGAAACCAGTATGCAGTGACAAAAGGGACCTACTGTGCTGGCTCCATGAAAAGAGATATTCTTTAGACAAAAGAGATATTCTTTAGTCTTTAAAAGAAGATTTAAACATCACAATCTAAGAAGCAAATAAAGGTGGCACAGTCATAGTTCTCAACATCTTTGACTATCATGAAAAAAGCAGTTCATCAACTTGTAGACGTTCAAGCTTATTTTTTATATCCCTTCCCCTTCCACCCCTCCCTCCCATTTCCCTTCCCCCCTTTCTGATTCTTTTTCCATTTATATTTTATACAAGGAGTACTATTACATGGATACACACATAATAAGATTGCTTGTATTCCTTTTTTTCAGGTTGACAATTTCTCATATGCCTGCTTGTATTTTCTCACAATCCCTGTTTTGCTCCTTTAACCACTTAAGACCCGAACCATTTGGCTGGCCAAAGACCAAAGTACTTTTTGCGATTCGGCACTGCGGCACTTTAACTGACAATTGCGCGGTCGTACAACGTGGCTCCCAAACAAAATTGACGTCCTTTTTTTTCCCACAACTAGAGCTTTCTTTTGGTGGTATTTGATCATCTCTGCGTTTTTTTTTTTGCGCTATAAACAAAAATAGAGAGACAATTTAAATAAAAAAAGCAATATTTTGTACTTTTTGCTATAATAAATATCCACAAAAAATATATATTTTTTTTTTCCTCAGTTTAGGCCTATACGTATTCTTCTACATATTTTTGGTAGAAAAAAATCGCAACAAGCGTTCATTGATTGGTTTGGCATTTTTATTAATATTATTTTTTTTTTACTAGTAATTGCGGCGATCAGCGTATTTTATCGTGACTGCGACATTATGGCAGACACATCGGACACTTTTGACGCCATTTTGGGACCACTGTCATTGATACAGCGATCAGTTCTAAAAAAATGCACTGATTACTGTAAAAATTACACTGGCAGTGAAGGGGTTAACCAGTAGGGGTGCTGAAGGGGTTAAGTGTGTCCTAGGGATGTGTTCTAACTGAGGGGAGGGGGGTGGGCTACATGTGACACGACACTGATAACCGTTCCCGATCACAGGGAGCTGTGATCAGTGTCCTGTCACTAGGAAGAATGGGGAAATGCTTGTTTAGCATTTCCCTGTTCTTCCTCTCCGTGAGACGACCGCGGGTATCCCCGCGGACATTGAGTCCATGGGACCCGCGGTCGGACTCACGGAGCTCGCGGCGGGTGCACGCGCCCACAATGCTGCATCTTAAAGGGGACGTACAGGTACAACCATTTGCTCAGCCGTGCAATTTTGTCGACGTATATCGTCGTGCGCTGTGGTTAACCACTTAAGCCCCGGACCATTTTGTAGCTAAATGACCAGACCACTTTTTGCGATTTGGCACTGCGTCGCTTTAACTGACAATTGCGCGGTCGTGCGACGTGGCTCCCAAACAAAATTGGCATCCTTTTTTCCCACAAATAGAGCTTTCTTTTGGTGGTATTTGATCACCTCCGCGGTTTTTATTTTTTGCGCTATAAACAAAAATAGAGCGACAATTTTGAAAAAAAATGCAATATTTTTTACTTTTTGCTATAATAAATATCCCCAAAAAATGTATAATTTTTTTTTTCCTCAGTTTAGGCCGATACGTATTCTTCTACATATTTTTGGTAAAAAGAAAACGCAATGAGCGTTTATTGATTGGTTTGCGCAAAAGTTATAGCGTTTACAAAATAGGGGATAGTTTTATGGAATTTTTATTAATATTTTTTTTTTTACTAGTAATAGCGGCGATCAGTGATTTTTACCATGACTACGACATTATGGCGGACACATCGGACACTTTTGACACTATTTTGGGACCATTGTAATTTTTACAGCGATCAGTGCTATAAAAATGCACTGATTACTGTGAAAATTACACTGGCAGTGAAGGTGTTAACCTGTAGGGGGCGCTGAATGGGTTAAGTGTGACCTAATGTGTGATTCTTACTGTGTGGGGGCGTGGCTTGGCGTGTGATGTCACTGATCGTCATTCCCTATGACAGAAAACAGATGATCAGTGACAGTCTCACTAGGAAGCAAGGGGAAAGGTTTGTTTACACTTACCTCTCCCCGTTCTTCAGCTCTATGACCTGATCGCGGGACAACGGCAGCGATCGGGTCCGCGCGTCCCACGGGTGTGGTCACGGAGCTCAGGACCGGGTCGCGAGCGTGACCCACGGCTGGGCATCTTAAAGAGGACGTACCTGTACGTGCTTATGCCCAGCCGTGCCATTCTGCTGACGTATATCGGCATGAGGCGGTCCTTAATTGGTTAAACAGGATGACATGAAATGTTTTTAATTTCAACTACCGATTTTAATTCTTAATTTTTTCATGGTCACTTCTCAGTATTATTTAACACAACATCTTAATTTTTCTTTTATCCTAAATTTTTCATCTTTTTTATTATTCACCTTTTTTCCTTATTCATCTTTGGATTATCTATTTTTTACAATTTTTTGTTCTCATTAATAGTATTTTATTTCATCATTTCACTTTTTATTTTTGCTTTTTCATTGTGGTTTATAACAACACTTTCTTGTATTTGTCGTTTACATACATTTTTTTCCCACTGGAGTTTCTGATTCTCTTAGCTAGTTGGCACCTGTTTTTCATCCTTCTTCACTATTCTCCCCCTGTGGCTAATAATGGATAAAAGCTTTCTTCCTGATCTATGCTCCCACCCTTTGACTAAGCCCCAGTGGGCAGGGTGAAATGCATCAGGTGTGTGGTGTGGTGGAGACATGTAGGCTGAGGCTGCTCCTTATCCCTTGTCCTTCTGTTACATAATTAAAGTATACAACCCTGAAAGTGAATCGGTTTTATTTTGCCTACAATTTGTGTGCAACCCAAGAGATTTAAAATAAATATGTCTGCAGAGTAACATCGAGGTTGCCTTGCTGACCTCACTTCTAAACAATTCTGATTGCCTGGCTGTCACTAAGTCCCTGACCCAGAACAAGCATGCAGAAAATAGCTTTCTACCTATCTTCAACTTTCCTGATATGCATATTTGTTTCAAGTTTGAGATTCAGAAAGTACTGAGGCTGGTGGGTCAGCATACCAGTTAGACATCCAGCATTATACTGTGGAAGAAAGTCAACAGTTACAATTACTGTATGATAGACTTACCTTAAACACACCACTAGAGTCCCTGAAAAATATATAATAATATTATTCGGAAATAAAACTCTTCTACATCTATCAAAATCTGAAATATACAGGTGGCTTCTCTGCCCTCGATTATAGGAAATGTACTCATATCCTTGCTCCAATGTTAACAGATGCTTTTAATTCCCTTCTCAATAATCAATCATTTCGCTCTGAAACATTAACAGCTACAATCTCAATGATTCCCAAACCTCAGTCAGATGAAACATCTTGTGCTAATTACAGGCCTATATCTTTACCTAACCTTGACATAAAGCTACTAGCGAAAGTTTGAGCGACCCGCTTACATAATATAATAGGTTCTTTAATAAACAAAGATCAAGTAGGCTTTATTCCATTACACCAAGCAGCAGATAATATACGCAGGTCTACTCTACTGATTCAAGCAACCAAAACATGACGAATACCCACATCTATCTCTAGATATCCTATTTAATATTTTATTTATTTGAAAGGAAGCAAGGAATGCACTCTTACAGACATCATATATTACATAGTATCCATATCTATATACTAATCAAGTATACGTTTAAATTAATTTTCTTCCAGAAAAAGGAGAAAAAATCATCTAATTTTAATTTCACAGATACAAAATAAAGAAATAAAGACAACCCCCTATCCAGAACCAGGTTATGTTTTGGGCTCTGCTCTGGGGGATCTTTCTTATATATTCATAGAGTGTCATACCCTTTCTTACACTCATATTTTATAAACAAAACAAACCCCCCCTGCCCGCCACCTAAAAAAAAAAAGGGGGAGCCAAAGCCCACCTCTCCCCCTCCCATCTCCCCCCCCATCCAACCAACTCCCATTCCAGAGATCTAGTAACAGCCTCTCTATTTTCAGTTGTTGAAATTGACATCTATGAGGGTTCTCATAAAGGTGCTGCCTTTAGTAGTGAAGGAGGAGGACCAAGTCACCGAGGCGAGGAGCAGGAGCAGCTGGGAGACTCCATCTCCATCTCCATCCCTTTACCATCTGAGTCTGCAGTTGTCCATAGGATCCTGATCTAAAATCGTCACCTATATACATCAAGCTTTATAGTGGTGTCCATCTGGTAAGAAGACTGTTTGAGAGGTTGGATCACAATCTTTGTGTTTGGGGTGTTTTTGCCTTATATCTGCTTAAGGTTTTTATTTAGTGCAATCTGGTAAGGAGATTGATTGTGAGGTGGTGGTTCACTCCTGCATGTTTCTCACACTGGGTGTTGTCCATAACACTGATCCCCATAGATCATTTATTGTGGCAGGATTACGCTATGTGCTTTTCCTTTTCTTTTTGGGCTGATTAACATCATCATCATGGAGTCATAGTTCCAGCTATTGTATTCATTATTTTCCTGGTGAAGCGGTTATCTTGGTGCTAACCAAAGGCCTTGGCTGGGCTAAAGCCATATGCTTTTTTGGCTTACTTATCCGGTAAGCATGAATTTCTCAAGGTCCATTTATTAATTGGGAATTTTTGCGTTTTTCCATACCTGCCTGCCACATTGGACTTTATTCAGTATATAAACAATTTCCATGAGGACTCTTTAGCGCAATTTTCTTTCTTAATTTCTTATATAGTTTGGCTGAGATTTTAGTATCCTGTAATAGGAAAAGGGATGGGTCTTCAGGAATCTCTTGAACGCTACATTTTTGGGCAATTCTCCGAACTTCCTTCCAGAAACGTTCTATTCTGGGACAGGACCAAAAAATATGTACTAACGTCCCCTCTTTCTCCCCCAATGCCAACAGTTGTCTGAGACCTCCGGGTAGCATCTATATAGGAAAAACGGGGTGCAGTACCACAGGGACAAGATCTTAAAATTTGTCTCCTGCATTCCTATGCAAATTGAGGACTCAAATGTATTATATATTATATTGGTACGCTGCTCCTCTGAAAAGGTTTGATCCAGATATCTCTCCCACTCCCTAAAAAAGAGCAACCGGAATTCTTCCGGAGTTGCGACCAGCAACATATACATTTTAGAGAGGGTTTGATGGAATACACCACTCCCATTACAGTATCCCTCAAATGGTGTTAAAATACGTTCATAGCCACGTGGTGAACTTAAAGTATTTAGAAAATGTCTCGGCTGTACCGCACGCCAGAAATCCAATTGATATGTTGTAGATCCTATTATCACCAAGTATATCGTAGGCCCTGTTCCCCTTGTCACAAAGCGAGACGACTGAAAAAACCCTGATCTAACAGTACCTCAAAGTTTCCCTTCCTCAGGCCCGGCTCAAATTGTGGATTCCCCAATATCGGGAACAAGGGTGAAACTATTGCTGATAATTTACCCTTGAGAAAAAGCCCATAACTCATCTTTAAGGTAGGTCCTATCAAGGGATGTGCCTTCGTAATGGTTGGAAAGTCCTTGTAACACCATGCGGCTCTTTTCAATAAAGCACTACTCTGTCTCTGAGCCTGCTCTAGCCCAGGCCACATCTTCCAGTCTCCATGTCTACTCCAATCAATCAGGTGGTTCAAAAGAGCCGCCTGATAATATTTATACAGTGTAATTGTTTAAAATAATATTTAGGTATAGCAATAGGTAATGTCTAAAATAAATACAAGAACTTCAGTAAAATATTCATTTTAATAATATTGCACCTCCCAAACCATGAGTGGAGCCCCCTCTGCCATCTCTCCAAAAGACTTTGCACTCTATGTAGTAATGGTGGGAAGTTCAACTTGTATGTAAGTTCAAAATGTATGTGAGGGATAAAAGTTCCCAAGTATTTCAAGGCTTGGTCTGACCATTTAAATTTATAACTTGACTTCAATGTTCTCTGTATTTCTTTAGGCATCATAACTCCCATAGCTTCTGATTTGGATAAATTAATCTTAAAATCCGAAAGAAGACCATATGTCTCTATTTCTTCCAAATTTTGGGTAAAGATACTATCGGGTTAGTCAGTGAAAATAGCATATCATCCGCGTAGGCCGAAATCTATCTCTAGATATCAAAAAAGCATTTGATTCAGTATCGAAGTCATTCCTACATTTTGGCGCGCAACGATGGGGATTTGGTCCTCATTTTCTTAAATGGGTTTTGTCATTATATAAAAACCCGAAAGCCTATGTTAAATATGCTGTATATAAATCAAACATGTTTGACATCCGTAGAGGAACACGTCAGGGTTGTCCACTTTCCCCACTTTTATTTGCCCTACTTATCGAGCCTCTTGCCCAGGGAATCCATACCTGCCCCTCTATCAAAGGTCTAGATTTAGCTGGTCACAAGCACAAACTGCCTATTTGCTGACGATATCTTATTTTTTATGTCATCCCCCCATATCTCTGCTCCTAACCTTATAAACAAACTTGATAATTTTGCCAACATTTCTGGTCTATTAACTCTCGAAAATCTACAGCCTTAAATATTTTCTTACCTTCTCATATTTTACAACAAGCGCAAACATCCCTCCCTTTCTCCTGGTCCACCTCACGTCTTCCTTATTTATGAATTACCCTTACCCCCAATCTTTCTGATCTTTTCATGGCTAATTTTCCTCCAATATTGTGGCAAATCTCCAATTTCCTTAACCACTTAAGCCCCGGACCATTTAGCTCTCCAAAGACCAGGCCACTTTTTGCGATTTGGCTCTGCGTCGCTTTAACTGACAATTGCGCGGTCATGCGACGTGGCTCCCAAACAAAATGTACGTCCTTTTTTTCCCACAAATAGAGCTTTCTTTTGGTGGCATTTGATCACCTCTGCGTTTTTTTTTTTTTTTTCCGCTATAAACAAAAATAGAGCGACAATTTTGAAAAAAATTCAACATTTTTTACTTTTTGCTATAATAAATATTCCCAAAAATTATATATAAAAAAAATCTCAGTTTAGGCCAATACGTATTCTTCTACATATTTTTGGTAAAAAAAAATCGCGATAAGCATTTATTGATTGGTTTGCGCAAAAGTTATAGCGTCTACAAAATAGGGGATAGTTTTATGGCATTTTTATTAATCTTTTTTTTGTTTACCAGTAATGGCGGTGATCAGAGATTTTTATCTTGACTGCGACATTATGGTGGACACATCAGACACTTTTGACACCATTTTGGGACCATTGTCATTTTTCCAGCGATCAGTGCTATAAATATGCACTGATTACTGTAAAAATGGCAGTGAAGGGGTTAACTTGCGGGGGGGGGGGCGCTGAAGGGGTTAAGTGTGTCCTAGGGAGTGCTTCTAACTGTAGGGGGTGGGCTGTGTGTGACATGAACTGATCACCGCTCCCGATCAGAGGGAGCTGTGATCAGTGTCCTGTCACTAGGAAGAATGGGGAAATGCTTGTTTCTTCCTCTCTGTGAGACGATCGCGGGAACCGCGGTCGGACTCACGGAGCTCACGGTGGGCTGGCAGCGCGTCCACAATGCCGCTTCTTAAAGGGGATGTACCTGTACGCCCATCTGCCTGTCCGTGCCATTCTGCCTATGTATATCGTCGAGCGCTGGTCGGCAAGCGGTTAAACAATGGTCCTCCTTACCAATATCATCGATAGGTAAAATTAATGTAATAAAGATGTCTATATTACCCAAAATCTTATATCTTTTTCGAGTCTTACCTATCCCAGTCCCAGCATATTTTCTCAGGATACTACAACGTAAAGCATTTGCTTTAGTTTGGGGTTCTTTGAAACTTCTTTTACCCAAACATATTCTTTACCTTTCCAAACTTAAAGGTGGACTAGGGTTTTCTAATTTTACCACATATTACCATGCAGCTCAAATAGCACATATACTTAAATACCACGCAACACATGAAACTCCGCTCTGGGTAGCGCTAGAATAAATAGATTGCGACTCATTTTCCATAACAAACCTAATATGGTCTAACCCCTCTGACCTTAAAAATATCAAACATTTTATAACTAAACATATAGTGGCTATCTGGGATAAATTTAAATTAGTTAATGTACTATCATCACCCCATGTACCTCTATTATCGTTTATCAGAAACCCACTTTTCTATCCTGCATGTTTATTTCCTAAGGCTTCGTGTACACGGGACTTGTTCAACCTCTCCTGAACGATTTAATTTGACAGCTAGAAACCGGCGTCTAAAAACTGCCGTTTCTCTGCGTTTACATGCCGCGTTTAGCCGCGTTTGCGTCTAGAAGCGTTTGAATTATTATTTTTTTGTTAAAATTAAAAACGTCTGTAAACAAAACCCTGCTAAACGTGAGTTGCTGCGTTTAGCTGCATTTGCTGCTTGAAATGCCTCTAAACACAGCTTTTCAGTGCATTTTTTGGGTTTCAGAAAAAACCTCTAAACTAAACTGCCTAGAAACGACTATAAACGACCCTGTGTACATGTACTGATAAGATAACATAGGGGAGAGTTCAGGAGCAGTTGAAAAAAATGCCAAACTGCTCCTAAACATCCGTTTACCAGCAGCAGTGTACATGAGGCCTAAATATTTTAAAGAATGGATCTCCTCTAATCTAACCCAACTCTGTGAGTTATCATCATCTACCTCATTTAAAACATTTTCTAAATTATGTGAAAGTCAAACTCCCTCATTCTGAACTTTTCCGTTATCTGCAGATTAACAATATTTTTATCCCCTATATACAAGGGAAAAGTAATCTAGATAAATGTACGCATTTTGAAAGTATATGCAAACATGATCCCCATTCAAAGGGACTTATAACAATAATTCAAAACCATCTTATTACTTTATCTAATATGGAACCACCATCATATGTAGCAAAACAACAACAAAAGTCACAAGCGCTAAATTGGTGGGTGGTAAGTAAAAATAACCCAAAAGTTTTGGGGAGTGCAAAAAATCAAAAACAAGGAGAGGACCAAGATCCAGAGCAGCAGGAAAAAAAAATTGTACCCAGAAGTACAAAATACACAACATACAAACACTATAATCCAGCGCTCATGGATCATACATGATAACACATGAAGACTCTTGGTAAAATGAAAGAACTTAATCCATTTATTGATCACAATAAAAATAAGTATAAAAAAAAAGGATCCAATCCCAAATAAGCGGAAAGCATATAAATCTTAAATCTCTAGCCGCAGGTAGTAATAATCTTTAGCTTGCAGTGATATCCGTGGAGCAAGGAGGGGTAAAAAAGTCAGAACACAGTATGGGCACAGAACCATTGATGGTAGGAACAAGCATACCAACATGTGGAGGGCCCTCCAGCACGAGGGACGCGGAACCAGGCTCATAGCATGGCTGGGACAGGAGGAATCACACTCTTCGTTCCTCCAGATCAATGACGTCACCCAGCCGCGACGCCGGCTGGTGTGTCAGGATGCAGACAATGTAGTGGGACGAGTGATGCCATCCAGCACGCTCCTCTCCTACAGAAAAAGCGATGTCACTGCTGCCTCGGGGAAATATAGTAGAATGTCCACTTCAGGAAGTAAATCATGAATGTTAAGACCAGCTCATGGACACAATAAATTGGTTACTGAGAGGTTCCTAAACGGAACAAGTCCTAGGAGATGTATAATATCTTGAAGGGGGGAGAAAAAAGGAGGGGGGTATTTTGCCTCGGCTATCGGCAAAATACCCCCCCTCCTTTTTTCTCCCCCTTCAAGATATTATACATATATTTCCACAAGGGAGCAGTGACATCGTTTTTTCCGTAGGAGAGGAGCGTGCTGGATGGCATCACTAGTCCCACTACATTGTCTGCATCCTGACACACCAGCCGGCGTTGCGGCTGGGTGACGTCATTGATCTGGAGGAACGAAGAGTGTGATTCCTCCTGTCCCAGCCATGCTACGAGCCTGGTTCTACGTCCCTCATGCTGGAGGGCCCTCCACATGTTGGTCTGCTTGTCCTTACCATCTAAGATACTGTGCCCATACTGTGTTCATGTCACAGGCTATGTTCTGACTTTTTAACCCCTCCTTGCTCCACGGATATCACTGCAAGCTAAAAATTATTACTACCTTCGGCTAGAGAGTCAAGATTTATCTGCTTTCCGCTTATTTGGGATTGGATCATTTTTTTATACTTATTTTTATTGCGATCAATAAATGGATTAAGTTCTTTCATTTTACCAAGAGTCTTCATGTGTTATCATGAATGATCCATGAGCTCTGGATTATAGTGTTTGCATTATATGTAGCAAAATGGGAGAAAGACCTTGGATTTCAGTTGGAAGTAACTGGGATAAAAAATGGGCCTCAACAAAATCTTCTTCAAAAAATATTTCTGCCTTAGAGACAAACTATAAGGTCCTCACACACTGGTATTTAGTCCCTGTCAGAATTGTGAAATTTGTTCTCCATTATTCTCCATTTTGTTTTTGTGGCTGTGGTGAACTAGGATCACATATTCATATATGGTGGGTCCGCCCGATTGAAAAACATTTTTGGAAAGATGTTTTTCTTATGATCTCTATTTGAGATCTCTATCAATCCTGATCCTACAATTGCACTTCTAAACATAAAACCGGCCACTATCTCCTACATCCAATTCAAACTCCTATTACAAATCACCACAGCCACAAAACAAACAATTGGCAAAGCTTGGCAATCTTCATCCTTAATGATTTCTGAAACTAAGAATAGAATAAACCAAGCATTGATTCATTCTAAAACAGAAGCCATATTCAATGATAAAATATACAACTTTGGGTGACTCACTTTTTTCCTCCCAACTTTGACACCTCCCTACTAAGGCCTTGGTAATTCTACTTCATACCTCTATTCTATGTGTTGCTAGTGTATGACTACCACCATGTGATACCCCGGGGATCCCCACTATCTTTGCTTTATTCTTCTTCTCTCTTTTTCCTTTTTCTAACTTTCCTCCTTATCCTCTTCTACCTTTTTCAATTTACTTTATAAACAAAGTTGGTAGCGGATTTCTTAGTTCTTTATTTCCCTGAATATCATTATACAAATGTTATATTGTTCCAATACACAACACAAACCTATCGAATCTACACAAATCCAATATTTAATCTCTTCTATATTATATTCAAATGATTTATGCGAGTCAATGTTCAGAACTCTTTTTTTCTTTCCATCACTTGAGATCATATTATATCTATTTGTTCTATCTGGGTTTTAACCTTTCATTATCAATATAAAACATATTTTTCGTGAGATGTCAGATTTTTACCTCTATCGGTTAAGTTAAAATATCTTAAAATACTGGAATTTAAGTTCAATATTGTTTACTTGTATATGTTCTTTACTTATACTACCATCAATTGTATCTATGTATGTTACTTATGAATTGTACCTATGTATGTTAATTATTGACAAGAAAACCTGAAATATATTTTTCAGTTGGAGTGACAATTTTTTTTTTTTTTTCATAAATGATTTTATTGAAAGAAAAAATAAGGTTACATGTACATACAAGACATACAGGCTCATGAACATTTCAAGACTAACCAACGTTTACACAGAGCAATAACCAGTAACTGAAAGAGAGCAAGTAAACCCATATAAGAGTGCAAGGACCCACCGTAGACCAATATCAGTAGGCCTATCCGGGGTCATGGTGAAACTTCTGAAATCGGAAATTGCAATGGTCGTATAGGTGTTGGGAGCCCCTAGCATGGCTCCAGGATATCTTTTGGTCGGTTAATTCTCAATCGGGAAAGACAAATAGAGAAAAATAATAATCATATCAGAGGGGGGGGGAATAAATAGTAATAAAAAAAGGGGGGCGTAGACAGAGAAGAGGTTTGCATTGACATAGGCATGGGAAAGGGGCAAAAGGAGAAGAAGAAGGGTAGGTAGAGGGTAGCAGTCAAGAATAGAAAATAGAGAGTAGTGGGGAGAAGTGTGAGGTGGGGGGTGGGGGCCGCTCTCCGTCCCAGGCCCCCGCACCAGATCAAAACGCAGGAAAAATTGCTGTGATAACTGTTTTTACTACAAATACTCTAGGACAGCATTCTAGAAGAAGGACTTATAGTAATCCATAGTCCTAAAATGGGTCCAACAGGACCAGGTCAGACTAAACTTCTGTAAGAGGTCATGGGCTGTATGTATCAATTCCTCCATCTCCTCTATCTGAGCGACTCTGATCAACCATTCTCGAATGGTCGGGATATCCTTTGAACGCCAATGTGTAGGAACGCATAGTCTGGCTGCATTGACCATATGCATAGCCAATGATTTTTGGTAATTTCGTTTGGGTAGAGTAGTATGGTGTAGAAGGTATTGAGCAGGAGTGTAGTCTAGAATGAAAGTGGTGACCCGTGTAATGATGGAGTGGACCTCCCTCCAAAAAGGTTGGAGCAAGTTACACTCCCAGCAAATGTGGATCATGGATTCTACCTCTTCTGTACACCTCCAACATGTATCCGGAATAGAGGGTGAGAATTTATGTAGGCGAGATGGGGTTCTATACCATTTCGTGATGATTTTATAACCGTTTTCTTGGATCGCAACGTTCATCGAGCCTTTATGCGCAAGAGTGAATATAGATTCCCAGTCATTGTCCTCAAGTGTGATTTGCAGGTCCCTTTCCCAAGAAGCACATACATTCTGCATCGTGGGAGTACCAGGAACGTCCTGCAGTAGGGCGTAAATGTGTGACACAAGGTGTCGTTGTGGTGTATTGCGTGCTTCAAAGTGCTTCAAATATTGTAAGTTGTCTATCCCACGTGGCCTTCGCATCTTTAGAGGTAAGAAAGTGAGTCAGCTGTCTAAAGGACCAGAAAGGAAAAGTGTTAGTACGTGATTCAGAAGTAAGCTCCTCATAGGATCGTCTACGGCCTTTGTGAAAGAAATGACACGCCAGAACCTCCTCGTGTGGCCATTCCGTATGGAGGAATGCGTTCGAATCTCCTGGAGGGAACTCAGGGTTGCCTCTCAGAGGGGTTAGTGGACCCGGTTGTGAGGATAGGTTAAAGAGAGCGACTGCTTTCCTAAAGGCTGAAAGGGAAGGTGCAATGAGCGGGTGTGTCTTGAGGGTCAGGGGCCAGAATCGAGGTGACAGCCAAGGTAATGTGGCAATCAGAGTTTCCGTGAGAGAATTTTCTAGCATTACCCATGTTTTCCTTAGTTTGTGAAGTTTCCAGTCCACCACTCTAGTTAGGTGGCAGGCCAGATAATATTTATAAAGATCTGGTAGACCAATACCCCCGGTTGCTTTGGAGCATGTCAACCGTGAGTATTTAATTCGTGGGGCATTATTCTTCCAAATGAAGCTAGTGTAGGCTTCTTTATATGCCGCAAAGAATGAGGGGGTAAGTGAATCGGAATTGTCTGCATTAAATATAATAGGCGGGGGAGAACCACCATCTTAATGAGGGCCGAGCGCCCAAACCAAGAAACTTTGAGGTTGGCCCAATCCTGGAGCTTAGAGAGGGCATGGAGGAAGTTGTGGCTATAAAGATCTGCCATTTTCTTAGTGACTTGGATGCCTAAATAGGCAATGGCTGTCTTCTGCCAATGAAAGGGAAAGGATTCCTGACAATGTGTGACTTCTTGAGGGGTAAGGGATACATTTAGGGCATGCGATTTGGAATAATTGATTTTGAGATTTGATAACTTGCCAAAGTGTTTTATGTCTTTCAAAAGATTGGGTAGCGATATCCGAGGGGATTGTAAGGATAATAGGATATCGTCAGCAAAGGCCGCAACTTTAAATTCTCTATGGGCAATGGAGATTCCCTTGATATCCGTGTTGGACCTTAGTCTGTTTAGGAGGGGCTCTAAAGTCAAAACAAAGATCAGGGGAGATAACGGGCAGCCCTGAAGGGTACCATTGCTTATCGAGAAGAAGTCTGACAGGAGGCCATTAGCCCTCACCCTTGCTGAGGGGTTAGTATAGAGGGCAGTGATACATGCAAGCATACGTGGCTGGAGGCCTATGCCTTCCAAGACTGCCCGCATGTAATCCCATGACACCCTGTCAAACGCCTTCTCAGCATCAAGGGAAAGGAGGAATCCCCTGGTCTCCGATGAGGCCAGCCAATGCTGAACATTTAAAGTGCGGATAGTATTGTCCCTAGCCTCCCTACCGGGATAAAGCCCACCTGATCAGATGATATCAGGCCAGGGATCAAGGGGAGTAACCTGTTTGCTAGCATCTTAGCGTAGATTTTTATGTCTACGTTAAGCAGGGAGATCGACCTATAGTTAGAGACTTGTGTGGTATCTTTCCCATCTTTCGGGATAACTGCTATATGGGCTTCCAGTAATCTGCCTAGGGAAGTGTGAGGGGACGAAAGGGAGTTAAACGTGTTTAGCATTTTGAGAGTAGGATCCTCCTGAAAGCATTTGTAATACAACAGAGGGAGGCCATCGGGGCCTGGGCTTTTTCCCACCTTCATCTGTTTGATTGCTAAGTGGAGTTCTTCCACGGAGAAAGGGCTCTCCATGGCTTCAGCCTGCTGGGGGGTGATAGGTTTGGGGCAGTAATCCGCCAGGAAGTCCGATATTTGAGAGGAACGCCTGGCCATATTGGTCACCCCTCCCCCTTCTTGCGCCAAATTGTACAGTTTAGAGTAGAATTTTTCAAAGTGTTTGGTTATTTCTTCATTCTTTGAAAGGGGAGTGTACCTTGGCTGTCACGAATATGATGAATCACTGACGAGACCTTATCTGCCTGTATCGTGCGAGCCAACAGTCTCCCACTTTTGTTGCCGTGTTCGTAGAACACTTTCTGTCTGAGGACGTATCGCCTTCTAGTGCGCTTCCCCAACTCTCCCACCAAAGCAGAACGCGCCTGCAAAAGCTCCTGCAGTGTAGCTTGCATGGACGACTGTTTATGGGCTCTTTCCAGGCGGTTAATTTTTTCAATTAATGATTTAACGTCTTCCTGGTGGATTTTTTTGGCTATCGTAGCTAAAGAGATACATTTTCCCCTTAGGACACATTTGTGTGCTTCCCAAAGTGTTATGGGAGAGACATCTGGGGTAGAGTTTTCTTGAAAATACAGTTGAATTCGAGTACGCACTTGTCTAACATTTTCAGGCTCTTTGAATAGCGTTGGATTCAGTCTCCAGGTTTTCGTTGTCTTATGGACTTCAGGAAACGTAAGTGATACTGTTATGGGGTGGTGGTCTGATAAGAACATTGGCTCTATAGTGGCCTGCGAGAGAAAGGATAGGTCTGTCTGCGAGAGAAAAAAGTAATCTATCCTGGAATATTTCTGGTGAGGTGGAGAGAAAAAAGTGTAATCTTTATCGGTAGGATACATGGTACGCCATGTGTCATGGAGCGTTAGGTATGGCATTTGGAGTCTAATCTGGCAAAGTGCCCGGTGTGTGAGGGTGGATGTGCCTGTAGAGGAGTCTATAGTTGGGTTTAATGGAACATTAACGTCCCCTCCCAAGAGTACAATACCCTCCTGGAACGTGGCAAGCAAGTCACAGACTTTTCTAAAGAACGACACTTGGTGCTCGTTTGGACAGTACACATTGGCTAGTGTGATTTGGTTTAGAGGCAAAGGTGCCTTTAATAAAAATGTACCTGCCCTCAGGATCGATTATCGAATCCGACAATCGAAAATCAGTGCGTTTGGAGACCAGTATGGAAACTCCCTTTGCTTTGGACTCTGGGTTCGTAGAATGTATTGCCTGCTTGTAAATATGGTTCCCCAATTTGGGGATTGCATCAGATCTGAAATGAGTTTCTTGGAGCATAAGAAAGTGAGCATTGTGTTTAGTCAATGCTGACAATACCTGTGCTCTCTTTTCAGGGAGATTTAGGCCTTTGACATTGAGTGAGAGACATTTCAATGACAACTGTTGTTTAATTATATTCCCCTTCCGCATGGTGTAATCTAACGGAGAGTATAATATGTATGTGCGAAGTCTGAGTGTTAATGCGGTAATCAGGAGCTACCGCACTGTCCTCGACAGGAGAGAGGAAAGAAGAGCGACCCCCACGAAAATAAAGAAAAGAGAGAGAAGGAGAGAGAAAAAAAAAAGGAAGGGGGGAGGGAGCAAGTAGGATCTAGAGAAAGATGGGAGGGAATAAGTAAGGGAGTCAGGAAGCGGGGGGGAGGGGAAACGTACGGAGAAGAACAATGCACTAACGCTGGGAGAATCTACAGCGCGTGCGTGATAATACCGGAGGCAGTTAAATATAAATCTAACCGCCTAATGAGGGAAAATCCGGAGTGTCAGCTTCCCGCCAAGTGGGAGGCTGTGGAGGGGTATAAAGCCTAGGATGGGACACTGGAATCCTGCACAACGGTGGACATAAGGAGATAAAACAGGTGCTTAAAAGACATTGGGTGGCGTGAATGAGAGGAGTGACAATTTTTTAACTCACTTTTTGTGGAGTAGAAGTCAGTTTGGTGAAAGTTTCAGAGGGAAAGAATTTGATAATGTATTAGTATAAAAAGTTTTTCATCCCCACTTGGAAACTTAAAGATAACATGTCCCATGAGAAGCAGAATGGTGGAGTTTCAGAGCAGTTTAAAACAAAATAGAAACTTGATTTTTTTTTCCATTTATATTGCCACTGGAGAGTCATAGCTGCAGAAAGCTTCACAGATTCGTAATATTTGACTCTTCAGAAAGAAATAAAAGCACATGCTCTGAAAACTCACGCTTACAAAAAAAACAAATAAAGACAATAAACTATGAGAGGTTCATCATACGATTTATGATGTCGTAAGATAATGTGTCATATGGTTTATTATTACTAATGATACAATTTTCATTTTCAGCACTTGGGAGACCGTTGGGCTGCAATATGCAGATGGACAGAAGACAGATGGATTCTTTTGCAGGAAATTCTTTTGAAATGGCAACATTTTGCTGAAGAACAGGTTAGTATTATTAATCAGGGCTTTGTTTAGACATCATGGGCAGCTGGAAACACCTGCATGATGTTAGAAATTTGTTTCATAGTAGAATTGAAGAATCCTTAGCTTGTAGGATACTTAAGAAAAAGGTTTTATTTTTCACAAAGCAAGACAAGACTTACGTAGTGACATATGGTATGGCTTCAGACATCAAAGGAAGAAAGATATATATATATCAGATGTTACATTCTTGCAGAGAGTAGGTTCCTTCATTCCTTATCACTTTCTAACTATACATTTAGAACCATGTATTCTTATACTGTTTTGTAAAGTTATGTCAAAACTTCACAAGAGTAAAACCCATTCTTGCATATATGGTTTGATCTATAGTAAGATACATAACTCCTCCTAACATACTAACATAGGAACTCAAAATAGAAATACATACACAACAAGATTGCTTTTCTCTATGTCAAAGACATATTGAAGTAACCTTCAAAACTGACATCATTACATTATAACATTAACCACTTGCCGCCCGCCCCATAGCGGAATGACGTCGGCAAAGTGGTTGCAAAATCCTGACAGGACGTCATATGACGTCCTCAGGATTTTGAGCCACTGCGCGCCCCCGGGGGCGTGCATCGCGGCGATCGTTGCTGCGGGGTGTCAGTCTGACACCCCGCAACTCCAATCTAGGTAAAGAGTCTCCGATCATGGCTGATCACAGTGTAAACAGGAAAAGCCGGTCATCGGCTTTTCCTCACTCGCGTCTGTCACACGCGAGTAGAGGAGAGCCGATCGGCTGCTCCTCTGACAGAGGGGGGTTTGTGCTGATCGATTATCAGCACAGCCCCCCCGAGGATGCCCCCACTGGACCACCAGGGATGCCACTGGACCACCAGGGATGCCAGCACCAGGTATGCCACCCTAGACCACCAGGGATGCCAGTTAGTGCCCCCTAATGGATACCAATCAGTGCCCACAATGGGCATCACTGATTGGCAGGCATTTTTGTTTGGCACTGATTGGCATCCATTACAGTACATCAGTGCCGCCTATCAGTGCCTACCCGTGCCACCTATCAGTGCCCATCCATGCCCATCCGTGCCACCTATCAGTGCCCATCCATGCCCATCTGTGCCGCCTATCAGTGCCCATCCGTGCCGCCTATCAGTGCCCATATGTGCCGCCTATCAGCGTCCATCCGTGCCGCCTATCAGTGCCCATCCGTGCCGCCTATCAGTGCCCATCCGTGCCGCCTATCAGTGCCCATCCGTGCCGCCTATCAGTGCCCATACGTGCCGCCTATCAGCGCCCATACGTGCCGCCTATCCGTGCCCATCTGTGCCGCCTATCTGTGCCCATCCGTGCCGATTATCCGTTCCACCTATCAGTGCCGCATATTAGTGCCCATCATCAGTGCCCATCAATGCCACCTCATCAGTGCCACCTCATTGGTGCCACCTCATCGGTGCCCATCAGTGCAGCCCCATCAGTGAATGAGAAAACTTACTTATTTAAAACGTTTTGTAACTGAAACAAAAAAAATACTTTTTTTTTCAAAATTTTTGGTCTTTTTTTTTTTTTGCAGAAAATAAAAATCCCAGAGGTGATCAAATACCACCAAAAGAAAGCTCTATTTGTGGGAAAAAAAATGATAAAAATTTCATTTGGGTACAGTGTAGCATGACCGCGTAATTGTCATTCAAAGTGCAACAGCGCAGAAAGCTGAAAATTGGTCTGGGCAGGAAGGTGTTTAAGTGCCCAGTATGGAAGTGGTTAATATGTTTTTTATATATATTTCAGAAACTTTTATCACTTAAAATAATATTAAACTCTAAATCTCTAACACATGATTTTACCACCTTTGTCATGTGATTATTTTAGTAAAATCTAAAGCTATAACACATTTTAGAGGCAGGATGTTGTTTGCTTTATATGCAGAACTACTGCAAGTGTATGCATTAAAAGTGAACACAAATTAACTTTATTTTCTACTGTTCACTTTTTAAAGTGAACATGCACTTTTCAAACTAAACATTTACTTTGTTAAGTTAACAGCTTCTACTCCATTAACCTCCCCAGCGGTATTCCAGAGTGTGGCTTGGGGTGAATTTTCACTACCAAAAGCGGTAACCTCGAGCCACACTCGGGATCGCATTGCAGGATCCATGTACAGGTTACTTATCTTTTCCCCTGGATCCTGCGATGTCTCCTTGCTGTGTCTGCGAGCTGTCTCCTCCTCTGTTCGATTCACAGTGCCCTAGTGCCGAGCTCCGTTCCCTGCGATATTGCGACGCACGGGGACGGAGTTCGGCGCCAGTTTAAAAAAATTAAAAACACAGTATACATACAGTACACTGTAATCTTACAGATTACAGTGTAGTGTATAAAATTATTTCACATCCATTTTGTCCCTAGTGGTCTGTCCAGTGCCCTGCGTGCACTTTTATATTATAAATACATTTTTTTCTGCCTGGAAACTGTAGATTGTCCATAGCAACCAAAAAGTGTCCCTTTTATGTCAAAAGTGGTTTTAGACCAGCTAGAAAACAGTGATAATAAACTAGAATCCCTTGCAGAATTGAGCGATAGTGATTTGTGGGGAAATTCGTCATCAAACACTGAAAGTAATGACAGCGACAATTCTGCAACTGAGAAAATTTCAGTGTTTTTGATTTGATTACATTATTAAATAATTTTTATTATTATTATATTATTATGTGTTATTATTATTTATAGTTATTTATTATCTTATAATTTATGATTTTGTGTTTCAAACTTTATCATACCCGGGATTTCTACTAGACTCTTGTTTGGACAGATTTAAGTGTGTTATTTCCAAGAATTACAGGCCTACAATATAAAACGCTTTGAGCATCAAAAATCTGACATAATCATACCGCCAGGGAGGTTAATGAATTATGACCAGAGTTTTTAATTCCCAAACAATGAAGAGCCTTCAACTAAATACCTCCACATCTCTTTCTTACAGTAGTTATTTTACTGAATTTAGCCACAAATGTCCAGAAATAGACAGAAGAGGCAAACACAAATTGGGAAAATGTTAATATTTCGTAAAGTGTGAAGCTTAATACTAACACTTGAATCCTGCTGCCATAGGCCAGCTACAGTGCTATTATGGTGAATACATCCCTGAGTTATGTAATTCTTGCCTACATTTGACTTTGTATCAAAATGCATTTGATACAATTGTAGTAAAATATGTGATTATTGCCTAAATTTGACTTTGTATCAAAATGCATTAGGGACCCACCACTCATGAAAAATGCCACCTTCCACACCAACCCACCTAAACAGATTTTTTTTTTAAATATACTTCTTTAACAAACTGATTTCCACCCATGGGACGTAAGTGAATCTGAAATGTGTATTCCAGTGAGCTTGGGGAACAATCAAAATATGACAAGGAGATACTCATGTCCTGTGCTGAAGTATTTTCTTGTGAGATTTGGAATCCTCAACATTTTTGGTACAAAGTTTGCTTTAACCATTTCAATACCAGATACTTTCACCCCCTTCCTGCCCAGGCTGAATTTTCGGCTCTCAGCGGTGTCAGCGGTGTCACATTTAAATGTCAATTACTCAGTCATGCAACACTGTACCCAAATTTTATTTTTGTATCATTTTTTTTGAGACAGGGATTTTTTTTGGTGCCATCTAATATTCACTACGTTTTTGAAATTTTTGCTATATAAACAAACAAGTACTGAAAAAAAAAAAAAGAGAAAGAAACCTTCAGAAATGTAAGCCAAAATGTATTCTGCTTTTTTTTTTTTTGGTAAAAAATAACCCAAATCAGTGTATATTATTTACTCTGTGTGAGTCTATAATCTATAAAAATACAGATTTGAAAATTGATCAATGCTGATGTAAGGCTCATTTCCTGAAGTTATAAAATGGCAGGAATGTACAAATACCCCCCAAAAATGGATGAAATGATAAACGAGCATGTAGCCAGTGAAAATTCAAAGTGTGCAAAAACAACTCCAATTACAAAATTGCTTTACCAAGTGTTAGGCCTAATCTAAATGTGCCACGAAAAAAACACTAAAAATATGAGATTCATAAACAAGCATGTAGTCAGTGAAAGTTAAAATAAATGTGCAAAAAAAACATATATACAATTCCAATTCCAATTTTATTTTTGCAAGTATTGTGCTTAAACTAAATGTGTAAAAAAAAAAAAGGGAAAATTCATAAACCAGCATGTAGCCAGTGAAAGTAAAAAAAAAGTAATATATGCTGCTGTGCTGACAATTCATAAAGTGTTGGAATGATTGATATCCACACAGGTGACAGCGTGGGGTTTGGAGCACGTTGTCACCTGTGTGGATATTAAACATTTCAACACTTGGTAAAGCAATTTCGTAATTGGAGTTGTATATATATTGTGAGGGGGTTAACTCGATAGCGGGTGTGTGTGACCCCCTGGTTGGGCTCCCCACACAAAAACAGGGCCAGCAGACGGAGGTTGTGGTTTTCAAAATCAAAAGGTGCGGTTTATTTCTCTATGTACAGTGACAAAAACACAGCAAAGCCAAAAAGAAACAAACAAAATAAATCCTGGTCAGTTTGACCTCTGACTAAACATGCAGGTTTCCTAAACTAACAACTGGGATCAGCCTGGTGCTGTCCTAGTCCCTAAGTCCCTGGTTTAGTAAAAGTCCAAACAAATAGCCACACAGGCTTTGCCTCACCGCACAGGGGTTCACTCTCCCTAGACAGTCCACACAGGTCTGGTTCCAGGCATGAGCTAACACCTAATGAATCTGGGAGTTCTTATAGAGGCCTAAATGAGCTGACAAGCTTCAGCTGGCCTCATCAACTCCCTGTCTGTACGACGCCCCACACTCTCCCTAGAGGTATGAGTCATCCATGAGCCTACTAGCCTCAGCTGGGCTTATACAACTCTCCACCCTAGTTGTATAAGTCAGCATAAAGCCTGAATCTGGGAGAAATATATCTACCCCCCTGGATGCAACCAGGTGACTTTACCTTCCTGCTGTCACAATATGTATAAAGGGGTGTAGATAAAGGCCTGCAGAACACCTACTCAGCGCCAGATCAAACCCACAGACCTCTAAGCAGTACAAACAGAGATAACAAATGGTAAAAATATTTTCCAATATAAAACCACTGAGCAGCCGTTTAAAAAATAAAAATAAAACCACGGTATAAGAATAAAACAGTTCAGTCTCTGTGATATTAAAATACACAAAACAGAGCTTAAAAATCAATAATGATCGACTCGTGGAAAAACCACTGAATAAAGAAAGTCTTAGATGTAGTCAATGTGATGTAAACAATCCAAAGTGCTGAATGGTGTCTTAGTAGTAATCCTAGCGTGCACCTTCCACCAGGGAGAAATAATAATCTCAATCCACCGCATGATGCACTCTCCCCAAGGGGGTTAAACTCACCAGAAGAATAAAAAATCAGAGCCTTAAGCAGATACACCAGCCACTTTTTCATGGACCATCACCAGCAGGTGGGGACAGCAGGCACAGGAGCTCCACACAAGGTCATAAAAACAAGACTGAACTGTTTTATTCTTATACCGTGGTTTTATTTAGTTGTGTGTGTGTGTGTGTGTATATATATATATATATATATATATATATATATATATATATATATGCATTTTTGCACATTTCAAATTTTCACTGACTACATGCTTGTTCATGAAATTTCACCAATGTATTGTGTTTTTTGCACATTTAGTCTATATTAGCACTAGCATTTTACTATTACCCAATTAAGCTTGTTTGCGCTGTGGTTTTTCACATTTTCTTTCACATTTTTGACTTATGTCATGAACAGCAGCAGCAAGTTTATCACTAATTACCATATATAGCGTGGGTGATTTACTATTTATTAGAAATGATAAACAATTCTGCCTAGTTACATTAATTTAGGATAGAATAAGAGAAGGTTTATGAAAGAATGGGAAGGACACGTATACTGGGAGTGAAAGGTGCTGCGCACCCCGAAAATTAACAGAAGAATAGGAAGTTTCCCCAAGGGTTTTTTTGCAGCAATGGATCTCTTCAGAAGATGGGTGGTTTGCTGTGGGAAATATATATATTAGATTTCAATTCTCTACATGGGTGTAGGCCAAATGGTAAAAAATATATAGAGTGTATGATTACCAGTCAACTGTGTGTTAGAACCATGGTTTCTAACCGGAGTTCCATCACTAGCATCTCAAGGGGAATCAGTAGCCTCCCGGACATTTGACACCCAAAAGAGAGAAGGGTTATAATCTCTATCAGGTGTTTAATGCTTTTGAGGACTTTCATAAAGAGATTAACCCTCACTTTCTGTCCCACTGACATTGTTTTAAAAGACAGAATGTGAGGGGAACTCTCCAAAAAAGCACATACAGAAATAAAAAAAAAAAGCTTCTTCAGTACACAAGGGGAGAGCTAGAATCTTAAATTTCTGCCTGGTGAAACTTCACCACTACTTCTGTCAGTTAGATAGAAAGTAAAGGGAAATCTGTCTACTGGAACCCCGTTCAGCAGTGCTAACCAAGCAGGAGGTCTAATTCTTCTCTGCTGTAAAACAGTACATTAAAGTGGAGCTCCACCCAAAAGGGGAAGTTCTGCTTTAAGCACTTCTCCCCCCCAAATATGCCACATTTGGCATGTCATTTTTTTGGGGGTGGGGCGGTACCTAGAAGATCTCCTTCCATCCAGCGAGGCTTCGAGCGGCCGCATCGCTGAATCATAGGGCACGTTAGTGTGTGTTTATTTAAAGTCAGCAGCTACACTTTTTGTAGCTGCTGACTTTTAATAAACACAAAAATGAGTGGAACTCTGCTTTAAGAAGTAAACTGGCATATGGAGAAACACAAGGGCTGCCATTGCTGTCCTCAAATTCTAAAAATACTATTTGCCTGACTGTTATACTGTTATACAGTATATATATCTATCTATATAGATATATATATACACAGTATATATAGTAGGGACTCACTTCAAGTGTAGAGCTTTAAGGACACCGCCACTCACATTTTTTTGTTTTCTTGCTTGTCTTGCCTATTTTTATTTAAAAGAAAGCTCAGCAAACACACAGTAGTTTCCCTCACAGGGGTATTCAGAATTTCAATCTTGCATCAAAATAAATGACATTCAGCCTATCTGGCTTGTAAACGCAGCATTCCTGCTCTGGCCTTTCCCTTTAGGCCTTGGTCTGTCTCCCACAGACTGAACACTCAGGAACTTGGTGTATACAGCAAGCTGCCTTGTGCTGTACTGGCTCCCAAATCTCTCCTAGGTGGAGCCCTCCTGACTCCTGGGCCAGACCTCCTGTCTGCCGAGGTGGAGTCCAGAACCATAGTCTGGTCATTACTGGAAGCCTAGAACACAGCTGACCAATTAGTGTACTGGCTTTTCACTGGACCTGGACGCTGGCAGCGTACCGCCCTGCTACATAATATATACATATGCTGTACATCCAATAGATACAGACACAAACATTAGACATTTTAATCATTCTGAATAAATTGTGGTTAAAACTACAAACTCCTTGTTCCTGGTAATCAGTTGACATATAATTTTAGCAATACTTAAACTTTAAATGCTTTCCAGGTATACATATTAATTATGTTTGTATCCTCTGATAGTTTTACACTGTATTGTTTTTATTATAAAACTGTACAACTTTAGCTTTGTTTGCATCATTATCATGCTCTTTTTGTTTAATTGTAATTTCAGTGCCGATTTGATGCTTGGCTTACGGAAAAGGAGGAGATGATTAACACTGTTCAGAATACAGAGGTTAAGGATCAGAATGAAATGCTTTCTAACCTAAGAAAATTAGCGGTATGCATACTTACTTAAAGTAATCCTTTTATCCTATGTCATATATTAAGGGTTTGTTCACACCAGAACACAGTATACTGCAAAGCATGCATTGTGGTATGTTTATACTGCATTAAACAGCCTGTTTGAAATAAATAGACTGAAATGCATCTCAACAAACAAAAATCTGGTGCAGACTTCATTTTTTTTCTCACACACAGGATGCAGAATACCAGCAATAGTTTTGGACTATAATGTACAATACAATAAAGTATAACATATTATTAAAAAGCACTGGTCCAATTTAGGAAGGGTAAGCACCTAGGACCAGTACAACGAATTCTGAAATTTATACATAGAAGGGCCCCCACCCTGGGGACTAAATTGGTGAAGAATGTATTTGATTCACCTAAGGCACCATCCTTTACATGTTTTAATCAAGTAGGTTTTTATTCATGTGGTAGGTGCTGTGGGTGTACCACCTCAAAAGTAAGTATGAAAAGAAGTTAACTGCTAATATAATGAGCAATTTATTTCAAATTAAAATTTTATTTCCTGTTCCACACATGGGGGGATTTATTTGCTTGAAAGCCCTTGTGGGTTCCAATATATTGGACAGACCTCAAACTCACCCTTTGTAAATATCAGCAAGCATTTCTATAACATCAGGAGGGGGTACACTAAACAGAGTGTATATAGTCACTTTAAGGCCTCATGCACACTGGAAGTTTTTGGACGTTATTTTCAGCAGCTATTTTTGGCTTCAGACATTTTTTCTACAGTCATTAAACTCCCCATCATGTTATCCTATGTGTCCATGCACAAATAGGCTGTTATCAGCAGTTTTTGGCTGGGGCATTTTTTGGCTTTAAAAAAGCCCCAAAACTAGTGGGTTCTGAGAGTAACATCAAAAATGGATAAATGCTGAGAAATGCTTAAAAACGCTGCTCACCAGCGGTTTTAAAGTTTTTGATACATTGAAAATCAAAAAAATAAAAAAGACAAAAAAAACGCTAAGAAAACACTATTGCAAAAATGTTAAAAAACGGAAAAACTCACTGCAAAGCTACTGGGTTTTTATAACGTTAGTTTAACGTCCAGTGTGCATGAGGCCTAAAGATTGTCATAATAGGGATCCAAGTTTATTAAAGTTTTGTGTATTAAAATTCATAAACATTGGAGAGGAGGTAACTGGATCAGAAAGGGAGGTTGTGCCAAAAAGAATCCTAGTGGATTTACACATGCCGGGTGTTAACACTAAAAGGTCTAAATGTTGATTTTTAAATTAATTGCTTTGTTGGGAATGATTATTTTATGGTTAAGTGCTGCATTGGGATGATGAGGTAGGTATACATCCCCCTATGAGCAAGTCCTTATGTTAAAGGATCCATTATCCTTGAGATTTTTTTTTTTTTATAATTTTTTTTTTTACTAAAAATGTTTAAAATTAAATCTATTGTTATTAATGAATGTATTTTTATTATTATTGTAATTTCATTTTTTAATCTAAGTAAATGTATGTGGTGTACTGATTCATATAGAGAATTCATGTTATTTTTAAAGAATAGTATTTGATCATTTAATAAGATTATTGTTATAGGTGCAGACACATTTTCCTAAATGTCACAGTGGCCACAGAACAGGAGAAAATTTAGATCAAATAGCGCATTTATATTTTATAGAAGTTGTGGTAGCTAAACTGCTGTACATAGGTACCAGTGTAGGTTAAGAGGAGGTGATTGTACATGCTAGAGATGGTACATCGCTCCCCTCTGACCTAAATATTACAATACCACACTGTATAAACACTGCATGTGAAACCTTTATAGTAAGCAACAAAGCTATATAAACCAAAATATAAAAAGCCAATATATAACAAATAAATAGTATCACAGAGTAAGTGTCACCTCAAAGTAAAAAATAATAAAATAACATTATATTATAATTTAACATCACTGTGATGCCAGTGTCCATGAGTAAAGATTACTATGCATTTATACCAGTGTTAAATACACTGGTATAGTATAATAAATTAAGGCCAAATCCTAAACAACAAATCGACCTTCATACTTATGCGCTCACCTCCACTTTTGACCTTATACAGGTCACCATACGCCTTCCCTTTTAAGGGATATATAGATCCTCTGGTGGGTGATTGGATCCTTTTATAGGTACTTTTAGTGTATCCTATGGTAATCCTGAGCGGTAGTGCTCATAGAGGGATGAAAAAACTGACATAGTGCTGAATCATTTAAAAGACTTTAATAAAAAATATAAAAAAATGATAAAACTACATTTTTTTTTAGTGCACTAACTCTGGTGCACTCAGACCCCATACATTGCACATTCAGGGTGTGCAGCCCCCTTAAGGACCGCTTGGACTTTGTGGCAGCAACCAACAAACAGTAGTTTGTAGTAGTAGTTTCTATGAAAATCAAAATAGGAAGCTAAGGGAGAGAGGAGCAGTGAGATGAACAGCAGGAAATTATTATTTACTGGTTACCAAGGCAGCAGAAAAGAGGGTATAAGAATAGCATGAATACAAACAGTCCCCAATCTCTGAACATGTCCTTAGTTAGGATGTAATATGCAAGACCGGATATGTAGATCTGGATAATTGTCACCCTATACATCAGTCTGTTATTAGCAGCCATTGGGAAGCAGGAAGAGGTGAGAAGTTAGAGCACTGAGCAGAGCTTAGGCGAGTCTGTGTACCTCCAGAGGGCGCATGTGAGCTAAAGCCTCACACAGACTCACACAGACCGAGGTATTTCAGGAGAGATGTTAACTGGCTGGGAATCATGTTTACAAACTGGGACATGGGGGATTCATTAGTGCCTGGCTGCTAGTAACCTAATATGAATGCTCTTAATCTTTGTGATTTGTGATTTTAATAAATGATTTGGCAGAGAACACTATGTGGCTATCTACTATGTCATTAAAGGTATAAGGACATCAGCGGTGAGGCGAAAGTGGAGAGAAGTTGAAACAAGGATTATCTTGACAGCACCTGGGATATCCTTGATTGAGCTGTACAATTTAGTGATCCAACCTTAAAGTGGTTGTTAAGCCACTCAATAATCTTGCTACAACCAGCTCCAGTGCATGTGTTTTTAACCACTTCCCTACCCAGCCATAGACAAATGACGTCCACAGATGGGATCTCCCATCCTGGGTGGACGTCATATGACGTCCTCGGCTTTGTAGGGGGATATCTGAATGATGCCTGCAGCTAGAGGCATCATTCAGATATCCTTTTGAAGTGCCGGCGATTCTGTGCACCATAAGAATGATCATAGCGGCGGTTCCACCGCTTGATCGTTCTTATAGGCGGCGGGAGGGGACACCCCCCCTCCCGCCGCCATCCGGTGGTTCTCCGGGCTCCCCCGTGCGATCGGGGATCCGGAGCGAATCTTCCGGCATCGTTGGTGGAGTCACGTGATGAGCATAGAGATGACTGGTGACCAGATGGTCACCAGTCATCTCTATGATCGTCGGAGGCCCGGGCGCGATGTGATGACGTCACGCCCGGGTCTCAAATGTAAACAAAGCCGCCATTGCGGCTGTAAGTATGAAATCAGTGAAAAAAATTTCACTGATCTCATGCTTTCCAGCCTGGAGGAGAGATGTGGGGTCTTATTGACCCCGCATCTCTCAATAAAGAGAACCTGTCACACACATTCCTATTACAAGGGATGTTTACATTCCTTGTAATAGGAATAAAAGTGATCAAAAAAAAAATGTAAAATCATTGTAAAAAAAAAAAAAATAAGTAAAAAAAATAAATAAATAATAAAAAAAAAAATATTAAAACGCCCCTGTCCCCGGTAGCTCGCGATCAGAAGCGAATGCACACGTAAGTCGCCCACATATGTAAACGCCGTTCAAACCACGCATGTGAGGTATCGCCGCGTGCGTTAGAGCGCGTGCAACAATTCTAGAACTAGACCTCCTCTGTAATTCTAACCTGGTAACCTGTAAAAAAAATTAAAGCGTCGCTCATGGAGATTTTTAAGTACCAAAGTTTGGCGCCATTCCATGAGTGTGCGCAATTTTAAAGCGTGACATGTTAGGTATCTATTTACTCGGCGTAACATTATCTTTCATATTTTCCCAAAAAATTGGGCTAACTTTACTGTTTTGTTATTTTTTAATTCATGAAACCATTTTTTTTTTTAAAGCGTTTGAAAAATTATTGCGCAAATATTGTGCAAGAAAAAATGTTGCAATGACCGTAATTTTATTCCCTAGGGTGTCTGCTAAAAAAACATGTATAATGTTTGGGGGTTCTGAGTAATTTTCTAGCAAAAGAATGATGATTTGTACATGTAGGAGAGAAGTGCCAAAATAGGCCCGGTATTGAATAGGTACAAAAAGCCCTGTATTGAAGTGGTTAAAAAAATGATGCTGTGTACCTCATTTCGGAGCCGTCACGTGAGCACTGATCAGTGTTCTGTAATGAGGCACACAGCTGTATTTTATTTTTAAAAACACATGCACTGGGGACATTCTTTCATTAAGCAGAGGGGATTGTAGCAAGGTTATTGCATTATGATAGCAGCAAGAGGGGAGGGCTGTGGAGTGGGCGGAGCTGACAGGCAGGGAAGGGAGGGGGAGAGGATGGAGGAAAGAAGAGAGGAGGGCTGTGGCTGACGGAGCCACATATACTGACCACAGTGTCAGGGCTCAGCAGCCATGATAAACCGTGGTCAGTTTACAAGGATCAGCCAGGTATTTTAGGTGATACAGGAGACCAAATTACACAGCACAGGTACTTTTCTGTATAACATGCTTTAACCACTTAAGCCCCGGACCATTTGGTAGCTAAAGGACCAGAGGTGAATTCAGAATTTTGCACTGCGCTGCTTTAACTGTAAATTGTGCGGACATGCAATGTTGTACCCAAACAAAATTTGCGTCCTTTTCTTCCCACAAATAGAGCTTTCTTTTAATGGTATTTTATTGCCTCTGCGATTTTTATTTTTTGCGATATAAACGGAAAAAGACCGAAAATTTTGAAAAAAAATGATATTTTCTACTTTTTGTTATAAGAAAAATCGAATAAACTCAATTTTAGTCATACATTTAGGCCAAAATGTATTCAGCCACATGTCTTTAGTAAAAAAAATGTCAATAAGCGTATATTTATTGGTTTGCGCAAAAGTTATAGCGTTTACAAACTAGGGTACATTTTCTGGAATTTACACAGCTTTAAATTTATGACTGCCTATCTCATTTCTTGAGGTGCTAAAATGGCAGGGCAGTACAAAACCCCCCAAATGACCCCATTTTAGAAAGTAGACACCCCAAGGAAATTGCTGAGAGGCATGTTGAGCCCATTGAATATTTTTTTTTTTGTCCCAAGTGATTGAATAATGACAAAAAAAAAAATACAAAAAGTTGTCACTAAATGATATATTGCTCACACATGCCATGGTTATATGTGGAATTGCACCCCAAAATACATTCTGCTACTTCTCCTGAGTACGGGGATACCACATGTGTGGGACTTTTTAGGAGCCTAGCCACGTACGGGACCCCGGAACCCAAGCACCGCCTTCAGGATTTCTAAGGGTGTAAATTTTTGATTTCACTCCTCACTACCTATCACAGTTTTGAAGGCCATAAAATGCCAAAATAGCACAAAACCCCCCCAAATGACCCCATTTTGGAAAGTAGACACCCCAAGCTGTTTGCTGAGAGGCATGGTGAGTATTTTACAGCTCTCATTTGTTTTTGAAAATGAAGAAAGGACATTTTTTTTTCTTTTTTTTTTCAATTTTCAAAACTTTGTGACAAAAAGTGAGATCTGCAAAATACTCACAATACCTCTCAGCAAATAGCTTGGGGTGTCTACTTTCCAAAATGGGGTAATTTGGGGGGGTTTTGTGTCATCTGGGCATTCCATGGCCTCCGACACTGTGATAGGCAGTGAGAAGTGAAATCAAAAATTTACACCCTTAGAAAGCCTGAAGGCGGTGATTGGTTTTTGGGGTCCCGTACGCGGCTAGGCTCCCAAAAAGTCTCACACATGTGGTATCCCCGTACTCAGGAGAAGCAACAGAATGTATTTTGGGGTGTAATTCCACATATGCCCATGGCATGTTTGAGCAATATATAATTTAGTGACAACTTTGTGCAAAAAAAAAAAAAAAATTGTCTTTTTTCCGCAACTTGTGTCAACATATAAAATATTCCATGGACTCGACATGCCTCTCAGTATATAGCTTGGGGTGTCTACTTTCCAAAATGGGGTCATTTGGGGGGGTTTTGAACTGTCCTGGCATTTTATACACAACATTAGGAAGCTTACATCCACTCTTCTAACCACTTGAAGACAAAGCCCTTTTTGACACTTTTTGTTTACATGAAAACATATTTTTTTTGCAAGAAAATTAAGTTGAACACCCAAACATTATATATATTTTTAAAGAAAAGGCCCTACAGAATAAAATGGTGGGTGTTGCATTTTTTTTTCTACACAGTATTTGCGCAGCGATTTTTCAAACGCATTTTTGGGGGAAAAATTACACTTTTTTTAATTTTAATGCACTAAAACACACTATATTGCCCAAATGTTTGATGAAATAAAAAAGATGATCTTAGGCCGAGTGCATAGATACCAAACACGACATGCTTTAAAATTTCGCACAAACGCGCATTGGCGACAAACTACATACATTTTTAAAAGCCTTTAAAAGCCTTTACAGGTTACCCCGTTAGATTTACATAGGAGGTCTACTGCTAAAATTACTGCCCTCGATCTGACCTTCGCGGTGATACCTCACATGCATGGTGTAATTGCTGTTTACATATGACGCCAGACCGATGCTTGCGTTTGCCATTGGGCAAGAGCAGGGCAGGACAGGGGTGCTTTTTTTTATTATTAATTTTGCTTTTTTATTTTATTTTTAAACTGTTGCTTCCATATTTTTTTTTTTTTTTATCATTTTTATTGTTATCTCAGGGAATGTAAATATCCCCTATGATAGCTATAGGTAATGACAGGTACTCTTTTTTGAAAAAACTGGGGTCTATTGGACCCTAGATCTTTCCTCTGCCCTCAAAGCATCTGACCACACCAAGATCGGTGTGATAAAATGCTTTCCCAATTTCCCAATGGCGCTTTTTATATCCGGGGGGGACATTCCCTCCCACTGCTTGTAAAAGCAGTCCAGAGGCTAATTAGCCACTAGGATTGCTTTTACATGAAAGCCGGCCGCTGGCTGAAAAGAATGATACCAAGATGATACCTAAACCCACAGGCATCATTCTGGTATAAACATTCAAAGTCCAGCAACATACCAGTACGTTGCTGGTCCTTGTTGGACATGTATTGTAATCTTTTTTTTCATGCAGCCTGTTGGCTGAATGAAAAAAAAAGATTGATCGGTGGGTATGCCCACCATTAGAATACCGCCCTTCATCCACCCACTTCTAATGATGGGCATACATACACCATTTATATATGCCGAAGCATGGGGCATCTTCCCGCAAAAGTTATGCCGCGTACACATGGTCAGACTTTTCCACGGGCAAGCCTCCGTCGGAATTTCGACCGTATGCACGCGGCATTAGGAGCAAAATCGCTCCTCCACCCCTGCTGCCCCAATGCTTCGGCATATATGCTTTTTTTTTTAACTGTGGCGGCTTTGTAGGGGGATATCTGAATGATGCCTGCAGCTAGAGGCATCATTCAGATATCCTTTTGAAGTGCCGGCGATTCTGTGCACCATAAGAATGATCATAGCGGCGGTTCCACCGCTTGATCGTTCTTATAGGCGGCGGGAGGGGACACCCCCCCTCCCGCCGCCATCCGGTGCTTCTCCGGGCTCCCCCGTGCGATCAGGGACCCGGAGCGAATCTTCCGGCATCGTTGGTGGAGTCACGTGATGAGCATAGAGATGACTGGTGACCAGATGGTCACCAGTCATCTCTATGATCGTCGGAGGCCCGGGCGCGATGTGATGACGTCACGCCCGGGTCTCAAATGTAAACAAAGCCGCCATTGCGGCTGTAAGTATGAAATCAGTGAAAAAAATTTCACTGATCTCATGCTTTCCAGGCTGGAGGAGAGATGCGGGGTCTTATTGACCCCGCATCTCTCAATAAAGAGAACCTGTCACACACATTCCTATTACAAGGGATGTTTACATTCCTTGTAATAGGAATAAAAGTGATCAAAAAAAAAAGTAAAATCATTGTAAAAAAATAAATAAATAAGTAAAAAAAAAAAATAAATAAAAAAAAAAATATTAAAACGCCCCTGTCCCCGGTAGCTCGCGATCAGAAGCGAATGCACACGTAAGTCGCCCACATATGTAAACGCCGTTCAAACCACGCATGTGAGGTATCGCCGCGTGCGTTAGAGCGCGTGCAACAATTCTAGAACTAGACCTCCTCTGTAATTCTAACCTGGTAACCTGTAAAAAAATTAAAGCGTCGCTCATGGAGATTTTTAAGTACCGAAGTTTGGCGCCATTCCATGAGTGTGCGCAATTTTAAAGCGTGACATGTTAGGTATCTATTTACTCGGCGTAACATTATCTTTCATATTTTCCCAAAAAATTGGGCTAACTTTACTGTTTTGTTATTTTTTAATTCATGAAACCATTTTTTTTTTTTAAAAAGCGTTTGAAAAATTATTGCGCAAATATTGTGCAAGAAAAAATGTTGCAATGACCGTCATTTTATTCCCTAGGGTGTCTGCTAAAAAAACATGTATAATGTTTGGGGGTTCTGAGTAATTTTCTAGCAAAAGAATGATGATTTGTACATGTAGGAGAGAAGTGCCAAAATAGGCCCGGTATTGAATAGGTACAAAAAGCCCTGTATTGAAGTGGTTAAAAAAAATGATGCTGTGTACCTCATTTCGGAGCCGTCACGTGAGCACTGATCAGTGTTCTGTAATGAGGCACACAGCTGTATTTTATTTTTAAAACACATGCACTGGGGACATTCTTTCATATAGCAGAGGGGATTGTAGCAAGGTTATTGCATTATGATAGCAGCAAGAGGGGAGGGCTGTGGAGTGGGCGGAGCTGACAGGCAGGGAAGGGAGGGGGAGAGGATGGAGGAAAGAAGAGAGGAGGGCTGTGGCTGACGGAGCCACATATACTGACCACAGTGTCAGGGCTCAGCAGCCATGATAAACCGTGGTCAGTTTACAAGGAGGAGGGCATAGCCAGGCAGGATCAGCCAGGTATTTTAGGTGATACAGGAGACCAAATTACACAGCACAGGTACTTTTCTGTATAACATGCTTTAACCACTTAAGCCCCGGACCATTTGGTAGCTAAAGGACCAGAGGTGAATTCAGAATTTTGCACTGTGCTGCTTTAACTGTAAATTGTGCGGACATGCAATGTTGTACCCAAACAAAATTTGCGTCCTTTTCTTCCCACAAATAGAGCTTTCTTTTAATGGTATTTTATTGCCTCTGTGATTTTTATTTTTTGCGATATAAACGGAAAAAGACCGAAAATTTTGAAAAAAAATGATATTTTCTACTTTTTGTTATAAGAAAAATCGAATAAACTCAATTTTAGTCATACATTTAGGCCAAAATGTATTCAGCCACATGTCTTTAGTAAAAAAAATGTCAATAAGCGTATATTTATTGGTTTGCGCAAAAGTTATAGCGTTTACAAACTAGGGTACATTTTCTGCAATTTACACAGCTTTAAATTTATGACTGCCTATCTCATTTCTTGAGGTGCTAAAATGGCAGGGCAGTACAAAACCCCCCCAAATGACCCCATTTTAGAAAGTAGACACCCCAAGGAAAATGCTGAGAGGCATGTTGAGCCCATTGAATATTTTTTTTTGTCCCAAGTGATTGAATAATGACAAAAAAAAAAATACAAAAAGTTGTCACTAAATGATATATTGCTCTCACATGCCATGGTTATATGTGGAATTGCACCCCAAAATACATTCTGCTACTTCTCCTGAGTACGGGGATACCACATGTGTGGGACTTTTTAGGAGCCTAGCCACATACGGGACCCCGGAACCCAAGCACCGCCTTCAGGATTTCTAAGGGTGTAAATTTTTGATTTCACTCCTCACTACCTATCACAGTTTTGAAGGCCATAAAATGCCAAAATAGCACAAAACCCCCCCAAATGACCCCATTTTGGAAAGTAGACACCCCAAGCTGTTTGCTGAGAGGCATGGTGAGTATTTTACAGCTCTCATTTGTTTTTGAAAATGAAGAAAGGACATTTTTTTTTTTTCTTTTTTTTTTCAATTTTCAAAACTTTGTGACAAAAAGCGAGATCTGCAAAATACTCACAATAACTCTCAGCAAATAGCTTGGGGTGTCTACTTTCCAAAATGGGGTCATTTGGGGGGGTTTTGTGCCATCTGGGCATTCCATGGCCTCCGACACTGTGATAGGCAGTGAGAAGTGAAATCAAAAATTTACACCCTTAGAAAGCCTGAAGGCGGTGATTGGTTTTTGGGGTCCCGTACGCGGCTAGGCTCCCAAAAAGTCTCACACATGTGGTATCCCCGTACTCAGGAGAAGCAACAGAATGTATTTTGGGGTGTAATTCCACATATGCCCATGGCATGTTTGAGCAATATATAATTTAGTGACAACTTTGTGCAAAAAAAAAAAAAAAAAATTGTCTTTTTTCCGCAACTTGTGTCAACATATAAAATATTCCATGGACTCGACATGCCTCTCAGTATATAGCTTGGGGTGTCTACTTTCCAAAATGGGGTCATTTGGGGGGGGTTTGAACTGTCCTGGCATTTTATACACAACATTAGGAAGCTTACATCCACTCTTCTAACCACTTGAAGACAAAGCCCTTTTTGACACTTTTTGTTTACATGAAAACACATTTTTTTTGCAAGAAAATTAAGTTGAACACCCAAACATTATATATATTTTTAAAGAAAAGGCCCTACAGAATAAAATGGTGGGTGTTGCATTTTTTTTTCTACACAGTATTTGCGCAGCGATTTTTCAAACGCATTTTTGGGGGGAAAATTACACTTTTTTTAATTTTAATGCACTAAAACACACTATATTGCCCAAATGTTTGATGAAATAAAAAAGATGATCTTAGGCCGAGTGCATAGATACCAAACACGACATGCTTTAAAATTTCGCACAAACGCGCATTGGCGACAAACTACATACATTTTTAAAAGCCTTTAAAAGCCTTTACAGGTTACCCCGTTAGATTTACAGAGGAGGTCTACTGCTAAAATTACTGCCCTCGATCTGACCTTCGCGGTGATACCTCACATGCATGGTGTAATTGCTGTTTACATATGACGCCAGACCGATGCTTGCGTTTGCCATTGGGCAAGAGCAGGGCAGGACAGGGGTGCTTTTTTTTTTTTTTTTTTTATTAATTTTGCTTTTTTATTTTATTTTTAAACTGTTGCTTCCATATTTTTTTTTTTTATCATTTTTATTGTTATCTCAGGGAATGTAAATATCCCCTATGATAGCTATAGGTAATGACAGGTACTCTTTTTTGAAAAAACTGGGGTCTATTGGACCCTAGATCTTTCCTCTGCCCTCAAAGCATCTGACCACACCAAGATCGGTGTGATAAAATGCTTTCCCAATTTCCCAATGGCGCTTTTTATATCCGGGGGGGGACATTCCCTCCCACTGCTTGTAAAAGCAGTCCAGAGGCTAATTAGCCACTAGGATTGCTTTTACATGAAAGCCGGCCGCTGGCTGAAAAGAATGATACCAAGATGATACCTAAACCCGCAGGCATCATTCTGGTATAAACATTCAAAATCCAGCAACATACCAGTACGTTGCTGGTCCTTGTTGGACATGTATTGTAATCTTTTTTTTCATGCAGCCTGTTGGCTGAACGAAAAAAAAAGATTGATCGGTGGGTATGCCCACCATTAGAATACCGCCCTTCATCCACCCCCTTCTAATGATGGGCATACATGCACCATTTATATATGCCGAAGCATGGGGCATCTTCCCGCAAAAGTTATGCCGCGTACACATGGTCAGACTTTTCCACGGGAAAGCCTCCGTCGGAATTTCGACCGTATGTACGCGGCATTAGGAGCAAAATCGCTCCTCCACCCCTGCTGCCCCAATGCTTCGGCATATATGCTTTTTTTTTTTATCTGTGGTGGCGAAATCACCTCCTACAGCACTGGAGTCGCAGGGATCAGGCCTGTCTCTGCGAACGCTGCAGTTATGTGTGTTGTGTTTTGCAAGTGACAGTGATCGATCGATACTGCACTTGGGTGGCCTGGGCTGGACGGAGGGGCAAAACGCAGGTGCTAGCAGGTATCTGGGCTGATCCCGCTAACACTGCGTTTTTGGGAACCCTAAACTGCTGGGGACGCTAGTATAGATCAGATCAGATCAGATATTGATCTGTTCAGATACTATACCACTAAGGGAGGTGTATGCTTCACGCGTGGGTGTTAGCGTTACTGGCACTAACCTGACGCTGCCTGGGGTGTGACGCAGACCCTCTCTGATGCTAAAACCTAATTGATATCACCCGCCGGGCGATCAGGGGGTTAAACCTTTATTGGGTTATATACGGCGGGTGCACTGACACTATAAAAAGCAAACTAACTAACCAGCGTCACCCGTAACACTTATATGATGATCACTGGTGAAAGGGTTAACTAGGGACAATTAGGGGGTTAAAACCTTTATTAGGTAATATATGGGGGTACCTGACGCTATATAAAAACCTGACGGCGAACCTAAAAAAAAATTACTGGCTACCGGTCTGCATCACCGACGCTAAGACAGCGATCAGAAAAATGATCGCTTAGCGACAGTGGTGATATGGGGTGAAAGGGTTACCTGGGGGGCGATCAAGGGGGTTAAACCTTTATTAGGTAATATATTGGGGTACCTGACGCTATAAAAACCTGCGGCGAACCTAAAAAAAATTACTGGCTACCGATCTGAATCACCGCCGCTAAGACAGCGATCAGAAAAATTATCGCTTAGTGACAGTGGTGATAGGGGGTGAAAGGGTTACCTGGGGGGCGATCAAGGGGGTTAAACCTTTATTAGGTAATATATGGGGGTACCCGACGCTATAAAAACCTGCGGCGAACCTAAAAAAAATTACTGGCTACCGATCAGCATCGCCGACGCTAAAACATCGATCAGAAAAATGATCGCTTAGTGACAGTGGGGATAGGGGGTGAAAGGGTTACCTGGGGGGCGATCAAGGGGGTTAAACCTTTATTAGGTAATATATGGGGGTACCCGACGCTATAAAAACCTGCGGCAAACCTAAAAAAAATTACTGGCTACCGATCAGCATCACCGACGCTAAGACATCGATCAGAAAAATGATCGCTTAGTGACGGCGGTGCTAGGGGGTGAAAGGGTTATCTGGGGGGTGATCAGGGGGTTAAACCTTTATTAGGGGGGGTTAGGGGGCTACACTGGACCTAAAACTGAATGTACTGACACTTTTACAGTCACAAATGTCACTGATTGCAGTGATCACTAAATAAATGGTCACTGCAATCAGTGACACTGTGACTGGGGGCTGGGGGGTGATCTGGGGGTGTCTGGGCGGGCGATTTATGTGCCTATGTGTCCTGGTGTCAGTGTAGTGTTGTGTGCACTAACCTGCATCTTCTCCTGTACGGCGCTCGGTATATGTGAGCGCCGCAGGAGAGATGACATCACTTCCTCCAGCCTGTGTAAACAGTACACAGGCAGGGGAAGCTCTCATTCGCCGGGAGCAATTGAGAGGGGGTGGCCGGAATCGAACGGCCGTCCCCTCATGCCGGATCGCTCCCGAAGGTAAAACGACCGCTCACTGTAAAGAAGGGGGGTCCGATCGGACCCCCCAACTATACAAAGGCAATCACGTACATATACGTGATTCTGCCTGTCAGTGCCATTCTGCCGACGTATATTTACAGTGGGCGGTCGTTAAGTGGTTAAGGGAACAGGATCCATTTTTTTTTTGATGTAACAAACATTTTAACTATTTCCCTACCGGGCCAATTCTGCTATTTCTAACCTAAACATAAAAATATTTTATTTTTCAGGAAAATACCCTAACACTATAATACATTTTTTAAGCAGAGGCCCTAGAGAATAAAATGGTGGGTTTTGCAATTTTTATGTCACACAGAATTATTGCAGTAGTTTTTCAAACACAATTGTTTTGGAAAAAATACAGTTTAATGAATTCTAGTGCACACAAAACAATATAATACCCATCTTTTGACAAAATAAAAAAGACGATGTTATGCCAAGTAAATAGATACCTAACACTTTAAAATTGCTTACGCCTGTAGAACAGCGCCAAACTACGATACCTAAAAATCTCTATAGGTAATGCTTTCAAAGTCTTTACAGGTTACCAATTCAGAGTTACACAGGAGGTCTGGTGCTGGAATTATTACTCTCACTTTGGTGCAATATTATTTTTATTAGTTTATATATAAGTATTACAAATATTTACCATCTACATATACTTTCAGGGTACAGTATATACCTTCCTTTAATCCCATATCTTCCCTATCTAAAGTAAAAAAGGTGCTCCATATTAGCTTATAAAACAGATCGGATGTTGTGATTATAGTATAAATAGTAGTATAGTATAAATTTTTGCTCACCGTTCTTATGATCATTTTGACCCCACGGGGTGAGATCTTGCGTGGAGCCCCAGATCGAGGGAGATTATCAGTGGTATTGTATGTCTTCCATTTTCTAATTATTGCTCCCACAGTTGATTTCTTCACACCAAGCTGCTTGCCTATTGCAGATTTAGTCTTTCCAGCCTGGTGCAGGTCTACATTTTTGTTTCTGGTGTCCTTCGACAGCTCTTTGGTCTTCACCATAGTGGAGTTTGGAGTGTGACTGTTTGAGGTTGTGAACAGGTGTCTTTTATACTGATAACAAGTTCAAGCAGGTGCCATTAATACAGGTAATGAGTGGAGGACAGATGAGCCTCTTAAAGAAGAAGATACAGGTCTGTGAGAGCCAGAAATCTTGCTTGTTTGTAGGTGACCAAATAAATTGTTTCCAAATCAGACAATGTGATTGTCTGGATTTGTTTCCAGATTTTGTCTCTTATAGTTGAGGTATACCTATGATGACAATTACAGGCCTCTCTCATCTTTTTAAGTGGGAGAACTTGCACAATTGGTGGCTGACTAAATACTTTTTTGACCCACTGTATGAGTCAAAATAAAGCTTTTTTGCCAATCCGATGAAGTTAAAGTCTGTTGGAGGTCTTTTTCCCATTTCCGTGTATATGGGGGAAGATCTGAATGGATTGATATCAAAGAATAGAGTATAATGCAGAGACCAAGTGTGATAGTTGCTCCTCTTGCAACAACAGAGATTCAAAGGCAGTTGGTTTAGCATAGATATCTTGTTTTGATAGAATAGATTGTATATAACATAAAGCTTGATGCCTCTGTAGCCACTGCGTGGGATTATAAGAGAGCATCGTAGATGAAGAGGCTACCGTTAATAATGGATCCGACTGAAGGACCTGAGCAATTCTTCTGTGTTCCTGTTTATACCAAGGGCCAAACACAGTTGAGTGTAAGGCTGGAAAAAATCTGGTGTTCCAAAGAAAGGGGGCCATGGGGCTCCATTGTTATGATATTCTATAGATGGGTATCATGTGATCCCATATGTTTAGTGTTTGCATAGTAAGAACTGCTGGAATTGAGAGGCCCTTTCGTAGAATAGACGAGGTCCATTGAAGGGCACAGAGATCTATAGGATTTATGTGACCTTCCAATTGTACCCATAGCTTAGATGAGGAGTGGTGAAACCAATCAATAATATGTGTTAATATGGTTGCTTTATGATAGATAGAGACATCTGGTACCCCTACCCCACCTCAGTTTTTCGGAAGGGATAGTGTCCCAAAGCTTATTCTAGGCCAGGCTGAATTCCATATAAACTTGGAAAATAGCTGGTGGAGTTTATGGAAGTACAGGGCTGGGAGATGGATTGGAATCGTGCGAGTGGCGATACCTCACATGTGAGCATGGGGGGGGGGCACGGGCACATTTACATTACACTGTCTCTTTAAGTAAATGTTTTATCACTTGAATTGCTATCACAAGGAATTTAAACATCCATTATGATAGCAATAGGCAGTGACAGGCATTCTTTACTGAGAGATCTGGGGTCTATTAAACCCCAGATTTCTCCTCTGCTCTTAAAAGAATCTGATCACACCAAGATTGGTATAATTAGATGCTTTCCCAAGCCAAACATGGCTCTCTTTATATCTGGCAAAACCAGAAGGGACAAAATACTCATTGCTTCCTGTTTCTTATACCATAGAGATGATTGGAGATGTTCAGGTCCCCATTCAGCTCTATGGTAAGCCGGAAAAAGTGTCGGCTTTAGAAGGCACCCCTCCCACTGCTTGTAAAAGCAATCCAGTGGCTAATTAGCTACTAGGTTTGCTTTTACATTACAGTGCATTACTGGCTAAAAAAAAAATATACTGGGATGATGCCTGTAGCTGCAGGCATCATCCCAATATCTCCACTCAAAGTCCAGGATGTCATAAGACATCCTACATGCAGGAAGTAGTTGTAAAACCCTACAAAAACCCAGTGAAGAGACTTTCGGGGAACTGGAGTGATATTCTGCAGAACAGAGCTGAGCCTGTCAATCACCGGCTGTGTGCTGTAGATCCCTCACTATCACCTTTTTTCTATTGTGTCAGGAAAACTTGTCAGTGACTCATGCTGATAGCAGAGGAATGACAGCACACAGGTAGTGAAAGGAGCACTTAATGGTGTGAAAGCACTCTGAATATGTTTGGAAAAGACATAAAAAAACTACACTGAGCAAAATTATAAACACAACACTTTTGAATTTAATGTTCATTTCTCTACCATAAGCCATCTCCAAAGGTGTTTCAGAGAATTTGGCAGTACATCCAACTGGCCTCACAACCGCAGACCACGTGTAACCACACCAGCCCAGGACCTCCACATTCAGCATCTTCACCTCCAAGATCATCCGAGACCAGCCACCTGGACAGCTGCTGCAACAATCGGTTTGCATAATCAAAATATTTCAGCACAAACTGTCAGAAACCTCTCAGGGAAGCTCATCTGCATGCTCATCGTCCTCATCGGGGTCTCGACCTGACTGCAGCTCATCGTCGTAACCGCCTTGAGTGGGCAAATGCTCACATTCTATGGCTTCTGGCACTTTGGAGAGGTGTTCTCTTTACGGATGAATCCCGGATTTCACTGTATAGGGCAGATGGCAGACAGCATGTATAACGTCATGTGGGTGAGCAGTTTGCTGATGTCAACGTTGTGGATGGAGTGGCCCATAGTGGCGGTGGGGTTATGGTATGGGCAGGCATATGTTATGGACAATGAACACAGGTGCATTTTATTGATGGCATTTTGAATGCACAGAGATACCGTGACGAGATCCTGAGGTCCATTTTTGTACCATTCATCCATGACCATCACCTCATGTTGCAGCATGATAATGCACAGCCCCATGTTGAAAGGATCTGTACACAATTCCTGGCCGCTGAAAACATCCCAGTTCTTGCATGGCCATGTCACCCATTGAGCATGTTTGGGATGCTCTGGATCGGCGTATATGACAGCCTGTTCCAGTTCATGCCAATATCCTGCAACTTCGCACAGCCATTGAAGAGGAATAGACCAACATTCCACAGGCCACAATCAACAACCTGATCAACTCTATGTGAAGGAGATGTGCTGCACTGTGTGAGGCAAATGGTGGTCACACCAGATACTGAGTCCCCCCCCCCGACCCCTCAATACAGTAAAACTGCACATTTTGGAGTGGGCTTTTATTGTGGCCAGCCTAAGGCACGCCTGTGCAATAATCATACTGTCTAATCAGCATCTGGGTATGCCACACCTGTGAGGTGGATGAATTATCTCAGCAAAGAAGTCTTCACTGACACAGATTTAGACAGATTTGTGAACAATATTTGAGAGAAATAGTTGTAGATCTTTGCATTCAGCTCATGATGAATAGAGGCAAACACAAAAGTGTTGCATTTATAATTTTGCTCAGTGTATAATAGAGGAAGTTGTAAAGATGGCTGTGTACTAGATGGGGATATTTTGTTAATGAAAGGATCACTTTGCATATATATCTTGTGCACATATTGCTCATTTAAATTTTGGGGTAAAGTGCTTGGTATATTTTAAAGATCATATTTGGATATTCTAGCACTGCACTATTTGTTATTTTATATGTATGGTTTATATGGGGTGACTCACATTGGTGTTATCTTCTGGAAGAAGATACTCAGTTGTTTATTTAAAACATATTAATTTATAAATGAATTAATTAGTAAATTTATCAAAGTAGGGATTAAACACTGTGGGATTAATTTACTAAAACTGGAGAGGGCAAAATCTGGTGCAGCTCTGCAGAGATACCAATCAGCTTCCATATTTTTTTTGCCAAAGCTTAATTGAACAAGTTGAAGTTAGAAGCTGATTGGCTATTATGCACAGTTTTGGCACTCTCTAGTTTTAGTAAATCAACCCCTGTGTAGGTATATTTTGTTTATATATTGTGAGGGGGTTAGCTCAGCAGCAGGTGTGTGTGACCCCCTGGATGGGTTCACCACACAAAAACAGGCACAGCAGACGGAGTTGTAGGTGAAAAACAAAAAAGGTGCGGTTTATTTAAACTATATACAGTGTAAAATATAACAGCAAAACAAAAAGAAACATGAAAATAAATCCTGGTCAGCTTGACCGCTTACTACACACGTAGTTTTCCTATCTAACAACTAGGTGCAGCCTTGTTCTGCCCCAGCCCCTATCTCCCTGTTTTAGAAGTTTTAGCCACACAGTCTACACAACACAGAACTGGTTCCAGGATGGAGCATCTCCCTTAGCATGCTGGGAGTTCTTGTAGAGGCCCTAATGAGCCCACTTGCTTCAGCTGGGCTCATTAACTCTTCCCCTGCAAGACTCCCAGCACTCCCCCTAGTGGTATAAATTGGCATAAAGCCTGAATCTAGGAAATATATCTCTCCCATCCTGGATGCAACCTGGTGATTTTACCTGCCTGCTGTCACAATATACACTAGACATGTACACACTGAAATATTTTTTTTCGGAATTTCGTTTTCGTCCAAAAAATGTATTAATTTAGTTACTCCCGAAATTCGTTTTTATTTATTTTGTTTCGTTAAAAAATGCATTCGTCTGAAAATTCGAATTAATTAAGGACAAATTTGTCAATTGAAGGCTTATGTTGTCTGTCGAATGTTCTAAGAAGATTCAACAAAGCAGCTAAACTGTATGATGCCGCAATCGTACACATTGACGAAAATTAATTTGGATGAAAACGAATGCACATGTCTAATATACACCATGTATTGTGCTGCTCTGCAATGTGTTAAGAAAACATGTGATTTCAGAGTGCATTGGGTTGCCATTCACAACCCTCATAATTTGCATTCCCACAATGCAAGTGTACGTTTATAAATGACAACAAATTTTCTTCATGAAAAACAAAAAGAGTTTTGGGATAACGTGTTTTTGAGACACGAGACTCCAATTATTTCTCAAAGTTCTTTACAAAGTTTCCATAATGATACTTGTTTTGATATTCCATTCATACTGCACACAGAACAATTAATATAAGATAATGAACAATAAGAGCAACATTTCAAAAATAAAGGTTATTTAATTACAAAATTCACTTCCAAGATACTTGAGTATACTTGTTGATTAGTAGCAGTAAATTGCCTCGCTTGAGTCATTATAATACTACACTATATTTGCCGTAAAGGGCAATCATAATCATTTTAGCAGAAAAAAGGCTAAAACTATTAAAAATAGTAGAAAAACAGAGAAAGGTAGAAGACATACCTCAAGAATAGTTACAGTTTTAAAATACTAGATACATGCAAATTGAACAGGTTTCCAAAGAACACATTTTATCTTACACCTTATACTTTACCGCTGTCCTTTGATATCACTTATGGAATCATCAAGGGTCCTGATGGTTTATAGTTCTTTTGTATTTCCTGTTTATGTTATCGACACCATCCACATAGCATTATATGGAAGAAGGCAACCCTTGCCAAGAGAAGGGGCTATGCATATCTGAAGGTATGCTGCAAACCCATAGAATACACAGGAATGCATTTTGGCAAATCTCATCCCTGTCCTGCCTCAATCTAGTCACTTCTGTCTACAAGCCCTGAATGAGCTTGCCCCCCTCACTACACACAGAATCAGACACTGACCCCTACATTAGCCTTCTTGATCCCTTCAGGCTGGAATTCACCCTCAACACTCCACAGAAACTGCTCTCCAAAAACTCAAACTAAAAAACTTTTTGGTTGCCTTTGATACAGCTGACCACCCCTTCCTCCTCAAAAAAACTTTACTACTTTGGTCTCAGTGACTGTTCTTTTAATTGCTTCTCATTCTACCTTAAGTGTCACTTACAATTCTACTTTCCCCTCTCCTCTTCCTTTCTTTGTCTGGGTCCCCCAAGGTTCTGTTCTTGGATCTCTCCTATTCTCGATCTACAGCCTCCCATGGCTTTCAATATAATTTCCACATTGGTGACACTCACATCTATCTTTCTACCCCTCAACTCACAACATCAGTCTTCTCACACATCACTAAGTTACTGACTGGCATATCTGTGTGGATATCATACTACTTCCTCAAACTCAATCTTTCCAAAGCCAAGCTCATAGAATTTCCTCCCCCATGTACCCCTTCCCCTGACTTCTCCATCAAGATCATCGGTACAACCATGAACCTGTCGTCCCATGCCAGGGTTCTAGGTGTAATCCTGGACTCTGAACTTTCCTTTTGGCCCCGCATTCAATCACTGCCCAAAGCTTGCTGTCACAACCCCTGCAACATCTCCAAAATATAGCTTCTAATTCACTCTCTGGTCATCTCTCACTTTGACTACTGCAACACCCTCCTCAATTGATCCATTATAAATGCTGCTGCCAGACTCATCCACCTTACCAAACATTCAGTGTCTGGCACTCCTCTCTGCCAATCATTGGCTGCCACTCACCCAACAATTTAAATTCAAAATACTTACAATAATCTACAAATACATCCACATCTCAGCCCCTAGCTGCAACACTAACCTTGTCTCAAAATACCAACCAAATTGTTCTCTTCGTTCCTCCCAAGACCTGGTCTCTAGCTCCCTTGTCACCTCCTCCTGTGCTCGCCTCCAGGACTTTTTCCAAGCCTCTCCCATCCTATGGAACTCCCTACCCCAATATGTCCAGCTATCTCCTACTATGTCCACTTTTGGGCAATCCCTGAAAACTCTATCCCACCTCCATCTAAAAACTGTATTTCCACCATCTCCATCAGCTCATCCCCCACAGTTATTACCTTTTGTGTCACTTGACCCTCCCTTTTAGATTGTAAACTCTAATGAGCAAGCCCCCCTGATTCTCCCTGTATTGAATTGTATTGCAACTGTACTGTCTGCCCTCATGCCGTAAAGCACTGAGCAAACAGTAGGTGATGTATAAATTCTGTATAATAATAATAATAATAATAATTTTGGTCTTTTTCTGCAACTCTCTCCTTTGGTATACTATCAGGTACCTGGTAGCAGAGCCTGATATGATGAGGAAGGCCTCTCTTATAGTATTTCCATTGGCTTACCTTTTTCTTTTCTTTTTCTTTTTTTTTATATGTTAATATTTTTATTAGTAGTTTGCAGAATTACATACAAAAAGCCATAATCCGGAACATTGAAATCCCATATATCAAAACAATATTAAAGCTTAAAAAAAATATTCTTTCCAACGTTTTGAAAGCCAATATCAATATCTTACCACCAATTCATAAGAGGCATCTATACTTAAATTACCATTGCTTCATTTAGGTAAGAATCTGTTCAAATATTCATAGCAAAAGACAGACAAACAAACATAGAAAAAAAAGGACAAGAAAACCCCCCAAAAAAACAGACATTTTCACACACACACATCAGTCCATCTCCCTAATAGTCCGTCGAGGGAGCCGCCACACAGACCACAGCCGCATCACAAAGTAAAGACTGTTTATAAGAAAGTTCCCAATGCGCCAGAGCCCAAGACGTCCATCCAGGGAGACCATACAGTCAAATGCTTAGAATGGCATTCATGTATGCTTGCCGTTAATTTCTCAATTCTCTAAATGGTTCAGCTCAACTACCCATTCTTTAATTGTAGGAGTAGCGTCAGTATTCCAGTATCTAGGTATAAGTATTCACACTGCAGGCAGGAGAAAGCGAAGCAACCCCTTTTTAGTCTCTCCCTTAGAGCCAGGGTATATAGACATTAAAGCCATCTTAAGAGGTTTCTGATATAACGTGCCAGTAACTAAAGAGTAAATTTGCAAGACATTCTCCCAAAATATTGTAATCCGAGGGCAGGTCCACCATATGCGGATCATTATGCCTATACCCCCCCCCCCCCCGGCAGCGCCAACACATTTCAGGATAGTTTGAGGATATTCTGTGGAGTCCCTATATCACCCGGTTAATAGTTTGTAATTCTTTTATTGTCTACATGTCGAGAAACTAGATTTAAAAGTTAAAAATAATGACTTTTCCAATCTCCTTTGGTAATACTATGGCCCAATTCACTCTCCCACTCTCTGGTATAATATGGCTGATTAAGGCAGTGTTTCTCAACTCCAGTCCTCAAGGCTCCCCAACAGGTCATGTTTTCAGGATTTCTCTCAGATGAAACGGCTGTGGTAATTACTAAGGCAGTGAAACTGATCAAACCGCCTGTGCAAAATAAAGGAAACCCTGAAAACATGACCTGTTGGGGCGCCTTGAGGACTGGAGTTGAGAAACACTGGGTTAGGGAATGCATGGGACAACAATATATCATATATTTTTGAAACGGTGTGAGTTAAAGTGGGGTTCCACCCGCAATTTTTTTTTAAAAAGTCAGCAGCTACAAACACTGTAGCTGCTGACTTTTAATAAGGACACTTACCTGTCCTAGGTGCCTGCGAAGTCGGCCCCCCCGAGGCCGATCGCTCCATCTTGGCAGGTCCCCGTGCCGCCATCCTCACTAAGGGAAACAGGCAGTGAAGCCTTGCAGCTTCACTGCCCGTTTCCTACTGCGCATGCGCGAGTTGCGCGAGTTGCGCGGCGCTTTGTGAATGGGCTGGCTGCTCTCTGGAATACACACAGTTCCCAGAAGGGAAAGAAAAACTTTTATTCCATGACATGATACATAGTAATAAATTAACAGAATAGCATAATGACACACTGATAGCATATTGGCCTAGAGCCACAGTAAAGACATAATGATGACACACCAGACTAGTTGCAACGTATTCCCACAGTAAATAATATATAGGTATATTCCAGTGAACCGTAATCATGGTATCTTGAATAAAAAGAAACAGCAGGGAAGGCATCTATTAGCTTGACGCGTTTCATAGCTATATCGCTACTCTTCAGGAGCAGATGCAGAGATATTGTCTAAGGATGTTTAAAAGTAGATAAGTGATCATGTAAAAATGTAATAAAGACTATAGAAAAATAAAAATAGTAAAAATTGGTCACTCATACTTGCAAGTCAAATCAGAGTCTGGACATGGACCGAGGGAACTGGAGGTAGGCTGGAATGTCAGTCCGCCCCGGAACCTGAGGCGGCTAACCCCAAAAACATCAAGATGGAAAAACCAACCAGGGGAAGAACATTCCGAGGGTAGTTGCCCCATGGGTTGTGAAAAGGACATAAGGGTGTGTACCATCTGAAAAAATTATAATATAATAGTATTAATAGTAAATAAATGTAGGGATCAATATAGGAATTATAATATAGTAGATGGTGCATGGCATAGTGATTATTTATGGGTTAAAAATGTAGCATTTCATCCATTAATATAATAGGTGCAGTGGTAGCTAAATAAGTAATGTTGTATTAATGTTGAAATAATAATAACAGTGAAAACCAAAAAGTGGACCAAGAATACCCTAGGTAATACAAAGGAGGAGGGGGGGGGGGAAGGACAACCCCCCAAAAAAACTAAATGGAGTGGAATAGAGTAAGAAACACAGTAGTGATGAAAGGTGAAATGTGTAACAATGTCATACCTGGATCACCTATGTGTAAGGTTAAGTCCAAATAATGGCGTAGAAGTGTACATGGGGGAGGTTCCATGGAAGGCTTCCTAGGGTGGACTGAAGTAATACAACTTCAGTGTATGGGGATAGCCGCCAACGTCACGCTGAAGCACACAAGGGAGAGATGAAGCCGACAGCCGAGTGAGGACCACCACTCGCCTGCTGACCAACCATCGCTGAGTGTATGGCGCTGATGTTATAAGCATCACGCCGACGCACTAACACCATCAATGATGACGTAGCATGTACGGCGTGGATGGGGCGTGACGCCGATCGGCAGCAGGACGCCTGCCCCCACCCCGACAACACCAGCAAACGGGAGGTGGGGAAAGGGGAGATACCTGAAGCCGATCGCAGGTTCCGGGGCCATAAGAGAGAGCCAGCCACGCCACGCAGACCGAGGGTCCTGCCAGCATAACCAAGATGGCATGCAAGGAAGACAGGGTAAATGAATATAATGACCAAAAAAGGGGGGGTTAGAACGGGTAAGTTCTAAACAGTCTCTGTCACCTGCATGTAATAAGGGCTATCATGATAATGTACAACATTAAAAGGAGAAAGGCACCCAATAGGTGCTGGCACTGGAAAATACCAAATGGTAAAAAATGGTAAATTGGTGCACGCTTCCATCCCCGACAGGCATATTTAATTGAAACTAAGAGGTTGGGACTTTTAGGTGAGGCCAGCTAGATGTACCTCCATCCCCGATAGGTTGATATAAAAGAACTACATTTTTTTGGGACTTTGAATTGAAGCGTGCAGCCAGGAAAATAGCATTGCATGGTACTATAATGCTGTCTGGTGGTGGAGCCATCTATAGTGCCATATAGTAAATGCATAGACATGTAGTAACCATCATAGTAAAGTAAAAAACTTTTATTCCATGGCATGATACATAGTAATAAATTAACAGAAAAGCATAATGACACACTGATAGCATATTGGCCTAGAGCCACAGTAAAGACATAATGATGACACACCAGACTAGTTGCAACGTATTCCCACTGTAAATAATATATAGGTATATTCCAGTGAACCGTAATCATGGTATCTTGAATGAAAAGAAACAGCAGGGAAGGCATCTATTAGCTCGACACGTTTCGTAGCTGTAGCGATACTCTTCAGGAGCAGATGCAGAGATATTGTTTAAGGATGTTTAAAAGTAGATAAGTGATCATGTAAAAATGTAATAAAGACTATAGAAAAATAAAAAAAGTAAAAATTGGTCAATCATACTTGCAAGTCAAATCAGAGTCTGGACATGGACCGAGGGAACTGGAGGTAGGCTGGAATGTCAGTCCGCCCCGGAACCTGAGGCGGCTAACCCCAAAAACATCAAGATGGAAAAACCAACCAGGGGAAGAACATTCCGAGGGTAGTTGCCTCATGGGTTGTGAAAAGGACATAAGGGTGTGTACCATCTGAAAAAAATATAATATAATAGTATTAATAGTAAATAAATGTAGGGATCAATATAGGAATTATAATATAGTAGATGGAGCATGGCATAGTGATTATTTATGGGTTAAAAAATTTAGCATTTCATCCATTAATATAATTGGTGCAGTGGTAGCTAAATAAGTAATGTTGTATTAATGTTGAAATAATAATAACAGTGAAAACCAAAAAGTGGACCAAGAATACCCTAGGTAATACAAAGGAGGAGGGGGGGGAGGACAACCCCCCAAAAAACGAAATGGAGTGGAATAGAGTAAGAAACACAGTAGTGATGAAAGGTGAAATGTGTAACAGTGTCATACCTGGATCACCTATGTAAAAGGTTAAGTCCAAATAATGGCGTAGAAGTGTACATGGGGGAGGTCCCAGGGAAGGCTTCCTAGGGTGGACTGAATACAACTTCAGTGTATGGGGATAGCCGCCAACGTCACGCTGCGGCACACAAGGGAGAGACGAAGCCGACAGCCGAGTGAGGACCACCATTCGCCTGCTGACCAACCATCGCTGAGTGTATGGCGCTGATGTTATAAGCATCACGCCGACGCACTAACGCGCTCAATGATGATGTAGCACGAATGGCGTGGAGGGGGCGTGACGCCGATCGGCAGCAGGATGCCCGTCCCCACCCCAACAACACCAGCAAACAGGAGGTGGGGAAAGGGGAGGACACCTGAAGCCGATCGCAGGTTCCGGAGCCATAAGAGAGAGCCAGCCACGCCACGCAGACCGAGGGTCCTGCCAGCATAACTAAGATGGCATGCAAGGAGGACAGGGTAAATGAATATACTGACCAAAAAAGGGGGGTTAGAACGGGTAAGTTCTAAACAGTCTCTGTCACCTGCAGGTAATAAGGGCTATCATGATAAAGTACAACATTAAAAGGAGAAAGGCACCCAATAGGTGCTGGCACTGGAAAATACCAAATGGTAAAAAATGGTAAATTGGTGCACGCTTCCATCCCCGACAGGCATATTGAATTGAAACTAAGAGGTTGGGACTTTTACAGACTTTTAGGGACTTTTAGGGACTCTGTGGTTGCTATTATATTAAACGATTGGAGTCCCTTAGTTGTAAGTGCTTGGTTAAATGGTGAGGGGGTCAAAGTTGTCCATCGTAAAAACCTAGTCGAGGATGAACCCGGTGGAAATTCTGGGTGACTCATGATTGGAGTAAATGAGCCAGAGATTGAAGAGATACTGAATTTTCGAATGGTGGAATCCCAAACTTTTAATAAAGATAATGTCAGAGTTGAAAATGTTTGTCTAGAGGGGTGAAATTCAGGCTTAGTCCATGGAAGAGAGATCAAGGGAACGGATGTTATTTCCTGCTCAATAGTTACCCACTGTTTTGATTTACCATGATAAATCTATTCCACTATTCTAGTCAATATGTATGCTATATAGCAGGGATATGCAATTAGCGGACCTCCAGCTGTTGCCAAACTACAAGTCCCATGAGGCATAGCGAGACTCTGACAGCAGCAAGCATGACACCCAGAGGCAGAGGCATGATGGGACTTGTAGTTTTGCAACAGCTGGAGGTCCGCTAATTGCATATCCCTGCTATATAGTATAATTCCATATGCGGTAAACCCGCTCCCTCTTCTGTTTTCCGCTTTACTAGAATGTCATAGCGGAGTCTAGCTGTGAAGTTTATATAATTTTTACTTTTTTATGTTTTACTTTAAGAATCATTAAAATCACTGCTCCGTAAAAACAATCTTTTTTAAAAAATTTTTTTTTGCATTGGTACATGTCCCCCAGGGAAGTACTCAGGCTCCCACTACCCTTTTTTTGCCTATAACTTGCATATACAGTAAGCCTTCAAAAGGGGACTTTTGATTTTTTAAGTTTGGGTCCCATAGACTGTAATGGGGTTCGGAGTTCGGGTCCGAACTTTTGCTATGTTTGGGAGTTCTGGTGCAAACCGAACCGGAGGGTGTTCAGCCCATTTCTACTCTCTTACACTTCTGACTCAGGGCCCCTGTTAGTGTAAACAGAAGCCACAGGAGTGCGAATTGGCATGAGTGCCTGTAGGTCTTGCTATCAGAAGAGCAGGTGTCCACACCAGGCAGGGGTAGTCATCAATGATCTTCAGTGAAGCAGGCAAGCTGGATGGCAGCTGGTGGGCAGCATACTGAAGTGAACTGGTACTGGTGCCAGCAGGTAGTAGAAGCATATACTGGCAGCAGACAGTAGATGAGCTGGCACAGCTGGATTGTAGGCAGGTACCGATATCAGCAAGAGGAATAGCAGAGTCAGGCAGGCTGGGTCATACACTGGCGGGACAGATAAGGTACAGAGGCACAGGCAAGAGTGGGGTCAGGGAGAAAGCTGTGTCAGGAGTCAATCAGTGGAGCAGTAGCAAATGGAGCAGGCAGCAGTGGTGGTCAGAAGACAAGCCAGGTAAATACAGACGGATTTCAGGGAGTAGTCAGGACTAGCTGGGTCAGCAAATTAAGTCAGGATACAGGAACATATGGTCTCTGGTCACACGGAAAGCTGAAGACAAAGCAGCACTGAACCTAAGTACTAGTTCAATTTAAATAGTCCATTTGGCGCCACCATCTGTCATGAGTGTGAGTGAGAATGCAGAGGTTTACACCCACTTCAATTAACTCTGCCAGAACTCCTATATTGAACATGCAAAAACAAAATGTTATGTTATAATAAACATATTAACAAATTATGATATTACCATAACCTGGAATTACGTTTATGTGAGACACTTAACTAAAACAGCTTATCTTTCAATAGATCTTGAAAGGAGAACTAGAAATTAAAAAGAAGACAATGGATACATTGTACTCTCTAAGTCAGGATCTGTTTTCCACACTGAATAATAAGATGGTGTCACAGAAAAATGATGCCAGATTGGAAAACTTTTCTCAGAGGTGGGATGATCTTGTGCAGAAACTAGAAAGCAGTACCAAGAAGGTAGGTTGTAAGTTACTTAACAGTATATACTGTATGTGTGTTTTTTTTTGCATATGGAGCAGTTTCACAAAAGAATAATTGCTTACAGCATTTCTGATCATGGTCAGCATTCATTGGACTTTGCTCAATTTCTTTCATGAGGAGTGGAACATCATATGAAAACTTTTAGTTGGGTCAGAACTGGACTTAAGCAGATTTAGTATTTGGGTAGTTATGAGCTGTCCCTGATTTGTCTCAGGGTATAGTACATAAAAAACTGACAAAAGTAATCTGGTAACTTGCAAGGTATATATTGCACATAGTTTGACACATACTGTAGCTGAGCAGAAATGTTATTAATGACTCCTAATGTCCTGTAAATAAGATGAATGTCATATTGGACAAATTTTTGCTGATTCTAGCACATGTGTGCAACAAATCCCTGTACATTTCTGACACATACAAAAATCTGTCCTATTCACCAACATGAATGTCACACAGGGGGAACACTAATAACAGATCTTCCTTCCTCTACATATTGTAATAGAGAAATTCTGTGTTAAGCCATAGTTGTAGATTTACGAGAAATGCAATGGCAATAAACATGCAGATGTTCACTGTTTGCTGTTTTAACATGTTATACACAAAATATAAAACCCATCTCCATGAATTAGAAAAAAAACATCCTTGCAGTGGACCCCCACTGCAAAGGTTAAATGCTTGCTACAGTATGTCCAGGGGTGCACAGAAAAGGAGTGAATACTTACCATACTTCTAGCTTCAGGGAGGACCCTCCAGCACTGTGTGGTTGTTTACTTAAACTGGAGAGTGCAAAATCTGGTGCAGCTTTGCATGGTAGCCAATCACCTTCTAACTTCAGCTTGTTCAATTAAGCTTTTACCCAAAAATCTGGACGCTGATTAGCTACCATGCACAGCTGCACCCGATTTTTCACTCTCCAGTTTTAGTACATCATACCCTGTGTGTGATCCTCAGCAGTGTGATCTGTAAGCTGCAACTAGCCAAGTCTGCTATGAAGTCACAGCATAAAAGATCAATTACACAGGAGCTTCTACTGTGTAGTGTAATTTTCCAGGAGACGTCAACAGGTCCTGACAACTTTGTTTAAAGCGGAGGTTCCGCCCAAATTTTTTTTTTAAAAGCCAGCAGCTACAAATACTGCAGCTGCTGACTTTTAAAAGATTGACACTTACCTGTCCAGCGCACCCACGATGTCGGCAGCCGAGGTCGAGCAATCGCTCGTCCCTCGGCTGCACCCGCCGCCATCCTCGGTGAGGGAATCTGGAAGTGAAGTGTTGCGGCTTCACTGCCCGGTTCCCTACTGAGCATGTGCGCCATCACTGGTCCCCGCTCTCTCCTGGGAACAGTGTATTTCCCAGGAGACAGCAGGGGAGGGGGTGTGGTAAGGGGCGTGACTGCCACATGAGTCTATTCCCGGAAGTGGGTGCAAATACCTGTATTATACAGGTATCTGCACCCCCCTCCCCCCTGAAAGGTGCCAAATGTGACACCAGAGGGGGGAGGGTTCCAAAAAGCGGAAGTTCCATTTTTGGGTGGAACTCCGCTTTAACTTCTTTGTGCCCAGCCTTGGTGTTCCTTTTAACAGGGTCAGGGGGGAAGGGGGAGGGGGGTTGAAGGACCAGCCAGTCATGTGGCCACTGATACTGGCAGTACAGTGGTTGAATGATCAGGAAACGGTTCTGCTGGCTCCCAATGATAGTCGAGACTAGGAGCTTGTCCTGTTAAACATGATAGATTCCACCTGGTTGTTAGGGAACTGGCGCCTGCTGGCATCCTAACAACCAGTGGCTCATGTTTGATGGGCAATTAGGTGAATCTAAACAAACAGTTGGGATCGTGTAAAAAAAAACAGTGCAGGGTACCCCTAAACTTTATACCAGACCATTATTTGAGCATGCAGCCTGAGTGGCCAGGAAAGGAGGGAGACGAGTGTGCAGCTACCCTCCCTGAACAATACCAAGCCACATGCTTGTAGTATGGGGAGTGGTAAATGTCAAGGTGGGACACCCTGGCAAATCACCTTGTCCCATTATTGATGAGGATAAGGGCCTCTTCCCCACAACCCTGGTGCTTGTGGGGCTCTGGAGGCAGGGAGCTAATGGGAATCTGGATCCCCCTTTTAAAAATAAGGGGATCCCCAGATATCATAGTACTCCTACTGATTTGCGCAAAAAAAGTCAAGAGTATATAAATCATGATGTAATTCCACTGCCAATCACATTGTCCAGTGATACAGATCCACATCAATCATGATGCCTGACGACCGGAAAAAAAACAGCCCCCTGCAGGCATCGGCCATTATGAAATGGATTTGCAATGTGATTGATAGTGGATTTACATTGTGAGACATTTGCACGTTGAGACATTTGTAAAACAATTGTTTTCATGACTAAACCCATAGTGTTCTCATAATGGAGACACTGTATTGTTTCTGTAAAAGGTCTAAGAGGACTGCAAGAATAAATATGTACTTTTGGTAGAAGATTTGCTGCTGCATGAGGTTCTAACTTACCTGTATTTTTCTAAAAGGTAGTTTACAAGCTAAGTGTTCATACATAAAAGCCTGAAAGCTACGGAGGTCAATGGATATTAATATCAGTGCTGGGACAAGGTCATTCAGTGCCCAGGGCAAAGATGACAAACTGCGCCCCCCCCCCCAGCACGTGATCAGACTAATAGTGGTGTAAGTTCTGTAATGTCTGTGATATGCACTATAATAGTACTTACCCCAAAAAACCCTCCCCATGTTGAGGGCATGTGGCCTGGTACGGTTCAGACCTAAAGGGCCTGTATGGATTTTGGGGGGCACCCCCACGCCATTTTTTTGTTGCGTAGTTCCCCTTAAAATCCATACCAGAGACAAAAAAACGTACCGTACGGAATAAGAATAAACTGGAATAAATAAAAACGAATAACAATACTGGGAATGCTTGGAGAGCATTCACACTAACTAAGAATAATAAAAAAAGAATAACAATACTGGGAATGCTTGGAGAGCATTCGCACTAATAATAAAGTGAAGCACTAGGTTGTACACAAAATGACCCTATGCATAAGTAACGTGTATCAAAAATAAAAAACAAATGTGCAAAACAATGCAATAAATGCGCAATATGACCTTATACATAAATGACATATATCCAATAAAGTGCAACTGTGCAGTGCAATACAGTAAATAAGCAATACTATATACAATCAAAGAAAATGCAAAATTGTGCAGTTCTATGCGACTATGTGCAATAAACCCAAAGTCGCATACAGAACGCACAAGCGTACTGAGGTGCAATATAAGTACAAAGAAAGTGGTTGGTATCAAAAGTTCATATATTGCAGGAATCTAATACAGTGATTTCAAGTGCAATGTGGAACATAGATCAAGTGCTTGACACTGTGATATCCATCACCTCATTAGGATAAAAGATTACCAGAAAGCCTGTGACCTTCCTTACTCAGGGGGGTCAGACAGCGCTTAGTAGAATTGAGGATCCACTAATGGAATACTCTGGCATTCCCCTTCGGAAAGATACGTAAACATCAGATGGATAAAATCTCCAACACGAGTGTAAAACACAGCAGTGTTTCTTGCAAGGAAAAAAACATACAAGTGCTGTGCATGCGCGATTTGATACTCAGGATAATTCAAACAACAAGTGTGTAAGTATATATAGTACAGCCCAGAGTACAGGGGTCAGAAATATATATTATACAGCCCAAAGTACATTTTCAGTGGTCAGGATTAAGTATTGTAACAGCCCAGGTTACAGAGTGCAATGGTCAGGACTATGCAATGTACAGCAGTCATAAGTATGAAACAAACATCACAGTGCACAGACTATGATGTTCAGAGGTATGTAACATACAGCATGACTTGAAGAGTATTGTGGTCAGTGGTATGCACAGTGTACAAAGTATAATGTTCAGGGGTATTTAAAGCACACCTTTAGTCTAAAGTATCAGTAAGCATGCTCCTAGTACTGCCTCATTGTAGTTCACTATTTCCCACCTCCACCTATTAACCTACGCTTATTTAGAATATGTTTGCCTACCAGTTCTAAGTGTTACAACTAACTCACTTCCGGTTCCGGCGCAGCATGGAGAGGAGCTAGGAGATCTCTGCTCCCGCCGCACTCCTCTGTAAATGTGCTCCCAGGCCAGCTAACTCCGAGGTACTCTCCCCTATTCCCTCCCCTCCTCCCCAGGAGACATCCATGGATCGCTTTGTGGAGTGATCCTCACACCGCTTGTCCCTGACTCCCCACCCACCCGCCAGAGACACAGCGCTCGATGTGGCCAGCTTGGCGCCCGCACCTCCCACAAAGCCCTCACCTCCTGCATCCTGCCTGCAGCCCCAGCCTTCCCATACTGTGGCTCCAGGGGACCCTGCCTTCCCAGCTGGGATCGCTCAGGCGATGGTTGCTTTCCTCTCCAGCATTTCTTAAAGGGCTGGAGCAGGTGTACACAGATCTGCAAACCCACACCCTAAGAATCACACATGCAGAAGAGCGCATCTCCATCATTGAGGATGATGCAACTGCACTATCAACCATGGTGGCCAGACTCTCTAAAACATGCAAGGAGCTGCAGAACAAGGTCGAGGACCTTGAAAACCAATTGAGGCGCAATAATCTGTGTATTATCAGGCTCCCTGAATCATACGCACCAGCCATGCTCACTAACATATGCTCCACTACCATCCCGGAGCTGCACACCATGCTTAGTAGAACACACTCACTGCATTGGTCAGACCTCTGAATCTCGGTCAAAGCCCAGACCAGTCATCGTCCGCTACCTCAACTATGCCTACAAACATGCCATCCTTCAAAAATTCAGACGACCACCTATCCCTTGATGAATATCAGCTACTGCTCTTTGCGGACTGCTCCATTGAGGTGATGCACCAACGCAAGGTGTTCTCATCTGTCTTCTCCTCCCTTGTCAACAACCATGTTAAATTTACTCTGGCCTACCCTGCTATTCTGCACATACAACCAGCAACTGGAGACCGCATATCCTTTACATATCCTTCAGAGGCGGAATACTATCTCAACTCGACTCAACTCTCACCTATGAATCAAGAGACCTCCTCTAACCTGCATCAGCCCACGCCAGAACCCCCTCCAAGGTTCTTTCGTTGATGCTTTGCTGAACCGAGATCACTACTCAATATCAGAGATTTATTCTCACCTTCTCACGCATCAAACCTCTAAATACCGCCTTGCTCAATTTAAACTCTGGATACCAGTCCTAGCTAAGGAAGATGCCCCAGAAATGATTCTAGCAGGATACCAGATAGTTCGCTCACTGGTAATTTATGAGTCATGGAGAGAGACTCATTTCATGATCGCTCACCGAGCCTACTATCCTTTCCGCCACAATCCAACAGACTCTTCTCATTCCTCCTGCCCATGGTGTGCTATTTCCAGACAAACTCTATTCCATCAGCTTTGGGACTGCCCAGCAACCTCTGCCTTCTAGAACTAGGTTTTAAAATATATTGGCAAATCACTGTAAGATCCCATGCTCTGTGTCTTTGGATGTGTCTCCTCGATGACTTCTCCACTCTTAAATGGGCCAATTTATGTCTCCTGGTAGAGTGTAGAACCATAATGCAAGCATGGATCAACCCTTCCCCGCCACAATTGTTGGCAGTAAAGAAAGCGCTTCGGACTTTGGACACTATCACCCAAAACTACAAACTCATGAGTCGCTTCATCACCAGGTGTCGCTGCTACATGGAACACTCCTTTTCTATTGAGGAGATTTCCACTCATATGAAGCCTTTCCGCTACACTGACTAGAATCTGCGAGAGGATCTGACTAATTCACTGGGCAAACTTAAAATACGAGACCCCCCGAGTCTCAAGCCTCACTTCTATCTCCTTAGACATTCCAAACCTTAGTATTGTGTTTATTAACTGTTTGTTTAATTTATCCGGTTGTAAATGTATCTGCTTCCATTCCTCAGGTCCTATTGGTAGATCCTGTTTCTTTGTATTTATCCTAGGATAGTAATTATTCTGCTGTGTGACATATTTTGGCCTAGGGTATGAAAATGTTTTCTTCTGCCTTTGTTTATTTTGTACAGCGAACGTATTATGCCTTACTAGGAAACCTTCGCTCAATCATTGTACTGTTGTCTTTTCTCATAAAATAAATGACTGACTCAATACATTTTTTTCCCAGTAAACTAATCCTTCACCTAACTTATCATCCTTATTGTCACTTTAACTTCATCCCAAACTTGTTTGTTTATGTCTGTGTACATACGTTTTTATTCTGTTACTGTTTATACAGATATAGGTACAGGTACAGTATGCATATTAGTGTATACTTCTATTATTTCAGGTCATATTTATAGATTTATTCACACTAGACAGTCCATCTAAAACAGATAAATCTATGGTACTTATAAATAGTGTTTAATTAAATTATTTATAAAAACTTACTGGACTGGATAAAAACCAATACTACTCTTGTATTTTGAATATGCACACCACTCAATCTCGGTGATATATATAGCACTCTTGCTAACTATACAGGATGCTATCATTAGAAAATACTTGATGGATCTGGTTCCCCTTAAGGTTAACATGTAATCTTAATAAAGTTGTTAAAGCCAAAAACTTAAAATATCAAATTGAATGCTGCAGTGACCTCAGAAGAGAATGTGGTAGGTGATGTATACCTCAATGATGTGTGCTGCCGCTTTTGCGGTATAATTGTTATACAAAGCAAAATCGTTTTTTTTTTTTTTTTTGGGGGGGGGGGGGGGTAGTAGATAGATACTGTATGTTGCATGTTGGCAGTAATACTCCTAATTATGCCCACAAGTAAGGGGGCAAATATGAAAGAAATATACAGTATACAAGCTAAAATTGAGGGGGGTGCAAAAAGCTACAAAATCATAGGAATACTATTTGAGAACGAAGATCACTCCTGTAATCCATAGGAGAAGTAGGGCCAACAACAGCAGCAGTGCCACTGTTTCCACTACCAAAGGATACTCAATTTGTGTAATACACGGTTAAATGTAACCTTCAAAATAATTGTGATCACATTGTTTATCATTAGATTAATTAACCCAGCACATTTTGTTATGATATATGTGTAGTCATATCATGGGTGTCCTTGTCACTAATGTCTCACCTCAGTACATTTTTTTATGAGCCAGAGAAAAGGGAGGGGGTCTGCAGAGAGCTAAAATCAGACACAAGATGTAGAACTAAAGGTTCCAGCATTCACACACATACACAAATATCTCTCTAAAATCACTTACATGTTTCCCATTTGTACACAACACATGCATATCATTCGATCACTTTCTTTTAACTCTTTAATATTTCCCTGCTTAAATTCTGCTTTACTTATTTTGTTCTGATATCCTTTGCATCCCATGTATTGTAATTCCATACTTCACATACTCTAGCTTCTATGATTCTATGATCAGACAGGCAGCCATAGTGCTCATCCCATCTTCCCTCTCTGACAACATATAAAGTATTCTGTTTTGACTCTCATTTCTCTGTTTTGACTTTACTAGTTGTAAAGGGACATTTTTACCCCAAATTCATCCCACAACTTAACATCAAAATGTCCCTTTCTGTCTAGTGTTAATTATCTGTCACCCTTGATCCATCCTACTCACATAGCTAGCTGTTTCTCTAGCTGTTTACTCTGCATGATTCTTAGTCCCTGTGGGCTTTGGTAACCCTGTTACCTATTGTTATGAAAAGGGAGAAATGAGGCTGGAGTGGACTGTGTGGGCACCATATGTGAACTGATAAACAGTAGAAGATAGAAATTTAAAAGGTTTTTATTACAAAAATGTATATATATATATAGATAATTCATGCATTTCATAGAAACAATATTAATTCCGTGACATTCGATATATCATACCATTGCGATCAATGGAGACAAAACAACTGTACATACATAATATGTGGTGCTCTACATGTTTCACGTTGTGATTCAAAAAAATTTTTTTTTTCTTTGAATCCGCTTCTTCAGGAGCTATATTTATATATGTATATTGATATTCAGTAGATATATGGAAAGTATGTTGTCACGTGACAAGGGTGCTGGGCCAGATAAAAAGACCAGCGTGCGGATCACTTTTTCCGGGTGTGTCGTATGGGGTTAATATCCCTATCATAGACACAGAACCCCAGGAGGTGTAGGCAATCTCCTAGGAGGACACATCCAGGGACATCTCATGGATAATTGGCAAGTAGATATTGGTATATAGGGGAGTCAGGTGGATGGTGGACCCCTCTCAATGTGGGAAGGTTTCTTAGAGTATTCCTAGATACGGTAGACACCGGTTGTGTGTATCAGTAGATGGATGTCATGGGAAATCTCTGTATTATATGGTGATAGCCATATTAATGCTTAATTACTGTTTAAAGCCAAAGTGAGTTTAAAGCAGAGTCCAACATTTGGATACATCAGACTTCCCAGGTAGAAAGAAAGTTTTTTTGCCAGAGAGATGGGTGTGGATGTGTCCTCCAGGCTGCACGCTGTATCCTGTTGCTTATTTTGTCCACTTTAACCATTTATCTAGGGGCTCAGTATAGGCAGTACCGCACCTTTGGTTCATATATTTTATATCGCTCCTCTTGTGCTGAGCATTTTTTGAGGGTCTCTTACCCTTCATTCCCTTACCTAATTTAATGCCCATAATGAATGGCCAGTCTTCTCTACTTGTGCCTATACCCTCTTGCCTCTAAACTACTTTATCTAGCAGATGTGTACTACATATACCTGTGAACAACACTATTATTCCCTTTCTTATCTACAACACTACGATTGACAGTAGACAGTAACAACATAACATATAACCACCAATCAATACAGTCCGATTAAGTGGAGTAAAATAGGTACCCTTTGTCCCGAAAATGCCTTATCGATCAAGGAAGTCTGATAACTCAAATGTAAGCAAAATGCTTACTTCATCCGGCTGATTATTAGAAATCCCCGGATCATCTCAAGCTCCTTATTTCGGATTCTCAGGGCCACCTGTAAATCCCCTCCTAGTCAAAGCTTGCCATATTTTGTATAGAAAGCACCACAGCTTCCAGTGTTGGTGCCTGAAGCATGATATTAAAAGCTGAAAAGTGGCCTGGGCAGGAAGGGGGTAAATGTGCCCGGTACTGAAGGGGTTTAATTTACTTTCACTACACTCGACTTTATGCTTGTCAGTACGCTGAGCATTGCAATGTTCTGTCTTGTGATACAATGTATGCCAGACTTAACTTCATTGCATCCTATTAAGGTCCATGTATTGGTTTGAAAAAAATCTGTAAGTGCTGTGCTGTAGCTTCATCCCAGGCTGAATCCCAATTTATGGGCATTCCTGTCATGTGATCGTTGTGATTGATCACAGCGATTATACAGTACCGGGGCCAGCCCAATACAATGATATGTTGGTCCTCTGTGTTCGATGGACACAGTGGGGCTGATTTACGAAACGTTTGCCCCATGAGTATCTGCGTGCGCAATGGCAGTTTTGGTATTTACAAAACATTTGCGCCGGTAACGCAGCGCTATTCCCTGTTTACTATAGTGTTCTCGGCGCACGGGAGGAGGCGCTCAGTGCACCGCTATAGACCTGGCGCACGGCATCCCAAAATAGAATGAGAAAGTAACTTTTTCTGAACCAGCCGGCTGCGCAGGCAATTACATTTAGAACTGCAAGGGTTTTTTTTGTGCTCTGCGCGGCAATTTCACTTGTTCAAATGCGCCGGTTCACTTTGCCGGCAAAATCTTAGTAAATATCAACTCACGTAAATCAATTTGCATAAGTTGAACAGGCGCACCTCCTAAACTTGCCATTATATAACAGTCTGACAGCAAAATTACATTTCTAAAGGAAAAAAAAAGGCATTTAAAAGCACTCGTGGCTATAATGAATTGTCGGCTTCCATCAATATAGAGAAAAGTCATTGAAAGTCTTTGAAAAAAAAATGCGTGGGCCTTCAGGTCTGGTATGGATATTAAGGGGAACTCCGCGCCAATTTAAAAAAAAAAATTACGTGCGGGTCCCCCTCAAAATCCGTACCAGTCCCTTTAGGTCTGGTATGGATTTTAAGGGGAACCCCCGCGCCAAACTTAAAAAAAATGACGTGGAGTCCCCCTAAAAATCCACACCAGACCCTTATCCGAGCATGCAACCTGGCAGGCCGCAGGAAAAGAGGGGGGACGAGAGAGCGCCCCCCTCCCTCCTGAACCGTACCAGGCCACATGCCATCAACATGGGGAGGATGTCCCCATGTTGATGGGGACAAGGGCCTCATCCCCACAACCCTTGCCCGGTGGTTGTGGGGGTCTGCGGGCGGGGGGCTTATCGGAATCTGGAAGCCCCCTTTAACAAAGGGGACCCCCAGATCCCGGCCCCCCCTGTGTGTAATGGTAATGGGGTACAAATGTACCCCTACCATTTCACACAAAAAAAGGGTCAAAAATTTTAAAAATTACAATAGCTGGTTTTTGACAATTTTCTTTTATTAATGTCTTCTTCTTTCTTCCATCTTCTTCCACCTTCTTCTTCCACCTTCTTCTTTCTCCATTCGGGTTTCTTCCTCCATCTTGTTCATCTTCATATTCATCTTCCTTCTTCCTTCGGTGTTCTCGTCCGCATCTTGCTCCGGCTTCTTGTTCCCCTCTTCTTTCTCCGGCCACTCCACTTGAATTCGAGGTTCCCGCTGTGTGACGCTTCAGTTCATCAGTTCTCCTCTGGGTCCGCTGCCACCCGGTGACCCCGCCCCCCTCTGACAACACGGGGAAAGTCCCAGTGAAATCCATGTGCGTCAGAGGGGGGCGGGGTCACCGGGTGGCGGTGGACCCAGAGGAGAACTGAAGAACTGAAGCGTCACACAGCGGGAACCTCGAATTCAAGCGGAGCGGCCAGAGAAAGAAGAAGGGAACAAGAAGCCGGAGCAAGATGCGGACGAGAACACCGAAGGAAGAAGGAAGATGAAGATGAAGAACAAGATAGAGGAAGAAACCCGAATGGAGAAAAGAAGAAGGTGGAAGAAAAAGAAAACGCGCATGCAGAAAAGCACCTGGAACGCATCCAGACTGCGTTTCTATGGTGTGAACTGGCCCTAATGCCGCGTACACACGATCGTTTTTAATGTAATTTTCAAAAACAACGTTTTCCTCCCAAGCCTGTCTTGCATACACACATTCATAAAAAAAAACGCTCGAGCAAAGCGCAGTGACGTACAACACGTACGACGGCACTATAAAGGGGAAATTCCGTTCGAATGGCGCCAGTAAAGTTTGTTGCGCGACGATTCGCGCTTTTCAGCCTCGTGCTTTTCAGTCCGTTACAGCGTGACGAATGTGCTATCTCCATTACAAACGCTAGTTTTACCAGAACGAGCGCTCCCGTCTCATACTTGATTCTGAGCATGCGCGTTTTTTTCCCCTCGTAAAAGCATACACACTACCGTTTTTCACGTCGTTAAAAAAAACGACGTGAAAAACGACGTGAAAAAATAGAGCAGGTTCAAATTTTTTAGGCCATTTTTCACGTCATTAAAAATGCTCTGGAGCCTACACAAGATCGTTTTTAATGCCCAATTAAAAAAATGGCAAAAACGATCGTGTGTACGCGGCATGTGGGCCAGGTCACACCATAGAAACGCAATCCGGATGCGTTCCAGGTACTTTTTTGCATGCGCGTTTTTGATGCGTTCCAGTGCTTTTTTTAACCCCTCTTTTTTATTAACCATCGATAAGGACAAGTGTGTTCCAGTGCATTTTTGGTGCATTTAGGTGTGTTCCGGTGCGTTCCAGTGCGTTTTTAATGCGTCTTGCAGTGCAACGACTTATATTGGCATGGGGCGTGGTCTCCGGGTGATGCCACCCGATGACCCCGCCCCGTATGACGTCACAGTCCCATCATTCCCCGGGACTGTGACGTCATACAGGGGTGGGGTCACTGGGTGGCATGACAATATAAGTCGTTGCGCTCTGCGCACACAGCATTGTAGCGGCAGACAGCGATGAGGCAACATCGGGCGGAGAGAAGAGGGAAGAAGACCACGAGGAAGACCGGGACCCCGCTAGCAAAATAGCTGGAAGAAGATAGCGGGGCGCCCGGTAGAAGGCAGAAAGAACCGGAGATCGTGGAGATGGCACCGGAGAGCAGTAGAAGAACCAGAGAGCGCGGAGACGACACCGGAGAGCAGAAGAAGAGACCCCCGAAGTTGGAAGAAGACCCCCGAAGTCGGAAGAAGACCCCCAGAGCTGCCTAATAAATTACTTTAAAAACCCGTGTTGTGTTTTTTTATTGACTTTTTTTGCCACCAGGTGAATGGGTAGGGGTACGATGTACCCCATACTCATTCACATAGGGTGGGGGGCCCGGGTTCTAGGGGCCCCCTTATTAAAGGGGGCTCCCGGATTCCGATAAGACCCCCGCCCAAAGACCCTGACAACCAACGGCCAGGGTTGTCGGGAAGAGGCCCCCTACCCCAAAGCACCGAACCCCCATGTTGAGGGCATGCAGCCTGGTAGGGTTCAGTAGGGGGGGCACTCGCTCGCCCCCCCTTTCCTGACCTGCCGGGCTGCGTGCTCAGATAAGGGTCTGGTATGGATTTTGGGGGAACCCCCACGCCATTTTTCCGGCGTAGGGGGGGGTTTAAAATCCATACCAGACCTAAGGCCCTGGTATGCTCCTGGAGGGGAACCCATTCTGGTTTTTTATTTAAAATTTGGCCTGGAGTTCCCCTTCATGATTCATACCAAACACAGGGGACAGCGAGCGCGAGGCTTGCAGTACCTTGTCGCCGAGAACATTCTCGGCCAGGTACTTCAAGTCGCCTCCAGGACACGACTTGAGCGTCTACTTCATGCTCAAGTGGTGTCCAAGTTGCCTCGCAAAGTCGCACTGCCCCTGTGTCAACCGGCACATGAGTCGCCCCGCAAGTCGGATCGTCTTGATCCAACTTCCTGGGCGACCTCTATTCAAATCAATGGGCTCCCATAGGGAACCATTCATTTTGAATAGAGATACAAGCGCCGCTGACATTTTTATTTACTATAGCAGTGCTCCGCTGGTTCATGCGCCCAATTAAGGATTTATCCGGCGCACCAATTAAGGTATGAACTGGCGCAGCGCACTGTTGTTAGTAAATCACCCCCAGTAAGTGACAGATCACTCTGCAGCACAAGAAAAGTAACTGTGAGGACATCACCCAGTATAGCAGTTCTCCCGTTCACCCATGGCTGGGCAGGAGGAGGTTAAATATTAATTTCTTCAAAATGTCTACAACTACTGAGGTGATTGAGGGAGAATATTAAAGTTCTTCTATTGCTTTTTCAAAACGTGTACCTAAATAAGCATGTGAGCAAAGTTTCACTTTAAGCAAGATTTTAAGCAGTCCTTGAGCAGGACAGCTACTGCCTTGCTCTTAACACTTGATCTTATGTAATCTTTGTCTCTGAACATCTCTTTTGGAAACTGCAGCTGTAGGTGAATAAGGAGTGTAAATACATTTATTCTAATGGCTTGCCAATATAATGATGCATTCCTGAGCTGCACATATTTAGCACATCTTCAGAGACCCAGGATGAAATGTTTCCAGAGCATCAACAACATAAGAATTTTAAAAAAAGTGACCTGGTTTATGAGCAATTCTTAAGTTTATAACAAAGTCTATGGAAAGGTATTTCCACATGCTGCGTACTTTACAAATGCTTGTTTTCATTATGTGTAAAATACCACGCTGCTTAAAATATTTTTGAAATCCTAGCTAAGATCATTTAATCAAGAAAAGGTACTCATTTTGTTCAAGCTATTCAGCTGTCTACAACCTGCCCTGATGAAAAATAAACATATGGACTCCATTAAAGGAATCATAAAGCTGTCCCACCTACCATTATAAGGCACACATTGCCAATTGCTAAGACAGTAAATAAAAAGACTCATAAATACACTTGGGCTCTGCATTTATATTTTTGCTACAGAAAATACATGGATGCCATTAAGTAAATTCTAGCTCATAATATACCAATCTAACATTACAGCTATGAATGCCACAATCTTTGTGCAATATCTCCACTGCAGGATCCTGTCATATACTCTGCTCAGGCTAAGAGCAGCAAAATGACACTTCAAAGTTTTACAACTCAACAGAAAATCAGTTATCCTTTAAATAACTCATGATAGTAAATGGATTTCATTTGATGTCACATTTGTAAATTTTAACGTTTTAATGTGGTTATTACTAAAGACATGCTTTGATCAACATAGTGATGCCTGATAATTTAAGAAATACTGTATATGAATGTCAAATTGTTTGCACTGATTTAGAAGACTGTACAATCATTTAACCACTTCTCTACTGTGCACGAAAACCCCCTTCCTGCCCAAGCCATTTTTCAGCTTTCAGCGCTGTCACACTTTGAATGACAATTGTGCGGTCGTGCGACGTGGCTCCCAAACGAAATTTGTGTCCTTTTTTTTCCCACAAATAGAGCTTTCTTTTGGTGGTATTTGATCACCTCTGCGGTTTTTATTTTTTGCGCTATAAACAAAAGAAGAGCGTCCAGTTTGGGAAAAAAACACTATTTTTTACTTTTTGCTATAATAAATACCCATTTTTTTTTTTAATAAAATTTTCCTCAGTTTAGGCCAATACGTATTCTTCTACATATTTTTGGTAAAAAAAAAAAAAACGCAATAAGCGCGTATTGATTGGTTTGCGCAAAAGTTATAGCGTGTACAAAATAGGGGATAGATTTATAGCATTTTTATTTTTTTATTTTTTTATTAGTAATGGCGGCGATCTGCGATTTTTTATTGTGACTGCGATATTGCGGCGGACACATCGGACACTTTTGACACATTTTTGGGACCATTCACGTTTATACAGCGATCCCTGCTATAAAAATGCATTGATTACTGTATAAATGTGATTGGCAGGGAAGGGGTTAACCACTAGGGGGCGGGAAGGGGTTAAATATGTTCCCTCAATGTGTTCTTACTGAGGGGGGAGGGGACTGACTGGGGGAGGTGACCGATGGTTGTCCCTATGTACAAGGGACACACCATCGGTCTCCTCTCCCTCACAGGACGTGGATCTCTGTGTTTACACACAGAGATCCACTTTCCTGCTCGTTTCCCGGGCAATCGCGGGTGCCCGGCGGCAATCGCGGCCACCGGGCACGCGCACCGGGGCCTTGTGAACGCGGCGGGCGCGCGCGCGCCGCTGGCGGTGAGCGCGCGCCTCCTAGCTCGTTTTAAAGGGAGGACGTCATATGACGTCCTCCCAGAACGAGAGTATCCTCCGCCCGCCGTCAATTGACAGTGAGCGGGGGACAAGTGGTTAAAATGAGCAAACACAGTGTTTCTTAAGCCCCGTACACACGGTCGGACTTTTGGCCAAAAACTTCATTTTGAGCAAGTTGGACCAACAATCCGACCGTGTGTACGCTCCATTGGACAAACTTTTTTCGTTTGGTTTTGGATTTCATCGGACAAAAGTTGGGTCTGCAAACGGACAAACTTTTGCCCAACAAAAGTCTGATGGAGCAAAGTCCAACCTTGTGTACAGGAAACCATCAGACTTTTGTTCGATTGACTAAACAACTAATGTTAAAATCAACCAACAAGAGCAGAGGTTGACCAAAGGGTGGCGGTAAAGAGCAGAAAAGAGCAGAAAAAACACGTGATGTTGCAAAAAGTTTTGGGAAAGTTTGCAGAAAAGTCAGAGTGTGTGTATGCTATGGGTGTTCCCGACCAACTCCGTTCGAACAAAAAACCACGGAAAAGTCCGATGGAAGTCCGACCGTGTGTACGAGGCTTAACACAGACTGATTTACACTGTGGCATTATGCTGTTGAACATGTACTGAAGATCATAAAAAGAACATGTTCTGCTAACTTATTAAATAGAAACTTGAAGCAGTTTCAAGCAGAGGAGGTGGTAAAATATGGCAATGGCTTTAATAGACCAGTCTTTAAAATCGACCTTCAATCAAATAATTTAATTTTCACCAACTCAACCTACCCCCTCCACAACATAAAATAGCAGAACATTATAAAAAAAAAAAAAGATGTAGGTACTTTTTTTTTTACTTATGGTCGCCCGTCCCCTGCCTCCATTCTCACCTAGGCAATGATGTGTTTGCCTCCCCTTGCAGCCACCTGGCATAGCAACATCTCATATCCCAGGAGGCTACAGACTTCCACGCAGCTCTGGGAAAATATATTGGCTGTCATGTCATCAGTGGGCTGGCCACAGGAACTAGGAAGAAACAGTTAGCTCCCTATTTGCATCAGTTTGCAGTATACTAATATAGGGATCCACAGAAGATATTTCCAGACCCAATGAAAGGAGGAGATTTTACCTACCAAAACTAGAACTTTGTCACAGTCTTGTCCATTTTTGAGTACTCACAATGCCTCTCTGCACTCACTCTTTAATTAGTTTCTTCCAGGGGCTATGGAACAATGTATGCTGAACTCTGCTTTTCACATTAAACCTTCACCAGGGTAGCTAAATTTTCTTGCCCATAGCAATAAATCCAGGAAGGTTTTACATACATACACTTTGTCATATCTTTACTAGGGATAGTGTTTTTTTTTTCACCCCATACTGCCTTTCAACAAAACAAGGGCAGGATATAATAATGCAGCTGCTGTACCTTTCCTGCTATGCAAGTTCCTTGAAACATTATTTCTGCATGAGCAGACTGTTTACAGAAACCTGGTTTTATACTGATGTAACCTTCCCATGAGCTACAATAAAAAAAATCTGAGCTTCCCTACTTCAGTGATGATAAAAACCAAAACAAAGTAAATTAACGTAATGGTAGTTTGTGCCTGCCTGAGCATTTACCCAATGGCTACAGAAATCTGCATGTATTTTCTTCTAGTATTTCCTTGCTGTGAGCAATGTTAATGTGAGATAGTTATTTCTGGAGTGCATCTCAGTGAAACATTAAATGCATATCATTTTTATAAGTTTTATATTTAAACAACAGTTTGAATGTATTCCCAAATTATGAAAAGATTCATGCCTCTTTTGGTCATTTCAAAAAACTGGTATTGCTTGTTTTCAAAGTTATCCTCTAGCTGTAAAATAATGGGATTTTTTTGCATAGTTTGTTCAGCAAAAATATCATTTTAATTGAAACATGGCATATTGCACTTGGTGTTGTTTTAAGCAACACAACTTTTCACTATGCAACAGCAAATCAAATTAATTTATAAAAATAAATAAATATAGAAATCCCTTTCTTTCAAGCAATAGGTGTTTCCCCTCCCGCTTATCCAGTCTTTAAAGGAAAGCGCTTCCACACAGAGGTTTTTGTCTTTTTAGGACTGGATATACACAGTCAGACTTCCCTATTAATGGAGAAGTGTGGGATACATAACAAAGCAAACACATACAGTATCTCACAAAAGTGAGTACACCCCTCACATTTTTCTAAATATTTTATTCTATCTTTTCATGTGACAACACTGAAGAAATTACACTTTGCTACAACGTAAAGTAGTGGGTGTACAGCTTGTATAACAGTGTCAATTTGCTGTCCCCTTAAAATAACTCAACACACAGCCATTAATGTCTAAACCGCTGGCAACAAAAGTGAGTACACCCTCAAGTGAAAATGTCCAAATTGGGCCCAATTAGCCATTTTCCCTCCCCGGTGTCATGTGACTCATTAGTGTTACAAGGTCAAAGGTGTGAATGGGGAGCAGGTGTGTTAAATTTGATGCCATCGCTCTCACTCGCTCATACTGATCACTGGAAGTTCAACATGGCACCTCATGGCAAAGAACTTTCTAAGGATCTGAAAAAAACTAAATTATTGCTCTACATAAAGACAGCCTAGGCTATAAGAAGTTTGCCAAAACCCTGAAACTGAGCTGCAGCATGGTGGCCAAGACCATACAGCAGTTTAACAGGACAGGTTTCACTCAGAAAAGGCCTCGCCATGGTCGACCAAAGAAGTTGAGTGCACATGCTCAGCGTCATAGCAAGAGGTTGTCTTTGGGAAATAGACGTATGAGTGCTGCCAGCATTGCTGCAGAGGTTGAAGCGGTGTGGGGTCAGCCTGTCAGTGCTAGACCATACGCCGCACACTGCATCAAATTGGTCTGCATGGCTGTGATCCCAGAAGGAAGCCTTTTCTAAAGATGATGCACAAGCAAGACTGCAAACAGTTTGCTGAAGACAAGCAGACTAAGGACATGGATTACTGGAACCATGTCCTGTGGTCTGATGAGACCAATATAAAGGTATTTGGTTCAGATCGTGTCAAGCGTGTGTGGCGGCAACCAGGTGAGGAGTACAAAGACAAGTGTGTCTTGTCTACAGTCAAGCATGATGGTGGGAGTGTCATGTTCTGGTGCTGAATAAGTGCTGCCGACACTGGGGAGCTACAGTTCATTGAGGGAACCATGAATGCCAACATGTACTGTGACATATTGAAGCAGGAGCATGAACCCCTCCCTTCAGAGACTGGGCCGCAGGGCAGTATTCCAACATGTTAACGACCCCAAACACACCTCCAAGACAACCACTGCCTTGTTAAAGTAGCTGAGGGTAAAGGTGATGGACTGGCCAAGCATGTCTCCAGACCTAAACCCTATTGAGCATCTGTGGAGAAGTGAAGGTCTCTAACATCCACCAGCTCCGTGATGTCATCATTGAGGTGTGGAAGAGGACTCCAGTGGCAACCTGTAAAGCTCTGGGGAACTCTATAACCAAAATGGTTAAGGAAGTGCTGGAAAACAATGGTGGCCACACAAAATATTAATACTTTGGGTCCATTTTGGACATTTTCACTTAGAGGTGTACTCACTTTTGTTGCCAGCGGTTTAAACATTAATTGCTGTGTGTTGGGTTATTTTGAGGGGACAGCAAATTTACACTGTTATACAGTGTAGGGGTGTACTCACTTTTGTGAGATACTGTATACTCACCTATATGGCTGGAGCATTGGTGTGATGTTGCAGCTGCCCCCTTCCAAATCTAACACCAAGAACTAAGCAATCACATGGCCGCTGTTCACTCAGTTCTCGGTCAGCTCTGAGCAAAGGGCAATAGCTGTTAGTCCCCGCTCTCTGCTCTGCCCCTCCAGCGCTCAATGGAGTACCAGGCAGGGGAGGGTGTGAGAGCAGTTGGCTCAGGCTCTTAGTGGTGCACTGAGTGGCTGAGCCAGCTGCCAGTCAGGCATCTGGTTAGATCTCAACATTATTGTCAGGATCCTTCTAGATTCTGGAACTAAGTGCACTCCTGTGACCCAGAAGTAAGACCGAAAAGCTTTTTCCATACTTCTTCTTTAGTGGTTCTAAAGACAGAAGTTTTTTTTACCTTAATGCATTACGGTAAAACAACCTTCTGCAAGCAGCCCCCCCCCCAGCCCCCTTATACTTACCTAATCCCAATCTCAATCCAGGGTTGTGCAAAAGAGCTCCTGCTGCTGTCAATCACAGCCAGTAAGGAGGGAGTGTGGGGGAAGGGCCGAGCCACACTCTGTGTTTCTTATAGACACACAGAGCAGGCTCAAGTGCGAGCCCAAACAAGTGCTTGCTATGGGGGTACTTGCCAAGGGGAGAAGCCATGACCTAAGAAGAAGAGGATCAAGGCGCTCTATGCAAAACCATTGCACAGAGCAGGTAAGTATGACATGTTTGTTATTTTAATAATAAAAAAAAATTGCATTTAGAATCACTTTAATGATATCAAGACATAGGGACTAAAAAGTGATAAAAAAGTGAAAACAGTGAGGTTTCCTACAGTGATCAATCAAGCAAACTAAGAAGAGTTTGAAATAGTAAGTACTTAAAAAGTCAATGTGTGTATTAAATGCTCATACAAAAGAAAAAAATATATATTCTGTTTTTAATTATTCACCAAGAAATCTGGAAGATGTTTTGTATAACACATTTCTCTAAATTACTTTGCACAAATGTTCTCCAGAAAACTTCAACCACCAGTAACATCTGAACAGAACAGATTAGGGAATAAAACATTTTAGCAAGAATGCTGTTATGTCAGGAAGTACTGTGCTGAATGTAGCTTCTCATTATGAGCAAGGATATATATTTACCTTTAATAGGGTGCAAATAACAGTGGCAATCTAACTTGAAATAACAGAACAGTAGCTCCTAAAATAAACCTTTAGCAAAGCATGCCATTGACATTTAAAGTGTTCTACTAATGCCAAGTTCTCCACTTACATGCACAGCCAATTAAGTAATGTACTATGTTAGGAATATTTACATTTTACTGGTTTGGGGTGTGATATCTGAGCATGCATTGGACATAATAATCAACTAGCATAGATTGCTGTCCAATTTCAAATAACATTCTATTGCTCTCTTCCATTTCAGCCGGTATAACTGAAAATGTAATTTTGAAGTGAGCATAAATACTGTAGCCTGCATGAGGGTTGAGTGAACTGAACAAAATTCACTCTCTCTCCAATGTACACAAACTTGCTTTTTCCGGAGAATATTTGGCCTATAAATCAGACATTTCACCAAAACAAAATTTTGATGGCCCTTTAAACCTGAACTGGGACAATTAAATATGAGAGCTGCTTTACCTACCAAAGGATTTGTATTTCTATCCATCCAGTGTTGAGAGTGCTCTTTCAGCACAGCTAGCTAGCAAGTCCTAATTTTTCTCTACTACAGTTGAGTAATACAACTATTACAGTACAACCAGTGGCGTAACTAGAGACTTCAGGGCCCCGGTGCAAGAAATCATGAAGGCCCCCCCCCACCGAAAAGCCTGATTTTGATACTTCATTTTTTTACACTGTACAACAAAGGGGGACTGGCCATATCACCAGGGATTTCACATAAATGAAGCAATACATCAGTTGCTGATCCTATGAAGCAATCATAGAATCAATTAAATCTGACCTGGGGAATGGGATCAGTAACAGTGCTGGTGGGGAGGAGGGATGGGATTAGGGTTGCCACCTTTTCTTCAAGCCAAACCCGAATACTTTTGCGGTGCGCGGCAATTTTTTTGTACTACGCGCTATAGGATTGTAAAATACCTGGGACACTATTTGGGTTACCCAACGAGAGTAGTAATGACGTGTGCTACAATGAACAGTGGCTTTGGCCAAATTGCATTAACAGTGGGGGGGGGGGTACTTAAAGGGGCATGGTTAAATAAAAAAAAAGCATTAGTGTACCCATGAAATATGATTCAATTAATAAAAGAAATGTCAGTTAAAATATGAAACTAGCCTACCTTAAAAGTGGACACTGTCAGCCAGTAGGGCAGTGGATGGTGTCAGTAGGGCAGTGGACGGTGTCAGTAGGGCAGAGGACGGTGTCAGTACGGCAGAGGACAGTGTCAGTAGGGCAGAGGACGGTGTCAGTAGGGCAGAGGACGGTGTCAGTAGGGCAGAGGACGGTGTCAGTAGGGCAGAGGACGGTGTCAGTAGGGCAGAAGACGGTGTCAGTAGGGCAGTGGACGGTGTCAGTAGGGCAGAGGACGGTGTCAGTAGGGCAGAGGACGGTGTCAGTAGGGCAGTGGACGGTGTCAGTAGGGCAGAGGACGGTGTCAGTAGGGCAGAGGACGGTGTCAGTAGGGCAGAGGACGGTGTCAGTAGGGCAGAGGACGGTGTCAGTAGGGCAGAGGACGGTGTCAGTAGGGCAGTGGACGGTGTCAGTAGGGCAGTGGATGGTGTCAGTAGGGCAGTGGACGGTGTCAGTAGGGCAGAGGACGGTGTCATTAGGGCAGAGGACGGTGTCATTAGGGCAGTGGCCGGTGTCAGTATGGCAGTGGCCGGTGTCAGTAGAGCAGTGGACGGTGTCAGTAGGGCAGTGGACGGTGTCAATAGGACAGTGGACGGCGTCAGTAGGGCAGTGGACGGTGTTACCCGGTGAGAACTGTATATATGGATGGTGTATGGGGGGGTGGAGAATGATATATATGGATGGTATATGGGGGGGGTGGAGAACTGTATTTATGGATGGTGTATGGGGGGGGGGGAGAGAACTGTATATATGGGGGGCTTTATATATGGATGGTGTATAGGTGGGGAAGAACTGTATATATGGATGGTGTATGGGGGGGAGAACTGTATATATGGGGGGGAGAACTGTATATATGGATGGTGTATGGGGGGGACTGTATATATGGATGGTGTATGGGGGGGGAGAGTTGTATATATGGGGAGGACTGTATCTATGGATGGTGTATGGGGGGAGAGAACTATATATATGGATGGTGTATGGAGGGGATGATAAATGTGTGTATGAGGAGGAGAGGGAAAACTGGATGGATGGATGGTGTATGGGAGGGGGGTGGCAGAACTGTATGGTAGTGTATGGGGGGGGCAAAAACGTACCTTACAAGCTGAGCTCCAATCCCAGCGCGATCTCTGCACACTTTCCAACAGAGAAGCAGGGAATGGGGAGTCTCCGCCTTCAACCCCACCTCCTTGTCCCTTCTGCAACCAGATGAGAGTCTCCGGCAACATGCAGGCTCAGTCTCTGCCTCTGTGTCCCGTCTGCAGCACACAGAGCGGACGGAGGTGAACCGACAGTGCGGGGGGGGTAGATAGGAAGGCAGCAGTTGCAGAATAACGCGGACCGAACTCGAGCCGCACACAGCGGTGGTGTCACAGCTTTGGCACAGGCACAGGGAGCCACTGGCGGGTCTGAATAATGTGCCCGGGTCTCAGGCGGGCAGAGACCCTGGGCACATGTTTCAAAACCTGTACTATCCGGGTGAATTCCGGACAGGTGGCAACCCTAGATGGGATCAGTGAAGTGCTGGTGTTGAGGGGGGTGGCACCACTGTTGTAGAAGTAATGGGGGGGATAGGGATGAGATCAGTGGTGGGGGGGTGGGATCAGTAAGGAGGCACAGGTGGTGGTGGTGGGAGAGGATGGCACCACCACTGCCAGCTCCCTCAAGTACCACCGCAGCCACCCCCCCCTCAAGTGCCACCGCTACCACCCCCCCTCAAGTACCAGTGGTGGTACTTGAGGGGTGTGGCAGTGGTGGTACTTGAGGGGGTGGCTGTTGTGGTACTTGAGGGGGGGTGGCTGCGGTGGTACTTGAGGGGGGGTGGCTGCGGTGGTACTTGAGGGGGGGGTTGGTTGCGGTGGTACTTGAGGGGGGGTGGCTGCGGTGGTACTTGAGGGGGTGGCTGCGGTGGTACTTGAGGGGGGTGGCTGCGGTGGTACTTGAGGGGGGGTTGGCTGCAGTGGTACTTGAGGGGGGTGGCTGCGGTGGTACTTGAGGGGGGGTTGGCTGCGGTGGTACTTGAGGGGGGTTGGCTGCGGTGGTACTTGAGGGGGGGTTGGCTGCGGTGGTACTTGAGGGGGGTGGTTGCGGTGGTACTTGAGGGGGGGTGGCTGCGGTGGCAGTGGTGGTGCCATCCTCTCCCATCACCATCTGTGCCTCTTACTGATCCCATCCCCCCACCACTGATCTCATCCCTATCCCCCCATCACCTCTGTTGTAGAAGTAATGGGGGGAGATAGGGATGATGAGATCAGTGGTGGGGGGATGGGATCAGTAAGACGAGGCACAGGTGGTGGAGGTTGGCATCGATTGCTGAGCTGAATTCTGTCACTTGATTGACTTACCGTCAATCAATCGATTCCCCGGGAATTACGTTCTTTAGGTCACTGTGTGTGCCTTCTCCTGCCAGGATGAAAATTCCGCCACTCTGCCTTGCCTCATGCCTGGGTAGATGCCAGGAAGGTACTACACGGTGATGCTGCCATAGAGGGGAAAGCTTCCCCCCCTTCTCTAATTTTTCAGAGTCCGCCCCGCCTCCCTACACCTCTGTGTCTCTGGATAGGCGGAGGCGGGGAGGGGGCGGAGGTGGTCCACAATCTCAGTTAGTGAGAGTGAGTGCTGCCTCAGCTGCCCTGCTCTCTGCATTGTCTGTCGTCAGTCAGCGGCGGAAGCACGCCCCGCGGCTGAACGAACAGCACGCAGTTTGCGCCGCACACAGTCAGTGAGTGACAGACTGTCAGGTGGGTGGGCCATTCACACGGGCGGCGGAGTACACGGACAGGTTTCGGGGCCCCCCGGACTTGGTGGAATTACAGGGCCCAGTCGCAACTGCGACTGTTGCGACCCTGAAAATTCCGCCACTGAGTACAACACTGAAGCCCTGTACACACGATCGGTTTTACCGATGAAAACAGTCCGATGGACTTTTTCGATCGGACAAACCGATCGTGTATGGGACCCATCGGTCTTTTTTCCATCGGTTTTAAAAAATAGAACATGTTTTAAATTTTTCCGATGGATCAACAACTGATAGCAAATTCCGATCGTCTATGGGCAAGTCCATCGGATAAAAAACCCACGCATGCTCAGAATCAAGTCGACGCATGCTCGGAAGCATTAAACTTAATTTTTCTCGGCTCATCGGAGTGTTTTACGTCACAGCGTTTGGAACGCTCGGTTTTTTGACTGATGGTGTGTAGGCAAGACTGATGGAAGTCAGCTTCATCGGATTTCCGATGGACAAAACCATCGGATTAGAATCCATAGGATATCCAATCGTGTGTACGAGGCTTAAGTCTTCTCACTGCTCACTTCTCACAAAAGCAGAATACTGATGAATTAATCACTGTCACTCTGCTTTCTCCTATTATCAGCATGTTCCTTGTTAGTAGGAATGACCTGCCGGCCTGGTTTTAAACATGCTTCAAATCAAATTTCACCTGCTTGAGGGGTTTGGCAAATGAGCAAATTAAATGAGGGTTTGGCTAAGTTGAAACTCTGGCTGCAGCCAAAATTTAGACACTAAGGCCTCGTACACACGACCGATTTTCTCGGCAAGAACCAGCAAGAAACTTGCTGGCAGAGAGGTCTTGCCGAGTAAATCGGTCGTGTGTACGCTGCTAGCGGGTTTCTCGTCGAGAAAACCGACAAGAAACCTCAACGAGAAAATAGAGAACCTGCTCTCTATTTTCTCGTCGAGATTCTCCTCGGCATGTTTCTCGACGAGAAAAGTGAGTGTGTGTACACTTACCTGTCCGCCCGGAAGCCCGCGCATGTTCAAAATGAATTCGACGCATGCGCGGTAGCTTCCTAGGCATACGTAGGGTATACCAAGATGGCGGCGATGGCATCGAATGTGACAAGCGCATGCTCGACGTAGTCGATGACGTCACCGCGTACACTCCTTTCAAAGAACCGCGGGTTCTTTGAAACGAGCGTGTGTACACTCGGCCGGGACAAGTTTCTTGTCCAAGAATCTCGTCGAAAAAAACGACATGTTTTTTTCAACGAGAATCTCGGCCGTGTGTACGAGGCCTTAGAAGCAGTATTACTACCAATGCAAAATGTGACTGCTTCCTGCTCAGGGCTCTTGGTTGTTAGGAAGTTTGTGGCCACTGGTGTCTTAACTACCATTAACATATCCCCGCCTGGTCCATTCAGCTTGGAAGCATGTGTGATTGCTTCCAAAATGTATATCAGGTGCTTCAGGATAGATTCTAATGAGGACCCCACAAAGAAAACAACATGAGTTTCCCCTCCCAATCTCACACCAGATGCTTCAGTTCTTGTATTATTTTTAAGGGAGAATCCTGTGAAAATCCAAGGAAAAAAGTTATGGGGACCCCCTCAAACTTTGTCACTTATCCAAGAATGCAGCCCCCCTCCTGAATAGGGATGAACCAAATTACTCTGGGTTCAGGTCAAGAAGTTTACAACTTCTTTCTGTATTTTAGAAAAAAGGCACACAAATCTTTTCAATGCCAGCTATGTATTTTGATGAGCCTTTGGAGGGGTCTGTGTACTGTTTTTTTTTATTTTTTAAAGAAACTGTCAATTAATGTAATTTGCTGGACATTTAAGCTGCATCATTTTTTGCTTTGTGCACTGATCCAAATCATTTGGTGGAGGGGGGATGATGTTGTTTTTCAGGGGTTGGTCTTGGCCCTTTGTTCCAGTGAAGGGGACTCTTAAGGCATCAGCATACCAAGACATTTTGGACAATTTCATGCTCCCATCTTTGTGGGAACAGTTTGGGGATGACCCCTTCCTGTTCCAACATGACTGCGCACCAGTGCACAGAGTCCTGACCTCAACCCAATAGAACACCTTTGGGATGAATCAGAGTAAAGACTGCCTTCACGTCCAACATCAGTGCCTGACCTCACAAATGCGCTTTTGGAAGAATGGTCAAACATTTCATAGACACACTCCTAAACCTTGTGGGCAGCTTTCCCAGAAGAATTGAAGCTGTTATAGCTGTTAAAGGGTGGGCCAACCTAATTTTGAACCCTATGGACTAAGACTGGGATTAAATGTCATGTGCGTGTAAAGGTAGGCGTGCCAATACTTTTGACAATATAGTGTATGTATGTATATATACATACATTTTATATATATATATATATATATATATATATATATATATATATATATATATAGCTAAATTGGGGTGGGACACCTCTGCCATGTAGCCAGTATACCTCTTTCAAGAACACATCCAATGTGGACCTCCTCCATTTTCCACCAGACACATATCAAAAAATAGGAGATGCAATCCCGGCCTTTGCAATATTCTCTTTACTTCAAAGCTTCAGATACATTACAGGTAACTTGAATTAAGTGACTGCAAAGTTTTGAACATGACCATGTTTTTTCCATCTTACAAGCAGCTTGATTAAGAACATAGTTATGTTCAAAACTGTGCAGTCGCTTAATTCAGATTACCTGTAATGTATATGAATATTTGAAGTAAAAAGAATATTGCAAAGACCGGGATGGCATCATATATATTTATACAGCATATACAGTGTGTATATATATATATATTATAATAGGAGGTTATTTTCCTTGAGTAGTACAGTCGTATTATTTATGATTTTATCTATTGGTAGATGGCACAGCAGTTTTTTGATTATAGACATAACTATCTGACCACTTCTCAGCGCCCAACCCCCCCCAGCTTGCATCACCCCAGGCCACTTCAAAATATTCAAGTGACAGAACTGACAGACATCACTTTGAGCCCCTGCCATACTGCCTATTGTCATACCCTCCATACTCCTTTCCTGTACATACTGTCCACTGCTATACCCTCCATATTCCTCTCCTGTACAAACTGCCCCATGTCACATCCTATAAACTCCTTTCCTGTACATACTGCTCACTCTTATACCCTCCATACTCCTATCCTGTACATACCGATGTTATACCCTCCACACTTCTCTCCTGTACAAACTGCCCACTGTCATACTTTCCACACTCCTCTCCTGTAAATACTGCCGCTGTCATACCCTCCATACTCATCCCTGTACACACTATTCACTATCATACCCTCCACACTCCTCTCCTGTAAATGCTGCCCATTGTCATACCCTCCACACTCCTCTTCTGTAAATACTGCTTACCATTATACCCCCCACACTCCTCTCTTATACACACCGCCCACTGTCATACCCTCCAAACCTCTCTCCTGTGCATACTACCCCATGTCACAACCTCACAACCTCATCACTCCTTTCCTGTACATACTGCTTACTCTCAAACCCTCCATACTCCTATCCTATACATACCAATGCCATACCCTCCACACTCCTTTCCTGTACATACTGCCCACTGTCATACCCTCTACAATCCTCTCCTGTAGCTACTGTCCACTGTCATACCCTCCACAGTCCTATCCTGTACATACCACCACTGTCATACCCTCCACACTCCTCTCCTGTACATACCAACCACTTTCATACCTTCCACACTCCTCTCCTTTACATACTGCCCATTGTCATACCCTCCACACTCTTTCCCTGTACATACCTACTGCTGCCATACCCTCTATAATCCTCTCCAGTACATACTGTTCACTATCATACCCACCACACTCCTCTCTTGTACATATTGTCCACTGTCATACTCTCCATTCTCCTTTCCTGTACCTACTGCCCACTGTCATACCCTCCACAGTCCTATCCTGTACATACCCACCACTGTCATACCCTCCACACTCCTCTCCTGTACATACTGCATGGGACAGCTTCATTGCTTTATTTTACATGTGTAATATTTTTTCACTGTTCTTTACTGTGCAGAATGATTATTCAAGTACTTAGGGCCGGTTCACACCAGGAACTGCATAAGAATAAGTAGTGAGTTCCTGTGTGATTCACATGTGGTTAAATGCAGTGCGATTTGAGCCCATTAATTTTGAATGGGCTCAAATCACACTGCACGACACCAAAAGTAGTATATGCACTACTTTTGGAAAATTCTCTAGAACCAGATCATATGGTACTTCTGTACCATGAGATCTGGTGCAGGCCAACAGACTGCATTTGTGAACTGCATTTGGGGTGTCATTAACTTAACATCAACACCCGCTGCAGAGAACTGCAGTGTGTTTTAAACGCAGTGCGGGAAATGCACATGGAACACAGGTTTCCCACACCACATTCTGATGTGAACAGAGCCTCAATGTCTGCAGTCCTCCTTAAAAACCTCAGGTTAAATGTACATGTTTACAGTCACTACAAGTGTTTTTGAGTGTTTCTGATTACTTTTGTTTTCCTTTAACTATGAAAACTACAGCGGTCCCTTGTAAAACCACACCTATACTACATGAATGCCCCACCCCAAATCAAAGTGCACCCTTCGTCTATAATGGCTTGATGAATACACAGCGAAAAAAGGTGTTCCTGGAATTTTTTTCTTAAATGTTGGCAACTATGTAAATATGAACAGATATTTTTTCTTTCAATAAAATCATTTATGGAAAAAAAGTAAGGTTACATGTACATACAAGACATACAGGCTCATGAACATTTCAAGACTAACCAACTGTGAGGGGGTTAACTCGGTAGCGGGTGTGTGTGACCCCCTGGTTGGGCTCCCCACACAAAACAGGGCCAGCAGACGGAGGTTGTGGTTTTCAAAATCAAAAGGTGCGGTTTATTTCTCTATGTACAGTGACAAAAACACAGCAAAGCCAAAAAGAAACATAAACAAAATAAATCCTGGTCAGCTTGACCTCTGACTAAACATGCAGGTTTCCTAACTAACAACTGGGATCAGCCTGGTGCTGTCCTAGTCCCTAAGTCCCTGGTTTAGTCAATGTCCAAACAAATAGCCACACAGGCTTTTTCTCACTGCACAGGGGTTCACTCTCCCTAGACAGTCCACACAGGTCTGGTTCCAGGCATGAGCAAACACCTAATGAATCTGGGAGTTTTTATAGAGGCCTTAAACGAACTGACAAGCTTCAGCTGGTCTCATCAACTCCCTGCCTGCACGACGCCCAGCCCTCTCCCTAGAGGTATGAGTCATCCATGAGCCCACTAGCCTCAGCTGGGCTTCATCAACTCCCTAGTTGTATAAGTCGGCATAAAGCCTGAATCTGGGAGAAATATATCTACCCCCCTGGATGCAACCAGGTGACTTTACCTTCCTGCTGTCACATACCCCCCCTCTTGTTTTAACCTTGGGGTTGGAACACCAGCAATCAGGCATTCATGTACTCGAGACAAAGCATCCACATTCCCCATTTGAACGCCAGGGCGATGCTTTACTGTGAAGTTGAATTCCTGTAGGGCCAGGAACCACCTATTCACTCTTCTATTTGTCTCCTTGTTTTGAGCCATCCACTTTAACGGAGCGTGATCTGTAACCATGTCAAAGTGCCTACCTAGCAGATAGTACCGAAGGGAATCTAGAGCCCACTTCACCGCTAAACACTCCTTTTCAACCATGGCGTAATTTACCTCATGGGACTTCAACTTCCTGCTGAGGTAAATGACTGGGTGCTCTTCCCCGTTCCAGACCTGGGACAATACTGCTCCTAACCCCACATCTGACGCATCACTTTGTACGACAAAGTCTTTAGAGAAGTCGGGTGAGTACAACACTGGCTGGCTACATAAGGCTTGTTTCAAGAATTGGAATGCTGCCTCAGCCTCGGGGGTCCATTTAATCATGACCGACCCTTTCCCTTTCGTCAGGTTGGTTAGGGGCACAGCCTTAGAAGCAAAGTGGGGAATGAAGCGCCGATAATAACCCGCGATTCCCAGAAAGGCCCGTACCTGCTTCTTGCTGTTGGGACGTGGCCAACTCTGGATGGCCTCGACTTTGTTGAGTTGGGGTTTTATCACTCCCCTGCCAATGGTGTACCCAAGATATTTGGCCTCCTCCTGCCCAATGGTACACTTCTTGGGGTTAGCCGTAAACCCCGCTTCCCGGATAGAGTCTAGGACTGCTTGCACTTTTGGCAGATGTGAGGCCCAATCTGTGCTATGGACAATTACGTCATCCAGGTAAGCCGCAGCATACTTCCGATGGGGCCTCAGTATCTGGTCCATTTTCTGCTGGAATGTGGCCGGCGCATTCTGTAACCCGAACGGCATTCTCTTATATTGGAACGCCCCGTCTGGGGTTACAAATGCGGTTTTCTCTTTGGCCGACTTGGCCAGGGGAATTTGCCAATACCCTTTTGTGAGGTCAAGAGTCGTCATGTATCGGGCTGTTCCCAGCCGGTCGATCAACTCATCTATACGTGGCATGGGGTAGGTGTCAAATTTTGTAACTTTGTTCAACTGACGAAAATCGTTACAAAATCGCCAGCTCCCATCCGGTTTAGGCACCAACACAATGGGACTAGACCAATCACTTTGGGACTCCTCTATCACCCCTAAGTTGAGCATTTTCTGTACTTCCTCCCGTATTGCCTCCCGTCGGGCCTCTGGGATCCGATAGGGTTTTAACTTCACCCTTTCACCGGGCGGGGTAATAATATCATGCTCTACCCCAGATGTTTGTCCCGGCAGCTCAGAGAACACTTCCTTGTTGCGAAGCACAAACTCCTTAACCTCCTGTTGGGGTTGTGACAAGGTGGCTGCTATTCCAACCTCCGGAATCACGCAACCAGTTTGAGCTGGTGACCAAGTTTCTGCGACTAGGGACTCTCTATCCCTCCAGGCTTTCAACAGATTAACGTGATATATCTGTTCGGGCTTTCGCCTTCCTGGTTGTCTGACCTTGTAATTCACTTCGCTCACTTTTTCCATTATCTCGTAGGGGCCTTGCCATTTGGCAAGGAATTTACTTTCAACCGTAGGGACAAGTACCAATATCCTATCCCCCGGGGAAAAGGTACGGGTCTTGGCTCCACGGTTGTACACTCTCTGCTGTGCCAACTGCGCTTAGGCCAAATGTTCCTTCACGATGGGCATTACCTGTGCAATTCGATCTTGCATCAGGGCGACATGCTCAATCACACTCCTGTGGGGAGAACTCTCACTTTCCCAAGTTTCCTTGGCAATATCCAACAGCCCTCTTGGGTGTCTCCCATACAGTAACTCAAAGGGGGAGAATCCCGTAGAGGATTGGGGCACCTCCCTAATAGCAAACATCAAATAAGGAAGTAGACAGTCCCAATCCCTTCCATCTCTATCCACCACTTTCTTCAACATTTGTTTTAGGGTTTTGTTGAATCTTTCAACCAGCCCATCGGTTTGGGGGTGATACACAGATGTACACAATTGCGTCACTTTGAACAATTTACACAGCTCTTTCATAACCCGGGACATAAAGGGTGTACCTTGGTCCGTAAGCAGTTCTTTACAAATACCCACCCGGCTAAAAACAAGAGATAGCTCTTTGGCTATGGTTTTGGCCGAGGTATTTCTGAGAGGGATCGCTTCTGGATAACGGGTGGCATAGTCCATTATAACCAATATGTACTGGTGCCCCCTAGCGGACTTGATTATAGGACCTACCAAATCCATTGCGATTCTCTCAAACGGGACCTCAATGATGGGTAGAGGGACCAGCGGGCTACGGAAATGTGGCATCGGGGCCGACCTCTGACACACAGGGCAGGAGGAACAATAATTTTCTATGTCCTTCATCACCCCAGGCCAATAGAATCTCTGTAATACCCTCTCTCGGGTTTTCTCTGTCCCCAGATGACCTCCAAGAATGTGCCCATGGGCCAACTCCAACACCAACTTCCTGTAAGGTTTGGGCACCACAAGCTGCTCAACGGTTTCTTCTGCCCTTTTTGCCACCCGATACAGTAGGTCCTTCTCTACGCTGAAGTATGGGTAAGTGCAGGTATTATCTGGGTTCACTAACTCGCCATCTATTTCCACTACGTTTTCCCGTGCCTTTATTAGGGCGGGGTCTTTTAACTGTTCTGTGGCAAAATTTTCCCTGTGAACCTCCAGATCAGAAAACTCCACAGACGGTAGGTTTTCGTCTGAGGAGGTGGGCTCCTCTCCAGTTTCTTGAGTCTCCCCTGCCAATACTGACAAGGGAAATTCTGGAGAGTCCTCACCACTCTCAGAGGAGTTCTGGCTATCACATTCCTGGTACATAGGGGCACCAGTGGGGGGCTCAGGATCATCCCACAGTTCCCAGAACTTCGGAAAATCCCTTCCCACAATGGCATCATGCGGTAATTGAGATACTAACCCCACTGGATGAGAGAGGGTACCTTTGGGGGTCTCGAAACACACTGTAGTCACTGGATACTCTCGGGTGTCCCCATGCACACAAATAACAGCTACCTTGCTATTCCCAGAGACCTCTGTTTTAACTAATTCAGCCTTTATCAGGGTCACAAGGCTACCTGAATCCAGTAATACCACAACATTTCTACCATTAATACACATTTTGCATAAATGTTTCTCAGTTCCCCGAATGGCAGTGCATGCGACTGTCGCACACAGCGACTGACGTCGGTCCGTCAGAAAGTCACATTGCATGGGTTCCTCCACAACCGGGCAATTTGCTGCAATATGTCCCGCTTGCCGGCAGCGGTAGCAAACAATCCATTTGGCTGCCTCTTGAGCCCCTGACTTCCCAGGCTGTTCTCGCCAAACTTTGGGTAGAGCTCCCACCCTCTCACTCTCTCCACCCTCACCCCTTGGAATCCTCTTATCCGCCCCTGGGGATGATCTGGTCTTAGGGTGGAAAGTCCGAGAGTCTCTGGAAGAGGCCGTCAGGTTCTCTGTAGCCAAGTATTTCTCTACACGATCCACAAGACCACCGGCCGTCTCTGGGTCTCCATGGCTTACCCACTTTTGGATGGCAGTAGGAAGAGCTCTCAAAAACCGATCCATTACAACACGTTCCACAATCTCTGGTGCGGACAAAGTCTCTGGCTGTAGCCACTTCCTGCTCAGGTGAATGAGATCATACATTTGAGACCTGGGGGGGTTTCCAAGCTGGAAAGTCCAGTTATGCACACGCTGAGCCCGGACAGCCAGGGTGACACCCAGCCTTGCCAATATTTCAGCTTTTAGCATCACATAGTCTTTTGCTTGGTCAGGCTCTAGGTCATAGTAAGCCTTCTGCGATTCACCAGTTAACAGAGGAGCCACCAGTCCAGCCCACTGCTCCTCAGGCCACTTTTCTCTTTCAGCGGTCCTTTCAAATGTGGTCAAAAATACCTCTGGATCATCCTCTCCAGTCATTTTTGTCAATAAACGACTCACCCCAAAGGACGCGGTATTAGTGGGACGGCTTTCCTCACTGGTCTGCGGACGTTGCTGCATTACTGCTTCCATTTGTTGTAGTCTCTGCTCTTGCTTCTGTAACAGGTCTATGAAGCGGGCCTCAGATTGCTGCTGGGCTTGTTGCTGAGCTTCCAGACTCTGTTGGTGAGCTTGCTGCTGGGCTGCAAGGCTCTGTTGATGAGCTTGCTGCTGGGCTGCAAGGCTCCTTTGCAAACCTGCATTTGTCTGCTGTTGATTGGCATTTGCTAGAGCCAGCTGTTTCAGTATCTCCTCCATGCTGGCTTAAAAAAAACTGCCACTGGTTCTCCACCAACTGTGAGGGGGTTAACTCGGTAGCGGGTGTGTGTGACCCCCTGGTTGGGCTCCCCACACAAAACAGGGCCAGCAGACGGAGGTTGTGGTTTTCAAAATCAAAAGGTGCGGTTTATTTCTCTATGTACAGTGACAAAAACACAGCAAAGCCAAAAAGAAACAAACAAAATAAATCCTGGTCAGCTTGACCTCTGACTAAACATGCAGGTTTCCTAACTAACAACTGGGATCAGCCTGGTGCTGTCCTAGTCCCTAAGTCCCTGGTTTAGTCAATGTCCAAACAAATAGCCACACAGGCTTTTTCTCACCGCACAGGGGTTCACTCTCCCTAGACAGTCCACACAGGTCTGGTTCCAGGCATGAGCAAACACCTAATGAATCTGGGAGTTTTTATAGAGGCCTTAAACGAACTGACAGGCTTCAGCTGGTCTCATCAACTCCCTGCCTGCACGACGCCCAGCCCTCTCCCTAGAGGTATGAGTCATCCATGAGCCCACTAGCCTCAGCTGGGCTTCATCAACTCCCTAGTTGTATAAGTCGGCATAAAGCCTGAATCTGGGAGAAATATATCTACCCCCCTGGATGCAACCAGGTGACTTTACCTTCCTGCTGTCACACAACGTTTACACAGAGCAATAACCAGTAACTGAAAGAGAGCAAGTAAACCCGTATAAGAGTGCAAGGACCCACCGTAGACCAATATCAGCAGGCCTATCCGGGGTCATGGTGAAACTTCTGAAATCGGAAATTGCAATGGTCGTATAGGTGTTGGGAGCCCCTAGCATGGCTCCAGGATATCTTTTGGTCGGTTAATTCTCAATCGGGAAAGACAAATAGAGAAAAATAATAATCATATCAGAGGGGGGGAATAAATAATAATAAAAAAAGGGGGGGGGGCGTAGACAGAGAAGAGGTTTGCATTGACATAGGCATGGGAAAGGGGCAAAAGGAGAAGAAGAAGGGTAGGTAGAGGGTAGCAGTCAAGAATAGAAAATAGAGAGTAGTGGGGAGAAGTGTGAGGTGGGGGGTGGGGGCCGCTCTCCGTCCCGGGCCCCCGCACCAGATCAAAACGCAGGAAAAATTGCTGTGATAACTGTTTTTACTACAAATACTTTAGGACAGCATTCTAGAAGAAGGACTTATAGTAATCCGTAGTCCTAAAATGTGTCCAACAGGACCAGGTCAGACTAAACTTCTGTAAGCGGTCATGGGCTGTATGTATCAATTCCTCCATCTCCTCTATCTGAGCGACTCTGATCAACCATTCTCGAATGGTCGGGATATCCTTTGAACGCCAATGTGTAGGAACGCATAGTCTGGCTGCATTGACCATATGCATAGCTAATGATTTTTGGTAATTTCATTTGGGTAGAGTAGTATGGTGTAGAAGGTATTGAGCAGGAGTGTAGTCTAGAGTGAAAGTGGTGACCCGTGTAATGATGGAGTGGACCTCCCTCCAAAAAGGTTGGAGCAAGGTACACTCCCACCAAATGTGGATCATGGATCCTACCTCTTCTGTACACCTCCAACATGTATCCGGAATAGAGGGTGAGAATTTATGTAGGCGAGATGGGGTTCTATACCATTTTGTGATGATTTTATAACCGTTTTCTTGGATCGCAACGTTCATCGAGCCTTTATGCGCAAGAGTGAATATAGATTCCCAGTCATCGTCCTCAGGTGTGATTTGCAGGTCCCTTTCCCAAGAAGCACATACATTCTGCATTGTGGGAGTACCAGAAACGTCCTGCAGTAGGGCGTAAATGTGTGACACAAGATGTCGTTGTGGTGTATTGCGTGAACAAAGTGCTTCAAATGGTGTAAGTTGTCTATCCCACGTGGCCTTTGCATCTTTAGAGGTAAGAAAGTGAGTCAGCTGCCTAAAGGACCAGAAAGGAAAAGTGTTAGTACGTGATTCAGAAGTAAGCTCCTCATAGGATCGTCTACGGCCTTTGTGAAAGAAATGACACGCCAGAACCTCCTTGTGTGGCCATTCCGTATGGAGGAATGCGTTTGAATCTCCCGGAGGGAACTCAGGGTTGCCTCTCAGAGAGGTTAGTGGACCCGGTTGTGAGGATAGGTTAAAGAGAGCGACTGCTTTCCTAAAGGCCGAAAGGGAAGGTGCAATGAGCGGGTGTGTCTTGAGGGTCAGGGGCCAGAATCGAGGTGACAGCCAAGGTAATGTGGCAATCAGAGTTTGCTTGAGAGAATTTTCTAGCATTACCCATGTTTTCCTTAGTTTGTGAAGTTTCCAGTCCACCACTCTAGTTAGGTGGCAGGGCAGATAATATTTATAAAGATCTGGTAGACCAATGCCCCCGGTTGCTTTGGAGCATGTCAACGGTGAGTATTTAATTTGTGGGGCATTATTCTTCCAAATGAAGCTAGTGCAGGCTTTTTTATATGCCGCAAAAAATGAGGGGGTAAGTGAATCAGAATTGTCTGCATTAAATATAATAGGCGGGGGAGAACCACCATCTTAATGAGGGCCGAGCGCCCAAACTAAGAAACGTTGAGGTTGGCCCAATCCTTCAAATTTGCCTGGAGCTTAGAGAGGGCATGGAGGAAGTTGTGGCTATAAAGATCCGCTATGTTCTTAGTGACTTGGATGCCTAAATAGGCAATGGCTGTCTTCTGCCAATGAAAGGGAAAGGATTCCTGACAATGTGTGACTTCTTGAGGGGTAAGGGATACATTTAGGGCATGCGATTTGGAATAATTGATTTCGAGATTTGATAACTCGCCAAAGTGTTTTATGTCTTTCAAAAGATTGGGTAGCAATATCCGAGGGGATTGTAAGGATAATAGGATATCGTCAGCAAAGGCCACAACTTTAAATTCTCTATGGGCAATGGAGATTCCCTTGATATTCGTGTTGGACCTTAGTCTGTTTAGGAGGGGCTCTAAAGTCAAAACAAAGATCAGGGGAGATAACGGGCAGCCCTGACGGGTACCATTGCTTATCGAGAAGACGTCTGACAGGAGGCCATTAGCCCTCACCCTTGCGGAGGGGTTAGTATAGAGGGCAGTGATACATGCAAGCATACGTGGCTGGAGGCCTATGCCTTCCAAGACCGCCCGCATGTAATCCCATGACACCCTGTCAAACGCCTTCTCAGCATCAAGGGAAAGGAGGAATCCCCTGGTCTCCGATGAGGCCAGCCAATGCTGAACATTTAAAGTGCGGATAGTATTGTCCCTAGCCTCCCTACCCGGGATAAAGCCCACCTGATCAGATGATATGAGGCCAGGGATCAAGGGGAGTAACCTGTTTGCTAGCATCTTAGCGTAGATTTTTATGTCTACGTTAAGCAGGGAGATCGGCCTATAGTTAGAGACTTGTGTGGTATCTTTCCCATCTTTCGGGATAACTGCTATATGGGCTTCCAGTAATCTGCCTAGGGAAGTGTGAGGGGACGAAAGGGAGTTAAACGTGTTTAGCATTTTGGGAGTAAGATCCTCCTGAAAGCATTTGTAATACAACAGAGGGAGGCCATCGGGGCCTGGGCTTTTTCCCACCTTCATCTGTTTGATTGCTAAGTGGAGTTCTTCCACGGAGAAAGGGCTCTCCATGGCTTCAGCCTGCTGGGGGGTGATAGGTTTGGGGCAGTAATCCGCCAGGAAGTCCGATATTTGAGAGGAACGCCTGGCCATATTGGTCACCCCTCCCCCTTCTTGCGCCAAATTGTACAGTTTAGAGTAGAATTTTTCAAAGTGTTTGGTTATTTCTTCGTTCTTTGAAAGGAGTGTACCTTGGCTGTCACGAATATGATGAATCACTGACGAGACCTTATCTGCCTGTATCGTGCGAGCCAACAGTCTCCCACTTTTGTTGCCGTGTTCGTAGAACATTTTCTGTCTGAGGACGTATCGCCTTCTAGTGCGCTTACCCAACTCTCCCACCAAAGCAGAACGTGCCTGCAAAAGCTCCTGCAATGTAGCTTGCATGGACGACTGTTTATGGGCTCTTTCCAGGCGGTTAATTTTTTCAATTAATGATTTAACGTCTTCCTGGTGCCTTTTTTTGGCTATCGTAGCTAAAGAGATTCATTTTCCCCTTAGGACACATTTGTGTGCTTCCCAAAGTGTTATGGGAGAGACATCTGTGGTAGAGTTTTCTTGAAAATACAGTTGAATTCGGGTACGCACTTGTCTAATATTTTCAGGGTCTTTGAATAGCGTTGGATTCAGTCTCCAGGTTTTCGTTGTCTTATAGACTTCAGGAAACGTAAGTGTTACTGTTATGGGGTGGTGGTCTGATAAGAACATTGGCTCTATAGTGGCCTGCGAGAGAAAGGATAGGTCTGTCTGTGAGAGAAAAAAGTAATCTATCCTGGAATATTTCTGGTGAGGTGGAGAGAAAAAAGTGTAATCTTTATCGGTAGGATACATGGTACGCCATGTGTCATGGAGCGTTAGGTATTGCATTTGGAGTCTAATCTGGTGAAGTGCCCGGTGTGTGAGGGTGGATGTGCCTGTAGAGGAGTCTATAGTTGGGTTTAATGGAACATTAACGTCCCCTCCCAAGAGTACAATACCCTCCTGGAACGTGGCAAGCAAGTCACAGACTTTTCTAAAGAACGACACTTGGTGCTCGTTTGGACAGTACACATTGGCTAGTGTGATTGGTTTAGAGGCAAAGGTGCCTTTAATAAAAATGTACCTGCCCTCAGGATCGATTATCGAATCCGACAATCGAAAATCAGCGCGTTTGGAGACCAGTATGGAAACTCCCTTTGTTTTGGACCCTGGGTTCGTAGAATGTATTGCCTGCTTGTAAATATGGTTCCCCAATTTGGGGATTGCATCAGATCTGAAATGAGTTTCTTGGAGCATAAGAAAGTGAGCATTGTGTTTAGTCAATGCTGACAATACCTGTGCTCTCTTTTCAGGGAGATTTAGGCCTTTGACATTGAGTGAGAGACATTTCAATGACAACTGTTGTTTAATTATATTCTCCTTCCGCATGGTGTAATCTAACGGAGAGTATAATATGTATGTGCAAAGTCTGAGTGTTAATGCGGTAATCAGGAGCTACCGCACTGTCCTTGACAGGAGAGAGGAAAGAAGAGCGACCCCCACGAAAATAAAGAAAAGAGAGAGAAGGAGAGAGAAAAAAAAAAAGAAAAAAAAAAGGGAAGAGTGGGGGGGGGGAGGGAGCAAGCAGGATCTAGAGAAAGATGGGAGGGAATAAGTAAGGGAGTCAGGAAGCGGGGGGGAGGGGAAACGTATGGAGAAGAACAATGCACTAACGCTGGGAGAATCTACAGCGCATGCGTGATAATACCGGAGGCAGTTAAATATAAATCTAACCGCCTAATGAGGGAAAATCCGGAGTGTCAGCTTCCCGCCAAGTGGGAGGCTGTGGAGGAGTAGAAAGCCTAGGACGGGACACTGGAATCCTGCACAACGGTGGACATAAGGAGATAAAACAGGTGCTTAAAAGACATTGGGTGGCGTAAATGAGAATTATGGGATGAAAAACGAAAAGTACAAAAGGGAATCGAGAAAGAATGAATGAGTATTGGGACATGGAAATCCCCTGCACAGGTTGTTACTTCGGGATACACTGTTGCATAATGATAACAGGGGCGATCCATAAGCCTATCCGAGTTATATGACAGACTTGTCTAAACCTATTGTAACCGGAATCTAAACGGAACCACTACCTAGGGATTAGAGTGGGCAATATTCATCCTTAAACATTAACACACAGTTGTGGGGGTCGGTGTGTCCTCGAGCCCACAAATATATAGGCCCCTGAACTCACCGATCCAGAACCATAGAAACAGATAGACAAATAACAAATAAATAAATAGACATTGAAACACTGCAACGCTGCCCCCCCACCCCCCATGGAACTCGGACTGTGTGTTAATCCAGTGGGGCCCCAATCTGAAAAGTCATTGTACAGGTCTAGGACCAGTCTCAGGAGATAACCCAGGGGTGTGATCATGGTAATAGTATACTCTACCCCTGAGACCCTATGTCATCCCGCTTAAACATGAGCGTAGTTCAAGTTAGGTCTTAGTATGAAATAGGTAATTGCCTAGCATGGAGAATTTACCACAAGCTACAGAATAAGTACAGGTTCAACCCATAAAAAAAATCAAAAACGGGAAAATGGAGGAGTGGACCCGGCCCCCACCGTGAAAGACGGTAATCTGGTTTGGCGATTCCCTTAGCATAATCCTACAGCGGGGGCCAATATAAAAGACAATATATCTAGAATGTAGAGACATTCCTCTAGCTGCCAGGAGCCGAGTCCACCTCCCCAAAGTAATCAGCAGGCATAAAAACAAAGCGGTCTAAGTAGGCAAAGGCATATCCCTGGCAAACCATACATGTGAGCACCCGTTACCTTCTCGGTAGCATACAACACATAGACCCTGGAAGGAATGGACCCTGAGAAGGCCCCCTGGAAAAACTGTAGGAGCAAATCAGAGTTAGTCATGTCAGGAAGAGAAAAAAAAAAAGGGGGGGAAGGGCATCGAAGGTTCTTGGCGCGTTGGAAGGCATCAAAGCGCCGCAGCTTAGAAATAACCGTGAAGGTGAAAACAAAGCTGGCTGGAGTCAAAGGGGGCAGTAAGTTCCGATCGGGCTTGGGGGGTTGAGGTCAGCAAAAAAAAAAAAAGGGAAAAAAAACATTTTCTTTTCTCTTCTCTCTTTCTCCCCTTTTTCTCCTCCCTCCTTCCCTTGTGATGGAACCGTAAACAAAGTTAAACAGCAATAGAACGTTCCTGTGTAATCTCAACTAGGTAGTGTAGAGGATTGATGTAAAAAGGAGCAGGGTTAAGCATCCTGAAGTCCCCTTCTCGGGGTTCCATCCGGATCCGGGTGTTGCAGGAGGTTGTCTTGGTGGGCATAGCGGTCTCCTGGTGATGTCGGGTCCAATCTGCGGCGTCTGGAGCGTTGTCGCTGGGTTTTTGGTGAGGAGTTGTGAGAGACAGGTTTCCAAGGCTCCGTGTGAAAATAGAAGGAGTACCAGTCAGGCAGGTCAATCAATGGTATGTCTAGTTGTTCGCAGAATACAGGCAAATCTTCCGGGGCCCGTAAGAAGGCTGTTCGGCCCCTGGTGGATGCTGAGAGGCAAAACGGGAACTTCCACCTATACTGTATATTGCGGGCCCGCAGTGTATCCAACAGGGGTCGCAGAGTGCGCCTATTCTGCAAAGTTATTTGAGAGAGATCTTGGAATAATTTAATGTCTGTGCCATTAAACAAAATGCGGCCTCTGTCTCTTGCCTTCCTCAGTATCTCCTCTTTGAGGGGAAAATTGACAATACAGCACACAATGTCTCTGGGGGGTTCAGAATCTCGGGGAGGGGGTCTCAGGGCCCGATGCAGTCTTTCCATCTCGATGGGGGAGTCAGCTGGGCGGCCCAAGAGGTCATTGAAAATGGAACAGACCGTTTGTGGTAGTGTAGCCGGATCTATACCCTCGGGGACCCCCCGCACCCTAACATTATGTCTGCGGCCCCTATTATCTAAATCCTCCACATGTCTGTGGAGTTCAAACATGTGGGACAGTTGTGAGTCATAGGTCTTTTGTACTTGCCTGATTGCTACTGCCTGAGTTTGGGTGGTTTCTTCCACCTCGGTGAGGCGGTGGTTCATTGTGTGGATGTCCGACTTCAGATCCGCAATGGCCGTTGTTAGAGTATGTTTGATGTCTAGTGCCACTCTCTGCAGATCTCTTTGGAGGTCGAGTTGGCTCGGGTTAGGGTCTGTGGCTGATCTCAGACCAGCGGTGTTTTCAAGCTAGCTCAAGGATGAGGCCTGTGAGGCCTGTGAGGTCTGTGAAGCTTGCATCTCCCTGTGGTCCCCTGAGGGCCGAGTCCTAAACATCTCCGGAATATTGTTGCTCAATTGTGACCCTGAATCTTTGAGAGTGCGTGGTGTGGAGGAACTTCTAGTGGATTTCCCCATGATTCAGCTGATTGTGGTGTCTAAAGAAAGCGTTTCACATCCCCGTCATGCAGGAGTCCTATCTTCATGCTGCCATCCCGGTCGCCGTCTGAGCAAATCTCCACCTAAACAAATCTTCTAGCATAGCAGCCCGGGTCACCCCTCTTGCAGGCGGGGTGTCAGAATTAAGCCGTGGGGCTTGAAGTTAGTGCAGGGGAGGACGGAGAGGCTGCCTGTAGGCCTGAGGTGTAGCAAGATGGCCGCCGTTCCCCTGCTTTAAACAGCACTATTGGGAGCCTCCACCGGCCTTCGGAACTCCCCCTCTCCAGCCTGACTGTCCAGGAGAGGTGGGATAGCTGTGGCCAGAGACGTTCCCCGCTCCTCCCGTAGCCACAGTACTCGAGTCCCGGGGATTCGGAGGACCCGCAGGCCTCAAGATGGCGGCGGATCCCACGTGGATGGGAGCAGCCCAGAAAGTTCCTTAAAGCACCCCCGGCAGAGACAGGGCCCAGGATGGGGGACCGGGCGGGTGCCGAGTGTAGGTCCTGGCCCCCAGTGATGGATCGGGCCGGCCGCACTGCGCTCTCGTGGGGGTACAGCCGCAGGAAAGACCGGGGATTCAAGGCCTCACAAGGCCGCGCGGAGTCGCGGCCACCACAGATGGCTCCGAGACTCAGCTCTGCCTTCGGCCAATTCAGGTAGGAGGATGGGTGGCAGGTGGGGATGGATGGTGGTCCCTTGTCTCCAAAACTGCCAGGGTCTGGCTCCTCCGGGAGGCCCTAGGCAGACAAGATGGCGGCTGCTGCAGAAGCTGGGGGCTACGGATCTCGGGCGTCCCCCGGTCGAATCGCTCCGTAATAACGGCCCAGGACACTGCGGTGGGGCGAGGTGATCAGGCTGGGGTAAGATTGGGACGTGGATGGTTGTTCTAACAGCCCGGATGGCGGTGGATGGAGTTCGGGAGTCCCGGAGCTCCTCTGAAGCACGTCCGCCGCTGCTCACGTCAGGACACGCCCCCCCATGAACAGATACTTTTAGCGTAGCTTTTTGTTAGGTGCTTGAAAACTGCAAGTATTTATTAATAGAACTTAAAATAACTTTCAACAAAAAAAAAAATCAGTTTAGCTGCAGCTGTACAAATTGTAGCATGGTTGTTTGGCTGCCTCCTCTATTAGCAATTTCAAATATCAGCTATGCTGGCAAGTACAACAAAATCTGAATGGTGTGTATTTATTCTCCCTTGGCAAAAGCACCAATAGTGTAAGCTACTGTTATAAAGAATGTCTCTGACATTTTTTTGTCAGAGTGAGAAATGCCAACAGTATAACTAGTGTCAGCATTCTTGCAAGTAAAAGAAAAGGTAGGCAGGTAGCGCATGACATGTTCCTCGCTTCATTATATCTTTACCTCAGACATACCCGAGAGAACAGTAGTGTTATTTCATGGAATTATATTAGGGGTGTTAGTGGAACCTAGGGCTTTAAAAAAAGGTGCAAACATAAAAAAAATATTAAGAGACACTGATCTAAGGTTTCCCCCAGTTAGGATTGTAAATTTGCAGCCCCAGCTCCTAGGCTTTACATGTGTGGTGTAAACAATATTCATAGTATAGGTATGAAAAAAAAATCTACTCCTATATTGAAGCAAGTGGTGCAAATATAAAAAAAATATTAGGAAACCCTGATCTAAGCGCCCCCCCCCCCCCAGTTAAGGTTGGCAATTTGCAGCCCCAGCTCCTAGGCCTTATATGTGTGGTGCAAAAAATATTCATATTATAAGAATTAAAACAAATCTGCTATGCTGTGTGAAGCAAGTGGTGGTAAATTACCAAACTTCCTTTATTAGAATACACTACTGTCCTCCTCTAGAAGCTAAATGTAATAATACTATAATATGTTTATGTGTAAGTATTATAAAAACGTATCTACCAAAGCCCAAATTATTTCTGCTTGGTATTAACGCTTATTGATAACAGTTAAAAAATATGGTTGGTGCACAGCCACTCAATGTTTCCTAAATCTTCACAATGTAATTAACCTTTTACAAAGCCGGTTTCTCAGCACATCTATGTAAACAATTCTCATAATAAACTAATAATGTAAAATGTTTGGCTTATTCTAATGTGATAAGAAGAATTTGCAGTATGTACAAAAAAGCGCTCAAAAGCAAATGACAAAGGCAAAAAGCTTGAAGCAACAACTGTCACAACATAAGTGCTTAATTCATAAAACATCTTGAGAGTTTATAAGTAAAACTATTGTACTGTATATGAGAATGTGGTTTAGTATGATAGAACACAACAATGTCTAAAAATAGGTGACTAAATCACAAAAATTCTTAGTGCTGTTCTTGTCTTGAGATATGGAAAAAAAAAAAGTGGGTTTTACTAACCATGTCCTAGTAGGCAAAATATAAGGCCTGCCACATTTTAACTTCAGCATGCTCTGAACCAAAGTAAAGCAATGAAACGGCACATCTGTTATACAATATCAAAAGGTTTCCTACACCACCCACATACAGTACATATGAGTTAGGAGCTGACTGATGTGAGATGATTTTCGACTTAGCAGATGCACAGTTTATTAGGTCATTAAGGTGGTTGTTTATTGGCAGCATTGGAAAATGCAGAATATCAGTAGCAGTCACAAAAACAAAGAGATGTGGAGTGCAGAGCTACATTGAGCATGATATGCTATTCAATTCTTTTTTTTTTTTAAACCATAGATTTTTATTGGTTTTTCTTGTTTTTTCCACAGTGTATACAGAATATATGATACATTATACAGTACAGAGTCATACAATGTGATTAACAAGTATAGATCCTAAGGGGAGGAGTATAACCTGCAAGTTATGTATGGAACTACACAAGTAGGGATTGGCATAAGCCTCACTAGGAGGATAAGCCTGTCACCCCTTTAGGGTTCACACTGTGAGCAGGCTACTTGTATGGACGATGCTGTGTAGTTCGTCCCGGACCTTAATGAGGGTCCAAGGATTTCAGTTAAACATTAGGATCAGGAACGCTTAAACTGTAACCAATATTAAACAAGGATAAGTCTAAACTATGTGGGTAAGCATATTTGGACAAGCATTCCTAGTCATACCTTACTATTAGATAGTTCATACCACTAGACGTTGATGGAGATCATTCATCAAATCATAATATAGCATATTCTGTCATATTTGTGAGAGGGCGTATTTGGATGTTTTCCATATTTCCCAGTTTCTATGGAAGTTTAGGGAACGTCTTTCGGTATAAGCAAGCATCCTTTCCATAGTATATTGTGAATTTACTCTAGCTATGACTACTGAGATATTGGGAGGCGCTTGGGAGCGCCATTCTTTTGCAATCGATATGCGCGCTGCGAACATGACGTGAGTGACCACTGTTCTCATTAGAGGAGGGAAGTTTTCTATCCCCAGGTTCAGTATTGCAAGTGCAGCGTTAATAGTATAATCTATTCCGGTGATTTTCCGAACGAGTGATTGCACTTTTAACCAGAATGTATGTAGTACATCACAACTCCAGAATATATGGATTAGACTACCTGTGGATTTGCAATTTCTCCAGCATAAAGGCGAAGTATCAGAGTTCATTTTATTAAGGCGGGCCGGGGTAAAGTACCATCTGTGTAGGAGTTTTTGAGCATTATCCCAGTGGTCCACGCATGCCGAAGATTTACTGTTGTATTGTATTGCTTTATGCCACTGGTGTAAAGGGAATTCTTTCTGAAGTTCTTGTTCCCATTTATACATACATGGGAGCTTAGTTTGGACATAGAGTGGGGACGCGTATTTGTAAAAGAGGGATATACCTTTGAGGTTATTGGGGGGTTTGCTCATAAGAAAATCCCACAGTCTTTGCGGGATTTCTATTGTTTTAATTGGTGTACTACGCCAATAATGATGTATCTGGAAGGCCCTGTAGTTATCTATTACACTCTTTGCATTCAAAGTTGGGACTGTGAAGTGCGTTCCCACCTTTCTCCAAGATTGTGCCGAGAAGTTAGGTATTAAATATTCATAGGATGCAAGTGGGAGAATTAGTTTGTGGGTGGGGGTATCAGTGAAGCGGGTATTGGTTAGGGAGGACCAAGCATCTATGGATGCTTGTATAGTTGGGTACGATGGAGCGATGGTTCTATGATTAATGCTGGCAGCAAAAGCTAATGCCGGAAGATTATGACCAGGTGTGACTGTGCTTTCAATGTCTGACCATCGGTTGTCTGTTTGGCAGGAGAACCAGTATCTTAGTTGATCTAAAATTGCAGCCCTATAGTATAGTTGGGCATTCGGCAATCCCACCCCTCCAAGATGCTTAGGTTTGTAGAGCTGTGCTAGTGCAACTCTTGGTTTTTTACCCCCCCAAATAAACTTTTTCAGAGATGCCTCTAATTGCGTAAAGAATTTTTGGGGTACTGGGATGGGCAGTGTCCTGAAGTAGTAAAGGAGTTTAGGCAATACCTGCATTTGGTACGCGGCTACCCTCCCCAGCCAAGTGAGATGTAGGGTGCCGATTTGATTAAGTTCCACATCTATTCTACTCAGTAGCGGGGGGTAGTTAGTCGGGTAGATTTTGGCGGATGATGAGGTTAGCTGCACACCCAAGTACGTGATAGCCGGGGGATCCCAGTTGCAAGGGAATATGGTTTGTAATCTAGTTTTTTCTTCGCTTGGGATGTTAAGTGTTAGAGTGTAGCATTTAGATGTGTTGACTTTGTAAAAGGAGATCTGCCCAAATTTGTATAATATATTTTGGATGGCTGGTAGAGATGTCGATGGGTTGGAGACAGTGAGAATGATGTCATCCGCGAAAAGTCCTATTTTATGGGCTCCGGAACCAGATTCTATGCCTGTGATTTCTACATTGGACCTGATCGATTCCGCTAGAGGTTCTATAACTAGGGAGAAGATAATTGGGGATAGTGGGCATCCTTGTCGGGTGCCATTTGATAATTTAAAGGTGTCAGAGAGCATACTGGACGTGTATACTCTGGCAGTAGGGTTAGAATATAGGGACATTATGGCCATGTGAATTGGACCTGATATTCCGAATTTGTGTAGAGTCATTGACAGATATCCCCAATGGACCCTGTCAAAGGCCTTTTCTGCGTCAAGAGCTAGGAAGGTACTAGGTGTTTGCGTGACCTCTGCTAAGCGTAGAAGGTTTAGCATTCGTCTAGTGCTATCCGGGGCTTGTCTACCTTTCACAAAGCCAACTTGATCCAAACCTATAAGAGAGGTAGTTACATCCATCAGTCTATTTGCTAGAATTTTGGCATATATTTTCAGGTCGGAGTTTAACAGTGATATAGGCCTAAAATTTTGTGGCAGCGACGAGTCTTTGCCAGGTTTTGGTAATGTAACTATTATCGCTTGGAGCATTTCATTCGGGAAGGAGCCTGATGAAGCTGCAATGTTAAAAATTTTCACTAGCTCAGGTGTTAGGAGCGAAGAAAACGCTTTATAATACTCAGCTGAGAAGCCGTCTGCGCCTGGAGATTTATGCATGGGTAGTGATGTAATAACATCCTCAACTTCCTGGGTGGAAATGGGAGCATTCAGTTTTTGCAGGTAAATTGGCTCTATACACGGAAGGTGTACACTACTTAAAAAGTCATCAATCTCTTTGTCTGAAGGTTGATGAGTAGATGAATCTACATTAAGATTGTACAAGGATTCATAATAGTCCTTAAACGCATTGGCAATATCTTTAGGATTGCTAAGCAACTCCTTGGAGACGTGGTGCTTGATGTGCTTAAGATTGGAGCGTACCTGTCGTTTCTTAAGTTGGGAGGCTAGGATTTTACCCGCTTTATTATTTTGGGAATAGTATGAAACTTTCAATCTTTTAAAGTAAGTGTCATAATCTGCTCTAATTTCCTGTCTTAGATCCTCACGGCAGGCAGTGAGGCGTTTAAGGATATTGTCAGATTTGGTGTCTGTGTTTTTATGCTGTGTTTCTAAATCTGCTATGGATTCCTGTAGCTGTGTCATGCGTTGTAATTTTTTCCTCTTTTCCCTGGAGGCAATTTGGATAAGAGTACCCCTAGCAAAAGCTTTGTGTGCACACCAGGTGGTCATAGGGGAGCATTCCCCATTATCATTGATCTTAAAATATTCTGTCAACCTTCCCTCTATCTCATCTCTGATCTTGGGGTGCGACAGGAGGAAGGTATTATTACGCCACAGAGGCCTGTGAGAGAATTTGCCGGTATCCACAATCCCAATAGTCACTGGCGCATGGTCCGACCATGTGATATTATGGATGTCAGCAGTTTGGACATTTTGCAATGTGTGTATATCAGTTAGGAAGAGATCAATTCTTGAATAGCTATCATGTACCGTTGAATAATACGTATAGTCTCTTTCATTAGACCTAAGGCAGCGCCATGGATCAAAGAGCCGTTCTTCATGGCACAATGATCCTAATGAGGGCCTACGCCTACGGGCTACTGAAGACACGTCTAATTCTTCGTTCATAACTATATTGAGATCACCACATAATATCAGACCACCCTTTTGTAGCTTCTTAGCCAGCTTAATAATCTTGCGAATAAATTTCAAAGGTCTTACATTGGGCGCATAAACATTCACTAGTGTGTAGATGGTTCGGTTCACTTCAACTACTAATATAAGGTAGCGTCCAAGGGGGTCAGCATGTTCCTGTAAAAGAGAAAAGGTTAATGTGTCCTTGAAAGCAGTCATTACCCCATTCTTTTTTGTAGAGTTTTTGGCAGTAAAGATATGTGGGAATCTGACGTGTGTACATTTTGGGGGGTTCACACTAGAAAAATGAGTCTCTTGTACACATAAGATCTCACACTGTGAGTCCATGGCGGATTTCCAGAGGGCTCTCCTTTTATGCGGGCTGTTCAACCCCCTCACATTATATGACATAAGCTTAAGGGTCATTCCATTGAAGTGTTGCGCATTGCTGCCATCTAGTGGTTGGTCCTATTAGTAGTATCCTTATTCCAGGTATGTTCAGAGTGCTTGTGATCCGAAAAAGAGAAAAGTAAAACTGTTTCGTAACTTGAGAAGTAACAAAAAAACTAATCAGAGTCAACTGAAGAAAAACTGTGCAAGCGTCATAAAGGATAGGCCGCTTGGTATGCGGCAAACAGGTTACGGAAAGCATCTCGTAACTTATGTGGGGGAAAAGGTGAATAGACATTCAACCATACAGCCGAACAACGGGCGTAATGATTAGTCACTCATAGAATATGAGAAGGTCAAAAGGTATCAGGCTTGCAGTGTCCCTGGGAGAGAGGAAAAGGCAGTCTAAGAGAGACACTGGACATCATGTCAAACTTGGATACAGTGGTTATTTACCCTTGTTCTGGCGAGAGTTGTTGCGGCTTTGGCGTGGAGGATTCATGTCCGCAGGGATTCCATCCGCGGGTAGAAGATGCCATTTACGGAGAAGCTCTAGCCCTTTTTCCAGAGTCGCAATTGTATGCGATACATTATTCATGTCCACTAGCAATTTAGCCGGGAAGCCCCATTTGTAGAGGATTTTATGATTGCGCAGCATTTTGGTAATCGGAACCAGGTCTCGCCTGGCGGACAGGGTAGCTTGCGACAAGTCAGCATATAGTGCAATTCCAGAAAATGGATCAGGGAGAGCAGGGTGTTGTCTTGCAAAACGCATGAGCTGATCCTTTACATGGTAAAAATGTATTCTTGCAATAACATCTCGGGGGATTTGATCGGGCAGGAAAGAGGGTTTAGGCAGTCTGTGGGCCCTGTCAATGGTGATGTCTGCTGAACTCAATGACGGAAGGGCTGTCAGCATAAGCTTTTGCAGGTACGCTGTGAGTTCAGCAGGCTTGACTGTCTCAGGTATCCCTCTAAATTTAATATTATTCCTCCTTGCCCTGTCCTCAAGGTCAGCTATCTTAAGGCGCATAGCTTTAATCTCGTCTTCCACCTCAAAGTGAGCATCAACAAGCTCATTGTGTGCCAATGTAAAATCCTCCATTTTTTTTCCACATATTCTACCCTGCTAGCCACCGCAGCAACTTCTTTTTGTGTGATATGCATAAACGCTGCCATGTCATGTTGGAGGGCCCCCCGCAGGGTTTGCAGCATTTCTTTCATTGTGGTATCTATAATGGGCATCCCTGAGGTGGGAAATGCATCCAGCTGTTGATTATAGTTGGAGGATTCCTCCATTTCTTCCCCTGCAGTTTCCGTGTCATTCAGAGGCTCCTCTCCATCCCCCACCCTTCTCCTTTGTTTAGCAGGGCTATTAAAAGGTGATGATGCTGAATTAAGGGATTGGGGATGTGACTCACCCGAGGATTGCAGTGGATTGCTGGAAGGCTGCATCATGGAGGCTGAGGAACGGCTCCTGGTGCGGGCGCCATCTTGGATTTCTCGGCCCGCTAATGGAGGGAAGAAATCCGTTCGTTTTCGGGGTCCCTCTCTCTCCTTGCGTTTCAGCATTGTTGCCACACTGTACCCCTCGTCTTTCCCAGTCGATCGATATATTTTTTGTGATGCCTGTACCGCTGTGAGCCGCGTTAGTACACCCGGTGTGTCAGAGCTCACCTAACACACATCCATCAGCTCTGGCTGCCGGCTCCGCCCCCCCCTATGCTATTCAATTCTATGTGTGTGGGGTTGCAGATTTATGCATAGTACAAATCAGAAACTGTTTATACAGTACACAGGAGGCATGTGGTGTAGTCAGGGAAGGAGGGAGGAATATGTTATCCGCATTGCTGACCCTAAGTAATGATGTTTTTTAAAGTAAACCACAACTCATGAAGAGTCTTCAAAGTGATATTAGTATGGCACAAAAGGCACCTGTAGGTACCTGCACGTTATTTTGCCTTGCCATTTGTGCAGCTCAGAAGCTTATACTAGGAGTTTCTCAACTAGATAAAGTGGTCAAGAGCTTGATCCTCCCTTTCCCTCTCTACTGCACATCATTAATGGCTAGTAAAACTGCCTATCCCAGTAATGGGTCAGTGATGTTGGAAAGGTTGTCAACCACAGAAACCTGTTAAATTTCCTATGAGGGAATAATTTTAACGTTTCATAAATGAAATTGTTAGTATCCAGAACATATTCATGAGGCCTAGTTATTATCGATAACAACATACCTGAATTTCCTGTTGTATAACTTGAGTCTTTTAACTAGCTTATGGACTCACTGAAAAAATATCCAAAAATGATGTGGTTGCTCTGCGCTGATGGAAAAAATAATGTATAGAAAGCTGCTGCCTCCACCGTGACACCTACCTAAGTAGAGTCTGAGAATTAAAAGCGAAAGGGTTTAAGGTGGGTATTGCGCTGCTCTGGGATCCTATTAAGTGATGTGCTATATCCTCTGTATCCCTCTTTGCAACAGGGACACCAACAGCAATACGAACCAGCCTTCCCCGGCTCTGATGATAAGTATAATTTTTTTCTTGAGAAAAAAAGGAAAAAATTGCGCTCAGGATTGAGAGATGGCAATTACTGGATGACCCAGATTGCCTCAATTGTGGTCTCAAGCTGCCACTAACCTGATAAACATACTCAGTGAAACAAACAAGAAAAAATATATATAGTAGCGCTAAACCAAAAATAAATGAAAAAAATAATATATTAAGAACATTACTTTTAACGTGTTGATCAACACATATATGTAGTACGTTAACCCTTATGAGTGACTGTCAGTTAATGATGAACAAACCTAAAACTTAATTGACATAACCAATAAATTGTGTTATACGTGATACAAACTGGTAAACCATACAAAATGGCATATTATAAGAAAGACGCACAGGGCGTCAATCTATGTGTACATAAATAAAATCAGTCCAAAGAATATTGAAGTGAAGACACCCGTGAAAAACAAATCCAAAATTCCACAGTGCTTGTCTGAAGAGTGATCCACCACCAACAACAGGTCAGCAGCTTACCAGATTGTATTGGTCCCCTATGACGGAGGACCTCAAACCGCATATAAGTACTTCCAATTAGATGGTATAGACTCCTACGTCCAACTCTTCCAACGAGATTTCACCGCAGTATGATCACAGTGATCCCATGTAAAAAAGGAAAGGGATACCTCGCTGGTGTAAAATCTTAGGGATTTATTGAACAAAAATTGAATAAAACACTTACATCAATGTTGTAAAAAGACAGCCTTAAACTCGCGGCGCCGGCCGGACACCAACGAGTAAACTCGTCCCAGGAGATCGAGCAGTAAGGGGATGACGTCACCACATAATTTTTTTCTTGTCTGTGTTGCTGTTTTTCCATTTTTTTTTATTTATTTTTAGATTTTGCTGATTTTTTAAACCATTATCCTTGGAAGAGTAAATATGACAAAACTCTCTCTAGTGGAGCCCTGGATAGCCGTAAATACCTACCAAGGGTGTCAATTCTTCTCTGCTCTATTTAAAACTAAACAAAAAAGTTTTGTGCGGGCATACACTTTAGGCAGGTCCAACATTTATTAAGAACAGCTAAATAAGAATACGTTTTTCAGGTAAAAGATTGTCTTAGCATTACTGTAACATTTACCGTATATACTCGAGTATAAGCTGACCCGAATATAAGCCGAGGCACCTAATTTTACCACAAAAAAACTGGGAAAACGTATTGACTCGAGTATAAGCCTAGGGTGCCCATCTGCATGCCTCACTGTGCCTCATTTTGCCTCACTGTGTCCATGTGCATGCCTCACTGTGCCCATGCCTCACTGTGCCCATGACTAGACTGACGTTTAACATTGGAGTTTATGGAAGGGGTGCCCGGCTTTGAAAAATCGGTGCTCCCCGGCCGTAGGTCCCTCGGACAACAAACTTTGCACACTTGTAGAGGAAGAGTGGGGCTACATGTGTGCCAAGGGTCCAGGGGACCTACGGCTGGCCGGTACCGGGTCCCCAAAGTCCGGAAGATCAGGCGCAAAAAGGTGTCTCGAGTATAAGCCGAGGGGGGCATTTTCAGCACAAAAAATGTGCTGAAAAACTCGGCTTATACTCGACTATATACAGTAACCACTTGCCGACCGCCTCCTGTACATTTACGTTGGCAGAATGGCATGGACAGGCATATCAATGTACCTGTATGTCCCCTTTAAGTGCCTGTCCGTGTGCGCACACGTCGGCGGCGGAGCGCTCGCAACCCTGCCGCCATCCCCGTCAGTCGGACCGCGGGTCCTGCGGACTCGATCGCCGCGGGAATCCCCGCGATCGTCTTACGGAGGTATAGAGCGGGGAAATGCTTGTGTAAACAAGCATCTCCTGGCTCTGCCTAGTGACAATGACACGATCTCGGCTCCGTGTACTCGGAGCGGAGATCAGTGTCATGTGACACACAGCCCGTCCCCTCTACAGTTAGAAACACTAGGCAGGGAACACTTAACCCCTACAGCACCACCTAGTGGTTAACCCCTTCACTGCCAGTGTCATTTTCACAGTAATCAGTGCATTTTTATAGCACTGATCGCTGTGAAAATGACAATAGTCCCAAAAATGTGTCAAAAGTGTCAGATGTGTCCGCCATAATCTCGCAGTCACGAAAAAAAGGGATTTTTATAACAGCTTACCTGTAAAATCCTTTTCTTGGAGTACATCACGGGACACAGAGCGACTTAGTCATTACTAATGGGTTATATAGATTACCTTCAGGTGTTGGCACTGGCCAATTCCAAACCGGAAGTACCCTCCCCTATATAAGCCCCTCCCACCCGGGAGCACCTCAGTTTTGTAGCCAAGCAATAAGTGTCCCAAAAAGAGGGGTGGGAGCTCTGTGTCCCGTGATGTACTCCAAGAAAAGGATTTTACAGGTAAGCTGTTATAAAAATCCCTTTTTCTTTTTCGTACATCACGGGACACAGAGCGACTTAGTCATTACTAATGGGACGTCCCAAAGCAATGCCAAATGAGGGGAGGGATACATAAGCTGGGCGCCATCAGGCATGAGGCTCTTTTGCGGCCTGCAACACACTGCGCCCAAAGGCGACATCCTCCTGACTTGTGACGTCTACCTGGTAGAATCTAGTAAACGTGTGTACTAAGGACCATGTTGTGGCCTTACAGTACTTGAGCCAGGGAGGCTTGGTGATGCACTGCCCATGAAGTTCCAACTGCTCTTGTGGAGTGCGCCCTAACTTTGAACGGAGGCGGTCCCCTTTTCAAGCCATAGGCTTGTATTATGACCTGTCGAATCCACTTGGCTAAAGTAGATTTTTGATGCTGCCTGACCCTTTCTGGGGCCTTCCGGCAGAACAAACAAAGTATCCGTTCTACGAATCTGAGCAGTGGCTTTAAGATAAGCTTTAACTGCTCTTACTACATCCAAAGAATGCAATAACTTTTCCTCTACCGAACTAGGTTTGGGGAAAAAGGAAGGAAGAACCACATCTTGGTTCAAATGGAACCTCGATACCACCTTAGGAAGAAGGCTGGATGAGGACGTAATACTACTCTGTCCTTATGGATAACCAGATATGGCTCCTTACAGGACAAGGCGGCTAATTCCGATACTCTTTTAGCCGAACAAATGGCTACAAAGAAAATCAATTTCCTGGTGAAAAGAACCAAGAAAATGTGCCGCAATGGTTCAAATGGTTGTTTCTGTAGAACCGACAGAACCAGGTTTAAGTCCCATGGACATATGGGAATACTAACCGGAGGGCTAATACGCATCACTCCTTGTATGAAAGCTTTGATTAATGAATGCAAAGCCAAGGGCCTTTGAAAAAAAAAAAAAAATATTGACAAGGCCGTCTGACCCTTGATAGTACTCAAGGCAAGCTTCCTATGTACAGCCCACTGTAGGAAGTCCAGAATCCTTCTAGATCCTATAATAGATCTGCCTGGATACCGGCTTCCTGGCATTGATCATGGTAGATACCACAGGATTAGAGAGCCCTCTCTTTTTTAGAAAGTAGGCTTCTATAGCCAGGCCGTCAACCTAGGGCTGGTAAGGAAGGGTAGTATATCGGTCCTTGCGAAAGCAGGTCCGGACGATGTGGGAGGGTCCAAGGACTTCCCACTGACATTTTTACAAACTCCGCGTACCATGCCCTTCGGGGCCACGCTGGAGCCACCAGAATCACTGGTTTCTTTTCTACCCTGATTCTGCGGATTAATCGCGGTGGGAATGCATATATCAGCTTGAACTGATCCCAAGGGAACACTAGGGCATCCGAACCGCAAGCTAGGGGATCCTTTGTGCGAGACACAAATCTGTCCACCTTTGCGTTGAATCTGGATGCTAGCAGATCTACATCCGGTGTTCCCCACCGCTGGCATATTGCCTGGAAAACCTCGGGGTGAAGAGACCATTCCCCCGGGCATAATTGCTGGCGACTTAAAAAAGTCCGCTCTCCAATTTTCCACTCCTGGGATGAAAACCGCGGATATGGCTGTGACATACCTTTCTGCCCATTCCAGGATGCATTTCGCTTCCCTCTGGGCTGCACGACTCCTGGTGCCACCCTGGAGATTGATATATGCCACTGCTGTGGCATTGTCTGATTGAATTCTGACAGGTGACCCTTGGAGTTTGGATGTCCATACTACTAGGGCATACCGGGCTGCTCGTATCTCTAAGAGATTGGTGGGCAGGGCCTTCTCTGCTTCTGACCACTTGCCCTGGAGAGACCATTGCTCCAGTACTGCCCCCCAGCCTATGAGGCTGGCAACTGTAGTGACCACCTTCCAAGAAACCGGACTGAAGGGGACGGGGACATTGGTAAGTCTAAAGCCTGAACTTTTTTGTTCCAGGCTGACAGTATGGCCCTCTGCAAGTTCCTTGAATGGAATTGACCGTAGGGTACCGCTTCGAATGAAGCCACCATTTTTCCCAGCAGCCTTATACACAGGCGTATGGATGGTTTTTCTTTTTTGTACCCACTAAGTGGGTCAAATCTTTCAAAGACGACACCTTCTCTGGAGGTAAGAAAATCTTTCTCTGATTTGAATCCAGTCTTAGCCCCCAAGTATTCCAGGCTTTTGACTGGTTTTAGGGCTGACTTGTCTCGGTTGATAATGCAACCGTGAGATTCCAGATACTTGATTATCTTGTGAACGACCACTTCTAGTTTTTTTCACTGAGTGGTCTATCAGCAACAAGTCGTCTAGATATGCCATTATCGTTACACCTTGTGTCCCTAGTTTGGCCAATCGTAGGGCCAGAATTTTTGTGAACACTCGTGGTGCCGTGGCCAGACCGAAAGGTAAGGCTCTGAACTGAAAATGGCGCCCTTCTACTGCAAGGCGTAGAAATTTCTGGTGGGCCGGACAGATGGGAATAAGCAAATAAGCATCCCTTATGTCGATCGAGGCTAACCATTCCTGCCCTTGTAGGGCGGTGGCCACCGATCGGATCGACTCCATCCGAAAAAAGTCCTGATATGTAGGAACTTGTTTAGCCCTTTTATATTCAATATGGGCCTCATGTCCCCATTTGGTTTGGGGACTGTGACAAGGTTCGAGTAAAACCCGAACCCGTTTTCTTTCAAGGGAACCTTCATGATTACCCTTGGGGCAATAGTTGCTCTAGTGCCAGAAGGAGGGATCCACTCTTCTGGGGATCGCTTGGCACGTTTGACCTTATAAAATGGGCAGGAGGAATGTCTTTTAACTCCAGCCTGTATCCCAGACTTACTGCGGGGATCACCCATCTCTGATGGTGTCCCGCCAGGTCTCTGTGAACAACTGAAGTCTTCCCCTCACCCGACTGAGTGGGGGCAACCTTCATGACTTAGGGGGAGGTCTTGTACCTCTCTTGATCCAGGGTTTCTTGATACCCTGTGATTGTCCCTGATTTCTGCCCCCTGGATTTGACCGCGGAGGCCGTCGGAACTGTTTCACAGCCGATGTGCCAGGGACTGGAGAAGTAGGCCTCTTAAAAGAAGGACTCCTACCCTTGTTCTTAACCGGTAAGAGTGAACTTTTACCGGCAGAAATTTTCTGGATATATTTGTCCAGATCTTCTCCAAATAAGCGTTCTCCATGAAATGGGAAGCTAACCAGCAGTTTTTTACAGGGAGCTTTAGCAGACCAGTTTTTGAGCCACAGAAGCCTACGCATATGTACTATAGACAGCGTAAAGCGGGAGGCCTGTTGGATTGTATCCTTTATGGCGTCCACCGCAAAACACAAGGCTCTAGGCAGGTCAGCTAGGGCAAGAGCCTGCTGATCTGGTAAGTCCCTTAAGACTTGTTTCAACTGATCTTTCACTGCTTGGCAGACTCCAATCGCTGCTACCGCAGGTTGTGTCACCATGCTTGCTGTAGAGAAAGCAGATTTTAGTAAAGACTCCAATTTTTTATCTATTGGGTCTTTGACATTGGAACATTATCTACTGGACATGTCAGTGACTTGTTAACAGAAGAGATGGCTGCGTCCACTGTAGGGACCCTCCATTTTTTTATGAACTTATCCTCCATGGGATAGATCACCGGAAATCTCTTGGGGGGAGCAAATATTTTATCAGGATGCTCCCAATCCTGGTAAATAAGCCCTTCTAATAAAGGGTGGATTGGGAAGGAACAGACAGCCTGGGGAGCTTTTAGCGACCCCAGCGAGGAAACCGTAGTGGATGGTGGTTCCGCCAGAGGCATTTTAAATGCTGATCGGACCATATTAGTCAGAGACTGAACCCATAATCTTTCAGCCTGAGATGCTGAGAAAGGTTCTTCCACTGTTGATTCCTCCATAACTGAATCAACCTCATCCTGATCCCCTTCAGGTAGGTCGATCTCTGTGTGGGGCTGTTCCTTCACTAACAGGCACTCTGAAGGAGGAGACGGAGATCGGACGCGCTTTTCCTGAGACAGGGAAGCAGCGATCAATGCTGTTAATCTCTCTTCCAATCCTCCCAGAGTTGAGGATAAAACCTCCTCTGTTATATATACAGGAGCAGGTGGACTGGGGACAGCCGCAGCACCAGGCATTCCTGCGGGGTTTCTACAGCTACTGACCTCTGAATTCTCAGGGGAGATTGGTGCAGTACAAGCATGCCCAATATCCTCAGAGCCCGATGGAGACCCCTTTGGCTTCCTGGAAGATCTATTTCCGGAGCGTCTGGACGACATATCCTTTAAGCACAAAGCTGAGGTATTCCCGTCGTCATACACCAATTTTGCTGGTAATAATCTAACACAGGTGCTGCTATATACCAGCTGGTGTCCACTAAAGTGCCTTTCTATGGGGATGCCTGCATCAACCGCCTCTGTGTGCCACTGTTTGTTGCTAGCTCTGTTTGCATCCAGCTGACACTTGTACTGTGTCTTTTAACTATGCTGGGACGCCCGCACATGCGCAGAAGCGCCGCGGCGCGCATCGAGCGTCATCCACCCGCCCCGCCCCTTTTTTTCATAGGAGGCGCGTGCGCGCGCCCGTGCGCCAATGGCGCCCTTTTCGAAAACCAACAGAGGACTAGGAGCCAGGGCCCTTTTTGCCGGAGGGCCTGTGCGGTGGATGAACGCAGCAACAGGGCAGAGGAAGTGGATTCCCTCAGAGAAACTTACCAGCTGCCTGGATCTTTTGAGTTGAGAAAACCAAAGATCCACATTTACAAGAAAAATGGACTACAGCGGCCTCTAGTGGTTTAACACAGGTACCGCGGTCCCTGTTTTTTTTTTTTTTTTTCTTGACTACTATTAAAATTTTACATTTTCAGTAGTTATAGGCAAACACAGATATTTAGCGGGAATACCGTTAGGTAACAGACAGAAAGACAAATTAGGCTTGGGGGTCCCCCAATAGAACCAAGTTCCTGAGGGCCCCCACTTACCTGATCCCCGCCGCAGGACTTTGTTTGGTCCACAAAAGTCCAAACTTCACCTATCACGGCAGGCATTGTAATTAAACCTTCAGGGACCGGGTTCCCAAGGATTCCACTCCCCTGGACCTGTATAGCACCCTGCACAGACAGCGTCTTGGTCGTGGGTATGACCAGAGCTCTGGATCCCAGGGTCCAGCCCTCCTAAGAGAAGCATTACAGGCAAAACCTTGCTCTTCTGCTGCAAGGCCCGGGTACCGACCGTTTAGCTATGAAGCTTTTTTGGTGGGATCCGGAACAGCTTACTAAGGCCCAAAAGAACCTGTACGCAAGCCCAGTGAAAACACATGTTACTCTTTGGCCAACACCTTAGACACTGGCAAAAAACTGAGGTGCTCCCGGGTGGGAGGGGCTTATATAGGGGAGGGTACTTCCGGTTTGGAATTGGCCAGTGCCAACACCTGAAGGTAATCTATATAACCCATTAGTAATGACTAAGTCGCTCTGTGTCCCGTGATGTACGAAAAAGAAAAATCACTGATCGCTGCCATTACTAGTAAAAAAAAAATTAATAAAAATGCCATAAAACTATCCCCTATTTTGTAAACGCTATAACTTTTGCGCAAACCAATCAATGAACGCTGATTGCGATTTGTTTTACCAAAAATATGTAGAAGAATACGTATTGGCCTAAACTGAGGGAAAAAAAATGTATATATTTTTTGGGGAAATTTATTATAGCAAAAAGTAAAAAATATTGAATTTTTTTCAAAATTGTCGCTCTATTTTTTTATAGCGCAAAAAATTAAAACCGCAGAGGTGATCAATTACCACCAAAAGAAAGCTCTAATTGTGGGAAAAAAAGGACGTCAATTTTGTTTGGGAGCCATGTCACACGACCGCGCAATTGTCAGTTAAAGCGACGCAGTGCCGAATCGCAAAAAGTGGCCTGGTCTTTAACCAGCCAAAATGGTCCGGGGCTGAAGTGGTTAAGAAACAAAGCAACTGCACAATGTTTTGGACATTTATTCAAGTTAACAAGGTTTCTGGACCCAAGCAGGCTTATTAGAAAGAAATTTTGTTACTATCCAACTACTGTCTGTACATCAAAGCCCTTTTACAATATATGTTTCAAGTTTTAATCTTTTCGCTGCCAGGTTCGTATGCTGTATGGACCTACTGTACATCACTGCTTCTAGCTGACCAGGTCTGTACACCATACAGACTTGTATTCCTCCTTCTGCTATAAGCTCATGGTCACCATGAGCTTATATCAAAACTGTTTAGCAGACACTTCTGAACAAAACAATAGTTCTGATCAGCTAATGACAATCCACTGATCAGAACTATGCACCTAAAACCCCCCTTTCCCCACCACTGCTACTGCCGCTAATTCTCTGGATTTTCTCCCCCCACTATCACCTAAAATGCACCCTTGCTACTCTCTTTTCCCCTTCCTTGCCTCACTAAACCCTGCAACACTGATTCCCTCTAACCCCCGCCTTCCCCTACACCCTAGAACTGATCTTGCCTGCCGATTCACCCCTGCAGCAGGGGAGCAGCAGAGGAAAACAACCATAAAAATATATGCCCCCACTGCTGTTATGATCCCCCCATAGTGCCCCACCTCACTGATCCCCCTGCAACCCTCCCTGTAGTGCTGCCGGCTGAATTTCCTTCCCCCCTCCCACTGGCTGAAGCTGCTGCTGGATGGAGAGTGTGGGGGCTTGTAAATGTGTTTTTACCAGCCTTCCTTTCCTTAATGAACACAGACAGCAATCCATACTGACTATTTCTGTGTTCATTTATCACTGAAACATAGTAAACATGTTTACTATTTGTCAGTTTATGAATAAATAGGAATCTCTATGCAGAGACCTCTATACATGCATATGCATTGCAGCTAAGGCTACATAGAAAGGGACTGAACTCTATGTCTTCAGTCACTTTCTCTGTCTCAAAAATGAGCCCCCCACTCCCCCCCATATTAAAAATTGTTTGTACAGGGCATACTACAGCATACAGTGGTTACAGAAAGTATTCAGACCCCCTTAAATTTTTTACACTTTGTTATATTGCAGCCATTTGCTAAAATCGTTTAAGTTCATTTTTTTCCTCATTAATGTACACACAGCACCCCATATTGACAGAAAAACACAGAATTGTTGACATTTTTGCAGATTTATTAAAAAAGAAAAACTGAAAAACTGAAATATCACATGGTCCTAAGTATTCAGACCCTTTGCTCAGTATTTAGTAGAAGCACCCTTTTGATCTAATACAGTCATGAGTCTTTTTGGGAAAGATGCAACAAGTTTTTCACACCTGGATTTGGGGATCCTCTGCCATTCCTCATTGCAGATCCTCTCCAGTTCTGTCAGGTTGGATGGTAAACGTTGGTGGACAGCCATTTTTTGGTCTCTCCAGAGATGCTCAATTGGGTTTAAGTCAGGGCTCTGGCTGGGCCATTCAAGAGCAGTCACGGAGTTGTTGTGAAGCCACTCCTTCGTTATTTTAGCTGTGTGCTTTGGGTCATTGTCTTGTTGGAACCTCGGCCCAGTCTGAGGTCCTGAGCACTCTGGAAAAGGTTTTCATCCAGGATATCCCTGTACTTGGCCATATTCATCTTTCCCTCATCCTGTCCCTGCAGCTGAAAAACACCCCCACAGCATGATGCTGTCACCACCATGCTTCCCTGTTGGGACTGTATTGGATAGGTTAGAAAATTAATCTGGAGGGGAAGGTAAATTTTGGACATTGCATCCCAATTTTTTACGATAAAGAGAAGGGGGGAGGGGGGGTCACAAAGCCCCGGGATTTTATAGATGTCAATAATGTGCAAAATCAAATAGTTAAATACTGACTGAACACAATGAATAGAAAAAATAGATTTTTTTATTACAAACATTTTTTTCTTTATACAAAACACCAATGCAATATACAACCTTAGTCAATTATATTTAGTGTACAACAATAAACACAAAGGTGCCAGTGTACTCAACGTTTCGCTCTAGAGAGAGCTTCCTCAGGAGATTTTACCACGGCATCTCATTATATGCTGGAAGCGAGACAAAAAGACAGGATGTAAAGCATGGCGTAAACAAACATCAAACAAAAGGTTGTCTAGATGTTATTGTAGGCATATAGAAAGCAATCATATATGCAAAAAAGTTCTGATAATTTGTACAATAAAATAAAAGGGGAGTAGTAGGAACTAAAGCTCTATTAATCTATATATTGTGAGTATTGCAAAACATGCCATAAAGGGACCCACCTGTTGCTGTATTGAAAATGTTAATTGAAGGTGTATAGATTAAAAGTAATGGTACACCAAAAAGCGGAGTGCAGATGGTAAATTGAACCAGGCAATTCCATGCATCCAGTAGTGACTTGCAGACGTAAATATATGAAAAGCAGGACAAATCCTGGTATATCAAAAAGAAAAAAGGGGGTTATGTAATTATATATAGAGAGGAACAAGCAGGATGTGAATAGTGCATAAACCAAATATGCAATAGATACCTGCTGGACATAGGTATAGAATCAATGGGTAGTCATTTGATAAGAATTGGATTCCCAACGTCCATGTTGGCAGAGGCTGAATACCTTCTATGGAGTTGTAGGGCTCATAAATATGAAGCCTATAAAATAGAGTGAATAGCGTAAGAAATAACCAAGGTAAAGGAGAAGATAAATGAGGTAGAATAGAGCTATGTTTCAAATACCTGGTATGGCAGAATCAGAGCAAAGTCCTAGGACCTGGAAGGATCCAGGAGCAGCGATGTGCGCTCCACGGCCGGTTCAGAGGAATGACAGAGTGTTGCGGCAGACAGTGCCGTTTTTATTTCCGTCTGGCTAGCGTGCGTCTGACGTCACGCGCAAGCCGTGAACGTACCAAAACGCAATCTGCACATGCGCGAGAATGCCCGAGCCCGGACGTCTCGTGGGAGGTGGAGATAGAGGCCCAGGCCACCATTTTGGAAGAGGGCTCATGTCCAGGACACAAGGTCCTGTCAAGATGGAAAATAGATTTGGGAAGATTCACAAATCAAGCCGCATACACCAAAGGGTGTATGCTATTACTGGGACAGAGGGGGATCGCCAATGGAGTGGGCTACGTACGGGAGAGGGAATAAAAGCGTCAGGCATATGCATTTGAGTTAAAGGGGCAAGCATCCGTGGGAAAACATTGATTAGATAAACCCACTGGAGTTGCCCCGGGCGTCCATACAAGTCACAATACGGATGACCAGAAAGGCCTGACCCATTTGGATCAGCACAGTACATTGATAAAAAACATTATAAATCTATTGGAACTTTTGCCATATTGGCAGACAGGTGGGCTTCCCTCTATGCTTGCAAACATTCACCCATTCAGACGATGAAGTCACAGACATATTACATGATTGCAAATGCAGCAAATGTAAATACATTACAGACTATAGATATATAGTACTTGTTATTCAAAAACATAAAAAAATTTGGTTCTGAAAGCAGGCTGCTCTGTCATATAGCAAAATTGGGTGCAAGCTCAGAAAATAATAAATAGTATAATAAATAAATAAATTAAAATTAAAAAGGATAAAGAAAAATGAGGAAAAATACTTTACATACTTTATAAAAAAGGTTTGAAACTGAGAGCTTTGTTTAAGCCCGGATATGTGAGGGCATTCAAGTTTGAAATCCACTTAGCCTCCCGTTGGAGAAGAGTTTTATCAAAGTCTCCCCCCCTGATAGTTGGGGGTACATGTTCCAATGCAAAAAAGTTTATACATGAATCTGCAAAATCATGGTGGAGACCCATATGTCTGCTGATTAGCGTCTCCTTTTTTTTGGCCAGGACCAAGGAAACATGATCCTTGATTCTGTTAAAAAAGTGCAGTTTAGTTTTACCAATGTAGAATGCTGAGCATTGGCAAATCATGATGTAGACAATGCCCACTGATTGGCATGTGGCTAGAAAATTGGGTTTATACAGACGACCATCTGGCAAGAGAATACTATTAGATGAAAAAATGTATCGACAGAATTTGCATTTGTGACATGGTCTGCTTCCCAAAGATTTAGTCAGTAAGCTTTTGGGAGAGAAATGACTCTGTACCATTGAGTCTTTAAGAGATTTGGATCTGCGGAATGTAATCTCCGGGTGACCTTTGAGATGTTTGGAGACTGAGGGATCCCCCAGAAGAAGGTGCCAATGTTTTTCCAGTAAATGACTGATCTCCTGTTTGAGTATCAACCAAAAAAAATTATTATTTTTTTTACTTGATACTATTTGGTATGCTCACCCTGCCATCAATATAACATGTGGGTGCAAAACTTTTTTTGTATGTATTATTATTTTTTTTCTTTTTTTTTTTTTTCTTTCACCAAAATGAGTAATTATTGTGGCATTGCCTTCACAGGCCTTATGGAAACAATTCAGTCTCAGAATGCAGCTGGGGGTGGTCTGTCTATGAATCTTTTCTTTTCTCGGCTTCAACGCATGCTTGAGAGAAAGACACGGATCTATTGGAATAAATTGTACTTTCTGAAATATTTGGAAGATAAAATTGCACCGTGGGGTCTTAGAATTCAAATTTTTCCCACGGTCAATAAACTTGAACCCATTTTTAAAAAAAGTTGGGAGACCAATCTCCAAGCATGCTCTGCCAACATGATGGAACTCCTATGTGGTCAGTTCACTTCTGAGCGCACCACATTGGATACTGAAATTGAACAATTGTACCAGGACAATCTGTCCCTTACTACGAATGATTCATTTTCCACTAGAGAGACCACCCTCAAGGCCAACCTTGAGATATACGTAGCTGACATTCTGAAAACCAAAGAAAAAAAGTTCCTACGGGACAAACTTTCATACAATAACAACTTGGCTTACAACTGGACACCACGTACCAGAAACAGAAATTTTAAATCACATAAGCCTAAGGGGTATAGGTCTGAACCCAATGATTCCGATAACTCTTCTGCTTCCTCCCAATCTTCACAGGCACCTGATCACAATGTGGACACTTTTCAATCGCAATCTACAAGACATACATATGGTAAACCCAATGCACTTACCAGTTCTAAACAAGCACCTAAATCCAATCGAGCACCCATCCACACTCGGTCTACAACGTCCAAATCCTCATTGGTAAATTACACTTCTTCTGTTTGCACAACCCAACCACCTTCCACTTCCCCTTCACTTTCCCAGGTAAGCCAATCATTTGACATACAGTACCTTCTCAATCGGATTTTCGCACGGCACGCATTTTCACCAACCAAACATTAGAGCCCAAAAAGAATCCAGGGGGAGAATTTCCTCTCCCGAAACAACCTCGGACTGCTTTGGAGGTAGTTAATCTGTCCTCAACTGAATTGTCGTCCGATCAGATCTCAGTATTGAAATTTGGTTTGACCTTCTGCCCCACTCAAAGGATTGATCCGTTTGAACTGATCAAAGATTTTAATTTATTTGACCGCAAACTCATGTTTCGTTTAATTTTTGACAAACCCAAGCTTTCAGTTCCTACTATTTCCTCTGATACCCAATGTGGTCCATTGACCATAGAGGATATCAAAGCTCTGGAGGAGCTGATGAAACTATGGGAGGAGGGACAGCTCAGTGAGGAGGACCTCCTTGAGGTCGAATCCCTAAATCCAGACGATTTAGCCCGGACTGTCCCCCCTCCCATGCCTTCAGCCCCCCGAGAATACAAACCAAGCTCACAAGCCTTTCCAGCGCTACAAGGAAATCCCAATGTATGTGCATTTGTGAATCAAATAACTAAAGACATTCAAGCGACTAAATGGGAAAAACTGACCAAGGACAATTTAACCAATGCCCAACGGAAAGCTATCCGGTCCCTACAGTCAGACTCTAGCCTAATGGTGAAACCATCTGACAAGGGTGGTAATCTTGTAGTAATGGATACCAACAATTACGAACAAATGGTTTTGGATCTTTTATCCAACAAAAAGTGGTATCGTAAAATTCCGGAAAGTCATGTCCTACACATTACCACACGGTATAGACAATTGATCAATACAGCTTATCACCAGGGACTCATCAGCAAATCCACCTGGGAATATCTTAATATTCCCTTTCCTAAGACTCCCACCATGTACGCGTTACCCAAAACCCACAAAAATCCCCTCCATCCTCCAGGACGCCCCATTATCTCGGGAAACGGATGTCTTACTGAAACTGCGAGCCAGTTAGTAGATGATTTTTTGCGCCCACATGTGGAGGGCCTCCAGTCATATTTACAAGATACTAGTGACCTATTGAGGGCCCTTGATGGTCTCTCTGTCCCTAAGGAGGCTTGGTTGGTGGCTCTAGATGTAGAGGCACTCTACAATTCAATCCCACACACCAGAGGGGTTGAGGTTGTGGAGGACTTCATTTTTAATCATGGTGAGGTGCCAAATGCATACAATAATTTGTATTAAACCTTCTCAGGTTCATATTGACCAATAATATCTTTGTTTTTGGCAACTCCCACTACCTCTAGGTACAGGGTTTGGATATGGGGACACGTTGTGCCCCTAGCTACGCCAACCTGTACCTGGGGGGTGGGAGGAAAATTTATTTTTTCAGGACAATTTACAACACTTTATTGAACAGATCCCCATCTGGAGATGTTTTATCGACGATGTATTTTTCGTCTGGACAGGTAACCCAGATGACCTAGGCTTTTTCTTTGAAAGCCTTAAACAAAATACCTATAACCTCACCTTCACCATGGAAAAGAGCCAATCCAGCTTGACTTTTTTGGACATCACTATCTATGTAGTCTCTCAAGGAATAATTGGTACCACTTTATACCGTAAACCGTCAGCAGGAAATTCCCTACTGCATGCGGACAGTTCCCATCCAGCTTCGCTGATCTTAAGTATTCCTTTTGGACAAAATCTTAGGCTTAAGCGCAACTGCAGTAACAACCACAATTTTGAAATGGAGGCTAAAACCCTTCAAACTAGTTTTTTACAAAGAGGATATAGCAGGCGCTGCCTCAAAAAGACTTACTTGAGAGCAAAACATCTGGATCGGAAACCTCTTATCCATGCCCCAAAAAAACTAAAAACCAATGAAGGTCTCAGGCTAATTACCCGCTTTTCTGGTCATCATCGCCAAATGCGCAATTTACTGGAAAAACATTGGCACCTTCTTCTGGGGGATCCCTCAGTCTCCAAACATCATAAAGGTCACCCGGAGATTACATTCCGCAGATCCAAATCTCTTAAAGACTCGATGGTACAGAGTCATTTCTCTCCCAAAAGCTTACTGACTAAATCTTTGGGAAGCAGACCATGTCACAAATGCAAATTCTGTCGATACATTTTTTCATCTAATAGTATTCTCTTGCCAGATGGTCATCTGTATAAACCCAATTTTCAAGCCACATGCCAATCAGTGGGCATTGTCTACATCATGATTTGCCAATGCTCAGCATTCTACATTGGTAAAACTAAACGGCACTTTTTTAACAGAATCAAGGATCATGTTTCCTTGGTCCTGGCCAAAAAAATGGAGACGCCAATCAGTAAGCATATGGGTCTCCACCATGATTTTGCAGATTCATGTATGCACTTTTTTGCATTGGAACATGTACCCCCAACTATCAGGGGGGAGACTTTGATAAAACTCTTCTCCAACGGGAGGCTAAGTGGATTTCAAACTTGAATGCCCTCACATATCCGGGCTTAAACGAAGCTCTCAGTTTCAAACCTTTTTTATAAAGTATGTAAAGTATTTTTCCTAATTTTTCTTTATCCTTTTTAATTTTAATTTTAATTTATTTATTTGTTATACTATTTATTATTTTCTGAGCTTGCACCCAATTTTGCTATATGACAGAGCAGCCTGCTTTCAGAACCAAAAAATGTTGTGTTTTTGAATAACAAGTACTATATATATATAGTCTGTAATGTATTTACATTTGCTGCATTTGCAATCATGTAATATGTCTGTGGCTTGATCGTCTGAATGGGTGAATGTTTGCAAGCATAGAGGGAAGCCCACCTGTCTGCCAATATGGCAAAAGTTCCAATAGATTTATAATGTTTTTTATCAATGTACTGTGCTGATCCAAATGGGCCAGGCCTTTCTGGTCATCCGTATTGTGACTTGTATGGACGCCCGGGGCAACTCCAGTGGGTTTATCTAATCAATGTTTTCCCACGGATGCTTGCCCCTTTAACTCAAATGCATATGCCTGACGCTTTTATTTCCTCTCCCGTACGTAGCCCACTCCATTGGCGATCCCCCTCTTTCCCCCTTTGGTGTATGCGGCTTGATTTGTGAATCTTCCCAAATCTATTTTCCATCTTGACAGGACCTTGTGTCCTGGACATGAGCCCTCTTCCAAAATGGTGGCCTGGGCCTCTATCTCCACCTCCCACGAGACGTCCGGGCTCGGGCATTCTTGCGCATTCGCAGATTGCGTTTTGGTACGTCCACGGCTTGCGCGTGACGTCAGACGCACGCTAGCCGGACGAAAATAAAAACTGCACTGTCTGCCGCAACACTCTGTCATTCCTCTGAACCGGCCGTGGAGCGCACATCGCTGCTCCTGGATATTTCCAGGTCCTAGGACTTTGCTCTGATTTTGCCATACCAGGTATTTGAAACATAGCTCTACTCTACCTCATTTATCTTCTCCTTTACCTTGGTTATTTCTTACGCTATTCACTATTTTATAGGCTTCATATTTATGAGCCCTACAACTCCATAGAAGGTATTCAGCCTCTGCCAACATGGACGTTGGGAATCCAATTCTTATCAAATGACTACCCATTGATTCTATACCTATGTCCAGCAGGTATCTATTGCATATTTGGTTTATGCACTATTCACATCCTGCTTGTTCCTCTCTATATATAATTACATAACCCCCTTTTTTCTTTTTGATATACCAGGATTTGTCCTGCTTTTCATATATTCTTATTTACGTCTGCAAGTCACTACTGGATGCATGGAATTTCCTGGTTAAATTTACCATCTGCACTCCGCTTTTTGGAGTACCATTACTTTTAATCTATACACCTTCAATTAACATTTTCAATACAGCAACAGGTGGGTCCCTTTATGACATGTTTTGCAATATTCACAATATAGAGATTTAGTTCCTAAACTCCCCTTTTATTTTATTGTACATATTATCAGAACTTTTTTGCATATATGATTGCTTTCTATATGCCTACAATAACATCTAGACAACCTTTTGTTTGATGTTTGTTTACGCCATGATTTACATCCTGTCTTTTTGTCTCGCTTCCAGCATATAATGAGATGCCGTGATAAAATCTCCTGAGGAAGCTCTCTCTAGAGCGAAACGTTGAGTACACTGGCACCTTTGTGTTTATTGTTGTACACTAAATATAATTGACTAAGGTTGTATATTGCATTGGTGTTTTGTATAAAGAAAAACATTTTTGTAATAAAAAATTCTATTTTTTCTATTCATTGTGTTCAGTCAGTATTTAACTATTTGATTTTGCACATTATTGACATCTATAAAATCCCGGGGGGCTTGTGACCCCCCCTCCCCCCCTTCTCTTTATTGTATTGGATAGGTGATGAGCAGTGCCTGGTTTTCTCCACACATACCACTTAGAATTAAGGCCAAAAAGTTCTGTCTTGGTCTCATAAGACCAAAGAATCTTATTTCTCACCATCTTGGAGTCCTTCAGGTGTTTTATTAGCAAACTCCATGTGGGCTTTCATGTGTCTTGCTCTGAGGAGAGGCTTCTGTCGGGCCACTCTGCCATAAAGCCCCGACTGGTGGAGGGCTGCAGTGATGGTTGACTTTCTACAACTTTCTCCCATCTCCCGACTGCATCTCTGGAGCTCAGCCACAGTGATCTTTGGGTTCTTCTTTTCCTCTCTCACCAAGGCTCTTCTCCCCCGATAGCTCAGTTTGGCTGGATGGCCAGCTCTAGGAAGGGTTCTGGTCGTCCCAAACATCTTCCATTTAAGGATTATGGAGGCCACTGTGCTCTTAGGAACCTTAAGTGCAGCAGAATTTTTTTGTAACCTTGACCAGATCTGTGCCTTACCACAATTCTGTCTCTGAGCTTTTCAGGCAGTTCCTTTGACCTCATGATTCTGATTTGCTCTGACATGCACTGTGAGCTGTAAGGTCTTATATAGACAGGTGTGTGGCTTTCCTAATCAAGTCCAATCAGTATAATCAAACACAGCTGGACTCAAATGAAGGTGTAGAACCATGTCACAGCAAAGGGTCTGAATACTTAGGACCATGTGATATTTCAGTTTTTCTTTTTTAATACATCTGCAAAAATGTCAACAATTCTGTGTTTTTCTGTCAATATGGGGTGCTGTGTGTATATTAATGAGAAAAAAAACGAACTTAAATGATTTTAGCAAATGGCTGCAATATAACAAAGAGTGTGTTTGGGGCCATGCACCCACATCCAAAAGGATGTCAGATTGGGAGCAGCATATGTGTCTGTGCAGCCACTGCAAATCAATTGACATGAATAGGACTGCCTGCACAGGGATGCATGGAAAATCTGAGCATCCCTGTGCAATTAAACATGGCCCTCCATGGGCATACACTTTAGTACACCCATGTGAACAAGGCCTTACTACAAATTAAGCAAGTAATTTGTAAGTTATGTTGTGTTTGTGTACGCTAATAATGATTTTAGTGAAGTTTTAGTGAAAATAGCGATCTGATAAACATTTGTGCAACTATTGCGGGGCCTAAAAAATCAGTAGCAGATATTTTTTATTTTACAGGTCATATGCTTTCAGGAAATATATGGTTTGGGGGGGTCTTTTACAAATTTTGAATGCTGTAAGTGAAAAATGATAACCTCAGATTTTTTGAGTACCCTGTGTTTATTTACTGTTTTGCTCCTTCATTTTTTACCATTTCACAAAAAGGTGCAATTCAAAATGTACAAATATCTGTTATTTATTAATTAAATGCAGTTTAGCTTTTATATTTAGTAGGAAATTTGTAAGTTTTGCTGTGTTTGTCTCAGCGAATAAGGATTTTTGTGAGATTTTTTTTGCGAAAATCTTGTTTTGATAAATATTTGCATGCAGGGCCTAAAAAAATCTGTAGCAATTGCTTTTTATTTTACTTTTATTTTACTGGTTCTATACTTTCAGAAAATGTATGGTTGGGGGATCTTTCACAAACTCTTAAAACTGCAAGGGAAAAATAAAAAAGCGTTGGAAAAATTGCAAAAGTAGCCTGGCCACCTAAATTTAAATGTGGAGCGCAGGGCCTGGCAGTGAAATAGTTAATGGTTAGTTTCCCAGACACTGATATTTTGTCCATAATTGTCTATAATACTGACAATTTCTTATCTTTGGGCATTCTAGTTATGAGACCACTCTTCAAAATGTCCTAGCTCTTCCACCCAAGTCCTGCTACCTCTTTGCTCTTCACGCAGCAAATAGAGTCTTAGTCCTCTTATGGCAATGTCCATGATATCATAGTGATAAAAAGCTGAAAAAGTGAAATGGACACAGCAAAGTAGTTAACAGCATTAGTGGGCTCATATGTTTATTTATTATGTAATACAGCAGTGAACTATAAGGCCTCATGCCCACGGACGTTTTTACAGCCGCGTTTTTGAGCGTTTTTTACAGCTTAAAAATGCCTGTCCATGTTAGTCTATAGCTTCATGCCCACCTAGACGTTTTTGAGCTGCAAATAGCATAGACGTTTTTAAGCTGTAAAAAAAAACCAGGACCAGTGCGTTCCTCAGCGTCAGAATTAGGCAGAAAAAAACGCGAGCGTCAAAAAACGCGCAAAAACGCGCACTAACGCGCGGTCGCGTTTTAAGCTCCGACGTTTTTTTTTTCAAAAAAATAAATAAAAAAAAAATAATAATATTTACAATAACATGGACAGGCGTTTTTAAGCTGCAAAAAACACAGCTGTAAAAACGCCAGTGGGCATGAGGCCTAAGTGCTGTTACTACACAGCACCCGATCAGCTTTCATTTTACTGAAGTCAGAACTGTTAAAGTGTTAAGGGAAAGAGGACATCTTCCACTGGGAACACCTGTTATACTGACAACTGTCCAAAAAGGAAGGGGAGGAGTTCCCTAATTTTGTAAAGATTTTCTCTTACTTCATATTGCATCTACATGACAGAAACTGAAACTAATTGTTCCCAATACCCTTCCATACTCTATCCAAACCTGGAAAAATCAAGTTATGACTATAAATACACTTTAAGCAGGGATTTTTTTTTACTATGGGAACCAGCTGTTTTTTAAATCACTGCACAGTCACTGCACTTTGCTCTGCTTTATTAAATAAACCTAGAGGTGCCAATGCTTTCTGAAAAGTGTATACTCTCTGTAAACACACAGTCATACCTAATGTAAGTTATCCACTGAAAAATGAAACTGACATGATTTATAGTGTAAAACAAAAGCATTTTATCAGAAATTTCTTTCTCCAGAGGTAGAATTGACATTATTTGAGTCAGACGGAACTGTGTGTTTGTATGTTCCCTTTAGTATTATTGTGCTCTGGAGGCCAGACTTTGATCATACAAAGAGCAGTTTCTCATTATTTTCTATTGACACTCCAAACAGTCTTCTCTGAAGTCTCTGGGATATTGTGTGACCTCTGTCTCAATACTTTTCACAGATTTCACAGGCTGTCACCACCACTCAGACATCACTAACACAGACAACTGTAATGGAAACTGTAACTATGGTGACCACCAGGGAGCAAATTCTTGTTAAGCATGGTAAGGATGAACTCCCGCCGCCTCCCCCTCAGAAGAAAAGACAGATCCTTGTGGAATCAGAACTTAGGAAGAGGTGAGAAAATGGCTATTGCACACCTGAGGAAATAATTATGCAAGGCTATTGCTGAAACAAATTTCTGCTGTGTGAAAGAAATTTGTGAGAGACACACACCTGCAACCTAGTGTACTTTGGGAATAAATATGGTAGTAGGTGTGTATGTGTACCTATAGGCAAAGATATGTAAGCATACTAATTGCAGCAAAGAGCATTTTAGAAAAAGCAATAACTTATAATAAGTCATAATGTATTACTTTGACAACTGTTACTGGAACTCTGGTTCCTATAAGCCAGGGATATGCAATTAGCGGATCTCCAGCTGTTGCAAAACTACAAGTCCCATCATGCCTCTGGGTGTCATGCTTTCTGCTGTCAGAGTCTCGCTATGCCTCATGGGACTTGTAGTTTGGCAACAGCTGAAGGTCCGCTAATTGCATATCCCTGCTATAGGCCATTGCACGGTGCACATCATAATTGCTGTTTGCCCTAGCTTGCTAAATAAGCTCAACAGCTGGCAAAAATTAAGTGTTAATGGGCAAATCACCCTTTAATTAAGCCCTTTAAAAGATGTTTATAGCTGTATGATTTTCAAATAATAGGGCATATTGTTTAGAAAAGGCTGCATACAACATATGGGGGGAAGAGCACTGAACATCCCTGCTAAGGCTGATCAGTGACTTGTGGTAGTGTCTTCACATAGTGGGCCACCCATCATTCCTAGAACAGGTGGGAAAACTCAACTGTAGATGAATGTTCCGTGCTGCCTCAGCAGCCTTGCTGGGGTTTAATGCTGGTTCCACCAATCACAGCACAGTTTGACAACAAGTATATGAGTACTACATCATAATTGCACTGTGCAGCTTCAGGGAAATGCTCACACACTTGGTGGTGGCTCTATGCAATAAGTGGTAGTAACTTACTATGGTGCTGAGTCAGCATCTTGAATGTTTTTTTCTGTGATCCTCCCATGCTGCTTTACATTGCTCTCTCCTCTTACATAAGTTCACTATATTTTTCTAACAGGAGCTGGTGCTAGGTTAAAGTCAGCAGGCTTTAAGTGTATGTTTGAATAACAATAAAAAAATAAAAAAAAACATTGCAACATTCACATATCTTCTTGTTTTAACCCTTCAAAAATGCTGCAAGCACAGAAAAATATCCATTCATCTAACAGAGATCCACTTTTCTCCTGTTTTAGCTGACAACACACACTGCGATGAAATTCTAAGCCGTGTCATCAGCCTTGCCCAGTTCACCCTTATGGACTACAGGATAACCCCTTATTTCTATAACATAAGAGCATGATCTCTAGTCAAAAAGGGTCAGCCAAAGTTTATGATTTCAGAGCAGCCAAGGCAAAGTTGTCAGCTCAAACAAGAAGTCAGGAGCCTTATGTCAGGATTAGGGATGAGCCGAACACTTCCCAGTTCGGTTTGCCTCAGAACATGCGAACAGGCAATAAATTTGTTCGAACATCCGAACACCGTTAGTCTATGAGACACGAACATTAAAAATCTAAAGTGATAATTTTAAAGGCTTATATGCAAGTTATTGTCATAAAAAGTGTTTGGGGACCCGGGTCCTGCCCCAGGGGACATGTATCAATGCAAAAAAAAGTTTTAAAAACTGAAGTTTTTTCGGGAGCAGTGATTTTAATAATGCTTAAAGTGAAACAATAAAAGTGAAATATTCCTTTAAATTTTGTACCTGGGGGGGTGTGTATAGTATGCCTGTAAAGTAGCGCTTGTTTCCCGTGCTTAGAACTGTCCCTTCAGGTCTGGTATGGATTTTAAGGGGAACTCCACGCCAATTTTTTTTAAAAATGGCGTGGAGTTCCCCCCAAAAATCCATACCAGACCCTTATCCGAGCACGCAACCTGGCAGGCCGCAGGAAAAGTGGGGGGGATGAGAGAGCGCCCCCCCTCCTGAACTGTACCAGGCCACATGCCCTCAACATGTTGATGGAGACAAGGGCCTCATCCCCACAACCCTTGCCCGGTGGTTGTGGGGGTCTGCAGGCGGGGAGCTTATCGGAATCTGGAAGACCCATTTAACAAAGGGGACCCCCAGATCCCGGCCCCCCTAAAAAACACACAGACACAGTTGGGATAAGTCCTTTATTAAAAATAAAAACAAAATAAAAAAAAAAATAAAAAAAATAAATAAAAAAAAAATAAATAAATAAAAGATTCCAGCGGTGGTAATCCACTCTCGATCTCTACTCCAGTGATGTCGGTATCCAGCGATGGATTATCTGCAGGCTCCAGCGATGATGTCCAGCGAGGAACAGTACACAATCCTGTCTCCACCGGAGACACCCCAGTAATGACGTTGCGGCAGCCTGACAGGTCTTATGTAGCTGAGGACGGAGCCACCCGTCACGTGACCCCATCCCCCTCTGATGCAAGGGGAAACCCGGGCTTTCCCAGTGAAATTCAGGTGACCCCGCCCCCCTCTGATGTAACGGGAAACCTGCTTTATCAGAGGGGGGCGGGGTCACCCGTCACGTCACTGGGAAAGCCCGGGTTTCCCCTTGCGTCAGAGAGGGACGGGGTCACCTGACAGGTGGCCCCGTCCTCAGCTACATAAGACCTGTCAGGCTGCCGCAACATCATTCCCAGGGTGTCTCCGGTTGAGACAGGACCGTGTGCTGTTCCTCGCTGGACATCATCGCTGGAGCCTGCAGATCATCCGTCGCTGGATACCGACATCACTGGAGTGGAGATCGAGCGTGAATTACCACCGCTGGAATCTTTTTTTTATTTTTATTTTTAATAAAGGACTTATCCCAACTGTGTCTGTGTGTTTTTTTTTTACACTTTCTTTGTGAAATGGTAGGGGTACAATGTACCCCTTACCAATTCACATGGGGGGCGGTATCTGGGGGTCCCCTTTGTTAAAGGGGTCTTCCAGATTCCGATAAGCTCCCCGCCCGCAGATCCCCACAACCACCGGGCAAGGGTTGTGGGGATGAGGCCCTTGTCCCCATCAACATGGAGACATGGTGCTTTGGGGTCCAGACCCCAAAGCATCCTCCCCATGTTGAGGGCATGTGGCCTGGTATGGTTCAGGAGGGGGGGCGCTCTCTCATCCCCCCTCTTTTCCTGCGGCCTGCCAGGTTGCGTGTTCGGATAAAGGGTCTGGTATGGATTTTTGGGGGGAACTCCACGCCATTTTTTTTAATTTGGCATGGCGTTCCCTTTAAAATCCATACCAGACCTGAAGTATCTGGTATGGATATTTGGGGGGACCCCACATTTTTTTTATTTGGCGCAGGGTTCCCCTTAATATCCATACCAGACCTGAAGGGCCTGGAAATTGAATTTGGGGGGACCCCCACACATTTTTTTTATTTATTTATTTATTAATGACTTTCAATTACTTTTCTCTGTATTGCCGGGAGCCGACAATTCATTACAGCCGCGATTACTTTTAAATGACTTTTTTTCCTTCAGAAATTACATTTTGTGCAGGGACAGTTCTAAGCACGGGAAACAAGCGCTACTTTACAGGCATACTATACACACACCCAGGTACGAAATTTAAAGGAATATTTCACTTATATTGTTTCACTTTAAGCATTATTAAAATCACTGCTCCTGAAAAAAAGTCTGTTTTTTTAATTATTTTTTGCATTGATACATCTCCCCTGGGGCAAGACCCAGGTCCCCAAACACTTTTTATGACAATAACTTGCATATAAGCCTTTAAAATTAGCACTTTAGATTTCTCCAATAGACTTTTACAGGGTGTTCCGCGGCTTTTCGAATTTGCCGCGAACACCCCAAATTGTTCACTGTTCGGCAAACGGGCGAACTGGCAATGTTCGAGTCAAACATGAGTTTGACTCGAACTCAAAGCTCATCCCTAGTCAGGATCAATTTTATATTCTAGGAAGTCTGTTAAAGAGATAAAAATAGGATTTTTTACTCACCGTAAAATCCTTCTCTCTGAGTCCATGGACCGACACAGCTTCTCTATTGACAAAGTGGGTATTATCCGTTAATTAGGAGTGACTAGGCAGAAAAACTTGTAAAAAGTGTTACATCACACCTTCTACAGTACCGCCCAGGGGGCGGACCCTCTGGGTATAACCTCTCAGTCTGCATCTCGCAGATCAGTTCGTCAAAAAGCAGTACAAACTTAAGAGGGGTGGGTGCTGTGTCGGTCCATGGACTCAGAGAAAAGGATTTTACGGTGAGTAAAAAATCCTATTTTCTCTTTCGTCCATGGACCGACACAGCTTCTCTATTGACAAAGTGGGACGTCCCAAAGCAGTGTCAGAAAAAAAAACGAGGGGTGGTAACAGCATAAAAACAAACTTCACCCCAAAGCACAAAACAGCACTCCTCCAACGGAGGAGTTGCAACTCTAAACAGCCGCTTGCAAAACCTTGCAGCCGAAAGAGGCATCCGAAGATGCACCTACATCAACTTTGTAGAATTTTGTGAAAGTGTGAGCGGACGACCAAGTCGCCGCTTTACATAGTTGGGAAATAGACGCTTGATGTCGGAAAGCCCAAGAGGCACCTATTGCCCTGGTCGAATGCGCCGTGACAGGAAAGGGGGGCGCCTGACCCTTTAAGGCGTAAGCCTGGATTACTATCTGTCGGATCCACCTAGAGATGGTGGCCGACGAGACTGCTTGGCCCTTCTTGGGACCAGCCACCGAAACAAACAGTGAGTCTGACTTCCAGAACAGGGAAGTAGCAGATAGGTATACTCTCAAAGCTCGGACAACGTCCAAGGAATGCAACGCCGACTCCTTAGGATTCGACGGATGAGGACACAAGGATGGAAGTACAATGTCTTCGTTGAGATGAAAAGCCGAAACGACTTTCGGAAGAAAGGAAGGCTGCGGCCACAGCACCACCTTATCCTTGTGGAAAATCAAATAGGGAGCCTTGCAGGACAAGGCTGCCAGCTCAGAGACTCGTCTAACTGACGTAACAGCCATCAAAAAGACCACTTTCTGAGAAAGTGTCAACAGGGGAATATCTCTAATCTTCTCAAACGGTGCCTTCTGAAGCACCGAGAGGACCAGGTTCAAGTCCCACGGAGGTAACGGGGGACGGACCGGAGGGGCCACATGTCGAACCCCCTGCACAAATATACTCACGAGAGAGTGAGTCGCCAGGGGTCGCTGAAAAAAGACAGCCAGGGCAGATATCTGACCCTTAATCGTACTTAGGGCAAGCCTTTGGTCCACCCCATGCTGTAAAAACAGCAGGATTCTGGAAACCAAATAGGTACACGGATGCCATTTCATTTCCTCACACATGGAGATGTAGGCCCTCCAAGTGCGGTGATAAACCTTCCTAGAGGACGGTTTTCGAGCACTTCTCATAGTAGAGATTACTGAGTCTGACAGGCCCCGGTCTCTCAGTACCTGGTTCTCAACAGCCATGCCGTTAAAGCCAATGACTGTAAAGCAGGATGGAATATGGGACCTTGCGATAGCAGGTCCTTCCGTAGTGGTAGGCGCCAGGGGACGTCTGCTACCAGACGTACTAGATCGGCGTACCAAGGACGCTGAGGCCAATCTGGAGCGATTAGGATCATTGGAATTCCCTCTGCCTCCACTCTGCGGAGCAGAAGAGGAAGAAGCCTTAAGGGAGGGAAGGCATAGATTAGCCGATACTGACCCCACGATGCTACCAACGCGTCCGTTGCGTCTGCCCATGGGTCTCTTGACCGGGCCACAAATCTCAATACCTTCCGATTGAGTCGGGAAGCCAGAAGATCTACATCTGGTGTGCCCCATCTTTGGCAGAGGAGTTGGAACACCTCCGGGTGTAAGGACCATTCTCCCTGGTCCAGCATCTGGCGGCTCAGGTAGTCCGCCTGCCAGTTTTCCACACCCGGAATGTACACGGCCGATAGTGCCGGTATGCTCTTCTCTGCCCACTTCAGGATGCGAGCAACCTCCGATGCTGCAGCTGAGCTTCTTTTTCCTCCTTGATGATTGACATATGCCACCGCTGTGGCGTTGTCTGACTGGATCCTGACTGGACGCCCTTGCAGTCTCTGAGACCATTTGAAGAGGCACAGCTTGGTCGCCCGGATCTCCAGGACATTGATCGGCAGGAGGGCTTCCTCTGGGGTCCAGCGACCTTGCGCCGACTGGACACCCCAGACTCCCCCCCAACCTGTAAGGCTGGTGTCCGTCGTGATCACTATCCAGTAAACCGGAAAAAATGACTTCCCGGCCCTTAGAGCCAGTGCTGTCAGCCACCATACCAGGGATCTCCTGACTAGGTGGCTCACTCGGATTTGATAATCCAGAGATGAAGGGCATCTGTTCCATCTGGACAGAACTTCCTTCTGTAACACTTGAGTGTGGTATTGAGCATATGGGACCGCCTCGAAGGAGGCTACCATGAGGCCCAACACTCTCATGCAAAAACGGAGTGACGACCAATTCCTGGAAGTCAGCTGCCGTACTGCAGCCCAGAGGGTCTGCAACTTCTCCACAGGGAGGAATACCTTTGCCTCTGAGGAATCCAGAATCAACCCCAGGTACACTAGGCGTTGAGTGGGCACCAATACTGACTTTTGCGTGTTTAGTATCCAACCACAGTCTCGAAGAGTCTGACAGGTAATAGACACGCTTACCTCTAATTCTGAGCTTGAAGGGGCCTTCAGCAGAAGGTCGTCCAAGTAACCTGTGATAGCGATACCCCGCTGTCTTACAAGTGCCAGAATCGGAGCGAGCACCTTGGTGAACGTCCTGGGTGCTGAGGCAAGGCCAAACGGGAGGGCCACAAACTGGTAGTGGTTCTTCCCGATAGCAAATCGCAGAAACCTCTGGTGTCTGGAGTATATGGGGACATGCAGGTATGCGTCCTTGATGTCCAAGGAGGCCAGAAAGTCCCCCGGATGGAGAGCCGTGACTACAGATCGAACCGACTCCATCCGAAATCTTTGTACTTTCACAAAGCAATTGAGGGCTCTGAGATCCAAGATTGGCCGAACCCCCTCCTTCTTCGGCACAATGAACAGATTTGAGCTAAAACCCTGACCCCGTTCCTGTTCTGGAACTGGAATAACTACCCCGCATTTGAGTAGACCCTGGACCGCCCCATACAGGGCCTCCCGACGGGTCGGTAGTAGCTGGAGATTGGAGGTGATGAATCTGTCCGGTGGACAAGAGAGAAATTCTATCTTGTAGCCTGAGGAGATTACTTCGCAAACCCACCTGTCGGAGACTAGAGCAGTCCACTGAGTCGCGAATTTGCGAAGACGTCCCCCCACCCGAGAGCTGGGTGGGGGCGGACCTTCATGTGGACGCAGATTTGTCCGCAGACTTGTTGGGTCTGCGGGACCAAGGACGCTTTTGTCCTTGGGCAGGCGCTTTATCGGCCTGGGGTCCTTTCCCTGTCGCCTTAAGGGGGCGATAAAACCGCTTGCGTGCAGTAAAGGAGGGCCCTTGCCCTTGGCGTGGCCCCTTACCCTTGCTAGTTTGGGGAAGCAAAGTGCTTTTACCTCCTGTGGCATCCTTGATGATGTCATCCAGAGAAGCCCCAAAAAGTCTGTCGCCCTTAAAAGGCAGATCCAACAGGGCTTTCTTGGAAGTCTGGTCCACAGACCAGCCCTTTAGCCAGATCAGCCGGCATATTGCTACTGCATAAACCGAAGCTCTTGACAGCAGGGGAATAGTATCCATGTCTGACTCGCAGACAAACTTAAGGCCCTGGACCAACTGGTCGGCCAAAGTTATCTCATTAGGAGGAGCATCTCGCTCCTTTAACCCCTGGAGTAGCAATTTTGCCCATTCAGTAAGTGTCTGAGACACTAGGGCCCCCGCCAATGCCGGGCGTACTGCCGAGCCTACCACTGAGTATAGGTAGCGAGCGAGTGCTTCAGCCTTCTTATCCACAGGGTCCTTGAAAACCGGAGCCCCGTCTACTGGAATAGTGGTGGCTCTATTAAGTCTGGACACCGAAGGGTCCACTATAGGGGGAGAGGTCCATATCTTCAGAAAACTCTCCTCAAAGGGGTACCGTACTGCAAACCTCTTTGGGGCTGTAAAGACCCTCAGTGGGTTCTCCCATTCCTTGTATAAGAGTTTGTCAAAATAAGACGCACAAGGGAACACCTTAGCAGTGCGGGCAGGTTTACGAAACCCAAAGGGGACTAGAGTATCTGCTACTTCTGCAGTATTTTCCAACTTTAGCGTATCCCGCACTGCAGTAATAAGGTCAGATACCAAAGCCGTCTCGCGTACTGACCTGGACTTGGAGTCCTCCTCACTGTCCGATCGGTCACGGTCTGCAGTCTCTGATGCATCAGAATCTGGGCCTTGAGCCGTAGCTGGACCTGGTTCTGCATCAGAAATATCCCCAGAAGACTGCAGGGGACGGGGGCGTTTATTACCCCCTGTATTCCCGTGTGCTGCTTCCACCCTGGCAGCAAATGCCTCTAGGATTGCCGACATAGCGTCCATAGACACCTCAGGGACACCAGCTGCTAAATCTGGTGTTTCAGGGGAGAAGACATCTGGCTCAGATGCCATGCTGACACCCACAGGGCTCCAGGCAAGATATCAATAGGCCACCCTCCTGTGCTGCAGAGAGGCTGGGTCACCCAGAGGACTCACCACCCTGGATAGGTACTGCTATGCTGCGTCTGTGATGCTGTCCCCCTGCTGCTGTGTCAGTCTGCTTCTTTTATCAGCACTTCCTGTGTGAATTTTCGCGCTAGTGTAATGCACCCTAGAGGCCGGAGGCTCTCGCAAAATGGCTGCCAAAAACGTCTGTATTGAAGATAATGTGGGCTCCAAGAAAATGGCAGCGGAGCCGAAGATAGAGGTCAAGCAGCCGTAGCCCACAAAAAGATGGCCGCCGAATGGCAATCTATACATACAGGGTGGACAAACATGGCCGCAGATCACCTGATAGGGGCCAGTGGGTGTGGCCGAACCACAGGAAGATGGCCGCCGGGCAGTCACAAGAGGCCAAACTTGGCATGGACCACCTCAAAATGGCCGCCGACAGCATGGAGGAGGAAGGACACACACACACACACAGGTACGCAGAAATGACATTTCTTTTAAATGTTAGTTACAGCCAGCCCCGCTCCAGTGGGACCCCTTAGGTGACCCCCAGCACCCAGCAACCTTTAGCTAGAAGCCCAGGGAGGAGGGAAAGGCAGGGAGAGAGTGAAGAAAGGGGTCACAACCACTTACTTGATCTCTCCAGGAATGTCCAGCTAAATCACCCAGCCGAGGCAGGGGAGTTTTACTTACCTATCCTGCATGTATTATGCTGGAAGACATTCCAAACAGATCATCGTCCGCACACGGAAGGTGACTGTTGGCCAGGCATGCTGTGATTGGACCCAAAAGGGACGATCATATGTATGCCCTGGAGCATGACGCTCAACGGACAGGCTGCTGCGACTCGGCCGTAAGGTCAGCCGAAGCTGAGCGGTCCGATGCAAGCCTTGGAGCGTAAGCTCACCGGCCAGGCTGCTGCGACTCGGCCGTAGGGTCAGCCGAAGCTGAGCGGTCCGATGCAGGCCCTGGAGCGTAGGCTCACCGGCCACCCATGGAGCGACGGGCATGTCGTGGAAAACCCAGCGCGTAGCTAGGGTCGGCACACGCTCGATGGCCGAAACTGGGGAGACTACAAGGATCGAGGATCCAGCCTGTCACCCAGTCGGCAGTTGATCAAAAATCGCAAGAAACAACAAATGAAAAAAAAATATATATATATATATATATATATATATATATATATATTTTTTTTTTTTTTTTTTCCCCCGGACCAATGGACCCGAAGGGAGCCATGTCCTACTCCTTGCTAGACAGAAAAAAACTGATCTGCGAGATGCAGACTGAGAGGTTATACCCAGAGGGTCCGCCCCCCGGGCGGTACTGTAGAAGGTGTGATGCAACACTTTTTACAAGTTTTTCTGCCTAGTCACTCCTAATTAACGGATAATACCCACTTTGTCAATAGAGAAGCTGTGTCGGTCCATGGACGAAAGAGAAACATTATTTTCAACATTTATTTTTGAGTTTGCAGAGACATACCGTTTTATGGGTTCTCTGACATTTGGAGAAGTGTACCGGTGGTCTTACCTTTCTCTAGAGGCCCAGTGGGGTGAGAAGTATGATGCATTCCGGGAAAGTGGCCACAGTTTCCGAGAGGACTGTACAGAGGAGCAGATCTTGAGAAAGAATAGCGGAGAATACATAATCACTGGCAATCACTGAAAGAAGGCCATGTGTTTGATCTGCATCAAGCTTTTAATATACATAGGATAGAATCAGGCTTATGAATACCTACCTAAACAAACGCATGGCTTATAAATAATCAAAAAGGGTTTAGTTGTTTAGAGTCTGAAGCTATTACATGTTTTTGATTGTGCAATGTACTGTACATATAGTACTTGCTGCAAAACTGAAAGTGGTATGTGTTAATAATTTCTGGTGCTCTACATTTAAGCTAATAATTTATTTACATTAAGTAACTACTTGCTTGTTTGAACTGTGATTCATGTAGAACAGTGATGCTGAGCTGGAGGCCCAGGGGCTGCTTGTTGCTTCATTCGGTCTAGGCCTGTGCAATAAATGAAACATTATTTTTCAACTGTGATTTTCTCTTCTCTCCTTAAATTCCAATATCTATAAGTAGAGGAAGTAGAATACCAAAATATTCCAAGATTAAAACATCCCGACGCTAGGCAAGACTAATACACATAGCTAATTAAATAAAATTGATCTGCTTAGGGCCTCTTGCTAGCCATTGCTGCAAAAGAGCATCATGTTTGGCATACTGCACTAATGTAGTATTTCTTATACTATATTTTAAACTGAAAAGTAAACAACTTTAAAGGCATTAAGTGACACCTATAAAATCTAGAGTTTACTCATAAATTCCATAGGGGTGGGCTAACCACTGCAGCTAATTATTTTGAAAATTGTCTCCACACTACCCTTTTGTTTCATTATCATGTCATGAAAAAAAACCTGCTCAGGGTACAATACATTATAATATTTAACTGACTGACCTATACAGCTAAAAGCCAAATACATACTGCATGCAGACTTTTACATTTCATGCATAACTTTACTTACATATTGCATTGGGAAAGTGAGATGAAGTGCCAGATATTAAATTACCACAAATGTAGACAGGTGTTCATGATGTAAACCACACTGATCAGTCTGGTCAATTTAAGTCTTGTTTGGCCTTCAGAGTCAACCTATACTGAGAATAACTGATAGAGGTTTTCACTGTTTATATTCACACTTCTTACATTAATCTTTTCTCTCACTATACAATTACAGTGTAGTCTTCTACTAAGCATTTATTTTTTGCCCTGAAATGCTTACAACTGTACACATTAATATTTAAATAATAAAGAAGAAATCATTATGCTTGGAATGCATGAAGTTGAATATTCAGTGTAAATCAGTGTGCAAGCCAAAAGATTTGCCCCCTTATTAAGTTAAATTTAAAGATGGCTCTGGAGCTTAGAGTAACAGCTGACAGATCCCTGGGGACTGGGCTCTTAAAGTTGCTGCCTGTGTACTTTCCTAAAAACAGTACCATACCAGTAACAAAACCGAATCAAATGATAAGCCCCATTATTTGTTACTATTTCTCACCTGAGATCTCTATTACTTGCAAATTGAGAATAGCATGTGTTAACAGAACCAGGAAAGCAGATGACAAGACATCATTAGAAAAATAAAACAAAGTGATGTAAACTTTTTTTTTTTTTCACTTTGAACAGTGAAAGGGCAATCTGTGTTCCATTGGAGAACTTTCCCTCTGCTTCCTACCCATTACCCTCAACAGGAAATGAGAGGAAATCCCTTTAAAGTGAAGTAATCCTTGTCTGTCACCAGGCTTCACCAGAATTAGTATCACCATTGAAAGATTTTCCCTCTATTACTGTTCTGGGTACAACCCAAAAGTTGGGATTTATTTTCACTTTCACTTTTGACGATAATGGTAAATGGGAAGTTGAATGTCCCTTTTGAGAGCACAGAGTAAAAAAATCTTACAGGTGTTCTAAAATCCCCCACTTTATCCAAAGTTTTTCCTTTAGTTATACTGTATATTAACCCAATCACCGTGCAATGGGTAAAGGCAGATTTTGGTTGTCTAAAAACAGAATTTGTTCTAGGTCCAAACTGGAAACATTTTCTTAAACAGGGGTGAGGGCTTTCAACGCCATCTGTCTTTTACATATAATACTATTTTAACAACAATTTGACAATAATTCTTATCTTCAGCCACGTAAATTGAAGGATTACCACACTTGCAGACCTCCCAATACAAAAGGATTGAATTAGGTAACTAGAACAGGATGGTTCCACGACTTTCACATGTCCCATTCTGCTTTTGGACAATCAATATCTGCCTTGACTTATTACATGATGATCAACATTACAGAGCAAGTCCAGCTAAATATGATAAACTACCACTAGCTATACCATGACCTAAATAATTGCCATTTGCCCCCCATATCCTAAACTCTATGAATCAAAAAATTTATAAATCTATATATATAAAATGGTATTTCACTTGTTAGCTAAAGCATGTGTGTTTATATTAGTGCTCCATACAATATATGTGGCACTGTGTAAAACTGACACCTATGTGAAATGAGGCAATTTGTTTGTGAGTAAGCCACGCTGAAATTAAAGGTCAAGTCAATAACTACCTGAGCAATGTGAATTCAGAAAAAATGCAGTTAATTATTACTATCACATAAATAGTGCAAATCGTTGGAATTTTTTGGAGTAAATGTATAAGAACATTGGAATAAGGACATTCAACTATGTGCGTTATGCAGATGAAGAATTTCAATGACCCACTTGATTTTCTGTGCATTATATGCATGGCACTGAACTGAGGTATTATTATTTTCAGTGCTGTTTTTAATTGTATGGAAAAAAAAATATATACACATGGGAATTAATTATGTTGCCATTGTACCAGCATGTATGTACACTGGCACATAGGTGTATATTTATGAAATGGTGAATGTGACATTCACCAAACATTTACTGCAGATGCATCTTCTTGGTGCATGTGTTTTAGATTACAGTGATCGATTCACCTGTAGTAAATGTTTGGTGAATATGCTTTATAAATATGGCACTTATAGTTCTGAAAAGCTAAAATATGCAAAGCTAAGTATACAGTATCTCACAAAAGTGAGCACACCCCTCACATTTTTGTAAATATTTTATTCTATCTTTTCATGTGACAACACTGAACAAATGACACTTTGCTACAATGTGAAGTAGTAAGTGCACAGCTCGTATAACAATGTAAATTTGCTGTCCCCTCAAAATAATGCAACACATAGCCATTAAAGTGGTTGTAAACCCTTTTAAGATATATATTTTTTTTAACTAACCTGCAAGACAAAGGCATAATGAGCTAGTATGACTAGCATACTAGCTCATTGTGCATCACTTACCTTAGATCGGGGCCCCCGAAGGCATCCTTGTCTCCCTCTCCAGCCACAGCCATCGCTGCGGTGATAGCCGGAACGTTACTGCCGGGTATCGCCGCTCCAGCCAATCACAGCGCCGCTCCGACGCTGTGATTGGCCTGAGCGGCGAAGACATGACTCCGCGCATGCGTGCGGGAGCCATCAAATCCGGCTAAGCCGGATTTATGAATGGATTAACCCTATGAATGCGCCGTTGTCTACGGCACGCATGCGCCGTAGACATCGGTGCATGTCATTTTTAGCAAATATCTACTAAACCGGTCATCTTGGAGGTGTGTTTGGGATCGTTATGTTGGAATACTGTCCTGCAGCCCAGTCTCCGAATAGAGGAGATCATGCTCTGCTTCAGTTTGTCACAGTGCATGTTGGCATTCATGGATCCCTCAATGAACTGTAGCTCCCCAGTGCTGGCAGCACTCATGCAACCCCAGACCATGACACTCCCAACACCATGCTTGACTGTAGGCAAGACACACTTGTCTTTGTACTCTCCACCTGGTTCCTGCCACACACGCTTGACACCATCTGAACCAAATAAGTTTATCTTGGACTCATCAGACTTTGCAGGCTTTCTTGTGCATGATCTTTAGTAGAGGCTTCCTTCTGGGACGACAGCTTGCAGGCCAATTTGATGCAGTGTGCGGCTTATGGTCTAAAGTACTGACAGGCTGTCTCCCCACCCCTTCAACCTCTGCAGCAATGCTGGCAGCACTCATACGTCTATTTTCCAAAGTCAACCTCTGGATATGATGCTGAGCATGTGCACTCAACTACTTTGGTCGACCATGTTGAGGCCTGTTCTGAGTGTAACCTGTCCTGTTAAACCACTGTATGGTCTTGGCTACAATGCTGCAGCTCAGTTTCAGGGTCTTGGCAATCTTCTTATAGCCTAGGCCATCTTTATGTAGAGCATAAGATCCTCAGAGAGCTCTTTGCAATGAGGTGCCATGTTGAACTTCCAGTGACCAGTATGAGAGAGTGAGAGTGATAACATCAAATTTAACACACTTGCTTTCCATTCACACCTGAGACCTTGTAACACCAATGAGTCACATGACACCAGGCAGGGAAAATGGCTAATTGGGCCCAATTGTGACATTTTTATTTAGGGGTGTACTCACTTTTGTTGTCAGTGGTTGAGACATTAATGGCTATGTGTTGAGTTATTTTGAGGGGACAGCAAATCTACACTGTTATACAAGTTGTACACTCACTACTTTACATTGTAGCAAAGTGTAATTTCTTCAGTGTTGTCACATGAAAAGATATAATAAGATATTTACAAAAATGTGAGGGGTGTATTCACTTTCGTAAGATACTGTATATACAGTACTGTGCAAAAGTTTAGGCAGGTGTGGAGAAATGCTGTAAAGTAAGAATGCTTTCAAAAATATATATTATAATTGTTTATTTTTATCAATTTGCAAAATTCAAAGTGAGCGGACAGAAAAAAAATCTAAATCTAATCAATATATGGTGTGACTACCCTTTGGCTTCAAAACCAGCATCAGTTCTTCTAGATACACCTGCACACAGTTTTTGAAGGAATTCAGCTGGTAGATTGTTCAAAACATCCTGGGAAACTAAGAACAAAGATCTTCTGTGGATGTAGGCTGCCTCAAATCCTCCTTACGCTTTGTTTAATCCCAGTCAGCCTGGATGATGTGCTCTGTGGGGGCCAAACCATCACTTCCAGGACTCCTTTCTCTTCTTTACACTGAAGATAGTTCTTATTGACATTGGCTGTATGTTAGGGATTGTTGTCCTGCTGCAGAATAAATTTGGGGCCAATCACATGCCTTCCTGGTGGTATGGTATGATGGATATGGATAAGTATTGTGGTCAAAAACCTATAACTCTGATGTAGAAACAAGGCTAAGTGACTCGCCTATGCATGGAAACATAGGAAATGGAATACAGAAAATTTTCAGCAGGTGCTCTGGACTAATAAGTCAAAATTTTGTAACAGGCAGTTTGTTTGCCAAAGAGACGGAGAGCCCTATAATAATGAGTGCCTGCAGGCAACAGTGAAGCATAATGGAAGTTCCTTGCATGTTTGGGGCTGCATTTTTGGTCCTTGATACTGAGAAATAGAGGCAGATATTTATCCATCATGCCATACCATCAGGGAGGCATGTGATTGTCCTCAAATTTATTCTTCAGCAGGACAATGACCCCAAACATATAGTCATTAAGAACTATCCCTGATCTTCAATCCATTAAGTCTGTCTGGGATTACATGAAGACACAGAAGCATTTAAGGCAGCCTACATTCACAGAAAATCGGTGGTTAGTTCTCCAAGACGTTTGAAACAACCTACCTGCTGAATTTCTTTACAAACTGTGTGCAAGTGGATCTAGAAGAATTGATGCTGTTTTAAAGGCAAAGGGTGGTCACATCCAATATTGATTAGACTTGGATTTCACTTCTGTTCATTTACTTTTCATTTTGTTAATAAACTATTAACAGTTCTATTTCTGAAAGAATTCCTAATTTATGGCATTTTTTCACACCTATATATTATTAGTAAGTTTGAATTAGTGTTAAGCCCTGTACACACGATCGGATTTCCGATGGATTTTAGTCCGATGGATTTGTCCATCAGAAATCCGATGAAACTGTTTTTCATCAGTCTTGGCCACACACCATCAGTCCAAAAACCGACCGTCCCAAACGCGGTGACGTAAAACACTCCGATGAGCCGAGAAAAATGAAGTTCAATGCTTCTGAGCATGCGTCGACTTGATTCTGAGCATGCGTGGGTTTTTTATCCGATGGAGTTCCTCACAGACGATCGGTATTTTCTATCGGTTTTTGATCCATCGGAAAAATTTAAAACATGTTCTATTTTTAAAACCGATGGAAAAAAGACCGATGGGTCCCCTACACGATCGGTTTGTCTGATGAAAACAATCCATCAGACGGTTTTCATTGGTTAAACCGATCGTGTGTACGGGGCTTTAGAGTATGAAAAGTGAAAATTAAAAATGTTAAACTTAAATTTTTAGAAATTTACCCCTTTACTATTGCACAATAACAGTAACTTGCTTTAAGCGGTGTTCCGCCCCAAAAAATAATTAAAAACCAGCAGCTACACATACTGCAGCTGCTGGCTTTTAATAAATGGACACTTACCTGTCCTGGAGTCCAGAGATGTCGGCACCCGCAGCTGATGTTTCCATCAGCTGTCGGGTGCTGCCGCCGCCATTGCGCGTAAGGGTACCCGGCAGTGTAGCCTTTCGGCTTCACACCAGTTTCACCATGTAGGCTTCTTCAGGAAAGGACGCAGAGGCACTTTTATTGTATGTAGTGAAACATAAATCTCTCAGCTCTGTGTAGAGTGTGGGAGTTGATGCACTGGGGAAAGAACTTTCCCAAAACACGCTGTAACCCCTCGCCTCGATCCCATCCAAACAGAGCCAGATCTCCCGTAGGGAGGGATGTATTGTATATCACAAAGATGGATATTTCACAAAATGCCTCACTCCTATTTTTAGGTTAAATAAAAAAGCTGGGAGCTCCTACGGATAATGGGACTATGGTGTATATTGATGTATCAAACTCTTCAATACCAGTTACATTTTTGCTTTTCAGTCTTCCCTCAGGATATCATGTTTCGATGTTAAAACATGTTTGATTATGGTTTGTGTTGATCACAGGCTCATGAATAAAGTTTATCATAAACAAAAATGTGCTTTTTCACACATGAATATAGTGCTTAGGAGTATGGGACCCTATCCATTTTTCTACATTCTGTACATACTGTTTAGAAATGCCGGCAGCAAAGAGGCTATAATCACTTCTGGCTTCTACTCTTGATTCCCTGATTTCCCTGCCCACGAATCCATAGTTAGATTATTTTAAAAGGGAGCTATGTGTATATATTCCTCTCTCAGATAAAAAAAGATAGAAAAGATAAAATAAGTCTTTCATTATTATGGTAAAAGCCTATGTAGGTTAAGAGGGCATAAAGTGTTCTGCAATTTATCATAAGAAAGTATGCTAATCCATCAGATAACAAAATTATCATAATCATATGGGTATATGTAATATATTCCTATAAATAATCCTAACATTTATTCTGAAAGTAACATCATGAATAAAGATGCAAGAAATATAACACCTATAGTATGGCTACTAATTTATTAAAAAATAAATAAATCAAATTAGTATTATCAAATAATCAAACCTCCTTTTAGAAGGCCTATTATTGATTGATAAGGCTGCTTAGAATACAAGATTTAAGTCATTATACACCATATAATAATGTGATCACACAAACATATACAGGGTAGGTGGTAAGCTTTTTGTGATATAGCAGCTCTCTTGAAGATTTAGAAAGTGAACCGCAATATTAGCTGATGGTCTAGCATAGGTGCTGAACTGAGAATCAGAATACACTGAACACTGACATTTATGCAGAGCAAAGATATGCATGATCAAATATGACAAGCCATTGTATCAGACAAGCAAGATGCTGATTTTACAATCAAATAGAATAACATGTTAATACAGTTTGACAGCACATACTGTTAGGATGGTCTCAACACAATACCAGCTTCAAACAATAACTCATGTTTACAAAAGAATATGCTTCTAAAATATTCACTGTTACTGTATGAACAATTCATTGCAGTCAGAAACATGATGAGATACCTTACTGATTTCTAAAAGGGTAAATTATTTAACATCTGGGTTGAAAATTTTGACAGCATTCACAGCTGTTTTAAAACATAACATTTTACCTAACTGTCCAGAATGACCTTCCCTCGCTCATCTAATTACAAATTGCATACAGTATACAGACTTCCGATGCAGGTTATACACGAACAAACAAAGGATATAGTATTGCAATAAAATGGGAATTAAAGGTGTCAAAGAGTAGCAAATACTAGACATGTGCATTCGTTTTCATCCGAATGCATTTTTTGTCCGAATTTCGGGTATTTTCGTTATCGTTTTAACAAACGAAAACGAACGGGCAGAATCCGAAATCCGAAAGATACAACATAAAAAAATGCTTTATTTTAGTTTTCGTTGCTACAACAGTTCGATATAGATAGGAGATTCGACGTGACGCTGACAATAACAATCTGTGTCTATCGAACCTGTGGTCGAATGTGCCTAACCTTAACTCTATTAGTCCAAGATTATTCTACATAGAGAGAAAAGATTAGACATTAGAGACAGTGTTGGGGTAGACCATTCGACATGAACGACGAAGATTCGACGAAGCAGCGAAAAACGTACAAACGTTGAATCTGTCATTGAAGGCTTATGGTGTCTGTCGAAAATTCTAAGAAGATTCGACAAACGGCCAAACTGTACGACACCGCAATCGTACGTTTCCGGTCAAATGCTCGGCCCATAGGCTATAGTAGAATTTGAATGTTGGTTGACTAGTAATAATGATTTATAAATAGAATTATTACTAGTCATACAACATTAGAATTCTTCTATAGCTTGTAGGCGGAGCATTCGACCGGAAATGTACGATTGCGGCGTCCTACAGTTTAGCTGCTCCGTCGAATCTTCTTAGAACATTCGACAGACATCATAAGCCTTCAATGACAGATTTGACACTAATTAATTCGGATTTTCGAACGAATGCATTTTTTAACGATACAAAATAAATAAAAACGAATTTCGGGAGTAACTAAATAAATGTATTTTTCGGACGGAAACGAAATTCCGAAAAAAAATATTTCAGTGTGCACATGTCTAGTAAATACCATGTTTTAAAAGATAATAATAATAATATTTTTTTTATTATACAATGTATTATAACATATGAAACATATGTCTCAACAATTCATCCACATTGGGATCAGGCATAAATCATATGCATGCTACCCATATCACTACCCTTTTTAATCCACTGTGCATCAAGATAATATGCTTTAAGCGTAGCTGAATCTGAACCAGAATCTGGTCTGATTCCATAGGAAGAAATTGAGATACAGTGCCTTGAAAAAGTATTAATATCCCTTGAAATTTCTCCACATACCTAAATGTATATTATTGGGATGTTATGCGATAGACCAACACAAAGTGGCACATAAAAGTGAAAGGAAAATGATAAATGGTTTTCAATATTTTTTGCAAATAAATATCTGAAAAGTGTGGCGTGCATTTGTATTCAGCCCCCTTTACTCTGATACTCCTAACTAAAATCTAGTTGAACCAATTGCCTTCAGAAGTCACCCAATTAGTAAATAGCGTCCACCTGTGTGTACTTTAATCTCAGTATAAATACAGCTGTTCTGTGAAGCCCTCAGAAGTTTGTTGGAGAACCTTAGTGAACAAACAGCATCATGAAGGCCAAGAAACACACCAGACAGGTATGGGATAAAGTTGTGGAGAAGTTTAAGCCCTGGTTCACACTGACTGCAGGAATGAAATTGTGTGAGTTTAGCTGAACTCGCACGATTTCATTCCCGCACGTCAGTCCCGACTTCAGGGGTGATTTCAGAGACATCTGTGTGGGTTTATGCACAGATGTCAATGGAAATCGCACCCCGAAATCCCCCAAAGTAGTACAGAAACTACTTTTGGGAATCGGTGCGGCGCCTCAATTGCAGCGTCACACCCAATCGGACGCCGCAATTGTCATGTCAAATCGCATGCCAAATCGCATCAATGTAAACCAGGGCTTAAGCAGGGTTAGGTTATAAAAAAATATCCCAAACTTTGAACATCTCACGGAGCACTGTTTAATTCATCATCTGAAAATGGAAAGAGTATGGCACAACTGCAAACCTGCCAAGACATGGCCGTCTACCTAAACTGACAGGCCAGTCAAGGAGAGCATTAATCAGAGAAGCAGCCAATAAGCCCATGGTAACTCTGGAGGAGCTGAAGAGATCCACAGTTCAGGTGGGAAAATCTGTCCACAGGACAACTATTAGTCGTGCTCTCCACAAATCTGGCCTTTATGGAAAAGTGGCAAGAAGAAAGCCATTGTTGAAAGAAAGCCATAAGAAGTACCCTTTTGCAGTTTGCAATAAGCCATGTGGGGGACACAGCAAACATGTGAAAGAAGGTGCTCTGGTCAGATGAGACCAAAATGTAACTTTTTGGCCTAAAAGCAAAAAACGCTATATGTGGCGGAAAACTAACACTGCACATCACCCTGAACACACTATCCCCACCGTGAAACATGGTGGTGGCAGCATCATTTTTTGGGGATGCTTTTCTTCAGCAGGGACACGGAAGCTGGTTAGAGTTGATGGGAAGATGGTCGGAGCCAAATACAGGGCAATCTTAGAAGAAAACCTGTTAGAGTCTACAAAAGACTTGAGACTGGGGCAGAGGTTCACCTTCCAGCAGAACAATGACCCTAAACATACAGCCAGAGCAACAATGGAATGGTTTAGATAAAAGCATATTCATGTGTTAGAATGGCCCAGTCAAAGTCCAGATCTAAATCGAATTGAGAATCTGTGGCAAGACTTAAAAATTGCTGTTCACAGACGCTCTCCATCCAATCTGACAGAGCTTGAGCTATTTTTCAAACAAGAATGGGCAAACATTTCACTCTCCAGATGTGCAAAGCTGGTAGAGACATACCCAAAAAGGCTTGCAGCAGTAATTGCAGCGAAAGGTGGTTCTACAAAGTATTGACTCAGGGGGGCTGAATACAAATGCAAGCACAACTTTTTAGATATTTATTTGTAATAAAACTTGAAAACTATTTATAATTTTCCTTCCACTTCATAATTATGTGCCACTTTGTGTTGGTCTATCCCATAAAATCCCAATAAAATACATTTGCGTTTTTGGTTTTAACATGACAAAAAAATTTGGAAAATGTCAAAGGGTATGAATACTTTTTCAAGGCACTGTATATCTATGACAGCACAACAAAGACAATACTAATAGCTCAATTAATCAATATATACAAGTCCATAATCCTCATTGGCAGTACAATCAAATCTTACACTTACACAAAGTAAGAAACACGGCATGTTGCTATAACCCATAATACTGTATATCTGTGGGGAGATTGCAGGGGACAAGAAAACTCTAATGGTATACTCAAACTCAGGTGATGATGCCCATAGATCTAAAGAGTAAATAGATGAATATACTATATAATGTACTTAGGTAAGTATCAAAACATTTCAGTAGAGCCAAATACAATACTAGAAAAGTATACACTATTCCAGGTCTATAAATGGCTTTAGCAGCCTATATGGATTTTAAAATATATTTGTAAGAGTTGGGCGAACGGTTCAGGCTGTTTGGGCGGTTCGGGCCAAGCAAAAGTTTGACCCGAACATTGCCTGTTTAACCATTCAGCGAACACCTAGATTTGCAGGACGTTCATCGGGTGTTCACCCAGTCGAATGCCCTGCAATGCACTGCAAAGCTTTGTCCAATCATGGCACAGTGAATAGCTGGTTGTTAAGGAGCGGGCCAGGAAGCCAGCCACGGCGTTCTTAACAACCGATGGGTCATCGGTTGTTAAGCTGTCAATAGGCTAATATGGTCAATAACGTAAGCTGTCAATAGGCTTACCCGCTGACAGCTGAATAAAAAAAAATACATTGCTGGCAATAAAAAAGTGAAGAAAAAAACAGTGTGGGGCCCCCCCACCAGTTCATACCAGGCCCTTCAGGGGAACCCCACACCAAAAGTAAAAAAGCATGGTCTCCCCAAAATCCATTCCAGACCCATATCCAAGCTTTATCAAGGGGTCCCCCAGATCCTGCCCCCCATGTGAATGAGTATGAGGCACATGGTACCCCTACCCATTCTCAAAAAAAGTCATAAACTGTCTCTGTGTTTTCATTACTTTTTGACACTTTTTTGGTGAATGGGTAGGGGTACTACCCCATACTCATTCACATATGGGGTGGAAACTGAGGGTCCCCTTGTTAAATTATAATATTTAATGCTATTTCTCCCGGGGCATACAGGCTGGAGCAAGAAGACCCAGCTACTGTAGGGAGCTCCTCCTTGATTGCTACCAGACTATTCCACTGCTAGTGGGGTGGCCCTTTGAACTTGGGCCTTTGATCCCTCCAGCTATGTTACCAGAACTACCATTGGCTTTACTGTGAAAGATGCTGTTTTATAGGATAATTGCAAGTACAGTAGCTATGTTCTGTATTGTTTTACTGAAGTAATGATTCTTAGCTTGATTCTCTCTTGTTATAGTCTCATAGAGACCCTAATTATGTCACAGAGACATTTCTGTAATGAGTCTGTAATGAGTCCATATTTGTGCAGTTTTCATGCTTGTTCAGCATGCATTATTCTACAGTGTGTTCGTGGTTTTTTTTTGCGATCCTGAACTTGGTTTGTATTTTGCTTTTCCACCAGTTTAGTAAACTTAAAGTTACATTACTTTCTGTCTAATCATATATCTGATTTGCTATCCTGTTAAAAGTGAACCCTGTATACAAAAACTTTAATTTAAATATATTCTTCAATAGCCACAGAGTATATAAATCCACTATGTGCGCACCAAATGCCTTTATAAACCTAGATATTGGCTTGTAGGAGTAGCAAAGACATCACCATTGTGTTTTACAGCCTGTGCAGAAAGAAGAGCTGTAAGGAGAGCCCAGCCATCTCCACCCACTACAGGGTACATTTTAATCTGTCTTAAAAATGTTACTACCTTTTGACACCTTTAACGTCCCATTTATTGCAATAGGATTTTCTTTGTTTTATATATTAGATCTTGGGATGTTATATTGGTCAGTGACCAATCTTTAATCCCTTGTTTACATTTAGATTCATGGTCTCGAAATGTCATTGGCCATAAGAGTCGCATTGTGTTTACCTGTTTTTTTTTTTCTGTGGGTGGGAGGGCTTTGTTCATCATGATCCGCATGGATCTACATCACTGGACAATATGATTGACAATTGATTCACACTGTGGGACATGTTTTTTATTTATTTAAAAAAAAGAAATTGTCAAACATGTTGTGTGTTTATTTACTTTTACTTTGTAACCAGGGGGTTTTGTACCTCTTACTCCAACCTAGCCACTTCTGTCTACGACAGCTCACTGTCATCCTCCATAGACAAGTTCGCCCCCTCACTACACACACAATCAGACCCTTACCCCTACAACCTTGGCAAACAGATGACACCAGAAGTCTCAAAAAACATAGCCATGCTCTTGAGCGCCTGTGGCATAAGACTACGTCTCAGAAAGACTTCAACCAATATAAATATGCCTCTCAAAAATACTATTTCTGCCTCCTCACTGCCAAGTAGACATGTGCACACTGAAATATTTAGTTTCGGAATTTTGTTTTCGTCCGAAAAATTAATTTATTTAGTTACTCCCGAAATTCGTTTTTATTTATTTTGTTTTTCGTTAGAAATTGCATTTGTTCGAAAATCTGAATTAATTAAGGTCAAATCTGTCATTGAAGGCTTATGGTGTCTGTCAAATGTTCAAAGAAGATTCGACGGAGCAGCGAAACTGTACGACGCTGCAATCATACATTTCCGGTCGAATGTTCCGCCTACAAGCTATAGTAGAATTCTAATGTTGTATGACTAGTAATAATTATATTTATTAATTACTATTACTAGTCAACCAACATTAGAATTCTTCTATAGCCTATGGGCGGATGCATTTGACCGGAAATGTACGATTGCAGCGTCGTACAGTTTAGCTGCACTGTCGAATCTTCTAACTTTCGACACTATAAGCCTTCAATGACAGATTCGACGTTTGTATGTTTTTTGATGCTTTGTCGAATGTTTGTCGTTCATGTTGAATTGTCAAGTTAGTTCTAGCTATTTTACTGCTCCTCCTCTTTGGTTACAATCAGCCAATAACATTCATCATCATCATTATTTTTATTTTACTTCCCCCACCCAATTCCAGCAGCGATCTTTTCTCTCTATGTCGAATCTTCTAGATTTTAGTTAGGAGTATCAGAGTAAAGGAGGCTGAATACAAATGCACGCCACACTTTTCAGATATTTATTTGCAAAAAATATTGAAAACCATTTATCATTTTCCTTTCACTTTTATGTGCCACTTTGTGTTGGTCTATCGCATAACATCCCAATAATATACATTTAGGTTTTTGGTTGTAACTTGACAAAATGTGGAGAAATTTCAAGGGATATTAATACTTTTTCAAGGCACTGTATCTCAATTTCTTCCTATAGAATCAGACCAGATTCTGGTTCAGATTCAGCTACTCTTAAAGCATATTATCTTGATGCCACGTGGATTGAAAATATGATTTATGCCTGATCCCAATGTGGATGAATTGTTGAGACATATGTTTCATATGTTATAATACAGTACATTGTATAATAAAAAAAATATTATTATTATTATCTTTTAAAACATGGTATTTACTAGACATGTGCACACTGAAATATTTTTTTTCGGAATTTCGTTTCCGTCCGAAAAATACATTTAGTTACTCCCGAAATTAGTTTTTATTTATTTTGTATCGTTAAAAAATGCATTAGTTCGAAAATCCGAATTAATTAGTGTCGAATCTGTCATTGAAGGCTTATGATGTCTGTTGAATGTTCTAAGAAGATTCGACGGAGCAGCTAAACTGTAGGACGCCGCAATCGTACATTTCCGGTCGAATGCTCCGCCTACAAGCTATAGAAGAATTCTAATGTTGTATGACTAGTAATAATTCTATTTATAAATCATTATTACTAGTCAACCAACATTCAAATTCTTCTATAGCCTATGGGCCGAGCATTTGACCGGAAACGTACGATTGCGGCGTCGTACAGTTTGGCCACTTGTCAAATCTTCTTAGAACTTTCGACAGACACCATAAGCCTTCAATGACAGATTCAACGTTTGTACATTTTTCGCTGCTTAGTCGAATCTTCGTCGTTCATGTCGAATGGTCTACCCCAACACAAATCTTTTCCCTCTATGTCGAATCTTTTCTCTCTATGTAGAATAATCTTGGACTAATAGAGTTAAGGTTAGGCACATTTGACCACAGGTTCGATAGACACAGATTGTTATTGTCAGCGTCACGTCAAATCTCCTATCTATATCGAACTGTTGTCGCAACAAAAACGAAAATAAAGCATTTGTTTATGTCGGATCTTTCGGTTTTCGGATTCTGTGCTTTCATTTTCGTTTGTTAAAACAATAACGAAAATACCTGAAATTCGGACGAAAATGCATTTGGATGAAAACGAATGCACATGTTTACTGCCAAGTAGACCTATTTTATCACTCTCATATTAACACCTTTTCATCCAGTCCTTATCAACTCTTCTCTACCTTTAACTCTCTTCTATCCTCCACTGCGTCCACCCACTAACTTATTCACTGCCACAATCACTTAAAAATTTAAATTGGTACAATTCGTGAGGAGATCTTTGATACACAGATACCGTCCCCATTTAACCCCCCCATGTCCACAGGTACAATCATTACTTCCCTCATTCAACCCCGCTACTATAGACAAGGTTGCTAAACTTTTTTCTAATGCCCACCTGCCCCTGGACCCTGTTCCCTCGCAAATGCTACGGACACCCTCTGGCTCTAGTCTAGACTTTCTAACTCATGTCTTCAATTTCACACTTTTCTGGCATCTTCCCCCAACTCTCTAAAACATGCACTAGTTCTCAATGGACCCCACCAATCTTAACTACCTATGCCCCATCTCCTTACTCCCCTTTTCTTCCAAACTCCTTGAACATCTGGTCTACAACTGACTGAGCAACCATCTGACTGAGAACAAATCTTTTGATCCACTTCAGTCTGGATTTCACCCTTAACACTCCATGGAAACTGTTCTCCTTAAACTCACAAACGATCTACTAACGGCTAAAACCAATAGACACTTTTCTGTACTCCTACTCCTGGACCTCTCTGCTGCCTTTAAAAAGGTGGACCATCCCCTCCTCAAAAAAACTCTACTCCTTTGGTCTTCACGACTGTACTTTTCGATGGTTCTCATCTTACCTATCCCGCTGCCCATTCAGTGTCACTTACAATTCTACTTCTTCTCCTCTTAATTTCTCCGTTGGAGTTCCCCAAGGTTCTGTTCTTGGACCTCTTCCATTCTCAATCTTCACCTCCTCCCTTGGTCAATTTATTGCCTCCCATGGTTTTCAATACCATCTCTATGCTGATTGCACATCAATCTATCTCTCTACCCCTCAGCTCACTCTATCAGTCTTCTCACGCATCACTAATTTACTAACTGACATATCAGCCTGGATGTCACACCACTTCCTCAAACTCAGTCTATCCAAAACTGAGCTCATAATATTTCCTCCCCCACATACCCCTTCCCCTGACTTCTCCGTCAAAATCAATGGCTCAACTATCAACCTGTCCCTGCATGCCAAAGTTCTAGAAAAAATCCTGGACTCCGAACTATCCTTTCACAAGCATCCAATCACTGTCTAAAGCTTGCTGCCTCAACCTCTGCAACATATCCAATATACGCCTCTTCCTAACTAATGACACCACAAAGCTTCTAATTCACTCCCTGGTCATCTCCCGCCTTGACTACTGCAACTCCCTCCTAGTTTACCTTTTCATAGACTATGCCACCTTCAGTCCATCACGATTACTGCCGCCAGACTCATCCACCTTACCAATCGCTCAGTGTCTGCTACCCCTCTCTGTCAATCCCTCCACCCACTCACCCAATGAATTCAATTCAAGATACTAACAACAACTAACAAAGCCATCCTCAACTCTGCCCCCAGCTACATCACTAACCTCATCTCAAAATACCAACCAAATCATTCCTTATTATTCCTCCCAAGACCTCCTGCTCTCTAGCTCCCTAGTCACCTCCTCCCATGCTTCTCATGTCACCTCCAGGACTTCTCCAAAGCATCTTCCATCCTTTGGAACTCCCTACCCCAATCTGTCCAACTATCTCCTACTCTGTCCCCTTTTAGACGATCCGTGAAAACCCATCTTTTCAAAAAGGCCTATACGGCACCCAATTAACAACTGTACAATAATTTTCTCCATCAGCCCATCCCCCACAGTTATTAATTTTTGTATCTCTTGACCCTCCCTCTTAGATTGTAAGCTCTAATGAGCAGGGGCCCTTTGATTCCTACTGTATTACACTGAATTGAAATTGTACTGTCTGCCCTTATGTTGCAAAACACTGTGTAAACTGTTGGCGCTATATAAATCATGTATAATAATAATAATAATAATAATAATAATTCACAGGGGGAGGGGCAGATAAAGGGGCTTCCAGATTCTGATTAGCCATCTCCACAGACCATTAAATCCACTGGCTCAGGAATGTGGGAAAGAGGCCATAGCCCCCATCAGGATGACCCAAAGGGGTTTGTTTTGATTTTTGGGGGTCCCTGTGCATTTTTTTCTTGTCTGGGGTCCACCTAAAGCTGATAACAGACAAATTCTGTGCTTATACTTGGGTCCGCCTGCACTACAAGGGTTAAATGCTTGCTTGGTCTAGGAGTGCAGGGATAAGGGATTTATATAGAGCACTATGCATTAGCATTCACTCTAGTGCAGTTTTCTTCTGCCCAAAACTATTACCCTGCATTGTATTGGAGGAGGCAAGTATGCAATCTTAGAGAGGAGGATGCAGGAGGCCAGTCCAATGGAAGGAAAGAGCCTGACAGAGTATGGGTGCCCATTACAATTCATATTAGACCCTCAAAGAAGACGAACATCTGTTGGGGATGTTAAGGGGAATCCTGGCCTCTTTCTTTGCAAATAGTGCACAAAGCAATCAATATACGCTTATTGCAATTTTTTTTTAACCAAAAGTATGTAGAATAATACGTATCGGCCTAAACTGAGGAAGAAAAAAAATGGATATTTAGTATAGCAAAAAGTAAAAAATATTGTGTTTTTTTCAAACTTGTCCCTCTTCTTTTGTTTATAGCGCAATAAATAAAAACTGCAGAGGTGATCAAATACTACCAAACGAAAGCTCTATTTGTGGGGAAAAAATTATAAACATTTAATTTGGGTACAGTGTTGCATGACTGCACAATTGTCATTCAAAATTTGACAGCGCTGAAAGCTGAAAAATGGCTTGGGCAGGAAGGGGTGAAAGTGCCCGGTATTGAGGTGGTTAAATATAGTGCCTGGGGGTCCCCTCAGTCTTCCTGTAAATTAGTGCATCTGTAGCATTGCATAGAACATGCTGCAGCAAAAAATACATTTCTAAAGAAAAAAAATTGGTCACATTACATTTAAATTGACTCGCGGTTGCTATTAAACAAAATAAAGAAAACAAACAGTGTGGGGTCCCCCCAAGTCCATCTGTGTGTCTTTTAAGGGGAACCCCATGCCAAAAGAAAAAAAAAATTAAAACAGCGCAGGGTCCTCCCCAAAATCCATACCAGACCCTTATCTGAGCATGCAGCCTGGCAGGTCAGGAAAGGGGGGAATGAGCAAGCACCCCCCTCCTGAACCATACCAGGCCACATGCCCTCAACATGGGTGTGCCCCCTCCCCAAAGTACCTTGTCCCCATGTTAATGGGGACAAGGGTCTCTTCTCTACAACCCTGGGCTGTGGTTGTGGGGTTATGCGGGCAGCGGGGCCACCAGGTGATGTCACCAGGTGGCCCAACCCTTACCTATATAAGAACTGTCAGGAGGAGACAGTAGGCGGCCGTTTTTTTCTTTTTCCGGTGCGGCGGGCACATGATTGATGATGGATTTACATCAGGGGACAAGGAATTGTCAAAATCTGTCTGTGTTTTTATTACTTTTGGACACTTTGTTTGGGAATACTATGTACCCCATACTCATTCACATGGGGGGAGTTGGGATCTGGGGGCGCCTGCCCCAAAGCACATACTCAACCCCCACGTTGAGGGTATGGGGCCTGGTATGGTTCAGGCGGGGGGGGACTTGCTTATCCCCCCCCTTTCCCGACCTGCCAGGCTGCATGCTCGGATAAAGGTCTGGTATGGATTTTGGGGGGGACCCCACGCCATCTTTTTTTACATTTTTTTTACCGAAAATTATTATAATTTTTTTATTTAGCTATCATCAGGGAAGCCCATTGACAGCTGATGACTCATTGGTTGTTGAGGACACTGCGGCTGGATTTCCGGTCCTGCTCCTTAACAACCAGATTTTACTGCGCCCTGATTGGGAAAATCTTTGCCCAATCAGGGTGCAGAATGCATTGTGCAGCTACCAAAAACCTTGAAAATTGGCTGGGACAAATGCAGCATCGGTCTGATGCTGTATCCACATAGGTAAGTATGAACAAAAAAAAACATACGTCTCTTTTAAATACATTTATCAGAAGTACATCAGGTGAATATATTTTATTACAGTGTGTTTTGCTGGCCTAAAATCAGCTGAACCTGTATCCTAAGGCTTGATTTACATTTGCGGTTGGGAGCTGTAAAAACTTGAGGTTGAGCTCAATTTTTTCTGGCCTCCAAGTCACTTCCCCTTAGGCTGCAAAGGTAGTAGATGGGGGTGTGCACATACCACCACCGTAATGCTTTTCATTGCAGTACAGCAAAAATAAACCCCTGTCACTTTAACTGCTTGCTGAATGTGGCTCATTCAAATAAATGGGCTGTGCCACAACTGCCTGGCAACCTTGCACAATGCTGTATGTAGTCTGATGGTGTAGGTTTATAGTGATTAAAACATACGGTGAGATGGTGACATAAAGCCTCCTCACCGCCTGACAAATGCTTTCTGAAGAGTGATTTTTTTTTTGCACCACTTATAAAGCTAGTAATTTGGAAAGATATAGCAAGCATCTTATATAGTATGTTTCTTCTGTATTAAAAACCTTGCAGCTAGGCTTTTCTTTTTAGGAAAAGTTTGACTTTAGGGTTTCAAACTTGTAAAATTAAATAAAGTGATTAATCATGGTAGATTTTTGATCTTGATTTTGATAAACGTAAGTGCTAAAATGTTTTCAAGATTTGTAGCTTTTGTTTCTTTAATAAGTCATATTTTGGTTATAACAGCAGATTGTTTCTGTACAAATGCTATCAGTGGTGATCATAAGAAGTTTAACACTGTTAATATCTTGAATTACATTTTCAATTTCCGATGTGGTTTTAGAGTTCACATTAGGATACAGCGAGCTCAGGCTCATTGAGATGTAGCAATAAATCCTTACCACTCTTCAAGTCATCTCCAGCTTTATGAGTTATAGGCTTTACCTTCAAAATGACTAAACATAAACTGATATTGGTGTTTAATTAAAAAGCCCCATTCCATCTTTGAAACATTTATACTGCAAATCTACAAGTAAAATTTGGCAACAGATGTGTAGATAATGAATTGTCTGATGAACCAGGATCCTTCTTTAACCTCCAAACACATCCAACCTCCTGCAAGACAGCATGCAGTATGGCTGCCAATACTACAGCAGCTGGAGCATCAGAAAGCCACATCTAAACATAATCTGATTAATAATGATTTCAAAAGATGTACTTTGATGAAGAAAGAAAAAAAAATCACAATAGATAACAATGGAATGATTCATCAAAAAATGTAAATCCTTATTATCAAGGGAACAGCAGGCTATACTTAGTGTTTTCAGATATTATGTGACTGTTGGTACTGTGTAATTAACAGAAAAAGGTAAGGGACAAGCCTGTTTCATGGATGATAAAAAGGAGATAATATGATACGTTTGTGTAATGACTATTATTTATTTTATATACAGAAATCAAGCAAATTGAAACGTATCAAGCACTACAAAGACAGCAGTTTCTGTTATATAAATATCTATATAAATATTTAAATAAAGTCAGATTTCACTTTTTGTACTCTTAAATCGATTTAGCACCATGTGATGGTTAGAGATCATTGTATATGCAATTCTTTATAAAAATCGAAATAAATTGTGTTGCACTTTTTTTGGCGCAACACAGTGGGGTTGATTTACTAAAACTGAAGAGTGCAAAATCTGGTGCAGCTGTTAGTAGTCTATTAGCTTCTAGCTTCAGCTTGTTCAAATAAAGCTTTGATAAAAAAAAAAAAAAAACTGGAAACTGATTGTTTTCTTTGCAGAGCTGTACCAGATTTAGCATTCTCCAGTTTAAGTAAATCAATTCCAGTATATTTATATTTTAGTATTTGGGATGATATTATTTATTAAGAATAGAAATCCACTCACATTGAAAATCACAATTAGCGCTTGTACCCATGTAAGAAACAAAATACAGGACTTCCTACAGCGTCACTACCGGGCTCTCACCACGCCCTATACATTACATCATGATCACGTGACTTCCTCGGGGGTCATGTGATTGTGATGTAACGCGTAGAGTATTACGTCCTCAGGAAGTTACGTGATTGTGACGTAATGCGTAGGGTGTGGTGAGAGGCAGACACAGGCCAGAAGTGATGCTGTCGGAAGTCCGGTATTTGGTTTCTTACATGGTTACAAGCGCTATTTGTTAATTTCAATGTGAGTGTGTTTCTATTAGGGATGAGCTTTGAGTTCGAGTCGAACTCATGTTCAACTCGAACATTGCCTGTTCGCCCGTTCGCCGAACAGCGAACAAATTGGGGTGTTCGCGGCAAATTTGAAAAGTCTATGGGAGAAATATAAAGTGCTAATTATAAAGGCTTATATGCAAGTTATTGTCATAAAAAGTGTTTGGGTACCCAGGTCCTGCCCCAGGGGACATGTATCAATGCAAAAAAAAGTTTTAAAAACGGCCGTTTTTTTGGGAGCAGTGATTTTAATAATGCTTAAAGTGAAACAATAAAAGTGAAATATTCCTTTAAAATTTCGTACCTAGGGTGTGTGTATAATATGCATGTAAAGTGGTGCATGTTTCCCATGCTTAGAACTGTCCCTGTATAAAGTGTCATTTTTGAAGGAAAAAGTCATTTAAAACTCACTCGCGGCTATTAATGAATTGTCGGCTCCCGACAATACACAGAAAAGTCATTGATAAAAAAAAAAAAGCGTGGGGGTCCCCCAGAATTCAATTACCAGGCCCTTCAGGTCTTGTATAGATATTAAGGGGAACCCCGCCGCAAATTAAAAAACAAATGCGTGCGGTTCCCCCAAATATCCATACCAGGCCCTTCAGATCTGGCATGGATTTTAAGGGGAACTCCACCCCAAATTTTAAAAAAATGGCGTGGAGTCCCCCAAAAATCCATACCAGACCCTTATCCGAGCACGCAACCTGGCAGGCCGCAGGAAAAGAGGGGGGATGAGAGAGCACCCCCCCCTCCTGAACCGTACCAGGCCACATGCCCTCAACATGGGGAGGATGTCCCCATGTTGATGGGGACAAGGGCCTCATCCCCACAACCCTTGCCCGGTGGTTGTGGGGGTCTGCGGGCAGGGGGCTTATCGGAATATGGAAGACCCCTTTAACAAAGGGGACCCCCAGATCCCGGCCCCCCCTATGTTAATTGGTAAGGGGTACATTATACCCCTACCATTTCACAAAGAATAGCCTCGTACACACGACCGAGTTTCTCGTCCAAAACAGTCAAGAAAAGTGCCGCGAGAGTTTTTTTGTGTAGAAAAACGTTCGTGTGTATGGTTTTACGACGAGAAAATTGCCGAGAATCTCGACGAGAAAATAGAGAACCTGCTCTCTATTTTCTCGTCAGGATTCCAGATTTCCTCGTCGTGTTTCTCGTCGGCCTGTTTTGTGACGAGAAAATGGTTTGTGTGTATGCTTTTACGACTCTTCCAAAAGCGCGCATGCTCAAAAGCAACTATGAGACGGGAGCGCATCTTCTGGTAAAACAAGCCTTCGTAATGGAGAGAGCATATTCGTCACGCTCAAAAATATTTCATCGTTTAAATGTTCTGCATTGAAATCTTCGTTAGAATGTTACATTAATCAAAACGAGTGACCTTCTTTTGCTGCTGATATTCACACAGAGTTATGCCTTATTTTTACTTTCAAAGTATTTTATTTTCAAATAGGAAAATACAGAGTAACATATACGATAGCAATATAGAAGATAACAGTTTTTAACTGGTAGCATGGGGGGGCTGGAAAAGAACACCACGAAAGAGCTTAAATTAAGGAGGGTCCGTACTCGTAAAAAACTCTATCATGTGGTTAATCATATCACCTGACCTACAGATTTCAATCAAAGGCATACTTCCTCCCAACCTCACCCCATCAACAGAGCTCTGGGAGCTAAATGCTCTCCCCCAGTCCCCAACATCCTGGATAGGGAAGGTGTCACGGAGCCACCTCCCCCCGGCACCCCAAAAGGGCACCTACTGTGCCAGAGGGAGGTAACCCCCCCTCCCCCCAGGGGGGAAACCCCCGATGGGGCTAACTCACTCCTAAGAGGACCTCTAAAGTTGTACCAATAATAGTAATTCGATACCCTGTTAGAAGAAAGGATAGATAGTCAGAAAGAAGAAAGGTAGGGAAGAAGGGGGATAGGGTAGGGTGGGGGAGGGGAGGGAGGCGAGGTTCACTAAGTGCTTAATTTAAGCTAGGTTTTAAATCTGCGCTAATCCAGGAACTAGAGAAATACCCAAGAACTGAGCCCATGGTTCCCAAACCTTCTCAAATTTACTTGTTGAATCGTTGATGATACTGGCAAGCTTTTCCTGGGCCATGATCCAAGATACTTTCCTGATAACTGCTTTAGTGGAGACATTTGGGTGCTTCCACGCCTTGGCTAGTGTAATTTTGGCTCCTAGCAATATATAGTGGATTAGTAAACGATCGTGTTTGGATATCTTGGGAATATGAGCGTTTAGTAAAATGGTTTCCGGAGACCTGGGAATCTCGCATCCCGTGACTCTTTTAATGAGATTTAATGTCTTTCTCCAGAAGGACCTGATTCTAGGGCATTCCCACCACACGTGGGCGATTGTGCCCCTCAGATGACACCCCCGGAAGCATAACGGATCAGCCGTTGGAAAAATCTTGGCCAATCGTGTTGGTGTCATATACCATCTAGTCATAATTTTTAAATTTGCCTCCATGAGAGATGTATTGATGATTCCTTTATATGCTGTGGTTAGAGCAGACTGCCAGGTCTCCAAGTTCCACTGAAACTTGAAATCTCCCTCCCAGGCTACCATGTAAGGGGATTTTTCAGTCGGGTGGGAAAGTGACGCATAGATGACTGAAATGCCTCCCCTCTGCTCCATGGGTTGACTGCACCAAAGTTCATAATTTGAAAATTTGGGAGGATCAGGCTTTTCGGGCCATATTTTATGCAAGAAATGGCTAATTTGCTGAAACCGAAATCTCTCAGACTGAGGAAGGTCGAGGTTGCTTACACAATAGGCCAGAGAAATTGGGCCTCTGGACGTGAAGAAATGGCCTATACGGTACAGCCCTTTGTCCAGCCACCATTGAAAGGCCTTTATGTTTAACCCCGGGGGGAAACTCGGGTTACGGAATAGGTGTGAGAGGGGTTGCATGGCTGAGGTAAGGTTAGGGTTCAATTTCACTTTATCCCACATAGCAAAAGAGTGTGAGAGAGTGGGGGCCAAGATAGGTGGTCTATTCTTAGGTGAACACCACAATAGGTAATCCAGGGTATGATGTGGAACCGCCTGGCGTTCGATTTGTATCCAATCTGGTTTTCTCCCTTTAGCATATACAGTGGAGAACTGGGACAGTCTTGATGCTAAGAAATATCTATACAAGTTTGGCACACCCAGTCCTCCTCGTTTTCTGGAGTGATAAAGAGTCTGTTGGTTGATCCTGTATCCCGATCCCCCCCAAATAAATTGTATAATTTTGCTCTGGAGTGACTTGAGATGGTCCCTCCTCAGTGGAATGGGGAGAGCTCGGAAGAGGTAGAGCAGTCTAGGCAATAGCGTCATCTTGACAGCATTTATTCTTCCCAACCAAGATAAATTTTGCCTTGACCATAGTTTTATGTCTTGCTCTAACTTGTGATACATGGGAGGGAAGTTTTTAGCATAAAGGGACTCAAATTTAGAAGTCAGGGAGATACCCAAGTATTTGATATTACAATCATTCCAGGCAAATTTAAAATTCATTTTAAGTAGGGAGACCATCTCAGGGTTAAGAGAGACGTTTAGGGCTTGGGATTTGGCAAAGTTAACCTGCAAACCTGAAACTGTCGCAAAAGAGAAAAGAATTTTATTCAAATTAGGTAGGGAGGTTAGTGGGGAGGTGATAAAGAGTATTAAGTCATCCGCAAATAATCCACATTTGTGCATTTGGGGCCCACAAGTAACCCCCTTTACATCAGGATTCTCTCGTATAGCTATCGCCAGTGTCTCTATGGCCAATGCAAAAATTGCGGGTGACAACGGGCAGCCTTGCCTTGTTCCTCTTGCTATGTGGACCGGGGAGGAGTAATGTCCTTGAATTCGAATTCGCGCTGTGGGTGTGGAGTATAGTGCTTTCAAGGTTCCTATAAATTGATGCCCAAAGCCCCACTGCTCTAACAGGGTAAAGATGTACTGCCAGGACACAGTATCGAATGCTTTTTGTATGTCCAGGGAAAGTAGCATTCCCTGTTGCTTAGGTCCTCCTGGCCAATTAGACTGTAAGATTGAGACTATATCAATAGCTCTTCTAGTTTGATCAGGGCCCTGTCTGCCTGGGATAAATCCCACTTGGTCTCTGTGAATATAGGAGCTGATGAATGAGTTTAGTCTGTTTGCAAGGACTTTGGTGAGGATCTTTAAATCGTTATTTATCAATGATATTGGTCTATAGTTAGCTACCTCTTCTGGATTTTTATCGGGTTTCGGGATAACAGTAATGAATGCTGAGTTCAGGTCAGGTTGTAGGGGAGAGCCGGAGGTTGTTTTGTTAAAAAATTTTGTCATAAAGGGCGTTACTATCTCTGAGAAGGTTTTATAGTAGGGGACTGATAGACCGTCCGGACCTGGAGCCGTTCCCCCCTTTAGGTTTTTGATAACCTCCATGGCTTCTTCCACTGAAATTGGGTCCTCCATGATGGTTTTGTGTTCATCAGAGAGTTTAGGAATAGGGAGGGTGTCTAGAAAACGTGAAATGGAACTAGCGGTAACCTGCTGACCCGCACTATAAAGCTTGTCATAGAACTCTCTGAAAGCTGTCAGGATTTTGGAGGGATCAGAAGTCGTGATCTGATTAAGTGATTTGATCCTCGGGATTGTGTTTAGCCTCACCTTGGGGGTGAGTTTATTGGCCAGCATCTTGCCTAATTTATCCTTCTGGGTATAAAATTTCGCTCCGCTCCATCGGATCAGTTTTTCGGCTCGTGTTGTCAGGGCTAAGTTAAGTTGCAGTCTGACTGAGTCTATTTGTGTCATGCTAATTCTGGTCGGGTCTTTTTTATGTTGGGCTCTGAGAGAAGCGTACATTCTCTCCAGTCTAACGATATCCGCCATTCTTTCTCTTTTGATTTTGGATGCGAGCTGGATAAGTTTACCTCTGACGGTTACTTTATGGGCTGCCCAGAGTACTTCTGCGGATACCTCCCCATTGTTATTTAAAGAGAAGTATTCGGTTAGTGCTTTATTAATCTCGATCACATTAATGGGGTCTGACAAAATTGACTCATTAAGCCTCCACTGGAAATGTTTGGGTCTGTGTGAGAGTGAGTCGAGAGATGCTAACACTATAGAGTGATCCGAGAGTGACGTGTCTATAATCCGAGCATCATTGACATGTGGTAGGTGATGTGAGGGGATGAGAATGTGATCTATCCTGGCATAGGATTGATGGGGGTAAGAGAAATGGGTATAATCTCTTGTCGTTGGGTTCTGTTCACGCCAAACGTCCGCCAAACCATGCGCATGGAGAAGTCTAGCAAATTTTAGGCTGGCCCTGGTGGGGCGAGTTAGAATGGGTTTGGCTGGGTTGGACTTATCTAGCCCACGATCAAGCGCAACGTTGGAGTCACCCCCAAATATGGGAGTCCCCTCCAGCATAGGGCTCAGGGTTGACATCATTGACTGAAAAAACCTCAGTTGCCCTTTATTTGGAGCATAGTATGAGACAAAGGAGAAAACGTGCCCCTCAATTAGGCCTTTCACTAATAGAAACCTGCCCTCTGGATCCTTGTACTCGGCTTGCCAAGTGAAATTACAAGATTTTGAAAATAAAATTGCAACCCCTTTTGATTTGTCTTCTGCCTTTGCCAAATAAAAGACCGGGAAGTGATGGTGTAAAAAGGCAGGGCTGTACCGTCTAGGGAAGTGAGTTTCCTGAATCAGAACCACTTCTATTCCCAGGGATTTGTAACTGTCAAATATTTTCCTCCTTTTTATTGGAGAATTAAGACCCTGAGCGTTGTGGGTAGCTATTTTAAGTATAGGTTTTGGTGCATTAGCCATGGAGAAGAGTTGAGTGTACGCTGTCTATCCCTGCGTCACTTACCTTTAGGTGAGCCGGATCTCTAGTCGCCTTCTGTGTGGACCCTCTGTGAGATGGTTTAGTTTGACTGGGAGCCTCAGTGACAGCCTGGATGGATTCTGAGAAACACACAAATATTAAGCATCTTAGATCGTAGATGGGGGAGGGGAGGAGGGAGAGGGAAGGGGTATACAGAAAGAGCAAGATCGAAAAGATAGAGGAAGAGACCATAGACAGCCTCTTCAGAGAAAAGCGGTCCGCTCCCGGGGGAAATAACTCTTCCCCCGGGCCGGACCTTACAAAAAGTGTCTGCACCACTGTGAGCAGACAACCCATCCCACAAATCTTCGGGAGACTGAGGGATAGGCGGAGGCGCATGCTGAGCACCCAGCTCCACGGCGCTCAACTAACTTTTATTCAATTTTAGAAAAATCTAGCACAGAAGGTTTAAATTCCCATAAAGGAGGGAACCCCACTCCTCCGGGATGAGCAACTGGATAACTACCCCTCACCCGCCCCTTTTCAGAGCAGGCATTGTGGTGAACAACTTAGATCTACTATCCATTATAATGGTGGGAAAACATTTGGTTCAGTAACTAACCCACCAACATTAGGGGGCCACTATGAGCCCAACTCGTAGAAACAACCACTTGAGAAACATAAGGTTTCTGTCATCCAGTGAATGGTGATAATGAGCCTACCGGTTCGTTTAAGGCCTTATCCAGAACTATAAGTAAAATCAATTTGGGAAAACCCCAGGTCGGGTCCATATCTATGTATACTAAAAATTAAGAAAGTTTGTTCAGTAGAATTTGGGAGGGCAATTGCCCCTTTTAGAGTAATAGGAAGTCTCTGATTAGTACTCCCTTTGGGAGCCAAGGAAGAGAGTAGGAGATATAAAAATAAAATCAAATTAATAGCTGGCAATACTCAGGTCGGGCGAGTGTCTTTCGCTTTCTTCGTTTTCGGGTTGTTCCACAGGGGCGTCAGGGGGCTGGAGGGTGGTGGCCTCTTAGTAGAGTTGTTTGCTGGGTTTGAAGTGTCCATATCCGAATCTAGCGAGATCAGCTTCAGTGTGAGGAGGGTCTTCTCGCCATCTTGGAAATTAGAGAACGAATAAGGTTTACTCTTGAAAATGAATTTAACGGCAAATGGGAATGCCCACCAGTATTTGATGTCCTTCTGGGCCATGATCCCTAAGAGAGGTTTCAGGGCCCTTCTTCTCTGGATCGTGGAGGGGGATAGGTCAGCGAAAATTTGGATAGGGTGACCTTGATGGGAGATCTGTTTCGCTGCTCTGGATTGCTTCATTATTTCCTCCTTAACCTGGTAAAAGTGAGGTTTAGCGATTACATCCCTGGGGGAACCATCTTTTCTAGGAGGGCCCAGGGCTCTATGAACCCTGTCCAATTCCAGACGGTGTTGCGGTATGTTAGGGATCAGGGATTTAATTATTTCCTGTGTCGCTTGTGAGACCTCTGAAAAGGTTTCAGGGAGACCCCTGATTCTGAAATTGGATCTCCTGGATCTATCTTCAAGTTCATCGATTCTCAATAGGGCTGAGTCTAGCCTGTCTTGAAGTGTCTGGATGTGGCTAGCATTCTGGTTAGTGATTGTAACTGTCAAATCCAGCTTGTTCTCTATGGCTTCCATCCTGGAACCTAAGTTCTGGAAGTCAGCTTTTATATCGCCAGTAATCTTAGCTGCTGTGTTGGCCAATCCCCTCTCCAGTAAGGCAGACAACTTCTGGAATAGGTCATCGTGATGGGGACTTTCTTCATTAATCGGGGGTGTGAGGTAGGGGCCCCCTTGGTGTGCATGAGAGGGTGTCCCTGCTAAAGGGACAGCATTGTCTCCAAAGTGTCTGCTAAGTAATGATTCAGTCGATGCTGGGGATGGGGTCATATGGTGCATGATCATGCTTTGGCTGGCTGGGGTGTATGGCAGGGTGGCGGGCGCTAGCACTTGCCTCTGCTCTGGATGTCCCTCCATGTCAGCAGCGTGTAGCTGGGCCGCGGCGGCCATCTTGGTATACCCCGGCGTCTGAACCCGGTCAAATTGCGGCCCGAGGTCTCTCCGTACCTGGCTTCCTCTCATACGGCGGGGTTCCCTGGTGATCTGGGAGTCTGGAACGCCCGTTGTAGCTCGTCGATGGTCCCTCTGTGCGGTGCTGTGAGCGGCGCTAGAGCTAGGTGTGGCGGAGCTCCGGCTCAAGCGGCCATCTTGGATACTCCGCGCATGCGCACTCCAGTTATGCCTTATTTTTAACCTTTTTCATGCTGCTCTTTATAAGATTTATGTGTATTATATCGTGCAAGTTTTTAGGAATAATTTAAATGGTTAGATTTTTCAAAATGATGTTAATTATAATTTCACAATGTTTTGCTAGTGATCTCCCATTTAATTTTGGAATCTATATTATTTAAATTTCCCACCATGTTTTTGTGCTAATCAGATTTAGTTATTCTTTTGGGGGGGGGGTGATATCTGTCCCTTTTATTGTCAGTCAAATGTATCTGCTTACTCCAAAGCTTGATTTTGTTTATTTAAAAATACACATAGTCAAGTATGAACTTAAACAAAAATCACATTTATTCATGTTTATAAATTAAATAAAGAGAAGGCAGCGCTGAAGAAGCTGCTGCCATTTGTGCATCCCAGGGACCCCAGAGCACACAGCAACCCTGTGTGGACACTAAAATTGGGAGCTTGAGAAGGCCAACATTTCTGAACACAATCTGATGCTGGCCTCCCAGAGGTCAGGAACAGCAGCAGGTGATATATATGTCCCAAGTGTGTGGTACTACAACAGGCTGCCTTCTGTCCGACCACAATGAAGCAAGGCCATCACTTCCTCTTCTTCCTGGCAACCTTCCCTGCAGCCTTACCTGAAGCCTTCCCTGCAGCCTTTCCTGAAGCCTTCCCTGCAGCCTTCCTTCTTCGTTTGGCTGGAGGCTGGCCCACTGGAGGGGTAACTCCTGTCAGGAGGAGGAGGTGGAGGTGTAGCAGAAGGGGTGGGGCAGAAGAAGAAGGTGGAGGTGTAGCAGAAGGGGGTGGGGCAGAAGGTGGAGGTGTAGCAGAAGGGGGTGGGGCAGAAGGAGAAGGTGGAGGTGTAGCAGAAGGGGGTGGGGCAGAAGGTGGAGGTGTAGCAGAAGGGGGTGGGGCAGAAGGTGGAGGTGTAGCAGAAGGGGGTGGGGCAGAAGGTGGAGCTGTAGCAGAAGGGGGTGGGGCAGAAGAAGAAGAAGGTGGAGGTGCAGCAGAAGGGGGTGGGGCAGAAGAAGAAGGTGGAGGTGTAGCAGAAGGGGGTGGGGCAGAAGAAGAAGGTGGAGGTGTAGCAGAAGGGGGTGGGGCAGAAGAAGAAGGTGGAGGTTGAGGTTGGGTCAGTTGGGCCACCTCACATATGGCGGTATTGGGGGTAATTTTCTCCATCACCCCCTTGTTGAGCAAGGTGATGAGCAGGGGCTCGCATAGGAGGCGTTGCTCCATGCTCATCACCTTGAACTTAGCCTCCACTAGGCCGGCAATGGCCTCTTCAGGGGATGTGGGCTCCTTGAGGGTGGCATGGGCCTCTTTAATAAGGGCCATTGCTGCCTCACTGGTGGTCCTGTCCCTCCTGCCTCTTTTGTGAAGCCGGATGGGAGGCACCTGGGATCTGGTGCTTCTCCTTTGCCCTGCCACCTCCTGTCTGCCACTGGGCCCTGCCACCTCCTGTCTGCCACTGGGCCCTGCCACCTCCTGGCTGGCACTGGGCCCTGCCACCTCCTGGCTGCCACTGGGCCCTGCCACCTCCTGGCTGCCACTGGGCCCTTCCTCCTCCTGCCTGACAGTTTCCAGACCCTCCTCCTGGCTGATTTCATCCTGTGTATGAAAAAGGAACATAGTTTAATATGTTGGTTTAATCTTTGCATTAAACTTTGTAATCCTGATTGAAGCAATTAGAATGTAAATCCATAAATCCTTGCTTTAAATTTACCACTACATCAGATTGACTATTTAGCACCCAATTTAGTGCAGAATAATGTCTACAGATCTTGATTTCACTTGTGGAATCCAAAATAATGTATGTTTCTCATCTTGACATATTTGTCAAACATTAATTTTATCCCAATACATTTTCAGTTAATACTATACCTGGCTCCAGATGGCCAAATCAGAATCATCCAGGATGGCTGCCTCCTCTTGCTCCAGAGAAGGCTCAGGTTGGCTGCAGGGAAGTCTGTGGGGAAGAGTGGAGAGTAATGGCCTTGTCTCAATGTGGTCATCCAGGAAGGACATCCTGTTGTAGTACCACAAAATCGGGACATAAACATCATCTGCTGCTGCTCCTGACCTCTGAGAAGCCAGCACCTTAGAGCGTTCAGTCCTGTAGGTACCTCTCAAGCTCCCAATTTTAGTGTCCACTTGTTTTGCTGTGGCTGTGGGCACCTTGGTATGCACAAATGGGAGCAGCTTCTCCAGCGCTGCTTTTCTCACCCCTCTTTTTTTATGGATGGGGTTTTTCGTCTCCCACAGAGCCGGCAGCTCCCTTACACGGTCAATAAATTCCGCCAGGAACTCTTTGTCGCTAATAAAGACATTCATATTGTATCTGCAAGTTAAATAAATTATATTTAACTAATGTGAGGCAAACAGTCTAACCTCCTTAACATCCTAGTCACCATATATATCCTCCAACAATCTCAAGACAGTATAGGCCAACAATTTTTACAAGTCACAAAATCACATACCTTCGTTCGCACGTCCGTCACTTGAACTCCTCTCTCCGCACACCGAGCGTACTATAGTCACATGTGTGTTTGCTATATACACACCACGCATGCGTCATAATTCGAACACGTCGCTCCGCACACGTCGCCCGCCCATGACGTTCTAACTAACATCTTTTCCCCACCCCTTCTCTTTCGGCGCGCAGACAGATATGGCGGAGTTACAGCAGGTGTCTGATAATTCCGCAACTAACGAGGAGACAAGCCCGGAGACCGAGGACACGTCACGATCAAGGAGGAGATTCAAGGCATCGAATATGTCTTTGACGGAGATGGCGGAGATGGTGGACATCTTGCTCAAGGCTGATTATGATGCCAAGCATGGGCCGTATAGCAAACCAAATAGAAGGAAGGCCAAAATCCTCACTAAAGTTGTGAAGAGTCTGAAGGCGAATTTCGGGGTGAAACGCTCAAATGAGCAGCTCAGAAAGAGGTGGTCAGACCTCAAACTGAGGGAGCCAGACCAGTTGAGGAGCATAACGAGAATGCTCGCTAAAAGTAAGTAAAATGTAGACTTTTCTGCTATTAATCTTTTTACAAACTGACATGTTTTTTTTTTTTTTCTCATATTGGACTCCCTTCCAAAATGTAATATTTTGAACTTGGTTGGGCACAGTAATCGTTCGTTACGTTACCGACACTTCGTTCGGCCACTATCCGCGGTTTTGGCTTATTTTAGAGCCACAAAAGTAATTAGACATCTGCCATTTTTGATCAAATATTGTTGATAATTTTTAAGTCTAGATGATGTGTTTGTAAAGAGAATGAAATGCAAACTTTTATCAGTGTAATGGAGAGGACACTCAGCAGCTGCTTCCACATCTGTACTTTGGAGCACTATAGTGTGGGCCACCAGACCCGCCTTTTTTGGGTGTCCCACACAGGCGCATCAGAGAATTTTTGTGGTGCCTCCATGTCAAAAAAATTACATCCAAATGTGAATACTAAACATATTTTGGGTCATAAATAATGCATTCTTCTTTAAATTCCGCACAAACACACACTTGTACCCCACTTCCAAGCATTTTAGCCTGTTTTTATTTTAACAATGAGATTTACAGTGTGATAAATAGACCTTTTGTTTTATTCTCATAGGGGAGAGAAGACTGGGAGGAGGACACTCCAGGGAGCACATGCACCCCACAACTTCCAAGCAACCCCAAACTCCCAAAGACCCACAACCGAAGGATGTAGAGATAGTTGAGGTGGAGGAAGGAGAAGTGCAGGAAGGAGAGGTGGATGACGTTGGGGATCTGGTCACCACAACAGGTCAGTATCTGTCACCACAGCTTCAGGTAAGAGAGGTAGGCCTGCAGAGTTATAATACATTTTTTTTGGGTTTTTAGGGGATGTAAATGTTGTGAAGGATAGTACACGGTTCTCTGCTGACAGTGCCCTCCGCCTCATCCAGCAAGTGATGGAATGTAGCACGGAACTGGACCTAATTAAACAAATAATCCATGTGATGGAACAAACATTTAAAGACATTCTCGATGTTTTGGGGAGAATTCAATAAGCCATCCAAACACATTTGTTTTTACATGTTTGTTTTTGTAATTTTTTGAATTTTTTTGACTATCAAACCAGCCAAAAATTGAATATGCACACAGTGTGTCAACATGTGCTATCTGCCATCAGGGGATATCCATGTACGTCTTTTGTGGGTGCAACCCCTTCCTCGTATCTAAAGTCGGTGAACTGAGGAAGGGGATGCACCCCCAAAACATGTCCATTGATCACCCCTGATGGCAGATAGCACATGTTGACAATAGGGATCAGGATTGTAAACTTCCTAGATGAAAAAAATCCCAAATGTGTGCATATTCAATTTTTGGCTGGGCAAGGGGTGGCAGGACCCCATATTAGGACGGGCACATAGAGACATAGTTTGTGTAAGTGAATGTCTCCGATTGCTCAGAGGTATCCAATGTTGTAATTTTTGAAATGCAACTGTTATTTTTGTATTTTCATAAGCAAAAAATTGCCGGGTTGGGGCCAGGACAACCCAAAATTAAAAAAAAAAAAATGAAGAGAATGTGCACAGAGTAAAATATTTGACCACAAACAACGTGTAGCTTCTTTTTATAATACCCTCTAAGCTTATTTGGTTCTTTTGTAAGGTTACATAGTGAAATGGTTGTTATTTACTAAAGTAAAATACACTTGCCACTACAAATGCACAAAGACAAACTAGGAGACAGGAAAGAACAAATAATTAAAGGTTTAAACAAGCTTTTTATTGGGATACTTAGACATAGGCTGGCATAGGAATTTCCCCCCAACCCGTGAAATACTCCATGTATTTGTCCCGAACCTCACGGGCATTTTGGGGGGACAAGCCAGGACGGGCAGATTCCAGGCCCGGCAGGGGATTTGCAGGGGAAAGTCCAGCCTCTGGCAAAACTGAGGCCATATATGAATTCGATTTGCGGCCAAGAAAATTGTGTAGCACACAGCAGCATAACACTACATAGTTTATTTTGTAGTCCGCCAAGTGGATGGAAGTCATAAAAAGGCGGAACCGGCTGGCCATTATGCCGAAGGCATTTTCAACGACTCTTCGGCCCCTGGCCAGCCGATAATTGAACACCCTCTTCTCTGGGGTCAGGGTCCTCGGTGGAAATGGCCTCATAAGATGCCGTCCGAGTCCGAAGGCTTCATCAGCCCAAAAAACAAAGGGGAGTCCTTCAATATTCCCTGCATCCGGTGGCAATGCAAGGTCGTCACTCTGGAGACGGAGGGCAAACTCCGTCTGGATGAAGGATCCCCCATCGGACATCCGGCCATTTTTCCCTACATCAACATAGAGGAATTCATACCGTGCTGACACCACCGCCATCAGCACAATGCTATGAAACCCCTTGTAGTTGTAGTAGTAGGACCCAGAACGGGGGTGGCGGCACGATGCGGACGTGCTTCCCGTCTATGGCACCACCACAGTTGGGGAAGTCCCACCGCGTGGCAAACTCCGATGCCACAGTCTGCCATTCCTGTGGCGTGGAAGGAAGCTGTGGAGTGAAACAAGATGAAATAACATTAGAAAAACAAAGTCATACATTACAAGGAAATTCTATCCAAAAAAATTAGAGGCCAACATCAATCAAATTATACGTTTATTAAGGTGTTTAAAAAAAGTATAATGGAAGGCTCATTTATCATATTCATCACCCCCTCTGATGGGCCATTACTAAATTATTTTGGGGGGGGGGAGATGTGTTTGGCCACAGGATAGCATTGCAGTGGCGGTGCGTCCAGAGTGGGCGCTGGAGCACTGCCCCCTCTCTCCTGTGCCCATCACTCAGAACAATACATAGGTTCATGCGTTGCATGAACCTATGTATTGTCTATGCCACACACTATTCAGGTGGATGGCCTCTTGTAAAGTGACCGACATATGAATCATTGCGGCATTTAGGGGGTTCAAATTGCATAGCAGAAACAGGTAGTAAAATAGTCTTGCACATTACAACCTGAGGGATGTAATTGGCTTCCTAAAAGTAAAATCGGGGACGCAGGGGGGGACATTCCTTGGGTAAACACTGACAGCATAGGCGTGCGCAGCCTATTGCATTAGGGCGTGCACCCCAAAGCTCAACACATACTACCGATCACTCACGATGAAAGGGAAGGGGCCGGTAAGTTACATATTTACCTGCCCCTTCCCCCCACTCATCCTAAAACATCCCCAGCCAGCAGCAACAGCCGGTGATAGAGGAGAGTAGGGAAGCTGGAAGCGCTGCAAGGGGCAGTAGGGGGAATCTGTGCTGCACAGTGTGATTAGGGTGTGCCTGGGCACACCTGGCACACCCTGTGCGCACGCCTATGACTGACAGGCTGCTCTGCCAATCATGTTCACCAAGTCTGTTTAATGGTAACATGATTGGCTGATGAGACATGAAGGGAAGGAGAAGACATCAAGGACAGAAGAAGGATGGCGCTGACCACAAGAAGGTAAGTGCAGGGCTGGGGGGAAACTGGCTGCATTAGAGGGGACTAAATGGCTGCATTTGAGGGAACAAAATGGCTGCATTGGAGGGGACAACTGGGGGCGTTTAATAGGCACCAGAGCAAAAAAGGAGGAAGTTTATTTCCTAAATTGGGGTTTGAACCCCCAAACATTTGGAGCAACAGGCGCCCCTGCTGGAAAAGTTAGTGAAGGGAAATATTTATGGAGGAGAAAAAAGGGGCAATCTAAAGCTTCCAACATGCATGGGGACAAAGGGGACATTCTCAGGATATTACAATCATGGTAATTAGGGAAGGATGAAAGAAATACAATACATTAGCATACATGTAATACATAAAATGTGATGTTAAGGGAGCAAACTTACCCTAATATAGTCCTCCTGCAGGACTTGGATGATGGCAGAACAGGTGTCTGGGATTATGAGGCCCAGAGCCTGGGGGGAGATGCCTGTGGTGAACTTCAAGTCCTGAAGACTTCTCCCTGTCGCCAGGTAACGCAACGTGGCGATGAGCCTCTGCTCAGCACTGATGGCTTCCCGCATAACGGTGTCCTTCCTGGTAATATAGGGGGACACCAAAGCCAACAGTTCCTGAAAAACGGGGTCAGACATCCGCAGAAAATTCCTGTAGTCCTCAGGATTATTCTCGACGATCTCCCGCAGCAGAGGCATGTGGCAGAATTGGTCCTGCTGGAGCAACCAATTCTTGGTCCATGAACTCCTCCTCACACCATTCATGGACTGGTCTTGGTCCAAAACAAGCAGACCAACACCAAGCGCACGCACAGCACAAACTCGACGATGAGAATGTCCAGGCGACATGGCTAGGAAACGGTCGTCTAATCAGAACGTACAGAACAGAACGCACTTTAGAACAGCAAGGCCTATGAATAACGAACTGAAAATCAGAAACGAACAGGCAAGAACGCACTGTAAAACAGATACGACCTGCCTAGACGCCCTGAAAGTCAAGATACGAACCCACAAGCACAAACTGAACGGCAGAAAACGATCTGAAAAGTACGAAGACTGAAAAGCGCGAATCGTCTCTTCCCAAACTTTTACTTCACACGCGGTAACACGAGATCAGCAAAAGCAGCCCAAGGGGTGGCGCCAAGAAAAAAGATCTTCCCCTTTATAGTGCCGTCGTACGTGCTGGACGTGAGCGCAGAGAACAACGAGGAAATTGGGAAATGACAATGTGTACGCATAGAAAGCTTGATGAGAAAATCGACAAGCTTAACAAGAATCTCGTCAAAAAAAACGACGTGTTTTTTACGACGAGAAACTCGGTCATGTGTACGAGGCTTGTGTGTCAAAAAATGTAAAAAAAAACACACCAACACCTTGGAAAAGTCCTTTATTAAAGAAAAAAAAAAAAACATTCCAAAGGTGAAATCCAGTGTCCCGCGGCGATCCGATGTCCAGCGCTGTCCGTCATTGGCTGAGCCTGAGCGGACCTGATGGGGAACTTCCTCCGCAGTCTATTACATGTATAGACCCGCCCCTTCTAAAGTTCCCCATCAGGTCCGCTCAGCCAATGACTAGGTGTAAGGCTGAGGACCTGATGCGGAACATAAGAAGGGTCGGGTCTATTCATGAATTACACAGTGAAGGAAGTTCCCCATCAGGTCCGCCCCCTCGGTATGTCAGATCGCGCCTACGTCATTGGCCTGAGCAGACCTGATGGGGAACTTCCTTCACTGTGTAAATTACACAGTGAAGGAAGTTCCCCGCTCAGGCCATACAAAGGTGAGAGGCTGGGGCAAACCAATAGCGCACAGTGGATGGTCCCAATACTGGGATGAATTGGATTCCATTGTTTTATGCACACGCACTTTATTTTATGAACTGTTTTTCTGAATCTTTTTTGATTGGACACTATTTTTGTACTAATCATCACTTTGGCGCATTTTGCACTTTATCTTTGAAGAACTTTTTTGCACATATTGCATATTTGCACGTTTTATGAAGATTTTCTTCTTTAAATATTGCACTTTATTAGACTTGTTTATTATATTATTAGCACCGATTATTTAGTATTGTTTATTAGCACTGAGTAAGCGCCCCATTTTTCTGCTTTTTTTGTGAAAATTATTGAAGCCACACCCAGAAAAACAGTAAAAATATTAATGCAAATAAAAAACCGAGGTCACAGGTAAAACTTCACCACATTTACAAAGCTCTTGAGCAAATTCCCTTGCAAAATTATGTTTATTAGCCCTTAGTAAATAAACCCTGTTATTTGCAATATAATTTTACACAAAATGTGTTGTAATATAATATACAAAAAAGGGTGTTCTAGTTCATTATAGATTTAGCCAAGCCTGTAGAGAATCTCTTGATAGTAGATAAAATGTTGGACATAATGTATAATGAAGCATGTTATGCTTTACACTTACTGTAGTTGAGTACCTTGCAGTGTTTACATTTTCCTTTCATGCTGAGTGCAGAGCAGCATATTTTTGGTCTTCGTGACTAGTGATGAGCCGAACACCCCCCGGGTTCGGTTCGCACCAGAACCCGCGAACGGACCGAAAGTTTGCACAAACTTTAGAACCCTATTAAATACAATGGATGCGAACGTTCGAAATCTAAAGTGCTAATTATAACGACTATTATGCATGTTATTGTCCTAAAAAGGGTTTGGGAACCCGGGTTCTGCACCAGGGGACATGTATCAATCCAAAAATAAGTTTTAAAAACGGCCGTTTTTTGGGAGCAGTCATTTTAATGATGCATAAAGTGAAAAAAAAGTCAAATATTCCTTTAAATATCGTACCTGGGGGTGTCTAAAGTATGCCTGTGAAGTGCCACGTGTTTCCCGTGTTTAGAACTGTCCCTGCACAAAATTAAATTTCTAAAGGAAAAAAAAGCCATTTAAAACTGCTTGCGGCTTTAATGTAATGTCTGGTCCCGGTAATATGGATGAAAATCTTTAAGAAAAATGGCATAGCTACCCCATCACAGCCCACCCCCCCCACCCCAGCCCATTACCAGCCCCTTTGGGTCTTGTATGGATATTAAGGGGAACCCCGCACACAAAATAAAAAAGGCCCTATATACTCTGAACAGCCGTATACAGGCGGTGCATACAAGACAGGGACTGTAGGTTTGTTCTTATGTAGAATTTGTTTGTAATTTTGAACAGGTACATTGTTTAAGTGTAGCTCCAGCCAAAAAATCTATTTTTAAGCTTTTTGAAAAACATAGGGAAGGGTTATCACCCCTGTAACATTTGTTTTGCTGTCTGTGCAGTGTGCACCTGTTCAGAACAGTTCACCTCACTTTCCGTCCTAATGACAAATGTTTTTTGAAAATTTGGGGGTTTTATTGAAACAAGAATTGGTGATAAAGCATCAGTGGAGAAGAGACACTTTTTCCCATATTAACTCTTACAGGAGAGAATTTGCCTTCCTAGGGGTAGATTTCCTCTCACTTCCTGTTGTATCCTTCCGTTTGCAAGGAGGAGTCGTTTGTAAGTTGGATGTTTGAAAGTAGGGGCCTGCCGTATAAACTCAGCTGAAATTTTCCCCTTACATTTTGGTGTTGCCACAACACTGTGAGCCCTCACAGTTACTCTTGGTGGGCGCATGAATGGGCCCTGCTGTGAATTATTAGATCAAGAATTGTAATTGCATGCCCCTGTTGAACAGGGGCTGAAAAATTGGGCCTTTGGTGGTGGTGGTGGTGGTGTTGACACAACACTGTAAGGCCTCACAGTTACTCTTGGTGGGCGCAGGAATGGGCCCTGCTGTGAATTATTAGATCAAGAATTGTAATTACATGCCCCTGTTAAACAGGGGCAGAAAAATTGGGCCTTAGCCACTGGTGCTGGTGCCACGACACTGCAACCTCTCCCAGATACTCTAGTTGGAGTGCAGGAATGAGCCCTGCTGCAAAGCATTGCATAAAAAAATTTAATTACATGCCCCTGTTAAACAGGGGCTGAAAAATTGGGCCTTAGCCACTGGTGGCGGCACCCAGAAACAAAAATGTTCTTCCAAGCTATCATCATCAATTGGATCATTGAGGAGGAGGAGGATAGTCAGTCAACATAACAGGACAGTCTCTCAGCATTAGTGATGAGCCGAACACCCCCGGGTTCGGTTCGCACCAGAACCCGCGAACGGACCGAAAGTTCGTACGAACATTAGAACCCTATTAAATACAATGGATGCGAACGTTCGAATTCTAAAGTGCTAATTATAACAACTATTATGCATGTTATTGTCCTAAAAGGGGTTTGGGAACCCGGGTTGTGCACCAGGGGACATGTATCAATGCAAAAAGAAGTTTTAAAAACGGTCGTTTTTCGGGAGCAGTCATTTTAATGATGCATAAAGTGAAAAAAAAAAAGTCAAATATTCCTTTAAATATCGTACCTGGGGGGTGTCTAAAGTATGCCTGTGAAGTGCCACGTGTTTCCCATGTTTAGAACTGTCCCTGCACAAAATGACACTTCTAAAGGAAAAAAAAGCCATTTAAAACTGCTTGCGGCTTTAATGTAATGTCTGGTCCCGGTAATATGGATGAAAATCTTTAAGAAAAATGGCATAGCTACCCCACGTTTGCTGAGGCATTCGCTCCGGAGTCCTCTGGGTCACTAAGGATGACATGATCCGCAGCCACCTCCTCCCAGCCACGTACAAGTCCACTGGTTTCTTGGGACTGTAAATCATCCCTAAAAGACTGCTGCTGCTGAGTGTCCTCCTCCTCCTCCTCCTCCTCCTCCTCCTCCTCCTCCTCCGGTGGGACAGAAGGAACACTGTCTGGGTAAAGGGGGCCTTGAGAGGCAAGGAAGTCCTCCTCTTCCTGCCTCTGTTCTGCCTCAAGTGCCCTGTCCATTATTCCACGCAGCGTGTGCTCCAACAGGTGGACAAGAGGTACAGTGTCACTGATGCATGCACTGTCACTGCTCACCATCCTCATGGCCTCCTCAAATGGAGGCAGGACAGTGCATGCATCCCTGATCATGCCCCACTGGCGTGGAGAAAAAAAACCAAGCTCCCCTGACCCTGTCCTGGTGCCATAGTCGCACAGGTACTCATTGATGGCCCTCTGCTGCGTGTGCAGCCGCTGCAGCATGGCCAACGTTGAGTTCCACCTGGTGGGCATGTCACATATAAGGCGGTTCTTGGGCAGGTTCAACTCCTTTTGCAGCTCAGCCAGGCGAGCACTGGCATTATAAGATCTGCGGAAATGCACACAGACTTTCCTGGCCTGCCTCAGGACACCTTCCCAAGAACCGCTGCACCACCAGGTTAAGGACGTGAGCCACACAGGGCACATGGGTCAGTTGTCCCTGTCGGAGGGCGGAGAGGAGGTTGGTGCCATTGTCGCAAACCACCATTCCTGGCTTAAGCTGGCGTGGCGTCAACCACCTCTCGGCCTGGCCCTGCAGAGCAGACAGGACCTCTGCCCCAGTGTGGCTTCTGTCCCCCAAACACACCAGCGCAAGCACGGCATGGCATCTTTTTGCCTGCGTACTTGCGTAGCCCCTTGAACGCCTACGGAGCACCGCTGGTTCCGAGGACAAACCACAGGAAGAGGCCATGGAGGAAGAAGAAGAGGAGGGGGTGGAGGAGAGAGGTGTGTCACAACCAGTAGTAGCATTTTGGAGGCGTGGCGGTGGAACAACCTCCAACACTACTGCACCTTGTCCTGCATCCTTCCCAGCTGCCAAAAGAGTGACCCAATGGGCCGTGAAAGAAAGGTAACGTCCCTGTCCATGCCTGCTGGACCATGAGTCAGCGGTAATATGCACCTTACCGCTGACCGCCCTGTCCAGCGAGGCCAAGACATTGCCTTCCACATGCCGGTAGAGAGCCGGAATAGCCTTCCGTGAGAAAAAGTGGCGTTTGGGAACCTGCCACTGAGGAACCGCACATTGCACAAACTCACGGAAGGGGGCCAAGTCTACCAACTGAAAAGGCAGCAGTTGAAGCGCTAGCAATTTAGCCAAGCTAGCATTCAACCGCTGGGCATGTGGACGGCTGGGAGTGAACTTCTTTCGACGGTCCAGCAGCTGGGGCAGGGAAATTTGCCTGCTAGAATCGGACGTCGGTGTATTGCTAGCAGAGTGGCCGCAAGTACTTGGCTGTGACACACCTAATTCTACACCTTCATTCCTCTCAGTGCATGTTTCAGAGAGGACTGAAGTTATAGTGGGGTTGGAGATCCCAGCTGATGCGGTGCAAGGAGAGGTCCGCTTTGTTCTTTGGTGTGGGTCTTTGAGGTAGGCTTGCCAACGAGCTGCATGGCAGGTCAACATATGTCTGGTCAGGCATGTGGTACCCAAGCGGCTGATGTTTTGGCCACGCGATATACGCTTGAGACATATGTTGCAAACAGCAGCTGTGCGATCTGATGCACTAGGCTCAAAAAAGGCCCACACCAAAGAACTTTTTGAATGACGGGCAGAGGCAGCGCCCTGCACAGGCGGAGCTCTGCGGTGTGATTCCGTTGGTGTACTGCCCTTACGCTGGCCACCAAAGGGCATCCTGCCTCGTTGGAGATGTGCCTCCTCCTCATCCTCCTCCTCCTCTCTCCTATTAGGCACCCACGTGGAGTCAGTGACCTCATCATCCCCTCCCTCCTCATCACTGGAGCCAATCTGGCAGTATGCTGCAGCTGCTGGAACATGACTGCCAGATTGGTGTCCTTCTTGAGCATCCCCTCTGTCTGCTCTCACGCTACTGCCTTCCTCTAGCTGGGTTTCATCATCAGACCCTTCGAAACGCTGGGCATCCTCCTGGAGCATGTACCCAACACTGTGCTCAAACAGTTCGGGGGACTCCTCAGGAGGAGGACATGGTGGGTCTAGGGAAGGAGTGACTGATGATGAGTCTGACATTGATACCAGGGAAGAGGACGCTTTGGCAGCTGCTTTTCCAGTACCCTGAGCCTGGGTGAGAGAGGATGAGGAGGAGGAGGAGGAGGGCTTGGTCATCCACTCTACCAAGTCTTCGGCATGATGTGGCTCAACATGTCCAGCTGCCGAAAAGAAGGACAAGCGTGTCCCATGGCCATGTGCTGATGACAATGCACCGCGTCCACGACCAGCACTGTTGCCCCCAGACACAGAGCCTGCTTGCCCTCTTTTATTGCCTCCTGACTGTCTGCCTCTCCTTGTTTGCCTTCCAGACATTCTAATAGATGGCCTGCAGGGAGATGGGAAAAAAGCAATAAGGGCTACCTTCAGGTGTCCTTCTCTGTCCCTTTACTTAAGGATTTCTAAATATGGTTGAGGATGATTGCTTTTGCACAGAATAGCACAACGACAATTTCCCTGACTGTCCAAAAAAACAAGGATTTCAAAGATGGTTGATGAGGAATGCTTTAGCACACTATAGCACAAGGAGAATTCCCTCACTGTCCTTCCCTGTCCCTAGAAACAAGGATTCGCACAGTAAAACACACTGACACTCTCCCTACCTATAGTTTTCTGTCCCTAGAAAAAATGTTTTTTTAAAGCACACTATAGCACAAGGATAATTCCCTCACTGTCCTTCCCTGTCCCTAGAAACAAGGATTCGCACAGTAAAACACACTGACACTCTCCCTACCTATAGTTTTCTGTCCCTAGAATTTTTTTTTTTTAAAGCACACTATAGCACAAGGAGAATTCCCTCACTGTCCTTCCCTGTCCCTAGAAACAAGGATTCGCACAGTAAAACACACTGACACTCTCCCTACCTATAGTTTTCTGTCCCTAGAAAAAAGGTTTTTTTAAAGCACACTATAGCACAAGGAGAATTTCCCTCACTTTCCTTCTTTGTCCCTAGAAACAAGGATTATCACAGTGAAAGAAACTGACACTCTTCCTTCCTATAGTTTTCTGTCCCTAGAAAAAATGTTTTTTTAAAGCACACTATAGCACAAGGAGAATTCCCTCACTGTCCTTCCCTGTCCCTAGAAACAAGGATTCGCACAGTAAAAGACACTGACACTCTCCCTACCTATAGTTTTCTGTCCCTAGAAAAAATGTTTTTTTAAAGCACACTATAGCACAAGGAGAATTTCCCTCACTTTCCTTCTTTGTCCCTAGAAAAAAGGATTATCACAGTGAAAGAAACTGACACTCTTCCTACCTATAGTTTTCTGTCCCTAGAAAAAATGTTTTTTTAAAGCACACTATAGCACAAGGAGAATTTCCCTCACTTTCCTTCTTTGTCCCTAGAAACAAGGATTATCACAGTGAAAGAAACTGACACTCTTCCTTCCTATAGTTTTCTGTCCCTAGAAAAAATGTTTTTTTAAAGCACACTATAGCACAAGGAGAATTCCCTCACTGTCCTTCCCTGTCCCTAGAAACAAGGATTCGCACAGTAAAACACACTGACACTCTCCCTACCTATAGTTTTCTGTCCCTAGAAAAAATGTTTTTTTAAAGCACACTATAGCACAAGGAGAATTTCCCTCACTTTCCTTCTTTGTCCCTAGAAACAAGGATTATCACAGTGAAAGAAACTGACACTCTTCCTACCTATAGTTTTCTGTCCCTAGAAAAAATGTTTTTTTAAAGCACACTATAGCACAAGGAGAATTCCCTCACTGTCCTTCCCTGTCCCTAGAAACAAGGATTCGCACAGTAAAAGACACTGACACTCTCCCTACCTATAGTTTTCTGTCCCTAGAAAAAATGTTTTTTTAAAGCACACTATAGCACAAGGAGAATTCCCTCACTGTCCTTCCCTGTCCCTAGAAACAAGGATTCGCACAGTAAAACACACTGACACTCTCCCTACCTATAGTTTTCTGTCCCTAGAAAAAATGTTTTTTTAAAGCACACTATAGCACAAGGAGAATTCCCTCACTGTCCTTCCCTGTCCCTAGAAACAAGGATTCGCACAGTAAAACACACTGACACTCTCCCTACCTATAGTTTTCTGTCCCTAGAAAAAATGTTTTTTTAAAGCACACTATAGCACAAGGAGAATTCCCTCACTGTCCTTCCCTGTCCCTAGAAACAAGGATTCTCACAGTAAAACACACTGACACTCTCCCTACCTATCCTTCTCTTTCTCTAAACTAAAGGAATCCAGGTTAAGCAAGAAAAAAATAAATGTCACTGTCCCTGCCTATGCTTCTCTTTCCCTGCTCCGGAACACACTACACTAGGCCGCCGTGCTGGCGGCCTTTTATAGTGTGGGGCGTGTACTAAACACCCTCAGCAATAATTGGCCACAGGCATCCTGCCTGTGGCCAATCATTGCTCTCCTCGCTGCCGGCGCTGTGATTGGCCAAGCATGCGGGGTCACAGTGCATGCTTGGCCAATCACAGCGCCTGGATGACACTGCGATGGTGTAGTGCATTGTGGGCCGTTCGCGTCACTCGAATTTGGCGCGAACGGCCCAAATCGTTCGATCTTCGTCGAACGATCGAACAGCCGATGTTCGAGTCGAACGTATGTTCGACTCGAACACGAAGCTCATCCCTACTCAGCATCAGCATCAGTCTTGAAGGGATGTGACATTTGAAAATAAATTAGTCTGTTATATCAGCTTCAGGTGTTTGGCAGCTGGTGGTGATCCAAGACTGGTTCATCTTTATGAAGGTCAGTCGATCAACCGAGTCGGTGGACAGGCGCACCCTGTGATCCGTGACAAATCCTCCAGCAGCACTGAATGTGCGTTCTGAAAGAACGCTGGATGCAGGACAGGCCAGTAGCTCAATTGCATACTGTGCAAGCTCTGGCCAGTGATCCATCCTCAAGACCCAGTAAGCCAGAGGATTTTCGGTGGGGAAGGTGTCCAAGTCTGACCTTGCCCCTAGGTATTCCTGCACCATGTATATCAGACGCTGGCGATGGTTGCTGGAACCGATCATACCTTGGGGCTGCGGAAAAAAGAATTGTCTTAACGCATCGGTCAGACGGCCACCTTCCCCACCGCTCCTTCTTTGACTGACCGAAGCCTCAGCAACTCGTTGTCCAGGACCAGGAGTTTGTAACCTCCCAGTCTCTGGGAACGCATTGCACAGACCTTTCTGCAAGGCCTCCCGGAGTTGTCTCATCCTCTGCTCCCTCTGCGACGGTAAGATAAGGTCCACAACCTTACCCTTGTACCGTGGATCAAGGAGAGTGGCCAGCCAGTAATGGTCCCTCTCCTTGAGTCGAAGAATACGAGGATCCTTCCGCAGACTTTGCAGGATCAGGGAGGCCATGCAGCGTAGGTTAGCTGAGACATTCGGTCCGGAGTCCTCTGGGTCACTAAGGACGACATGATCCGCAGCCACCTCCTCCCAGCCATGTACAAGTCCACTGGTTTCTTGGGACTGTAAATCATCCCTAAAAGACTGCTGCTGATGATGCTGAGTGCCAGGCTCCACCTCCATGCTGACACAATCCTCCTCCTCCTCCTGTGCGATGGGTGGGACAGAAGGAACACTGTCTGGGTAAAGGGGGCCTTGAGAGGCAAGGAAGTCCTCCTCTTCCTGCCTCTGTTCTGCCTCAAGTGCCCTGTCCATTATTCCACGCAGCGTATGTTCCAACAGGTGGACAAGAGGTACAGTGTCACTGATGCATGCACTGTCACTGCTCACCATCCTCGTGGCCTCCTCAAATGGTGCCAGGACAGTGCATGCATCCCTGATCATGCCCCACTGGCGTGGTGAAAAAAACCCGAGCTCCCCTGACCCTGTCCTGGTGCCGTAGTCGCACAGGTACTCATTGATGGCCCTCTGCTGCGTGTGCAGCCGCTGCAGCACGGCCAACGTTGAGTTCCACCTGGTGGGCATGTCACATATAAGGCGGTTCTTGGGCAGGTTCAACTCCTTTTGCAGCTCAGCCAGGCGAGCACTGGCATTATAAGATCTGCGGAAATGCACACAGACTTTCCTGGCCTGCCTCAGGACATCCTGTAAGCCTGGGTACCTGCCCAAGAACCGCTGCACCACCAGGTTAAGGACGTGAGCCACACAGGGCACATGGGTCAGTTGTCCCTGTCGGAGGGTGGAGAGGAGGTTGGTGCCATTGTCGCAAACCACCATTCCTGGCTTAAGCTGGCGTGGCGTCAACCACCTCTCGGCCTGCCCCTGCAGAGCAGACAGGACCTCTGCCCCAGTGTGGCTCCTGTCCCCCAAACACACCAGCGCAAGCACGGCATGGCATCTTTTTGCCTGCGTACTTGCGTAGCCCCTTGAACGGCTACGGAGCACCGCTGGTTCCGAGGACAAAGCACAGGAAGAGGCCATGGAGGAAGAAGAAGAGGAGGGGGTGGAGGAGAGAGGTGTGTCACAACCAGTAGTAGCATTTTGGAGGTGTGGCGGCGGAACAACCTCCAACACTACTGCACCTTGTCCTGCATCCTTCCCAGCTGCCAAAAGAGTGACCCAATGGGCCGTGAAAGAAAGGTAACGTCCCTGTCCATACCTGCTGGACCATGAGTCAGCGGTAATATGCACCTTACCGCTGACTGCCCTGTCCATCGAGGCCAAAACATTGCCTTCCACATGCCGGTAGAGAGCCGGAATCGCCTTCCGTGAGAAAAAGTGGCATTTGGGAACCTGCCACTGAGGAACCGCACATTGCACAAACTCACGGAAGGGGGCCGAGTCTACCAACTGAAAAGGCAGCAGTTGAAGCGCTAGCAATTTAGCCAAGCTAGCATTCAACCGCTGGGCATGTGGATGGCTGGGAGTGAACTTCTTTCGTTGGTCCAGCAGCTGGGGCAGGGAAATTTGCCTGCTAGAATCGGACGACGGTGTACTGCTAGCAGAGTGCCCGCAAGTAATTGGCTGTGACACACCTAATTCTACACCTTCATTCCTCTCAGTGCAGGTTTCAGAGAGGACTGAAGGTATAGTGGGGTTGGAGATCCCAGCTGATGTGGTGCAAGGAGAGGTCCGCTTTGTTCTTTGGTGTGGGTCTTTAAGGTAGGCTTGCCAACGAGCTGCATGGCAGGTCAACATATGTCTGGTCAAGCATGTGGTGCCCAAGCGGGTGATGTTTTGGTCACGCGATATACGCTTGAGACATATGTTGCAAACAGCAGCTGTGCGATCTGATGCACTCGACTCAAAAAAGGCCCACACCAAATAACTTTTTGAATAACGGGCAGAGGCAGCGCCCTGCACAGGCAGAGCTCTGCGGTGTGATTCCGTTGGTGTGCTGCCCTTACGCTGGCCCCCCGAGGGCATCCTGCCTCGTTGGAGATGTGCCTCCTCCTCATCCTCCTCCTCCTCTCTCCTATTAGGCACCCACGTGGAGTCAGTGACCTCATCATCCCCTCCCTCCTCATCACTGGAGCCAATCTGGCAGTATGCTGCAGCTGCTGGAACATGACTGCCAGATTGGTGTCCTTCTTGAGCATCCCCTCTCTCTGCTCTCACGCTACTGCCTTCCTCTAGCTGGGTATCATCATCAGACCCTTCGAAACGCTGGGCATCTTCCTGGAGAATGTACCCAACACTGTGCTCAAACAGTTTGGGGGACTCCTCAGGAGGACATGGTTGGTCTAGGGAAGGAGTGACTGATGATGACATTGATACCAGGGAAGAGGACGCTTTGGCAGCTGCTTTGCCAGTACCCTGAGCCTGGGTGAGAGAGGATGAGGAGGATGAGGAGGGCTTGGTCATCCACTCTACCAAGTCTTCGGCATGATGCGGCTCAACACGTCCAGCTGCCGAAAAGAAGGACAAGCGTGTCCCATGGCCACGTGCTGATGGCGATGCACCGCGTCCACGACCAGCACTGTTGTCTCTAGACACAGAGCCTGCTTGCCCTCTTTTATTGGCTCCTAACTGTCTGCCTCTCCTTGTTTGCCTTCCAGACATTCTAATGGCCTGCAGGGAAATGGGAAAACAGCAATAAGGCCTAGCTTCAGGAGTATATTTTGCAGGAATCACACTACGCCTGCTGTAGGTGCTGCAAATGCCTGTTGGTGTAACACACCAGGAAAACGCAGCAATACAGGCTAACTTCAGGTGTAATATGATCAGGAGGCACACTCCGCCCGCTTTAAGTGCTGCAAATGCCTGTTGGTGTAACAGACCAGGAAAACGCAGCAATACAGGCTAACTTCAGGTGTATAAGGTGCAGGAGGCACACTCCGCCCGCTGTAAGTGCTGCAAATGCCTGTTGGTGTAACACACCAGGAAAACGCAGCAATACAGGCTAACTTCAGGTGTAATATGATCAGGAGGCACACTCCGCCCGCTGTAAGTGCTGCAAATGCCTGTTGGTGTAACACACCAGGAAAACGCAGCAATACAGGCTAACTTCAGGTGTAATATGATCAGGAGGCACACTCCGCCCGCTGTAAGTGCTGCAAATGCCTGTTGGTGTAACACACCAGGAAAAAGCAGCAATACAGGCTAACTTCAGGTGTAATATGATCAGGAGGCACACTCCGCCCGCTGTAAGTACTGCAAATGCCTGTTGGTGTAACACACCAGGAAAACGCAGCAATACAGGCTAACTTCAGGTGTATAAGGTGCAGGAGGCTTAGCAACAATGACACTGACACTGTCCCCTGCCTATCCTTCTCTCTCCCTGCACACAAGGTTTATCAAAGTATATGACACTGACACTCTCCCTGCCTATCCTTCTCTCTCTCTGCACACAAGGTTTAGCAAAGAATATGACACTGAAACTGTCCCCTGCCTATCCTTCTCTCTCCCTGCACACAAGGCTTATCAAAGAATATGACACTGACACTCTCCCTGCCTATCCTTCTCTCTCCCTGCACACAAGGTTTAACAAAGAATGTGACACTGACAATGTCCCCTGCCTATCCTTCTCTCTCCCTGCACACAATGTTTAGCAAAGAATATGACACTGACACTCTCCCTGCCTATGCTTCTCTCTCCCTACACACAAGTTTGAGGTACAAATAGCACTGACACTGTCCCTGCCTATGTAACTCTTTCCCTGCACCGGAACACACTACACAAGGCCGGCCCGCTGGCATCCTTTTATAGTGTGGGGCGTGTGCTAAACCCCCTGAGCTATAATTGGCCACAGGCAACCTGCCTGTGGCCAATTATGGCTCTCCTAGCTGCCGGCGCTGTGATTGGCCAAGCATGCGGGGTCACAGTGCATGCTTGGCCAATCACAGCGCCGGGATTGCACTGCGATGGCGCAGTGTATTGTGGGCTGTTCGCGTCACTCGAATTTGGCGCGAACGGCCCAAATCGTTCGATGTTCGCCGAACGATCGAACAGCCGATGTTCGAGTCGAACTTATGTTCGACTCGAACACCGAGCTCATCCCTATTCGTGACAAGATTAATAGCTCCAAATGGCTGATTGTTATTTTTCACATAAACAATACTAATAATTGTAGGTCCATATAGGTATATTTGATATGATCTCATTTGAGGTGACTATTGAGATTTCAGACAGGCAATACAAATGAATCTTGGAGTGCATCTCATCTTACATACTGCATAGAAAATAGAAATGGGTATCATTCTTGACACTAATGACATTACTACAATTTTTTTTGTAAATATTCTAAATTGAGGAATCCAATGAAGTCTGTTGAAAATTTTGACCTAACTTCCTATTTCCTAGATTGACAAACAGACCTTATATACTGTATGTTATTACATTGTGGTTTATGATCCTCTCACTATAATATCTAGTAAAATCTAATAGAAATAGTATAATGCTGTAGTACATGATATTTTTGTAAAGATCAGCAAAATCCTAAAAACGATACAGAGTAATAGTATAATTGTTTGTGTGTGGTATATATATGCATAGGGAGAGCTATGCTGTGCATGTTAAGCACATATAAGCTTTGTGCACCATCTAGTGTCTGTTTACCTTAACAATATTACACAAATGTGTAGCATAAAACACTGACACTGTATTTTTGGACAGACTGTTCTTGCTAACCAGAAGCTAACCAGAAGCTCATTATGCATCTTTTTTGGAGGAAATTAGGCGGTTTCCAGCACTGCTTGTAATCATTGTGTTATGCTGCACACAATGAAAATCTTTCATGAACAAAAAATCTTTCAGGAATTCAACAAGCTGGAAAATTTCTGTAGGACATGTTCAGTAAAACAGTATTTAAAGAAAAACTTCCAATCTAGCCATACATACACATTTTTAATACATACTGTACCTAAAAAGACAAATGTTGATCTTAACCACCTCAATACAGGGCACTTATACTGTACTCCCCTCCTGCCCAGACCACTTTTTAGCTTTCAGTGCTCTCACATTTGAATGACAATTACTCAGTCATGCTACACTGTACCCAAACAAAATTGTTAGTTTTTTTACACAAATAGAGCTTTCTTTTGGTGGTATTTAATCACTTCTGTTTTGTTTGTTTTTTGTCATGTAATTTCATGTCTGAAATTGAAATTTTTTCCCACAACTCTTGGGAAAATTTAGATTATATATATATATATATATATATTTAACAAAATTGTCATAATAACAAGTTATTTCTCACACACAGCATATGCATACTTGCAATTAAACCCCAAAATACATTCTGTTACTTCTCCTGAGTATACTGATACCACATGTGTGAGACTTTTACACAGCCTGGCCACATGCAGAGGCCCAACATCGAAGTAGCACCTCCAGCCGTTCTAGGAGCATAAATTACACATCTAATTTTATTCCTACCTATCACACTTTTACAGGCCATGGAGCACCAGGAAAATGGAAACGCCAATAAATTGACCCCATTTTGGAAAGCAAACACCTCAATGTATATTCTATGAGGCATTGTGTCCTTTGAACATGTCTTTTATTCCCCACAAGCTTTTGGAAAACGTGGAAAGAAAATTAAAACTTATTTTTTACACAAAGTTGTACATTTATAAGCTATTTCTAACACATAAAATGTACATACCAAAAATGACACCCCAAAATACATTCTGCTACTGCTCCTGAATATGGTGATACCACATGTGTGAGACTTTTACACAGCCTGGCCACATACAGAGGCCCAACATCCAAGTAGCACATCTAGGCATTTGAGGAGCATAAAATACACTAATCTAATCTAATTTCATTCCTATCTATCACAATTTTGAAGGCCCTGGAGCACCAGGACAATAGAAACACCCATACAATTACCCCATTTTGGAAAGCAAACACCCCAACATATATTCTAGGAGCCATTATGAGTCTTTTGAACATGTAATTTTTTTCCACAACTTTTTGGAAAACTTGGAAAGAAAATTAAAACATGTTTTTTAAATAAAGTTGTACATTTATAAACTATTTCTAACACGCAGCATGTACATACCAAAAATGACCCCAAAATACATTCTGCTACTCCCAAGTATAGTGATACCACATGTGTGAGACTTTTACACAGCCTGGCCACATACAGAGGCCCAGCAGCCACCTTCAGATGTTCTAGGAGCATAAATTATACATCGAATTTCCTGCATTCTTAAAATTTGAATACATCTTCATACTGAGACACCACCAATTACACCCCAAAATACACGTTTGAAGTGCATTTGGCCAGTGGATAAGGGATTTGTCCAAACAAATATTTTGGTCTGGGACATACACTTCAGAAAATTCCTTGGAAAAATAATTTATTAGGGTGAGTATTTTATACAATTTATCGTGGTTGGGATGATATCGGATAAGGCACTGCGAGTTGTCATTAGCTACTTCAATACCGGGCACTTTCACCTCCTTCCTTCCTAGGCCAATTTTTAGCTTTTAGTGCTCTCGCACTTTCAATGAGAATTGCGCGGTCATGCTACACTGTACCCAAATGACATTTTTATCATTTTGTTCACACTTTTGGTGGTATTTATTCACGACTCTGTTTTAATTTTTTTGCGATATAAGGGAAAAAAGAGCGGCAAATTTAGAAAAAAAAACAATATTTCCTACTTTCTAGTTTAACCTCTTCCTTACTGGGCACTTAAACCCCCCTCCTGCCCAGACCAATTTTCAACTTTCAGCGCTGACGCACTTTGAATGACAATTGCGCGGTCATACAACTCTGTACCCAAATGACATTTTTATAATTTTTTCCCACAAATAGAGCTTTCTTTTGGTGGTTTTTATTCACCTCTGCAGTTTTTATTGCGCTATAAACAAAAAAAGAGCGACAATTTTGAAAAAAACACAATATTTTTTACTTATTGCTATAATAAATATCCCAATTTTTTTTTAAATAACTATTTATTTCCTCAGTTTAGGCTGATACATATTCTTCTACATATTTTTGTTAAAAAAATCGCAATAAGCGTTTATTGATTGGTTTGCGCAAAAGTTAAAGCGTCTACAAAATAGGGGATAGATTTTTTTTATTTATTTATTTACTAGTAATGGCTGTTATCTGCGATTTTTGTCAGGACTGTGATATTGCGGTGGACAGATCGGACACTTTTGACACTATTTTGGGACCATTCACATTTATACAGCGAACAGTGCTATAAATATGCACCGATTACTTTATAAATGTGACTGGCAGGGAAGGGGTTAACACTAGGGGCGCTGAAGGGGTTAAATATGTTCCCTGGGAGTGATTCTTATGTGGGGGGAGGGGACTGACTGGGGGAGGAGACTGATCTGTGTCCCTATGTACACACCATCGGTCTCCTCTCCCTGACAGGACGTGGATCTCTGTGTTTACATGCATTGGCACCCGCGTGACCTAGTGGGCACAGTTTTTCCCGATGCGCGCACACGGCGGCGCGCAGGAAACTTGTTTACAGGAGGACGTCCAGGATACCCTCCCGGCAGATGAGCGTCGCTCTGTAGACGTCTTTCGTCTATAGCGCGGGCGCAAAGAGGTTAAAAGAAATCCAATAAAATCAAATTTTGTCATAAATTTAAGCCAAACTGTATTCTGCTGCATGTCTTTGGTAAAAGAAATCCTGTTAAGTGTATAGTAATTGGTTCGTGTGATCACGGACAGATGTGCGCAGATGATCATGTACAGATGTGCGCAGATGATCACGGACATATGTATGCAGATAATCATTGGGACATATGATTTTACTGGGACATATGTGGGGGACAGGTGTTTTTACTGTGTGGGGACACTATTTTGGTGACGTGTGTGTATACACTGTGTGGGGACACAGGGTCGGTGATCAGTGTGTAAAAAGCTGTAATAAACAGCTCATACTCACTGATCACCGGCCTGCTGCAGCGATCAGCTCTCCTCTCCTCACTGACAACTTCCGTGTGAGGAGAGGAGAGCCAATCGCCTAGCAACCGGCTCTCTATTTTCATCACATGACGGCTGTGATTGGACACAGCCGATCGGAGATGCGCCGTGTCTGGGTGACACAAGCGCATCGGGATTGCGCCGCTGCACGGTCACGCACGTGATTCCCCTCCTTCTGAACGCTGCTTCTGAATGTCCACTCAGAAGGAGGAAGCACCCACCCGGCCGTATATATGTGCAGTGGCCGGGTGGGAGGTGGTTAAAATATAGGAAGTGCATAATCATGTCATAGTATGTCCTGGACATGACAGGAGGGATGGGGTTGGGTTTGGTGGACCAGTAGGCATGCACTTTGTTTTTTGTAAGCCCCATATTAAATGTAAGGCCCAAAAACAATTTGAACTCATCTAGTGTGCGACGTCGCCTAGGAAACATACGGACATAAGACAAATTGGGGTTAGAGGCAATAAATTGCTCTGCAAAGAGATTTGATTGGTCCACCATATACTGCAGCAAATCTTTAGGGAAAAACAAATAAAAATAATCGAATTGCAAAAAACTAGTACACACCTGGCTGTGCGGTGGAAGGGGGGATTATAGCTGTCCCTGAGCTGGCAGGCAACCATAAGGGGTTTTCCAGGGTATCTTAATATTATTTAATGTAGCCCGTGAATCTATTTCCAAAATTAAAATAAAAAAATGTTTTTTTTACGCTTAACCAGTTTTTTTTTTTTTTTTAAGCACTGGTTCATGGTCCTTTTTTTGTTTTTAAAAAATTTATGATTTTTCAGGACAAGCTTCTGGGAGTCCTCCCCTTCTAGGTCCAAGTAGTGCACATAGGTTTAGCAAGTACTCAACTGTGTTCTTTTACAGTAAGTACTCCAATCAACTTCAATATTTATTTGCAATTTGACACTTTTTCAGAGAGTAGCCCTTGTGCTATATACAATGTTTATGGAGTTAGAGCTCTTTAAACTGCTTTGGGTTTTAAACCTCCTAGATGTAACTGATGTGCCTCCATCCACATTTAGTAATGGATAACTTTTATTTTTTCTATTTTGGGTGAAAGTTTCTTTTTGACATTTCAGTTCTTTTCCTCTATAATTCTGAAAGTTGCATTTTAGACTGTGTGTCATACATCATATAATTTAGTCTTTCCTAAGTTTGGATACTGTTGTTATTTTTCCTCACCATGACTCAGACCCAGGTATTTGACGTTTTCTTGTACTTTATTATAGCTAGCTATTTAGATTCTTTGTAATGACATAAGTGAGCCAATTGAAGCACTACATTTATTGATGTGATTGTTCGTTTTTATTCATAGGAAGCAGCACATTCAAGAGGTGCAATCTTTTGCACAGTAGCATTGTTCAATTTCTGTGTCTGTATTAATATGAAGCTGTTGATCTCATTTAAATAGCTCATTGAAATCTTGAGCCTAATTTACTGTATTTATTGGCGTATAACACTCACCTTTTTACCCTGAAAATAGAGCTTAAACTGTGCCTGGGTGTTATACGAAGGGGGCTGTGGAAAGTTTTTTTCCTGAAACTTACCTCTTAAAGTTAGGGTGCGTGTTATACGCCTGTGCGTGTTATACACCGATAAATATGGTACTTCTTAATATTTTTAAATATTACTTTATATATTTTCTTCTTTATCCTGATGCTTGCAATACTAAATTAGTTCATATTATTAAACATTTTAGTTTAGTAAAAATAATACCCCACCTGGAGAATCTGCTATTCAGGTTGTCCTGTAAAATACAAAGGCTCCCTCTCTAGCTGAGGGTATTGAGTCACAATTAATATGTAAGATCAACAAAACTTGCCCCCTGTATACCAAGCAACTAAAAAAGTAACAGGATTTATGAACTATAGCTCTATCTGGATTAACCTCACCTACCCAGCGCTAGCCAAACTTCAACATGCCGCTAAATGTAAAGCCTTTGGCACATCCCATTTATGTCAAGTTGTTGATAAGGGGCAATTTGTCCCCTCTGAATCCTTGCAATCTCACTATAACTTGCCAGATACTATGTTATTTTATTATTATCAGCAAAAGAATGCGGTAAGGGCTCAGGGTCTGTTTGCACTATGCTAACTGTCCCCTACCCCCATATTTATTTACATGCAATTTGTCACATCCAACAAAGGTTTCATCTCTTGATGCTATACCATGCTTTTGAACAGTTATCTACTGTAGAGGGCTACCTATGTAAGGTCAGTAATGTCTGCAAAAAGGATGTAGGTGCTTTTAAAGAGGGTCAATGGGAAGCTGCATTACAGTCTGTGCATCTCACTGGCTTTCCCAAATAGGTTTCCTCTAAGGGAAAGGTCCATGAGGTACGAAGTACAAAGGAGACATTACTGGAAGTGGCAGCAGAGGAGGACCCATGTGACCTTGGAGTTATCAACACATACTAGTCGCTATCCTCTTTTGAATCCGGGTTGGTCAGGATTCGCTTTGTACCATCTACTAGTGCCCGTAAGGGAAGGTGTACCTGACCCTCTATAATTAAAGGGTCCCCTTGGTAAGGTGAGCGGCCATCTTTATCATTGGTGGAGGTTTCATACATACCCACGGAGTCACCTGCATGTTGTATTCATGTATCATCACTGAAGACCACACGGATGGTGTTTGCTATTTGATATGTGAACTGGATTTTAGCGCTGCACTGTCTGTTTTATATTTCCCCTAAGGATTCATTACTACCCGGTTAAACTTCACGCTAAGGGACTAAGACAGGACCCAATCTGTAGCAAATGTAAGAGAGACCATGAGGATCTCATTCATATGTTATGACATTGTCCCAAGGTACACCGGTACTAGGAGTCGGTGGTAGATACTCTCAATTCTGTTTTCCAAACCACTATAAAGCTAAAACCAAAACAATGGGTATTGGACATACTTGACGAGGGTAACCTACGAACATACCAGATAGAAGCAATAACAAAGGTACTATTTCCGGCCTGCAAACTGTTTTTCCAATAGTGGAAATTGGAAACCTCCCCTAACTCTGATGGAATGGATACCTAATATGGGGATTATTTTACTGTATGTAAGTTTGGCTGATCACCCCAGTTCTTTCACCACTTGATCTAGTGCTACATAGATTTTTATAATTCATTCTACTGCCTAGTTTTATTCTCCAACTCCCCTTTTGGACATGACACTATGAATATGCCAAATCAGTGTCTCTATGTTATTTTCTGCTGTAATGTATAATGCCCTTATAAGCGATTGGTTGTGCACACTGGAATTTATTCTGCTCTGCCTCATATATTGGACTGTGTGTTTGAAAGTACAATAAACTTTATTTTTTTATTTATAAAAAAAAAAATGGATGATTTTCCATCACCATTTGACAGGTGTCAGACAGAACAGCAGGTATGGGGAAGCTTTAGAATTTTTGTTGTTTTTTTTTTTATCACTGGCTGTGTTCCCATTGGGGGATTTCCCTTTATTTCCAGTCCAGGTGATGGATGTCAGAAGGAACAGATAGTGAGAAGAAATATCGACAGCAAGGCCACAGACAGTAATACATACCTAGCCTTGTATACATCAACAACCTATTCAGTTAGGCTTTAAATGTTTCTATTTAATAAATTATTTGTTAAAACCCCAAAAAGATTAACAGAAGATTTCAAGAATAAGAAAAATAAAGAGCATTTGATGATATGTGTCTAAACCTTTGTTGGATCTGGCTTTATTTATCTTTGATTCCTACTTGGAAAACATGCAAACTGATAAAAGGCTGCCTCTACCAGGAGGTGCCCCTGGAGTGTCTGTGATAATAGCCTTTTAACTGGTTTGAACAAAGGGTTTGACTCCAATCAAGTACCTTTTGTGGATCATCTGCTATAACATTTCTGTATTTAGCTGACTACATATTAGTATGGTTATTGTGGAAAGTACCAAAGATAAGTATATCAGATATCAGATTGCATTTATTAACCAAGATTTAAAAAACAATCACATTAATAAAGGCAACATTTTCAGTATTTGATTGGTACAAGAATAGACCAGCCTGATTAAACCCCAACTTTTCAGATAATCTTTTTGAATTATGGGATCATCACTGTCTAGGTTGAAGTGAATAACATAGTAAGCAGATGCTGGGGACAGGGAATGACTGGATAGGAAAATAAGGGAGTATAACAAATAGATAAAAGATATGAAAGGGGAGGGACATCATGGCTTTAGAAAGGAAAAGAGTCTTATTCAGCAATAAAATTCTTAAATGCTGATGATCAAGGAGTCCATATTCCTTCTTTTTTTTTTTTTTTTGATTATCCTGCCAGAAACACTCTAGTCCAGAACTGGAAATGAATAAACTGGGAAAAATTCAGTCTGCAGTAGGTTTGAAACACCCAGGAAAAAAAAATCTGCTATTTTGGATATAGCGCAGAACCCCATTAAAGTCTATAATATATGAATATCCCTATTTCTTATGGGCTTTATAAAGGCTAATTTGCAAGCATTTGTTAAAAATAATGTCTTCAGTATTGGGATGGCACCTTAAAAGATGAATGTCAAAGCCTCCTCCTTTGCAAGCCACCTTATCCTCAAGTTGAAGGAGTCTCATGGCCACAACCTGTCTACCGAAAGGGATGTGGGGGGGGGGTACTTACCTATTGCACTCTTGAGCAAAGCTTACCTCAGTAGAGCAATTCCTCCTAGCTCTTATACATTCCCCAAGTAGAACTGATCTAATTGTGGGTGACAACTAGTCGCCAGCAGTACGGAATTTCCTGCACATTCCTTCCACTTGTGGAATCGCCCTGCAAATTGATATCCAAATAGTTGATGTCATGTACTGTATGTCGAAGTCACAGCTAAATTCTAAGTTCAGATTATTTTTGTTAAGATACCAATTAAAAAGATAGATGTTTTCCGGGGTACCCTCCCATATAAACAGAAGGTCGTCTATAAAACGACAATACCATTTAATATATCCTGATGAAAGGGTTTTAGGAGAGAAAATAAATTCTTCCTCCCACCACCCAATATATAAATTAGCTAGGGAGGGTGGAAATTTCGCCCCCATGGAGGCACCTCTACATTTAAGCTAAAAGATGTTATCAAAAGAAAAAACGTTGTGTCTTAACAAGAAATCCACTGTCATCACAATAAACTCTTTAAGTTCCACACTGCAAGAGCTATAATGTTGGAGATGAAACCTGAGAGCATAACGAGCTAATTCATGGGGAAAACAAGAATATAATGTTTTCATAGATCCATAGTAATCCAAATAGAAATATCATTCCAAGTCATATTCTTAGTGCTAGCCAGAACAGCAGTAGTATCCTTTATATGACCTGGTAACCTTAAAGCGGCAGTCCGCCGAAAAAATATTAAAAGTCAGCAGCTACAAATACTGCAGCTGCTGACTTTTAATATTAGGACATTTACCTGTCCTGGGCGCCCGCAATATCGGCACCCGAAGCTGATCTCTCCCTCGGTTCTCGGGTGGAGGCGCCGCCCTCTTCGGTAAGGAAATCAGGAAGTGAAGCCTTGCGGCTTCACTTCCTGGTTCCCTACTGTGCATGTGCGAGTCGCGATGCATGTCCTCACTGGTCCCTGCTGTCTTCTGGGACCTGTGTGTCTCCCACAAGACAGCGGGGGGGACAGAGTAGGTGCTGGACGTGGCGTAGGTCACCGCGATCATCGCGGTGATCTATGCCAGGAAGTGGGAGCAAATACCTGTATTACACAGGTATCTGCTCCCTCCTCCCCCCTGAAAGGTGCCAAATGTGACACCGGAGGGGGGGAGAGGATTCCAAAAAGTGGAAGTTCCATTTTTGGGTGGAACTCCACTTTAATACCAGCGGTTGCAAATACTGGTCGCTTTTTTAAAAAACATACAAAAAAATCTAAGACCGTGCTATCTTGCTCAACAGGGAAGTCGTTTTTTCTGCGGGATTATATTAACTGTGGCTCTTCCGATGTAGTGTATCCTGTGGAGTGTAATTTGTGCAATCTACAGTATGTGGGTTGCCCAATTAGACCTTTTAGGACACGAGTAGGCGAGCACTTCCATGGAGCTTCGTATCAAAGTGATAAAGAACTGTCAAATGTGTCTAAACAGTTTAAATATGTACATGTTGGAGACATGTCCTCCTTTACTTTCTATGGTTAGGCGAGCATGAGTAATCCACCTAGGTGGGGTAATACCCACCGAAAGCTTCTAGAACAAGAAATTTGGTGGATATTCAATTTAAAAACGAGAACACCGGCTGTAATGAATTACAGATATGATGTAGATTTGTTTTTACGTTAGTTAGTAATACTAGTTATTATATACATTAACCCACAGTCTGTGATTCCTCCACCCATCTCTATCTCTCTGAAATTTCTTGCTATAAGATTGCTATATGATCTTTGTTCTGGGATCTTGGTCTTGATCTACACATGTTGAATGATTTTATTTGATGTTTTTAAAATTATTGAACTTGTGACTATTAAATTGTAACATTTTTCTTTCTTTCATGTATATTATGTTTGTGTATCACCATATATATATCTTCTTATATTTGTGTGACAAGTTTTCATTCCTAAAGAGACTCTTTGCAGCGGTGGTTCTCATTTATTGCTAATTATACTAATTAACGAATGGGAGTGGTCACAGTCACTTTGTTTTATACATAGATGTATAATGTGTTGTTCATGTTGGTAACTATGCTGTGAACACGGCGTGTAAGTTGTATCCTTTAAGATTCACCCACTTGCCAGTGGCTCCCCTTTTCAATAATCCCCATTTCCTCCTACGCCAGGGGTGTCCAAACTTTTTTTCAAAGAGGGTCAGATTTGATGAAGTGAACGTGTGAGGGCCGACCCTTTTGCCTGACATTCTTTGAACTATAAAAATTTGGTCTAAGTGTGTTAGTTCGAGCACTAATACACTGCCCAACAAGAATTCTCTTGCCTTTGTGGCTGTGTGTGAGTAAAGAGATGAGCTTGGGCGTATTATTTGGATATACCGTATTTATTGGCGTATAACACGCATCTTCACTTTAAGAGCGAAGTTTCAGGATTTTTTTTAAATTTTAAATAAAGAACTGTAAAGCAAAATAGGGGTCAGTGCCCATCTGCAGCCTCACAGGTGCCCATCTGCAGACCCATCATTGCCATGAATGTAGCCTCACCATTGCTAGGAATGCATTAAACACCATTGCCAGGAATGCACTCACCATTGCCAGGAATGCACTCACCATTGCCAGGAATGCAGCACTATTGCCAGGTGCTATTTGCTGACCTGCTGGAGGAGTTTCAAAGACATCTATTAACACTCATATTTTTAATTTTTTTTAGCAGCTGAAATAACCATAGCATGGAAATCACCCGTTATTGTTACGTTGGTGAAACATAAAATATCCTGGATTATGATTAATGAAAAACTGACCAGTATTCGTAGAAATAAGCAAGCTAGGTTTGAAAAAGTGTGGAACCCCTGGATTGCTTATCTTCAAGCTCCCTAAACACTGGGCCATTTTCTGAGGGGAGGTCCCAGGCTGAGGGGACCCACTCTACTCTATTCTAATTCTTTCTCCTACTTTTCTCTTTCTTTCAATTTTTTCACTTTTCCTGTTATTGATTCTGTTATACCATAATATAAATTTTTGGTAGAATGCCGTTGGGGACCGTAAAGTCTCCCCAATTGATCTATTTTCTTGAGATCAAGACCACATGATTTGAGGTACCGGGACCAGTCCTAGATGACAAAGCTTTTATATTTCACCATGCTCTACAGATGTGTGATCATTAGCTTTCTGTACTGTTACTTGATACCCATTTTTACCTGTTTATGTTTCTTGGTGCCTAGTTGGTGAGACTTATGGGCTCATAGCCTTAGACAAATGGTTGTGATAGTGAGTAGAACTGGACTGTTAGACCTAAAACTACGATGCCATTTCTCTATGTTTCACTGGTTAGGGCCTCTGATCATCTTGGAAAATGTATCCTTGTTCTGACATTGTTTAAGCATAAACTTCTGTGTGATGCTTTAAATCTGTAATAACAACTACTGGAACTTAAAAAAAATGCAGTATTAAACAGTGGAATAAAAAAAAAGTGGAAAAAAAATGTATGAAGAAAAATTGCTTATTTGCAAAATACTATAACAGAAACTAAGAAAAACATATTTTTTCTAAATTTTTGGTATTTTTTTGTTTGTTTAGCAAATAATAATAATAAAAAAAACCCAGTGGTGATTTAATAGCACAAAAAGAAGACTCTATTTGTGTAAAAAAAAAAATAGCATTGCATGACTGAGTAATTGTCATTCAAAGTGTGAGAGAACTGAAAGCTAAAAATTGGTCTGGGCGGGAAGGGGGTGAAAGTGTTTGATAATGAGATGGTTAAAAACAGAAGCTGGTGGGGTTCTGTCAAGTCATTAGGGCAATAGTCCTAATTCCCCTAAATTACAGGCTTCTGACTCAGGTTAGTATGTGGTTCAGGTAGAAGGGGAAATTGGCCAAATATTGACAGTTTACCTGCTCACCAAACTATAAACAGCCTGGGTTTGGGTTTAATCTTTGTTTAACCCAAATACAAAGTTCATCCCCATCCCCATAATAACAGAGGAGAGGCGTTTCGTAGTTCACATAAATAAACTGGGCAGGATTGATAGCAGTGCTCGAGATTGCAGTAAAGAGCAGGCAGAAAACACAAGTAGTTACACGCTCACTGGATTTCTAGCAAGATCAAAAGGTATTTTTTTTACTTATTGAACAGATACCATATACCAAATTGCTTCCAATGGTATATTTACCAGACCATTTGAAGTTGCCTTGGATGCAAGAAAACAGTAAGCATATTTTGCAAGTTTTGACCTAGTCATATTTGAAAATGATCACCAGTGAACCCCACTCACTTTTGTTGGTAATCTGGTGATCCTGGAACACAACTTCTTGTGATGCTTGAGCATCCTTTTTTCTGTACTTCACACACAGAATGCCTGATGTAATAAAAATTACTGTAATAGACAGTTTCTTACAGGTACCAAACAGTTTTAAACCTGCTTTGGGAGTGTGAATGTGATTGGTAATGCAGGAAGCACAGAGGAAGGAAAATACAAAGCACAGAGCATAGACTGATTCTGCTCTCCTAAAGATCCTCTGTATATGCTTTTTGTGCAAAATATTAAGCAAGAATTAGATTCAGGTAAAATGAGTGAAGTTTCTGACTTTGGCAAAGTTTTTGTGTTTATTGGAATACATTAGTAGCTTACACAATGTTTTCATTTGCTGCCCAGAACTTCTCAATCCTAAGCATATACATGGTGGATGTGTTTCTGCTGGAAATACCATAATATAAAAAAATATCAAAATATCATGAGAACAATGTTTAATCGAAAAAATGTCTTTTACAGTAACGTTTTCTGAAATATGTGGAAAAATTGGGAAGATTAGCTTATTAGGCCTTATTGCACAGATGCAGTATTTTTTTTTAAGTATCAAATATCATGAAAATTTCTGCTTTTGACACAGTGTTCTTTTCATGTTTATTAGCTAAAGAGTAGGTTTCCATGCCAACATTTTTTTGAATTTTTCCAAAAACAAAACAAATAAGACAAATGCTTTTTATATGTCATTGGAAATTGAGTGTGTAAATCTCAAACTACCTCATAGATGAATCAAATAGTATGATGCTAAATGAATACAACATGATAGAAAATATTCAGTACTTAATGTGCATAAAACTGTAATATAAATGAATGATAAAAATCTCAATTCATAAAGTGCAAAAATGTGAAATAAATAAAAATATACATTTCATAAAAAAATACACCAACATAATAAAATTAGTGTGTTGAAAAAAAACTAAATTCAATTCCTATAAACAAATAAGTCCCAATTCATAAATTAAAAAATAAAAAAAAATAGTTAATTCATGTACAACATCCAAAAAAATATAATAAAATATAAGGTGTATAGTCCCATATCCAAGTCCAAGTGAATTGCATTCTTATCCGATAAATATAAGCAATCCAAGAAATAGATACTTGTTACATCCAATGCTGATCACCACAGTGATATCACCTGTGATATAAGATAAGGCTGGCTCCCTACCAGTTAATGTGGACCAATTTAAATGGCCAACAGTACATTTAAAATAACCAGGATGTCTTTCCTTCACTCCTCTTCCCCTTGCTGCAAACTCTCCTAGCAATATTTTCCACAGTAAAATCGCATTAATAGATGCCTAAAGAGTTTCCCGAGCAGGCAATCTCCAATTACTTGTGTTCCGGCAGTCAGATAGCATAAAGGTGTAACGTGTGGGGATGAGGAGTGACAAGAAGACATCCTGGTTATTTTAAATGCACTGTTGACCATTTAATATGGTCCACACTATCTGGTAAGGAGCCAAGTCAACCTTATCTTATATCATGGGTGATATCACTGTGATGATCAGCATTGGATGTAACAACTATCTATTTCTTGGATTGCTTATATTTATTGGATAGGAGCGGCATTCACTTGCACTTGGATATGGGACTATACACCTTATATTTTTTTTAGTTTTTTGTTTGGATGTTGCACATGAATTACCTATTTTTTAGATTTTTTAATTCATGAATTGGGACTTATTATTTGTTTATAGGATTTGATAATTGTTTTTTCAACACACTAATGTTGTTATGTTTTTTTATGAAATGTATATCTGCATTTATTTTAAATTTTTACACTTTATGAACTGAGATTTTTGTCATTAATTTATATTAGAGGTTTATGCACATTAAGTACGGTATATTTTCTTTCATGTTGTATTAATTTGGCACCACACTATTTGACATATTTATGAACTAATGTTGTATCACAGATTTTGGTGTAGGCTGCTTTTATGTGTTAAAATCTTCCCCAGCACAGAATTATTTCTGTTTTTATACCTCATAGATGAGCTAAATGTGACATGGTAATAGACATGGTGTTTTAAAGCACTGTTTCGTGAAAAGAATTGGTCAGGTTTGCAGGAAACATTTGCTAGCTGCATGTGATCTTGTGTCTATAATGCTTTGACAAAAACTATACACTGGGGCATTTCTAAAATTTGAGATGGCAAGAAACCAGAACATTGGATTTTTAGGTGCTTATTTTTTATAGCATATAATTGCATGCCTCTTGTAGCAAATCACAGAAACTGCCTGATTTCAGCCTACCTAAATCTTATAAATGTCCCTGATTCGAAGCTGAAAGTTGCTGGGTTCTATAAAAAAAACTCCAGATAGCACAGTTTATATCTACATCCCACTGTAATTTAGGGCAATATTTTATGGCATAAACACAGAAATTCCAGTTAGTATGTATACATGTGCAGATCTGTGTTTTTAAAAAAAAATAGAACACTTTTTGTGCATGTATATGCATTGAGAGGGTCTTTTGAAATAAATGCTTAAGTAAAAAATCACACATACTGTATCATACATTTTGTGTATTTATTCATGAAATACAGTGTATCAAAAGAAATCACGTACAAGCCTTATTCTGCATGCTTCTCCCTTTTTTAAGACACAAAAAAAAACCATAGCGATTAGTGATTGTGTCTGTGCTTGATTCATGGGGCATTTGTCAAACCCAACATGAAGTCTGAAAATTGTGAACAAAACTGAAGTGAAATCTGTAGTAGGTTAATCTTGAAAATCAATTCTGGCCATTTTCAAAGCTAATATACGAGAGATTATCCTTACATCAATCCTTTTAATTGCATGCTTAGGAGAGGCCTTTACATTTTATGTGGTGTTTGGAAACACAGACAGAGTTAGTGACCCAATAATCTGGGATCACAGATTTTGCATGTTTTTTACATTACTGCTAGGCTTAAATACAGCAACACCCTAATCTCAATTATTACCAAAAGGTTTTGCTGTTATGGTTTTGGATGTAACACCTGATTTTTTTTATCCAGCAAGTAAAAGAGCTGAACTGAATGGTGCAAGTATGAGCCGCCACAGTTTTAAAGCTATAGGAAAGTTTAATCTTTAAAAAATAAAGAAAACTAAAGCAGCATACATCAGCAAAACATTAGGCTTTGAATCTTATGGCCATGGGCTTTCCCCAAATCTTGCTTTTTGTTACACATATCTGAGAGGTGCTGTAGTGAGGCTCTTGGGAGCTGTTTTCTTTACCCCGTCAACTGCATAGGCAGTAGTGAAGTAGCTCCTATTATTTCTCCCAGGTGCAGACTAGACTCACAATGCAGCCTTTCCTCCTCCTCCATAGGGGCACATAATAGCCATGGTTTTGGGCTTGAAAATGCTTAATTTTCCTTCTCCTCCTAAAGGGCACATTGCTGCCATTTTTTTTTTTTTAGATTAATAATACTCCCTGTGCTAGACCACAGTGGGAGGTACCCAACCACCATTATTTTGCACAGAAGGCCATACCTGCCCCTTATTAGCATGTAAATAGATGAAACCCAGTGACCTTTTTTTTCCTAGACAGGTGATTTTTTTTCTTTGGCTACTAGACAGTGCTGTGCATATAGCAAGTACAGGTGATACTCGAAAAATTTGAATATCGTGCAAAAGTTAATTTATTTCACTAATGCAACTTAAAAGGTGAAACTAATATATGAGATATACTCATTACATGCAAAGCAAGATAGTTCAAGCCATGATTTGTCAGAATTGTGATGATTATGGTTTACAGCTCATGAAAACCCCAAATCCACAATCTGAGAAAATTTGAATATTGTGAAAAGGTGCAATATTCTAGGCTCAAAGTGTCCCACTCTAATCAGCTAATTAAGCCATAACACCTGCAATAGTTCATGAGCCTTTAAATGGTCTCTCAGTCTGGTTCAATAGGAATCACAATCATGGGAAAGACTGCTGACCTGACAGTTGTGCAGAAAACCATCATTGACACCCTCCATAAGGAGGGAAAGCCTCAAAAGGTAATTGCAAAAGAAGTTGGATGTTCCCAAAGTGCTGTATCAAAGCACATTAATACAAAGTTATGTGGAAGGGAAAAGTGTGGAACAAAAAGGTGCACAAGCAACAGGGATGACCGCAGCCTGGAGAGGATTGTCAGAAAAAGGTCATTCAAAAGTGTTGGGGACTTTCACAAGGAGTGGACTGAGGCTGGAGTCAGTGCATCAAGAGCCACCACACCCAGACGGATCCTTAACGTGGGCTTCAAATGTCGTATTCCTCTTGTCAAGCCACTCCTGAACAACAAACAACGTCAGAAGCGTCTTACCTGGGCTAAAGAAAAACAGACCAGGTCTGTTGCTCAGTGGTCCAAAGTCCTCTTTTCTGATGAGAGCAAATTTTGCACCTCATTTGGAAACCAAGGAATCAGAGTATGGAGGAAAAATGGAGAGGCACACACTGCAAGATGCTTGAAGTCCAGTGTGAATGAAATTAACTTTTGCACGATATTCTAATTATTCGAGTATCACCTGTATAATAGCAGGTTATTATTCTTTCTGATTGTCAGGTTTATTAGAAAGCTTATTTTCATATTGAGAATGTAGGGAATTGTAAGGAGTTACAAAACTTTTTTCTACACTGTGTTTTGATATACTTACAGCTTGAAAAAAACAAATGTGTATTATTTTTTCATCTGAATATAGAGTTAAAGCCCAAGGTGAAAAAAAATGCATAAGGGACATGACCTAAAGCGTTTAAAAATATTTTTTTCAAATAATAAACAAACATACTTACCTGCTCTGTGCAATGGTATGACACAGAGCACCAATGAACCTCATCTTCTTCAGTCCCCTGCCTATCACTCTGGGCTCCACGTCTTCTCGGTGTGCTACCATAGGAAGATGCTTCCTATGGTGGTACACCTGCAAGCTCATTCCCAAGCTGGGCTGTGTATGTCTATTGACACACACAGTGTGGCTCATCCCCTCCTACCACTCTCTACTCATAGGATTTGATTGACAGCATTAGGAGCCAATGGCTCCTGCTGCTGCCTCTGTGAGCAGAGAGAGAGGAGACAGCTGCTGGAGATGGACACAGTGCTGGATTGCGATTGTGTTCAGGTAAGTATACAGTAGAGTGAAGGGACAATATACAGTAATGCATAGAATGCATAAAGGTAAAACATGTCCAGCCTTTACCACTTTAATATCAATCTGATGTGTCTCTTTGTGCTGATGGCTTCTTGTTTAGTTGAAATCCCCTCCCCTACCTGCACCACCAGAACCTTCCTGCACAGAGGGGGTTAATAACAGCACTGGACCTGTCCCTTGTACTCTTTATACGTGATGACTATGGCCACAATTTCTGCCCACCTCCTTAATTCATAGAAACTGTAATATAACTCTCTGAATAAAAAATGGTCTCTGAATGAAGTAGGTGAACCTTTCATTCATCCACCTGTCCTCCATTCATAGATCATTTTTTATTCAAAGAAGCTATAGCACAGCATCTATTAATGGAGGAGGTGGTTGGAGGAATAGCAGATATAGTCAGCACTCTTAATGAGTGCAAATTACACGTCCCTTGGCTATTTTACCCCCACTGCACCAGAAGATTACAGCAGCTAGGGTAGGGTGGATCAAAGGAGAAGGATTTCAATTAAACAAGGAGCCAGCAGCACAAGGGACACATCAGATTGATAGTAAGTCATGTCCCTTGTCCTGATTTTTTTTTTTACTAAATTTAGGTTTAAATACCAACGTTAGATTTTTTTCTTTTAGTTTGTACATAAGTGTCATATACCTCGGCCATGTGCTAATTGCTATTTGTATCCATATTATGTGTCATCAGGTTAGAAAGTTATGGGATATCACTGACAGGGACAGAGACAACAACAAAAACACTATTTATAAGAGAGTATAATGCCCTGTACATTTTTCCTCCTGACTTTTTTCCATCGGTGTTAAAAAATAGAACATGTTTTAAATTTTTTCGATGAAAAAAAAAAACGATAGGAAATTCTGATCGTCTGTGTGGACCTCCAATGGAGAAAAAACCCACGCATGCTCAGAATCAAGTCGACGCATGCTCAGAAGCAATGAACTTCATTTTTCTTGGCAACTCGGGGTGTTTTACGTCACTGCGTTTTGGACGGTCGGTATTTTGTCTGATGGTGTGTAGGCAAGACTGATGAAAGTCAGCTTCATCGGAATTACGACGGAAAATTCCATCAAATTTTATTCCATCGGAAATCCGATCGTGTGTACAGGGCATTAGGGTTAGAACAACTGTAATGCCGCGTACACACGATCATTATTCACGGCGGTTAAAAAACCGCCGTGAATAATGACATTAAAAACGAGGGAACGGCTTGTTCCCCACACACGGTCATTTTTCACGTAATTTTTTCTCTTGTCGAGAAAAACGACCGTCTGTGGGCTCCGCGGCAGTGTTTCCCTATGGGAAAACAGCCGCGGAAAAAAATTACGGGAAAAACGACGAGAAAAATTAGAGCATGTTCTAATTTTTCTCGTCGTTTTTAATGCCGTTTTTCACGTCGGGAAAAATGACAAAAAGACCACACACGGTCGTTTTTCTTGTTGAAAAAAAAAAAATTCATTTTTCACGACGTCATGCACACATAGAGCTTTTATGAGCTCCAAGTGGCATAGGCGTTTTCCAGCTGCAAAAAAACCCCCAATCCAGTGCGTTCTGGAGCTCCAGGTTTGAGCTGCAAAAATGGCCAACGCGCAGAAACGCGCAAAAACGCTGCGAAAACGCGCAAAGGTCAAAAAAAGGTTTAAAAGGTCAAAAAATGTTTACAAAACATGGACAGGCGTTTTTAAGCTGTAAAAAACACGGCTGTAAAAAACGCCCTGTGTGCATGGGGCCTAAGGCTGCATTCACACCTGAGCGTAGCGCTTCGAGCATTTTTACCGTCGTTTTTACCGTAGTTTTGACGCGCGAATTTGCGCCCGTCGAAACGCTTGTTGTCGCGGTAGACGCTTGAATCGGGCGTTTCCATTACATTATATGAATCCTAAAACGCCCAATCTGCCCGAATCGCGCGACAAAAAAGGGTCCGGAACTTGTTTGAGCTTCAGGCGTTCGGCTTCAGGCATTTTTGAGTGGAGAGGTGAACCATCTCCATAGAGAATAATGTATTTTTTCCCCTCTAGCGTTTTGTAGCTTCAGGCTTAGGGCTACAAAACGCTCAGGTGTGAATGCAGCCTAAGACTTTTATTGCCATTTTTGCGTTGGTATCATCAGGACAGGAAATTAAAGAACATTTACCCAGTAAGAACGCAGAAAGCATTAAAAACTTGACAGAATTTATGACTTTTACTCACTTTTAAAACCTGGAACTGAAGCTGCAGTAGTTGCCAATAAAATGCTATCACTGTAATTTCTTTATATATTAGTGTCATGTTCCACAGCACTTCACAGTGTTCCAATGTCATCAGTCTCTGAACTTGCCAGACAAGTCATACAATCTAATTAATTTACCACATTCCTACAAACAAGTACTCATGCTCACACCTAGGACAGTTAAGTAAACCGCCTTCTCTTTTATTGTGATCAGTAGTAAAATGACAAAACCTATGGAGAGAGAAAGACACTATATGCAGATATTATTATAGTCATAATGGAACACCATGCAACTTTTCTGTTTAACACCATGGTCATTTGATTTCTCCTGAAAGCACCATTACTTGTTCTCCACTGAACATTATTTATCTCATTCGATTTAATTGCAGTTTCTATAAATAGTATATACACTGAATGCGTCTGAATTCTGCAAAGTTTCTCTGAGGTTGCTTAAATTTTTTTGACTTGTACCAACTGACATGTTGATTTAGCCAGAGGGTTATCTCTTCTTTTCAAAATTATTTTGCTAAGATTTACTAGCTGTGGGGAAACAAATTTCACATATGGTACGAGATGATTCCTGACCTCTTGTTGACTGGTACTGAGGATATACAGATCTATTTTGTATAAGCAGTGATTTTTATGAGCAGTATGATGTAACCAAAGCAGGCATCCTAAGGGCATAGTACAGGCATGTCAAACTGTCGATTTGGGACCAGCATGCTCTTACCTTCCTTCTGCTCTTGGCAAGAATTTAAATTGAATGAGGGCCCAATTTAGTCTTTAGGCTATTAAAGCAACCTTTTCTTCAAATCATTTTTTCAGTTGAGAAGCATAAAAACATTTCTTCAACCATTATCAGGGTTAAAAATATGAAAGATAAAATAAATACGATGAACAAAATAAATGACTGATTATTATTTAGCTTGTTTTTTACATATGATGTATAATTCTTTTGTTAATCTGTAATAATATTTTTTGGAGTGATTTCTTACAAATGAATGCCTTTTGTATTCCATGGTGATTGACAAATTGAAGCCTTTTGCATTCTGTGATATTTGGATTTACTTAGCAAAGTACTATAAACCATGTATGATAGGTTGCCTTTTTCTCCTATGGGCAAAAGCAATTGTTCACAACTTCATCCCAATTTGTGAAGTGGGGCATGTAGCTATCTTGCAGCTTGACATGGTTGGCAAAAGGAATGGCTTAAAGCACAAAACACACAAACATTTGCAGCACTCAGAGTTCTGCCAAAGTCTGAATATACGACAGACCATGAATGGTAACAGGTGGACATCTTTAAGTAATGCTAAACCAATGCAGCCCTTCTCAGACAGAGGTATCCAGTGAACAACTATAAAGAAAACGCCTAGTGCATTACTAGAGATTTATTGTATGGAGACATAAATTATGACAAAATGGGTACTCACAAAGGTAGAAGAAAAAGGAATGTTAAAAAAATGAGACACCATTCAGTGAAGCATTGTGTGGTCCAACAAACAATGCCACTATGCTGGCAAGCTGACACTTTTTGGAGGCATACACTCTTCTTCAGAGCTAAGCTAGCCAGTACAAATTACATAATATATACTCCACTGGCCTCTATACTACCCACAGGAAGGTGGCAGGTTCATAGTTCCACCTCAGTGGTGCAAAAGGACCGCATTATATGCACAAAATCAACAGTAATATAAATATATAAATGATAAAAGTAGCCCACTAAATGCAAAAAAAGAAGAAGAAAATATGAAATCAAAATAGGTCATATCTCATGTTGAGATGATATCAATAATAACAATTATAAGTGTATACTGTGTGCTTGCAAATGGAGATTATATCTCTGGATGTCATGGATGGCACGTCACGCCATTTATATATAATTTATATTACTGTTTGTTTTGTGCATTTGGTGTGGTCCTTGTGCACCACTGAGTCTCAGTCTCCGTCCCTTCATGTGGGCAGCATAGAGGCCAGTAGAGTATATATTATGTCATTTGTGTGCTGGCTAGCTTAGCTCTGAAGAGGGGTTATGCCCCTGAAACATGTCAGCTTTCCAGTATAGCAGTATTGTTTGTCAGGCCATGCGATCCCTACACTGGTGTTTTGCATTTTTTTAATGCTCCTTTATCATCTACCTTTGTGGGTACCAATTTTGTCATCATTTACAACTCTATACAGTAAATCTCTGGTAATGCACTAGGCGTGTGCACCCTACTGTGTGTTTTATTTAAAGGGAATGGCTTAGCTTGAAATAGGTGGGGCTTTATGGCTTCACATTTCATAAATATTGCCTGAAATGTAATTAGTGCTGGGTAGTCTATCTCCCTGACTACCTTGCAATATTGCTGCTGTAGCAGCCAGATGTATTGAAAGTGTTAGTTGGAAGACCTGGAGCTTTTAAACATAAGACTGATTACTCTTCTTTAATTTTCTATAAGACAGTGCAAAGAACCATGAAAATAAGCTATAGAAATCAGTAGTATAATATTAAAAAAATAATTTTAATTGGTTTCCATAGGTTACCGTACATACAGTAAGGATCATGGTTTAACTGCATAAGCCTACACGTTTTCTATTTCACTGTTCTCATTGGTCTAAATGCAGATATTTAAATGGTTGTATTTTTATTTATTTTTAATCAGGCATGCAAATCTTCAAGCGAGTCAAAAATGGTTGAATTGGTTATTCCCCTGATTTATTTCTTCACTAAAAGAGACTATTCTTATTTAGTAATTGAGATTAAGTCACGAATGCCATGGGCCCCGTAGCAGTTGTTACCTCTGCTGTTTCTGTTGCTATGTGAATGGCTAATAATATACTAACAAGAAACCCATTTCTAATTGCAGAGCTTTTAGATCCCTAGAAATAGTTTTTATTGTAATCTTGTTTTACAGCACTGAATATGAATGTATACTACAGAAGTACACACAGTGAAAGTCTTTTTTTGACTGGGAGCCAACTAGCCTACCAGTCTATTATGGACTGTGAGAACAACCTGAGCAGATACAGGGGATCTATGCAAACACATGGAGACCCTACAAACTCCATGCATATAGTAGTGCAGTATTGCAGCAAAGGAAGGATGATCACAGCTTAGTTAACTGTGTAAATATTACAACTTTTTTTAGCTTAGGCCATAGACATGGAGAAACCAGGGGAAAGCAACAGATCAACAGGAGTTTACACATTTTACACATTTGTCTAAGTTTCTGTAAGTGGCTGGGCTACTACTGTAATTTACAAATTAGCTTTCCTGATCAACAACCATTGACAAATAAAACATGATCAGAAGGTGTGGTTACAAACAGCTCCCATTTTTCTCAATTTTTACACAAGTGTATGCCTGTTAGAAGCATTGAGTTTTTTCAAATGTGTATATTTACGTGTATATTTACGTGATAGAAAGTTATAATTTTCCTAAAATTGCATTGGCCTTATGTTATTAGGCTTCTTTACCTGAAGATGGTGCTTAGCAGTTTTTCAAATAAATGTTGTGTTTTCTTTAGATTTGATGTGGATTTAACAGAATTGCACAGTTGGATGACACGTTCTGAAGCTGTTCTGCAAAGTGCTGAATTTGCAATACTTCGAAAGGAAGGAGACCTCTCAGACCTCACAAAGAAAGTTAAAGTAAGTAATTTTTACCATTGTCAGATGATATTTATAACATTACACCTTTTTAGAAGAAATGATTTGTTGTAAATACAGTATATTTCTGCTATAGGCCATAGACAGAGAGAAGCCAGAGAAAAACAGAAAGCTTCAAGAAGCCAACAGGAATGCCCAGGCTCTTGCTGAACAGATGCTGAATGGTAATTAATGAAAGTTAGTTTGAATACTTGCTTTTCAAATGAATTTCCAAATACCTGGCATTGTTATTGTATAAATGTCCAAAAAAACAATGTTTAACTGGGGATTACCAATTGTAATGGTACATGGAACTTCTGAATGTTAGGAATTATGAACCAGGTACTTTTATTCCCAAATAAACACTTGTGGTCAGTGATCTAAATCTTTCCAAATCTAGTGCCTGGCATTTGTCATTAGAGATATGCTCACTGTAGTGAAATCTACCCGGCACTGGCAGTTACATACAGATATACACCAAGGCCAGATGTGTCTGCTTTCACAAACTCTGATGGGGACATGAAGAGAAAAACTATTCAAATAAAAAGCAAACACTAAAAAACAAGTTAGCAGTGGCAGCTCCCATATTTTCCTCCTCATAAGTACAAATTGACAACAGTTTTATGCTGTGATTGACTTTTTTTGCTAGGATCATTTATTCCTTGATTAGGACGCATGAGATGGAGTGGCTGGTAGTAAATATGCTGTAGTTAATAGGAGAATCTCTGTATAATACAAGTGTATAGGTTCTTTCCTGGTTGTCCAATCCATATCAACCATGCATGGTTTTAACACACTGAATGTAGGTTTGATTCAGTTTGCAAATTTTTAGGTGTGGTGAAACTTAGTGGTTGGCAGACATCATCTTCAATTAAAAAGATTATATGTATTCAATTTTTTATTACTAGTGACAGAACTCTAGATTTGTATTATCTTCACTCATTGGGGCTGATTTACTGAAATGGAGCATTTTTTTCTCAGCAGAGTTCAGTTGTATTCACATAAATCCAGTTTTGTGCAAAAAAAAAAAAATCCTACTTATTACATTTGGATTGGATTGGATGGCATAGGTAGATGCAGGTTTTCTTGGCTAGGTGAAAATGTACTTCTTTAGTAAATCGCCCTCTATGACTTTTCTTTCTCAGTTTTAACTGTCAAACTTATACAGTTTAGCCCCTGTTGACTTTTTCTATTTCAGTTTGGCAGTGTCTAAAATATTCAAAATAACTAAGGAAAAACTGTCCCGCAGGTTATATCAGTGATACCTGCAAAGAATGGAAGGCTAGAAATCTGATTTGAAGGAAATTTTATTTATCATTTGCTAGTATATTATTAGTAGACATGTGCACACTGAAATATTTCGTTTCGGAATTTCGTTTTCGTTCGAAAAATAAATTTATTTAGTTACTCCCGTAATTTGTTTTTATTTATTTAGTTTTTCGTTAGAAATTGCATTCGTCCGAAAATCTGAATTAATTAAGGTCGAATCTGTCATTGAAGGCTTTTGGTGTCTGTCGATTGTTCAAAGACGAATCGACGGAGCAGCGAAACTGTACAACGCCGCAATCGTACATTTCCGGTCGAATGTTCCGCCTACAAGCTAGCTATAGTAGAATTATAATGTTGTATGACTAGTAATAATTATATTTATTAATTATTATTACTAGTAACCAACATTAGAATTTTTCTATAGCTTATGGGCAGAGTATTTGACTGGAAATGTACGATTGCAGCGTCGTACAGTTTATCTGCTCCGTCGAATCTTCTTAGAACTTTCAACAGACACCATAAGCCTTCAATGACAGATTCAACGTTTGTATGTTTTTCAATGCTTTGTCGAATCATCGTCGTTCACGTTGAATTGTCAAGTTAGTTCTAGCTATTTTACTGCTCCTCCTCTTTGGTTACAATCAGCCAATAACATTCATTATCATCATTATTTTTATTTTACTTCCCCCACCCAATTCCAGCAGTGATCTTTTCTCTCTATGTCAAATCTTTTCTCTCTATAATGTCAAATCTTTTCTCTCTATGTCGAATCTTTTCTCTCTATGTAGAATAATCTTGGACTAACAGAGTTAAGGTTAGGCACATTCGACCACAGGTTTGATGGACACAGATTGTTATTGTCAGCCTTATGTCGAATCTCCTATCTATATCAAACTGTTGTTGCAACGAAAACGAAAATGAAGCATTTGTTTATGTCAGATCTTTCGGTTTTCGGATTCTGCATTTTCGTATTCGTTTGTTAAAACGATAACGAAAATACCTGAAATTCGGACAAAAATGCATTCGGACGAAAACGAATTCACATGTCTAATTATTAGCCATTCACATAGCAACAGAAACAGCAGAGGTAACAACTGCTGCAAGGCCCATGGCATTCAAGACTCAATCTCAATTACTAAATAAGAACAGTCTCTTTTAGTGAAGAAATAAATTGGGGGAATAACCAATTCAACCATTTTAGACTCGCTTTAAGATTTGCATGCCTGATTTAAAAAAAATCAGGCAATTATTTAAATCTCTGCATTTAGACCAATGAGAACAGTGAAACAAGTAGAAAACTTGTAGGCTTATGCAGTTAAACCATGATCCTTACTGTATGTACAGTAACCTATGGAAACCACTTAAAATATTTTTTTATATACTGATTGCTATAGCTTATTCTAGTCTTATAGAAAAGTAATCAGTCTTATGTTTAAAAGTTCCAGCTTTTGCGGGAACATGAAACACGTTTTGGGCTGGAACTGCTCCCTATGATTCTTATGTTTGTGTGACACTTAAAGCCAGACAGATGTCTATGGTACAAATGGTTATAGGGAAAGCACGATACCCCAAAGTATAGCATTGTGCAGATATGCAAACAATGTGGCCCAAAATTATGTTTCCTAATGCTGTTATTTGTACAGCATTAGGAAGCATAATTTTTCGTTCTGGCTATTCAGCACAATCATTAAGGCCAGTCACACATTGCAAAACAGCAAAACTCAGTGATTCAATTATTGCTTCTGATAACCATGTAATATTGGTTAACCAGCAAGTCTTCACAAGATTTTTTCTTGGAAGTATTCAATATCATGTGTTAAAAAAAGATCTGCATTTGACCAGCTGTCATAAAGCTTTTTCTTATATATATATATATATATATATATATATATATATATATATATATAAACTCATGAAACATGTGTAAATGTTGCCCATTTTGGGGGTGAGCCCAGGAAGATGAATGTATAGATCCTTAAGGCTGGGTTCACACTGCTGTTGGTTGTGGCTCGCTGCAGGGGGTGCAGTGCATCCCTGTTCTCCATTTCAGGAACGAATCATGATTAATTTTTTTCCCTGAATTTGGCCCTGAAACTGAGCCAAAAACACACATGACTTCTGTGCAAGCCACTCCGCAGCCGCCCCAAAGATATGTGAACCGGCTCTATAGAGAGCCAGTCACAATCTCCTGTCCTGCGAATTGGATGCAGGGAAACCCACCTCCAATTCACACTAGTGTGAAATCAGCATACCTGCTCTTGCCCTGGGCAAAATCTGCCCCTCTATGAATACCTTATGTGATGTTAAAGTAGTAAAAGACACCCAATATAATAGTAGTAGAGCATTGGGTAGTCTTAGCTTTTGGTAATAGCCAACAACTGATACTAAAGTTAATCTAGTAATTTACTTTATTTTAACAACCTTAGATAAAGAAAGACACCTGGGTGATTTTTATTGAACATTGATAGTCAGAGAACATTATTCAAAAAGTGCTCATTTCCAAAGTTCAAGATTAATGTGGAATTTACTACAAGGTGCAATTCATGATAACTGAAATATTTAGGATCTAATTATCTCATAGAAACGTTCATTTTGGCAGTTATATGCACATGTTTGATGGCCCATTCACACTTATGCATTGTGGCAGCATTCACATTAATAAACATTAAAACAACACATAATGCACCTGTCCATGTTCAGTGTGTTGCAGTGTCATTAATTGTGAATGGCACCCAAACCACTGTACGGTAGTGCCAAATGCACCAAAGTGCATCACAACACATATACCCTGTGTTGTGCTGTGCTGCATTAATAAAAAGGGAAATATACTTTTATATTCATTACAGTGTGTTGGCAGCCTATTCATAATGAACTGGCTGCTTTAACACAATGCATGTTAACAAATGCCATAAAGTGTTAATTTACTGTAACAGAATGCATAAGTGTAAATGGGCCCTGATGTTATGAGTTTCTGCACCTTGCTATCACACTTGATGTCACTGGGAAAAGAACTGCGGTCAGTTTATGGACATTCAAATAATTACACATTCTTAACAAGCAGTAAATTAGCTTTAAACAAGCCCTCAATGATCTCTGTAGAAGCATATTACATGGAATAACGCATCCTCAATAATCACAGTATAAAATACTTTCAAATTATTTTCAGTAATTCAGTTATTTTTATTTTCTCCTCTTAGCTCTATTGTAAACATTAGAAGGAGAAAAAAGGTACTGAGACTTGGCCTGAGTTACTTAACTGCCTCGCTTGTGACCTTTAAGATTGAATTGCTCTAGATATAATTAAATGACTCAATTAATTATTTTAGAGCTCATTTACTGATTATTAGGAATATGCATTTAAATGTCTATAACCTGGGCACAGTTCTACTACTAATTAAAGGAATCTGTTTTGCAAACTGTAGAATTGTTGGAGTGCCTGGATCTCCCATATACATTTTTAATCACAACCCTTGAACGCTTTGATGCTTTGAAATTTCCATATATTTTATAACAGCTGACTTTCCTAGTTTTGTTTTATAATAACTCTGGCACACTGTTTGTATCACTGACATATTATCTCTGTCAGTTTTATTGCATTGTCATTTTTAGTCACTGTCAAAAAACATATATATCTCTACTTAAAAAAAAAAAAAAAAAAAAAAACATTGTCTGTATGTGGCTCAGAAATAACATGGGACCTTTCATCAGTGAACGATTAATATTAGAACTATGTTCCTATTCAAAGCACTCTCACTTTTCTCTGCCAAATGTAGTGCAATTGCAAATCTTGTACTCCACCTGAGAAAGTGTAAAGTGGAGATACGAACAAAGCAACATTTACATTTTTGCATCTACATCCTGTGCCAATTAGGGCTTAATGGTCACATGAACTTTAACCACTTCAGCCCCGGACCATTTTGGCTGGTTAAAGACCAGGCCCCTTTTTGCGATTTGGCACTGCATCGCTTTAACTGACTATTGCGCAGTCGTACGACGTGGCTACCAAACAAAATTGGCATACTTTTTTTCCTCACAAACAGAGCTTTCTTTTGGTGGTATTTGATTAGCTCTGTGGTTTTTATTTTTTGAGCTATAAACAAAAAAGGAGCAACAATTTTGAAAAAAAACAATATTTTTTACTTTTTGCTATAATAAATATCCCCAAAAAATATATAATTTTTTTTATTTTTCCTCAGTTTAGGCCGATACATATTCTTCTACATATTTTTGGTAAAAAAAAAAATCGCAATAAGCGTTTATTGATTGGTTTGCGCAAAAGTTATAGCGTCTACAATATAGGGGATAGTTTTATTGCATTTTTATTAATATTTTTTGTTTTACTAGTAATGGCGGCGATCAGCGATTTTTATCATGACTGCAACATTATGGCGGACACATCGGACACTTTTGGCACATTTTTGGGACCATTGTAATTTTTACAGCGATCAGTGCTATAAAAATGCACTGATTACTGTGAAAATGACACTGGGAGTGAAGGGGTTAACCACTAGGTGGCGCTGTAGGGGTTAAGTGTTCCCTACTGAGTGTTTCTTACTGTAGGAGGGATGGGCTGTGTGTCACATGACACTGATCTTCGCTCCGAGTACAAGGAGCAGAGATCCATGTCATTGTCACTAGGCAGAGCGGGGAGATGCTTGTTTACACAAGCATCTCCCCACTCTATACCTCTGTGAGACGATCACGGGGATCCCCGCAGCGATCGAGTCCGCAGGACCCGCGGTCCGACTCACGGGGAAGGTGGCAGGGTGGCAAGCGCGCCGCCGGCGACGCGTGCGCGACCACACGGCAGGCATTGAAAGGGGACGTACAGGTACGTGATTATGCCTGTCCGTGCCATTCTGCCGACGTAAATCTACATGGACCGGTCCTTAAGTGGTAAATGTAATATTTCTTGCCATATAATTTATTGCCATAAAACTGATGCGAACGCCACAAAGCCTGTTGACACAGGCTCTAATTTTGCTGAAACCTACAGTGTGCAATTTTATACAGTACTGTGCAAAGTTTAAGGTGGGTGCGAACAAATGTGGGTATACAAAATAGTGTAGCGCTGGAAAAAAACCTGTGTATGTCTATACAGTGAATTAAATAAGTGAAAAAAGTATCAAAAACACAAGTAAACCGCACAAATAAACAAATAAAGTTCATAAATGCACGTGAAGAGCGAATAATTGAATGTGTAGTGGGTCTTCCCTCTAACTGGATGATGAAAGTCCACAGAGAAAATATCCAATAAAACTGGTAGATATTATTCCAACAATAAGTGAAGATCCCGCCACCAAAGTGAGAAATGAAGGCTTACCAAACAGCCTGTGACCGCCCTTCTCAGGGGGGTCAAAACAAGCTTAGCAGAGCGATGTTCACTCCATGGGAGGCAGGAAGACTGCAATGGGAACACTCCATTCACAGTAGGTGAGTCTCCAGAGACGTGTCTGCACAGCTGATCCAATCCAGAAATGGGAAACACTCTTGATGAATCAGAGTGAATAATCCTCAGCAGATGAAACGAAATCCAAAAAAGAAAAAAGAACTTTCCATAGTGCAGAGTTCATCAAGGAAGTTTTAATTCGATTTAAAAAAATGTACAAGAGAAAGTACAGTTCTCCTATATGCATAAAATAATAAAAGAGAAAATCCTTGCAAGGAAGTAAATTGCTCCGAGTTTCTGTCAAAGACCATTCGCGCGTGCGCAGTGCATGTGCGTGTCGCCCTACGCCGCTTCGTCACATCTGACATCAGGGGCACGCCCATACAGGCGCGCACACGCTATTTGTAGCCAAAGGGCCCACTAGGGGTTCTCTCATTGGCTACATGTCAGATTGACAGATGGAGCAAATATTAGCCTCTACATTGATCTCTCAATGCATAGGTCTAAACATAGACATAGTTACACTATGACCCCTAGTGGAGCCTCCGGAAATTGCACCAATTTTAATCTAGTCTCCACAGTGACATCTTGTGGATCATAGTGTAACTGTTTTCAAAAAAACATTTGTTCAGAGATTATTCTAAAACAAGTTAACACTTGATATGTATAAATCTTTTTTTTTTTTAAACTTTCGTTTCATATGTTAATTAATCGGGCCCCAAAAAAAACATTTCGATGGATTAAAACTCAGATCATAATTGTAAAAGAATAGGAATAAATTGCTTCAGGTAGAATAGAAAATACATCACCCATTGTTAATGAAGCAATTTATATCCCATTCCACATTGAGGCCACCCGGTGTGTGACAACCTAATTTGTGTATCCAACTGGTTTGAGATCTAGAGATGCTTCTTTTGCCATTCCCACCTCTCCAGTGGGGCACATATTTCTCTAAACCAATGAAAATGGTACCTTTTGGATTTCTGTTATGTACAAGATCATAATGCTTAGACACACTATGTTTGTCAAAACCATTTTTTATATTGGTGATGTGTTTTCCCAATCTAATACTCAGTTTTCTAGTGGTCCGACCAACGTATTCCAAACCGCATGGGCACCGCAGAAGGTACACCACGCATTTTGTAGCGCAGGTTATAAAGGACCTGATGGGATATGTGACTCCTGTTCCTGATGAAGTGAACTCAATAGTTCTTCTACCCTGGAGAGCATTAACCTTACAGACTTTGCATCGTCTACAGGGGTAAAATCCCTTTAGGTCCCCAAAAAAGGACGGACGGGTTGGAGGATCTGGTACATTGGGTGCTATTAGGTGTCTTAGGTTAGAAGCACCCCTGAAGAGTACTCTCGGGGTATTAGACAATAGAGGACCCAGTACTTGGTCGTTCTTTAAAACCGACCAATGTCTTTTGATAATCCTTTTTATGGCCCAATGTTGGCTCGAATATGTAGTCAGAAAAGCTAAGCCAAAGTCCTCCCTATTTTCTACTTCTGGAGGTCTGTCACACAGAAGTGTCTGTCTATCTCTAAGGCCCACCTCTGTAATGACAGAATCCAATCTGGCAACATCATATCCCTTGGCTATGAATCTTTGTTTAAGAATTTCTGCCTCTTTACGATATTGTTCCAGATCGGTACAATTGCGCTTTAAATGCAAGAATTGTCCCTTCGGAACCGCCGACAGCCAGGAACTATGGTGACATGAATCCAAAGGAATATAACCGTTCCTGTCTGTCGGTTTGAAAAAGGTAGACGTGACAATCCTGTTATCCACTATTGAAACATTGAGATCCAGAAAATGAATCTGAATGGGACTGATCTCGTGATTAAGAATGATGCCCCCATCGTTACTGTTTAAGAAAGACAGATAAGAATTAGCTGATTCAACATCACCGTCCCAGACAAACAGGATGTCATCAATAAATCTTTTCCAAAAGATTAAATTGGGTGGACTTTCACAAAGTACTACATCCTCTTCCCACTTGGCCATAAAGAGGTTGGCCATACTGGGGGCAAATTTAGCCCCCATGGCCACACCCCTAATCTGGAGATAGTGTTTACCACTGTACCAGAAATAGTTATGCTTCATCGCGAAGTCCAGCAACTCCATCACGAAGTTATACTGCGTGACGGAGATGCTGGAGTCACGATAAAGAAAATGTCGCACCGCCTCATGACCCAAATCATGAGAGATGGCCGTGTAGAGGGTGCGAACAAATGCTGTAAAGTAAGAATTTAAAAATATATATATATATATATATATATATATATATATATATATATATTAAAATAGTTTATTTTTATCAATTATCAAAATACAAAGTGAGAAAACAAAATAAAAATTAAATCAATATGGAATCAATTGACTTGCAGTATTTCATGCCTGCCTAAAACTTTTGCACAGCACTGCATACTAATTTGGTATGAAGGGTCCAGAATTGAATTTATTTTACATCTATCAAAATGTACTTATTTTTTAACATCAATTCTATATTTTTCTAATAATGTGTAGGGTTTTCTAGAGAAAATATTCAGTTTCTGCACTGAAACAAATCCTGGGTTACCAGTAAGTTTATGAGTTCCACTAATATTTGCTCTTAATCATGCAGCTTATCTGCTCATTAAGCAATTTTTTTTCACTTGCATAAAACTTAATATAACTAATATTAAAAATAATATTTTACTTGTGAACTAAATGTACCAGATCCTACAATGCATATGATCATTTAGCACCGAGATATTCAAGCTTTTCCTATGTAAATATCTTAGCCACATGAATACTGAATTAGCCTCTTAAATGAGTGGGTGTTAAAATTGAATGTTCTATGAGCAAGGGATAATCAAATCTTCCCAACATTTGTTTTAGTTATGGTTTCCTTTTAGGTATCATTAATGGTATCATTCTCTGAGTAGCGGCATACAAATTGAGGCCATTCTTCTCCAGTTGCACTGGTTTATGGCAAGTGCTCTTGACAGTTCTGCCTGCTCAAGTGCCAATTCTAATGTACTAGGAAGGTATGATTTAGGAACATTTGCACCTAATATATTATGCAGTTGTGTACAGGGTGCAAAAGATAATTAAATGAATACATGCACTTTAGGTAATGACCCATATCCATTTGGAACAATATGTTTATAAATTCAATATTTTAACAACAATGTTAAATGCATAATTTAACTGCATTATCCTTGCTTATTTAGCTATTTGCTTGATTCTCTTTGCTAGACTTTCAATACTCTGTTATAATTAAAAAATGGGGTTGGGCATAGACATACTGTAGCTCTTGTTCACTTTTTGAACTGTTAAAGAAAGCTAGAGAAAAAAAAATAGGCTGAGCATCTGGGTTTAGGAAATCAGCTATTCTGCATATTAGCAACACATCTAGTTTTAGAAGCTAGTCAGTTATGTTATTATGCAAGCTATTGAAAATTTAGACTAGACTAGAGTTCTTAAAAACCTTAATAATAAAGCATATGCAAAAAAAAAAAAAAAAGTGATTTATAGTGACTTTGTCATGGGGGAAAAAATGAAACTTCTGCAGTTATAAAGTACAGGGTTACTTGCAGCAGCCTCCAAAGCATTGCTCTTATGACTGAATACCAGATCATTCTGACAGACAAAGCACAAACACTTCTATGTAGCATCAGATTTTTCCACTACCTCTTACCCTCTCACATTCCTATTGGCTCATTTATATGCCTAATTTTGGGTGAAACTTACCAAGTATACAAATAAAGTGAAAGGAGTGAAAGCCATATGGTTGCTTTAACATACAAACAGGTTACACAATGGCACAGGTGGAATTCCAACTTTCTTTACTTGTTTAGACAGGTAAGATGGGCTGAACACCCCCCAGTTCAGTATTCGCCAGAACTTTCAATCATCACAAAAGTTTGGGACAGAACAACAAACCCCAATTAAGGTCAATGGGACCCGAACTGGAAGAATCAAAAGTGCCCATTTTGAAGGATTATAGGCAAGATGTTGGACATACAAAGGGTATGGGGGTCTGGGTACTGCCCTGAGGGACATGTATCAATGCAAAAAAAAATATTTTTTTAAAGATCAAACAAAATTGAAACAATAAAAATGAAATATTAATTTAAATACAGTGCCTGGGCGGTTCCCTTAAAATTCCTGTAAAGTGGCACATCTGAACCGTGTATAGAACCTGCTGCAGCAAAAATTACATTTATTAAAAAAAAAACATTTTCCCTGCAAGCTTTCTTTATTTTGTAAACGGCTTGAGGAGCCAGTCTGTATAATGAGGCCACAATGTAGTGCACTTAGAACAAGATTAGAGATTTTTGGGATAAATTCTGGTGCTTGTTTTGCAGACTTTGAACAGAAGTAACAGGTGCAGAAAAATTGGATTTTGGGCGCTGGTGATGCCTTCACACTGTAACCCTATAGAGGTACTCTTGATGAAAGGAAGAATTTGTCTTGCAGCAAAAATTGAAATTATATGCACCTGTCAAACAGGAGCAGAAAAATTGGTCCTTGTGTATTAATTGTGCCCATGAGACCTATACTAAAAACAATTCCAGATAAAATCAACACCCACAAATCTAGGAAGCCTAGACAGTCCTGCAGCGATTCCACATCCCAAAAAACACTTAATCTGCGTCATTGGTATCAGGGGCTTAATAGTTGCTGCTAATCAAGGAATAATTAATCTTGATAAATGTCAGCCGGTCAACGGAGTCTGTGGACAGACGCGCTCTTTTATCTGTCACAAAACCTCTGGCAGCACTGAATGCCTGTTTGGAAAGCACGCTGGATGCAGGGCAGCCCAGCAGCTCAATTGCATACTGGGTAAGTTCTGGCCAGTGATCTATTCTCATGACCCAGTAACCCAGTGGATCGTCGACTGGAATACTCTCCATGTCTGTTTTCGCCCCTAGATAATCTTCCACCTTATGATGCAGACGCTGCCGATGGTATGTGGAAGCTGACAGCCCTGGATGCCGATAACTAACAAAATGTTAAAATGCATCACTGAGGTGGCCCCCTTCTCCAACGCGCCAACCTTTGACTAACAGAAGCCTCAAAGCTAGCTTTTCCATGAGACTGTAACCTACCAGAGTCTGGAAAAGCATTACATAAATTCCTCTTTAAGGTGTCCTCAAGATATTTCATCCTCTGCTTCCTCTGTGGGGATGGGATGAGAGACTTCACCTTGTAACAGTGGTCAAGGAGGGTTGCCATCCAATGATGATCCCTTACCTTGATGCTACAAATTCTCCGGTCCTTTCGCAAGCTTTGAAAAATATGGGAGCCCATGCACTGCTAGTTTGCAGAGGCATGAGAAGCATGTGAGGATTACAGTATCTAGAGCTGCCTCATCCCAGCTACGTACTACTCTCAAGGATTCTGGGGAAGGGAAATAATCTCTTAAGATTTTACATATATCTTCCTCCGCTTCAATGCATCCAAAACTGCCAGATTCCTCCTCCCTCTCCTCTTGTGTGTTCTGTGGCATTGCAAAAATAGTGTCTACATAAATCAAGCCTTTAGAGAAAGTCCTCCTCTTCCTCCCGCTGCTCTGCCTCGAGTGCCCTGTCCATAATGCCACACAGAGTCTGCTCCAGCAAGTACACAACAGGGATTGTGTCACTGATGCATGCTTTGTCATAGCTCACCATCCTTGTTGCATCCTTAAATGGTGACAGTACAGTACATGCATCCTTTATCAGCAGCTATTGGCATGGGGAAAAAAACCGAGCCACCCTGAGCCTGTCGTTGTGCCATACTAACACAGGTACTCATTTTCGGCCCTCTGCTGCATGTGCAGATGCTGCAGCATTGCTAAAGATGAGTTCCACCTGGTGGGCATGTCACAAATCAGTCGGTTTACGGGCAGGTGGCATTCCTGCTGAATTTCAGGCAACCGAACACTGGCTGTGTATGACTGCCTGAAATGGCTACAGAGTCTTCTGGCCTGCTTTAGAAGATCTTGCAACCCTAGGTATCTGTTTTAATAAATGCTGCACCACCAAATTGAGGACATGTGCCAGGCATGGCACATTTGTCAACTTTCCTTGTCAAAGGGCGAACAGGATGTTAGTGCCATTATTGCACACCACCATTTCTGGCTAAAGCTGGCGTGGCATGAACTGGTCTGGGCCTGCCCTTGCAGAGCTAAAAGAATCTTTACTCTGGAGTGGCTCCTGTCCCCTAGACAGACCAGCTAAACCACTGCATGGCATCTTTTAGCCTGGCTCATTAAATAGCCCCTTGAATGTTTAGGGAGTACTGGTGGTTCATGGGACAATTCAGCAGAGGAGGGCATGGAGGAGGAGGAGGGTGTGGGTCTGACAAGTCTTGCATCATCACCATCACCAGCAGCTGTATGGAGACGTGGCAGCAAAACAAGCTCCCCTGAGCCCTGCCCTGCATCCTTCCTAGTTGCAAACAAAGTTACCCAGTGCACTGTGAATGAAACATAGCATCCCTGACCATGTTTGCTGGACCACTTGTCAGCAGTAATGTGGACCTTGCTGCTGGCTGCCTTGCCCAACTATGCCACAACATTGCCTTCCATGTGATAATAAAGAGCTGGAATGGCCTTACGTGAAAAGAAATAGTGACTGGGAACCTACCATTGTGGTACAGCACATTCTGCAAATTCACGGAAAGGGGCATATTCCAACAGACAAAGTCAGCAGCTTGGACAAGCTGGAATTTAGACACTGGGCATGTGGGTGGCAGGGACTGAATTTTTTTTTCGCTGCAGCAGCTGGGACAGATACATTTGCCTGATATGCTCTATAGCTGGTGGTGTGCTGCTGGAAGACATGCTGCAAGGACCTGTGACAGCCTTCGCTATGCTATTATCCCTGTCAGTGGAGGCTGCTGAGAGGTCATGAGATATAGCTGCGGTAGACCTGAAAGGTGAGGAGTGCAGTGCATTGACGGCTGCATGCTTTGGCCAATCACAGCACAATTTGCTGTGAGAGACATGATTGGCCAAAGACAGAGTGCCTTTGGCCAATCGTGGCTCAGGGGGCTAAGTCCACGCCCCACACTATATAATGCTGCTTACACGGCGGCCGTATGTACTGTGATACGTGGAGGAGATAGAGAGAACTTGAGCTAGTTTAGGCTGGTTCGTTAGTAGCATGCATATATATATATATATATATATATATATATATATATATATATATATATATATATATATATATATATATATATATTGTGAGGGGGTTAGCTCGGCAGCGGGTGTGTGTGACCCCCGGGATGGGCTCCCCACACAAAACAGGCCCAGCAAACGGAGGTTGTGGTTTTCAAAATCAAAAAAAGGTGCGGTTTATTTTTTATTTACAGTGACAAAACACAGCAAAGCTAAAAGAAACATAAACAAATTAAATCCTGGTCAACTTGACCTCTGACTAAACATACAGGTTTCCTAACTAACAACTGGGATCAGCCTAGTGCTGTCCTAGTCCCTAAGTCCCTGGTTTTAAATGTCCAAGCAAATAGCCACACAGGCTTTTTCTCACCGCACAGGGGTTCACTCTCCCTAGACAGTCCACACAGGTCTGGTTCCAGGCATGAGCTAACACCTAATGAATCTGGGAGTTCTTATAGAGGCCTAAATGAGCTGACAAGCTTCAGCTGGCCTCATCAACTCCCTGTCTGTACGACGCCCCACACTCTCCCTAGAGGTATGAGTCATCCATGAGCCTACTAGCCTCAGCTGGGCTTATACAACTCTCCACCCTAGTTGTATAAGTCAGCATAAAGCCTGAATCTGGGAGAAATATATCTACCCCCCTGGATGCAACCAGGTGACTTTACCTTCCTGCTGTCACATACCCCCCCCTCTTGTTTTAACCTCGGGGTTGGAACACCAGCAATCAGGCATTCATGTACTCGAGACAAAGCATCCACATTCCCCATTTGAACGCCAGGGCGATGCTTTACTGTGAAGTTGAATTCCTGGAGGGCCAGGAACCACCTATTCACTCTTCTATTTGTTTCCTTGTTTTGAGCCATCCACTTTAACGGAGCGTGATCCGTAACCATGTCAAAGTGCCTACCTAGCAGGTAGTACCGAAGGGAATCTAGAGCCCACTTCACCGCTAAACACTCCTTTTCAACGGTGGCGTAATTTACCTCATGGGACTTCAACTTCCTGCTGAGGTAAATGACTGGGTGCTCTTCCCCGTTCCAGACCTGGGACAATACTGCTCCTAACCCCACATCTGACGCATCACTTTGTACGACAAAGTCTTTAGAGAAGTCGGGTGAGTACAACACTGGCTGGCTACATAAGGCTTGTTTCAAGAATTGGAATGCTGCCTCAGCCTCGGGGGTCCATTTAATCATGACCGACCCTTTCCCCTTCGTTAGGTTGGTTAGGGGCACAGCCTTAGAGGCAAAGTGGGGAATGAATCGCCGATAATACCCAGCGATTCCCAGAAAGGCTCGTACCTGTTTCTTGCTGTTGGGACGTGGCCAACTCTGGATGGCCTCGACTTTGTTGAGTTGGGGTTTTATTACTCCCCTCCCAATGGTGTACCCAAGATATTTGGCCTCCTCCTGCCCAATGGTACACTTCTTGGGGTTAGCCGTAAACCCCGCTTCCCGAACAGAGTCCAGGACTGCTTGCACTTTTGGCAGATGTGAGGCCCAATCTGTGCTATGGACAATTACGTCATCCAGGTAAGCCGCAGCATACTTCCGATGGGGCCTCAGCATCTGGTCCATTTTCCGCTGGAACGTGGCCGGCGCATTCTGTAACCCGAACGGCATTCTTTTATATTGGAACGCCCCGTCTGGGGTTACAAATGCGGTTTTCTCTTTGGCCAATTTGGCCAGGGGGATTTGCCAATACCCTTTTGTGAGGTCAAGAGTCGTCATGTATCGGGCTGTTCCCAGCCGGTCGATCAACTCATCTATACGTGGCATGGGGTAGGTGTCAAATTTTGTAACTTTGTTCAACTGACGAAAATCGTTACAAAATCGCCAGCTCCCATCCGGTTTAGGCACCAACACAATGGGACTAGACCAATCACTTTGGGACTCCTCTATCACCCCTAAGTTCAGCATTTTCTGTACTTCCTCCCGTATTGCCTCCCGTCGGGCCTCTGGATCCGATAGGGTTTTAACTTCACCCTTTCACCGGGCGGGGTAATGATGTCATGCTCTACCCCAGATGTTTGTCCCGGCAGCTCAGAGAATACCTCCTTGTTGCGAAGCACAAACTCCTTAACCTCCTGTTGTTGGGGTTGTGACAAGGTGGCTGCTATTCCAACCTCAGGAATCACGCAACCAGTTTGAGCTGGTGACCAAGTGTCTGCGACTAGGGACTCTCTATCCCTCCAGGCTTTCAACAGATTAACGTGATAGATCTGTTCGGGCTTTCGCCTTCCTGGTTGTCTGACCTTGTAATTCACTTCGCTCACTTTTTCCATTATCTCGTAGGGGCCTTGCCATTTGGCAAGGAATTTACTTTCAACCGTAGGGACAAGTACCAGTATCCTATCCCCCGGGGAAAAGGTACGGGTCTTGGCTCCACGGTTGTACACTCTCTGCTGTGCTAACTGCGCTTGGGCCAAATGTTCCTTCACGATGGGCATTACCTGTGCAATTCGGTCTTGCATCAGGGCGACATGCTCAATCACACTCCTGTGGGGAGAACTCTCACTTTCCCAAGTTTCCTTGGCAATATCCAACAGCCCTCTTGGGTGTCTCCCATACAGTAACTCAAAGGGGGAGAATCCCGTAGAGGATTGGGGCACCTCCCTAATAGCAAACATCAGATAAGGAAGTAGACAGTCCCAATCCTTTCCATCTCTATCCACCACTTTCTTCAACATTTGCTTTAGGGTTTTGTTGAATCTTTCAACCAGCCCATCGGTTTGGGGGTGATACACAGATGTACGTAATTGCGTCACTTTGAACAATTTACACAGCTCCTTCATAACCCGGGACATAAAGGGTGTACCTTGGTCCGTAAGCAGTTCTCTACAAATACCCACCCGGCTAAACACAAGAGATAGCTCTTTGGCTATGGTTTTGGCCGAGGTATTTCGGAGAGGGATCGCTTCTGGATAACGGGTGGCATAGTCCATTATAACTAATATGTACTGGTGCCCCCTAGCGGACTTGATTATAGGACCTACCAAATCCATGGCGATCCTCTCAAACGGGACCTCAATGATGGGTAGAGGGACCAGCGGGCTACGGAAATGTGGCATCGGGGCCGACCTCTGACACACAGGGCAGGAGGAACAATAATTTTCTATGTCCTTTATCACCCCCGGCCAATAGAATCTCTGTAATACCCTCTCTCGGGTTTTCTCTGTCCCCAGATGACCTCCAAGAATGTGCCCATGGGCCAACTCCAACACCAACTTCCTGTAAGGTTTGGGCACCACAAGCTGCTCAACGGTTTCTTCTGCCCTTTTTGCCACCCGATACAGTAGGTCCTTCTCTACGCTGAAGTATGGGTAAGTGCAGGTATTATCTGGGTTCACTAACTCGCCATCTATTTTCACTACGTTCTCCCGTGCATTTATTAGGGCGGGGTCTTTCAACTGTTCTGTGGCAAAGTTTTCCCTGTGAACCTCAAGATCAGAAAACTCCACAGACGGTAGGTTTTCGTCTGAGGAGGTGGGCTCCTCTCCAGTTTCTTGAGTCTCCCCTGCCAATACTGATAAGGGAAATTCCGGAGAGTCCTCACCACTCTCAGGGGAGTTCTGGCTATCCCATTCCTGGTACATAGGGGCACCAGTGGGGGGCTCAGGATCATCCCACAGTTCCCAGAACTTCGGAAAATCCCTTCCCACAATGGCGTCATGCGGTAACTGAGATACTAAGCCCACTGGATGAGAGAGGGTACCTTTGGGGGTCTCGAAACACACTGTAGTCACTGGATACTCTCGGGTGTCCCCATGCACACAAATAACAGCTACCTTGCTATTCCCAGAGACCTCTGTTTTAACTAACTCAGCCTTTATCAGGGTCACAAGGCTACCTGAATCCAGCAATACCACAACATTTCTACCATTAACACACATTTTGCATAAATGTTTCTCAGTTCCTCGAATGGCAGTGCATGCGACTGTCGCACACAGCGACTGACGTCTGCCCATCAGAAAGTCACACTGCATGGGTTCCTCCACAACCGGGCAATTGGCTGCAATATGTCCCGCTTGCCGGCAGCGGTAGCAAACGATCCTTCTTGCCGCCTCTTGAGCCGCTGATTTCCCAGGCTGTTCTCGCCAAACTTGGGGTAGAGCTCCCACCCTCTCACTCTCTCCACCCTCACCCCTTGGAATCCTCTTATCCGCCCCTGGGGATGGTCTGGTCTTAGGGTGGAAAGTCCGAGTGTCTCTGGAAGAGGCCGTCAGGTTCTCTGTAGCCAAGTATTTCTCCACACGATCCACAAGACCATCGGCCGTCTCTGGGTCTCCATGGCTTACCCACTTTTGGATGGCAGTAGGAAGAGCTCTCAAAAACCGATCCATTACAACACGTTCCACAATCTTTGGTGCGGACAAAGTCTCTGGCTGTAGCCACTTTCTGCTCAGGTGAATGAGATCATACATTTGAGACCTGGGGGGTTTTCCAAGCTGGAAAGTCCAGTTATGCACACGCTGAGCCCGGACAGCCTGGGTGACACCCAGCCTTGCCAATATTTCAGCTTTTAGCATCACATAGTCTTTTGCTTGGTCAGGCTCTAGGTCATAGTAAGCCTTCTGCGATTCACCAGTTAACAGAGGAGCCACCAGTCCAGCCCACTGCTCCTCAGGCCACTTTTCTCTTTCAGCAGTCCTTTCAAATGTGGTCAAAAATACCTCTGGATCATCCTCTCCAGTCATTTTTGTCAATAAACGACTCACCCCAAAGGACGCGGTATTAGTGGGACGGCTTTCCTCACTGGTCTGCGGACGTTGCTGCATTACTGCTTCCATTTGTTGTAGTCTCTGCTCTTGCTTCTGTAACAGGTCTATGAAGCGGGCCTCAGATTGCTGCTGGGCTTGTTGCTGAGCTGCAAGGCTCTGTTGATGAGCTTGCTGCTGGGCTGCGAAGTTCTGTTGTTGAGCTGCAAGGCTCTTTTGCAAACCTGCATTTGTCTGCTGTTGATTGGCATTTGCTAGAGCCAGCTGCTTCAGTATCTCCTCCATGCTGGCTTAAAAAAAAACTGCCACTGGTTCTCCACCAACTGTGAGGGGGTTAGCTCGGCAGCGGGTGTGTGTGACCCCCGGGATGGGCTCCCCACACAAAACAGGCCCAGCAAACGGAGGTTGTGGTTTTCAAAATCAAAAAAAGGTGCGGTTTATTTTCTATTTACAGTGACAAAACACAGCAAAGCTAAAAGAAACATAAACAAATTAAATCCTGGTCAACTTGACCTCTGACTAAACATACAGGTTTCCTAACTAACAACTGGGATCAGCCTAGTGCTGTCCTAGTCCCTAAGTCCCTGGTTTTAAATGTCCAAGCAAATAGCCACACAGGCTTTTTCTCACCGCACAGGGGTTCACTCTCCCTAGACAGTCCACACAGGTCTGGTTCCAGGCATGAGCTAACACCTAATGAATCTGGGAGTTCTTATAGAGGCCTAAATGAGCTGACAAGCTTCAGCTGGCCTCATCAACTCCCTGTCTGTACGACGCCCCACACTCTCCCTAGAGGTATGAGTCATCCATGGGCCTACTAGCCTCAGCTGGGCTTATACAACTCTCCACCCTAGTTGTATAAGTCAGCATAAAGCCTGAATCTGGGAGAAATATATCTACCCCCCTGGATGCAACCAGGTGACTTTACCTTCCTGCTGTCACAATATATATATACATATATATATATACACACACACACACACACATACACAGTGCAGTCAGTGTACAGTATATAATACAGTGCAAAAAACTGCATGTGGGTCCCCCAAAAAATCCATACCAGGCACTTTGGGTCTGACATAGATTTTAATAGGAACTTCACGCCAAAACAACGTAAAAAAAAAATTCATGCATGCCACCTGACGGACCCGAAAAAATAGAAGAAGAAAAAAAGCTCTGCCTCAATGGGAGGCCTCCTAGCGACTTCTGTCTCTTGGCTGTGACAGCTGTTATTTAGGCAAGGGCACAGCCACCCGGTGATGTAACCGAGTGACCCTGCCCCTTCTGACATCATGTGATGTCAGAGGGTGGGGGTCATCCAATTACATCAGCAGGTGGCCCCGCTTTGCGTATATAACAGCTTTCAAAGCCAAAAGACAGCAGTCACCAGGAGGCCTCCCATGGAGGCAGAGTTTATTCATTTTTTTTCTATTTTTCAGGTCCGTCGGGCGGTGTGATTGACGATGGATATACATTGTGGGACACTTTTTTTTTAATAAAGGAATTGTCAAAAACTGTCTATTTTGGTTTTTACTTTTTGACACTTTTCTTGGTGAATGGGTAGGGGTACAATGTACCCCTACCCATTCACATGGGGGGGCGGGACCTGGTTTGTCAGGAAGAGGCTCTTGTCCCCATCAACATGGGGACAAGGTGCTTTGGGGAGGGACGGTGACCTGGAATGATTCAGGAGGGGGGCTCGCTTGCCCCACCCATCCTGTCCTCCAGGCTGCATGCTTAAATAAGGGTCTGCTATGGATTATTGGGAGGAACCTGCGCCAATTGTTTTTTTAATTTTGCCGTGGAGTTCCTCTTAAAATCCATACCCTTATCTTTTTTCCTTGATTTTTCATCTATATTGCCGGGAGTTGGCAATACATTACAGCCGCCAGTACATTTAAATGAAATTAAATTTTGCTGTGGCACTGTTCTATACATTGCACAGATGTGCCACTTTACAGGAAGACTAAGGGGGCCCCCCAGGCACGATATTTAAAGGAATATTTCATTTTTGTTGTTTCACTTTAAGCATTATTAAAATCACTGCTTCTGAAAAAATGGTTGTTTTAAAAAAAAAAAATTACATGTCCCCTAGGGCAGTACCCGGGTCCCCATACACTTATTATGGCAATAACTTGCATATAAACCTTTAAAATTAGCACTTTTGATTTTTCACGTTCGTGTCCCATAGACTTTAATAGGGTTTGTATGTTCACTCAAACTTTTTGCCTGTTCACATGTTCTGGTGCGAACCGAACCGCAAGGTGTACGGCCCATCCCTAGCCGGGAAATTACAGCTCCACAATCTAATGGAATTGGGTGGCTGCTCTCTACTTTTTTACGGTGGCTACCTCTGGAGGACATCCTGCCTCATTGGGATTGTGCCTCACCCTCACTTTGCTCCTTTGCTCTAACTGGGGGAAAATTACTGCCAATTTGTTGTCCATAAGTGTTCCCCCCTCTCTGTAGGCTCATATTCCTACCTTCCTCAACCTCAAAACCAACATCAGAATCAAGTAATGCCTGTGCATCGTCAAGCAGAAAGTGGCTGATGCTGTGTTCAAATAACTCAGCTGACTCCTCCATGCATAATGCTGGGGCTATGGCAGGAGTAGCTGTGGACAAGGAGGCAGAATAAGTTGCTCTGGCAGCTGCGGTGGACTGCACACCAGTCTCTGCTTGAGTGATAGAGGATGATGAGGATGGGGATGGATTAGTAAGCCAGTCCACCACCTCCTCTGCATGCTGTGGCTGTATAGCATGGGTAACATCACTAAACAGAGAAAATGGTGCCCTGCCTGAGGATGGACCACAACCACATTTGCCTGTGGACACATACACTGCTGGCCCCCTCACAGTGGCCTGGAAATGTCTGTCTCTCCTTGTTTGCCCCCCAGATATAATGGGGGGCTTATTACTGAAACGTAATAGCAATGGGGAAATGTGTAATTGGATGTGCTTTAATCAGATGGAAAGTGGTGTTTGGTGCACTTTAACTTTGGGACTGCCTCTGACAGAAATGTCAAAACTTAAAAAAAAAGGGCGAAACAACAGCGCTGCAGTCAGAAAAACTGTGGCTTACAATTTAAAAAAAGGGGGCAGGCAAAAGACAAAAAAAAACAAAAACAAATAACACGCAGCAATCCAAAAAAAGGGGAGTATACAGCACTGTATATAGCACTAAATGTTATGTAATGCAGTGTAAAACACTGCACTACACAGACACACTACAATATATTGCAGTAAAACTGCACTGACGGACTTCAATATAATGCAGTAAAACCGCACTAGTGCACTAAAATATACTGCAGTAAAACTGCACTGATGCACTTTAATATACTGCAATAAAACTGCACTGGCACACTACAATATACTGCAGTAAAACTGCACTGACACACTTCAATATACTACAGTAAAACTGCACAGACACACTACAATATACTGCAGCAAAACTGCACTGACAAACTTCAATATACTGCAGTAAAACTGCACTGATACACTACAATATACTGCAGGAATAATGCACTGATGCACTTTAATATACTGCAATAAAACTTCACTGGCACACTACAATAGACTGCAGTAAAACTGCACTGATGCACTACAATATACTGCAGTAAAACTGCACATATGCACTACCATATACTGCAGTAAAACTGCACTGACGCATCTTCAAAATACTGCAGTAAAACTGAACTGACGCATCTTCAAAATACTGCAGTAAAACTGCACTGACGCATCTTCAAAATACTGCAGTAAAACTACTCTGAGGCACTACAATATACTGCAGTAAAATTTCACTGACACAATTCAATATACTGCAGTTAAACTGCACTGATGCACTACAATATACTGCAGTAAACCTGTACTGACGCACTTCAATATACTGCAGTAAAACTGCGCTGATGCACTAAAATATACTGCAGTAAAACTGCACTGACACATCTTCAATATACTGTAGTAAAACTGCACTGAGGCACTACAATATACTGCAGTAAAATTGCACTGACATAATTCAATATACTGCAGTAAAACTGCACTAACACACTACAATATACTGCAGTAAAACTGCACTGACGTACTACAATATACTGCAGTTAAACTGCACTGATGCACTACAATATACTGCAGTGAAACTGTACTGACGCACTTCAATATATTGTAGTAAAATTACGCTGACACAGTAAAATATACTGCAGTAAAACTGCCCTGACACACTACACTGATATACTTCAATATACCGTACTCCTTTAAAACAGCACAGACGCCCAACACTGACACTACAGTAAAACTGCAGGGAAGCACTACACTGACACTACAGTAAAACTGCACAGACACTGCACTATCACTATATTCCCACTACACTGACATTCTACACTTACAATAGAATCACAATAGTACACTAACTCACTGGTAGCAATGAACAGAGCCCTGTTTATCTCCACTCCAACATCACACTGCAACTGGTTCCTCTTGGAAGGAACCTTGTATACTGTGGGGTGGGTCTATGAGCAATGAGCTATGATTGGGCTAAGTTATCATGACTTTCTCCAATCATGGCTCTGACAGTGCTCTGTGCCCTGATTAAGCAAAACCTTCATTGCTTCAGACAATCAGGGCTTAGAATTTGGCACACAGTGCATTGTGGGGTGTTCAGTGGGCTGAACAAATGGTTAAATGCCTTGCCAATTCCGATGTTCGGGCTGAACTTTTGCTCTGGTCGAACTGTTTGCCTAACACTACACCCTGTTCCAAATTATGTAAATTCTATTTCAGTGTCACAAAGATTAAATATTTTGATTTTCAGTTTAACTCATGGATGGTATTGTGTCTCAGGGCTCTTTTGATGACTGAAAACAATCTCAGACACCTGTGATAATTAGATTGCCAGATGAGCCCAATTAAAAGGAAAAACTACTAAAGGAGGGTGTTCCACATTATTAAGCAGAGCACCATTTTCAAGCAATATGGGGAAGAAAAAGGATCTCTCTGCTGCCGAAAAGAGTAAAATAGTTCAACGTCTTGGACGAGGTATGAAAACATTAGATATTTCAAGAAAACTTAAGCGTGATCATCACACTATTAAGAGATTTGTGGCTGATTCAGAGCACGGGTTTCATGCAAATAAAGGCACATTGAGGAATATTTCTGCCATATCCATGCATCGGATCAAGAGAGCAGCTGCTAAAACATTACATAGAAGCAAACAGATATTTGAAGCTGCTGGTGCCTCTGGAGTCCCACGGACATCAAGGTGTAGAGTCTTGCAACTGTGCATAAACCTTCCATTCGGCCACCACTAACCAATGCTCACAAGCATAAACGGCTGCATTGGGCAGAAAAATTAAGACCAATTTTCCAACAGTCCTGTTCACTGATGAGTGCCGTGCAACCCTGGATGGTCCAGATGGATGGAGTAGTGGATGGTTGGTGGATGGCCACCCTGTTCCAACAAGGCTGCCATGTCAGCAAGGCGGTGGTGGGTCATGTTTTGGGCCGGAATCATGGGAAGAGAGCTGGTTGGCCCTTTTTGGGTCCCCGAAGGTGTAAAGATGACCTCTGCAAAGTATGTGGAGTTCCTGACTGACCACTTCCTTCCCTGGTACAGAAGGAAGAACTATGCTTTCCGTAATAAAATCATCTTCATGCGTGACAATGCACCATCTCATGCTGCAAAGAATACCTCTGCATCAATGGCTGCTATGGGGATAAAAGGAGAGAAAGTCATGGTGTGGCCGCCATCCTCCCCTAACCTCAATCCTATTGAGAACCTTTGGAGCATCCTCAAGCAAAAGATCTATGAGGGTGGGAGGCAGTTTACATCCAAACAGCAGCTCTGGGAGGCTATTCTGACATCTTTCAAACAAATTCAAGCAGAAACTGTCCAAAAACTCACAAGTTCAATGGATGCAAGACTTGTGAAGCTGCTATCAAATAAGGGGTCCTATGTTAAAATGTAACGTGACCTGTTAAAATGTTTAACCTCCCTGGCGGTATTCCTGAGCGTGACTCAGGGTTGTTTTTTTCTGCTAGGATTGGTAACCCTGAGTCACGCTCGGAGTAAAATTGCAGAGCTGCCAGCGGAGTCCCCTTACCTTCTCCTGGCGATCCAGCGATAATGTCCTGCGCTGTGATCGCCGTCGAGATCACCGGCGAGAGTGCCGACCCCATCTAACTTCCTGGTTCCATTCCCTGTGAGCAGCAGCGGTGCATGGGAGCGGAACTGGGGGGGGGGGATTTCAAAAGTTCAAAAAGTAACATAAACATAAGAGGTGATACATTGTAATCTGAGAGGATTGCACTGTATCATCTCAGATCTGACACTTGATCACTATACAGTGCCCCTTGCCTGCCATTTTACTGTAATTTGTGCCCATAAAAATATTTATAACATGGCATTAAAAAAGCGCCACTTTACTACAAGGGCGCTTTTGGACCAGTTGAGTGACAGCGACACGGAGTTGCTTGCAGAACTGAGTGATAGTGAGTTGTGGGGAGATGTGTCGTCTGACACTGGCACTGACACTGATCTGGCAAATGACAACTGCGATGATCCTGCACCTGACCTCAGCAATGTGCGCACTTGGTGCCCTATAGACTGTGATACGGACCAGGTAGCGCCCCCAAGATTTCCGTTCATTGGATCACCTGGGATGAAGGTAGATGTTGAGCATGACAACCCTCTGGCATACCTGCAATAATTCCTCACTGAAGAGGTAATTGAAAAAATTGTCACAGAGACAAATCGCTACCAAGATCAGCAATCCGCCAGGTTTTCCAGAAGCAGAAAGTGGGAACCGGTGACCGAAGAGGACATCTGGCAGTTTCTGGGACTCATCATTCTTCAGGGGGTGGTGGGGAAACCGCTCCAGAAATGGTAATGGACCACCAATAAGTTACTGGCCACTCCATTTTTTGGCACAGTGATGTCAGAATACCGTTTTTCCCTCATCATGAAGTATTTCCACTTCACGAACAATGAAGAATTTGATGAGGCCACGCATCCTGCGCCCAAACGAAAAAAAATCTGATCTGGGAGGTATGCCAAATGATTGTGACCAATTTCCAGTGGACCTACGTGCCAAAAAGGGACATCAGCGTGGATGAAAGTTTGATGGCCTACAAGGGACGCCTAAGCTGGATACAGTTTATTGCATCCAAAAGAGCGCGGTTTGGCATCAAATTCTACATGCTCTGCGAGTCATCCACTGGGTACATCTGGAATTCGGTAATTTACAATGGTAAAGGCACAAAGTTCAACCCCAGGTACAGCGGCTATGGGATGGCCACATCATCTGTCCTTACACTGCTGGAGCCATTGCCGAACCAAGGATATTGTGTGACTACGGATAATTTATATACGTCTCTGGAACTGTATGAGGTTTTGATACAAAACAAGACTGATGGGTATGGTACCTTTAGGCCTAACCGACGTGACATGCCATCTATGTTTGCCAAGAAAAAACTCAAAACCGGAGAAATGGTTGCCTTTCAGAAGGGTAAGATGATGGCAATGCGATGGCGAGACAAGGACGTGTGTCTCATGAGTACTGTGCACAATACCTCCACTGCCATGGTCCGCACAAAAGGTAGGAAAGAACTGCTGAAGCCGCAAGTCGTTATAGACTATAATAATACAATGGGAGGTGTCGATAGAGCTGATCAGGCAATGACATATTACCCGGATATGCGCAAACAGCAAAAAAAGAAGATTTTCAGGAATTTTCTGGAACAATGCCTTTGGAATGCATATATCCTGTACAGAGCAAAGAGTGACATGCCTCTTGTTCATTCTGACTTTATCTGGAAGGTGGCTGAACAGATTTTTGTTAACCACCAGACGCCATCAGTAGCTGCTAACAGACCCGGACAAGGTGCTGTTGGCGTTGTCAACCCAGAACGCCTGACTGGTCGTCACTTTTTGGACTACAAACTGCCAACCGCAAAAAAGGCAGCACCTACCAGGATGTGCGTGGTTTGCTGTTCAAAGAGAGATGGCAATGGAAAGAAAGTCCGAAAAGAAACAAGGTTCCATTGTCCAGATTGTGACGTTGGACTTTGTCCAGTTCCATGCTGTCACGTACCTGGTGGAGATCGAGCTGGAGAGGGGGCTTCTCTTGCACCTCCTGTCCGACACCCCTTGTAGTGATGACAGGGAGTGAGGGACACAGAGTGGCATGAGGGCCGATGTAGCAGATGGCACTGGCTGAGCCTTGGCAGGAACCAGGTGGCTGAAGAGCGCTGAGCTGACTCTGGAAACTGGAGCTCTGTATCGCTAGATCAGCGAATGGAGGCTTAGCCAGGATGTAAGCCAGGAGGTCATCGACAGCCGGACGGAACAGGTACCAAGACGATGGGCAGAGGCAGAGAGGGGACACAGGCCAGGTTCGGTACACAGTCTGGCAGCAAGGTACAGGAACATCAGGCCGAAGCAGAGTCAGGTATTAGCCAGGATCAGGTAGGCAGGCAGAGACCAAGGAGAAGGTTCAGATGAAGCCGGGTCGGGACACAGAAACTGGAACAAGTTTAGATAACAGGCACTAGCTGAAAGACCACTCAGCAAGAGGCAGATGTCAGTGCTCTGTTTAAATGGCACTAACTGGCGCCAATACACGCACGTGCACGTGTGCGTTCACGCATGCGCCATCGCAAGTCATTCCCTGTAGATACAAAGGTATGACCGCGCATGCGTGCCAATGCGCCTCTGTAGACAGGATTTCTCTTACATTGCCCCTCTCCAATGGGCAACCTCTGGATGCCCATCTGTAGCCTCTTCTCGAGGTGAGCTTTGAAAAACACCCGTATCAGTCTTTTGGCATCAAGATTCGTTTCTGGCTCCCATGAATTGTCTTCAGGCCCGTAGCCTTTCCACTTGATTAAAAATTGAATCACGTTCTCTCTTTTCCTACAGTCCACAATAGTTTTGACCTTGTATTCCTCATTACCGTTGATAATTGTAGGTGCGGGTGGACCTGACTCATGGCCAGGAAAAGGGTCTTCCCTTGCAGGTTGTAGTAGAGAAACGTGAAAAACGGGATGGATCCTGTAAGTCTCTGGGAGTGAGAGTTCATAGGCAGCAGGGTTAATCTGCCTTTTGACAGAAAAAGGACCGATGTATCTAGGTCCGAGTTTCTTGGAAGGACATGACAGTTTTAAATTGGTTGTGTATAACCAGACCAAAGTTGTGCTTTGGAAATGGCCTCTTGTAATATTTGTTTGTTAGACTGAAGCGTATTTATCCTATCCTGAACTGCAGGTACCGGGGAATCAGGCACAATGTTGGGTAGGAAGGCTGGGAAAAACCCAAAATTTGCAAAAAAACGGGGCTTGTCCCGTGACCGAGTGAATAGCATCATTGTCATCCTGAGCAAAGGATGAAAAACACCGTAGATATTGCTCCAGCGTTTGGTTGGTGCGTTCGGTCTGGCCGTTCGTCTGGGGGTGATAGGCTAAAGAAAAACAAGTCTCGATCTTTAACATCTTGCACAGCTCTCTCCAGAATTTGGAGGTAAATTGTACCCCTCGGTCGGAGGGGATGCTGCTGGGTACTCCATGGAGTCTTACCACTACCTTGACGAAGGCACAGGCAGTCTCAGTTGCAGATGGGGTTCCTAACAAGGGGACAAAATGAGCCATCTTGGTCAATCTGTCCACGATCACAAAGATTGTGGTGAATTTTTCGGAAGGTGGAAGCTCAACGATAAAGTCCATACTGATCAATTCCCAGGGTCTCTTGGGAATGGGCAATGGCCTTAACAGGCCCCAGGCTTTGGTTTTATCATTCTTACTTCTGTTGCAGACTCCACAGGTACCAACATAATCTTTACAATTGGACCTCAAATTTGGCCACCAAAAGGTCCGCTGCACAAGTTCCACGGTCTTGGTTACCCCAAAGTGTACCGCCAAGGGGTGGTCATGGCAAAGGCTGAGGATCTTGGGGCGCAAGCTTGGGGGTATGAATACTTTTTGGTTGTGTAGGAATAGCCCCTCTTGTTCCTGAAAACAAACACCTGATGGTAGAACATCCCTTGTGGATGCCTGCTTAAGTTGGGAGATTAGGTCTGCTTGTAACAACAGGAAACTCTGGGCTGGCAAGATTGTGTCTGGTTGGGGATGTCCTTCTGGGTACATGCAAGATAATGCATCGGGTTTGCCGTTCTTGGAGCCCGGTCTGAAGGTAATGTGGAAGGAGAAACGGCTGAAGAACAGTGCCCACCTGGCCTGACGTGGGCAAAATAGGGTGCGCCGCTCCTTCCAGTAGGTAGCGCCATTCTTCCAGGGCTACTTTTATGGCTAGTAATTCTCGGTCACCCACATCGTAGTTCTTCTCCGCGGGACTGAGTTTCCTTGAAAAGAAGGCGATGGGATGTAACAGGGACTTCGTACCTCGACGCTGAGACAGGATGGCTCCCATAGCGTTTTCTGAGGCGTCCACTTCAAGGACGTAGGGTGATGCGGAGTCTGGGTGCTGCAGAATGGGTGCTGAGGTGAACAATGTCTTTAGCTGGTCAAAAGCTGCTTGTGCTGCAGGTGTCCATGAAAAACGGGTGTTCTGTCCTGTGAGCTGGGTAATCGGGAAGATGATGGCAGAGAAATTTTTGATAAATTTGCGATAGAAATTGGCAAATCCTATGAATCTCTGTGTGCTCTTCCTGTCAGTAGGAGTAGGCCATTCAAGGATGGATTTAACCTTTTTGGGGATCCATGGAGATGCCAGTGGTGGAGATAATAAGTCCTAGGAACTGAATTGTTTCCTTTTCAAATTCACATTTTTCAGCTTTTGCAAATAGTCCATGATCTTTTAGCCTGCTGAGGACCTTCTTCACATGTTCACGGTGTGCAGAGAGGGAATTGGAGAAAATCAAAATGTCGTCTAAGTAGACAATCAGGAACAGATCAAGGAAATCTCTAAAAATGTCATTGACAAAATGCTTAAATGTTGCTGGGGCATTGCACAACCCGAAGGGCATGACGAGATACTCGTAGTGTCCAAATCTCGTGCGGAAAGCTGTCTTCTATTCGTCCCCTTCGCGGATCCGAACTAAGTTATATGCGCCCCGTAAGTCCAGTTTTGTGAACACCGTGGACGTCTTGAAGCGCTGAAATAGTTCCGGAACCAAGGGCAAAGGATATCTGTTCTTGATGGTGATCTTGTTTAGTTCCCGGTAGTCAACGCGGGGGCGCAGGGTATGGTCCTTTTTTTCTACGAAAAATATTCCAGCACCCGCGGGGGACGTGGAAGGCCGGATAAACCCCTTCTCCAAGTTTTCATCAATATATTGATGTAGTACCTTGAGTTCCAGTTCAGAGAGGGGAAAAATGCGCCCGAAAGGGATTTCTGCACCTGGCAAAAGTTCAATTGGGCAGTCGTATGCGCGGTGAGGTGGAAGGATGTCTGCCTTCTGTTTGTCAAAAACCTCCAGGTAGTCATGATAAGCGGCTGGTATGAGTTGTGACATAGGAGAGTCAGCATGTACCCCAAGAAGGGGTGCAGGTTTCATGGGAATAGGGTGAAGACAGGACTGCTGGCAGTAGGGAGATGAAAAGGTCAGTTCTCCTGAATCCCAGTTTATCTGCGGATTGTGGGCCTGCAACCAGGGAATACCCAGGATAATGGGAAACAGAGAGGATGGAATAATATCCAGGCGCAGGTACTCCCGATAACCGGTATCTGATACAGCCAGTAGTGGGTAAGTCTCATGTGTTATAGGCCCAGACCTGAGACGAGATCCATTGGCTAGATGGATGGACAACAGATGTGTCTTTGTTTGTAAAGGGATCTGATGATATAGGGCAAAGTCTTTGTCCATAAAACAGCTACAGGCTCCGGAATCGATAATAGCTGATACTTGAATGTCTTTCCCGGGGATCTGTAGTGACAGGGACAGAGTGATGTGTGCAGCTCTACTCCCTAGGGAACAGTTGGCAAGATAGGTGGAAGGTATGACCTCGTTTCTGGTAGGCCTTACAGGGCAGTGCTGAAGATACTGTCCTGCTACCGCGCAGTATAGGCACAAATCCTCCCGACGTCGTCGCAACTTTTCCTCACTGGAGAGAGGGGAACGCAAAAGTCCAAGTTGCAGGGGACGTGTTTGCCGATTCGTTGGGAGAGTGGAGCTGCCAGCCTTCCCTGCTCTCCTCTCTCTGAATCTCCGATCAAGCTGGATGGCCAGATTAATGAGGTTTTCAAGGGAACTGGGGGTCCCCACACGAGCAAGCTCATTCTTGAGCCCTTCTGATAGGCCTAGGCGGAACTGATGCCGAAGAGCTGCATCATTCCAGCCTGTATCAGAGGCCCACAGGCAGAATTCTGCCACATAGTCCTCAGCAGGTCGGTGATTCTGGCGTAGGGCATGAAGGGTTGCCTCAGCCGTGGTTGTGCACTGGGGGTCATCATAGAGCTGAGCCATTGCTTCAAAAAATGAAGAGAGGGATTTCAAAGTTGCACTGTTCTGTTCCCGGAGCTGATGAGCCCTGGACTGTGAGTCTCCGAGAGGTAGGGATATGACAAACCCCACTTTGGTGGGTTCTAATGAGAAAGTTCTTGGCTGAAGGAAAAAGTAAAGTTCACAAGCTTATTTGAACGCACGGAATTTGTGCCGGTTGCCAGCGAATCGCTCTGGTGCAGGAACTCGGGGTTCAGGTGGTGGCATAGTCTCTAAGGGTGTGGAAAAAGTCTGTTCAGAGGAGGAGCAGCCAGGTGCAGTATCAGATGCGGGAGTCCCCAACATAGGAGCCATGGGTTTAATGCGATCCTCCAGCTGCTGGTAGCTTCTCTGCAAGGTGCAAACTGCCTGGGTGAGAGATGCAAACTGCAGGCATAGCGATTTCAGAGACGAAGCCCCTCTCTCGATCTCCCACATCTGGCTGAGTGGTACTGTCACGTACCTGGTGGAGATCAAGCTGGAGAGGGGGCTTCTCTTGCACCTCCTGTCCGACACCCCTGGTAGTGATGACAGGGAGTGAGGGACACAGAGTGGCACGAGGGCCGATGTAGCAGATGGCACTGGCTGAGCCTTGGCAGGAACCAGGTGGCTGAAGAGCGCTGAGCTGACTCTGGAAACTGGAGCTCTGTATCTTTGGATCAGCGGATGGAGGCGTAGCCGGGACGTAAGCCAGGAGGTCATCAACAGCCGGATGAAACAGGTACCAAGACGATGGGCAGAGATGGAGACGGGACACAGACCAGGTTCGGTACACAGTCGGGCAGCAAGGTACAGGAACATCAGGCAGAAGCGGAGTCAGGTATTAGCCTGGATCAGGTAGGCAGGCAGAGACCAAGGAGAAGGTTCAGGTGAAGCTGGGTCGGGACACAGAAACTGGAACAGGTTTAGATAACAGGCACTAGCTGAAAGAGCACTCGGCAAGAGGCAGATGTCAGTGCTCTGTTTAACCACTTAAGCCCCGGACCATTTGGTAGCTAAAGAACCAAAGGTGATATCAGAATTTTGCGCTGCGCTGCTTTAACTGTAAATTGTGCAGACATGCAATGTTGTACCCAAACGAAATTTGCGTCCTTTTCTTCCCACAAATAGAGCTTTCTTTTAATGGTATTTGATTGCCTCTGCAATTTTTATTTTTTGCGATATAAACGGAAAAAGACCGAAAATTTTGAAAAAAAAATGATATTTTCTACTTTTTGTTATAAGAAAAATCGAATAAACTCAATTGTAGTCATACATTTAGGCCAAAATGTATTCAGCCACATGTCTTTAGTAAAAAAATGTCAATAAGCGTATATTTATTGGTTTGCGCAAAAGTTATAGCGTCTACAAACTAGGGTACATTTTCTGGAATTTACACAGCTTTTAATTTATGACTGCCTATCTCATTTCTTGAGGTGCTAAAATGGCAGGGCAGTACAAACCCCCCCCCCCCAAATGACCCCATTTTGGAAAGTAGATACCCCAAGGAAATTGCTGACAGGCATGTTGAGCCCATTGAATATTTTTTTTTGTCCCAAGTGATTGAATAATGACAAAAAAAAATAAAATTACAAAAAGTTGTCACTAAATGATATATTGCTCACACATGCCATGGGCATATGTGAAATTACACCCCAAAATACATTCTGCTGCTTCTCCTGAGTACGGGGATACCACATGTGTGGGACTTTTTGGGAGCCTAGTTGCGTACGGGACCCCAAAAACCAAGCACCGCCTTCAAGGTTTCTAAGGGCATACATTTTTGATTTCACTCCTCACTACCTATCACTACCTATCACAGTTTTGAAGGCCATAAAATGCCAAGATGGCACAAAACCCCCCCAAATGACCCCATTTTGGAAAGTAGACACCCCAAGCTATTTGCTGAGAGGCATGTTGAGCCCATTGAATATTTGTTTTTGTCCCAAATGATTGAATAATGACAAAAAGAAAAAAAAAAGAAAAAATGTACAAAAAGTTGTCACTAAATGATATATTACTCACACATGCCATGGTTATATATGGAATTGCACCCCAAAATACATTCTGCTGCTTCTCCTGAGTACGGGGATACCACATGTGTGGGACTTTTTGGGAGCCTAGCCGGGTACGGGGCCCCAAAAACCAAGCACCGCCTTCAGGATTTCTAAGGGCGTAAATTTTTGATTTCACTCCTTACTACCTATCACAGTTTCGAAGGCCATAAAATGCCAAAATAGCACAAACCCCCCCCCCCCCCCAAATGACCCCATTTTGGAAAGTAGACACCCCAAGCTATTTACTGAGAGGCATGTTCAGTCCATGGAATATTTTATATTTTGCCACAAGTTGCGGGAATATGACAAACTTTGTTTTTTTTGCACAAAGTTGTCACTAAATGATATATTGCTCACACATGCCATGGGCATATGTGAAATTACACCCCAAAATACATTCTACTGCTTCTCCTGAGTACGGGGATACCACATGTGTGGGACTTTTTGGGAGCCTAGCCGCGTACGGGACCCCAAAAACCAAGCACCGCCTTCAAGGTTTCTAAGGGCATAAATTTTTGATTTCACTCCTCACTACCTATCACAGTTTTGAGGCCATAAAATGCCAAGATAGCACAAAACCCCCCAAAATGACCCCATTTTAGAAAGTAGACACCCCAAGGAAATTGCTGAGAGGCATGTTGAGCCCATTGAATATTTTTTTTTGTGCCAAGTGATTGAATAATGACAAAAAGAAAAAAAAATGTACAAAAAGTTGTCACTAAATGATATATTGCTCAAACATGCCATGGTTATATGCGGAATTGCACCCCAAAATACATTTGGCTACTTCTCCTGAGTACGGGGATACCACATGTGTGGGACTTTTTGAGAGCCTAGCCGCGTACGGGCCCCCGAAAACCAAGCACCCGCCTTCAGGATTTCTAAGGGCACAAATTTTTGATTTCACTCCTCACTACCTATCACAGTTTTGAAGGCCATAAAATGCCAAGATAGCCCAAAACCCCCACAAATGACCCCATTTTGGAAAGTAGACACCCCAAGCTATTTACTGAGAGGCATGGTGAGTATTTTACAGCTCTAATTTGTTTTTGAAAATGAAGAAAGACATTTTTTTTTTCTATTTTAAATTTTTAAAACTTTGTGACAAAAAGCGAGATCTGCAAAATACCAACATACCTCTCAGCAAATAGCTTGGGGTGTCTACTTTCCAAAATGGGGTCATTTGGGGGGGGGGTTGTGCCATCTGGGCATGCCATGGCCTCCGAAACTGTGATAGGCAGTGAGGAGTGAAATCAAAAATTTACACCCATAGAAATCCTGAAGGCGGTGTTTGGTTTTCGGGGTCCTGTACGCGGCTAGGCTCCCAAAATGTCTCACACATGTGGTATCCCCGTACTCAGGAGAAGCAACAGAATGTATTTTGGGGTGCAATTCCACATATAACCATGGCATGTTTGAGCAATATATAATTTAGTGACAACTTTTTGTACATTTTTTTTTTGGTCATTATTCAATCACTTGGGACAAAAAAAAAAATATTCAATGGGCTCAACATGCCTCTCAGCAAATAGCTTGAGGTGTCTACTTTCCAAAATGGGGTCATTTGGGGGGGTTTTGAACTGTCCTGGCATTTTATGCACAACATTAGGAAGCTTATGTCACACATCATCCACTCTTCTAACCACTTGAAGACAAAGCCCTTTCTGACACTTTTTGTTTACATGAAAACATTTTTTTTTTTTTGCAAGAAAATTATGTTGAACCCCCAAACATTATAATTTTTTTTAAAAACAAAGGCCCTACAGATTAAAATAGTGGGTGTTGCATTTTTTTTTCCACACAGTATTTGCGCAGCGATTTTTCAAACGCATTTTTTGGGGGGAAAACACACTTTTTTTATTTTTAATGCACTAAAAAACACTATATTGCCCAAATGTTTGATGAAATAAAAAAGATGATCTTAGGCCGAATACATGGATACCAAACACGACATGCTTTAAAATTGCGCACAAACGCGCAGCGGCAAGAAACTACATTCATTTTTAAAGGCATTTAAAAGCCTTTACAGGTTACCATGTTAGATTTACAGAAGAGGTTTACTGCTAAAATTACTGCCCTCGATCTGACCTTCGCGGTGATACCTCACATGCATGATGCAATTGCTGTTTACATATGACGCTAGACCGACGCTTGCGTTCGCCTTTGCACAAGAGCAGGGGGGACAGCGGTGCTTTTTTTTTTTTTTATTATTTATTTTGCTTTTTTATTTTATTTTTAAACTGTTCCTTCCATTTTTTTTTTTTACCATTTTTATTGTTATCTCAGGGAATGTAAATATCCCCTATGATAGCAATAAGTAGTGACAGGTACTCTTTTTTTGAAAGAAAATTGGGGGGTTAGACCCTAGATCTTTCCTCTGCCCTCAAAGCATCTGACCACACCAAGATCGGTGTGATAAAATGCTTTCCCAATTTCCCAATGGCGCTGTTTATATCCGGGGGGGCATTCCCTCCCACTGCTTGTAAAAGCAGTCTAGAGGCTAATTATCTGCTAGAATTGCTTTTACATGAAAGCCGGCCACTGGCTGAAAAGAATGATACCAAGATGATACCTAAACCTGCAGGCATCATTCTGGTATAAACATTCAAAGTCCAGCAACATACCAGTACGTTGCTGGTCCTTGTTGGACATGTATTGTAATCTTTTTTTTCATGCAGCCTGTTGGCTGAACGAAAAAAAGAGATTGATCGGTGGGTATGCCCACCATTAGAATACCTTCCTTCATCCACCCACTTCTAATGATGGGCATATATATGCCGAAGCATGGGGGCATCCTCCCGCAAAAAAGTTATGCCGCGTACACACGGTCGGACTTTTCCACAGGCAAGCCTTTGTCGAAATTTCGACCGTATGTACGCGGCATAAAAGGCTATGCCGCGTACACACGGTCTGACTTTTCCACGGGCAAGCCTCCGTCGGAATTTCGACCGTATATACGCGGCATTAGGAGCAAAATCGCTCCTCCGCCCCTGCTGCCCCCATGCTTCAGCATATATGCTCTTTTTTTTTAACTGTGGTGGTGAAATCACCTCCTACAGCACTGGAGTCACGGCTTTATGTATCGTGAGAGCAAACGCTGTTGCTGTCAAGATAAATAATTCCGCGCTGCAGTTGAATGGCGCACCTGAAAACAAAAAATTACATACCTGAAAAGCAAGCATGATAAAACATTGCAGAATGGAATACAGTAAAAAAGAGCAGAACAATAGAGAGAAAATAGAGAGAGAGAGAGAACAATAAAACGACAACTATTTTTGGTTTTTTTATTTTATATTTTTTTTGTGTTTTTGTTTTTAACGTTTTTTTTTTTTCTTTTTTACACATTTTTTTTTGTAACTTTAACAACTGTAATGGTTCGGGTCTCTCAAAATGTAATGGCATCTTGGGAGACCCTGTGTAAGTGTGTCCTAGTCTGTGAAATGCTGTACCCTACGCTAAAACTTCACTTTTGAGTGGTAGCGTTCAAAACATTCACCAAGGCAAAGACCAGGTTTGTCAGGACAGAGTGGACAATAATGACGGGTGTCACGCCTAAATCCGCGCTTGCTACAGACACGACATCTTTTTTGGGGGGCTCGTTGCGTAGGGGTACTCGGGAGGACATGCGTATAATGCCTCTCATGCAGCCGGCTTACTGCATTTGGTAGGGGTTGGTGAGGTGCAGAACCGCGTGGATACAGGAGTTCTGTGACAATCTCATTCTGGAATTTTAGAAGAGATAACGTCCCGCCTGAAACTCTGTATAGCACATGAGCGTTCAGCAAAGCCAATTGAAATAAGGATAGAGACACTTTTTTGTACCAGCGTCTCGCCTTACGGTCAATTAGATACGGCGCCATCAACTGGTCGTTGAGGTCCACCCCTCCCATATTTTTGTTATATTCGTGGACACAGAGGGGTTTCTCCACAACACCAGTCGCCGTACGAATTTGGACTGTCGTGTCTGCATGAAGGGAGGTAAGAAGGAAAACATTCTTATTGTCCCTCCACTTCATAGTGAGCAAGTTATTACACTTTACGCAGGCTCTCTCCCCCAGCCCAAGACGGGCATCTACAAGCCGCTGGGGAAAGCCCCGGCGATTTGTCGCACGGTGCCACATGCTCCTATCTGATGATCAAACAAGTGACTAAACAGTGGCACGCTCGTGTAATAATTGTCCACATACAAGTGGTACCCCTTTCCGAATAAGGGTGACACCAATTTCCACACTATCTTGCCAGCGCTCCCTATGTAATCCGGGCAGTTGACCGGCTCAACCTGACTATCTTTTCCCTCATAAACCATAAAGCTCCATACATAGCCTGTTGCCCTGTCACAGCACTTGACCCCGTATCTGGCACGCTTGCTGGGAAGGTACTGCTTGAAAGCCAAGCGGCCAGAAAATGTAATCAGGAACTCATCAACGCAGACAGCTTAATCGGGAATAAACAAGGCTGCAAAACGTTTGTTGAAGTGGTTTATGAGGGGCCGAATTTTATAGAGCCGGTCGTATTCAGGGTCCCCACGTGGACGACAAAGTTCATTGTCGTTGAAGTGCATGAACCGCAAAATCTGCTTGTATCGTTTCCTGGGCATGGAGGCAGAGAACACGGGCATGTGGTCAATTGGGTGCGTGGACCAATAAGCACGCAATGACGGGAATTTATGTGTGCCCATGTTGAGGGAAAGGCCCAGAAAGGTCTTAAATTCGGAAACCGTAATTGGTTTCCAATCTTTGGCAATGGAAGGCAACTGGGGATTAGCGGCGATGAATTGACCAGCATATAAATTACTCTGGTCCACAATAGATCTATAGAGATCTTCCGTGAAAAACAGCGAATAATAATCAATTGGCATAAAATCAGCTGTTTCCACCTGAATACCGGGTTGGGCAGTGAATGGGGGAAGTACGGGTTCTGCAGAAGTGGTGGGGACCCAATCAGGATAGGCGATTTCTGCAGGAAGAGCACTATGGGTACGATGGGCCTGCCTTTGTCTTCTTATTGGTGGCAGCGGGACACTACTTGTGCTTGCCACCTCGCCAGCTTGAACTGCACTTATGGGACTCGCCACGTCACCAAGTGATACTGCAGTGCTGGATGTACGCCCAGGCTGTACTAGGCCGCTGGTGCTTGCCAATTCACCAGAAGGAATAGCGGCGCTAGTACTACTCTGCTCCATGATACGAGAGCCCTGCGGTTCTTGCTCCTCAACAACCTCAGAAGATCGGGATCGGGTACGCCTGACCTTAGCAGGGACCTCAACTTCGTCGTCAGAGCTATCTGACGTGGGGCCGCTGACGTCACTGTCTTCTACGGGAAGATATTCTGAGCCTGAATCTGACAGATACGTGACCTCCTCTTCACTATCTGTCATACTCAGAATCTCGTAGGCCTCTTTACTAGTGTACCTTCGTCTTGCCATTTTGGGCTCTAAATTTAGGGGTACACTAGTAAGATTCACAGGAAAAAAAGCACCCGACTGTCGTCAGCAAATGTATCAAACGCTACAAAAAAAACTGTTAGCGGTCGCAGGGATCAGGACTGTCTCTGCGAACGCTGCAGTTATGTGTTTTGTGTTTGGTAAGTGACAGTGATCGATCGATACTGCACTTGGGTGGGCTGGGCTGGTCTGGGCGGAGGGGCTAAAAGCAGGTATCTGGGCTGATCCCGCTAACACTGCGTTTTTGGGAACCCTAAACCGCTGGGGACGCTAGTATAGATCTGATCAGATACTATACCACTAAGGGAGGTGTATGCTTTGCGCGTGGGTGTTAGCGTTACTGGCACTAACCTAACGCTGCCTGGGGCGACGTAGACCCTCTCTGGCACTAAAACCTAATTGATCTCACCCGCCGGGCGATCAGGGTGTTAAATCTTTATTGGGTTATATACGACGGGTGCCCTGATGCTATAAAAAGCAAACTAACCAACCAGCGTCACCCGTAACCTTTATATGGTGATCACTGGTGAAAGGGTTAACTAGGGGCAATCAGGGGGTTAAAACCTTTATTAGGTTAAATATGGGGGTACCCGACGCTATATAAAAACCTGACGGGTTACCTAAATAACTAACTGGGTAACCAGTGTCACCAGTGTCGCTTATACGGTGATCACTGGTGAAAGGGTTAACTCTAGGGGCAATCAGGGGGTTAACATAATATATGGGGGTACCTGACACTCTAAAAACCTGCGGCAAAACTAAAACTAAATAACTGGCTATCTAGGGCACCACCGGCACTAAATACAGCGATCGAAAATACGATCGCTTAGTGACGCTGGCGTTAGGGGGTGAAAGGGTTACCTGGGGGGCGATCAAGGGGTTAAACCTTTATTAGGGGGGGTTAGGGGGCTACCCTGGACCTAAAGGGGCCTAAACCTAACTGCCCTGCAACTTTTTACTATCACAGATGACACTAAATGCAGTGATCAGTAAAATAAATGATCACTGCAATCAGTGACACTGTGATTGGGGGCTGGGGGGTGACCTGGGGGGTGATCTGGGGGTGACTGGGGGGTGAAATGTGTGCCTATGTGTACCTAAGTGTCAGTGGACTGTTGGTGCACTAACCTGCTTCTTCTCTCCTCTGCGCCGGAATCGAAAAGACCGCCGCAAGGGAGATGACATCACTTCCTCCTGCCTGTGTTTACATCACATGGCGGAGGAAGCATTTTCATTCGCTGGGAGCGATCGCGAGGGGGTGGCCGAAATCGAATGGTCACCCCCTCATCTCTGATCGCTCCCCAACGATAAACGGCTGCTCACTGTATAGGAGGGGGGTCCGATCGGACCCTCCAACTGTACAATGGCGATCACGTACACTGTATGTGATTGTGCCTGTTGGTGCCATTCTGCCGACGTATATATACAGTGAGCGGTCGTTAAGTGGTTAAATGGCACTAACTGGCGCCAATACGCGCACGTGCGTGCGCCCGCTCGCACACGTGCGTGCGCCCCCTCGCACACGCCTGTGTGTGTGTGTGCGCATGCGCCATCGCAAGTCATTCCCTGTAGATACAGAGGTATGCGTGCCAATGCGCCTCTGTAGCCAGGATTTCTCTTACACATGCTTTAAAATTTATCACACTCAGGATGTTTATTGAATTTTCTTTGTGTGACAATTTTCATTATTTTTTTATTACATTATTGAATAAAATTATATTATTTATTAGATTATAATTAGATTTTATGTTTCAAATTTATCACATCTGGGATGTCTACTAGAGTCTTGTTTGGTCAGGTTTAAGTAAGTAATTACTAAGAATTGCAGGCCTACAATACATAACGCCAAATTTCCATGCAAAATAATTGTACCGCTTTTGGTACATACTGTATTTATTGGGGTATAACACTCACTTTTTTACCCTGAAAATAGAGGGTAAACTCTGCCTGCATGTTATACGCAGGGGGCTGTGGAAAGTTTTTTTCCTGAAACTTCCCTCTTAAAGTTAGGGTGGGTGTTATACGCCTGTGCGTGTTATACGCTGATAAATACGGGTAATTCCAGACAGAATCATGCCGCGAGGGAGGTTAAAAATATAAATGTTGTTCAAAGTTTGATTGAAATAGCTTTTGATTTCAGTAAATATGCTGCAAACACAACATATACCAATTTTCACTTCTTTACAACCTATAAACTGTTTTGAAACTTACTGTGCTTAATAATTTGGAACAGCGCATTGTACGTTTTTTATTTTGAAAAAAAAAAAAACTGTTATCATTAGGAGGTTTGTTCAATAAAATTTGAATTGTACTCTTAATTAGTTGATAACATGAGAATTATGCTGACTGTTGTTTACATCAATTATTTAGGTAAATTAGAAAAATATCATTGGCATAATAATTTGGAACACTGTATTAGACAGAAAGGTAGCGGTATCAATAAAACATTTCTTCAGCCAAGACAAGCTGTGTAGACACACAGGCCTTTGCATGTACAAGGAGCACTTCCTTAGAGAGGATATGCTGTAGGGAACTCTGAGTCCCCAGGAATGGTGGTAGACAATCCAGCTAGCGGTATGAAGCAGCATAACAAACTGACAAACAGGAGGACCCTGGAAAAGGAAACCTGCATTCTCTCTACTCACTGAATACCTTGCCTTAAAACTATGCCCGTTCTATCCCTGACCTGCTCTTAAACTGCGGGTGCATTGAATCATGCAGAAAATTCTATATAATACTCCTGTGTGAAGATGACTGCCAAAATCTTGTGAGATTTTGACGTCCAATGGAAGATGCCAACCTTTCCAGAATAGCTTGCTTAGAACCCAGAAGAGGAGAAAAAGTATGTGCCCTATGAGTTCCTGAAAGCCTGAACAAGCAACACAGCGGGGCTGATTTACTAAGAACAATGCGTTGCGCTGGTTCATACCTTAATTGGTGCACCAGATAAATCATTGATTTGGCATGCGAATCGGCGCATGCAGACGCGCAACACGACAATAAATATGTAAATGGCAACTGTTGCCAGGGTAACTGCTGTTTTCTCATTGATAATAGCGCACGACCATCTCATTGGATGTGTCTTGTTAGGCAATTAGTAGGTGTTCTTACTTAATTAACCCTTTTGATGTGAATCTCATTTCCTATTACTCCTAATTAGGGATGAGCTTCGAATTGCCTGTTCGCCGAACAGCGAACAATTTGGGGTGTTTGTGGCAAATTCGAAAAGCCGCGGAACACCCTGTAAAAGTCTTTGGGACTTACCAATTCACATGGGGGGGCGGGATCTGGGGGTCCCCTCTGGTAAAGGGGTCTTCCAGATTCCGATAAGCCCCCCGCCCGCAGACCCCCATCAACATGGGGACATGGTGCTTTGAGGGGTCACAGACCCCCAAAGCATCCTCCCCATGTTGAGGGCATGTGGCCTGGTACGGTTCAGGGGGGGCACTCTCATCCCCCCCTATTTTCCTGCGGCCTGTCAGGTTGCATGCTCGGATAAAGGGTCTGGTATGGATTTTTGGGGGGAACTCCACGCCATTTTTTTTTTATTTGACGCAGGGTTCCCCTTAATATCCATACCAGACCTGAAGGACCTGGTAATTGAATTTGGGGGGACCCACACGCATTTTTTTTTTTATCAATGACTTTTCCCTGTATTGCCGGGAGCCGACAATTCATTATAGCCATGAGTGCTTTTAAATTACTTCAGAAATGACACTTTGTGCAGGGACAGTTCTAAGCATGGGAAACAAGTGCTGCTTTACAGGCATACTATGCACCCCCCCAGATATGAAATATTTCGCTTATCTTGTTTCACTTTAAACATTATTAAAATCACTGCTCCCGAAAAAACTGCAGTTTAAAAAAAAAATTGCATTGATACCTGTCCCCTGGGGCAGGACCCGGGTCCCCTAAACACTTTTTAGGACAATAACTTGCATATTAGCCTTGATAATTAGCACTTTTGATTTTGAACGTTCGAGTCCATTGTATTTAATAGGGTTCTAAAGTTCACGCAAACTTTAGGTCTGTTTGCAGGTTCTGGTGTGAACCGAACGGAGGGGTGTTAGGCTCATCCCTACTTCACGCATTTAATATCCATACCAGACCTGAAGGACCTGGTAATTGAATTTGGGGGGACCCACACGCATTTTTTTTTTTATCAATGACTTTTCCCTGTATTGCCGGGAGCCGACAATTCATTATAGCCGTGAGTGCTTTTAAATTACTTCAGAAATGACACTTTGTGCAGGGACAGTTCTAAGCATGGGAAACAAGTGCTGCTTTACAGGCATACTATGCACCCCCCCAGATATGAAATATTTCACTTATCTTGTTTCACTTTAAACATTATTAAAATCACTGCTCCCGAAAAAACTGCAGTTTTAAAAAAAAAATTGCATTGATACCTGTCCCCTGGGGCAGGACCCGGGTCCCCTAAACACTTTTTAGGACAATAACTTGCATATTAGCCTTGATAATTAGCACTTTTGATTTTGAACGTTCGAGTCCATCGTATTTAATAGGGTTCTAAAGTTCACGCAAACTTTAGGTCTGTTTGCAGGTTCTGGTGTGAACCGAACGGAGGGGTGTTAGGCTCATCCCTACTTCTAATATATCGTTGAAATATATATTTTTTCTGTTTTCATACAAATCTTTCAATACATTACAAAGAACAGAAAAGTGTTTCTAAACCCAATAAATTAATATTTTCAGATCTTGATCTTTAACCACTTAAGCCCCGGACCATTTCGGGCCATTAGGACCAGGCCTGTTTTTGGGATTCGGCACTGCACTGCTTTAACTGTAAATTGTGCAGACATGCAATGTTGTACCCAAATGAAATTTGCGTCCTTTTCTTCCCACAAATAGAGCTTTATTTTAATGGTATTTGATTGCCTCTGCGATTTTTATTTTTTGCGATATAAACAGAAAAAGACCGAAAATTTGGAAAAAAAATTATATTTTCTACTTTTTGTTATAAGAAAAATCGAATAAACTCAATTTTAGTCATACATTTAGGCCAAAATGTATTCAGCCACATGTCTTTAGTAAAAAAATGTCAATAAGCGTATATTTATTGGTTTGCGCAAAAGTTATAGCGTTTACAAACTAGGGTACATTTTCTGAAATTTACACAGCTTTAAATTTATGACTGCCTATCTCATTTCTTGAGGTGCTAAAATGGCAGGGCAGTACAAAACCCCCCCAAATGACCCCATTTTGGAAAGTAGACACCCCAAGGAAATTGCTGAGAGGCATGTTGAGCCCATTGAATATTTTTTTTTTGTCCCAAGTGATTGAATAATGACAAAAAAAAAAATACAAAAAGTTGTCACTAAATGATATATTGCTCACACATGCCATGGTTATATGTGGAATTGCACCCCAAAATACATTCTGCTGCTTCTCCTGAGTACGGGGATACCACATGTGTGGGACTTTTTAGGAGCCTAGCCACGTACGGGACCCCGGAAACCAAGCACCGCCTTCAGGATTTCTAAGGGCGCAAATTTTTGATTTCACTCCTCACTACCTATCACAGTTTCGAAGGCCATAAAATGCCAAAATAGCACAAAACCCCCCCCCCAAATGACCCCATTTTGGAAAGTAGACACCCCAAGCTATTTACTGAGAGGCATGTTCAGTCCATGGAATATTTTATATTTTGCCACAAGTTGCGGGAATATGACAAACTTTTTTTTTTTGCACAAAGTTGTCACTAAATGATATATTGCTCACACATGCCATGGGCATATGTGAAATTACACCCCAAAATACATTCTGCTGCTTCTCCTGAGTACGGGGATACCACATGTGTGGGACTTTTTGGGAGCCTAGCCGCGTACGGGACCCCAAAAACCAAGCACCGCCTTCAAGGTTTCTAAGGGCATAAATTTTTGATTTCACTCCTCACTACCTATCACAGTTTTGAAGGCCATAAAATGCCAAGATGGCACAAAACCCCCCCAAATGACCCCATTTTGGGAAGTAGACACCCCAAGCTATTTGCTGAGAGGCATGTTGAACCCATTGAATATTTTTTTTTTGTCCCAAATGATTGAATAATGACAAAAAGAAAAAAAAAATGTACAAAAAGTTGTCACTAAATGATATATTGCTCACACATGCCATGGTTATATGTGGAATTGCACCCCAAAATACATTCTGCTGCTTTTCCTGAGTACGGGGATACCACATGTGTGGGACTTTTTGGGAGCCTAGCCGCGTACAGGGCCCCAAAAACCAAGCACCGCCTTCAGGATTTCTAAGGGCGTAAATTTTTGATTTCACTCCTCACTACCTATCACAGTTTCGAAGGCCATAAAATGCCAAAATAGCACAAAACCCCCCCAAATTACCCCATTTTGGAAAGTAGACACCCCAAGCTATTTGCTGAGAGGCATGTTGAGTCCATGGAATATTTTATATTTTGCCACAGGTTGCGGGAATATGACAAACTTTTTATTTTTTGCACAAAGTTGTCACTAAATGATATATTGCTCACACATGCCATGGGCATATGTGAAATTACACCCCAAAATACATTCTGCTGCTTCTCCTGAGTACGGGGATACCACATGTGTGGGACTTTTTGGGAGCCTAGCCGCGTACGGGACCCCAAAAACCAAGCAGCGCCTTCAAGGTTTCTAAGGGCATAAATTTTTGATTTCACTCCTCACTACCTATCACAGTTTTGAAGGCCATAAAATGCCAAGATGGCACAAAACCCCCCCAAATGACCCCATTTTGGAAAGTAGACACCCCAAGCTATTTGCTGAGAGGCATGTTGACCCCATTGAATATTTTTTTTTTGTCCCAAATGATTGAATAATGACAAAAAGAAAAAAAAATGTACAAAAAGTTGTCACTAAATGATATATTGCTCACACATGCCATGGTTATATGTGAAATTACACCCCAAAATACATTCTGCTGCTTCTCCTGAGTACGGGGATACCACATGTGTGGGACTTTTTGGGAGCCTAGCCGCGTACGGGACCCCAAAAACCAAGCACCGCCTTCAAGGTTTCTAAGGGCGTAAATTTTTGATTTCACTCCTCACTACCTATCACAGTTTTGAAGGCCATAAAATGTCAAAATAGCCCAAAACCCCCACAAATGACCCCATTTTGGAAAGTAGACACCCCAAGCTATTTGCTGAGAGGCATGGTGAGTATTTTACAGCTCTCATTTGTTTTTGAAAATTAAGAAAGACATTTTTTTTTCTTTTTTTACAGTTTCAAAACTTTGTGACAAAAAGCGAGATCTGCAAAATACTCAACATACCTCTCAGCAAATAGCTTGGGGTGTCTACTTTCCAAAATGGGGTCATTTGGGGGGGTTTTGTGCCATCTGGGCATTCCATGGCCTCCGAAACTGTGATAGGCAGTGAGGAGTGAAATCAAAAATTTACACCCATAGAAATCCTGAAGGCGGGTGCTTGGTTTTTGGGGTCCCGTACGCGACTAGGCTCCCAAAAAGTCCCACACATGTAGTATCCCTGTACTCAGGAGAAGCAACAGAATGTATTTTGGGGTGTAATTCCACATATGCCCATGGCATGTTTGAGCAATATATAATTTAGTGACAACTTTTTGTACATTTTTTTTTTGGTCATTATTCAATCACTTGGGACAAAAAAAAAATATTCAATGGGCTCAACATGCCTCTCAGCAAATAGCTTGAGGTGACTACTTTCCAAAATGGGGTCATTTGGGGGCAGGGATGAGCCGAACACCCCCCTGTTCGGTTCGCACCAGAACCTGCGAACAGACAAAATGTTCGTGTAAACTTTAGAACCCTATTAAATACAATGGACTCGAACGTTCGAAATCTAAAGTGTTAATTATAAAGGCTAATATGCAAGTTATTGTCCTAAAAAGTGTTTGGGGACCTGGGTCCTGCCCCAGGGGACATGTATCAATGCGAAAAGAAGTTTTAAAAACGGCCGTTTTTTCGGGAGCAGTGATTTTATTAATGCTTAAAATGAAAAAATAAAAGTGAAATATTCCTTTAAATTTCGTACCTGGGGGGTGTGTATGATATGCATGTGAAGTGGCGCATGTTTCCCGTGCTTAGAACTGTCCCTGCAAAAAGTGTCATTTTTGAAAGAAAAAAAATGCATTTAAAACTGACTCGCGGCTATTAATGAATTGTCGGCTCCCGGCAATACATACAAAAGTCATTGAGAAAAAAAAAAAAAAAAAAAGCGTGGGGGTTCCCCAGAATTCAATTACCAGGCCCTTCAGATCTGGCATGGATTTTAAGGGGAACTCCACCCCAAGTTTAAAAAAAAAATGGCGTGGAGTCCCCCTAAAAATCCATACCAGACCCCTTATCCGAGCACACAACCTGGCCGGCCGCAGGGGAAAAGGGGGGGACGAGAGAGCGGCCCCCCCTCCCTCCTGAACCGTACCAAGCCACATGCCCTCAACATGGGGAGGATGTCCCCATGTTGATGGGGACAAGGGCCTCATCCCCACAACCCTTGCCCGGTGGTTGTGGGGGTCTGCGGGCGGGGGGCTTATCGGAATCTGGAAGACCCCTTTAACAAAGGGGACCCCCAGATCCCGCCCCCCCCTATGTGAATTGGTAACGGGTACATTGTACCCCTACCATTTCACGAAGAAAGCGTAAAAAAAATGTTTAAAAAAACACACAAACACCTTGAAAAAGTCCTTTATTTAAAAAAAAAAAAAAAAAAACATTCCAGCGGTGAAATCCAGTGTCCCGCGGCGATCCCGATGTCCAGCGCTGTCCTTCATTGGTTGTGCCTGAGCGGACCTGATGGGGAACTCCCTCTCAGTATTTTAAATGTATAGACCCGCCCCTTCTAAAGTTCCCCATCAGGTCCGCTCAGCGGACGAGATGCGGAACATGAGAAGGGGCGGGTCTATACATGTATTACCAAAGTGAGAGCAGTTCCCCATCAGGTCCGCCCCCTCGGTATGTCAGACCCGCCTACGTCATTGGCTTGAGCGGGGAACTTCCTTCACTATGTAAATTTAAATTACACAGTGAAGGAAGTTCCCCGCTCAAGCCAATGACGTAGGCGGGTCTGACATACCGAGGAGGCGGACCTGATGGGGAACTGCTCTCACTTTGGTAATACATGTATAGACCCGCCCCTTCTCATGTTCCGCATCTGGTCCGCTGAGCGGACCTGATGGGGAACTTTAGAAGGGGCGGGTCTATACATTTAAAATACTGAGAGGGAGTTCCCCATCAGGTCCGCTCAGGCACAACCAATGACGGACAGCGCTGGACATCGGGATCGCCGCGGGACACTGGATTTCACCGCTGGAATGTTTTTTTTTTTTTTTTTTTAAATAAAGGACTTTTTCAAGGTGTTTGTGTGTTTTTTTAAACATTTTTTTACGCTTTCTTCGTGAAATGGTAGGGGTACAATGTACCCCTTACCAACTCACATAGGGGGGGGCGGGATCTGGGGGTCCTCTTTGTTAAAGGGGTCTTCCAGATTCCGATAAGCCCCCCGCCCGCAGACCCCCACAACCACCGGGCAAGGGTTGTGGGGATGAGGCCCTTGTCCCCATCAACATGGGGACATCCTTCCCATGTTGAGGGCATGTGGCTTGGTACGGTTCAGGAGGGAGGGGGGGGCGCTCTCTCGTCCCCCCCTTTTCCCCTGCGGCCGGCCAGGTTGCATGCTCGGATAAGGGGTCTGGTATGGATTTTTAGGGGGACTCCACGCCATTTTTTTTTAATTTGGGGTGGAGTTCCCCTTAAAATCCATGCCAGATCTGAAGGGCCTGGAATGGATATTTGGGGGAACCCCACGTCAATTTTTTTTTTATTTGCGGCGGGGTTCCCCTTAATATCCATTCCAGACCTGAAGGGCCTGGTAATTGAATTCTGGGGAACCCCCACGCTTTTTTTTTTTTTTTTTATCAATGACTTTTGTATGTATTGCCGGGAGCCGACAATTCATTAATAGCCGCGAGTCAGTTTTAAATGCATTTTTTTCTTTCAAAAATGACACTTTGTGCAGGGACAGTTCTAAGCACGGGAAACATGCGTCACTTCACATGCATATCATACACACCCCCCAGGTACGAAATTTAAAGGAATATTTCACTTTTATTTTTTCATTTTAAGCATTATTAAAATCACTGCTCCCGAAAAAACGGCCGTTTTTAAAACTTCTTTTTGCATTGATACATGTCCCCTGGGGCAGGACCCGGGTCCCCAAACACTTTTTAGGACAATAACTTGCATATAAGCCTTTATAATTAGCACTTTAGATTTCTCCCATAGATTTTTCGAATTTGCCGCGAACACCCCAATTTGTTCGCTGTTCGGCGAACGGGCGAACAGGCAATGTTCGAGTCGAACATGATTTCGACTCGAACTCGAAGCTCATCCCTATTTGGGGGGGTTTTGAACTGTCCTGGCATTTTATGCACAACATTAGGAAGCTTATGTCACACATCATCCACTCTTCTAACCACTTGAAGACAAAGCCCTTTCTGACACTTTTTGTTTTACATGAAAAAAAAAATTTTTTTGCAAGAAAATTATGTTGAACCCCCAAACATTATATATTTTTTTAAAGCAAAGGCCCTACAGATTAAAATAGTGGGTGTTGCATTTTTTTTTTCCACACAGTATTTGCGCAGCGATTTTTCAAACGCATTTTTTGGGGGAAAAACACACTTTTTTTATTTTGAATGCACTAAAAAACATAATATTACCCAAATGTTTGATGAAATAAAAAAGATGATCATAGGCCGAGTACATGGATACCAAACACGACATGCTTTAAAATTTCGCACAAACGCGCAGCGGCGACAAACTACATTCATTTTTAAAAGCATTTAAAAGCCTTTACAGGTTACCACGTTAGATTTACAGAGGAGGTCTACTGCTAAAATGACTGCCCTTGATCTGACCTTCGCGGTGATACCTCACATGCATGATGCAATTGCTGTTTACATATGACGCTAGACCGACGCTTGCGTTCGCCTTTGCGCAAGAGCAGGGGGGGACAGCGGTGCTTTTTTTTTTTTTTTTTTTTTTATTATTTATTTGGCTTTTTTATTTTATTTTTAAACTGTGCTTTCCATATTTTATTTTTTTACCATTTTTATCGTTATCTCAGGGAATGTAAATATCCCCTATGATAGCAATAGGTAGTAACAGGTACTCTTTTTTTGAAAAAAATTGGGGGGTTAGACCCTAGATCTTTCCTCTGCCCTCAAAGCATCTGACCACACCAAGATCGGTGTGATAAAATGCTTTCCCAATTTCCCAATGGCGCTTTTTATATCCGGGGGGGGACATTCCCTCCCACTGCTTGTAAAAGCAGTCTAGAGGCTAATTATCTGCTAGAATTGCTTTTACGTGAAAGCCGGCCGCTGGCTGAAAAGAATGATACCAAGATGATACCTAAACCCGCAGGCATCATTCTGGTATAAACATTCAAAGTCCAGCAACATACCAGTACGTTGCTGGTCCTTGTTGGACATGTATTGTAATCTTTTTTTCATACAGCCTATTGGCTGAACGAAAAAAAGAGATTGATTGGTGGGTATGCCCACCATTAGAATACCTCCCTTCATCCACCCACTTCTAATGATGGGCATATATGCCGAAGCATGGGGGCATCCTCCCGCAAAAAATTTATGCCGCGTACACACGGTCAAGCCTTCGTCGGAATTTCGACCGTATGTACGCGGCATAAAAGGTTATGCCGCGTACACACGGTCGGACTTTTCCACGGGCAAGCCTCCGTTGGATTTTCGACCGTATATACGCGGCATTAGGAGCAAAATCGCTCCTCCGCCCCTGCTGCCCCCATGCTTCGGCATATATGCTCTTTTTTTTAACTGTGGTGGTGAAATCACCTCCTACAGCGTTGGAGTCACGGCTTTATGTATCGTGGGAGCAAACGCTGTTGCTGTCAAGATAAATAGATCCGCGCTGCAACTGAATGGCGTACCTGCTAAGCAAATGGTGGTTCACATTAAAACAAAGTAACATTACAGTACAACAGTAAGACCTTACCATGCCATACCTGCAAAGCAAATACCAAAACAAAACCTAGTAAAAAATAAAAAAATGTTTTAATGCAACCTGTGCCTAAAATATATATATGCCGAAGCATGGGGGCATCCTCCCGCAAAAAAGTTATGCCGCGTACACACGGTCGGAATTTTCCACGGGCAGGCCTCCGTCGGAATTTCGACCGTATGTACGCGGCATTAGGAGCAAAATCGCTCCTCCGCCCCTGCTGCCCCCATGCTTCGGCATATATGCTCTTTTTTTTAACTGTGGTGGTGAAATCACCTCCTACAGCGTTGGAGTCACGGCTTTATGTATCGTGGGAGCAAACGCTGTTGCTGTCAAGATAAATAGATCCGCGCTGCAACTGAATGGCGTACCTGCTAAGCAAATGGTGGTTAACATTAAAACAAAGTAACATTACAGTACAACAGTAAGACCTTACCATGCCATACCTGCAAAGCAAATACCAAAACAAAACCTAGTAAAAAATAAAAAAATGTTTTAACGCAACCTGTGCCTAAAATATATATATGCCGAAGCATGGGGGCATCCCCCCGCAAAAAAGTTATGCCGCGTACACACGGTCGGAATTTTCCACGGGCAGGCCTCCGTCGGAATTTCGACCGTATGTACGCGGCATTAGGAGCAAAATCGCTCCTCCGCCCCTGCTGCCCCCATGCTTCGGCATATATGCTCTTTTTTTTAACTGTGGTGGTGAAATCACCTCCTACAGCACTGGAGTCACGGCTTTATGTATCGTGGGAGCAAACGCTGTTGCTGTCAAGATAAATAATTCCGCGCTGCAGTTGAATGGCGCACCTGAAAACAAAAAATTACATACCTGAAAAGCAAGCATGATAAAACATTGCAGAATAGAATACAGTAAAAAAGAGCAGAACAATAGAGAGAAAATAGAGAGAGAGAGAACAATAAAACGACAACTATTTTTGGTTTTTTTATTTTATATTTTTTTTGTGTTTTGTTTTTTACGTTTTTTTTTTTCTTTTTTACACTTTTTTTTGTAACTTTACAACTGTAATGGTTCGGGTCTCTCAAAATGTAATGGCATCTTGGGAGACCCTGTGTAAGTGTGTCCTTGTCTGTGAAATGCTGTACCCTACGCTAAAACTTCACTTTTGAGTGGTAGCGTTCAAAACATTCACCTTGGCAAAGACCAGGCTTGTCAGGACAGAGTGGACAAAAACTACGGGTGTCACGCCTAAATCCGCGCTTGCTACAGACACGACATCTTTTTTGGGGGGTGGCTTTGGGTAGGGGTACTCGGGAGGACATACGAATAATGCCTCTCATGCAGCCGGCTTACTGCATTTGGTTGGGGATGGTGAGGTGCAGAACCGCCTGGATACAGGAGTTCTGTGACTATCTCATTCTGGAATTTTAGAAGAGATAACGTCCCGCCTGAAGCTCTGTATAGCACATGAGCGTTCAGCAAAGCCAATTGGAATAATGATAGAGACACTTTTTTGTACCAGCGTCTCGCCTTACGGTCAATTAGATACGGCGCCATCAACTGGTCGTTGAGGTCCACCCCTCCCATATTTTGGTTATATTCGTGGACACAGAGGGGTTTCTCCACAACACCAGTCGCCGTACGAATTTGGACTGTCGTGTCTGCATGAAGGGAGGTAAGAAGGAAAACATTCTTATTGTCCCTCCACTTCATAGCGAGCAAGTTATTACACTTCAAGCAGGCTCTCTCCCCCAGCCTAAGACGGGCATCTACAAGCCGCTGGGGAAAGCCCCGGCGATTAGGTCGCACGGTGCCACATGCTCCAATCTGATGATCAAACAAGTGACTAAACAGTGGCACGCTCGTGTAATAATTGTCCACATACAAGTGGTACCCCTTTCCGAATAAGGGTGACACCAAGTTCCACACTATCTTGCCAGCGCTCCCTATGTAATCCGGGCAGTTGACCGACTCAATCTGACTGTCTTTTCCCTCATAAACCGTAAAGTTCACTACATAGCCTGTTGCCCTGTCACAGAACTTGTAGAGCTTGACCCCGTATCTGGCACGCTTGCTGGGAAGGTACTGCTTGAAAGACAAGCGGCCAGAAAATTTAATCAGGGACTCATCAACGCAGACAACTTGATCGGGAGTAAACAAGGCTGCAAAACGTTCGTTGAAGTGGTTTATGAGGGGCCGAATTTTATAGAGCCGGTCGTATTCAGGGTCCCCACGTGGACGACAAAGTTCATTGTCGTTGAAGTGCATGAACCGCAAAATCTGCTCGTATCGTGCCCTGGACATGGAGGCAGAGAACACGGGCATGTGGTCAATTGGGTGCGTGGACCAATAAGCACGCAATGACGGAAATTTATGTGTGCCCATGTTGAGGGAAAGGCCCAGAAAGGTCTTAAATTCGGAAACCGTAATTGGTTTCCAATTTCTGGCAATTTTAGGCAACTGGGGGTTAGCGGCGATAAATTGACCAGCATATAAATTACTCTGGTCCACAATAGATCTATAGAGATCTTCCGTGAAAAACAGCGAATAAAAATCAATTGGAATAAAATCAGCTGTTTCCACCTGAATACCGGGTTGGGCAGTGAATGGGGGAAGTACGGGTTCTGCAGAAGTGGTGGGGACCCAATCAGGATAGGCGAATTCTGCAGGAAGGGCAGTATGGGCACGACGGGCCTGCCTTTGTCTTCTTGGTGGCAGCGGGACACTACTTGTGCTTGCCACCTCGCCAGCTTGAACTGCACTTATGGGACTCGCCACGTCACCAAGTGTTACTGCAGTGCTGGATGTACGTCCAGGCTGTACTAGGCCGCTGGTGCTTGCCAGTTCACCAGAAGGAATAGCGGCGCTAGTACTACTCTGCTCCATGATACGAGAGACCTGCGGTTCTTGCTCCTCAACAACCTCAGAAGATCGGGATCGGGTACACCTGACCTTAGCAGGGACCTCAACTTCGTCGTCAGAGCTATCTGACGTGGGGCCGCTGACGTCACTGTCTTCTACGGGAAGATATTCTGAGCCTGAATCTGACAGATACGTGACCGCCTCTTCACTATCTGTCATGCTCAGAATCTCGTAGGCCTCTTTACTAGTGTACCTTCGTCTTGCCATTTTGGGCTCTAAATTTAGGGGTACACTAGTAAGATTCACAGGAAAAAAAGCACCTGACTGTCATCAGCAAATATATCAAACGCTACAAAAAAACTGTTAGCGATCGCAGGGATCAGGCCTGTCTCTGCGAACGCTGCAGTTATGTGTGTTGTGTTTGGTAAGTGACAGTGATCGATCGATACTGCACTTGGGTGGGCTGGGCGGAGGGGCTAAACGCAGGCGCTAGCAGGTATCTGGGCTGATCCCGCTAACACTGCGTTTTTGGGAACCCTAAACCGCTGGGGATGCTAGTATAGATCTGATCAGATACTATACCACTAAGGGGGGTGTATGCTTTGCGCGTGGGTGTTAGCGTTACTGGCACTAACCTAACACTGCCTGGGGCGACGCAGACCCTCTCTGGCGCTAAAACCTAATTGATCTCACCCGCCGGGCGATCAGGGGGGTTAAACCTTTATTGGGTTATATACGGTGGGTGCCCTGATGCTATAAAAAGCAAACTAATCAACCAGCGTCACCTGTAACCTTTATATGGTGATCACTGGTGAAAGGGTTAACTAGGGGCAATCAGGGGGTTAAAACCTTTATTAGGTTAAATATGGGGGTACCCGACGCTATATAAAAACCTGACGGGTTACCTAAATAACTAGATAACTTACTGGCTAACCAGTGACACCAGTGACGCTTATACGGCGATCACTGGTGAAAGGGTTAACTCTAGGGGCAATCAGGGGGTTAAAATAATATATGGGGGTACCTGACACTAATAAAAACCTGCGGCGAACCTAAAAAAAAATAACTGCCTATCTAAAACACCAGCGACACGAATACAGCGATCGGAAAAACAATCGCTTAGTGACGCTGAAGTTAGGGGGTGAAAGGGTTACCTGGGGGGTGATCAAGGGGTTAAACCTTTATTAGGGGGGGTTAGGGGGCTACCCTGGACCTAAAGGGGCCTAATCCTAACTGCCCTGCAACTTTTTACAATCACAGATGACACTAAATGCAGTGATCAGTAAAATAAATGATCACTGCAATCAGTGACACTGTGATTGGGGGCTTTGGGGTGACCTGGGGGGTGATCTGTGTGCCTATGTGTACCTACGTGTCAGTGGACTGTTGGAGCACTAACCTCTGTCTTCTCTCCTCGGCGCCGGGAACGAAAAGACCGCGGCGAGGGAGATGACATCACTTCCTCCAGCCTGTGTTTACATCACATGGCGGAGGAAGCATTTTCATTGGCCGGGAGCGATCGCGAGGGGGGGGCGGAATCGAGCGGCCGCCCCCTCATGCCTGATCGCTCCCGAACACTTAACGGCCGCTCACTGCAGTGAAGGGGGGTCCGGATGGACCCCCCAACTGCACAAAGGCGATCACGTAGATCTACTTGATTCTGCCTGTCCGTGCCATTCTGCCGACGTAAATCGGCGGTGGGCGGTCGTTAAGTGGTTAAAGGTGACCATACACTGCAATCTTAAAAAAAAAAAAAAAAAATTATAAAAATTAGATTAGGCAAGAGCCTGTTTGGTTTCCAAAAATTTGAATTAATTGTTCAAGTGCGGATTCCTATTACCTATTTTGCCGAAATCTTGAGTTGTACAGAGATTGGCCAATCAGATTGCATAGTGCATGACCATCTTAAGTGCCAAATTTGGAATGTAGACGTGCCATGACCCACTTGTATTATCACAAGTGGACACAAGAACCTACATCTCTAGATACATATTTGTGAAGCACAGTGGTGTAGTGGTTAGCACTTTCACCTAGCAGCAAAAAGGGTTGCTGGTTCGAATCAAGCCCATGACACTATCTGCCTGGAGTTTGCATGTTCTTCCTGTGCCTGTGTGGGTTTTCTCCTGGTACTCCGGTTTCCTCCCACAATCTAAATCATGCTGTAAATCGGATCCTGTCTAATATGTATTTTAATATGTACACAAACACCACCCCATGTTAAAAAATTTTTTTTCTTAATTTGCAAATAAGGAACATTTCTACCTCAGAGAACTTAGCAGCAGTACAAGCAACTTCCTGTAGGGGCGTGATGTCATTCCTGTAGACTGGCCACCGCTTTCTGAGAAAAACATATGTGCATACCTTTGCGCACACAGCAGTTTTGCATCTCATATACACGGCGGTCGCGCATCTACATGCATTTGGCGCATCTAGCTGCAGAAACTCAATTTTTCAGGAAATTAATAGTAAAGCAGATGCAGATTTACAGGACTGGATTAACAAATGTTTCTATTGAAAGGCAACTGGTGTTTTCTATTAAACAAGGGCTAAATGGGCCATTGACATGCATCACAGTTATACTTAGGAATGCGTCTGTGCAAAGTTAAGCTAAATGAAATCCTTTCTTATTTTTGCTTGGGGATAGAGTGCAGAGGGATTAGGTCTGGTCAGTTTTTTGGGATGTCGGCACCCCTGATAGGGTGAAGACAACTCCCAAATTTTGACACTTTCTCCTTCAAATTTATTCACTTCCTGTCACATAGCCAAACAGGAAGTGAGGGTAAATCCCTACCAATGTCTTTCCTTGGGGACACACAGGTCAATCTAAATAGTTTCCCATTAGGTAAATTGCACTCCAGCATTTTGCTGTGTACACCCCAAATTATTATGTATCTTGGACTTTGGGGTTTATTTATTAAAGGCAAATACACTTTGCACTACAAGTGCACTTGCTGGAGATCCGAGGGGGACATGCAAGGAAAAGAAAAAACACCATCTTTGCTTCTACATGATTGGATGTTAAAATCACCAGTGCTTCCCCTCAGATTTTCCGCGACTACACTTGTACTGCAGAGTGGATTTGCCTTTACTAAACCCCAAACTACCTAATGATTTGGGGTGTACACAACAAAGTGCTAGAGTGCAATTTGCTTAATGGGGACACTAGTTAGATTGATCTGTGTGTCCCGAAGAAAAGACATCACTTCCTGTTTGGCTGTTTGACAGGAAGTGAAGCCAATTTTAAGAAAAGGGACACAAAGCCCAACCTAAAAAAGACAAGCAGGAGTTCTAACACTCACTTGTTTTCCCTCAAATGCCCACAATTAGAATAGGATTGCCTTGGCGCTGCATGGAGTAGCTGCCTCTCACACCAGCTCCCGCAGCTAGACTCCAATTCGGCATATAAAACTGGAAAAACCCGCTACAAACACTGGCAGACTCTCCTCTCTCACCCGGCCTCAACATGGACCGGCCCCAACCCCGACCTGAAGGGTCTGGTATTGATATTTGGGGGGAACCCCACGTCATTTTTTTTTTTACTTTCAAAAGATTTTTATTTTCAGTAAAGGGTTCTCCTTAATATCCATACCAGACCTGAAGGGCCTGGTAATGGAATTTGGGGGGACCCCCACACATTTATTTTTTTACTTTCAAAAGATTTTTATTTTCAGTAAAAGATCAACACAAAGAAAAAGAAAAGAACATACTCTTAAATCTATGATACAATATATGACATGTTCGGATTACAATTATAAGGTGCAAAAGGACATGGGTTAGACCGACTGGATAGTCCAACCTTTGAGAACCTCATGAGGTTCTGAATTGGGAACCAACTGAGGGGATCAGGAGAATACTCCGGGCACCCCTTTTGGGGATCATGCTGTACCCCCCAAGCCCCCCCCGTAGGAGAGGCTGACTGGAGGTTTACAACAACCAAGGCTGTCGAGAAAGAAACGTTGGAGCTGAGGACTCTTGTCCCTTCTAGGAGAGGGTCTGTTAAAAAGTCTTCTCAGAGGCGGATGTACCATAGGTGCCCTTGGTGAAGGGATAGGAAGATAAGTGTATGGTGTAAGGGGGTAGGGTTAGAGGAAAGCCAGAAAAAGGGGAGAGGGAGAGGTAGAGAAGTAGAGAAAGAAGCCAAGCAGCAGGGCGAGGGTGTTGGAATAAGTTTGTTAGACTTGAATCCCAGCTATGAGAGATATGCCCATATATTTGGCCCAGGGTTCCCAGGTGGTTTCAAATTCCTCGGTTTTGTCTAATAGGATGCTTGTGAGTTTTTCCTGGGACATAATCCATGAGATTTTTCTTTTGGTGGCTGGCAGGGAAACCTTTGGTTGTTTCCATGCCTTAGCTATTGTCAGCTTCGCTCCCAGTAACATGAAATGTATCAGTTTGCGAATGGATTTAGCCGTCTTGGGAAGATTAGCGTTCAGAAGAGCAATTGCCGAGGTTTTTGGGATCTGATGGTTTGTAACCCTTTGGGTCAAGGCAAACAGCCTGTTCCAATATGATCTTATCCTGGGGCATTCCCACCATGTGTGGGCCATAGTGCCTGTAAGTAGGCACCCTCTGAAGCATTGAGGGTTAGCTGTAGGATACATGGAGGCCAACTTGGCCAGAGTGAGGTACCATCTAGTCATCACTTTTAAATTGGATTCGATAAGGGATATATTTTGTATCCCTTTAAAGGCTCTGGAAAATGAGGTCTGCCATTTTTCCAAGCTCCAGCTTATCCGAAGGTCATTCTCCCAAGACGACATGTATGAGGTTTTGTCGGGCATTTGGGCCAGCGACTGGTAGACAGTGGAGATTCCACCCCTCTGTTCCGTGGACTGACCGCACCAAATTTCATATGGAGTGAACCTAGGGGGGGCCGGTTTCGATTTCCAGATTTTATGAAGGAAGTGTTGTACTTGCTGAAATCTGAAGTGTTCGGAGATTGGGATTTCCAGCTGTTTCCTACAGAATTTCATAGTGATTGGGCCTGATGCAGTAAAAAAGTGTCCGATCCGGTACAACCCCTTGACCAACCACCATTTAAAAGCTTTTATGTTTTGGCCTGGGAGGAATTGGGGGTGATTAAAGATGTGAGAAAGGGGTTGGCATTCGTAAATCAAGGAGGGGTTCGTTCTCAGCTTGTCCCATAGAGATAGAGATTTGGAGAGGATGGGTGAAAGAATCGAGGGTCTTTCCCTGGGTGGGACCCCTAAGAGGAAGTCAAGAGTGTATGTGGGGGCCGCTTGTCTTTCTATTTGAATCCAGTCCGGTTTTTCGGTTTTGGAGTGCACGTTAGAGAGTTGAGAGAGTCTGGCTGCTTGGTAATACCAAAGCAGTCGAGGTAGTCCCAGTCCCCCCTTAGACCTGAGTCTGTATAGAGTATTTTGTGGCAATCTGTGGCCTGACCCCCCCCCCAAATAAATTTGTTTACTTTTTGCTGAAAGGATTTCAGATGATCTTTTCTTATATTGATCGGTAGGGCCCTGAAGAGGTACAGCAGTCTGGGGAGGAGTGTCATCTTTATGGCATGAATTCTACCTAGCCAGGAAAGTTCCCCTTTGGCCCAATTTTTCATATAGGATTCAAGCTTCCTGAATGTGGGAATGAAGTTAGTAGAGTATAATTGATCAGTTTTTGCTGTAAGGGTGATCCCCAGGTAATCTATGGAGGGGTTGCTCCATTTGAAGTCAAAGGAGCTTTGTAGTGATGTTACTAAGTCTGGTTTCAGGGAGATGTTTAGGGCGTGGGATTTGGTATAGTTTACCTTAAGGCCCGAGATCGCTGAGAAGTCTGAGAGTAGTTTGCAGAGGTTGGGCAGGGATGTGGGTGGGGATGTTATAAATAAGAGCATATCGTCGGCAAATAGGCCGCATTTGTGTGTTTGTGGGCCTTGCCTAGTGCCTTTCGCGATGTTGAAGGGTAGTGAATATTGTCCCTGTAAGCGAATCAAAGCTTTTTGGGTGGAATAAAGGGAGTGAAGCAGTCCCATAAAGCGTTGGTCGAAACCCCAGCGCTCCATGATAGCAAAGATGTATGCCCATTCGACTGAGTCGAAAGCTTTGTGTAGGTCTAAGGACAAAAGCATCCCCTCTTGTTTAGGGCCTTTGATCCAGTTAGACTGTAGAATAGAAATAATGTCGATGGCTCTTCTAGTTTGGTTGGGCCCCTGTCTACTGGGGATGAACCCCACTTGGTCCTTGTGGATGTAACTGCTAATGAAGGAGGAGAGACGTTTGGCTAAAATTTTTGTTAAGATCTTTAGATCATTATTTATTAGGGGTATGGGCCTGTAGTTTTCGACTTCCTCTGGGTTTTTGTTCGGTTTGGGGATCACAGTTATATAGGCAGTGTTGAGTTCGGGATCTAGGGGAGTACCTGAGGTTTTTGTGTTGAAAATTTTTGCCATGTGGGGGGCTAAGGTGTCCGTGAAGGCTTTATAGTACGGTACTAACAGACCATCTGGTCCCGGGGCAGAGCCTTTTTTGAGGCTTTTGATGACGTCTTTAACCTCTTCTACTGAGATAGTGTCTTCCATTATGTTTTTGTGTTCCGTGGAGAGGATTGGTAGGGGTAAGTCCCGTAGAAAGTCAGTGATAAGTGGGCCCCTGTCTGTGGGGGTGGAGGTGTAGAGTTTAGAATAGAAGTCTTGGAAGGCTGCTAGTATTTTGTCAGGATTGGCCGTGGGTGGGTGTCCTGGTCTCCTAATCCTGGGTAGGGTGTAGTTGCGCAATTTTGGTGTAAGTTTGGCAGCGAGCATGGAGCCAATTTTGTCCTTCTGTGAGTAAAACTTGACTCCACTCCAGCGGATATGCTTCTCCGCTTTGACAGTTAGAGCCAGGTTGATCTCTAATCTAATTGTGTCTACTTTGTCTAGAAGGTTCTTGGAGGGGTTTTTCTTGTGTTTCACTTTTAGGGTTGCAAACGTTTTTTCTAGTTTGAGTATGTACATTTGTTTTTCTTTCTTGATTTGGGTTGCCATCTGAATTATGGTGCCTCTGATGGTGACTTTGTGGGCTGCCCAGAGCATTTCGGGGGAGGTGTCGTCTTGGTCGTTAAGTCTGAAATACTCCTTAAGGGCATTGTCTATTTTTTGGCACCAGTGTGATAAGGATGACCTGGTGAGAGTGTTCTGTAGGGAAAGTAAAACCAGCGAGTGGTCAGACCATGCCATGTCAATAATGGAAGCTTTTCGTGCTGATGGGATGATAGAGGGGGAGACCAGTATATGGTCGATTCTAGCGTAGAACTGGTGGGGATGAGAGTAATGGGTGTAATCTCTTTTCGTAGGGTTCATTTCCCTCCAGATATCTGCTAGGCCTTGCAAATTAATAAGTCTCGCTACGTTCAGACTGGTCTTGGAGGGTCGTGTCAGTTGGGTTGCTGGGGGTCTTGATTTGTCCAGCCCTTGGTCAAAAGCCAGGTTTGAGTCACCCCCAAAGATAACCGAGCCCTCCAGCAGGGGGTTTAAGGTTTGAAAGAGGTTTTGAAAAAATTTGGATTGTCCCTTATTGGGTGTGTAATAGGATATGAGGGAGTATAATTTGTCCTCTATTGTGCCCTTCACTAGGAGAAATCTGCCTTCCGGATCCTTGAATTCATAGGGAGGGGAGAATTGACAGTGCTTAGAGATTAATATTGCAACCCCCTTGGTCTTATTGGCTGCATTAGCTAAGTAGAAGGTTGGGTAGTATGCGTGGATGAATTTGGGGCCGTACCGGACCGGAAAGTGTGTCTCTTGTAACATAATTATATCTAATTTAAGGGAGTGGTAGTTATCGAAAGCCTTTCTCCTTTTATTGGGCGAATTTAGACCTTGGACATTATGAGAGGCAATTCTAAGCTCCGTCCCTGAGGGGGTTGGTTTAGCCATGGGAACAGAGGGGTGAAGTGCTACCGAGTCTGCCGTCACTTACCTCATGCCGACCTCTCCTTTTGGAGCTGGGGTTGAGTAAGGGTTAATGTCCAGTTCGAAGTTGGGTGCTGTAGGACTGCCCATCCCGCTGAGTGGCTTGAAAGAGAAAGATAGTTAGAGAAGAGTGGGAAAGAGAGATAGAACAAAATAAAACAAAATGTCTTCTTAGAAGAGTCAGCCAGACTCCTGTCAATGTCCGTCCGCTCCCAATAAAGGGGGGCTGACGACCCATCTCTCAGAATCCAAAACCGGTTTCTGGGAGATAGGTGGAGGCGCAGGGGGTCACCCCGGACCCCTGATTCAAAGTGGAGCAGAAGAGTTCATGTAACACAGCATGTAACAACTTGGGTTAAGCTAAATTAGCAGAAGGGTTTTAACAGGATATAAAACAACATCAATGACCAACCAGATATAACCACAACAGAAGAGTCTGGTGAATCGTCTCAAGGGTAAACGCCCGGGACGACTCTCCAGCCTGGTTTTGAGGGAGACATCCGTCTCCAAGGGAGGCACAGGGGGGACCCAAACAGGTGGTCTCACAAGTCAGAGAGCCCGAGAGGGTCCCTATTTTCGACTTTAGAGCCGGCAAAAAAAAAAAAGGGGGGGGGCGAATCATGTCCCTCCCGTGGCATCTCTCGAAGAAGAACGGGAGTAGAGTGTCTTGTTGCTGCCAGCTAAGAACATCCTGCAAGCAGATAAAAAGTGTCTAAATTGAGAGTTTCTATAGTTCACTTTTCTTTAGCTGCTTGGGGATTGTCCTTGCCGCTCACATGGTTGTGTCATTGTCATCCGGTGGGGTCAAAACTTGGAAATAAACAAAAGGTAGCCATTAAGGATGGAAACTTGGGTTAGGGGCATTAAGCTCCTTCAACAGAGTGGTCCGCCTATCTGGCGAAGTGGATGCCCGGGAGTGGGCCAAGTATTGCTTGATTGTGACCTTCGTCTTAGGGTGGTCTGCCGTCCTTGGATTTTTTAAACCTTCCTGTGTCCCAAAGGGGGGAAACCGGGCTTGTTGGGGTTGGGCGTTTGGAGGAGCTCATTGAAGCGTTAGCAAAATCCATGGGTGCTTCCTGGGATATCAGTTTGAGGTGCAAGAGCAGCTTTTCGCCATCCAAAAGGTTGGAGAAGGAGTGTGACTTTCCCTGTATTGAAAATTTCACAGCAAATGGGAAAGCCCAACGGTACTTGATGTCTTGCTGAGTTAGGGCCGTAAGGAGTGGTTTTAAGGATCTCCGTTTTTGGATGGTTGTGGGGGAGAGGTCAGCAAAAATTTGAACCTGGTGTCCTAGGCATAACACTTTAGGTTTGGAGCGCGATTGTCGCATGACTTCCTCCTTCACAGTGTAAAAATGTGGTTTGAAAATAATGTCCCTCGGGGAACCGTCTTTCCTGGGGGGCCCTAGGGCCCTGTGAGCTCTGTCCAGCTCCAGGCGGTGGGGGGGTGTGTTGGGTATTAGGTCCTTGAAGAGACCCTGGACTGCTGAGGAGATTTCGGTGACAGTTTCGGGTAGGCCCCGGATTCTAAAGTTGTATCTCCTGGACCTGTTCTCCAGGTCGTCGATCCTAGAGAGGGCAGTGTCAAGTTGGTCCTGGAGGACATGGATGTGATCCTCATTTTGATTGGTTTTAGAGACCGTTAATTCCAGTTTATGTTCAATGGCCTCCATTCTGGACCCTAGGTTGGTAAAATCAGATTTGAGGTCTTGTGTGATTTTGTCGGCCGTGTTGGCTAGCCCCCTCTCCAAGAGGTCCGATAATTTAAGGAATGAAACCTCCTGTGGTGAGGCCTGGTCCTGGGCCAGTGAGCCTGCGGATGGAGTAGTGTGTATGTGAGGGAGTGTAGGTCCCAAAGGGGAGAGGGAGAAGTCCTCCATAGTGCAGACCAGCAGAGATTCAGTGGATGCTGGAGAGGGAACTACAGTGGGTTGTGGGGTGCCCTGGGCCACCTGTGAATAGGAGAGTGTGGCAGGAAGGATCACTTGCCTCTGATCTGGGCTCCTTTCTTCATAAGCCGCGTGTGTCTGTTTAGCAGCGGTGATGGCGGCCATCTTGGTACACCCGCCCCGCTGAGCTTGCGCAAATTGCGGCCCGAGGTCCCGTCTGGCAGATGGTCCGGACATGCGGGGGGATGCTCGAGTGTATTGCTGGTTTGTAGCTGCCTAGGGGGGTCACGCTGTGCGCTGTGTGGTCCGTGGGTCCGGGGTGATGCGGAGCTCCGGCTCAGGCGGCCATTACGGAGCTCTCGCGCATGCGCACTTCCTTTTTTTTTTATATCAATTACTTTTCTCTGTATTGCCGGGAGCCGACAATTCATTATAGCTGTGAGTGCTTTTAAATGACTTTTTGTCCTTCAGAAATGACACTTTGTGCAGGGACAGTTCTAAACACGGGAAACAAGCGCTGCTTTACAGGCATACTATACACCCCCCCCCCCCCCGGTACGAAATTTAAAGGAATATTTCACTTTTATTGTTTCACTTTAAGGATTATTAAAATCACTGCTCCCGAAAAACCGCCCGTTTTTAAAACTTTTTTTGCATTGATACATGTCCCCTGGGGCAGAACTCGGGTCCCCAAACCCTTTTTTAGGACAATAACTTGCATATTAGCCTTGATAATTAGCACTTTTGATTTCAAACGTTCAAGTCCATTGTAATTAATAGGGTTCTAAAGTTCGTGCAAACTTTAGGTCTGTTCACAGGTTCTGGTGCGAACCGAACCGGGGGGTGTTCGGCTCATCCCTACTCACGGTCCTTTGCGCGAGGCGCATACCAGAAGCACTAGGCCTCCCAGGCCCCTGCACTGTGGAGCGCGACCAACTTATGGGAACCTTTAATTCTGATCACAAATCGCCCCGACCGATTATCGCAAAATATCTGAACTACTCAGACAAAGCTTTCATCCTACAGAAATACAGGCAATCCAGATCTCTGGAATGAAGATCCTGATTTTTGCAGACTACTCCATAGAAGTGTCCAAGAAAAGGAAAGCATTTCAACAAATGCTCGGAGCTGCACCAGCAACAAATTAACAAATCAAATTTACCCTAGCCTTTCCAGCTATTCTCCGGCTCAAAGCTCCGTATGGCGACCAGCTCTCCTTCCACGACCCATCCGAGGCGGAGGCCTTCCTAAGATCACTACGCACAGGTCCGCACCTCAGCCCCACATCCAGAACGGCTCCAATAAACCATGCTCTGGACCAAAGGAGCCCATGCAAAGACTCCTCAAAACTCCCCAAAACGATTCAGAGCCTCTGGCCCGGACCAACATCGATCCCCACCTCATTGAGAGAGCTCCACCAATGGCACCACAGCCTCTGTTACTAATACTTATTGACCGGCCTGTCGGACCATCCCAGGCTGGGATAGCTCTCACCCAACCCTCTCTCCGTTTTTTTTTTATCTACTCCTCACCATATACCTCAGTACTGGTAGGCCGAACCTCTATATTGATACGCATAATGTTATAATGTTATTGCTTGTTTCTTGTTTATTTTTTCCCTTAAACCGCAGTCTTCTCCCCTGGACTCCCTGCGTAGATCAGACCACGCTCCCTGTCCATAACTCGAGCTGCCAGCATACACTACCCTCCAATCCATGGGTTTAAAAGCTGCAGTCAAGGGGTCTTGTAATGAGAGCTGGACTACACAGTGACCTCCATATGGAAAAAAGCGAAGTGTTTCAGTAATGTTGTATTGTTTCTACTTGTTACAACCTTCCTTCCAAATCTCCCCCTCCCCCATGTTCTCTAATCCTGTGGATCATTTGCACCATCAAACCTTAGCTCAACACTCTCATATAGCGTAGACTCCTGCATATCTCTGCTTGTATTTGCAGCCCACCTACATATGATCTTCCTATCAACTCATACAACACCAGCCCATACCTCCCTTTTGACCCCCCCCCCATATGAAAATAGTCTTCTGGAATGTGAAGGGGCTACGTTCCCCCTCCAAGAGAATGAAAATTCTTTGCCACCTCAAAAGGCTTAAGACCGACATTGCCCTGCTCCAGGAAACCCATCTTTCTACCCCTGACTTCCAACGTATGAAAAAACTCTGGGTGGGCACGGTCCTGGGTTCTAAATCAAATGGCCGCAAAGCAGTGGTCCTAATACTAATACATAAAAACCTCCCCTGCAAAGTCCTATCTGTTAACTCGGACTGTCAGGGACACCTTTTATCTGTACATGTCCAAATAGGGACCAAAGACCTACTAATCTCAAACATTTACGCACCCAATAACCCTACAAAACAGTTTTTTAGTGAACTATCGACCTGGCTCCTTCGTGACCCACACCTCCCACACATAATCGGCGGGGACTTTAACACTACCCTACACCTCTTTGACGACAGATCATCTCCAAAACGCCCATGACCCCTCTGAGATCCCAGTGCTCCAACACTTCTGGCCTCCACGATGGACTCCCTCCATCTTCATGACATTTGGCGCCTCCATCACCCAGCTGATAGAGAGTTCACATTCTACTCTAACCCTCATAATGTCTTCACTAGAATTGACTACCTTTTCTGTTCCGACAACCTTGTCCCACTGATTTCTGACGCCGACATACACGACATTGCTATCTCCGACCACGCATCCATCTCAGCCACTCTGGATAACCCTGACTTACACCGAAGTCCCAAACTATGGGGCTTCCCCTCCTACCTTCAAAATAATTCTGACTTCCGACCATACATGAAAAATGCTTGGTCTGAATACACCTCGACCAACGCACCACATGCAGGCAATCCTAATCTATTCTAGGAAGCAGGCAAAGCCTTCCTCAGAGGACGCATTATTTCAAAAGAAACACACTTAAAAATTACAAAACGGCCAGCTCCCGATCCCTTTACACGGATGACTCCCCCGACAATAGAAAGACTTGGCAGGCAGCTAAGCAATCCTTTTGATACTTGAGCTGAAACCCTGGAATTAATCAAAAAAGCACACATGGATGCCACCCTCCATAAATTTGGAAATAAGGCAGGAAAACTACTTTCCAGACTCTGTAAGGGCCCCCACCGTCCGACCTATATTACCTCCCTACGAGACGCATCAGGTACCATCAAAACCTCACAAAAAGGCATAAACGAAGTCATGCTACACTACTATTCCTCCTTATATGCGGCTGACCCCATAGACAACCTGACAGCACTTTCTTTTCTTGCGAAAATAACCCTCACCCCAATATCTCCCTCCCATCTGGATGCACTAAACGCACCCATCTCCCTTCCTGAAATATCAACTGCCATTCGGAACCTAGCCCCTTCTAAAGCCCCAGGCCCAGATGGTTTCATGGGCGAATTCTACAAATCCCTAAAACCACTCCTGGAACCCACCCTCCACGACGTCTATCAACACATATGGTCAGGCGGCCCTTACCTACCCACGGGTAACCAAGCCATCAATAAACTATTAGCAAAAAAGGCAAGGACCCACAAGAACCAGGTTCATATAGACCTATTTCACTTTTAAACCTTGATGTCAAGATCCTCTCCAAAATTATTGCCACTAGATTAGCCTCCATTATCCCCTCTCTGATACACCCGGCCCAATCGGAGTACGTGAAAGGCAGGACTGCCACCATGAACATTAGAAAGGTGATGATGGTCCTGGAACACGCTAAATGCAATCCAGAGGGAGACCACGCAATCATCCCCCTAGATGCGGAGAAAGCCTTCGATAACATCAGTATCGAATGGCTTTCCATGGTCATGACTAAAACGGGTTTCTCTGGCCCTTTCACCCACCTTATCAAAACCATGTACACCGCCCCGGCGGCTAGACTAGTAGCGGCAGGACACCTTTCAGACGAATTCCGCCTCCGCAAAGGCACAAAGGCACAAGACAGGGCTGTGCCCTATCCCCACTCCTTTTCAACATTGCATTGGAACCCCTGTCCAGGTACCTATCCTATATAGCCCCATTACATGGCATTAATATCGTCAAACACGAACTTCACTCTTCAATGACAATGTCCTTATCTTCTCAGCGAACCCCACCTCTGACATGCTCACGATTAAATAAATTTTTTACCAATTTAGACTATGTTCGGGCCTTAACAACAAAAATGAAATACTCCCCAAAGGCACTCAATCCAAACCTCCCTGGACTAACCAATCTATCTTCGCTGTCGCGAAATCCCACATCACCTACTTAGGAGTAAAAATAGGAAAACTACCCTCCTCTCTCTACCACCTCAAGTTTCCCCCCATTCACTAAAATCTCTCAGGAACTAGACAACTGGATGGATCTCCCCCTCTCGCTCCTGGGAAGATGCCATCTGGTGAAAATGGTCAGTTTTGCCCGCCTACTCTACCCGCTTAAAACCATTCCTTTGCTTCTACGCCATAAAGACACAAAATGTCTCAATACTGCTATCTCTAAATTCCTTCGGTGAAACAAAAGACCATGCATAGCTTTCACAAAGTTATATCTTCCCAGACGCGAAGGGGGTATCAGCCTCCCTAACATCAGAACATACAATTTAGCCTGTCTATTGTGGACGGGTCTGGACTGGGTAGCCCAAGCGTCTCATTACTCCAATTATCAGCTGGAAACCACAATGGTACACCCATAATCCTTGGTAGCCCTCCTCCACTGCAAGTGGAAATCCTTTCCACCACCACTTCAACATAGCCTCCTGCTACGGGACACAGCAAAAAGTAAGGAAAAGCCTCAAACTCTCACCCTTCTTATCCAGACATCTTCCAATACAAGGAAACCCAAGCTTCACTCCAGGCCTAGAACATCAACCCTAGGTCACATGGCAGTGGAAGGGCCTCACAAAATTTTCATTACTGTGTGACTTGGAGACTGGTCGTCCTATTAAATTCCAAACTTTGGCTGAAAAATTCTCGCTGCCTCAATCACATGCCTTGTAATATGGACAATGCATCAGCTTTCTAAAAAATGCCTGCAGAGATGACCGTGAAAGGTTCAAACCATCTTTCACAGATGTCCTTCTCTCAGATGACTCATACAAAATTTTGGACATTTACCGACCCCTTCTTCTAAAAAATACTCCTCCTCTAACAGCCTCATCAGGGGCCAACTGGGCGAAAGACTTTCCAGATACTGAGCTGGTGGATAAACTCCTACAAGGCCTCAATGTCATACAAAAATTGATTCCCAACAAATCTTGGAGGGAAACCCAACTGAAAATTGTACACCGGGCTCACGTCCCCTTTCTCTCTTCCAAACAAGGCCAAACTGCCTCCATCTGCCCTCTCCATCGTGCACCTACATCTCCTCATTCTTGGATCAAGTTCTATCCTACATCTTTGAAGTAACCTTACTGAAATTACCCAAAGACCCCCTGCTCCTTATCTTTGGCCACTGGGACCCCTAGCTACTGCCCTGGTCACTCAACTCTACCCCCACCGGCAAAGACTGGTCCCTGATATGCCTCCTACTGGCCAGAAGATCCATCCTGCATAACTGGACCTCCAACAGACGGCCACACACCTCACAAATCAAAAGAGACCTCTTACAACTTCTATTCAAAAACAAACTCAACACAGACTTATCGCATGAAAAGACCAAAACACGTTTCTACCACAAATGGCAGCCTTTCATGGTCTCAACACTTACTCCTATGGATCAGACGAAATTCAAGGAACTTTCATTCTCATACTATGGGCCTCCCTCCACACCGTGAGCAATGCTGCTCTCTCCAACTGAAAGACCCACAACCTAATGTACCCACCATCCGAAGAGACTTAACTCTTTGTGCGAGATTATCTCTCACCCACCAACCTCTTCTCTCCCTTCAAACAAAATAACGGAGAATGTTACCCTCGGTACTGCAGTCACAACTTCAATGTCTACCCTCACGTTACCTCTTTATAAGAACTTGGTGCTCATTCCATCCACTCCCCCCCCCTTTTTTATTTCATTTCCCCTCCTCACACCTCCTCCTTAATCAATAATTTCCATTCACCTGGTAACTCTAGGAACCATCCTCTTTAGATCCATCCAGTTACCTGCCCTTTTTTTTATTTTTACTTAATTATTTTTAATCTGACGATTACTACTCTTGATCGGTTACAAATCACATTGTTACTGTTATGTATTTTGCCACTTTCTTCATAACTGCTTTTTTCTGTACAAAAACACTGATTCTGTTGAAATTATACTCTGTATGTAGCATCTTTCAATAAAATCTAATAAAAATAAAAAAAGAATAGGATTGCCTTGAGCTAGATTTTAGCGCAGTGCTCTAAATCAGTGCTTCTCAAGTACCCCCAACAGGCCATGTTTGCAGGTTTTCCTTCATCTTGCACATGTGCTTTAAATCACAGTCAATGGCTTGTTATTTTGGACAGCTATTCTAGATAAGATAAATTCACAAAACATGTCCTGTCGGGGGTAGTTGAGGACTGAGGCTGAGAACCACTGCAGTAAAATGCAGCATATGCTACCATGAAAGTACCAGCACCAGGAAAGTAACTTTTAGACAAATCACACCTGTTTTGTTTTGACATGCCAATCAGCCTAGTTAAGCTGCAGCTGTGAAATTTGTTGCCTGAAAAATAACAAAAAACACAAATATCCAAATTTGCATAAAATTGTATTGGTCAACAAAACAGGACTTGGAAAAGAGCAAGGAAAGCAAAACAAACTTGTATGTTAATTTGAGACACTAACAGAATATGTTTTTTGAGGTCTGACCATTTAGCATTGTAAATTAACAGTAGTTAAAAGGACTGCACACAAATGGACATCTATGAAGGATTGAAACATTAGTCACAACATATTGAGAAAGATTTTGCAAAATAATGCAGCACAGACAATTAAATCAAAGTGAACAACCTTCAAACGACACACGTTAACAACATCAAAAATATTTCAGGGGAAAAAATCCCCCACCCTAAAAAGATAAATAAACCAAAGTAAAAAAACATCTGTTTTGCAAAGACATAACAAACAAAATACAAAGCGAAAATACATGTGTTACAAACTCGATAAGGACACCAAAATGTACTCTCTTGCCGGCCAGCCACACACACAATCTTACCTCTTTTCAGGGCAAGGTAAAGAATGCTATCTGCAAGCTTTATATAACCTAGGTTTGTGTGCTAATGAGGCAATTGAAAACACATGCACAGTCCATGAAACATCCAAGTGCTGTTCACACACAAAAAGCAGCAAAAAAAGTCCCTGAGCATGCTCAGACCAACCCAAATGCATTTCACACACCAAAAGGCACATGAAAAAAGCAAAGTCCCTAAGCATGCCCAGATTAACCCAAATGCAGTTAGCACAAAATAAGCCACCCCCTGTCCAAAATTAGGCACATCATCCCGGGGGGCAAACAAAGAGCCTAACATGGGCAAAAGTTAGACAAAAAATACCAATGCAGTCTATGGGAACAGACTTGTTAATTTTGCTAGTCCCCACTTGGCTGGCTTATCTTCTAGTTATTGGCCTTAAAATTGGTATGGGGGCCCAGGTCCCACCCTAAGGGATATATATGTCACCAATTTGGAGAACCTCAAAAACGAAACAAGGAGAAGTGCCTTTAACCACTTGCCGCCCGCCATATATGAGAATGACGGCGGCAAAGTGGTTGTGATATCCTGACAGGACGTCATATGACGTGATCAGGATATCACTGCCGGCGCGCGCACATGGGGGCGTGCACGCGGCAATCGGGGGTGCTGTGTGTCAGTCTGACACACAGCAACTCCGATCATGGTATGAAGCCTCTGATAGAGGCTTCATACCACGTGATCAGCTGTGACCAATCACAGCTGATCATCGCGTGAACCAAGAAGTGCCGGTAAACGGCTCTCCTCGGTTCAAGCTGACAGGGAGAGCCGATCGGCGGCTCTCCCTGTCAGAGGGGGGGGTCTGTGCTGATAATCAGCACATTGATTATCACCACAGCCCCACCAAAATGTGCCAATCAGTTGAAAATAAATTCATCACATGCCAGCCTGTGCCCCTATATAAAACCTGTCAGTGCCCATATCAGTGCAGATCAGTGCCCACAACAGTGCCCAAAAAGTGCCAATCAGTACCCCATCAGTAATGCCTGTCAGTGCCCCATCAAAGTGCCAATCATTGCCACTCAGAAAAGCCTGTCAGTAGCTCCTCATCAGTGCTGCCTATCCAGTGCCACCTATCAGTGCCCACCAGTGCCGCCTATCAGTACCCATCAGTGCCGCCTATCAGTGCCCATCAGTTCCCATCAGTGCCCCCTATCAGTGCCCATCAGTGCCGCCTATCAGTGCCGCCCATCAGTGCCCATCAGTTTTTTTTCAAAATGTTCGCTTTTCTTTCGTTTATAGCGCAAAAACTTAAAACCGCAGGGGCGATCAAATACCACCAAAAGAAAGCTCTATTTGTTGGAAGAAAATGATAAAAATTTAATTTGGGTACAGTGTAGCATGACTGCGCAATTGTCATTTAAAGTGCGACAGCGCTGAAAGATAAAAAAATTCCTGGGCAGGAAGGGGGGAAAGTGCCCGGTATGGAAGTGGTTAAATATGCCAAATTGCGTAAGGGCCAGTTCACACCACATGCATTCCAGTGCGTTTTTTTATGCCTCGAAAACACATGGAAAGTTGGTTATATGTCTTTCAATGACATAGTTCACACCATTGCTTGCCGTTCCAGTGCGTTCCAGGTCCAGAAAATAAAGTTGAACATTTTTCCTGGACTATACTGGAACGCTGTAAAACGCAAAAAAAAGCATCATAAACGCACAGGAATGCATCCAAAACACACATGCAGAAAAGTATCTGGTCTGCGTTTCTATAGAGTGAACTTGCCCTAAAGCTATTAACTTGGGGGGGTACTCTGCCTGTAAAGTGGTGCATCTGTAGCATGTATCCAAAATGCTGCTTCAAAAATGTACGGCTTTAGAGCAAACTTACAAATCGACATTGCAGCTGCAAGATTTTAAATAAAAAAAAAAACCTGTCCCCCCCCCCAATACATACAAGGCCATTTGGGTCTGGAAAGGCGTAAAATGAGAACCCCCACATAAAAAAAACACCCCCATCCCCCACACTAACAAACCCCTAGCCAAACACAGCAAGCCAGCTAATGAAAGGGGGTGGATGCTTGGGGGCAGGAAAGGCTCAGGCACCCCAAAAGTGGTTTGGATTGGTGAAGGCAGCTCACAGCCTTTGGAGAATGGAGTGAAGTGTAGAGTTCCCCTTTAAAGCAAAAACTAGCCCAAAGAAAACATATGCATTAGAGGGGGAAGGTTAAATGCCCTTTTATGAGGAGCTAGAGTAGCAAGAGTCTTTTTACATAATTTGAACAAGGTACATGTAACATGTTAACAACGTAACACGCTAACATGACCTGTGTGCAAATATCCTTAAAAAAAGACATAAAGTGAACCAGCGTTAAAAAAAAAAGTCAAGTTTAGAGGTGCGCCTGTTCAACCCATGCAAATATGTTTACATTACTTGACATTTACTAAAATTTTGCCGGCGCAGTGAACCAATGCATTTAAACGTGCGCAAATGCCGCTTGCGCAGTGCACAAATAGACCTCACGCAGTTCTAAACGTACTTGCAGCCACAGCAGGCTTGTTCTGGAAAGGTTACTTTCTCATTCTATTTTGGGCATATTTGTTACTTGGGCAGTTGTTACTATACTTCCTCACTTCACCCCACATCTCCCCATAATATTGTCACTTCCAGCTTCTTTTCATTTTGATTTGAAGATGCCGAGCGCCAGGTCCAGAGTGGCGCACTGATCGCCTCCTCCCGTGAGCTGAGAACAATTTAGTAAATGGGGAATAGCGCTGTGTTACCGGCGCAAAGGTTTGGTAAATACCAAAACGTCCGTTGCGCCTCTGAGTGCGCCTCAACTCAAGGTGCAAACGGTTCGTAAATCAGCCCCAGTGTCTTCTTCAGGTCAGTGGACAAATTGCAACATTACCTTCATAATTGACCAATAATAATATACAGGAAACAGGAAGTATTCTAGCCTACATTGACACATACTTGGCTTCTCCAGTTCTGTCTTTATTCTTCTGTGGTTACGTTATCAGATATGCAATCAATGCTGTCTCTAAAGGAAGGCATTTTGTCTAATCAATGTTAGTGTACAGGTATTAGGCCCGAACAGGAGAAGCCTTTTTCTTCCTAATGCGTGATCTGTTCTTCCCTTAATTTGGTGGAGTTGATGGCTGTTGCTCCAGGTTTTATCACTGATCTTGGTTATTTTAAACCAAAGTGTGCCACTAAATTATTTATTTACTGTATATACTCGAGTATAAGCTGACCCGAATATAAGCCGAGGCACCTAATTTTACCACAAAAAACTGGGAAAACATATTGACTCGAGTATAAGCCTAGGGTGTCCATCTGCATGCCTCACTGTGTCCATGTGCATGCCTCACTGTGCCCATGCCTCACTGTATCCATGCCTCACTGTGCCCGTGCCTCACTGTGCCCGTGCCTCACTGTGCCCATGCCTCACTGTGCCTATGCCTCACTGTGCCCATGTCTCACTGTGCCCATGAATAGACTTACGTTTAACATGGGAGTATATGGAAGGGGTGCCCGGCTTTGAAAAATCCGTGCTCCCCAGCCATAGGTCCCCCAGACAGAAAACGTTGCACACTTGTAGAAGAAGAGTGGGGCTACATGTGTGCCAAGTTTCGGGTCCAGGGGACCTACGGCCGGCCGGTACCGGTCCCCAAAGTACGGGAGATCAGGCGCAAAAAGGTGACTCGAGTATAAGCCGAGGGGGGCATTTTGAGCACAAAAAAAGTGCTGAAAAACTCTCCTTATACTCGAGTATATACAGTATTTCTTTATTTGGCGCTATTATTACAAAATTTGGAAACACCACATCCTTATTGTATCTCTCCCTTGTCATTCAATGACTAGCTGGTCAAATTCCCTTTAGTAGTAGAACTAAAGGCAATTTTTTTTTATTTTATTTTTTTATAGATAGAATAATGGAGATATAAACTCCGTAATTTTTTATTTATTTTTTGCCACCTATGTACCAAGAGATTACCCTTCACTTCCTGTCCCATAGCCAAACATAAAGTATGAGAAAATCCCCCCAAAGTAAGGAAATCCTTTGTTGTCGCCATGGTCATCAGAACTAATGTCCCCATTGTAAAATTGACCCCACAACTGGCTTCTGTCGAATGAGCATGCTGGAAAAGCAGCATCCAACCAGCGAGAGCTGCTTAGTGTGTTCTAGTGGGGGGTTAGAGCACAAAGGCCCAGCAAGAGAGATCCCTGCTCTTGTGTTAATCTTTGTTCAGCCTGCTGGGTTGAACGAGAAAAAAAAACTTCTAGTGTATACCCAGCCTTTATTAACATCTAATAGGTAAGACATTTTTTTCAAGATGCTTTGTGAATGGGAATGGGAGTGTGGTTTTCTTAAATTTGACTGCAAAAGTGGAAGTACTCTTTAAGAATCCTTTCCATTGCTGCGACTGATCCCTTGATTATATTACCCATAGACAAATGGGTATAAAAGGTACTGGTTCTGTTGGACCTCTTGGCTCGAGCTGGACTCAGGATCTGTGGAAATAACTCTCTGACCGGTCGGATATTCAAGACACCAATACACAGTGAATGGATATACAAGAATATATTGGTTTATTGGCAACATGTCTTTTTATGCATAACAAGGAAAGTTGCCTCCCTCGTATGGACCAATCAGCAATAAGCAAATACATCATGAGTTAAACAAAAATAGATTCTAACAGGTTTTAGTTTTTTTGCAGAAGTGGTCATTTAACATACGTCATTGTGGTCAGTCTAAACATGTGTCTGACATTTGAAACAGGAAGATAAGAACATCATACGTCAATGCGGTCAACCTGGCAGTTAAAGCAGAAGAGAGAGATAAGAACTTTTTCTCGGAGTAAGCTTAACCACAAAGTCACATGTCAACCTAAATATATATGCCTGTCAGTTAAAGCAGAAGAAAGATAGGCTTGACCACAAAGTCACATCCTGCTTTACACTTCAGAAAAACATATTCTGTACTAATACATATATTTCAACATATATATTTAAGAAGAATTTTAATCATGATTATTAGTTCATATTGGTTCATACCTTACAACCCCTCCTTTTGATCATGGCTTCAAGAATTGAAGCCCATAGATAATTAGATTATTCATTATACCATTTTTGTTTAGTATGTACCGTGGACATCATCAAGATTGTTTCCTTAGAACCCTGTCTCTTTTTACTAGTGATCTTTCCAATTACCCAGACAATTAATTTAAATACTAAATATAACAGTAGAATGAAGATTAACACCATTACTACTGTTATAGCCATTTGTCTGAGAAATGAGAGAATACCTGTGCCCCCGAATCCTCCCTCTCCAAAGGGGCTCCATGTTTTCGCGATATCCCTCGCCTCCTGTTGCAATTGATTTACCTCTTTCCTATGTTGGGCAATTACATCATAGTAATCAGGAATCTCAACAGATGTGTTGTGGATCCAAGTGCAGCACTCATAGTCCTCCGTAACTTCACACAGGCCAGTGAGTGCAGCACTCATGCTTTCAATAGCAAGATCATGAAGTTCTAATTGTTTTCTGATTGCTCTAGTTTCAATGTTTAAACTAGTAATATCATCAGAATTCTTTACCAATACATCATCTATAATATTTGTATAATTATTAAGCCTTTTCATTAAATCTATACCCCAACCTGTCCAGGAAGGGAACAATAATTTTCCTACCGTGGAAGTGGAACTGGAGTTAAGAAAGTTTACACAGTGAATGGATATACAAGAATTTATTGGTTTATTGGCAACATGTCTTTTTATGCATAACAAGGAAAGTTGTCTCCCTCGTATGGACCAATCAGCAATAAGCAAATACATCACGAGTTAAACAAAAATAGATTCTAACAGGTTTTAGGTTTTTTGCAGAAGTGGTCATTTAACATACGTCATTGCGGTCAGTCTTTACATGTGTCTGACATTTGAAACAGGAAGATAAGAACATCATACGTCAATGCGGTCAACCTGGCAGTTAAAGCAGAAGAAAGAGATAAGAACTTTTTCTCAGAGTAAGCTTAACCACAAAGTCACATGTCAACCTAAATATATATGCCTGTCAGTTAAAGCAGAATAGATAGGCTTGACCACAAAGTCACATCCTGCTTTACACTTCAGAAAAACATATTCTGTACTAATACATATATTTCAACATATATATTTAAGAAGAATTTTAATCATGATTATTAGTTCATACCTTACAGGGTATACCGTATATACTCGAGTATAAGCCAAGTTTTTCAGCACATTTTTTTGTGCTGGAAATGCCCCCCTCGGCTTATACTCGAGTCACCTTTTTGAGCCTGATCTCCCGGATTTTGGGGACCCGGTACCAGCCAGCAGTAGGTCCGCTGGACCCCAACTTGGCACACATGTAACCCCAGGTCTCCTATACAAGTGTGCAAAGTTTGCTGTCTGGGGGACCTACGGCCGGGGAGCACCGATTTTTCAAACCCGGGCACCACTTCCATATACTCCAATGTTAAACGTAAGTCTAGTCATGGACACAGTGAGGCATGCACATGGACACAGTGAGGCAAAGTGAGGCACAGTGAGGCATGCAGATGGACACCCTAGGCTTATACTCGAGTCAATACGTTTTCCCAGTTTTTTGTGGTAAAATTAGGTGCCTCGGCTTATATTCGGGTCGGCTTAAACTCGAGTATATACGATAGATTTTAATTTCAGCTGTGATGGTCTTTTAGCTTTTTTGGCTTAATTCTTTTTAAAAATTACATCTTCTGCATGGTCCTCTAGGGACAATATCTCTTTGAATTGAATCTGGATACCTTTAATATACAATGCTACTGGTGGAAAAAACACACCTTTCATCAGGGGAAGAAGCCTAGGGAACATAATGCACAGTCATCATATTCTCAGGCCAGCTTCTGCATAAAGGTGCATCCCCACTTGCCAATGGAGAAGGACATTGTTTTTTGTTTTATGTATGATTACACATCTTGCATCTCTAATGATTGGGTTCAGGGCTTCAAAATTAAGTTTTGTTTCTTACCTCCTTTTCGATTTTCACTTCTATTCTTTCTGTGTCAGCACTTATTTGCAGATCTAACTAGAGCCCTCTTGAGTCTTATGTATCTATATGTCATTTATTCAGCAACACGGTTTTTAGGATTGTTTCTTTTAATTTATTAATCATTTCTATGCCTAAAGGGGAGTTTGCTCCCCATCTTGGATCTCAAACCTTTCAGATCCATTCTAGCCAAGAAATGATAGAGATAATTCACCAGGTCTGGCTTTGCCTCCTTGCACCAAGAAGACTTTCTGCCTTTGTTGAGATCAAGCACCTACATGTCCCCATTTTTCCACTGCATTAGCATTTTAATAAATTTATTGTGGGGGCCCCTGCACTACCATTTTGGCCCTACTCAGTCTCTTGTCTGTTCCACCAAGATGCTGGACCCAGTTTTATCCCTAGTGCAACCCCTTCATGGGAAACAATCTCTTTCCACCCCTTTTGTATATTTTGTTAACTTTTTCACTTTAATTTTTCATTTCATTTGATTTTTATATTTTTAAATGATAAAGATCTTTTGCTGGTTATTATGCCTTGAAACAAAAACATACATACATACATACATACATACATACATACATATATTTTTTTAAACAAACTTTTTTTAACAAACTAAGGCAAATTTAGCACATTGGTCACAGACCCACCCCATGCAAATGAAAATATATATATATATATATATATATATATATATATATATATATATATATTTTTTTTTCATTTGCATGAGGAGGGTCTGGGTGGATCTATTAACTTTGTCTAGAACAATTCAGTTTTATTCATGCTTATTACATCCATCTCCAACAGCCAGAGTGATGTGTCCATAAACTTGGATGGTGTCTCCAGCAGGTGGGATTTACCATTTCATATAAAATTAGAACTTTCTTTAAGGAATGTCATGAAGAGTTTGTATATCTTGAGTTTGTAGAATGGCTAGGTTTGTTTTCTTATAGAAAACACACTGTTGTTGTCTACATATATCATATAAACATATTTGAAAGATCTGTACTAATTGATTATAATATATATATTTTTCCTAGATGGCCTTAATGCAGACAACATCCAACAATCATCTCAACATTTGAACAGCAGGTGGACCGACTTCTGTCAGTTACTGAGTGAGAGACTTTCTTGGCTGGAATATCAAAATAGCATCATTGCCTTTTACTCCCAGTTACAACGATTGGAGCAGACAGCAATTACAGCTGAAAACTGGCTGAAAGCACAAAGTATAACAGCCTCCGAGGCAGAAACAGTCAAAATGCAGTTACAAAAATGCAAGGTGAGAGAAATTATTTGCTGCTGGTTAAATTCTGTTGCACAAACTTTACATACCATGAGTGTCACACTGGAAATATAAATTTACAAATGGACCAAACCAAACAAGTGTGAATAGGTCAAAGTATATTGTTGGTCATCAGATACACAATACAAAAATTGCCACTCTTGATCTCCTTGTCTAATCCCTAAATTATTACGTTTTCACTAAACTACCCTGCTTTCCGGGATGGTATTCTGTGTAGGCCACTTAAGCTGCCCATTGATGAATTGAAATTTGGCTGGTTGAGCAGGAACTGGACAAATCTCAAACCATCTTCTTCGCAACAGAAGTCAAGCTCATGATCAGCTTTTGAAGGGGAGCTATGGAGATTTTACCAGAAGTATCTATTTCACTATTGCAGCAATTGACACAGCTTTTTAAAATACACATAACACATTATACTCCGCAAAAATTATATGCCTGGGGAAAATACACATCGCCCCTATGTCCGCGATGTTCCGTCTCCAATGGATCTCTCATCCATATGCTTTGGCGCTGTTCCAAGCTCCATAAGTACTGGGGAAAAGTATTCCAGACCTTGAATACACTATGCCGTACAGAAATACCATGTGCACCCAAAATAGCAATATTGGGGATAATCCCAGATGGAGCTTTGCCTGTAGAGCTGAACACGATGTGGACTAGATCCCTTTATTTAGCTCGTAAGGTTATCTTACAGAAATGGATTGATATAACTTCACCAACCCACAAACAATGGTGTAATAAGGTAAATATTATATTAAAAAGAGAAAGATTAGCTTATAAATATAGGGGAGTTCCCCACAAATTTAATAAAATATGGTCTCATTGGCGTGATTCTAGTAACCCGCTCTACGATGGTTTGTGTAGGGAGATGGGAGAGGAAAGGGGAGGGGGGGAGGGGAGGGGAACGGAGATAGGTGATAGATCAAGAAGTAGAGATTGAAATGAAAATAAACTATATATAGAGGTGTATGTTTATTGTTGTATTGTCTTGTTAGGTGTTCTATGTTTTTGTGTTTTTTTGGGGGGGAATAGAATAGATATCTATTATAATGTTGGATTGAATTAATTTCTACACATTTGCTATTATAGAATGTAAACGAAAAGCTTCTTATTATTATAGTTATTACTAAGCTCTTAAACTTTTGTATGTAATAAGCAATAACAAAAACAAAATACAAATTATTTGATTTAAAAAAAAAAAAAAAATGATCAGCTTTTGTCAAACAGGGCTGCTGGAAAATGTTGTTGCTGAGCGGCTTGCAGCCGATTTCACAACAGTAAAGATTTTTCCATTCACCTTACATGTGTGGATGGGGAAATCCATTTGATTATTTTCTATCAGCCTGCTGATAATCAACTGTCCATGGCCAGCCTTAGGTTTAGAATTGTAGAGCTGCCAAGAGTAGCACCCAGCCACCCCCACACTTTGCACTGTTGACATTCGGTAAAACATTCCTAAAGAGGAACTTCACTTGACTCATTACCCCCCTCTTATGACAGGAGGCTTCAAAAGTGATGGAGATGTCATTCTCACCTAGGCAAGAATGGCAGCCAGGTGTGAGGGTTCAGAATTTTTTTTAACAAACTCATTAAAAAAAAAAATCCATGTTAGATTGTGGGGGCTTGGGCAGAAGAAGACAGCAATGATGACTAGTGCATACAGGGGGGAAAAGGTCTTCTTTAATTATAATAAAAGGTTTCAGGCGGCTGCCATACCATCTATCCCATGTGTTTCAACTGGTGAAATAGTAGGATTTTTAAAACAGCTTACCTGTAAAATCCTTTTCTTGGAGTACATCACGGGACACAGAGCAGCATAGTCATTACTATGTGGGTTATATAGAATTACCTTCAGGTGCTGGCACTGGCAACTTCCAAAACAGGAAGTACCCTCCCCTATATAAGCCCCTCCCATCCGGGAGTACCTCAGTTTTGTAGCAAAGCAATACGTGTCCCCAAAAGAGGGGTGGGAGCTCTGTGTCCCGTGATGTACTCCAAGAAAAGGATTTTACAGGTAAGCTGTTTTAAAAATCCTACTTTCTTGTTCATACATCACGGGACACAGAGCAGCATAGTCATTACTATGTGGGACGTCCCAAAGCAATGCCACATGAGGGGGGGATACACCATACATAAGCTGGGCGCCATCAGGCATGAGGATCTTTTGCGGCCTGCAACACACTGCGCCCAAAGGCGACATCCTCCTGACTTCTAACGTCCACCTGGTAGAACCTAGTAAACGTGTGTACTGAAGACCATGTTGCGGCCTTACAAATTTGAGCCAGGGAGGCCTGGTGATGCACTGCCCATGAAGTTCCAACTGCTCTCGTGGAGTGCGCCCTAACTTTGAACGGAGGCGGTCTACTTCTCAAGCCATAGGCTTGTATTATGACCTGTCGAATCCACTTGGCTAAAGTAGATTTTGATGCTGCCTGACCCTTTCTGGGGCCTTCCGGCAGAACAAACAAAGAATCCGTTCTACGAATCTGAGCAGTGGCTTTTAGATAAGCTTTAACTGCTCTTACTACATCCAAAGAATGCAATAACTTTTCCTCTACCGAGCTTGGTTTGGGGAAAAAAGAAGGAAGAACCACATCCTGGTTCAAGTGAAACCTCGATACCACCTTAGGAAGAAAGGCTGGGTGAGGACGTAATACTACTCTGTCCTTATGGATAACCAGATATGGCTCTTTACAGGACATGGCGGCTAATTCCGACACTCTTCTAGCCGAGCATATGGCTACTAAAAATATCAATTTCCTGGTGAGTAGAACCAAGGAAATGTGCCGCAAAGGTTCAAATGGCTGCTTCTGCAGAACCGACAGAACCAAATTTAGATCCCATGGGCATATGGGAGCCTTAATCGGTGGAATACGAGTCACACCTTGCATAAAGGATTTGACAAGTGAATGCATAGCCAGGGGCCTTTGAAATAGTATTGACAAGGCCGAAACCTGGCCCTTGATAGTACTTAAGGCAAACTTCCTGTCTACAGCCCACTGCAGGAAGTCCAGAATTCTGCCTATAATGTACTTACGTGGATGCCATTTTCTGGCCTCGCACCAAGTGATGTACGCCTTCCAAACTCTATAGTAGATCTGCCTGGATACAGGCTTCCTGGCATTGATTATAGTTGATACCACAGAGTTAGAGAGACCTCTCTTCTTTAGGATGTGGGATTCAATAGCCAGGCCGTTAAACTTAGAGTTAGTAAGGAAGGGTGGTATATCGGTCCTTGCGAAAGCAGGTCCGGACGACGTGGAAGGGTCCAAGGACTCCCCACAGACATTTTGATGATCTCCGCGTACCAGGCCCTTCGGGGCCACGCTGGAGCCACCAGGATCACCGGCTTCTTCTCCAACCTGACTCTGCGAAGGAGTCGAGGCAACAATTGTAGCGGAGGGAATGCATATATCAGTCTGAACTGATCCCAAGGGAACACCAGAGCATCCGAGCCGCAAGCGAGGGGATCCCTTGTCCGGGAGACAAATCTGTCCACCTTTGCGTTGAATCTGGATGCTAGCAGATCTACATCCGGTGTTCCCCACCGCTGACATATTGCTCGGAAGACCTCGGGATGAAGGGACCATTCCCCTGGGCATAACTGTTGGCGACTCAGAAAGTCTGCCTTCCAATTCTCCACCCCTGGAATGAAGACAGCTGATATACATGGGACATGCTTTTCTGCCCATTCCAGGATGTGACTTACTTCCCTCTGGGCTGCACGACTCCTGGTGCCTCCCTGATGATTGATATATGCCACTGCTGTGGCATTGTCTGATTGAATTCTGACAGGGGACCCTTGGAGTCTGGATGTCCAGGCTACTAGGGCGTACCGGGCTGCTCGTATCTCTAAGAGATTGATGGGCAGGGTTTTTACTACATTTGACCATCTGCCCTGGAGAGACCATTGCTCCAGTACTGCCCCCCAGCCTATAAGGCTGGCATCTGTAGTGACCACCTTCCAAGATATCGGGCTGAAGGGTTTTCCCTTCTGGAGATTCTGGGGGATCAACCACCAGCAGAGACTCTTCCGAACGGAAGGGGACAAAGCCATCGGGAAGTCTAGAGCCTGAACTTTTCCGTTCCAGGCTGACAATATGGCCCTTTGTAAATTCCTTGAGTGGAATTGGGCGTATGGCACAGCTTCGAATGATGCTACCATCTTTCCTAGCAGCCTCATGCACAGGCGTATGGACGGCTGTCTTTTTGCACAAAGCAGACGGACCAAGGCCCTCAAAGAGGATACCTTGTCTAGAGGTAAGAAAATCTTCCTCTGGTCTGAATCCAGCCGTAGCCCTAGATATACCAGGTTTTTCACTGGCTGTAGGGCTGACTTGTCCAGGTTGATGACCCAACCGTGAGACTCTAGATACTTGATTGTATCGACAATTACCACTTCTAGCTTGGCAACTGAGTGGTCCATCAACAACAGGTCGTCTAGGTATGCCATTATCGTTACACCCCGTGTTCTTAGATCGGCCAACAGTGGGGCCAGAATTTTTGTGAACACTCGTGGTGCTGTGGCCAGACCGAATGGTAAGGCTCTGAACTGAAAATGGCGCCCTTCTACTGCAAAGCGTAGGAATTTTCGATGACCTGGAAAGATGGGAACATGCAAGTAAGCATCTTTGATGTCGATCGAGGCTAACCATTCCTCCCCTTGTAGGGCAGCGGTGACCGATCGGATCGACTCCATCCGGAAAGACCGGACGTTTAGAAATTTGTTTAGACTCTTTAGGTCCAATATGGGTCTTATGTCCCCGTTTGGCTTCGGGACTGTGAAAAGGTTTGAGTAGAAACCCAACCCCCACTCTTCCATAGGAACCTCCATAATTACTCCTTGGAGCAATAGTTGTTCTAACGCCAATAGGAGAGACCCTCTTTTCAGAGGGTCTCTTGGCATGCCTGACCACATAAAATGGGACGGAGGAGACTCTTTTAACTCCAACTTGTATCCCAGAGTTACTGCAGAGAGCACCCATCTGTCTTTGATCGTCTCCCGCCAGGTCTCTGCGAACAACTGAAGTCTTCCCCCCACCCGTTTGAGTGGGGGCAGCCCTTCATAGGCTTGACTTGGAGGCTGGTTTAGTACCTCTTCGGATCCAGGGCTTTTTATTACCCTGTGGCTGTCCCTGATTTTTACCTCCTGAGTTTGACCGAGGAGGCCGTCGGAACTGCTTAGTAGCAGACGTTGCAGGGATAGGAGAGGTAGTCCTCTTAAAAGATGGACCCCTAGACCTCTTTTTACTCGGTAAGAGAGTACTTTTACCACTGGAAATCTTCTGGATATACTTATCCAGGTCTTCGCCAAAAAGGCGTTCCCCATGAAATGGGAAGCTAACTAAGAGCTTCTTACAGGGAGCTTCAGCAGACCAGTTTTTGAGCCACAGAAGCCTACGCATATGTACCAAAGACAGCGTGAGGCGGGAGGCCTGATGGATAGAATCCTTGATGGCGTCAACCGCAAAGCATAATGCTCTAGGCAGATCAGCCAGAGCCTGGGCCTGCTGGTCTGGCAAATCCCTCAGGACCATTTTCATTTGATCCTTTAAAGCTTGGCAGACCCCAATAGCTGCCACTGCTGGCTGTGTAACAGCCCCTGCTGTGGAAAAAGCAGATTTTAATAAAGATTCCAATTTTTTATCCACTGGATCTTTGAACATTTGAACATTATCTACTGGACATGTCAGTGATTTGTTCACAGAAGAGATGGCTGCATCCACCGTAGGAACATTCCATCTCTGGGTGAACTTTTCCTCCATGGGATAGATCACCGGAAACCTTTTAGGCAGAACAAATAGTTTATCAGGATGTTCCCAGTCCTGGTATATAAGTCCTTCCAATAATGGATGTATTGGAAAGGAGCAATTAACCTGGGGAGCTTTTAGCGACCCCAATGAGGAGACAGCAGTAGTTGATGGTTCAACAAGAGGCATTTTAAATGCAGATCGAACCATGTCAGTTAGGGTCTGGACCCACAATCTTTCAGTCTGTGATGCTGAAAATGGTTCATCTACTGTCGATTCCTCAAAAACAGAGCTAACCTCCTCCTGATCCCCTTCAGGTAGGTCGGTCCCTTCCTGGGACTGTTGCTCTGCCAACAGGCACTCTAATGGAGGTGATGGAGATCTGGCGCGCTTTCTTTCCTGTAGAGAAGAAGCGATCAATGCAGCCAATCTCTGCTCCAATCCCTCCAGAGTTGAGGAAAAAACCTCCTCTGTTATATATGCAGGAGCAGGTGGACTGAGGACAGCCGCAGTACCTGGCACTCCCGGGGGTTCCTTATGGGTATTAACCTCTGATTTCTCAGGGGAGGAGGGTGCAGATGACTGCTCCAGATCCTCAGAGCCCGATGGAGACCCCCTACACTTCCTGAGAGGTATATCTCAGAGTTTTTTAGACGGCATATTCCTTAGTTCAAAGCTGAGGTATTCCAGCCGCAATACACCCCTTACTGAAATAGTCTAATGCAATTTGCTGCTATGTACATCAGTGGGTGTCTACTAATGCGTCTTTCTGGGGATGCCTGTATCAACCGCCCGCTGTAAGCCCCTATACCATGCTACCAGCTCCTTTTCATGCTCTGTGTCCATAGCAAGCAGCGTCGACTGAGTCCTTTTATCTTGCTGGGACGCCCGCACATGCGCAGAAGCGCTGGGCGCAAAGAGCGCGTCATCCGCCAGGCTCCGCCCCCTTTTTTGAAGCTAAACCTTATAAAAGGAAAGCATGTGTGCGCGCGTGCACGTGTGCGCTCTTGGCGCCATGTAGGGAGAGGAGCCAGGGTCCCTGTTTCACCAGGACTCAGGGATGGAAGGAAACTACTTGGCAGCATGACAGAGGAATGCAGCTTCCCTGATAGAGAGCTCACTCATCTGCCTGGACTTTCACCATGGAAGGAATAGTCCCAAGAAAAAAGACGTTCCACAGCGGCCTCTAGTGGACAAACACAGGTACCGCACCTTTGTCTTTTTTTTTTTTTTAAAACCTCCTTTATGAAAAAACATTTCCAGGTTTACAGTTTTTTTAAAACTTCCCTTATGAAAAAACATTTCTAGGATTTCTTAGGCATATACAGCTATTAGCGGGAATACCCTTTAGGTAACAGGCAGAAAGACATATTAGGCTTGGGGGTCCCCTCAATAGAACCAAGTTCCTGAGGGGCCCCCACTTACCTTTTCCCCGCCGCAGGACTTTGTTTGGTCCACAGAAGCCCAAACTTCACCTCTCACGGCAGGCATTGTACTAGACCTTCAGGGACCGGGTTCCCAAGGATTCCACTCCCCTGGACCTGTATAGCACCCTGCACAGATAGCCTCTTGGTTTTGGGTATGACCAGAGCTCTGGATCCCAGGAATAGCTTGCTAAGGCCCAGAGAACCTGTACACAAGCCCAGATGAATACATGTTAACCTTGGCCAACACCTTAGACACTGGCAAAAAACTGAGGTACTCCCGGATGGGAGGGGCTTATATAGGGGAGGGTACTTCCTGTTTTGGAAGTTGCCAGTGCCAGCACCTGAAGGTAATTCTATATAACCCACATAGTAATGACTATGCTGCTCTGTGTCCCGTGATGTATGAACAAGAAAATGGAAATACAGTTTTCCATTCTTGTTCTGTAAACCTAGATCTAATAGGGTAGAGAAACAGTTTATCTTACTCTTCTAATACCAAGACACAGTGGACAAACTAATGTATTATAAGTGTCACTCGCCCAAAGTGTCAAAAGACAAATAGAAACTAACCACTTAAGCCCCGGACCAATACGGGCCATTATGACCAGGCCCCTTTTTGCGATTCGGCACTGAGTCGCTTTAACTGACAATTGCACTGTCCTGCGACGTGGCTCCCAAACAAAATTGGCGTCCTTTTTTTCCCACAAATAGAGCTTTCTTTTGGTGGTATTTGATCACCTCTGCGGTTTTTATTTTTTGCGCTATAAACAAAAATAGAGCGAAAATTTCTCTATAATAAATATCCCCAAAAAATATATAAAAACATTTTTTTTTCCTCAGTTTAGGCCGATACGTATTCTTCTACATATTTTTGGTAAAAAAAACGCAATCGCCGTTTATTGATTGGTTTGCGCAAAAATTATAGCGTTTACAAAATAGGGTATAGTTTTAAGGCATTTTTATTATTATTATTTTTTTTACTAGTAATGGCGGCGATCAGCAATTTTTTTCGTGACTGCGACATTATGACGGACACATCGGACACTTTTGACACATTTTTGGGACCATTGTCATTTTCACAGCGATCAGTGCAATAAAAATGCACTGATTACTGTGAAAATGACACTGCCAGTGAAGGGGTTAACCACTAGGGGCGCTGAAGGGGTTAAGTGTGCCCAGGGGCGGGTTACTAACTTAGGGGGGCGTGGCTATGACTGACACGTCACCGATCTCCGCTCTGATTACACAGAGCGGAGAACGCTGACATTGTCAGTAGAGGAGCGGGGAGATGTGTTTACACACACATCTCCCCGCTCTGAGCCTCCGTGAGACGATCGCGGGGATCCCCGTGGCGATCGAGTCCACGGGACCCGCAGTCCCACTCACGGGGAAGGCTGGGGGGGGTCGGGAGCGTGCCGTCGCCGGCGCGCGCGCGCGACCCCGACGTCGGAAGTTAAAGGGCTACGTACAGGTACGTGATTGTGCCTGTACGAGCCATTCTGCCGACGTAAATATACCGTGAGCGGTCGGCAAGTGGTTAAGATAAAAATATTACATAAATAGATAAAAATGTACATGTGAGTGAAAAGAATAAACAATTATTTCTCACTGCTAGGATGCTGCAGCATTAATGGTGAAATCTACCCTAGAGTCAAATTCTACTGGTGATTGCTGCGCTTCCCAATAAATTTTATATTATATACAACAAAGTGCTGCTGTGCCATATCAATCAATTTTACATATATTAGTATCAATTGATATAACATATGCAAAACTTATCAGTATATAGAAATAAAAAAAGGAAATCCAGTCCAGAAATGCAAAGGTAAGCATGTAGCCAGTGAAAGTAGTGTATAAAAATTCATCAGAAATGGTGCATGAAAGTTCATCAAGTATCAAAACTAAAAGTGCTCAGTGCTTATGCAAAATCACTGCAAGGCCAAATGTGCGGACTCCCACCACGGTGCACACTCACCCGCAAGTATGGACCACCTGGGCTTATGCCAAGATGTGTAAACTAGGCTTATATGAATGTGTCCCCATCTGATGACATGGGGTTCCTCTCATGTGGTCCAGATCATAGAAGAGAAGCAAAACCGACATAGCGTAGTACCATTTATTAAAATCTATTTAAAAAAACATGCAAATTATCACTCGCATGTTGTAGTGCCGTGTCCCAGCACTAGGAATGATCTGCCAGCTGTACAATCTGGCACTACAATCCCTGAAGCCAGGATGTTTTCTACTCGGCAAAAGTGAAAACCGACATGACCTGAGAGCCCACCCCTACGTGTTTTATTATCAAGATGTGATCAGGAGGCCTGGTCACACCCATAAACCCCACCATTATATACCCCATACTAACTTGCCATTGGTCCCATTTATCTTGTGATTGTATAGTATAATATCTGTTTGGTTCCAGCTAGCAGATGGTTCTTACAAAGAGCATGGTCAGATCAACTTACAAACAAACTATTTTTAAAAAGCAATTAGAAAAAAAGTTAAAATTATATACCAGTCCATTGGGACAGCTCCACCTTGTGTCCAAATGGCCAATGCCACATAGCTCTTATGTATTTGCTACTTATGCAGAATGTTTAGATGTTATGGTATTTCAAGGAATACATGGGTAATTTTATTAGGCCCTACAGTGCCACCTAGAGTCAAAGCAACATGTTTTAACTAGGAATGCCCTTTGTGCGCAAAAATGTAATAAATAAATTAAAAAAGTGAACAAAAAAAATAATTAAAGAATAAAAATGAAAAATTATCATAATACTGTATATGCCCCAGCACCCATATACTCAAGTATGTTCTCCTAATAATAGTATACCAGGAAACAGTTCAAATCAATATCAATATTTAACCCTTGGGGGGTCAGAGTATCGAGATGGAAAGTCTATTGTGTTTCGTTTTTTGAGACCTCTCTTTTGATATTTGTACCTCTCCAATGTTTGTGGATCCTATCTATGCCAAATAAGGTAAGCAGAGATGGATCCAACATGGGCATTCCACCACGTAGGTGACTCCAGTGGACTGACATGAGATGAATTTATGAATTTTGAATTTCTGCCCTGTAGAACCAGATTGGAACTCCACTCATTTTCTGGTGGGGTCTCCACTGGTTCTGCAGGCCAAACATCTCCAACATCATATAAACCCTATTTGATCCAAGAAGGTAGTATTTATATGGGGGAGGGTATATTTTTAACTATTCTATGTCTTAAGGCCGGTGCTTTCCTGTATATAAATGTAGGTGTATTGGGCAGTAATTGCGTGGGATCCCTCATTAAGATGGGCCAGTGCTTTTTAATAATGGCTTCTACTTTTTTGCATTGTCTGTTAGTTATTTAGTAGGATCTTCACAATTTTTTTTATATTTATTGTAATCACCCAAGATTCTTTTCATCTCGACATCATAGTCATTTTTGTTCATAATAATGACTTCACCCCCCCTTTAATATAAGCAAGGAAGAACTACAAGTCCTAGACCTAGGTTTAAAATATGCCCCTGATAAGATGATAGACACATTTGAACCGTATATTGATTTGCACAAATTTGCCTGTAAGGTCAATATTAAAAAAACATTTTGCCATTGAGAAAAAGAGTAATCAGAAAGAGAACCCTGATGATGAACCAGAAGATTATCAACATAGTGGTTTAAAAAAGCTATGTGGAAGTATTTTAAAGCATAGTTGAGAATGATATTAAACACATACATGTTAATAAATCAAAGAAAAATAAAATAATAGAATAGAGCATACGTCCATAAAAATACTACCTTCTTGGATCAAATAGGGTTCTATAGATGTAGGAGATGTTTGGCCTGCGGAACCAGCGGAGACCCCACCAGAAAACATGTGGAGTTCCGGTCTGGTTCTACAGGGCAAAAATTCAAAATTGATAAATTCATCTCATGTCAGTCCACGGGGGTCACCTAGGTGCTGGAATGCCCATGTGGGCTCCAGTACATGGGAAAGACCACTCAAGCACTATCAGTCAGGGTGCATGAACACATGAAAAACATCCGCAAGGGGTAACCTAAGTACAGTGTTGCGAGACACTTCTTACAATTCCACAACAATGATCCATCTCCACTTAGCTTTTTTGGCATAGATAGGATCCACAAACAGTGGGGAGGTACAAATATCAAAAGAGAGGTCTCAAAAAATAAAAAATAAATATTTATTTGAGCTGTTTCCTGGTAGACTATTAATAGGAGAACATGCATGGGTATGTGGGCTCTGGGGGCGTATTCAGTATTACCATTTTTCATTTTCATTCTATACATTTTTTTTCTATTTTAATTTCCACTCTTATCTTTTATTTTTTTGTATTTTCCTTTTTTTTTTCATTTTTGCACAGAGGGCATTCCTAGGTAAATCATGTTGCTATGGGCCTAGGTGATATGACCTAATAACATTCCCCATTTACTCCTTGAAGTACCATAACATCTAAATATTCTGCATAAGTAGCAACTATGGCCTACAACTCAATGACAAAAAGAGATAACGTACATAATAGCTACGTACCATTAGACATTTTGCCACAAGATGGAGCTCAAATAGTTAGTTTGTAAGTTGATTTTACAATGCTCTATGTAAGAACCATCTGCCAGCTGGAACCGTACAGATATTAAACTATACAATCACAAGGTAAATGGGACCAATGGCAAGTTAGTATGGGGTATATATCGGCGGTATTGATGGACGTGGCGACATCTCCTAATGATGTCTAGTTTAAAAGTAACCTACCTAACGAGGACACCTAGAAATAAATGGACATAACCAAAAAAAACACAACAGCGCTGACACTGTGCCCATCCTATAGTGATAACATGTCATATACCAGGTTAAAAAAGAGGTATTGAAAGATACTTATTCCAAAAGGTATAGGAATAAAAATGTAAATTAGTATAAAATGTCTGACACTGTGGTGTGGCAAGGCTGCTTTCATTTGTGGGCTGGAAATCCACAATCTGTAAAATAGGAAGGGGAGGGAAGAAAGCGCCAAACTGCCATAGTGTAGCACAATTTTATTAAGTAAAATACCATATTATATATATATATATATATATATATATACACATACACATACACACACAATATATATATATATATATATATATATATATATATATATATATATTTTTTTTTTTTTTACTAAATTGTGCTACACTATGCCAATTTTTCCCTTTTTTCCCTTACCTACCTCTAGAAATAAGACTGCAGAGATACAAAAAGGATTTATAATACAATAAGTAATACGATGATTTTCTACAGCTAGTGTTGAATAAATGGGCACAACTAGCCAGCATAGGTTCCATATACTGCAGTGGTCATCAACCCTGTCCTCAGGGCCCACTAGCAGGCCAGCTTTTATGTATTACCTTAGCCACATTTTTTTTTTTAGTGATTGATAACAATTGCGAAGAGTTAAGACCACAGAAAGTTTATTTACTGTGTTTCCTGTTTGGAATATTCCTTATCATTTCCTGTCCTCAATATACATTAGAAGGTGAGAGGAAAATTCTCAAGGGGAGGAGAATTCCCCTTTTAGACCATTGTCTTTGGGATGGGTGTCAATCATTTCTTATTCTGGTGACATCTATAGTTTTAGATTTCCTTTTACTTTCTGTCATGGTGATAGTGGAGAAATAGAGAGGATGAATCCCCCTAGCAGGAACCAGAAATCAAATAATAGCCTTAAGGGGGTTCCAATCTTACTCCATCTAAAACTAAAAAAAAAGGGGAAAAAACATTTGACTATACATATACTGTATATAAAGTCTGAAGGGAAACCTACCAAGAGAGAAGTTTGGGAACTACTAGCATTGAACGTGTTTGTTTTAGTATAAGTGCCAGAGATTTTAGGTTCATCCACCCTTTTTGCTTGCTGATTCACTGACCTTGTATATTCAGACATAGGGTGCCCTTGTTGCATGCATGTTTCAGGTCAGTAACTAAGTAGTGACATAAAAATTAGCATAATAACCCCAAGGACTAAACCTTCAATAAAAGTGTACATTTTACAGCTTTCATTAATATTCCCTACTAAGAAGTTCTCTAGTTTAAATTTATGTATTCTAACCAATATATATACTGTATATACAGTGCTCAGCATAAACGAGTACACCCCTTTTGAAAAGTAAAATTTTAATCAATATCTCAATGAACACAAGAACAAAATTTCAAAATGTTGTCAAAACTGAGGTTTATAGAACATTTGTTTAGCTCCATAACATGAAAGTAAGGTTAATAATATACAGACGGTCTCCGGGTTACAAACAAGATAGGTTCTGTAGGTTGGTTCATAAGTTGAATCTGTTTGTAAGTCGGAACAGCTAAATTTTTTAAGTGTAGCTCCAGCCAAAAAAAATATTTTACGCTTTTTGGATAGCATAGGGAAGGGTTAACACCCCTGTAATGTTTGTTTTGATGTCTGTCCCAATGACAATTGGATTTTGAATTTTTTTTTTTTGTGGAAACAAGCCTTTGTGATAAAGCTTCAGTGGAGGTACCTTTTTCCCATAAATAATTCTTACAAGAGTGAATTCCCTTCCTAGGGGTAGATTTTCTCTCACTTTCTTTTGTCTCCCTCTATTTGTAAGTAGGAGTCGTTTGTAAGTCGGATGTTTGTAACTAGGGGACCGCCTGTAACTTAAATGACAAAATCTTCTGTTTTACTTAAATTAGTTGATGCAAAAATGAATACACCCCACAACAAAAACAACTACATCTAGTATTGTATGACATACATGAATTGTAAGGACAGCACCAAGTCTCCAAGGCATGGAATGAACAAGTTGGTGACATATTGCATCATGTATCTTGTCAGATACATATCCAATTCTTCAAGAACGACCTCCTTTAGAACCTGGATGCTGGATGGAGAGTGATGCTTAACTTGTCTCTTCAGAATTCCCCATACTGTAGGTATTCAATTGGGTTCAGATCAGGAGACATACTTGGCCACTGAATCACTTCCACCCTGTTCTTCAGAAATGCAAAAGTGGCCTAAATGTGTGTTTTGGATCATTTTAATGTTGAAAAAGTGTACAACGACCAAGGGCACGGAGTGATGGTAGCATCTTTCAATATAGAGCAGAACATCTGTGAATTCATGATACCATACAGCCCCACAGAAGGACACTGCCACCACCATTTTTCACTGTAGGCACCACTCATTTTTTTGTTCTCCTCATCTTTTTGACAAAATATACTTTTGAAGCCATCAGTTCCAAAAACATTTATATTGGTCTCATCACTCCCAAGTACAGAGTCCCAGTAGTCTTCTTTTTCAGCATGGGCCATGGCAAATTCTAGGTGGGCTTTTTTGTGAATGGGCTTTAGGAGAGGCTTCCTTCATGGACGACATCCATGCAGACCATTCCTCTGCAGTGTACGCTGTATTATGTCACAGGAAACAGTAACCCCAGTTTGGCTTTCTACTTCTTTAGCTAACTGCAGTGAACTTGCTTAATGATTTTCTTCAACCCTTCTCATCAGAAAACGCTTCTGTCGAAGAGTTAACTTCCGTGGATGACCTGGATGTCTCTGTGAGATGGTTGCAGTTCCATTTTTGTTCCATTTTTGTATCACTTTTGCTACAGTGTTATGACTGAAAAGTAAAGCTCTGCTGATCTTCTTGTAGCCTGCACCTACCTTGTGTAAAGAAAGTATTTTCTTTCTCAGGCCTTGTGACATTTCATGTGGTGCCATTGCTGACAGCATGAAATGGGAAGTGGTTTTCTTTGTTAAGTAACACCCTTTTATAATCAATGGTCTGCTGGACACCTGTTTAATGAATAATTAGACTCACCTGTCGTGGAATTCTTGTTAATTAGGATTTTGTTGTCTAAAATGTAACTTTCCTCCTAAGACTTTCATTGGAGTGTATTCATTTTTGCAACATAGTCTTGAATTAATATGTTAGGAAAAATACTTTTTCGTGTGTGCAAATTAACAAATCTTGGTTGCAATCAATGGCCCACATTTGCAGGAGTATTTTGTAGTATAGTGTCCCATAGAAAATGTTGATTTTAAAAGGAAAGTAAAGGTTTTCTGACAAATCTGTTGGGGTGTACTCATTTATGCTGGGCACTGTATATACAGTATATATATATATATATATATATATATATATATATAAATAAAAAGAAGAAAAGAAACTGTGCTAAAAGACACTAAAACGAATAACTGCAAAGCCGTGCCACAGTTATTCAATTGGGAGCTGCGATTTTCATGTAAACAAAAATTACAAGGGCAAGACTATGGAAGAAAAATAAATCGTGCTGACCCCGTGACCATTCAATGTTGATTTGAACCGAAAATAACAAATAAAATCACCAAAAGTAAAATTGATGGATAACCCTTACATAAATCAATATAGTGATAAATCCATAAAAACATCAAATATAAAGAAAAAATAAAATATTGAAAATCATACAAAATGTTGGTATATGAAACCGAGGTCGCCTGTTCTCCATCACACCCACCATGATGCCTTCCTAAAACAACACTTTTGGCCGATGGTCCATTGGTCGAGAGTCACTGCTTAAGAATCGTACTTGTGTTTGCTGGTTTTTGGAGAGAGCTGGTTGATTATAGGCATACATTGATCCTCTGTCATGGGGGATCGTGGCAAGCTGGTAAGAAGTAATTTCTGCTGATTGGTGGTGGATTCAACATGATTGCTTTTTGGATATGACATCTCACAATTATATGGACTTTTCTTCACAGAGCACTGGTGTTCAGTTTATTAATTTGAGCTTATATGCACCAATTATTTATGGACAATAATTCTTTGATTTTTTGGTTTCATGTACCAACATTTTGTATGATTTTCATTATTTAATTTCTTTAAATTTTTATGGATTTATCACTATATTGATTTATGTAAGGGTTATCCATCAATTTTATTTTTGGTGATTTTATTTGTTATTTTCTGTTCAAATCAACATTTATTATTTATTTATTTTTCTTCAATATATATATATATATATATATATATATATATATATATATATATATCTCTATCAAGAAACCAGTATATGAAATCCTTTAAGTAAGCTATTGTTGATAGCTTATGCTGGTATTCAAACTGCTAAACTTTTCAAACAGTAAGGATGCCACATAACTGCCATTTTGTTGCTTATTTTTCCAAATGCGGCTGTGATTTATTGTGCTGCAAAGGAAGCTGGTAGTGCCAGCAGTATTTCCTGAAAATGGACAAAATAATGTCTGAAGCGATCAGTTGTATGACAAATCTGTGGGCTGTTTTACAGTTTGGTATAAACTTTAAATTATAGCACTTTCATAAAGTTCACGATCGGTGGCACAGATCCAGTCAAGGAAACTTATTGGTAAGATAACTTTGGCAAGAAGTCTGTTGTATTTTTTTCCAGAAATCTCTGCACTGCTTCTAAAATACTTGTGAGGCATACAAAACCTAGCGTGAGAAATACAAATCTCCAGTAGGAATTACATGAGCGTCAATCAAAATATAAATGCAGGCTGATATTGCTGCTTGCAGATAGAATGAGTAAATTTGAGACAGTTTAATAGTACTTTAATCAATTTAATATAGTAGATAGAATGTCTAGCTAATCTAAGACAAAGGGGTAAAACAGTGTGAAAACTGCAGAACTATTCTCATCGAATCAATACAAAATGTATTATGATTAGTTTATATGTGTTACTATGCTTTGCTCTGTCATTGCACTAATACATTGAAGAGAAATTTTAATGGATGTATCTTAATATGTTATATCTTAAGGAAATGCACCTAAAAGCTTCTAAGCTACACAGCTGTAGTTCTATACTGACTAAGAAACTTTTTCTCTCTGATGCTATGCATACAAATTTTTATTTTGTGATACTTGGCTATGGTAGGAAAAAAAATTAAACAATCTTTTTGACTCTGGGCTCAATTCACTAAAGGAGACATGTGATATTTGGGTTATGAATCCAAATATTGTATGCAATATTTAAAAGCTCAATTCACTAAAGGCGCATGGGATATTTACCACAAAAATAAGAAGTGTTTGTTAATTATTGCATAAACCTAGTTAAAAGTCAATTCACAAAAAAAATATATAAACAGAAGCATTTGTTAAATAAGTCATGGTCTAGCCACATGGTATTTGATAAATACTGCTGGTTGTTAAGGAGCCTGGACCTGCCACATCCTTAACAACCATGACTCGCCTGCTCTCAGCGGGGTTCTTCACAAAAAGCCAGCATTTACAAATAAAAAAAAACAACAATGTGGGGTTCCCTCCCAATCCATACCAGTCCCTTCAAGTCTGGTATGGATTTTAGGTGGAACCTCACATCAAAAATAAAAAAAACATTGGCGTCAGGCCCCCCCAATATCCATACCAGACTTGAAAGTCCTGGTATGAATTGGCAGGGGACCCCACACTGTTTTTTTTTTACATGTTTTAGTGCTGGCTCCTCTTTTGTTTACATTCTGCTATCACATGAGTCATGGTTGTTAGGGATGCGGCGGGTACCGACTCCTTAACAACCAGCTATTCACTTGTTGTCAAATACGCCAGTGAGTTCCAGCTATCTTGAAAGAGCTGGATGCAAAGATGGATTTGGAATACTGTTAATCTTTATTTTATTTTTATTTTATTATTCCAGGGTGATTCGGATTTTTTTATAATTTTGTCAATGTGAGAATTGAGAATTTTCATGTTATTGAACTGATCAGTGAACTGGTGGTAATTCCTCAAGCATCTGTCTCGATTTGCTGCATGTGTCGGTAATGTTACCAACATTGGTGCAAATGCTTGCTCAAATTAGGTGCAGGTGGTTCTTTAGGGAACCACTGCTAGGAAATTGTCATCAGAACTATTTTGAATTCCCCTGCATATTATTTCGTTTAGATGATCCGTTGCTCATGTTTTTCAGTCTGAAAAACTTGTCAAACAAGTTTAGTCTCTGCAACATTGAATCAATTCTATATAGTAGTTCACTCTCTGCAGTAGCTGATTCAATACACTGGGTGGTGAGAACAGGATTGTCTATAAATGTTGTACACAGTGCAGGGATCTCTCTCATGTTATTTCCTTCTGGTCAAATGTTCTTAGCCTACAGTGTTACCTATAACTAAGGGCAAACATTTTTTGTTTTGGATAGAGTGGAGAAGGATTAGACAAAACGTCAGGTGTTTTATTGCCGTTTATGCTCCCATTCGAGAGATTTACCTCTTTTTGTCCTGTTTACTATTATCACTGACAGTTAAGGTAAAAGAAAACCCTAAATCATGGATTGTCAACAGAACAAATCGTCCAATGGGATCACCAGTGCTGGTGACCCTGATAACAATCAGGGATTCCCTCACTTTAAAAGTATTTCTTCACACTTCAAGTTTTGGCTATGGGACAGGAGGCAAAGGGAAACCGCCTTAATAGGACACAGATGGCAAAAAACTGGCAGGAGTTATAACCCTCCCTTGCCCTATCCAAATAAAAATAAAAAAAGGTTTTGCCTTTAGTTGCACCTTAAGCATACCTTCCAACTTTTTGGAATTAGAAAGAGGGTCAACTTGTAGCACAATGTACACAATGTATTTAGGCAAAGGGCACACCCATGCTATGTCCTCAGATATGCAAACTATTAAGAATGTACTGCATATGCCAAAATTAACTGGTTCTACCCATAAAAAAAATGTCAACATATCTTTTCCTTTTTTTAATGGATTTTCAAAAATGCAAACATAATAATTATAGTTAGGATGAAGGTTTAGTGCAGAAGAACACTTTTAGTAACGATTGAGGAGGAAAGAGGGACAGAGGACATTGGTTCCGAATGAGGGACAGTCCCTCCAAATGGGGGGCAGTTAGAAGGTATGCCTTAAGACATACAATAACCTCTTATGTCTTGTACACATGATCGGAATTCCGATGGGCTAAAATCTAATGGAATTTTTCAGCGGAATCCCATTCAAAGCTGTCTTGCATACACACCATCAGACCAAATTCCGACTGTCCAAAACGTGGTGACGTACAACGTCACTATAAAGGGGAAGTTCAAATCCAACAGCGACACCCTTTGGGCTGCTTTTGCTGATTTCGTGTTACCGCGTGTTAGTAAAAGTTTGGTTTTAGCCGATTCGTGCTTAAAATAAATATTAAGATAATTTGGAGACCTGGCTTTAAAATAAAATACGAAGATTCATGAGATCACAAGAAACAAAGAAATAAGTTTGTCAGAACTCGGTGTGAATATCCGCAGCGAAAAATAAAATTTGTTCTAGCATTAGAAAGAAGAAAAGAATGCGCTACATTTACCGATGCAATAATTTGCAGCATGATGAATGTGCTATCTCCATTACGAACGCTAGTTTTACCAGAACGAGCGCTCCCGTCTCCTAATTTAGTCTGAGCATGCGTGGATTTTTCTCCGATGGAGTTCCACACAGATGATCGGAATCTCCTATCGTATTTTTTCATCTGAAAAATGTAAAAGTTCTATTATTTTACACCGATGGAAAAAAGTCAGATGGGGCCCACACACGATCGGAATTACCGATGAAACAAGTCCATCAGACTTTTTTCATCGGAAATTCCAATCGTGTGTACAAGGCATTAGTGTTTGAATGAAATACCATTTTTGTTTAATGTGCACTCATTTACGTTATATTTGCAAGATAATAAGCCCTGGATACACCTGTTTCTGATTCCACACTGTTTGGTGAACACTGCAGTTTAGGGATGCTCTTTCAATCAGCTCTGACCAGCATGCACAATAACAGAAGTATCTGTTTTAATTTAAACTCTGCATGAAAATTTAAGCACTCTGCATGCAGATAAGATTGTAAAGATGGTTTCATGCTTTCTTATTGTACAACTCACAGCTGTAAATAAGCACTTTTCATAATGATTCTCCAGGGTATTGGTATATTTCCTGTATCTCTCCCTGAGCAACAACAGAGTGGTCACTGTGTAATATAATGTGTACATAATAATTTACAATAGTATACTGTGTATGTATGTATGTGTGTATATATATATATATATATATATATATATATATATATATATAGTATACACTGTATAGTCTTTTTACTGTATTGTTATATAATTAAAGTTTCTAGCTCTTTGCAGCAGTCTGTTGCTAGATCATATAACAATAACAACCAAGCAAGCAGCTAAATAGTTACAATACATACATTAACTACTTTAGTTATACAAGCACACTGCAGCTTCCCTCATTCCAGTTAATGAGCTTTAAGCCTCATACACACGGCCGGTTTTCTCACCAAGAAAACTGCTGGGAGAGCTTTTTGCCGAGAAAACCGGCAGTGTGTATGGTTTCTCGTGGGGAAAACTGCCGGGAATCTTGACGAGAAAAATAGAGAACCTGCTCTCTATTTTCTGTGTGTATGCTTACCTGTCTCCAGGTAAACCCATGCATGCTCGATGATACTTTGACGCATGCGCGGTAGCTTACAACGGTAGTGTAGGGTGAAGTAAGATGGCGGCGACGGCATAGAATGTGACGAGCGCTTGCTCGTCGTAGTCGATGACGTCACCGCGTTCTTGCCATTCAAAAGAACGGCGGTTCTTTTGAATGTGCCATGTGTACACTCGGTGAGCAAGAAAAGCTTGCCAGGAATCCCGTCAGGAAAACCGTTTTTTTCCTGATGGGATTCCCAGCCGTGTGTACAGGGCTGTACTCGGCAGAAGGGCTGAAGGCTGCCATGAGTATGGCCCATCCATAGGAATGAATGCGACCATGGTGTGTATGTGCAGTAAGAAAGGGATGATTTCTAAGCAAAGGTTGTACGGCTCCACAGTGAATATTTCTGTAATGGTGGAGGGAGGTATGCATTATGCAAGGCAGGTGCAAGGCAGGTGGGTGAGGAAATTATTTAATGGACAACTGTACTAACAGTTAATTTGTTCTTTAGGGATGCACATTTATTTACTTCAGTTAAAAGACAAGTATGAAGTTTGAAAAAACAAACCTACATACTCACCTAGGTGGATGCACCATCAATCCAATGCTGCATCTGTTCCTCATTGCCTCTAAGACCAAGAACAGACTGATCAAAGGCCACTGTTCACTCGGTTCTCAGTCTTCAGTGAGCAGAGAGCTGGTGATTTTCAGTCACTGATCTCTGCTCTGCCCCTCCGGCATTTACTGGAGCACCGGGCTTTCAGGAATCTGGGTGGATCACGACAATAATGTCATGATCTCTCCAGAGTCTGGACAAGCTGAATTACGTCAATCAACAGCAGACTTTAGCCCACCGTCAGTTGAATAGGGTCACAGGAGTGCAGAAGGAAGTGCACTCCTGTTACCTACAGGAGAAGTAGGGCCAAAAGAGCTTTAGCCTCACTTCTCACTTAAGCAATATAGCTTAGTTCAAAAACCTCCCCTTCCTGCTGATTGTAAAAAGAAGGAGCAGCAGAACATAAGTGAGTTCACACTTGCGCTTTCTGTTTTCTAAAAGATTGGTCAAAGAGCTCACTGCAGAGTGTTGTGATTGATACAGAGAATCAACCTTACATCTCCCAATGTAATTGATGGTGTACAGGGGGTTTCAAGGAAGGGGATTAATTGAAGGTTAGCATATAGAAATATAGCCCTAATTTTTGGGTAAGGGAAAAATCTGTTGTTCTCTAGAATAATTGAATGCATAATAGACTGAAGAGGCTGGGTCAGACCAGAGAGATACATATATAAATACACTCTGCAGTGGAGAATGCTATAAAGAAAACCCCACTGCCATGGAATATCCCTGATATGTTACATTTTTAAAAGAGTAAGAAAACACAACATGGGTTGGCCATTGAATTGATAGAGTTTTCTTAATAGTTTTAAAGAGTTTTCTATTTTAATCAAGAAAGTTGGAAACCTCTTATTTACAGGAATCCTACAGATTAGCTCATTAGATGCACACCTATTAGCAGCTCTAAGTCAACCTGTAGAGTCAGAACTGATTAGCTATTTCTTTTTTTTCTATAATTGGCCCAGCCAGTTGGTGGGGTTAAAAGAAATTCCATAGAAATCTTCTCATTTTGACTGTGGGTAGGTGTTAATATGAAATATATTAGGTTATTGATTTTTTGCAAAATACTTTTTGAATGAGTTTAAATCCACTGTGAAGCATTGAGTTAGTTATCTTCATCATTACTTCTAGTCACAACCTGATTTTCTCATTTAAATGGTGCTATATTTGGGAGTGCTAAAGTCCATTACTTTGATGGTTGCACTAAAAATTGAAAAAGTCAGAATCAGAATGCTAGAAAATCATAAAGTCATTCACATATTCATCTAGGAAGTTATACTGAGGAGCAAGAAAAAATAAATTTGGTGAGGAGCTTATATCAGCATTCTAAAAAATTGAGATCATCATCATTACTAATTTAGGAACACAATATAAACATCTAACATCCAGACATTATCCATGTATCAAACAATTGTTTATTCAACCAACATTGGCAATCCCATACTCAATAGACTTATGTGAGGAAAAAAAATCTAAATGCATATATGGGGATTGTCTTATCGTCTAAAGAGTATATAGCACTGTTCAGCAACAGTTGCAATCAAACACCACTGCGGGACAGCACTACCAGGTCCTGGTCTCACTTATACCTTATCTGCAGCTGCACACAACAGGCTGATCAACCACTAATTGTCCTTAGACATTGACAGAGCAGCTCTGTGATGAGGTTTGACATTTGGGAAGCTTTCAGTGTTAGATGAATTGCACAGGGCAATGCAGTGCAGTCTCATTAGCTTTACAGTACTGCACCAGTCCCAATCTGAGTACTGGGAGAGGGAGATAGAAAACATCAGTTTAAAAACTATGCATATAAATGAATTGAGCTCCCCTATTTCCCAGTTCTGTTTTGCACAGGTTATGTCACTTTTTTACTTCCATATGACCCAGGAAGCCATAAATCTAAAACAGGAAATAATAAGGTTATCTTACTGCCAATGCAGTGTATCGATTTTATCCTTTTATATCCCATAAAAAGACACAATTGCACCATGAGCCTGTGCGCTCGTATTCCTTTTAGTTTTATGCTTGCTTTGAGTAAATGTAGACTATGCCAACTATCAAAGAGTCTATCTTCTTAAACCACTATATTTGCAGAAAAAAAGTTGTAACAGTCAAATAATTTGTTTAGAAGTTTGCATTACAAATATGGTACTTTTAATGTTTTTTTTTTTATTATTCATCTAAGCACATTTTGATATTGTTTTATGATTTGATAAACAGGATGAAGTTGCTCGTTTGTTAGCTCTCAAGCCTGAAATTGGATCTTTGCAAGTCCAGGGAACAAAATTAAAAGAAAAGGAACAAGGGCCAATGTTTTTGGACGCAGATGTAGCAGCTTTTCTCAACCACTATAATCAAGTTCTTTCCAACTTGCAATCTAGAGAAAAACAGCTTCAAAATAGTAAGTGCAACCAAAAAGCGTATGGGTCTATAATTACTGAGAAATCTTATGAAATTAAATAGTTTGCTTCACATTTGTCTGCAAAGCCCACTTAGTGTACAGTGTGACTTATCAATATACATTCATGTTTATCTGTGTTTTAACATTGTTTTGTGTGTGTACAAATATCATATAGTTATATACTTGGGTGTATTTATCAATTTAAAAAAGTGTGCTATTTCACAACAGTTTTATAGAAATATGTATTTTAACCACTTCCTGCCCAAAATCTGAAAAAATAAACATAACTTAGCATGCTGCCCCTTGCTCGAGATATGCTTATAAACATCCTATCTTTACTAAAACCAGCTAACACTTTGTGTGGCTGTTGGTTGTCAGTGCCAGATATTACTGACAGCCTGGGTTCTCATTAAATATCAGGAACCAATGAAAATGGTTCTTGACCATGGGTTCACTATGTCAGCTATGGCATAATAATCACATGCGAGTTGTAGGCTTCATTGACAAATAAAAGCCCTCAGCTACATCAGAGTTTTTATTAAAATAGCGTACCCGTTAAAAGCTGTATATGCTCTTAAAAAAAGTAAAAAAAAAAAGTTAAACAACACAAAATGATGCTGCTAAATTGTGGTCTGGGCATCTAGGTATGAACAACCTCTGGTCACGAAGGAGTTCAATTAGTCTTCTTTTTCTAAATCCATGAAGAGTAAAAAAAACTTGTACAAATGTAAATACTTAACACATTTTCAGTAAAGTCCAGATGTATGGCGGAAATTACAGTTTACTGAAGTTAGGATTTTGGGTTTGACTTTAAAAATATCTTTTGGACCTAACTCCACTTTTATTGCCCCATACTTACTTCAGTTCTATGTATTTACAAAATATTGAAGAGAGAGGATCATTATTACAGCATCAATGGATACCTAGCTTCTCTCCTATTGGGTTTAATTTAACAATTATCTCTGTGTTTAATATTTTACAGTGCATTTTTTTCTAATTATTCAGATTCTAGCTTTCTATAATTAACATACACTTAAAAAAAAAAATATATAGAACACCAGCTGCACAAGAAATTAGTATTAATTTGTACAGAATGCAAGTGACAAAAAGCATGCAGCGATCAAACAGGAACTCAGACCATACCTGATGTGACTGGGGAATAAGGATGGGAAGTGTGGTGGGAAAAGGTTATACTGTTACTCTGCCTAATTAATACCACACCTGGGTTTAAAAATCTTTAAACCTTTTATGTGAAATATGAATCATGAGAAACAAACGTTAAGTCAATCTCTCTCTCTCAAAAAAAATAATATATATATATATATATATATATATATATATATTGGATCACTCATCAAAATATTCCAATGTGTCTTTAATAATCCCCTGTATTTGTTGGGTCTGTTTAGAGAAGGCCAAAGGAGCAGGGATCTCTGTGAAGGACTGTCTAGTGCTGAGTCTCAGAATGGATAACTGATCAAGGGAATATGGTATTTTTTTCCGGGAGTGTTGTTCATTATGACTGATGTGGATGTGAATTGCTGGACAACATGAATTGCGTGATGTCTGCTATTAATATATATACCAAATCCTCATCTAGGATAAGAGTCTAGTATAGATGGAGGGAATCCCAGGCCACTTTTTTTACAAACAGAAGTAAAAAGCTGAGAGTAGGGATGAGCCGAACACCCCCCGGTTTGATTTGCACCAGAACATGCGAACAGCCAAAAAATTTGTTCGAACGCGCGAACACCGTTAAAGTCTATGGGACACGAACATGAAAAATCAAAAGTGCTAGTTTTAAAGGTTAATATGCAAGTTATTGTCATAAAAAGTGTTTGGGGACCCGGGTCCTGGCCCATGGGACATGTATCAATGCAAAAAAAACTGATGTTTTTTCCGGAGCAGTGATTTTAATAATGCTTAAAGTGAAATAATAAAAGTGAAATATTCCTTTAAATTTCATACCTGGGGAGTGTGTATAGTATGCCTGTAAAGTGGCGCATGTGTCCTGTGTTTAGAACTGTCCCTGCACAAAATGTAATTTCTAAAGGAAAAAAAGTCATTTAAAACTATACTCGCGGCCATTAATGAATTGTCGGTCCCGTTTTTTTCAATGACTTTTTTCTGTATTGCCGGGACCGACAATTCATTAATAGCCGCAAGTATAGTTTTAAATGACTTTTTTTCCTTCAAAAATTACATTTTGCACAGGAAACCAAAATGTAAAAAAAAAAAAATGTGTGGGGGTTCGCGGCAAATTCGAAAAGCCACGGAACACCCTGTAAAAGTCTATGGGAGAAATCTAAAGTGCTAATTTTAAAGGCTTATATGCAAGTTATTGTCATAAAAAGTGTTTGGGGACCCGGGTCCTGCCCCAGGGGACATGTATCAATGCAAAAAAAAGTTTTAAAAACTGCAGTTTTTTCGGGAGCAGTGATTTTATTAATGCTTAAAGTGAAACAATAAAAGTGAAATATTCCTTTAAATTTCGTACCTGGGGGGTGTCTATAGTATGCATGTAAAGTAGCGCTTGTTTCCCGTGCTTAGAACTGTCCCTGCACAAAATGTAATTTCTGATGGAAAAAAAGTAATTTAAAATTACTCGCGGCTGTAATGAATTGTCAGTCCCGGCAATACAGAGAAAAGTCATTGAAAGTCATTGATATGGTATGGATTTTTAAGGGAACTCCACGCCAAATTGAAAAAAAAAATGGCGTGGGGTTCCCCCCAAAAATCCATACTAGACCCTTATCTGAGCACGCAACCTGGCAGGCCACAGGAAAAGAGTGGGGGACGAGAGAGCGGCCCCCCTCCTGAACCATACCAGGCCACATGCCCTCAACATGGGGCAGAGGTCCCCATGTTGATGGGGACAAGGGCCTCATCCCCACAACCCTTTCCCAGTGGTTGTGGGGGTCTGCGGGCTGGGGGCCTATCGGAATCTGGAAGACCCCTTTTACAAAGGGGACCCCTAGATCCCGCCCCCCCCCCTCTGTGAATTGGTAAGGGGTACATTGTACCCCTACCATTTCACAAAGAAAGTGTAAAAAAACAAAAAAAAAAACACAGTTGGGATAAGTCCTTTATTAAAAAAAAAAAAAAAAAAAAAAAGAAGATTGCAGCGGTGTAAATCCACTCTCGATCTCCACTCCAGCGATGGATGATCTCCAGGCTCCAGTGATGATGTCCAGCGAGGAACAGCACACGATCCTGTCTCCACTGGAGACACCCCGGGAATGACGCCGCGGAAGCCTGACGGGTCTTACTCGTCACGTGACCCCGTCCCCCTCTGACGCAAGGGGAAACCTGGGCTTTCCCAGTGATGTGATGGGTGACCCGCCCTGCTCTGATGCAATGGGAAACCTGTGTTGCATCAGAGTCACGTCACTGGTAAAGCCCGGGTTTCCCCTTGCGTCATAGGGATACGGGGTCACGTGAAGGGTGGCCCCGTCCTCGGCTACATAAGACCTGTCAAGCTTCCGTGGCGTCATTCCCGGGGTGTCTCCGGGGGAGACAGGATCGTGTGCTGTACCTCGCTGGACATCATTGCTGGAGCCTGGAGATCATCCATCGCTGGATACCAACATCGCTGGAGTGGAGATCGAGAGTGGATTTACACCGCTGCAATCTTTTTTTATTTTATTTATTTTTATTTTTAATAAAGGACTTAATTGTGTCTGTTTGTTTTGTTTTTTTAAATACACTTTCTTTGTGAAATGGTAGGGGTACAATGTACCCCTTACCAATTCACAAGGGGGGGATCTGGGGGTCCCCTTTGTTAAGGGGGTCTTCCAGATTCTGATAAGTCCCCGCCCGCAGACCCCCACAACCACCGGGCAAGGGTTGTGGGGATGAGGCCCTTGTCCCCATCAACATGGGGACCGCCGCCCCATGTTGAGGGCATGTGACCTGGTATGGTTCAAGAGGGGGCGCTCTCTCGTCCCCCCTCTTTTCTTGCAGCCTGCCAGGTTGCGTGCTCAGATAAGGGTCTGGTATGGATATTTGGGGGGAACCCCACGCCATTTTTTTTTATTTGGAGCAGGGTTCCCCTTAATATCCATACCAGACCTGAAGGGCCTGGTAATTGAATTTGGGGGGACCCCCATGCATTTATTTTTTTTATCAATGACTTTCAATGACTTTTCTTTGTATTGCCGGGACCGACAATTCATTACAGCCATGAGTAATTTTAAATGACTTTTTTTCCATCAGAAATGACATTTTGTGCAGGGACAGTTCTAAGCACGGGAAACAAGCGCTAATTTACATGCATACTATAGACACCCCCCAGGTACGAAATTTAAAGGAATATTTCACTTTTATTGTTTCACTTTAAGCATTATTAAAATCACTGCTCCCGAAAAAATGGCAGTTTTTAAAACTTTTTTGCATTGATACATGTCCCCTGGGGCAGGACCCGGGTCCCCAAACCCTTTTTATGACAATAACTTGCATATAAGCCTTTAAAATTAGCACTTTAGATTTCTCCCATAGACTTTACAGGGTGTTCCGCGGCTTTTCGAATCTGCCGCGAACACCCCAAATTGTTCGCAGTTCGGCAAACGGGCGAACAGGCAATGTTTGAGTCTAACTCATGTTCGACTCAAACTCGAAGCTTATCCCTAGCTGAGAGCTATCAATTTAAACAGTATTTTTATTTTCTTTGTAAATATCAGTTTTGCTGTAATAGGTTCCATACATGTGAAATATAATGTACAGCGCTAAGTGAAAAAATATGATATAGGATCTTAATGAGAGGAATGGGTGATAATCATATACAAATTAATATGAAACACATGTTAACAAAAAGCTAATGTGAATACAGTACCATCTAGATATAACAACACACAACTCAGTGACTGCAAAGTATGTGTATGAATCCCACCATCACAAATAACTTGAAGTACTTGTGATGTAAACCTGCATAATAACAGTCCCATGTGATGGTTTGTAACTGTGACAAGAAAATAAAAAAGTGAAGACAAAAAGTCCCAATACAGCAGATTAATAACCACTTAAGCCCCGGACCATTTGGTAGCTAAAGGACCAGAGGTGAATTCAGAATTTTGCACTGCGCTGCTTTAACTGTAAATTGTGCGGACATGCAATGTTGTACCCAAACGAAATTTGTGTCCTTTTCTTCCCACAAATAGAGCTCTCTTTTAATGGTATTTGATTGCCTCTGCGATTTTTATTTTTTGCGATATAAACGGAAAAAGACCGAAAATTTAGAAAAAAAAATGATATTTTCTACTTTTTGTTATAAGAAAAATCGAATAAACTCAATTGTAGTCATACATTTAGGCCAAAATGTATTCAGCCACATGTTTTTAGTAAAAAAAATGTCAATAAGCGTATATTTATTGGTTTGCGCAAAAGTTATAGAGTTTACAAACTAGGGTACATTTTCTGAAATTTACACAGCTTTAAATTTATGACTGCCTATCTCATTTCTTGAGGTGCTAAAATGACAGGGCAGTACAAAACCCCCAAATGACCCCATTTTGGAAAGTAGACACCCTAAGGAAATTGCTGAGAGGCATGTTGAGCCCATTGAATTTTTTATCCCAAGTGATTGAATAATGACAAAAAAAAAATAAAAATTACAAAAAGTTGTCACTAAATGATATATTGCTCACACATGCCATGGTTATATGTGGAATTTCACCCCAAAATACATTTTGCTGCTTCTCCTGAGTACGGGGATACCACATGTGTGGGACTTTTTGGGAGCCTAGCCGCGTACGGGACCCCGGAAACCAAGCACCGCCTTCAGGATTTCTAAGGGCGCAAATTTTTGATTTCACTCCTCACTACCTATCACAGTTTCGAAGGCCATAAAATGCCAAAATCGCACAAAACCCCCCCAAATGACCCCATTTTGGAATATAGACACCCCAAGCTATTTGCTGAGAGGAATGGCAAGTATTTTACAGCTCTAATTTGTTTTTGAAAATGAAGAAAGAAAATATATATATATATATATATATATATATATATATATATATATATATTTTTCAATTTTCAAAACTTTGTGACAAAAAGCGAGATCTGCAAAATACTCACAATACCTCTCAGCAAATAGCTTGGGGTGTCTACTTTCCAAAATGGGGTCATTTGGGGGGGTTTTGTGCTATCTGGGCATTCCATGGCCTCCGAAACTGTGATAGGCAGTGAGAAGTGAAATCAAAAATTGACACCCTTAGAAAGCCTGAAGGCGGTGCTTGGTTTTTGGGGTCCCGTACATGGCTAGGCTCCCAAAAAGTCTCACACATGTGGTATCCCCGTACTCAGGAGAAGCAACAGAATGTATTTTGGGGTGTAATTCCACATATGCCCATGGCATGTTTGAGCAATATATCATTTAGTGACAACTTTGTGCAAAAAAAATTAAAAATTGTCGTTTTTTCCGCAACTTGTGTCAACATATAAAATATTCCATGGACTCGACATGCCTCTCAGTATATAGCTTGGGGTGTCGACTTTCCAAAATGGGGTCATTTGGGGGGGTTTTGAACTGTTCTGGCATTTTATACACAACATTAGGAAGCTTACATCCACTCTTCTAACCACTTGAAGACAAAGCCCTTTTTGACCCTTTGTTTACATGAAAACATTTTTTTTTGCAAGAAAATTATGTTGAACCCCCAAACATTATATATATTTTTAAAGCAAAGGCCCTACAGATTAAAATGGTGGGTGTTGCATTTTTTTTTTCTACACAGTATTTGCGCAGCGATTTTTCAAACGCATTTTTTGGGTTAAAAAATACACTTTTTTTAATTTTAATGCACTAAAACACACTATATTGTCCAAATGTTTGATGAAATAAAAAAGATGATCTTAGGCCGAGTACATAGATACCAAACACGACATGCTTTAAAATTTCACACAAACGCGCATTGGCGACAAACTACATACATTTTTAAAAGCCTTTAAAAGCCTTTACAGGTTAACCCAGTTGATTTACAGAGGAGGTCTACTGCTAAAATGATTGCCCTCGATCTGACCTTTGCGTTGATACCTCACATGCATGGTGCAATTGCTGTTTACATATGATGCCAGACCGACGCTTGCGTTCGCCATTGGGCAAGAGCAGGGCAGGACAGGGGTGCTTTTTTTTTTCTTTTTTTTATTATTAATTTTGCTTTTTTATTTTATTTTTAAATTGTTCCTTCCAAGTATTTTTTTTTTATCATTTTTATTGTTATCTCAGGGAATGTAAATATCCCCTATGATAGCAATAGGTACTCTTTTTTTGAAAAAACTGGGGTCTTCGAGACCCTAGATTTTTCCTCTGCCCTCAAAGCATCTGACCATACCAAGATCGGTGTGATAAAATGCTTTCCCAATGGCGCTTTTTATATCCGGGGGGGGCATTCCCTCCCACTGCTTGTAAAAGCAGTCCAGAGGCTAATTAGCCGCTAGGATTGCTTTTACATGAAAGCCGGCCGCAGGCTGAAAAGAATGATACCAAGATGATACCTAAACCCGCAGGCATCATTCTGGTATAAACATTCAAATTCCAGCAACATACCAGTACGTTGCTGGTCCTTGTTGGACATGTATTGTAATCTTTTTTTTTCATGCAGCCAGTTGGCTGAACGAAAAAAGAGATTGATCGGTGGGTATGCCCACCATTAGAATACCGCCCTTCATCCACGCACTTCCAATGATGGGCATACACGCACCATTTATATATGCCGAAGCATGGGGGCATCCTCCCGCAAAAAAGTTATGCCGCACACACATGGTCGGACTTTTTCACGGGCAAGCCTCCGTCGGAATTTCGACCGTATGTACGCGGCATTAGGAGCAAAATCGCTCCTCCGCCCCAATGCTTCGGCATATTTGCTTTTTTTTTTAACTGTGGTGGTGAAATCACCTCCTACAGCACTGGAGTCGCAGGGATCAGGCCTGTCTCTGCGAACGCTGCAGTTATTTGTGTTTTTGTTTTGTAAGTGACAGTGATCGATCGATACTGCACTTGGGTGGCCTGGGCTGGACGGAGGGGCAAAACGCAGGTGCCAGCAGGTATCTGGGCTGATCCCGCTAACACTGCATTTTTGGGAACCCTAAACTGCTGGGGACGCTAGTATAGATCTGATCAGATCAGATATTGATCTGTTCAGATACTATACCACTAAGGGGGGTGTATGCTTCACTCGTGGGTGTTAGCGTTACTGGCACTAACCTGACGCTGCCTGGGGTGTGACGCAGACCCTCTCTGACGCTAAAACCTAATTGATATCACCCGCCGGGCGATCAGGGGGTTAAACCTTTATTGGGTTATATACACGGCGGGTGCCCTGACACTATAAAAAGCAAACTAACTAACCAGCGTCACCCGTAACACTTATATGGTGATCACTGGTGAAAGGGTTAACTAGGAGCAATCAGGGGGTTAAAACCTTTATTAGATAATATATGGGGGTACCTGACGCTATAAAAACATGCGGCGAACCTAAAAAAAATTACCAGCTACCGATCTGCATCACCGACACTAAGACAGCGTTTAGAAAAACGATTGCTTAGCGACAGTGGTGATAGGGGGTGAAAGGGTTACCTGGGGGGCGATCAAGGGGGTTAAACCTTTATTAGATAATATATTGGGGTACCTGACGCTATAAAAACCTGCGGCGAACCTAAAAAAAATTACCAGCTACCGATCTGCATCACCGACACTAAGACAGCGTTTAGAAAAACGATCGCTTAGTGACAGTGGTGATAGGGGGTGAAAGGGTTACCTGGGGGGCAATCAAGGGGGTTAAACCTTTATTAGATAATATATTGGGGTACCTGACGCGATAAAAACATGCAGCGAACCTAAAAAAAATTACTGGCTGCCGATCGGCATCACTGACGCTAAGACAGCGATCAGAAAAATGATCGCTTAGCGACAGTGGTGATAGGGGGTGAAAGGGTTATCTGGGGGGTGATCAGGGGGTTAAACCTTTATTAGGGGGGGTTAGGGGGCTACACTGGACCTAAGACTAAACTTTGGTGACACTTTTACAGTCACAAATGTCACTGATTGCAGTGATCACTAAATAAATGGTCACTGCAATCAGTGACACTGTGACTGGGGGCTGGGGGGGGTGATCTGGGGGGTGATCTGGGGTGTCTGGGGGGGCGATTTATGTCCCTATGTGTCCTGGTGTCAGTGTAGTGTTGTGTGCACTGACCTGATGTCTTCTCTTGTACGGCGCTCGGTATATGTGAGCGCCGCACCAGAGATGACATCACTTCCTCCTGCTCCCTCTGTCTGACAGACAGAGGGGGCATTTCCATTCGCCGGGAGCGATCGCGAGGGGGTGGCCAGAAACGAATGGCTGCCCCCTCATCCCGGAACGCTCCCGGACACTTAGCCACCGCTCACTGTATAGGAGGGGGGTCCGATTGGACCCCCCAACTGTACAAAGGCAATCACGTATGCTCTACGTGATTGTGCCTGTCGGTGCCATTCTGCCGACGTATATATACAGTGAGCGGTCGTTAAGTGGTTAAGGCTGGCGGGTGAATCCTGGAAGTAGGTGATCAATACTTGTAGGACCATTCCATATTGGTGCAAGAAAGGAGGATTAGTTACAAGTGAGTTTCCATCCACCACTGGGGCACCCAAGAAAGGTAATGTAGTCTCCTTACCCTATCTCAATGACCGCTATCACAGCGGTCAATCCAGGCACAGGGCTTTTAGGTCTCCCTATAGACCCACCTAGCAGCCAATCCCAGACGACGTCTTTTGATGACGAAACGCGTAGGTGTGGCTTGCAGATCTGACATCATCATGCCTCTCCATCCGGAGATACACCTGACACGGAGCATTACAAGCAGCAGAAGCCTCGAGGAGACGCCGCGCTCCTATATGACCATTTATCACGCAATTTTACCAGCTTTCCTGTAAGTGCAATACTTTTTGGCAAATTAAAGCTTTTGTTAATAGTATTACGCTATTGAGCTTTTCTTGCTTTTATCTTCTTGAGACACTGGTGTCATTATACCTCCGCTATTCAGCCACCAACAGTGGGTTTATAGGGAGACCTAAAACCGCTGTGCCTGGATTGACCCCCGTGATAGCGGTCATTGAGATAGGTTAAAGAGACTACATTACCTTTCTTGGGTGCCCTAGTGGTGGATGGAAACTCACTTGTCACTAATCATCCTTTCTTGCACCACTATGGTACGGTCCTACAAGGATTGATCACCTACTTCCAGGATTCACCAGCCTGCCTTAATCTGCTGTATTGGGACATTTTTTCTTTACTTTCTTTTCTTGTCACAGTTACAAACCATCACATGGGACTGTTTTTATGTTGGTTTACATCACACGTACTTCAAGTTATATGTGATGGTGGGATTCATACACATACTTTGCAGTCACTGAGTTGTGTGTTGTTATATATTGATGGTATTCATATTAGCTTTTTGTTTACATGTGTTTCATATTAATTTGTATATGATTATCACCCATTCCTCTCATTAGGATCCTATATTATATTTTTTCACTTAGCGCTGTACCTTATATTTCACATGTTTTTTTAGTTTTGTATCTAAATTTTTGGTACTGGCAGCTTTGCATTCACTATCACAGTGAAGTTCACTATATATTTATTATCTAGCGCAGTGTTTCTCCTGTTTTTTTTTTTTCTTTCATTATTTAGGTTCCATACATGGCACAAGTGCACCACTTCACAGGCAGGTCAAGGCATCCCCCAGACGTGATATTTAAACAAAATTTGTATTGTTAAAGTGATACTAAAGCCTTGTATTTTTTTCTAAAAATAACAAACGTGCAATACTTACCTGCTCTATGCAGTGGTCTTACACAGAGCAGCCCAGATCCTCCTCTTCTTGGGTCCCATGCCAGTGCTCCTGGCTCTTTCCTCCTGCTGGGTGCCCCCACAGCAAGCAGCTTGCTATGGGGCACCCAAGCAGGCGTGCTCCTGACCCACAAATCTGTGTGTCCATTCACACACAGAGCTGTGGCTCAGCCCCATCCCCTTTGTCTCCTGATTGGCTCACTGGCTGTGATTGATTCTGATTAGGCAAGACTCTCGTAGACATCACTGGATCAAAAGGGGGCTCAGGTGAATATTATGGGGGTCTGCTGCTCACAGGTTTTTTACCTTCATGCATAGAATTCATGGAGGTAAAAAACCTTGTGCCTTTACAACTGCTTTAACATTTCACTTAAAGCATTGTTATTTTCTTTTTTTTGCTTTGGTACATGTTCCCCGGGGCAATGCCCATTTCCTATGTCAATGAGAAAGTGACAAGGGGTGCTGAAACACACAAAGACAGGTGGGAACACTTAAAAATGTTAAGTGGATAGGAACAAAGCCAGGGATTATGTAAGAGATATCGTTGTTGGAGTATTCAAGACATACAGTCAGGTCCATAAATATTGGGACATTGACACAATTCTAATCTTTTTGGCTCTATACACCACCACAATGGATTTGAAATTAAACAAACAAGATGTGCTTTAACTGCAGACTTTCAGCTTTAATTTGAGGGTATTTACTGTATATCCAAATCAGGTGAACGGTGTAGGAATTACAACAGTTTGTATATGTGCCTCCCACTTTTTAAGGGACCAAAAGTAATGGGACAATTGGCTGCTCAGCTGTTCCATGGCCAGTTGTGTGTTATTCCCTCATTATCCCATTTACAAGGAGCAGATAAAAGGTGCAGAGTTCATTTCAAGTGTGCTATTGGCATTTGGAATTTGTTGCTGTTATCTCTCAATATGAGGTCCAAAGAGCTGTCACTATCAGTGAAGCAAGCCATCATTAGGCTGAAAAAACAAAACAAACCCATCAGATAGATAGCAAAAAAATTGTCCCATTACTTTTGGTCCCTTAAAAAGTTTTAAAAAGTGGGAGGCACATATACAAACTGTTGTAATTCCTACACCGTTCACCTGATTTGGATGTAAATACCCTCAAATTAACGCTGAAAGTCTGCAGTTAAAGCACATCTTGTTCGTTTCATTTCAAATCCATTGTGGCAGTGTATAGAGCCAAAAAGATTAGAATTATGTTGATGTCCTAATATACCTGACTGTATAAGAAGCCAGTGGCTGACTTATCCCACATGATTTACCTATTACTAACGTTTTGGATATGTGGAAAAAAGGGAAAATATTGTGCTTATCTAAAAACGAGAAACACAAAATGTAAGCTGCTACTCCAGAATGTGACAAAAATTCAAAAAGTGATAGAAAAGTGAATGTAGCTCTGGTGGTTCAAGGAGAAAAATAAATGCCTCACTAAGTGAATATAACCACTGGGTGTGAACAATGAAAATATAAACAATGAAAACAAGTGAATATGAATGTACATGTGCTAATAAGCCCACATAAGGAAAAATATGATGTGAAAATGTCCATCAACATAACATGTGACGTAACGGTGAAGATAAACGTGTAGCCACATGGATCTTCATACGGAACTTTCTTTCAGGTGAGTAAAAGAAGATGGAAAACGCTTACCAGAACCAGTGGATCTACCTGTCAGCGACAGCAGATCATTCAGGCATAGGAAATCCCAACTACGAATAGGCTCAACTTGTCTGGCGACTCTGGGTAGTAGGAACCACAAACATAGCCATTAGACCCGATAGTCCATGGCTGGGGACCCTGGATGGATGGTATCCTGGATATGTGGAACAACACAGAGCTCACAGGGTGTCCATCCTGTTTCCAACGGATGTTGAGACAACTTCGAATGGAAAGAACCCCTAAAGGGGTCAGTGAAGGGCACGATGGAACAGCTTAAAAAAAACGTAATCCGCCAGAACATGCAAGGAGAAAGAAAAACGGTGCTCCGGTTTCATTGTTTATATTTTCATTGTTCACACCCAGTGGTTATATTCACTTAGTGTAAGGTACCTGTGATAGGTAGTGTCCGAAGTGGAACTTGTGTGCTGAGGATTCAGGCGAAAACGTAGTCAGGCAGATTAGGTTGGCAACAGATCAGGCAAAATGGTACACGATCGAAATCCAGAGAGTGGTCAGGCAGGCAAAGGTCATACACAAGCTGGCAGTGAAGTACAAAATCAGCAGGCTGGAGAGTAGTCAGGAATTCAGGCAGAAGTTCAACACGAAAATCAGGCTCAAAAAGCAGTCACAACACCCAGGGAGCTATTCCACACAAACGGGCGCTGAGAGATAGCATCACTTCCTTTTTAAGGGCTGCTTTGATTGAAAATTGTCCACAGCTGGCAGCAGGTGGGGCTAGTGATTCCAAGGTAATGTTTAACACTGAGAGGACATTTCCAAAAGTCCAGATCTGCTCAGTAGCGCAACAGGTAAGGCTGCAGCTTTGGGACCAGGAAGATCCCGGTTCAAATACACGCAGGTACATGACAGGGCCCCCTCCCCAGTGGACCCCTCCGGGGGCCTAGCGGGGCTTAGTGGGAAAGGAGGCATGGAAGTCTCTAATAAGAGAAGGGGCATGCAGATCTTTGGCTGGAACCCAGGAACGGTCTGTGACAGGATATCCCTTCCAATGAACCAGATACCGAAGGCCACGACCCTGTCGTCTAGAATCAAGAATCTTGGAGACTTCAAACTCATTTTGTCCATCAACAAGAACAGGAGGAGGTAGCTGTTGCGTTCTGGAGTAGCGATTGAAAATTGCTTTTTTGAGGAGGGAAACGTGGAACACAGGATGAATCCGGAGAGAGGAGGGTAATTTCAACCGATAGGAGACTGGCCCGACTCGAGCAATAATTCTGTAAGGACCAATGAATCGAGGGCCCAATTTGGTAGAAGGTTGTTTCAGTCTCACATATTTGGTTGATAGCTAAACTCTGTCCCCCACCACATATAGAGGTATATGGCGTCTTCGTTTGTTGGAAAAAAGTGCATACTTGCCTGCTGACTTCCGTAGTAATAAGCAAATCTTTTTCCAATGTAGCAGAATATTTTTAACCCGCTGATCTGCTGCTGGTACACCAGAAGAAGGCTTAAGTAGGGGAAAAGTCTGAGGGTGATAGCCTAGGGCTGCGTAGAATGGTGTGGTATGAAGAGCACTGTGCCAACGGGAATTAATGGCGAACTCAGCTAAAGGCAAATACTCAGACCAGTTGGAGTGTAAGGCATTGACATAATGTCTAAGATAGGTTTCTAGGGTCTGGTTCATGCGTTCGGTTTGACCATCTGTTTGAGGGTGATGTGAGGTAGAGAGTGAAAGCGTTACTCCCAGTTTCTTGCAGAACGCTCTCCAGAATCGGGAAACAAACTGGGATCCCCGGTCTGATACGACATTGGTAGGTATGCCATGATATCTCACAATATGGGAAAGGAAGAGAGTAGACAGTGCTTCCGCTGTAGGTAATCCCGGGAGCGGCACAAAATGAGACATTTTTGAAAAGCGATCCACTATGACCCATATAGCAGTCATGCCCTCGGACTTGGGTAAGTCTGTAATGAAGTCCATAGTCAAATGGGTCCAAGGCTGACGAGGTGCTGAAAGTGGTTGTAACAGTCCAGTAGGCAATGTACGGGGTACTTTATTAGCAGCACAAGTTGGGCAGGCAGCCACATAGTCAGTAACATCCCTTTTCATATGAGGCCACCAGACATGACGCTGCAAGGTCTTAAGAGTGATGGTGACACCAGGATGACCAGGTAAAACACCATCATGTGCCCAGAGGAGTACAGGTTTTCTGAGGCTAGGGGCTACGAACAGGCGACCTGGTGGTATCTTCAAGCCTTGGGGAACACAATTCTGGGTTTCTTGTAACTGTTGGGAAAGAGCCGTAGAGATCTGTGCGACAATTTTGTGAGGTGGGATTATATACTGCTCGGTAGGTTGGTCTTCTTCAGAGGTAGCAAACTGTCTGGAAAGAGCATCGGCTTTCTTGTTTTTATGCCCAGGAACATAAGAAAGAACAAAATTAAAACGGGAGAAAAACAGAGCCCATCGAGCCTGACGTGAGTTCAAACGTCTTGCAGTCTGAAGGTACAGTAGGTTTTTATGGTCAGTGAGGATAGAAAAAGGTTTGGGAGCCCCTTCCAGAAGATGTCGCCATTCAGACAATGCCAATTTGATGGCCAGTAGTTCTCGATTCCCAACATCGTAATTTATCTCCGCTGGAGAAAACTTTCTAGAAAAAAATGCTACTGGATGGATTCTACCAGACTTAGGCTGTCTCTGGGAGAGCACGGCACCTGCTCCTACCTCAGAGGCATCAACCTCAACTATGTACTGGAGATCGGGATTTGGATGCTGAAGAATTGGAGCTTTGCTGAACATGTCTTTTAATTGCTGGAAAGCCGATTCTGCTTCTGAGGACCATACCTTGCAATTTGTACCTTTCTTAGTCATAGCAGTAAGGGGGGCCGCAATGGAGGCAAAACCTTTGATGAAGCGTCTGTAGTAATTTGCGAACCCTAGAAAGCTTTGGAGCCCTCTTAAAGTGGTCGGTTGGGGCCATTGCAAGACAGCGGAAAGTTTTTGAGGGTCCATTTGGAAACCGGCAGCACTTATAATGTATCCAAGGAAAGGAATACGGCTTTGATGGAAACTGCATTTCTCAATCTTCGCGTAAAGATGGTTTTCTCTCAGTCGTTGCAATACCTGCTTTACATGCGAGATGTGCTCTAGATGAGTCTTGGAAAAGATTAAAATGTCGTCCAAGTAGATGATCACAAAACTGTTGCTGAAATCATGAAAAATTTCATTCATGAAACGTTGGAAGACAGCAGGGGCGTTACACAACCCAAATGGCATAACCAGATATTCAAAATGTCCATTATGAGTGTTGAATGCTGTCTTCCACTCGTCCCCGTCTTTAATTCGAATCAGATTATAAGCCCCTCGTAGGTCTAGCTTGGAGAAGATAACAGCCCCCTTAAGTACATCAAACAGTTCAAGAATGAGAGGCAAAGGGTAGGAGTCTTTTACAGTGATTTGATTTAACCCTCGATAGTCTATGCATGGTCGAAGACCCCCATCTTTTTTTTCAACAAAGAAAAAACCTGCCCCTACTGGAGAAGAAGAGGGTCGGGTAAAACCTCTTTCCAAGTTGTCTTTTACGTATTCCTCCATGGATTTTTGTTCAGGCAAAGACAGGGGATAGGTCCTTCCTTTGGGAAGAGGTGCTCCAGGAATCAATTTAATTGCACAGTCAAAAGAACGATGTGGAGGTAAAACCTCTGCCTTTTGCTTGCAAAATACGTCTGCAAACGCATGGTATTCATGAGGCAAGGTAGGTGGGACGGCCACGGAAGCCAACATACAAGCAGGAAGTCTTTTGGGTTGAGACAAACAGTTTGAATGACAGAACGACCCCCAAGAGGTTAGTTCTCCATTTTCCCAATCAAAAGAAGGGTTATGTTGTTGTAACCATGGGTAACCAAGGATAACAGGCAGAAGTGGAGAATCAATAAGAGACAAGACAACTTCCTCTTTGTGGAGTACGCCTACCTGAAGGGTGATTGTTATAGTCTCAAATTTTACAATGCCATCTCCCAAGGGTTGTCCATTCACGGTGGTAATGTTCAGGGGTCTAGATTTTGGAACAAATGGGATATTATTTTTTTTAGCAAAAGTGTAGTCCAAGAATATGCCAGCAGCTCCAGAATCCACAAAAGCCTCACAGGAGACAAGTTTAGAGGGTAAATGGATAATTGCAGGAATGGTAATCTTGGTCTTGGAGGATATACCTGTAAGGTCTAAGCCAGCTCCTCCAACACTGGTTAGACCCTGCCTTTTACTGGACGGGAAGGGCAGACAGATAATAAATGTCCTTTAAGTCCACAGTATAGGCATAGGCCCAATGCACGCCTCCTTTGTTTCTCAGACTCAGTTAGGTGGAGACGGCTTACATCCATGGGTTCCACAGGTATCTGGGGTTCAACTGAGATTTCAGGTTCTGGCTGAGGTGGTGCTTGGAAGTTAGGGGCCAAACGGTAGACTGGCTGAGGAAACTTGCGAGTTCTAAGTCTCTCTTGGCACCTTTCATGATACCGGACATCCAGACGAACACAGAGCTCTATGAATTTCTCTAGGTCTTCTGGGGAATCCTTATAGACTAATTTGTCTTTGATGCGATCTGCAAGACCTTTTCGGAAGGCTGCACGTAATGCCCTTGAGTCCCAAGTAGTCTCAGCAGCAAGGGTACGAAACTCAATAGCATATTGTGCCACAGACCTGGTGCCTTGTTGCATGTCCAAGAGTGAGTACTCAGCTGCAGAAGCTCTATCTGGCTTGTCAAATACAGTCTGGAGAGAAGCCAGAAATTTGTCAGCGTCTTGCAGCACAGGATCATTGCGTTCCAGATAAGGAGAGACCCAGGCCAGGGCCTTCCCCTTTAACAAGGAAATTACAAAAGTCACTTTGGCAGAAGAAGTGCTAAAGGTCCCAGGGTTGTTGCGGAAATGCAAACGGCAAACATTTAAAAAGCCTCTGCAGTCCTCAGTATCACCACCAAATTTGTCAGGCATAGGAAGTTTGGGTGGTACAGAAGAGGTGGGTTGGATCGTAGCAGGAGTAGGATCCAGAGTCTGGACCGTTGCAGAGGAAGCAGACAAACAAGATTTAAGCATAGTACAAAGTTCATCTAACTTGGCGTCCAGGGAAGAAAGATGCTGTTCATGTGCTCCAATCAATTGTCCCTGACGTGAAATCGCCTTAACAATCTCAGCAGGGTCCACTGTCATTGTGGCCCGTTTGTAATGTAAGGTACCTGTGATAGGTAGTGTCCGAAGTGGAACTTGTGTGCTGAGGATTCAGGCGAAAACGTAGTCAGGCAGATTAGGTTGGCAACAGATCAGGCAAAATGGTACACGATCGAAATCCAGAGAGTGGTCAGGCAGGCAAAGGTCATACACGAGCTGGCAGTGAAGTACAAAATCAGCAGGCTGGAGAGTAGTCAGGAATTCAGGCAGAAGTTCAACACGAAAATCAGGATCAAAAAGCAGTCACAACACCCAGGGAGCTATTCCACACAAACGGGCGCTGAGAGATAGCATCACTTCCTTTTTAAGGGCTGCTTTGATTGAAAATTGTCCACAGCTGGCAGCAGGTGGGGCTAGTGAGTCCAAGGTAATGTTTAACACTGAGAGGACATTTCCAAAAGTCCAGATCTGCTCAGTAGCGCAACAGGTAAGGCTGCAGCTTTGGGACCAGGAAGATCCCGGTTCAAATGCACCCAGGTACATGACACTTAGTGAGACATTTTTTTTCTCCTTAAACCACCAGCGCTACATTCACTTTTCTAAAGTTTTGGATAGTCTGATTCAAGGTTAGAAGTTGGGAGGTGTAAGGTAACACCTTTTTCTTTTTTCACTCGTTTTCAATTTTAAATCCATCAGTAAGAACTACATAGCAATAGGTAATACGTTTTTCATGCTACAAATAAGCATATTTAGTCTGATTTAAAGAAAGTGAGACAACTGGCACCATGCAGGCTGTAAATTCCAAATCTCCCTCATATTCGGTACATACTCAGGCCCAATGCAAAGGTATCGAGATTTGTCTAAACTGACATGTGGGGCTGCACTTATACAGTACAAGTACTGCTTCAAGTGTGTCTCAAAAAATATGCACACTGCTGTAAATGCAGGAAAAAAGGACATATAAAAAGCTGCCATACTTCTAACACTAGGCAGTTTCTGTCCCAGTAGTCACCATTTTGACAATCAAGATCACCATCACCATCTTCAAAATGAAAGTGTGATATGATGTGAAGCCACAGTGTAGGCAGCTAATAGTTAAGGCTTCCCTAGCCAGGAAGTTGAGAGTTATTAATGTTCCCTGGTTTTCTTTTGGTGGGCTTCACTGGGTCCAACCCTCTGGTTTCATGTGATATAAAAGGAACAGGGGGTTCAAGACCAGAGGGGGAGGAACCAGAAAAATACCTGGGGGTGTTTGTGATTGTGTTCTGCTGGAGTCTGGAATGCCAGTGATGTGCCTAAGTCAGAGTTCCCATTGCCTAGGAGGGTCACAAGGGTGTGTAGTCCCTCTTAAATATGCCAATTATGGACTGTGCCAGAGATAAACTCTTTGCTCTACAGGAATTCTGGGGCAGCCACAAGATTGAGTTAGGGACTAGGGATGTCTGCACTTTCTTTTTCGTACTGTTATCTGTATATATTATCATATTCATTTATTTTAGTAAAGCTTTTGAAACTGTGCCTCTGCCTGGTCTGAAGTTACTAAAGGGGAGTAATGCAAGTAACTGGTGCATATAGTCTTCTGCCCAGATCCCTAAACACATTGGGGTATGAAGATAACGGTACAAGAGTTCATACAGTCAGAAGACACACGTGGTTACCAAGGGTAACAAAGGTTTCTCTAGCAACCTGTCGTAAGCATGTAGATGTGACAGGTGGGATAGCTTCTTGCAGGAGGAGTTGTTGTTGGCACTCTCTATGTGAGCAGTTCATCTCCCATTGCAACGGGAGCAGATCAGCACCGCAGAGGTCCCCAACCTGTACACAGGTATGGAAAGGATGAGTTAAGTGAAGTGCACTCATGGAGTCAGCGTTAGGTGGATGGCGGAGCTCCATACCATTACTGGGAGTGAGCTAGCGAAGATATGCTGGACAGGTGGAGAGGTCAAGGGCTCTGCATGTGCCTCCTAAATGCATCAGTGACTGTGGTAATGTACATTAACATTGAAAGAGTTTATTAGAGTTTAGTCATCTGTTCAAGCATAGGTACCCCATGTGTAAGACAGTGACCCTGCACAGGGTGCCTAAAGTAGCCCAGAAGAACCCACTCCAGGGTAGGCCTCTCATGTGACCCTTGCTTTGTGACCAACAAGGAAGGAAACATGGAGGACGTTACAACCAACCACCCACCTACACCCCCTTAATTTTTGCGCCAATGTGGGGCTACACCTACTGCATACACCTGAAGACAACTTCTAAAGAGACCATGACAATAGTCAGCTAGTTAGAACTTGTTCAGAAATACTCCATGTGAACTACACATGTCTGCTTCTTGATTAGCTCCTACATGAGTCCATATCTTGACTGGCGGATATCCTAATAAGGGGCATATATAGCAACCGGACTCAGAACAATGCTTAGATGATTCACGTGCATTGCTACCAGCCACCATAGCCAGCCACCAGCTACATTGGAAATGAATCCCAGCTACTATTGACACTGGGGAAAGATACCTACTAGCCTATGTGTTTTCCCTCTGCCGTTCATGCACCCGGGAAGGGTTCTGAGCTCTCTGCCAAACCTGCAATAGACACCCAGCCATCTTCTCTACTCAGGCTCGCTGCCATGTCTGCAGAGTACCACTATTCCAGGGCATGCTGGAGGAGGAGTCCAGCTGTAAAATCAGGCCAGTTGACCTGCCCAGGAGTGATTCTGCTACTGGAGATGCATCTACCACTGAGCTTCAGGCAAAGATCCTAAAGCCCAGCCATGACAAGTTAACAGGGATGGCCTCTCCCACAGCTTCTGGGGTTGAGCAGTCACCCTGCCACGCATCTTCAGATCCTGCACTCCTTTGGGAGAAAGATCAGTGTCCCCATGAGCTCCTGCTAGATGAGCTGCCACCCCCTGTGATCCAAGGAACACCAACAGTGGATTAGCCAGACAGCACCAGTGTTGCCTTCCTGGACTCCCCACACCCAGATATAAAGATTCATCCTTTGTTGGACTGTTCCCCACCTGACAAGACCTCAATAAAGAGGACCTACCACCATCTCTGGAGCTTTGCATAATGCATCCTTGTCCACCTTTGCCTAACTCAGTGTTGGTGGAGAGAACGGGGCTCAAGTACCTTCACAAACCGGATGCTTACCTGCCACAGGGTCTGGTGCACTTCCAAGCCAGAATCGCCCAGCTCCAACACTCAGGGGAAAATATGTCATGCAGACATACTGATCTGTATTCCTGTATGTCCAAGGACAGTTGTTCCAACAGCTGGAGAATGAGAGACCCAAATTGTACAGCAGAGCTGTTTGGGAGAAACTTACAATACCCAAACACTGAAGAACTTTCAGACAACAAAATTAGTATATCAAGGCAGAGTTTCATTGCCTATACAAGAAATATAGGGAAATACATTTACATGGACTGTGCTGAAGTAGTTAAACCAGGTGGATACTTCCCAGTGGTTCACAGAATCCGAGGTACCCACCCCAATACGGGAGAAGTTGTGTCGCTCCCAGACCCTGATTATTATGTGTAGAAACTGCACTGTTATATTGCAGGTCCTGCCAAGTTCCTTGTTACGATTATGCTGTTCTGATTGCATTTTTTTCTTTGTATTTTATAGTTTTATACTGTTGGGGTACGTTATAGTTTACAGCTCAGGTCGCTAAACACATTGGGGTAAAAAGATAATGGTACAAGAGTTTATACAGTGTGAAGACACAGGTGGTTACCAAGGGTAACAAAGAATTCTCTAGCAGCCTGTCATAAGCATGCACATGTGACAGGTTGGATAGCTTCTTGCATGAGGAGTTGTTTTTTGCACTCTCTCTGTGAGCGGTCTGTCTCCCAATAGGAACATATCAGCACTGCAGCGCTCCCCAACCTGTACACAGGCAAGGAAAAGGAAGAATTAAGTGAAGTGCACACATGGAGTCAGTGCTAGATGCACGGATGGGCTCCATACTGCTACTGGGAATAAGGGAAGCTGTGATACCATGGACAGGTGTAGAGGGAAAGGGCTCTGTGTGTCCCTCCTAAATGCTCAGTGACTGTTGTGATGTACATTAACATTGAGAGAGTATATTAGAGTTCAGTCATCTGTTCAAGCAAAGGTACCACATGTGTAAGACAGTGACCCTGAACAAGGTACCTAAAGTAGCCCAGAAGAACCCACCCCAGGGTAGGCCTCCCATGTGACCCTTGCTTAGTGCGCAACAAGGAGGGAAACATGGAGGACATGACAATCAACCACCCACCTACCCCCACCTCCCCTTCAAGATTGTCAGCAATTAAGATGCTTACCCTTCTCTGTAAGAGAAGCAGTTTGCAAAGAATGTATGAAAATACTAGAACAAGTCTTGTGTGCTTAGAACAAATACAATTATGGGACATTCTACAAAGAATATGCCCAAACTTACAAAATTAACTAAGCTTTGTATGACCTTTCTATGGGTTTAGACGTGAACTGTCCTAGTTGATGGCTTTATTTTCTGTGAATTTCATTACTTACTTGTAGCAGATACTATGGGAGAGTAACAACTTGCACATGAGATTCACCAAGGAATTGTAAGAACAAAACAACGACTATGTGAGCTATACAAGTACAAACTGACATTCAATGCTGTAGAAATTGTTAGAGTGATGACAAATCTGCTGTGATACGCACTCCACCATTTTCTGATTGTGATTGTGAGAAGCATGCTGTTGATATAATAGGTCCAGAATTTGCAGGCATCGCTGCTTAAGTGATCACTGCTAGATTATGTGCCCCATGTTGAGTGGCTGCCCTGCTGCTTAGTGAGCACAGGAAGTTGCTCACTCTGGATGAGAACCATTCAAAGAACACTCTTTATTTTCCCTAATGAATGCAAAGCATTCTGGCTAACATCAAGTGTAGTTTCTGCTCCTATAAGTGTCCAGTAGGGGTGCTCCACTGTCATTCTGGTCTTTTGGCTAGAATGGCTGACTGTACAGTATACCTGCGGAGGAGAGGGGTCTGTCAGGCCTTTTAGCTATGTCCCTTGCTCCCATCAGGAGTCTTGCATCCTGAAAGGTCAGAGAGATCCTTCCTTTTCAGGAGGGGACCATTGATGCACCCTGTGCACTTTTGTATGTGTTCACATGCACTTTTTGGCTCACATGTTCTGTAGTTTTTGTGCACCACACCTCGGGGTTGAAAGAACTATGAATGCAAACCATTCTCTGATTGAATGAGGTGGAGATGAAGTGTCACAACAAGCTCTCACTTGTCCAATTAGAGAATCGAAAAAAAAAATTCCATGAAAATCTGTAAAGAACCACTATGGGGATTCCAGTGGGTGTGTCTTCTTGACTAAGCCACTCCTATCCCCCCATCCACCTTCAGAGTCACTGGGAATGTAGACCTAAAGTGATGATTCAGTCTTTGTGGATTTAAAATTTTTATACTCAGGTTTTACTTGAGTTATGTGCCAAATCGTTTCAGACAATATATTAGAAAATATGGCTCTGTACAGTATGTGAGGTGCTTTCTTTTATTGTCTAACCTGATGAGGAGGATGTGTGATTTAATCTTGACCGCTGTTTATTGTAGCCTATAATGCATAATAATCAACCTTCAAATGATAGATTCACTGATCACATACCGGCAGCCACCTGTCAAACTATTGACATATTTATTAAGTTCATTCAACAGGCAGATTTGCCCACATGTTCACCAGGTCAAGCATTTGCTGCCATTTCCTGGATATCTGGATTCCTCGATCCTCAAAGGGAAATCAAGGTCTTTGTAATTTACAAAAAATATGTCAAATGAAAAAGCTTAGCTCCAGAGAAAACTTTTGTTTTGCTTTGGACAGAGTAAGGAAGGGATAGAACCTCTGTCAGTTTTCCCAGTCTGTGGACTTCTGTTCTGGACAGAAAGTGATAGGAATTTCACCAATGCAGGCATAGACTGCAACAGTAAATTGGAAACATCTGTCATTTGTTTATTTGTGTCTCTATAGCACAATGATAACTGCTCCTCTCTTTTTGTTTCTTGTTATCACAGCAAAAGAAAGTGAGGTGAAATCTCTCTAAAAGGGTCATGGACAGCAATAAAAACATGACAGAAGTATTTACTTTCCCAGTACAAAACTAAAAAATATGTTTAGTCCATCAGCACCAATTGGTTCTTAACAGTTCCCCTTTTCAAATAACAAATCATTTATTTTAATCAAACATAGCTTAGCCATTGAGTCTTGCAGAAGACCCAACATGTCCAACCCGATTTGGTCCCACACAATCGGACCCTGCATGAAGATTGTAGTCTGTAAACCTTATTTGCATGTGCTGGCCTTCATCCTCTGAGCCACCTGACAAAGTAAAATAATTAGTATAAGTTGGGCAGTGTGTTTTCTGCATAATGTTTTCCATTTTTTTTTTTTTTCTGGAGGGTTATCCTTTTTTTTTTTTTCAAACAAAGCTGAGCCTTGATGCATGTTTCCATCTGTGTTCTAGCTATCAAAGCCAGTTGGAAGATTAATATTGTGCATTTTATTCTTTGAAGTTTCTTGCAGAAAAGAAATCATGTTTTTAATGTTTCATACGCCAAAAATCACATTTTAAATATGCTTTAAAGATAAACTAACTTCTAAATGGGGAAAAGGAATTCCTAATAAAAGGCGCTTTTATAGGAAAAGGAGTATTGATATGCAGAAGCTCTGCCAAGTAATTTTTTCCACTTTGTAGCCTGCACACAAAAGCTGCAATTTAACATTGCTCATAAGTGTGATGGCTCAATTTAATTCATGTTAATGCCACATTTTCATGATTATTTAATTGTTAATTATCTTTTTCTTTGCCTGTCTTTATTTGCATTATGATTTCATTCTTATACATATATATGTTGACACATGCTTTGGCAGAGTGATCTTTTTTTAACTAAGTTACTGCTCGTTAGTGATATTTTGTTTTATTGCAGGGAATGTCTGTGAACTTTAGTGAACAGTTACATTTCAAACCAAGGCTATTGTATAGTGGGACTGTTCATCAAATTAAACATTTCCCTCACACATGCTGTATGTCCTTCCTAGTAACTCAAACACAGCTTTCCTGGGGTTTTTTTGTGTTTTTTTTTCCATTAACTAGAAATGCAGTTGCCCTAAATCGGATATGATTTACTGGTATTTTGCTTATTGCATCTCAGTTCAACATTGATCTTTTTCACTTGGTCATTTCACATAAATTTCAATTGTTGCTTAATTTTTCCCATAATAATAAGACTCTGATGCTTGTTCAGTCTTGGGTATTGAGTAGTATACTTATCCTATATTTGCTCCTTTGGCAGTTGGTGCTCTCCTCTTTCCCCTCAATGGGGCAGCCCCTTAATGTCCTCACATTCAATGGTGCTGGTACATTGTAAATGATGACAAAAAGGAAACCACGTGACCAGCAAAGAGAACTGAGCAGTCATCTAACATTAAAGCCTCGTACACACGATCTGATATCATAAGGATTCTAATCCGATGGTTTTGTCCATCGGAAATCCGATGAAGCTGACTTCCATCAGTCTTGCCTACACACCATCAGTCAAAAAACCGACCGTTCCAAACGCGGTGACGTAAAACACTCTGATGAGCCGAGAAAAATGAAGTTCAATGCTTCTGAGCATGCGTCGACTTGATTCTGAGCATGCGTGGGTTTTTTATCCAATGGACTTGCCCATAGACGATCAGAGTTTTCGATCGGTTTTTTATCCATCGGAAGGAAAAATTTAAAACATGTTCTATTTTTTAAAACCGATGGAAAAAAGACTGATGGGTCCCATACACGATCGGTTTGTCTGATGAAAACAATCCATCAGACAGTTTTCATCGGTAAAACCGATCGTGTGTACAGGGCTTAAGGGAATGTGCAGGAGTGAGAAGTAAAGTGGGGAGTTTTCCAAACTGGATTTTTTTAGCTGACTGGATCTAACACGACTTATGTTTATTTGAAAACCAGATAATAGCAAAACAAGTTCTCAGTTTTAGGAATTGGTTGTAAGTGTGCTGCTTCTGAAAATGCCTAACTAGAAATATCTCCTTGCTAATGAAAATAAGTAGAGAGAAAAGGAGCAAAGGGCCGTGTGTGTGTCACTGCCTCAGGAAAGTAAATGTTAAGCCCAATACACACAATCGGTTTTACCGATGAAAACAGTCCGATGGAATTTTTTCATCGGACAAAACGATCGTGTATGGGCCCCATAATTTTTTTTCCCATCGGTGTAAAAAAATAGAACATGTTTTAAATTTATCCGATGGTAAAAAGAACGATAGCAAATTACTATCATCTGTGGGGAACTCCATCTGATAAAAAACCCATGCATTCTCAGAAGCATCGAACTTCATTTTTCTTGGCTTGTCGGAGTGTTTTACGTCACAGCGTTTGGAACGGTCAGTTTTTTGACTGATGGTGTGTAGGCAAGACTGATGGAAGTCAGCTTCATCGGATTTCCGATGGAAAAATCCATTGGTTAAAAATCCGTAGGAAATCCGATCGTGTGTACAGGGCTTAAGATGCAATAAAATGAGACATAAAATCTGCTGGTTGATATAAGTTTTTCAATGATGTCTTAGTTGAATCAATGTGGCCTTAGTAAACCTAATAAAGCCACTTACTCTTTTAACCAATGCAGTTAGGCACTTCATTCCTTAAGCTGGCCTACATGGGCTAGTTTTTTTTTTTTCATTCAACCAGTAGGTTGAATGAAAAAAAAAATGGACCCAATTCCCCCATCCACACATATAATGAATTGTATGTCCTTGTATTCTGATGGTGGGGAAACTCCCCTGCAGTTAGAATACACAGATCAGCGCTGCTGCCTATTGCCTGCAGTGCTGATTGAGTGAGAATATGCCAACAGACCAGTTTAAACAGATGATGATCAGTAGATCAAAACTTGGCTGGTCCCTGCTGAACTGACTGAATTTCGATCCATGTATTCAATTTCTAGTATGTTTTACTTTTTGGAAACACCTTTTGGTGCCAGTTCCTTTTAGAAGGGAACATTAATGATTGGATGAGCTATTCAAAAGTGGCTGGCTGATGGCTATCTGCTGCTGCTCTGGTAGTCTTTCAGTCTTTCAGTCTTTCAATCTTTGACTTAAACTACACCCAATGTTCAGACATGTCTGTCCTCATTTATACTTTGCTCAATTAACCTTTGAACAGTCCCCCAAAGTATTTCAACTCTGTGGCTGATTTCACAGCTGGACATATTGGTCCTTAAACATGGCAAAAAGTCTTAAAGTGGTTGTTAAGCCACTAACTGATCATTATATCATCTCCTCTGTCACATAAAAACTTGTATCCTAGTGCCTGGGCTTTATTAAAATAAGCAGATTTCTATCTGTTTTAACAGTGTCTTCCAGAATCACATGACTCCAGGCTCTCTGCTTTCCCCATCTGATATCTCCAGCGGGCGGGACTGAGATTCCTCTGCTGACGTCAGCCAGGGAGGTGGGGAGGAGAGGACCAGAGAGCCTGGAGTCAAGTGATTGCTGGAAGATACTGTTAAAACAGGTAGACAACAGCTTTTTTTTTTTATAAAGCACAGGCACTAGGACTCAGCTTTTTATGTGACAGAGTGGATGATATAATGATCAGTTCATTTTGAAGCAGTGGGGAGAGGAGCAGAGTGGCACTAGTGAGAGCTGACAGGCAGGAAGGGAAGAGGGGAAGAGGACAGAGGGAGACACAGGAGAGCTGCAGATAGCAGTGTGTGACGGGGGCACGGACACTGACCAGGGTGTTAGGGCTCAGCAGCCCTGATATATCCTGGTCAGCGTACAGAGGGCAGGGTAGAAACTGGCAGGATCAGCCAGGTATTTCAGGTGATACAGGGGGCCAAAATACACAGCACGAGCACTATGCTGTTATTCATACTTTAAAGGAACAGGACCATTTTTTTGGGGGGTTAACAAACACTTTAAGCACATGCAGTACAGCTGTTGCTATGAGATTGAAACTTCTAAGCACTTTAGTTCATAAAACATTTCTGTTAGTTAAACGATCTGTGAACATTTAATTGTCAGATCACATATAAATTCCAAGCTTATTATAACATGTTTCATTTTGCTCAAATGAAGATGTTAAAATATAAAATCAATTAGGCAAATATTACAAATATTTAGATAGTACTCATAATAGAATATATTTAGAAATATTAATAGGTTCTGTATTTACCTTTCCATCAGGGAATTTATATAATCCCTTGCTGTGATGTGTTCATTCATAGATTTGTAATACTGTATTTATTATTTTTGCACAAACTGCCAGAGACTGTGTTTTTGCTTTTTCCTATGCAAAGAAAATATAAGCTCTCTACTTGTGTCGCATAACAAAATTATTTTAGGCATTATAGCAAAAATACAAGGTTGCTATACCATTGCTTTTTCACAAATATTTTTGAATGGTTGCAATACCAGGACCGTGCTTTTCTTTACAAATATGTAATTATGATACAATTTGTCTAATATAATACTTGAAATGTTTTTGTTAGTTTTAGACAGTTTACCTCCAACACAATACAAGGAGAAAATGAGCACTATCCTTCTGTGGATCCAGCAGTCTGAAACCAAACTTGCTATACCTCAGGTCACTGTTACTGAATGTGAAATCATGGAACAAAGACTCAGGGAGCTAAAGGTACGTAATCAAATGTTGCTTTTCTATATTGTTACAAGGCAGTTTACAGTACTGCATTCTGAAGCAGAGATTTTTCATCTTTGCTGCATAGCAGGGCAGTTCAAACAGGAGCAATGATATACTTTATGAGACAGACTTACTATTGGATAATAGCTTGATTCATAGATCTCCCTTTCTGTGCCTAAAAGTAGCACTGTGAAAATATAAAGCATGCCACTGAAAATTTCATAGGTGGGCCTGTACCTAGAAAATTGTTTCAAGTAACTTGAAAAATCTGTTGCAGATACAGTATTTGCAAAACTGTTACAGCTGACTCTCTATGACTGCAAGTGCAGGGTTAGAAAACACATAGGGACCTCTGCAAATTCTGTGCTGAATGAGAAGTAACCTAATTTTTTTTCTAAGAAGGTGTCTGATTCTGTTGTAACATTGTTGATAGATTTTATTCTATTTGTGATACAATAACTTTTGTAAGTTGAACTATAACTTCTGAGCTTCTATAGTATATAAAATGAACACCATCTAAGTGAATGTACTAAACACAGGGCTATCTTAATGAGTGGGCACACCTGGGCACTGCCCAGGGGTCCCTGCACTTTCCCCAAAGCAACTGGTCCTTGAGCTCATGCTGCCTGGAAATTGGGGTCCCCATGATGGCACTGAGAGTGATGGATACACAGGGGAGGCAGGCTGGCAGCAGTGCGCCGTGCTGTGCAGAACGATACCTATTATTTCACAGCCAGCAGGAAGGGGCAGGCCTGGAGCGCCAGTGATGTTCTGACCCCACCCCATGCAGCTTGAATGCTCGGGACTCGAAGGCTGCGGGGTACAAGCAGGACTGGGAGCTGCTGAGTCGGCAGCACTGAGAGCCCACCTGTGGAAGTAGCATTGTGGATGGTGTCATGGTGAGCCCAGCTGTCCAACACTGTTTGCACTGAAGGGTTTGGAATGCTCCCTCCTTCTGCCTGCTTGATTGGTATAGGTGAGTCCAGTGCTGGAGGTGGGCACATAGCCAAAAGTTCACATGCACTGTATTTTCACTGGAAAAGGGGGTACTACATGAATGGAATAATGGTGCTGGGGGATATAAAGGGTGTATGGGGGAAAACAATGCTAAGGGGGGATCTGGGGTGTATAGGGGGAAAACAAAGCTTGGGTTTTCATGGGTGGCTATAGTGCTAGACGTATCAGGGATGTAGAGAGGCCACAGTGTAGAGGGGTATCCTGGATGTAGTGGGGTCACAATACAAGGGGTATCTTATGGTATATGGTAACAGTGCTGGGGGAATATCTAGGGTGTAGAGGGGTCAGAGGGCTGGGGGGATATCTGGGGTGTAGAGGGGTCAGAGTGCTGGGGGGATATCTGGGGTGTAGAGGGGTCAGAGTGCTGGGGGATATCTGGGGTGTAGACGGGTCAGAGTGCTGGGGGGATTTCTGGGGTGTAGAGGGGTCAGAGTGCTGGGGGGATTTCTTGGGTGTAGAGGGGTCAGAGTGCTGGGGTAATATGTAGGGTGTAGAGGGGTCAGAGTGCTGGGGGGATATCTGGGGTGTCGAGGGGTCAGAGTGCTGGGAAGGCATCAATCTAGCAGATATATTATATGCACAGGACAGCTGTGTTACTTTATGTATGTAGTATTTTTCCACTGTTTCTTTGTTGTACACAATGATAGGTCATGTAGTTAATGTGGAGCTCCACCCAAAAGGGGAACTTCCACTTGTCTGTCTATTGATGTCTGTTTACCTGCGCTGCCTCCATTGTAGAGGCCCCAGAGGATTACTTTGCCCAGGGGCCCATGATGCTATTAAGACGGCCCTGACTAAACATATAAGGGAAATACACTGGGAGAAAAAATGTGTCAGCTTACCAGAAGGTCTTAGGGGTTTAACTAATTCACAAGCTTAGCTGTGTTTGAATATGAAGTCATACTAGAGAGTGGTCCAAAATAATACTTATCTAGGAGCTTATATACTGCATCTCTCTATTATTTAAAGGTAGTAGAGTGTAGTCAGCTTAAAATCACTTTATTTAAATGGGTGTTATGCACTCTAGAGAAGCTGACATAATCAGCCCTAATTCTGCAATTTCTGTGAAATCCATAGAGGAAGCATTTGCCTTTCACAAGGTGCCTTCTACTTCTTTGGTTAAAAAACAAACTGGTGCAGACCTTAGCGGTAAACCGCCATTGGTTTTAGCGGTGCTTGCTGTTATAGCTGTGCTTTTCGACCGCTAGCAGGTCACTTTTAACCCCCCCAACGGCCAAGGCAAGGGTTAAAAGCACCTATGTTGCTGCGCTGCTAAAGTGCTTAGCAGGTGCTTTGCGCTGCTGAAGCGCTTTGCAGGCGCTTTGGCAGCGCTGCCCATTCATCTCAATGGGCAGGGCGTTTTAGGAGCGGTGTATACCCAAAGATGTTGCTTGCAGAACTTTTTTTCCCCTCCTGCACGTGCACCACCCCCGTGTGAAAGTACTCAGGATTTCACACTGGGGTGGCTTGAGAAGTGCTATTCAGGCGCTTTACAGGTGCTATTTTTAGCGCTAAAACACTTGAAAAGTGCCCCAGTGTGAAAGGGGTCTAAAAGAGAGAATCAGGGCAGTCTTTTGCTACCTAAGTGACTTTGCATGCTGGAAATTTTACCATTCTTGATAATGGAAACATAGGGGTGGATTTACTAAAGACAAATAGTGCATTTTGCAAGCACACTTGCACTCATTTCCCCCATAGCTTTGTAAATTTGGTGAATCTCTGCTGATTCCCATCATCCAATTGTGTGCAAACAAAACATTTTTTTTCCTTGCACCTGATTGGATATTCTTTATAAATTGAAGCTTTACCACATTTTCAGAAAATGAATGAAACTGCAAAGTGCACAGTCTATTTGCCTTTAGTAAATCAACCTAATAGTGAAACCTGACGCAGTGAGTTTGAAACAACTTAACTAAAGCAATCTTTAAAGCCAAGAGTTTGGGACAGATGACTCCCTGCTTGTTTTAAATAGATTTCTGCTTATTTGCAAGGTCTATGCACCAAGAGCAAAAGGTAGATATAGAAGCAGTAAAATTGTTTACCATGTGGGACCCACATTGATTAAAGCTTTTTTGTATTTGGATTACTGGAAAGTGTGGCTTTTGCATTGTTCTAAAAAGAGCAGGATCTATGGTTACCTGGAGAGTGTACTATGCATTAAGGTGAAAAAACATCCAACAATATCGCCCCCCCCCTCGAGCCCCCGTTTTACTTAACTGACCCCTCGAAAGTCCTGCGCTTGCCCCCGTCATCCTCATCGCTCCTGAGCCTGGCCGTTGATTAGCTACAGTGAATGGATTGAAAGCAGCACAGCCATTGGCTGGCACTGCTGTCAATCACATCCAATGACGCGGCACGCCAGGTGGCGGAGCCGAGTGATACCCTTTTTTGGACTCTCTCCAGCTCCAGAACATCCCTTCTGAGGACCGATGACCAGAACTGGACAGAATGCTCCAGATGTGGCCTATATGTAGCATAATTATAGTTTTATCCCTGGAGTAAATCCCTTTTTTAATGCATGCTAATATTCTGCCTGCTTTGGTAGCTGCAGCTTGACATTGCATGCTATTACTCAATCTGTCATCTATTACAACCCCTAGATCCTTCTCCAGCCTTGATTCTCCCAGAGGTTTTCCACCTAGTGAATAATTTGCATTTATGTTTCTTGCTGCCAAGTTCCTTTTTTTAAAATTTCTCCACATTAAACCTCATTTGCCATTTGTCTGCCCACTCCATAATTTTATTCAGGTCATTCTGCTAAATTGCTATGTCCTGATGTGAGTTTTTTTCTCTACTTATTTCTGTGTCATCCACAAAAACTGAGACTGAGCTATTTATCCCGTTCTCTATATCTTTTATAAAAAGCATGGCTGCTGGAGGTGCTCACAGGGCTGGAGGAGAAGTTCCAGGACCCCATGGGTATAGGATGGCAGTGATGTCAGCTTCGGGGAGGACCGCCTATAAATCTCCTTCAGCCCTGTGAGCACTTCGAGCGGCCATGATTTTCTATCATCGGTGAGACTGGGACACCTATGCAGATTTTGCTTTTGAACTGTACTTAAAGTGGTTTTAAAAGCAGACTTTTTTTTATTTTATTACAAACGTTTTTTTATTGAGAGAAGACAATAAAGTAGTACATACATCTGAAAATCTGCGTATCACATAATACAGGTTGAAATATAATCATAAATGTCAACGCAGTGACAAAAAAAGAGACAGAAAGAGAAAAAAAAAAAGAAAAAAAAAAAACAACAACAAAATTTACTTTGAAGCATCTGAGAAAAGCCATAGCAGATTACAGAGAACCTACAAGAAACATAGTCTTACATATGAGGTATAACAGAGAGCGGGAGTAGTAACCTCCCATGGACTAAAGCTGTTGGGGAGTCTGCGTCAGCGGCTAAGATTGTGGTAATAGAATATGCCTGTGTGAGTTCCAGGGATTCCATCTTTGGTCAAATAAGTGCATCCTGTCATTTAGCGTATATAAAATCCTTTCCATTATCATAATTGAGTCCATCCTATGAAGGATGGAGGCGATAGGGACCGCAGGGGACTTCCAGTGCAGGGCAATGGCCCACAGAGTGGCCAAGCAAACTGTGTGGATAAGGCATTCTTCAGAGGGAAGCGTACCTGGGATAGATGCACCAAGGAGGCACATAGAGGCCGTAAGATGTATTGGAGTACCTGATAGTGCTGAAGCTAGAGCCATCACTGTGGTCCAAATAGGGGAAAGTCGATCACAGTCCCAAAATATATGCATAAAAAAGCAGACTTTTTTTATCTTAATGCATTCTATGCATTAAGATTTAAAAAAGCCCCCCTCAGCCCCCCTAATACTTACCTGAGTCCCATCTCAATCCAGCGATGTTGCATGAGAGACTTAGCTGTCCAGGACTCTCATTCCTTATTGGCTGAGACACACAGCGGGTGCCATTGGCACCCACTGCTGTCAATAGAAGTCAGTGAGCTAATGAGGAGAGAGAGGGGGTGGGGATGAGCCATGGCTTTGTGTCTGAATGAACACATAGAGCTGCTTGCTGTGGGGGCACTCGGCAGGAGGGAGGGGCCAGGAGCGCCGGCGAGGAACCTGAGAAGACGAGGAGCGGGGGCTGCTCTGTGCAAAACCACTGCACAGAACAGGTAAGTATGATATGTTTGTTATGTTTGAACAAAAAAAAAGAAGACTTTTTATAACTTTTAATTTTATAACTAACATTTAGATTTTTTTTTTAATTTTTAACATCAATAAACTGCCCACTAGATGGCGCTTTTCTCTTTTTATACACACACAAGAGAAGTGGGGGAAATCACATGTGATTCAGACAGGAATTTCACTGCATTCCTGTTCCTGCTGGGTCACTGTTGGGAGGGTGTAGTGTCATATTTTGCTCCCCATCACAGATTGCTCCGGAAGTGACGTTTTGTCGCCGCCATCTTGCTACACCCCACACTCCTTCACAGTAATGATAGAGTGAGAAGGGGGCAAGCGGACATCTTGCTACACCCACCGGAGTTTTCGATTTCACGGTTGTTTTCAGCACAAAACGCAGCTTATCTGCTTAAATACAGTATTTGGAAATCGGACGGACTGTTTAGATGTTATATGTGAAAAACAGAGGTGTTCTGTCACATTAGCAAGCATGTAAGGTCAGCAGGTTTGCTGCTGCTTTAAAAATTTAACATCTAACAGTCCGTTGGATTTCCAACTACTGTATTTAAGCAGATAAGCTCCGTTTTGTGCTGAAAACAACCGTGAAATCGAAAGCTCTGGTGGGTGTAACAAGATGTCCGCTTGCCCCCTTCTCACTCTATCATTACTGTGCAGGAGTGTGGGGTGTAGCAAGATGGCGGCGGCGGAACGTCACTTGCGGAGCAATCTGTGATGGGGAGCAGAATGTGACAAGACAAGGGCAAGCAAGGTGAGCTGAACTGCTGAGAGTACCGTCTGAAAGACTAACATATTTCTGTTGTGAATTTTGGGAAGAAATTGCTCCACAGTACCTGTAGTTACAGATGTCTATGATGAATTGTTTTCAAGGTTATGTATTGCTAGTTATAAAAATATAATACTTTCATGTCTACAGGTTCAATATAAGCTCAGGAAAATGCTAATCTTATCCAAAAATATAACACCTATATAACACCTGTACACACAAACTGTATCACACTTACTTAAACATGTTAAAAACATGTGCATAATTCAGAAAAAAAAAAACATATGCAGTACAGCTCTGAAATACATGCATATTTTACCCATGTTTAATCCCTTTAAAGATTTTACAAGCACAGAAAAATATGTGGACTTGCTCTAGTATCAGCCCCATGAGTTGTCTTTTGCTAACCTTCTCAAAACTTCCCTTTACCCTAGTCTCTGCAATGCAGAAAAAAATTGTTCTGTGGTCCAACATAAAACCCGGGAGAGCTAATTACCAGTGTGCACAGGACACGGGACAGACCTGAATTTCTGACATTATCAACAGATATTTTTGTGCTTATGGAATAGATAAAACAAAATGGTCCTTTAAGTGACCAAAAGGAAGAAAAGAAGTTAAGGTTTACCTAAACTATAAAAGCAGGTCTAAATGAATAAGAAATGGCAAGTAAAAATACAATAAAATACATTAAATTTTGCTCGCTAGATGCACAAACCTGGACGAAAGTTAACCTTAGGTAAGTAAACGTTTTTTTACACAGTTGATACAGATCTCCAATTCTTTTTTTTTACTAGGCCTACATCTTATTTTGCTTCCTATGGACAACAATTTACTTGGGTTGATTTACTAGACTGTGTATTATGCAAGTGCAGTTACACTCATGTTCCTTAGCATAGGTGGTAAAGATAAACTTTGTAAAGAATACCCAATCAGGTGCAATGAAAAAAAACACAGCATTTTTGCTTGCACATGATTGGATGATGGAAATCAGCAGAACTTCACCACATTTGATAAGCTCTAGGGACAGTGAGTGCAACTGCACTTGCAGTGTGCACAGTCTATTTGCATTTAGTAAATCCACCCCAATGAATGAGAAAAAGGTGTACTACTGCAGGGAATCATGAGAATGAAATGAGCCAAAAAGAAGATATCAATGAGTTGTTTTTGAACTGGATTACGTGCAAAACATTCAACAGATATATGTATATGTATATATATGTATATATATATATATATATATATATATACACACAGTGGATATAAAAAGTCTACACACCCCTGTTCAAATGTCAGTTTTCTGTAATGTAAAAAAATGAGACAAAGATAAATCTTTTCAGAACTTTTTCCCCCTTTAATGTGACCTATAAACTGTACAATTTAGTTGAGCAACAAACTGAAATCTTTTAGGTGGATGGAAGTAAAAATAAAAGAATCTCGTCGTAAAAAAAAACGTTGTTTTTCTCGACGAGATTCTTGTCAAGCTTGACGATATTCTTGTCAAGCTTTCCTTGCATACACACTGTCAATTCCAAATCTCGTCATTGTAAAGCACGGTCACGTACAACACGTACGACGGCAGTATAAAGGGGAAGTTCGATTCCAATGGCGCCACCCCTTGGGCTGCTTTTGTTGATCTCGTGTTGCCATGTGTTAGTAAAAGTTTGGCGAGAGATGATTTGCGCTTTTCAGTCTTCGTGCTTTCAGTTCGTTTTAGCGTGACAAATGTGCTATCTCCATTATGAACGCTAGTTTTACCAGAAGGAGCGCTCCCGTCTTATACTTGATTCTGAGCATGCGCGATTTTTTAAGACTCGGAAAAGCATACACCCGACCGGTTTTCTCGTCGGGAAACAGGCCGATGAGAATCCCAACGAGAAAAGCGAGAATCCTGACGAGAAAATAGAGAGCAGGTTCTCTATTTTTCTCGTCGAGATTCCCGGCAGTTTTCTCGACGAGAAACCATACACACGAACGGTTTTCTCGGCAAGAAAGCTCTCCCAACAGTTTTCTTTTCGTTTCTTGACGAGAAAACTGTTCGTGTGTATGAGGCTTTACACTAATACTTTGTTGAAGCACCTTTTGATTTTATTACAGCACTCAGTCTTTTTGGGTATGAGTCTATCAACATGGTACATCATGACTTGGCAATATTTGCCCATTCTTCTATGCAAAAACATTCCAAATCTGTCAGATTGCGAGGACATCTCCTGTGCACAGCCTTCTTCAGATCACCCCACAGATTTTCAATGGAATTCAGGTCTGGGCTTTGTCTGGACCATTCAAAAACTTTAATCTTCTTCTGGTAAAGCCATGCCTTTGTTAATTTGGAATGTATGTTTTGGCTCGTTTTCATGCTGAAAGATGAAGTTCCTCTTCATGTTCAGCTTTCTAGCAGGAGCCTGAGGTTTTGTGCCAATATTGACTGGTATTTGGAGCTTGTCATAATTCCCTCTACCTTGACTAAGGTCCCTGTTCCAGCTGAAGAAAAACAGCCCCAAAGCATGATGCTGCCATCACCATGCCTTTTGGTGATGTGCAGTGTTTTTTTTCGCCAAACATATCTTTTGGAATTATGGCCAAAAAATCTTCCTTGGTTTATTCTTTTGGGAGACTTCAGGTGTGTTTTTGCAAAATTTACCCGGGCTTAGATGTTTTTCTTCGTGAGAAAAGGCTTCCGTCTTGCCACTCTACCCCATAGCCCAGACATATGAAGAATACGGGAGATTGTTGTCACATTTGCCACACAGCCAATACTTGCCAGATATTCCTGTAGCTCCTAATGTTGCTGTAGGCCTCTTGGCAGCCTCCCTGACCAATTTTCTACTCGTCTTTTCATCAATTTTGGAGAGACGTCCAGTTCTTGCTAATGTCACTGTTGTGCTATATTTTCTCCACATGATGATGACTGTCTTCACTGTGTTCCATGGTATATCTAATGCCTTGGAAATTATTTTGTACCCTTCTCCTGACTGATGCCTTTTAACAATGAGATCCCCCTGATCCCTCTGATGCTTTGGAATCTCTCTGCGGACCATGGCTTTTGCTGTAGAATGTGACTAAGAAAATGTCAGGAAAGACCTACTAGAACAGCTGAACTGTATTTGGGGTTAATCAGAGGCACTGTAAATGATGGCAGGTGTGTACTGACTCCTATTTAACATGAGTTTAAATGTGATTTATTAATTCTGAACACAGCTACATTCCCTGTTATAAGAGGGTGTGCACACTTATGCAACCACATTATTTGAGTTTTTTATTTTTACTCCCCCCCCTAAAAGATTTCAGTTTGTTTTTCAATTGGGTTGTACAGTTTATAGGACACATTAAAGGTGGCAAAGATTCTGAAATGATTTATCGTTGTCTCATTTTTTACATCACAGAAACCTGACATTTTAACAGGGGTGTGTAGACTTTTTATATCCACTGTGTGTGTATATATATATATATATATATATATATATATATATTAGGGCTGTTACTGATTAAAATTCTCGTGTTCGATTAATCGTTTTTTTTTATCGATTAATCGACTAATTTTGATTAATTATAACGCACATACAGATCTAACTACTTTTAGCTAATCTCCTTGCAGGCTGATTCCCAGTTCAGCTACCAACCACTGGAAAAATCGATAGCAGGATACAAAAAACACACAAAGGCAGCGCTCAATGGGAATAGCATTAAAACTTTTATAGTCTTCAAGTAGGTAACAAAATAAATATTGCACTGGAGGTAAAATCGATGTAGCTACATAAACTGTAAAAATGGTGCGAGTAATACCAAATGGTAGCAAAAGCAGTCATAAAAACATGTAGCTAAGTATGATACTGGTATAAAAATGTGTACAACGATACCACTGCTGAATCCAGATGAGAAGGGGTTAACATCAGTCCGTCGGCATGTAGATGTCCCGTGAAGGGAACTATCACAACTCCCAGTGGATGGCTGTAGAATCCCAGGTTGATAGAGGGAAGTGATAGAGGGAAGTGTAACAGCCCTTGCGTGTGGCAGATAGCAAGGTCCCGCCGGCATGCAGATATGAAGGCACAGCAAAGGAGCCCTTCAGATGGACACGGCAAGCCCAAAGAATTTTGATCGATCAAAAGAATTAATCGATTAATCGAGGAATTAATAGTTAATTTGCACAGCCCTAATATATATATATATATATATATATATATATATATATATATATATATATATATATATACAAGGTACAATATACTGTATATCAATATACTGTACAGTGTATGTTGTATTTTTGCTAGGATTCCCGCCGATTCATCCTAATTGAACTGACACTGCATAAAATTACAAGCCACATCTGTGTCCTCAGCATGTCACACTTCTTTTAAATATGTAAAGATGTTTATATAAGGGATTCTTTCTATGTTAAAAAAAAAATGTGGCAACATTTGTCTATTAGCGGAAACTCCTAAAGAAAAAGTGTTACAGTACATAATAGATTCATTTGTTGATTACAAATAAAGGCATTTTTTTACATTTTGAATAAAGAACAGGGGGATTAGAACATCTGCCAGGTTTTTATTGCCCCTATTTGTCCTGTTTACTGTTCTCACCTTGAGTGAAAGTAAAAGAAATAACCTAGTTTTGGGATGTCACCAGAACTGAAATAGAGGAGAAATATTCTGATGGGGACACTAGTTCTGGTTAACCTGGTGAGAACCAACAAGTCCCTAATTTTAGAGAATTTCCTTTCACTTTCTGGAGACTTTCCTCTCCAAAGATACACAGATAGCCAAAAAAAAAACTTACTCTATCTGAAATGAAAATTCTCTGACTTTACATTCATTTTTTAATCATAGTAAATGCTAAAAGTATTCTATAGCATGATACTATAAATAAATAAATCTCTGTATAATTGTCTAACCCTCTTTATTTTGCTTTAAACAGGCCTTACAAAGTTCCCTGCAGGAGCATCAGGCTGATATGAATTATCTCAGCAAAACTGCAGCGGAGTTATCTAGCAAAGCACCTACTGATGTCAAACAAAAATATAGGGCAGAAATTGATCAAGCCCAGAGCCGTTGGAAGTCATTATCAAATCAGCTAGCAGGACAATGCCAAAAATCAGAAGAGTTACTAAATAAACATAGACAGTTTCAGGTACTCTTGTGAATATTGTTAACCATTTTTATTTTGTCTGTGTAGCGGGGTCCTCAATTTAGTGGGATACACCTGGGGGTAGTGTGACCCAGGTGTGTAATTATGTTAGGGTTCAGACCCCTTTTTGTTATTCGTGGAGGATTGGGTGGTGCGATATTCTCCTTGACCAGTGGGTGTCAGTGTACCTACTGGCTCGAGGTAGAATCACTACCACAGTGCTACCCTTCTTTGTCCCTTCCTGGAGATGGTACGGCTGGGGCGGGGAACCCGCCGTGGTGTCGATGGGAGGAGATAAAAGGGGGCGACGCCCTCGACATGAGGGCTGTCTGTCGTCTTCGGGGATTATCTCTTCACGCACCCAGGCACCCTAGGCCTGGGTGCGGGCGGTTCAAGGTTCCGGCCTAGGCGCCCAAGGCCTGGCCGGAATGAAGATGGAGTCCATCCCAGGCACCTTCAGCCTGGGGTGAGGTACTATTGAGGAGGCCTGGGACCCGGTGACTCCGACTGGGTCCCGCGAGGGTGAAGTTGCTCCAGGGCGCCCCTTGCGAGGGGACCCGCATCTGAGGTGAGGAGGCTGGGGAGGTCACCCGTCCGAAGACCCGGTGCAGTGTCAACCCGGTGACGGATGGGCCCTCGGTAACTCCCTTGGAGGACATCTTCCCCTGATAGGGGCTACAGCGCAGCGGAGGAGCTTTCATCAAGACTCTTGCAACCCCTGGTCATAGCACAGGGAGTGTAGGGACTAGGAACCTGTACAGTGCCTCGACCTGCTTCCCCATCGTATTATGCCGTTGCATTTGACTGTATGTGGAGATACGCAATAAACCTGAGTTTGGACTTTGATGGGTGTATGGACTCTGTTGATGGGAACAAAGGGAGATTCCGGCACGGAAGGACTGACCCTCATAACCAGCACACATTTGGCCCGAGGAAAAGATTGATATTGGCCTTCACCTCACCCACATGCATGGGGAGGACATGGGCCGTAGCGCACCTCACTCTGTCGCTCGACATACCCCTAGCTAAAGAGGTCGGGGTGAGGGGGTCGCTACATCTGTTTACTACATATTTTTTTTATACAGTTTAAAAATTGCTGTACAGATAGTGTGAAGGAAAGTGGTGTCATCTATAGCTATAATACCAAAAATATGTCAGAGTAATAATACTACAACATTAGCAGTGATATTGAAACTATCAAGAATAAAACTTAATAAATATATAAAAGATCTATATATGAAATCCGGAGAAATTAGCACAATATAAGATTTATGTGTGTTTAAAATATGGTGATTCACTTGGTGAACAGTCCATAAAAAAAGATGCATAGAAAAGGTGAATGTGATATAAATCATCCAGATAGGAAGGTAGAAACACTCATTCCAGCTTGATATGATTTCCTCCACCACACCACTTTGTGTTCACGCCCTATGGGAAATCCACTTACCAGATTGCACTGGTGTGTAAGCCTGTCAGTCCAAGGAGATAGTCACAGGATACTAGGCATTTCCATCTGTAGTATGCTTGTCATGAGCCATAAACAAAAGAGTTCCACATAGTGTGATACCGTACAACACTCATTTATTGATAAAAATTCTCACGATAAAACACTCACATTATGTGCATAAATATAGGGCATGTAACAATGATACAATCATAGTCGTCTACTCCCGTCTAACCTGTCACCGCTCCCGCGGTGTTCCCGGGAAGGAGAGGCGAGGAGATGCCACCCGAATGGGTTGCTGTGTAGCGACGCCCTGACGCTGCGTTTCTGTCAATCACTTTCGTCAGAGGGCATCTTGTGCTAATTGTGCTAATTTCTCTGAGTTTTTAATATATAGATCCTTTATATATTTATTACGTTTTATTCTTGATAGTTTCAATAGCACTGCTAATGTTGTAGTATTATTACTCTGTCATATTTGTGATACAATTTCTTTACATTATAGTAGCTGCTTTACTTTGTTTTTTAACAAATCTCTGTGAGCACTGAGGGAGAGATATACAACATTGTTTTATTTTTTCTAAATTTTTGATTAGTATAGCTATAATACGTTTCATTTTTCTCAGCTGGCTATTGGAGATGTAAACATACACCTACACCTTCACAATATTGATACCATTATTCACTTAAACAATACCTAAAGGATTTCTATGATCACAGAATAGACTTTAATTTTTGTAACAGCATTATAATAGCAATACACACAACAGTTATATTTGACAATCAAATATACTGTAAACTTACTTGATAAGTCTCCTTTCATGTTATGAGTGCTGCCTGTCTACTGGTCATCTCTTTCCACTACTTCATGAATTCCCTGCATGCTTTGCTGCTTCTCCTCTACGGTACCTTGCTGCCTGCAAGCTGTGATTCATGTACTAACTTTTCCCCCCTAAAACTCCTTCTCAGACCCTCTATAGTTCAGAAGGCAGGCTCTGTAAAATGTGGGACATAGCAGTGACTACTTATAGGGCATAGTAAATATGTCACAGAATTAAAGGAAGTAATTGTGTGGGGATCGTCACAAAGTGTGTTTTCAAATTTCAGTATTATTTAGAATAATAGATGTAGGCTAGTAATAATGGACACAAAATGTGGAAATTAATATATGATATTACATTTTGACCATAGGTGCACTTTAAAGCATAATTCCAGGTATGGCATGTTTTTACATGGTTACATGGGACAAGGTACCTGTAGAGAGCGTGACATCACTGCCTCACCTTTCCACCTTGTCCAATCAGAAAACACATTGCATTCCAACGCAAAGCTTTCTCTGAATGGTGCCTGTCCCAAGAGACTATCCTCCTGTGTTCACAATGTAGCAGGGCAGCCACATGGCACTGGACCCAAAATGGTGAAAATCACTGGAGTAGTGATGTCTACAACAGTGATTTCCAGCTTCTAGAGAGATCCCACAGTCCAAGCTGGACCAAAGTAACTATGTTAAAAATTGCTATACTTGGAATTCTTCTTTAATGCAGTTTGACATGACATATAATGACTAAATACCCTTTATGTGCTGCTGCTCTTCTGGTTACTGTGCTCTATGAATATCCAATCACAAACCTTTCTCTTTTTGACCTCCTGTCCTTAAGATGAGGAAAAAAAAGGAAATCTTTCAGATTTCTTATCAGAACAGAATTCCCATTTTGGAGGGTTGTCACGGGAACAGATGTCTCCACTGGAAGTTTTCTTCTCATCTGACATTTGTAAAATTTGGGATTCCTACTCACTTTCTCTTAGTTACAATTGGTCATTAAAACAAACTGAGGAGTGAATTTCCCTGGTGGATACAGCAATAAAAACTTCACAGAAAGTCTTATCCTTTCATGCATTATAACATATCTTTCTGCAACTGGCTGAGGTAGTCTACACTGATACAGTGTTGCCAAGTATTCATTTGTTTTTATGTCAGTATAGCAGAGAAGCACTCAGGTATTGGGACTAGAAGGCAGCACCTAGTTGCTAGGTTACTGCTCACTTAGAGCCCCCCTTTCAGACAGCAGGGTACATGAAGTGAGGCCAGCTAAGTTATGATGTGCATTACAGTGGTCCTAAATCCTAAATATTTTTTTACCTTAATGCATTCCTTGCATTAAAGTAAAATTTACCTGAGCCCTTGTTTAAACCACTGTACATGTCTGCAGCTCTCCTGTCCTCTCACTTCCTGATTTCACTGGCTTTTTCCTGAGGCAACAGGAGCCACTACTGTCAATCCTACTGCTGTCAATCAAAGCCAACAAGGGAGCGGGGTTGAGTCCTGCTGTCTGTGTCAAAAGACGCAGACAGCGAGGCTCGAGAGTGAGCCCGCAGGAGTTCCCCCTCAGAAAGCGGCTTGCTATGGGGGCACTCACGAAAGAAGAGGAGCCAGGTGGGGGACCCAAGAAGAGGAGGTTCTGGACCACTCTGTGCAATGGTAAGTAGCAGGAAAATATAAACCTGTTTGTTATTATTATTTGTTTTGTAAAGCATTTATAATAACTTTAAGAGCCCATTCACACAGGGGCGGCATGACTTTGGGGGCGACTCGGCAAGGCGATCTGAAGACGACTTCAGAGGCAACTTGAAAAATTACTTCTGTATAGAAGTCAATGCAAGTCGCCCCGAGTCGCCCCCAAAGTAGTACAAGAACCTTTTTCTAAGTCGGAGCGACTTGCGTCGCTCCTATTAGAACAGTTCTATTGAACAGAGCGAGACGCGACTTGTCAGGCGGCTGAGTCGCCTGACAAGTCGCCCCTGTGTGAATGGGCTCTAAAGGAAGCCCCTTTCTTTTGTCTCTTCCTCAGAGCAGCCCTGGCAAAAACGTTTTAACTTGCAATTCATTATCCATGATTTTCTTTTTTCATCTACAATTTCTAACCACTTCGGTTCTCACACCCGTTTACCCCTTATGGACCAGAGGAATTTTCAAATTTCTGCTATGAGCCTGTTTATTTGGCTATGACTTTATAATTACTTAAGATAAAAATGTAATACATACGTTGTTTTTTTAAGGACACATAAGGCTTTCTTTTTGTGAATATTGTCCTGCAACAATACATTTTTTTTGCAATCCTTAGACAATTAAACCTAATAGAACAAGACAAAAGGCATGTATTTTTTGAACAGTGTTAGTTTAAACTTAAATAGTGTTACTGCACATAAAAAGTGTGCATTTTATTCTGTAATTTGTCCTGTTCAAAACAACACTAAAATTATGATTTTGGTACAAAGCATTGCAAAGTTATTTACAAATAAATGTTGTGCTTTTTTCAGTCTGCTACGTCTAAATATATGTAAAAGGTGTAAAAATATTAATAAATGAAGCAAACAAAAACAGAAAAAAAGTTTAACTATTAGTTAATAAAATAAAAAATTAAGCACCAGGAAAATTGCAATTGAATTGAGAAAGAGAATACTGAGTTAATTAGTGTAGCGGCCCCCTCTCTCTCCTCTCAATTCTTCTGGCTCTGGCTCTTGTCTAGGGGTACCTCTGAGGAGAGAGTGCAAGGTCACCAGGCCAAGTTCCCACTGCAGGTGTGTGTGTGTAGTGGGAGACAATTCTCTTTTACCTTCGGGTCGGTGTTTTGCATCTGGAGCCTCCTCCTGGTTTCTCGACCAGTATCTGCCAGTAAATGAGCCCCACACCACTAAAGTCCAACACTCCTTTGTGTTCACTTTTCCATGAAAAGAATAATCAGTTGGACTCCCTCAACGAACAGAACAGACAGGGGGTGTGGATGCGAGTAGGCCCAGGCACAATGAACTCTCCTACTTCCTTCCCAGAAGTAGGTTTCTGCTCCCAATCGAGGAAGACATCCCTCCCGGCGGTCTCCGGAGGCTCACCCGTCACTGGCAATTTGCTGCACCAGGTCTTCAGGTAAGTACCCTCTCCGGTCCCTTACGCCACTGGATTCGGGTACCCACTCCCGGGGTCCCCTAGGAAGTTCCTCCCTCGCGGAGCCTTAATCCGGGACCCTCAGTCCCAGACTGCCATCCAAGTACCTCACCCCAGGCTAAAGGTGCCTGGGATGGAACACGACCTCCGAACGTCCTCCAGGCCTAGGCCGCCTAGAGGACCGTCACGAACCACCGCCCTCAGGCTGAAGGTGCCCAGGACTCGATTCCCGCCACCAAAAATGGCCGCCCCCTTTATACCTTCTCCCAGCAAGCACGGCGGGTTCCCCGCCCCACCATACAACCTCTGAGAGAGGCCAAAAAGAGGTACGACACTGCAATGATGGCTCAACCCTTGGCCCAAAGTGACAGCGCCACCCGGTGGGCCCCAGGGAACCATACATCACAGTTTCCCCACCAGATTCAAACAGAAAAGCACATACCCGCTACACTCTCCCCCTGGTGGTTTGACACTGGTCCCCAGTGTCTGGAATAAACCATTCCCTCAAGGGATGACATAGTCCAATCCAGAAACCGACTGAAAATTGTGAAAAAAATCCCCCAAAAATTTAGAAAACTAAAACTAGCTAGAGCAGTTGTGCCTGAGCCTCACATGAAAAGGGAGGGAAAGGGAAACAACAACACACAACCATAACACTGAAAATCACATTTTCACATTACACTCTTCCCACTCATCCTGGCTAAGGCCCACCCCAATCTCAGTGGTCTTGATGGGATGCTCTCCTGCAGTGGGGAAAAGAAAAGTTAAACACACAAATCCCTGGCACATATGTATTCGTGTGAGAATGAAAAAACTTCTCCGCAGAGAAATCCTTTCCTTCATAAAAGTGTGTGTGAACAGTGATATCGATTCGCAACACTGCCACCTGGTGACAGCATCACGGTAACTGCACTCGTGGAACTTTCCTTCTTCTTTGGGCCCTATCTACCCCAGAGTCCATGATTGCTTGCTGGAAAATTGAAGAACAAACAGGAACAGTCCTTCAACTCCTCTGGGTAACAAGAACAACAACCCCGGAAAGTTCAGCAATGCAAAGAACAAAAAACTGAGTCTCTCTTCTCCTATAGATAGAATCGAGGGTGCGGCAGGACAAGTGGCTTCAAGTGCTGATCCATGTCTCCAGATGGTACTCGACATCTTCCCCTTCCTTGCTTCGGATCAGCACCTTGTCAGCGTGAATATGTCGTCCCAGCATCCATTCTGCTTTTCAGTCTTTAAAGCGCTGAGAGGCCTTGGGGGAACACGCAAGGTACCTGCGGGCATGTGGAACCTGAAGGTGGGTCCACACAAAGTCATTGTACCAGAGCTCCCGGCAAACTTCCACTTCATACAATAACTCCTTGGACAAGTATGGGTACTCCCACCCATACTCAGCAGCAACCTTCTGGCCAAATAGGCGTTGTAGTCTCGCCAGAGGAGGCATAGTGGCTTTGTCCCCTTCGCTAGGCAAAACTATTGAGTCCGGGTGGCGAGGGACCTTGATCACATCTGGTCTGGGCATAGGTGCCCGCAACAACAGTCTCTTTTCCCCGGCATTAGGTGCAGGTGGCACCGGGAAGGCAAGAGTAGGCTGGGGACGGGACCCCTCCTCAGGCGCTGGTGCCTCCACCCGGGGTGTACTATCCCCTGTAGACATGGGTGGGTCCCTGGTTCTGCGGGACGAGGCGAGAGGTACTTTGTCCCAGCCCTTTTGAGCAAACAGTTCATCAATGGTGACATCGTCTCCCAGATCGGAGAGCGACTCTAGGTCGGAGGTGTCACACTCCTCCGCGGGTATGTAGCCTGTAGTGGAAACGGGACTACCACCCCCCACGGACACACAGGGTTGTGGATCCCCGACACCTCCGCCTGGCTTACCTTGGCCTTTTCTAGAGGCAGGACGTCCGGAACTCTTCTCACCGGATTCATCCGGACCAGGCGTAGGCAGGCGAGATGGTCCACCGCAACAGCTGGACGGGGCTACCATACCGGTCTTTCTCTTCGGCAGTGGACGCTGTGAGACAGTGGTGACCGAGTCAGCATCCTCGGATTTCTCCCGTATTTGAGTACTCACGACCTCCTCCGCGGTCGCTGCAGTGCGCACAGGGATGGCTGTCAAAGCAGTGATTCCTCCAACTTGAGTGGTGCTGCCTGTGGTACGGCCGGGGTAGATGGTTCTTGGCTTCTCAATGACTGTATCTACCTTGAATAGGAACTCCCCACAGACTTCACATCGCCCGAATGGCTTCAGATGACACACCAGTCCCGAGCAGCTGGGACAAATCACACCCAGGGCCTCAACGTCCATGCATGAATACAGGGCGAATCGTCCCCTTGGCTTTAGCCGAATTCCTGTATCGGTCACCGGAGCAGCAGCAGTCAAAGATTTGGTGGAAGGATGAAGTGGAACCCACGCTGTTTGTCCGAACATGGTGACTTGCTGCTGATCCATTGCGCACTGCACTTTTTTGCGCCAAATCCCACGTGTAGTCCTTCACACGTATTGGACTCCTCCCCTCTGCACTCTAGTTTGCGGGCTTTTCTTCTTTCCTGGGTCACGCACACAAACTAAGCAGTGAGGGTGTGCCTGATGGCGCAGTGCAAATAGAAGCCCCCACGTGTAGTCCCTCACACGGCTGAGCTCCCCCCTCTTCTCGCTCTTCTGCGCGGGCCTTTCCCTTTACTGGGTCATGTCCGCGACTTCGAGCAGGGATGCACTTTGGCCAATAATATGGCCGACCTACTTGGAACTCCTCCGGGCAGACACGTTCAATCTCTGTAGTAGCACGAACACCATACCGGACCCGAGCCCCCACGTGTAGCGCCCCCCTCTCTCTCCTCTCAATTATTCTGGCTCTGGCTCTTGTCTAGGGGTACCTCTGAGGAGAGAGTGCAAGGTCACCACGCCAAGTTCCCACTGCAGGTGTGTGTGTGTAGTGGGAGACAATTCTCTTTTACCTTCGGGTCAGTGTTTTGCATCTGGAGCCTCCTCCTGGTTTCTCGACCAGTGTCTGTCAGTAAATGAGCCCCACACCACTAAAGTCCAACACTCCTTTATTCTTCTCATGGAAAAGTGAACACAATCAGTTGGACTCCCTCAACGAACAGAACAGACAGGGGGTGTGGATGCGAGTAGGCCCAGGTACAATGAACTCTCCTACTTCCTTCCCAGAAGTAGATTTCTGCTCCCAATCGAGGAAGACATCCCTCCCGGCGGTCTCCAGAGGCTCACCCGTCACTGGCAATTTGCTGCACCAGGTCTTCAGGTAAGTACCCCCTCCGGTCCCTTACGCCACTGGATTCGGGTACCCACTCCCGGGGTCCCCTAGGAAGTTCCTCCCTCGCGGAGCCTTAATCCGGGACCCTCAGTCCCAGACTGCCATCCAAGTACCTCACCCCAGGCTAAAGGTGCCTGGGATGGAACACGACCTCCGAACGTCCTCCAGGCCTAGGCCGCCTAGAGGACCGACACGAACCACCGCCCTCAGGCTGAAGGTGCCCGGGACTCGACTCCCGCCACCAAAAATGGCCGCCCCCTTTATACCCTCTCCCAGCAAGCACGGCGGGTTCCCCGCCCCACCATACAACCACTGAGAGAGGCCAAAAAGAGGTACGACACTGCAATGATGGCTCAACCCCGGGCCCAAAGTGACAGCGTCACCCGGTGGGCCCCAGGGAACCATACATCACAGTTTCCCCACCAGATTCAAACAGAGAAGCACATACCCGCTACACTAGTGCTGATTAGAGTAAACTGTGGGGTTAATAAGGGGTTCAACAGAGGAACATTTAATTAAAACAACATTTTTATTTTTAATTGTCATGGTTGCTTTAACTCTCCACATCTGCAGATCTTTGACCTGTAGATGAAAATACACAAAAAGTTACAAATGATACAATGTTTCAAAGTAACTTTCTGTACTCGCAGCTGAGCAATGTTGTTGATAACATTGCGAGACTGATTTTTTGTTTTTTTTACAGCTTCTGCTGCCAACCTTCTCTGTGTACTCGGCAATGCAGCTGTGATTAATCAGAGCTGAATTGCTGGGTACTGAGACAGGAAGGGATCCTGGCAGCAGGGTAGAAGGACTGGACGTACTAGACATGCCCTGTGTACGATAATGACATGTTTTTGGGCATGTCTAGTATGCCTAGAGTCTGAAATTGGTTAAAGACCACCAGAACCACTTTACAGATGCATATAAGCTTGCTTAAAATGTCAAGTCAATTGTTTGGATTTTTTTTTCTGTGTTTTTATTTTTGTTACAAACAGTTGAAACCACACAATTACATATTTACTGCAGAGAGGTTGACTGCCAAAGAGAGTGGATGTCATTGTTGATAACAATGGCTATCATTATTGGTCATTAGTTATGACCGAATAAGGAAAATTGATGATTTACATTTTTTTATGTTCTTGGATATAAAAAAAATCACAGCTCACACACAACATGGAAGGGGGAAGAATGAACCACATACTCCCCTTATCTGGAAGTTATAGGTATTCCATTTCACTCCCAGTGGCTGAACAAAGCAGTGGGGGAAAAAGAGAAGGTGGGTTTGTGTAGCTGGGGGTGGGAAGGGGTAGGATAACTTGTTGTTTTGCTCTGCATTGCAAATACATAAAGATATACTGTGTGTAAAGGAGAAGGACTAAATGAATACTGACCACTGAAGGCAGAAACACTAAGCATGTATTTACCTCTTTTACCAAAACAGATTGATATCAAAACATTAAACAAATGGATGGTGGAAGTGAATGTTTTCCTCAATGAAGAATGGCCAGCCCTTGGGGATTTAGAAGCACTTGAAAAACAACTAGAACAATGTAGCGTAAGTATAACATTCACTGGAAAGCAACATGTAATATGGGAGCTTTTGGAACTGCAAATAATATTTTCTTAAGTTTGAACTCAAAGTTAAAGTGACACTAAGATCTAGTCAAGTATTCTTAGCTCAAAAAAGTACCTTCTATTGCTCTCGGCCTCCTCCAAATCTCTAAATTGCTTTTTTTGCTGCTGTGATCTGACTTGCTGCTAGAGGGTGGCTACATTTGTGTTCAATGGATTACAGGGCCATAAGGTAGTGGATGCGTATGGATCATTTTTATACACTAAGGATATAATTTAGTATCACTTTAAGGCTGCTGTCACCTTCAAATATACAGTATTTATTCTTGGTTGCTGGTTCCATTCCTTTATGTTTTTGAACTACATTATGTGGTAAGAAGTTTATGGACACCAGGTCATCACATCTATACAATATGGCCAAAAGTTCATAGAAACCATTCTAAGTTATGGAGGTTAGCTGTTTACAAAAACGAACACTGCTAATGCTGCTACATACTAAGACAGTTTAGACATCTGTGTTTTCAGTCTTGCTACAAGTTTGAAGAAGGCCTTTTCTGTTCCTGCATGACTATCACCCTGTGTACAAAGCCAACTCCATGGCCTGCAGAAAGCCTTTACCTCAACCCTATTAAACACCTTTGGGATAAATGGGAAATGCTAATTGTGGGCCTAGTTTTCACATCTCACACTAGTTTCTGACAAATTCTTGCAAATGCTTCATGGCTAGTTGGGTACAAACTGTTGCAAAGGAGGGGTCCAAATCTTTAGTAATGTCTACAGTTTTGAAATAGAATATCCTTTAAAGCCATACAGATTTGATGTTCACAAACTTTGGTCACATAGGGGGAAATTTACTAAAACTTATGCACACAGGATCTGGTGCAGCTCTGCATAGTAACCAATCAGCTTCCAGGTTTTATTGTCAAAGGTTAATTGAACATGCTGAAGTTAGAAGCTGATTGGTTACTATTATGCACAGCTGCACCAGATACTGTGTGCACCGGTTTTAGTAAATCTCCCCCATAGTGTATAATAGGCTTGCATATCCAGATGTAGTAGTCATTGTATGTCATTGTTATGACATCCTATGTTTAAAAATACAACAAAGTTTAATTAAAACAAAAAACAAAACAAACAAAAAAAAAAATACCCTGGCGTATTTAGATGGGATATTAGGTATTTTCCCAAAGTTTTTGAATTGAGCTTTGGGTACCTCCCTACATTAGTGGGATACTAGAGCACCCTATGGTAGTCTTTCATGAGCATGTAAAAAGAGAGATTGTTTGTTAAATGTGGTAAGTGTTTTTTTTTTTTTTTTTAACAGGCATTAGTAAATGATATCCAAACAATACAGCCTAGTGTAACCAGTGTGAATGATGTTGGAGAGAATTTGATTATCAAAGCTGAACCAAATTATTTGCCCAAGTTGAAAACTGAATTACAAAATCTCAATGACCAGTGGGATCACATATGCAAACAGGTATGTATGCCCTCTGTATTGTGGAGCAGCAGTATTTATAAATTAAATATATCATTATGCTATCAGTTTAGACGTTGTGCGTCATTTCACATTAAATATGTTTGTTAGGTGTTTTAAGATATTTACTTTTAGACATTTAAACAATGTTTAAACACGCACAAAAGTCCCTTCACGTCAACGCCATTGTAAAACAACACTAGCATGCTTCTTTGAAAAGGATTAAAATGGTAAATCATCACGTTTCAGACATTTTTCTTTTTCTTTGCATGATCAAAATAACTAGTTCTTTGAATTGAGCTGTGTAGAACGATTTGTGATAATCCTTGAAGTCATTTTTATTCAGCTACTCAGAAAAATATAGTGACATGGAATTTTTCAGTTAATGGAGTGTGATTAATGTGTTATTGAAGGCTATGACCTGAAAATACAGGAAGCCTTCTTTGCCATTTGCTGTGTGGTGAGAGAACTTACATTATTGCTGTGGAGCCCAGTAAATGCAGTGACAAGTCCTTATATTGGCAAAGCTGTTTCTCTGCTTTTCTTTTCCTGTGTGAGTGCAGTAGGACATATGGTAACAGGAAGTTTTAGTATTTTATCCATTGCAATTTCACAATGCCAACATAAAGTCCATTTGGTTTCAGATGTGTCCAGGTAGCTGCTTTATTATTTGTATATCTGGTCAATATTAAAGAGAAAGAGAATCCAAGCACAAGAACAAATACTTAATGTATTTTAGCTTACTAGTCCTTAGATGTGGAATCTGCAATCATTTTCCTTTTTTTTTTCAAATTATTTGGAACAATGCATTTGATAAGAGTGTAGCACAAGCAGAGAATATATGAAGTTTTCAGCTCATAGGATTTCTGGCAGGATTGAAGAGTATTTATTGCACTTGAACAAGTATAACAAAATGCTTTCAATTGATTTATAAGAGTACAGCACAAGCAGAGTGTACAGGGAATCTTCAGCTGGTAACGTTACAATTTCTACACAAGGCATATTGTATTTGAATGTTATTAAAAATACCTTTCCTTTTCAATCTGCAGCAGCTGTAATTTTCTGAAAAAATCAATGCAATATGGCCATCTGGAGGTGTTCTGTATGCAGTTGGTGTACGGCTCGCCCCCAGAAATTTAATTTCCTGCACTAAGATACAAGTCAGATTTTAGGCACCCTCTGCAACAAAAATTTCATTTTTGGTGACATACTTCCAAAGGGTTAATAATTTCCTCATTAGAACCCTGCAAGTGCATCAACTGATTGATAATGAAAGTCACTCCCATTCATATTCAATTTGCACTTGGACATAGACAAACAAACAGCATTTTTTTTACAGATAGGAATATGCAACAAAGTTTCTTAAAATCCTTGTAATGTTCATTACTCACTCATATGGGATTTTTTCGTTTGTTTGTTTTTTTCTCAACAAAAGTGGCATTACTCTTTAACAAGAGTGCCAAGAGAGTTCAAATAGTTTATTGTTAGGCCTCCTTCACATAAATAAACAGACATGGACAGGCATCGACAGTGGCAGAAGTTAACCTATTCTTGCGGCTGGGCTGACAAGTGGTTGCTGACAACTTTGGCCGCTCAGCCTATACAAATCCATGGCAGACTGACAGGAGCCACAGATTCCTGTCAGCCTATTATTGTTTTGTACAGGCTGCGTGGCCACAGCTGTCTGCAACTACCTGTCAGCCCAGCCAAAATAATCCACAGATTCTTGCTACTGTCTGTGCCTGTCCATATGTATTTTTCTCTTTAACTGTACTTGAAATTACCTTAAAGTGGTTTTAAACCTCAGATATGAAATATGAGCAAATTATATCCCTCTGTAGTGTGTACGTGTCTCAATTAAGGGAACTAAGTGTCATTTCTGTTTGCTATTTTGTTCCTCTGCTATCAGCATGAATCACTTTTGACAAGCTTTGCTGACATGAAGGGAAAAAAAGGTGATGGGGAGGGAGCTCCAGCTGATTGACAGCCTCAGCTGTTCCTGTGTGTTTTCTGAAGTGGGGTGTGTCTCTTCCCTCCAATAAGCTGTCAGAGCTCATCTCATTAAGCTCTGCAGAATGTAACTTCAGACACCCCCCCCTTTTTTTTTCTCATTCAAGTTTTTTATTTTCATCATAAAAAAAAAAGGTTGTTACAATATAAACATCATATAATAGTCATTACAATATAATTCACAGAGGATTCATAAGAAGGTTCCAAGAAGGTTCCAAATGCATTTTAGATAATTCTTTATCAATTAAGAACTATCAAAATAGAAAAATAAAATATAAATATGTGACTTTGACTGTGTCAATATAATTTCATAGTATAAACATTACTAATCTAAGAAAAGTTAGAGCCCCACTCCCCCTCCGACACCCCTAAAGGGATCACGCTGTGTCCAAGGAAGAATGAGAGGTCCCCCCTCTCCTTACCAGTATCTTCTACACACTTCTAAGTAAGAAAAGAGAGATGATATTATTGACATCCTACGATGCCTAGCTCAAATGTTATTATAATCTCAAACAAGTACACAATATTATGCTCTCATAATACTAAATCAAAGTCTAACCCCCTAACCCAAATTCGGTAAATTAGTATATAAACCGGAAAATTCCTTATAGAATTAAGAGAAGAACCATACTGATCTAATAAAAAAATTATATTTAAAAAGGATAGACTAACGAAATAAGAAAAAACAAAACAAAAACAAAAGTATAGTAAACTATAGAAAAGAAAAAAAAAGAAAAGAAGAATAGAATACCTACCTGCTCGATAGAGAGAAGAAAGAAGAAAAAAAAAACAGAATTAGTTATTGGTGTTGCTACCTGTGCCTGGTATCAAGGAAATTCCCAGAAACCGAGCCCAGGGTTCCCAGATAGTTTCAAATTGAGTGGTCTTGTCTAATAATGAACTGACCATTTTTTCTTGTTCCATTATCCACAAAATTATTATTTTCAGGGACAATACTGACGACCTTTTCAATGCTGTAGCAATAGTCAATTTAGCCCCCATCAATATAAACATAATCAATTTACGAGTGGTTTTGGATACGTGCGGCAACAATCCATTTAGCAAAGCAATCGCTGGTGTTTGGGAGATGGAACATCCTGTTACTTTTCGTATGATGTGAAAAACTTTATTCCAGAATCCTCGAATCCTGGGACAATCCCACCATTTGTGAATCATAGAACCCATTCCCTGGCATCCCCTAAAACATAAGGGTGAAGTGGAAGGATACATTGCCGCCAATCTCGTAGGGACCAGATACCATCTTGTGAATATTTTAATATTAGCTTCTATGAGAGAAATATTATAAAGACCTTTAAAAGAGCGAGAATAGTTCTTATGCCTGTCCTCCATATCTCATTCGGTCTGGAGTTCCCTCTCCCAGGCCAACATGTATGGTAATTTCACAGAATGAGAAGAAAGTGACGCATAGATCACATAAGATCGCATAGATCACATAAATCCCCCCCTTCCGCTCCATGGCTTGTTCACACCAGCATTCATATGCCGTTTTTCCCTGGGGATTCGTTTTAGTTTTCCATAAGGAATGGATAAAGCGTGAGATCTGATTAAATCTAAACTTTTCCATAGAAGGGAGTTCTAATATGTCTATAAAATGTTTAAGGGGTAGAGGGCCTGTAGAAGAAATAAAGTGGCCAATGCGGTACACCCCCTTGTCTCGCCACCATTTGAAAGCTTCATCTTCCATACCAGGTTGGAACCAAGGATTTTTTTTTTTTTATTACAAACGTTTTTTATTGAGAGAAGACAATAAAGTAGTACATACATCTGAAAATCTGCGTATCATATAGTACAGGTTGAAATATAATCATAAATGTCAACGCAGTGACAAAAAAGGAGACAGAAAGAAAAAAGCAACAAAAAATTTACTTTGAAGCATCTGAGAGAAGCCATAGCGGATTACAGAGAACCTACAGGAAACATAGTCTTACATATGAGGTATAACAGAGAGGGGGTGTAGCAGCCTCCCATGGTCTAAAGCTGCTGGGGAGTCTGCGTCAGCGGCTAAGATTGTGGCAATAGAATATGCCTATGTGAGCTCCAGGGATTCCACCTTTGGTCAAATAAGTGCATCCTGTCATTTAGCGTATATAGAATCCTTTCCATTATCATAATCGAGTCCATCCTATGAAGGATGGAGGCGATATGGACTGTAGGGGACTTCCAATGCAGGGCAATGGCCTACAGAGTGGCCAAGCAAACTGTGTGGATAAGGCCTTCTTCAGAGTGAAGCGTACCTGGGATAGATGCACCAAGGAGGCACATAGAGGCCGTAAGATGTACTGGAGTACCTGATAGTGCTGATGCTAGAGCCATCACTGTGGTCCAAATGGGGGAAAGTCGATCACAGTCCCAAAATATATGCATAAAGGTCCCAGGAAGGCGACAACCTCTGAAGCAGAGGTCAGAGGTACCCGGGAAAATAGAGTGAAGTCTGGATGGGGTATAGTACCACCTGGTCAGTACTTTATATGCTGTTTCTCTGACAGCTAGGGATTTAGACGCTTTGCGTAGGTTAGTCAGCATTGTGTCCCAGTCGTCCGAGTCAAAGATTTCGTTGCAGTCAGCTTCCCATTTACGCTTATACGGGACCGCCCCGGGAAACAACACAGTGAGAGCCGATTTGTAGAGGGTAGAGATAAGCCCTTTTCCTCTGGGGGAGTCACGGCAGATCTGTTCAAACGTGGTAGAAGGGGCTGATGGGGAGAGGGCAAAGTGGGAGAGATAAAAGTGTCTGATTTGCAAATAACGGAAGTGTTCTCTTAGCGGGATTTGTTTATGCGTACGTAACAGGTCAAATGAAGCAAAGGCGTCACCAATCTGCAGGTCAGCTAACGTGACCACAGAGTTAGAGATCCACCAGGAGAAACCCTCAGGGTTATTGAAGGCTAAGGTAAATAAGGGTTCTCCTACAAAGGAGGAGCTTCGGGGAGCATGGGACGCCAGGTCTAGTTTATGTTTGTATCTGTACCATAGGGTAAGAGAGTGGGCAACTAGGGGGTTAAGGGAGATAATTTTATGACCCACTTTAGAGGGGGACCAAAGTATACCAGAGAGCCTGTATGGAGTGATGGAATGTGATTCAAATTCTACCCAGGGTACTTTAGAGTTAGTGATGGTCCATTGTGCCATCTGGGAGAAGCGAGCCGCAAGGAAATAGAGCCAAAGATTTGGCAGGCCCAGCCCCCCAAGTGTTTGTGGGTTGAACAAGACATGTTTAGAGAACCTCGGCCGTTTGTTTTGCCAGATAAATTTGTGGATATCTTGTTGTAGTTTATCTATAAAAGCTTTAGGGATCAGGAATGGAAGGGCTCTGAATAGAAATAGGAGTTTGGGTAGGAGGGTCATTTTGATCGCCGTGACTCTCCCGAGGAATGAGATATGGTAGGTGCCCCATAGTTTGAGCAAGTTGCGGAGACGGGACACACACGCCAGATAATTCGCAGCGAAAATAGAGGACCAATGTGGTGTGATATAGATGCCCAAGTAGGGTATTTTATCAGTAGACCATTGCAGGGGGAAGGAGCTCTGGAGGGTCTCACACCGAGCAGGGGGAATATTGATTGGGAGTGCAGTGGATTTGGACATGTTAACAGTGAGTCCAGAAATAGAGGCGAATCAGGACAACAGGGAAAATAGATTGGGCAGGGAAGGAACCAAGGATTTTTTAACAAATGAGCTAATGCCTGCATTGTCAGAGACTAAGGAAGGAAGTTTCCTAAGAGAATCCCATAAAGTGAGAGATTGTGAGAGGGTAGATGACAAGATAGGAGGTCTGCTCTTGGGAGGACACCAAAGTAAAGATTCCAAAGAGAATGTAGGAGCCGCTTGGCTTTCAAGTATTATCCAATCTGGTTGTTCAGCTTTATGGTATATAAGGGACAATTGTGCTAATCAAGCTGTTTGATAGTACCATAAAAGGTTTGGAAGGCCTAACCCACCCTGTTTAGGAAGATTAAATAGATTACGGTTAGATAAACGGAAACCCTTTTTATTCCATACAAATTTATTAGGTTTACCTTGGAAGGTTTTCAGATGGTCCCTAATCGGAATAGGAAGGGATCGAAACAAATACAAGAGTCTAGGTATAAGGGTCATATTAACTGAGTTAGTTCTGCCAATCCAAGCAATGTTGTGTAAGTCCCAGTTCTTAAGATCAGCTTCTAGTTTTTGGTACATTGGGGGATAATTTGCTTGGTACAAATTTTCGATCTTGGGAGTGATATTAAGTCCTAAATATTTAATTGATAAATCACTCCATCTAAATTCATATATTTCTTGTAATTAGGAGACTAGAGAGCCCGGGAGGGATACATTAAGAGCTTCAGATTTAGTCATATTCAATTTGAGACCGGATATGGTCGCAAACTTATTGAGTAATGAACATAATTCGAGCAAGGAAAAAATTGGAGAGGATAAAAATAGCAGTAGATCATCTGCGAACAACGCGCATTTGTGAATATTTTGGCCACACTTTATTCCCCTGATATTCGGATTAACTCTAATGGCTATCGCTAAGCATTCAATCATAAGAGTGAATATCAGAGGAGAGAGGGGACAGCCCTGACGAGTTCCCCTGCCAATTTTACCCCCTTTTTTTAACCCTGAGACAAGCTTTGAAGTCCAGCACCTTTAACAGTAGTAGAGAAAAGTAGTCTGCAACAAAAAAAAAAACAGCTACAACTTATGTAGGAAGATTTTTTCATCTGTGGCTGTAGCCATATTAGTGCACTTGCAACAAGAATAGTTGGGCACTGTCCATGATACTTTTTTTTATTTGCATTAACATCCACATTTTTAGGACAGGTTTTCAGGGTATACCCACACTGCTTGGACCTTGAAGAAGGGGGTGCATGCAGAAAGCTTGTCCTGAAAATGTGGATGTTAATGCACACCTCAATAATAATAATATTATGCACAACTCAATAATAATAATAATAATAATAACTCAATTGTTATTAAAGCAGAAACAAATTATTGTTAGCTGGGGTGGGAAGATCTCTCCATTATGTGCAAGTATACATAACATATTTCTACATTATGCAGTATTATTTACCTTGCAAATTGCTTTTACACTGATACCACATCCCTGTTTCCCTTGTTTCTTCATTGCCAATGCTAACATTTTCTCCCAGTCTTCTTCCAGGTTTGTAGCCTTCTGTAATTTCTATTGGCCAGCTTAGGGTAACGTAACTCCCTCACAGATGCTGGAAGTGACAACTGAGCTGTGCATGCGTGGCTATATGTGTACAAATAGAAAACCAACATTGCTAGCAGGCAGGAGAAGAGATGTCATTGTAGAAAAGACTATTAATATACATAAATAAACTACCTACTAGCAATGTTTTTCAAATTGACTTTAGTTCCATGAGTCAAGTCCACTGGGAAACGGAGTGACAAACCCTCCACCAGCTGATATAATATGCGTTTACCAGATCTGATGGACCCTGAATTAACAGGAAGTCATATACACTTGTCGTTGGCAGCACAGTGGTGTAGTGGGTAGCACTCTCACCTAGCAGTAAAAAGGGTTGTTGGTTCGAATCCCAAACATGACCTGCCTGGAGTTTGCATGTTCTCCCTGTGCCTGCGTGGGTTTCCTCCGGGTACTCTGGTTTCCTCCCACACTCCAAAGACATGCTGGTAGGTTAATTGGCTTCTGTCAAAAATTGGCCCTAGTATATGAATGTGAGTTGGGGACCTTGGATTGTGGGCTCCTTGAGAGTAGGGACCGATGTGAGTGTGTGATGTATGTGTGGAGCGCTGCGTAAATTGACTGCGCTATATGGGTACCTTAAATAAATAATAATATAATAGAAGAGCATCTTAATGAGATACAATGTACAGGGATAGGGAAAAATGTATGCACGCACCCACACTCACTCAGGATGAACTGGTGTCTTTATTCAACCTTACTAACTATGTAACTTGATTCCACATATCGGAAGTGTAAGGATCACCAGCACTCCGATGAGATAAGGTCAGCCCAATCCTCTTTGCAGAGAGGATTGGGCTGAGAGGGTTTGTGACTCCGTTTCCCAGTGGACTGGACTCATCCTTTTACAGTGTCTTCCCAATTTTCCATCCCCCCCACCTTAAAGACTGCCCCTGTAAAATCCAGTGTGCAATCCAAAACTTCAGTGTCCATTAACAGACTATTACATTACATTATGTAGCTATGCCCTGCAGGGTTTGCTGTGTGTAGTGGTTCACCCGTCTCCCTGCCCAGCCAGACATCCATCCCAGTCACTCAGAGACATGAAAGCAGTCCATTACTTTGTTTTGGTTTGTTTATTGAAGTGAATTGAACTTTGATAGGGATTTAGGATATATGGGATACCCATATACATTTAGTGCAAACATACTCAGGACACTTATATACTCTCCAGTATATACATCTCACTCTCCGCTCCAGCGTAAACACTTGTTGCTCACCATTCCTCCTCCAGCACTTCACTTGCTGCAGACTGTTCCTCCACCAGCACTTCCCTTGCTGCAGACTATCACTCCTCCAGCAAGCACCACATGGTTGGGCCTGACACTAACTCAGCCAGACCTCAATGGATTGCCTTTTGCGGGCAGGGACCTCAGGCCACTGTGGTGTAGAAACGTTACTTCTAGCTGTCCTCTATTCAGCTACCTTTCCCAGATAGCTCTCTTCAGGCCCTGCCAGCCAGCCTGGCTGCAAATACCCCTTTTCACTGACCTTCTCCACAATCCTCTCTCCACTGGTTTCGCACCCATCTCTCAAATTGCCATTTCCCAGTTCTCTCAGGCGTGCCTCCCCTGTCCTCCTGACTGTGCTCACTCACCAGCCCTCCCGGCTGCAACCTGTAGTCCTCCATGGAGACTCCTAGAAAGGTTCTCTACCACTGTCCTCTGCTTGCTCTCTCATGTGCCTCTCTTTCCAGGATCTCGACACTCCTCCTGGATGCACCTTAGCCCAGCCCAGGGTCACCCCTTCCTAGACTGGGGAGCCTCCAGTGGGCCCCGACAGCCTCCACATCTCTCTCACTTTATCTCTTCCACCCAACTCCTCCCCCCTAGCTTGGCTGACTCCAGGTATTAAAGGAGGCCTGTCCCCTACCAATCCAAGTTGGGGATTGGTCAGGGCTCCTTAAGATACCGCAGACAGCTCCACCTCTCTTCCCTTCCTCTCCTTCCAGCACTTTCTAGAAGGAAGAGGGAGGTGACCGAGATGTGACGCTGCCTGTGAATCATCAGCTGCTACCCTGAGCCACTCCCAGCCCAGAATGAAAACAAACAGGCGTAGAAACAAGCTAGTCCTGCCTAAAGTTACCTACACTGCCAGAGAAAAACCTCACTCTAGCACCTCACTACCTGGGTGCTACAGTTACATTACATTACATTAGAGGAAGCACGAAAAATTATCTAATGCTAAAGCTAAGGCCTTCTGAAGTTATGGGAAACACAATCAAAATGGAAAAACTATGATAGAGTAATGTATCAGTGATCTGCTGTAAGACTTACCCTAAGCTTACTTTAGAATAGAAGCACCACAATATATTTTTGCAGTCGGAGAGACAGTACTTTTCTTTAAATGTATATACAGTATCTCACAAAAGTGAGTACACTCCTCACGTTTTTAAAATATTTTATAGCAGGGGGGCTCAATAGCCACAGGGGTTCTTTCGCAAAGTGGGTTTTTTCGATAAGTGGACGCACTTCTGACTCTGCACTTATCTGAAGATATATTCTTTGTCTCTTTGCAGGTATGTTTCTGCTGTGAGCAATCCACCCTGAATTGAAACTGGAAAGTGTTTTGCCTAGTTTAAATTTGATATGGTATGTTTCTGCTGTGAGCAATCCACCCTGAATTGAAACTGGAAAGTGTTTTGCCTAGTTTAAATTTGATATGGTATGTTTCTGCTGTGAGCAATCCACCCTGAATTGAAACTGGAAAGTGTTTTGCCTAGTTTAAATTTGATATGGTATGTTTCTGCTGTGAGCAATCCACCCTGAATTGAAACTGGAAAGTGTTTTGCCTAGTTTAAATTTGATATGGTATGTTTCTACTGTGAGCAATCCACCCTGAATTGAAACTGGAAAGTGTTTTGCCTAGTTTAAATTTGATATGGTATGTTTCTGCTGTGAGCAATCCACCCTGAATTGAAACTGGAAAGTGTTTTGCCTAGTTTAAATTTGATATGGTATGTTTCTGCTGTGAGCAATCCACCCTGAATTGAAACTGGAAAGTATTTTGCCTAGTTTAAATTTGATATGGTATGTTTCTGCTGTAAGCAATCCACCCTGAATTGAAACTGGAAAGTGTTTTGCCTAGTTTAAATTTGATATGGCAAGTTTCTGCTGTGAGCAATCCACCCTGAATTGAAACTGGAAAGTGTTTTGCCTAGTTTAAATTTGATATGGTATGTTTCTGCTGTGAGCAATCCACCCTGAATTGAAACTGGAAAGTGTTTTGCCTAGTTTAAATTTGATATGGTATGTTTCTGCTGTGAGCAATCCACCCTGAATTGAAACTGGAAAGTGTTTTGTCTAGTTTAAATTTGATATGGTATGTTTCTGCTGTGAGCAATCCACCCTGAATTGAAACTGGAAAGTGTTTTGTCTAGTTTAAATTTGATATGGTATGTTGTGTTTGCTTAGCCCTCTATAGACCTGTCCACATTTCAATGCTTTATCTGCCTTGTCTTACCCAAAAAATTATGGCCCAGTGTCTTTTAGTGCCCTCTTTCCAATCTGTCTCTGTAGTAAGAATTTTGGCCTGTTGACCAGCAAACCTTTATTACCTCCTGATTAGATAATTGAAAAGCACCCACCCCCTATCCCCATCAGTATAAATATAAGCATCTTTCTGGGGGAAGCAATAGCAGGGGGGCTCAATAGCCACAGGGGTTCTTTCGCAAAGTGTTTTTTTTTCGATAAGTGGACGCACTTCTGACTCTGCACTTCAGTGAATGCACAAAGCGGGGGAAAACAAAACACCTTAGAAATTGCAAAACAGGTAAATTTAAAAAAAAAATCAGCTTTTCCTTCCCCTTTAAAAATGCACTGTATACCACTCCTTCTGACAGCTGTGTCTTCTATCCTTAAACTGTCCTTCCTACACCCCCCTTCTCCACCCCACACCTTATACATATCATCCTCACTTCTGTCCTCTCCCTATTACTGCACTCACCAAATCTGGCTAATTGTATATTCACACCCCCAATATTCCAAACCACTGAGGCATGTCCCCCCACATAAATCACATTCCCACATCACCTCCCTCACCCTTCTGCTTCTCCTAGCCTCTGGTGATGTATCCCCAAACCCTGGGCCTCCTTCATCTAACTGTGCTCAACGTACCCATTACCCTACATCCTCTGGCTGCAGCCGCAATGCACACAATCTAGTTCACATTCCTCTCCTTCCCAAGACCAGACTCCCTCTCTCGTGCGCCCTTTGGAACGCTCGCTCTGTCTGTAATAAACTCACCTCCCTCCACGATCTCTTTATCGCTAACTCATTTAATCTACTCGCCGTCACCGAAACCTGGCTTCACGAATCCGACACTGCGTCTTCTGCTGCTCTATCCCATGGCGGTCTTCTCTGGACTCACTCCCCCAGGTCCAGTGGATGCAAAGGTGGGGGTGTTGGAATCCTTTTAGCCCCACATAGCACCTTTCAGGTACTTCACCCACCTCCCTCTCTGTCACTCTCCACATTTGAGGCACATTGCATTCGTCTCTTCTCCCCAGTTTCCCTAAGAATAGCTGTGATCTACCGCCCCCCCCGTCCAGTATCTTCCTTTCTTGATGACTTCTCCGCCTGGTTACCCTACTTTCTCTCTTCTGAAATCCCCAAAATCATTCTTGGGGACTTCAACATCCCTATTAATAATAACTCTCCTGCAACTTCCAAACTTCTCAGTCTAACCTCCTCCTTTGATCTGAAGCAATGGATACATGCACCTACTCACTCTGAAGGCAACACCCTTGACCTTGTCTTTTCCCACCTATGCACTCCATGCAACCTCTCCAACTATCCTTACCCTCTCTCTGATCACCACCTTATTAATTTCACTCTCTCCCTCTCCTCTGCCTCCTCTCCCCCCAAACGCCTAACAGTTACTCGTAGAAACCTTCACAATATCAACCCTTCTCTTCTATGCTCTGCAACTGACCACCTCTATGACAAAATCGCGCCCCTGTCCTGCACCCACCTAGCCACTTCTGTCTACAACACTACACTTCTAGCATCACTGGACAGACTGGCCCCCCTCACTACATGCAGAATAAGGCCCCGCCCCCTACAACCCTGGCAAACAGATGATACTAGAAGTCTGAAAAAGCACAGCCGTGCTCTTGAGCGCCTATGGCGTAAGACTAAGTCCCAGAAAGATTTCGGCCAGTATAAATCTGCCCTCCAAATATACAATTCCAGCCTCCTCACTGCCAAGCAGACCTATTTCATCACCCTCATTAAAAACTTATCATCCCGTCCCCGTCTACTCTTCTCTACCTTCAACTCGCTCCTTCGTCCCCCACTGCCTCCGCCCACTAACTCACTCACTGCCCAGGAGATTGCCAATCACTTCAAACAGAAGATTGCTAGAATTTGCGAGGAAATCTGTACGGCTCAGATGCCCCCTATGCTATACACCTCATGCCCACAGGTACAATCTTTACTTCCCTCTTTCAATCCCACCACTATAGACGAAGTTGCTAAATTACTTGCTAATGTCCATCTTACCACCAGCGCTCTGGATCCTGTTCCCTCGCAAATGCTACGTTCACCCTCTGGCTCTATTCTACGCTCTATAACCCACATCTTCAATCTCTCCCCCTCTTCTGGCATCTTCCCTAACTCTTTGAAACATGCACTAGTCAGCCCCATACTTAAAAAGCCCTCTCTGGACCCATCCAACCTTGACAATTTGCGCCCTATCTCCTTGCTCCCCTTTTTATCCAAACTCCTTGAACGTCTAGTTTACAACCGATTGAGCGTCCACCTTGCTGATAATAACCTTCTTGATCCCCTTCAGTCTGGATTTCGTCCTCAACATTCCACAGAAACTGCCCTCCTAAAACTAACAAATGATATAGTAACGGCCAAAACTAAGGGACACTATTCCATACTCCTACTCCTGGACCTCTCCGCTGCCTTCGATACGGTTGACCACCCCCTCCTCCTCAAAAAACTCCATGCCTTTGGTCTCCGCGACTGTACTCTTCGCTGGTTCTCTACCTACTTATCCAACCGCACCTTTAGCGTTACTTACAACTCTACTTCCTCCTCTCCCCTTCCTTTCTCAATTGGGGTCCCCCAAGGTTCTGTTCTTGGACCTCTCCTATTTTCAATCTACACCTCCTCCCTGGGTCAGCTGATAGCCTCCCACGGCTTCCAATACCACCTCTACGCTGACGACACTCAAATCTATTTCTCTGCCCCTCAACTCACTTCTTCATTCGCCTCACGTATCTCTAATTTACTATCAGATATATCAGTTTGGATGTCACACCACTTCCTCAAACTTAATCTATCCAAAACTGAACTGGTCATTTTTCCTCCCCCTCGTGCCTCCTCCCCCGATCTCTCTGTTAAAATTGATGGCACAACTATCAGCCCATCCCCACACGCCAAGGTCCTAGGAGTAGTTCTAGACTCTGAACTCTCCTTTAATCCTCACATCCAATCACTGTCCAAATCTTGCCGCATCAACCTCCGCAACATCTCCAAAATACGCCCCTTTTTAACCAAAGACACAACAAAGCTCCTTATCCACTCCCTGGTCATTTCTCGCCTCGATTACTGCAACTCCCTCCTCATTGGCTTACCTCAGAAAACTTTAACCCCCCTTCAGTCCATCATGAATGCTGCTGCCAGACTCATCCACCTTACCAACCGCTCTGTGTCTCCTTCCCCTCTCTGTCAATCCCTCCACTGGCTTCCACTCACCCAACGAATTAAATTCAAAATACTAACGACCACCTACAAAGCCATCCACAACACTGCCCCCAGCTACATCACTGACCTAGTCTCTAAATACCAACCTAATCGTTCTCTTCGTTCTTCTCAAGACCTCCTGCTCTCTAGCTCGCTCATCACCTCCTCCCATGCTCGACTCCAGGACTTTTCCAGAGTCTCCCCAAGCCTATGGAACTCCTTACCCCAATCGGTCCGTCTATCTCCTTCTCTATTAGCTTTTAGAGGATCCCTAAAAACCCTCCTCTTCAGAGAAGCCTATCCCACCCACACCTAATAACTATATTTCCATTCTGTCCACCTGATCATCCCCCACAGCCAATACCCTTTGTTTCACATGACCCTCCCTTCTAGACTGTAAGCTCTATCGAGCAGGGCCCTCTGATCCCTCTGTATTGAATTGTATTGTGATTGTACTGTCTTCCCTGATGTTGTAAAGCGCTGCGCAAACTGTTGGCGCTATATAAATCCTGTATAATAATAATAATAATTCTATCTTTTCATGTGACAACACTGAAGAAATGACACTTTGCTACAATGTAAAGTAGTGAGTGTACAGCTTGTATAACAGTGTAAATTTGCTGTCCCCTCAAAAACACTCAACACTCAGCCATTAATGTCTAAACCGCAGGCAACCAAAGTGAGTACACCCCTGAGTGCAAATGTCCAAATTGGGCCCAAAGTGTCATTATTTTGTTTGGCCACCATTATTTTCAAGCACTACCCTTTTGGGCATGGAGTTCACCAGAGCTTCACAGGTTGCCACTGGAGTCCTCTTCCACTCCTCCAAAACAACATCACGGAGCTGGTGGATGTTAGAGACCTTGCACTCCTCCACCTTCCATTTGAGGATGCCCCACAGTTGTTCAACAGGTTAAGGTCTGGAGATATGCTTGGCCAGCCCATCAACTTTACCCTCACCTTCTTAAGCAAGGCAGTGGTCATCTTGGCGGTGTGTTTTGGGTCGTTATCATGTTGGAATATTGCCCTGCGGCCCAGTCTCCGAAGGGAGGGGATCATGCTTTGGTTCAGTATGTCACAGTATGTGTTGGCATTCATGGTTCCCTCAATGAACTGTAGCTCCCCAGTGCCGGCAGCACTCATGCAGCCCCAGACCATGACACTCCCACCATCATGCTTTTTTTTTTAAATCAGAAAAAGTTTTATTGAATGTTGCCAAACATACTATACACATTGTACATGAAAAAAGTCCATGAATAAAACAGAAGCATCACATTAGAATTGTCACAGTGTATTGCACAGATTCAGAACATCCCTCATAGTGCAAAGAGAAAGGAAAAAGAGAAAAAAATAATAATTTCAGTGTATGTAACAACAAAATATCAGTCAAACCTTACAAAAGTACATTAAGGCACATATTCTACAGTCAACCTCTCTCTCTTCTCCCCTCTCCCCCCCAAATGGTGTCATATAGCTGTAGTCGAAGAAAACACAAGGGTGATCACTCCGCACGTGCATCTACAGTGTATGAAATCAATCCCCTCTATAGTTCGGCACAGCTTTTAGCATTGCAGTAGTCTGTCTTTAACCAATTGGTGGGGTGCTAACCCTGGGACATCAAGACAGGCCTGCCACATTGAGTTAAACTTACGCGGTGCATTCCTATGCTGATAAGTCAGTTTTTCTCTAATTCGTAGTTTGTTTACCTGATCTATCCACTGTCTTCCGGTGGGTACCCTGGGAGTAATCCAAAGCTGAGCTATCAGCTTGCGTGCCACATAAAGTAAACGGATAATTGCAGTAAAAACCGGCGGCAATAGGAGTTCCTCATCCAGGGCACCCAGCAGACATACAACGGGTGATCTCGGGACAGCAAAGGCGAACACCTGTGTAATCACATCAAGCACCTCAGTTCAGTATCGGAAGAGTTTGGGGCATTTCCAGAACATATGCATGAGGTCACCATGATCTCTCATGCACTTGGGGCACAGTGGGGAGTCTCTGAGCCCCCAATCATGTAGCCTGGCCGGAGTTCTATGTACCCTCTGTAGCAGGTATAAATGTGACAGCCTCTGAGAGGAAGACACCGAGACCATAGGAGCAACCGTCAAACAGACATCCCACATTTCCCCATCATTAGGCCCCACATCCTTCTCCCATTTAGCCCTACATGGTAGACTAGTTGGATCTTGGAGCGCTTTGAGCAAAATATTGTAGCCCTGAAATCATACCCTTTTTTTCTCCTTCCATAAAAATCCCCTGGATTATGGCGTGGTCCGTTAGTCTAAGTGGCCTCTGCCTGGATTGTTCCTGTAGTGCATGACGCAGCTGCAGGTATTTAAAAAAGTGAGAGCGAGGTATACCAAACTCGGCCTGGAGTTCCAAAAAGGATTTGAGGACTCTGCCATTGTAAAGTTGTGCTAAGTATCTGAGCCCCGCAGCTTCCCATTGTCTAAATCCTGTAAGTTTGTATAATTCTTTATAATGAAGATTACGCCATATGGGGGTGAGTGGTATGAATCCCCTAACACCCAATAGTCATTTAACAGAGGTCCACAAAGCTTTTAGTAGGGTCAGAGAAGGGGTCCCACCTAACAAATGTGCATGGCCAGCCTCCAAGCCAGACAACGCCGGGGCCTCGTCTGTCGGAGTGGCCAGAAGTCTACGGATAGGGTCCTATGTATCTACCAGTCCCCAACCTCCCAGCTGCTGTAGTTGAGTCGCTAGAAAATAGGTTCTGGCGTGTGGAACCGCCAAACCCTCCTCATCCTTGTTATACTGTAAGGTAGAGAGTCTAATCCTCGCCATTTTCTTGCGCCAAATCAGTTCTCTAAATTGGGAGTCAATTCTATCAAACCAATAGCGTGGAATCCACACCTGGGAATTATGACTTATGTATAATAATTGAGGCGCCCACACCATTTTTATAAGGTTCACCCTCCCAACTACCGATAAGGGCAATTTACACAAGGCACTACACTTGGCCCTAAATTTAGCAAGTAACGGGGCGAGATTGAGAGGAATGTATTGAGAGACGTCCGGGGACACCTGCACCCCCAGATAGCGGAAGGATGACACAATTTGTACCATCGATGCACAGTCCGGGAGGGGTACCGTCAGGGGATCTAACGGCATGAGTACCGACTTATTCCAGTTAATGGAGAAGCCAGACAGTGCGCCAAAGGTCTTGATGCAGTGCATAACAGTGGACAGGGAGCCCCGCGTATCACCCAGGTATAGTAGGTTATCATCTGCATATAGGGAGATAACATCCGTCCCCGTGCCACGCCTGAATCCCACTATTGCACTGTTCCCCCTTATACGTGCGGCAAGAGGTTCTAGTGCCAGGGCAAACAGCAGGGGGGATAGTGGACACCCCTGCCTAGTGCCTCTGAACAATGGAAATGGGCCCGAAAGCTCCCAATTAACCCTGACTCTGGCCGATGGGTTAGCATACAGTAGTTTGACCCAATTAATAAAGTTAACACCCAACCCTGCCCGTTCTAACACCTTCCACAGATAGGGCCACTCGACACTGTCGAAGGCCTTAGCTGCGTCCAGTGAAAAAATAGCCCTGTTGCCTGTATTCTCCACTGGCAGCTGTAAGTTTAAGAAAAGTCGCCTTATATTTTAAGCTGTGGATCTAGTAGGTATGAATCCCGACTGGTCCGCATGGACCAGCTTGTGGACCACCTGTGACAATCTCGTTGCCATCACCCGTGCCAATAATTTGACATCGGTTGTAAGCAAAGAGATCGGCCTATAGGAGTCAGGCTGTGAGGCCTCCTTACCGGGTTTCAACAGAACTATTATAACAGCTTCATTCATTGAGTCCAGGAGAACACCCTCTCTAAGTGCCTCATTATAGACCCTTACAAGCATAGGTAACAATGTGGCAGCATATCGTTTGTATACCTCGGACGGGATGCCATCTGCCCCCGGAGATTTGTTATTTTGAGTCTGTTCTAATGCGGTAGCCAATTCGTTCTCCGATATAGGGGCATCAAGCAGAGATGCGTCCGAAGCAGACAAACAAGGTAGTTCACATTCCCCCAGAAATCCTAGTATGTCTCCCTCCGTGAGCCATACCTTTGAAGTGTATAGATCAGCATAGAATGATCTGAAGATTTGCTTTATCATAGAAGTTTGGGTGTGGGCTATCCCCTGGGAATCACAGAGGGTCGAAACCATTGAGGTAGACCTTTGCATCCTAGCCAATAAGGCCAGCATGTGGCCAGTCGACTCCCCTGCCTCAAAATTGGATTGCTGCAGGAAAAAACGCTTGTTTTCAGCAAGCTGCAAAGCCAGCTGAGTTGACATTGCCTGTGCCCCTAACCAGACCCTCTTTGTGTCCGCAGTGGGGTTAGAAATATATGCCTCCTCCGATTCCCTTAGTGTCCAGCAAACCTCCCCCTCCCAGGCCTTTGTGTCTGTTTTTATCTTGTTAATAGTGGTAAAAAATTGCCCTCGCAGAAAAGCCTTAGCAGTATCCCAGACAACCCCCACCCTGGCGGAGTCTATATTCTCCTGTAAGAACCACTTCAAGTTCTCCCGTATCGGGTCTGGGCTCAGGAACAGAGAAAGCCAAAACGGATTCAGTTTCCAGCTTTTAGGTTTTACAGTAGTAGGTAGCTTAATCGTAACCCACATGGAGGAGTGGTCATATATATGTCTGTCTCCGTATCCAGAGTCAATAACCAGCTGTAACAATGGGGCATTTCCTAATCCCATATCAATTCTAGATAGGCTCCTATGTGCTGTGGAACAGCAAGAATACTGCTTAACCTGAGGATGGCTCACTCGCCACACATCCGTCAGCCCAAGCTCCTCAAGTAGTCCGGCAAAGGATGTGGACCCATCATTTCGGATGGGCACATTGGCTGGCACTGGCAGTTTGTCCAGATTGTGGTTAATATAATTGTTGAAGTCACCCACTGCCAGCAGCGGAATATCTGGGAACCGCGCCATAAAGTTTGCCAGACACCTGAGGATCTCGGTCAAATAAGGAGGTGGGATATACATACCCGCTATAATACATGAAACATGTGATATAGTACACAATAAGAACACATATCTTCCCCCCGGGTCAATGAGCTTTTGTATGCATTGGAACTGTACATCCTGACGAATCAGAACTCTCACCCCCCTGGCATAGGCAGAGTAAGTAGAGTGAAATTGTGATGTATATACCCGGGGACTAAAACTGGGAGTGCTATCTGAGGGGAAGTGTGTCTCCTGTAAGCATACAATACCCGCCCCAGCAGCTTTTAGATGTCTAAGGACTGCCAATCATTTCACAGGACTACCCAATCCCCTGACATTCCAGGACACAATTTTAACATTCGCCGACATAAGGGTATAGCATTAGGAAGCGGAGGGCCCCTTCAGGGCCCCCTATAGAATAACAACGAAAGTCACAAGGAGTACAGTTGCCTGTAAAAGAAAAGCCACCATGAGTTGTCCAATGGTAGCGTGACCTGAGATACCTTATACCGTCCGGTGTTGTCCAGCCAGGCAGGGGGCTAAGTCCATACAGCAGGGGGCTCCGTGCGGAAGCCAAGATCATTGCAAAGTCTGGTAGAGAGAGGATGAGAGCAACACAATCAAGAAAATAAAAATAATAAAACAACTGTATATTCAAACTTGAAGCCAACCGGGCTCTCAGCCACTTGGGCCGAAGTGCAAAGATCCCCCAGATAAATGCTCCGGGGGGGACAGCAGTGGAAACTCCCGCAGAAGTATTTTCTGGGTGGTAAATGGTGTTTCACATTTGCAGTCAACATGTAGTAAACAGTGATAGAAAAGTCTCCGTATACTCCATCATCCGCCTAAACTGAGAAAATAAATAAAAGGCTCCTCCTTATAGCAGCACCTTATTCCTGGGCAGGACGTTGTTGTTTGGCAGCTCTAAGCGCTCTGTCCTCACGGTCTAGCCATTGTGTGGCTGCGGATGGACGATCAAAGAAGTGGGCTTCTCCCAGGGCAGTTACTCTGAGCCGAGCAGGGTATAGCATGGCATACTGCAGGTTGAGGTCCCTGAGTCTCTTCTTAACTTCATTAAAGGTAGCCCTCCTCTTTTGCAGTTCCACAGAAAAGTCAGGGAATAAAGATATTTTTGAATTATCAATAGCCATTTTCCCAGCTGAGGTTCTTGCTTTGGACAGAATAGCATCCATGTCTTTATAATTAAGGAGCTTGAAGAGAAAGGCCCTGGGATGGTTTCCCGGGGGCAGAGGGCGGGATGGCACCCTGTGAGCCCTCTCTACAGCAAAGAGGGGTGAGAAAGCGTCCCTACCAAACGTGGTTGTAAGCCACTGTTCAATAAAGTCCACAGGGTTTTTACCCTTGGCACGTTCAGGAATGCCCAGGGCACGGATATTACTGCGCCTCATGTGATTCTCCATTTCATCGAGCCGCGCTGCATGCGCTTCAATGAGGTGGCAATTATGTGTCAAGTCCCTTTGCATGGGGGGTAAATCATCCTCCACTGTACTCAATCTGCCCTCAAGCGCAGCGGTTCTCTCCCTCAGTTTTTGCATGTCATGGCGCACATATGTAATTTCAGCTTTTACCCCCTTAATGTCATCAGATAAAGCAGTGATAGACAGGTTGCAGGATGTTATCGCTGTGAGTATATCTCTCAGCGTGGGTTCTGCAGCATCTGGGTCTGGGGCGGTAGTCTGAGGCCTAGTGGTAGTGTCTTTAGGAGTACTCACTGCGTGCCACTCAGGAGACAATCCATCCGCATCCTCCAAGGGGAACGTATCATCTGCCTCCATTGTGCTCCCAGAAGGTTCTCCACCAGCAGGGGATTTAGCCAGCATATCCTTGTAGGATTTTCCCCGCCAAACAAACGTTTTTGTGCGGCCTCCATGTGTTGTAGCTTTGCTGCACGTTGCTGGTCGGCGCCATCTTGGACATGTACTTCAGCCTGAGTCTTCCCAGTGTTTGTCCTCCTAGACATGGTTCCAAACGTTGCGGAGGGTATCGCCAGGATCCGGCTGTCTCACAGATGTCGGCACTGCGATGTGCGGTGCTGTTAATTATCAGGATCAGGTAGGAGAAGGATAAATGCATGGATGGCCGGCAGAGCTGGAGGTGCACACATCCTTCTACATCTGCTGCTAGGCCACGCCCCTCCCCACCATCATGCTTGACTGTAGGCAAGACACACTTGCCTTTGTACTCCTCACCTGGTTCCTGCCACACACGCTTGACACCATCTGAACCAAATAGATTATGGTCAGTTTCAGGGTCTTGGCAATCTTCTTATAGCCTAGGCCATCTTTATGTAGAGCAACAATTCTTTTTTTTAGATCCTCAGAGAGTTCTTTGCCATGAGGTGCCATGTTGAACGTCCAGTGACCAGTATGAGAGTGTGAAAGCGATAACACCAAATTTAACACACCTGCTCCCCATTCACACCTGAGACCTTGCAACACTAATGAGTCACATGACACCTGTGAAGGAAATGGCTAATTGGGCCCAATTTGGACATTTTCACTTGAGGGTGTACTCACTTTTGTTGCCAGTGGTTTAGAAATTAATGGCTGTGTTGAGTTATTTTGAGGGGGCAGCAAATTTACACTGTTATACAAGCTGTACACTCACTACTTTACATTGTAGCAAAGTGTAATTTCTTCAGTGTTGTCACATGAAAAGATATAATAAAATATTTACAAAAACGTGAGGGGTGTACTCACTTTTGGGAGATACTGTATATATAGATGGATATCTATCTATCCATATATATATATATATATATATATATATATACTGAGCAAAATTATAAATGCAACACTTTTGTGTTTGCCCCTATTTATCATGAACTGAACTCAAACATCTACGACTTTTTCTATGTACACAAAAGGCCTATTTCTCTCAAATATTGTTCACAAATCTGTCTAAATCTGTGTTAGTGAGCACTTCTCCTTTTCTGAGATAATCCATCCACCTCACAGGTGTGGCATATCAAGATGCTGTTTAGACAGTATGATTATTGCACAGGTGTGCCTTAGGCTGGCCACAATAAAAGGCCTCTCTAAAATGTGCAGTTTTATCACACAGCACAATGCCACATATGTCGCAAGTTTTGAGGGAGCGTGCAATTGGCATGCTGACTGCAGGAATGTCCACCAGAGATGTTGCCCTTGAATTGAATGTTCATTTCTCTACCATAAGCCGTCTCCAAAGGCATTTCAGAGAATTTGGCAGTACATCCAACCGGCCTCACAACCACAGATCATGTGTAACTACACCAGCCCTGGACATCCACATCCAGCATCTTCACCTCCAAGATCATCTGAGACCAGCCACCCGGACATCTTCTGCAACAATCGGTTTGCATAACCAAAGAATTTCTGCACAAACGGTTAGAAAGCATCTCAGGAAAGCTCATCTGCATGCTCGTCGTCCTCATTAGGGTCTCGACCTGACTGCAGTTCGTCGTCGTAACCGAATCAAATTCGATGGCGTCTGGCACTTTGGTGAGTTGTTCTCTTCACGGATGAATCCCAGTTTTTACTGCACAGGGCAGATGTCAAACAGCATGTATGGCGTTGTGTGGGTGAGCAGTTTGCTGATGTCAACGTTGTGGATCGAGTGGCCCATGGTGGTGGCGGGGTTATGGTATGGGCAGGCATATGCTATGGACAACGAACACAGGTGTATTTATTGATGGCATTTTGAATGCACAGAGATACTGTGACAAGATCCTGAGGCCCATTGTTGTGCCATTCATCCAGGACCATCACCTCATGTTGCAGCATGATAATGCATGGCTCCATGTTACAAGGACTGTACACAATTCCTGGAAGCTGAAAACATCCCAGTTCTTGCATGGCCAGCATACTCACCATACTCACCGGACATGTCACCCATTGAGCATGTTTGGGATGCTCTGGATCGGCGTATACGATAGCGTGTTCCAGTTCCTGCCAATATCCAGCAACTTCGCACAGCCATTGAAGAGAAATGAACCAAAATTCCACAGACCAAAATAAACAACCTGATCAACTCTATGCAAAGGAGATGTGCTGTACTGCATGAGGCAAATGGTGGTCACACCAGATACTGACTGGTTTTCGGACCCCCCCCCCCCCCAACCCCCCCCCCCCCAATAGAGTAAAACTGCACATTTTAGAGTGGCCTTTTATTGCGGCCAGAATAAGGCACACCTGTGCAATAATCATGCTGTCTAATCAGCATTTTGATATGCCACACCTGTGAGGAGGATGGATTATCTCGGCAAAGGAGAAGTGCTCACTATCACAGATTTAGACAGATTTGTGAACAATATTTGAGAGAAATAGGCCTTTTGTATACATAGAAAAAGTCATAGATGTTTGAGTTCAGCTCATGATAAATAGGGGCAAACAACACAAAAGTGTTGCATTTATAATTTTGCTCAGTATATATATATATATATATATATATATATATATATGGATAGATAGATATCCATCTATATATACAGTATCTCCCAAAAGTGAGTACACCCCTCACATTTTTGTAAATATTTTATTATGTCTTTTCATGCGACAACACTGAAGAAATGACACTTTGCTACAATGTAAAGTAGTGAGTGTACAGCTTTTTACTCATTTAGATCTTTGAGTTCAGCTCATGATAAATAGGGGCGTTTATAATTTTGCTCTTTCTTGACTTTTTTATGTTCAAAATGATGAATTCTAAAGAGGCTATATAGTCATAAGCAAACAATTTTTTTCACATAAAAATAAAGGCATTTTATTTGCTTCAGTGGTTGTTGTGTCAGTAATACCTTATTTATCTTGGTTATAATAGTTTTATGTCTCCATGAAATGTATTGTAGCAGTACAGAAGATACATTTATCTGTTTGTCCTTGAAGAAGAAATATCAGCCAACTATTTCAAAAGGTATTCTCAGAAGTTAAGACACATCTGGTTTGAATAAACAACATTCAGAGCACGTGTTTATGTGTGAGCTGCACTTCTTTATATTCTCTGCATTTGTCGCTTGGTTTATGTGAACACACTATCAACTTCAGTTTGTTCTAAATTACAACAAAACCTTCAAGAAATCTATTTTTGCCATTTCATACAACCCATACTTGGTGTGAAATCTTTGCAAATAATATAAGCGCACGTCTAAAGATGCACTAGTTATTGCAATTGTTGTATTTTTCATCTGTCCTTGCCGATTTCTAGCTTTCAGTTTATGTCTGAATTTTAGGCCCATGCGAAAAAAGCAGCATTAAAAGGTGGCTTAGATAAAACTGTTACTCTCCGGAAGGATCTATCTGAAATGCAAGAATGGATAGGACAAGCTGAAGAGGAATATTCTGAGAGGGATTTTGAGTACAAAACACCAGAGGAACTTCAAAAGGCATTGGAAGAGCTAAAGGTATCTGGTTTACATTCTTCATTAGGTGTTTTATTGCTGAACAGTTTACCTTGTTGGAATAATTATTCAGTGCTGACATTGCTCATCTTTCTTGAAAATACAAGCTTTCTGGCTCAATTGCTTCTTCAATGCTTTCTGAGGTTTTAGGCTCTAGTTACAAAGCTATATGGAATGAAATGTGTAACAGATTACTATAACCGTTATTTTTCAACCCCCTTCATGTCAGCCTTTTTCTGACATTTGTTGCTTACAAGTTAAAATCAGTATTTTTTTGCTAGAAAATTACTTAGAACCCCCAAACATTATATATATATATATTTTTTTAGCAGAGGCCATAGAGAATAAAATGGCAATCGTTGCAATATTTTCTGTCACATTGTATTTGTGCAGCGGTCTTCCAAATTTTCATGATTTTAAAAAAAACAAAAAACAGTAAAGTTAGCCCAATTTTTTGTATAATGTGAAAGATGATGTTATGCCGAGTAAATAGATACCTAACATGTTGAGCCTTAAAATTGCACACAATCGTGGAATGGCCACAAACAACATGCTTAAAAATCTCTATAGGCGACGATTTAAAAATTTCTACAGGTTATCTGTTTAGAGTTATAGAGGATGTCTTGCACTAGAATTATTGCTCTCACTCTAACTATCTTGATGATACCTCACATGTGTGATTTGAACACTGCTTAAATTTGTGAGCGCGACTTACATATGTGTTCGCTTTTGCACATGAGCACGGAGGAATGGGGCGCTTTAAATTTTTTATTTATTTATTTTTATACACTGTCCCTTTAATTTTTTTAGTTTTGATCACATTTATTGCTGTCACAAAGAATGTAAACATCCCTTGTGACAGTAATAGGCAGTGACAGATAATCTTTAAGGATAGATCTGTGGTCTATAAGACCCCAAATCCCTCCTTTGCATTTAAAAGCATTAAAAAAAAAAAACAATACTGAATACAGTAATTTTTCTAAATCTGGCGCCATTAAGTCTTCAGTAAACCAGAAGTGATGTCATGACATTGCTTCCGGGTTGCTAGATCTGAGACCCGATCAATGCCGATTTCAGCTTTGTTTGGGGTCTCCAGCCAGCCGGAAGATGTGCTGGCTGGTCCCTTGGGCCTTCCAGTGGGACGGGAAAGCCCGAGCGAGCGTTAGAAGACGGCTGGAGGAGGGTGGGGGGGCGTTCTCTCCCATTGCTTGTAATAACAGCATTAGCCACATCAATTGTTATTACAAGAAAGCCAACTGTTTGCTCTAAAAGACGGTACTGGGATGATGCGTGCAACCACTTGAAGCCAAAGGCCACATATTTAAGTATACTTATCCTGGTCTGTTAGCTTGTGAATTGAGCCAGTCACTTTGCTTCTTCTAAGTCATATAATCAAAGTATTAAAACAAGGGAGCAAATATTTTTAGAAAGAGGTCAGCATTTGCATCCCTTCCCCTTGTACCAGGTCCACTTCACATAAAGAGGCCCTATCATATTTGTCCTATGCTTGTCATTTTGTAAACTTTGTGTCTTGTAATACTAAGGAAATATATTTTTTTGGAATACCGTATATACTCGAGTATAAGCTGAGTTTTTCAGCACATTTTTTTGTGCTGAAAATGCCCCCCTCTTCTTATACTCGAGTCACATTTTTGTGCCTGATCTCCCAGACTTTGGGGACCCGGTACTTGGCACACATGTAGCCCCACTCTTCCTCTACAAGTGTGCAAAGTTTGTTGTCTAGGGAAACTACGGCCGGGGAGCACTGATTTTTCAAAGCCGGGCACCCCTTCCATAGACTCCCATGTTAAACGGTCATTTCTCTGGTGACCTTGGGGACCCGTTACCGGCCGATTGTAGGTCCCCTGGACCCTAAACTTGCCACACATGTAGCCCCATCCTCTATATATGTGCAAAGTTTTTTGTCGGGGGGACCTACGGCTGGGGAGCACCGATTTTTCAAAGCCGGGCACCCTTTCCATAGACTCCCATGTTAAACGTCAGTCTAGTCATGGGCACAGTGAGGCATGGACACAGTGAGGCATGCACATGGACACAGTGAGGCAAAGTGAGGCACAGTGAGGCATGCAGATGGACACCCTAGGCTTATACTTGAGTCAATACGTTTTACCATTTTTTTGTGGTAAAATTAGGTGCCTCGGCTTATATTCGGGTCAACTTATACTCGAGTATATACGGTATGTACATGGGGGTTACTATATTTTCTGATCATATCAATGCTATCAGTGAATATTTTCAGCCTGTTACACCTCATTAAATAAATGATGCTATGGCTAACACACATGAAAAGCATCTGTTTGTGCTTTAGGAGGCTTATGTTATATTTTAGAAGCCTCTGCAAGTAGAACATTAAAGGGACTCTAAAAATCAAAAGGAAAAAAAAAATCACTGCTCAGATGTATAAAGTGCTGGCACCTAGAGGCCTGTAGCAGTTTTAATTGTTTCCTTGGTATTACTTGGTGCTGGTTGAAAAATACACAGAGATTTTTATGTGGCAGAGTCACCCGTTTAGTAAATTTTAGCTATTTGGCACTGCTCCAGAAGGTTTTACCCCCTTAATGACCAGGCCATTTTTAGCTATTTGGCACTGCGCTACTTTTAACTGACAATTGTGTGGTCACGCAACACTGTGACATTGACATTTATAAAAAAAAAAAATATTACACAAATAGAGCTTTCTTTGTTGGTGTGTGATCACCTCTGGGTTTTTTATTTTTTATTATTTTAATGAAAAAAATACCAACAATTTTGAAAAAAACTAAAACATTATTTTCTACTTTCTGCTATAAAACACATCCAATAATAAATATATAAAAAGGACAGCGCAAATGCCCGTGTCACCAGTGCATTGCAGTACAGCGTTATCATATGATTATATGGCTGGTGTGCCAGTGATCATGGACACTAACTGGTGACAGTATGTAAAAAATAAAATTTCAATAATTTTGTATTCATTATTTTTTTTTGTAGAGAAAATCTTAGTGTAATATAGTTTCTATATATAAAAAAAATATATATCACATTTAAAAAAGCATTAAAGAAACTATATGAAAAATGTTGTAAAAATATTATAAAATAATATAACCACATGTTCATGTGTTTAAATGTATACACAAAATCAAAATATTTGTGATGGCAAACATTCATTAATAAATATTATTTAAACTATAGAGTACTATAGAGTACTATAGAGTACTGAAAGATAGTAGAGCTTTTCTAATCCATATATACATATATCTTGCCCATGTTAAAAGCATACATTCATAAATGTACTGTATATGGTACTTGACAATTAAAATTAATCAAAGAGCTTTACTGAATATCAAAAATAAATAAATAAATATTTAGACCACCCAAGGGTAAGAATGATCTGAATCACATATATAAAACACACAGTATTCTGTTCTCAAATGCAATAAAGGTTGAAATAAATAGGGAAGTAAATACTAACAGTGCACATTGTAGGGCTGGCAAGGTCCATAAAGAAAAGTAGCAGGGAGTGGACACCAGTACTTACTGAGAGGCTGCTGCATAGCAAGCAATCAGCATGGAGAATCTGTAAGCGAATGGCAGGCCCTTGATGTGGCAGATGAAATAGCTTGCGTGCTATCCAAGGACTCGTCTGCTTCTGGGTAGCATGCGATTTAAGGTGAATTGCATAAATGCAGATTCAGTGTGCAACTGTGGTTAGGATTAGATGTATCGTGTCGCTTGTCTGTATATGGTGACATAGTAACAAAGAGGGGAATGTGTTAATATTGGTACTGGTGAACTGAAAGGACTAGATTATACAGGTTTCTGAATAGCAAACATGTCACAGGGGACAAAATGGCCTATAAACAAATGCTAAGCATACCTTCAAATAGCATGAGTGTATATATATATTTATATATATATATATATATATATATATAAATAACATCTATCAGCTGCAGTGCGTAACATAAGGAGTACAAATGTGCATATAGTTGTAAGATGGTTCTGCTTAATTCTCATATATCTTCATGTACTCTTATAGTGACTAGGGATGAGCCAAACACCCCCCGGTTCGGTTCGCACCAGAACATGCGAACGGACCGAAAGTTTGCGCAAACTTGCGAACCCCATTAAAGTCTATGGGACTCGAACGTGAGAAATCAAAAGTGCGAATTTTAAAGGCTAATATGCAAGTTATTGTCCTAAAAAGTGTTTGGGGATCCGGGTCCTGCCCCAGGGTACATGTCATTTTAAATATCGTACCTGAGGGGTGTCTATAGTATGCCTGTGAAGTGGCGCGTGTTTCCCGTGTTTAGAACAGTCCCTGCACAAAATGACAATTCTAAAGGAATAAAAGTCATTTAAAACTGCTTGCAGCTTTAATGTAATGTCTGGCCCCGGCAATATGGATGAAAATCATTGAGAAAAACGGCATGGGTACCCCCCCAGCCCATTACCAGCCCCTTTGGGTCTTGTATGGATATTAAGGGGAACCCTGCACCCAAATTAAAAAAGGAAAGGCGTGGGGACACCAGGCCCTATATACTCTGAATGGCAGTAAACAAGACAGGGACTGTAGGTTTGTTCCTAAGTAGAATCTGTTTGTAATTTTGAACTGGTACATTTTTTAAGTGTAGCTCCAGCCAAAAAATCTATTTTTCAGCTTTTTGGAAAACATAGGGAAGGGTTATCACCCCTGTAACATTTGTTTTGCTGTCTGTGCACCTGTTCAGAAGATTTCATCTCACTTTCTGTCCCAATGACAATTAGATTTAGAAAATGTGGGGGTTTTAGTGAAACAAGGAACTCTTACAGGAGAGAATTTCCCTTCCTAGGGGTAGATTTCCTCTCACTTCCTGAAATTTGGGCCTTATACCCCATACACACGATCGTTTTTCATGCCGTTAAAAATGCCATTAAAAAAATGGCCATTAAAAATGATCGTGTGTAGGCTCCAGAGCATTTTTAACGACGTGAAAAACGGGCATTAAAAATTTCGAACATGCTCTCTTTTTTCACGTCGTTTTTCATGTCGTTTTTTTTAACGTCGTGAAAAACGATAGTGTGTATGCTTTAACGACGTGAAAAAAAACGCGCATGCTCAGAATCAAGTATGAGACAGGAGCGCTCGTTCTGGTAAAACTAGCGTTCATAATGGAGATAGCACATTCGTCACGCAGTCACGGACTGAAAAGCACGAGACTGAAAAGAGCGAATCGTCGCTCAACAAACTTTACTAACATGAAGGGTGGCGCCATTCGAACGGAACTTCCCCTTTATAGTGCCGTCGTACGTGTTGTACGTCACTGTGCTTTGCTTGATCGTTTTTTAAAATGATCGTGTGTACGCAAGACAGGCTTGAGAGGAAACATGAAAAAAAACGACGTGAAAAACGGCAAGAAAAAAAATGGCAAGAAAAACGATCGTGTGTATGGGGCATTAGGTGTTGGTGTTGCCACAACACTGTAAGCCCTCACAGTTACTCTTGGTGGGCGCAGGAACGGGCCCTGCTGTGAAATATTAAATCAAGAATTGTAATTACATGCCCCTGTTTAACAGGGGCAGAAAAATTGGGCCTTTGGTGGTGGACGGTGTGGTGGTGTTGCCACAACACTGTGAGCCCTCACAGTTACTCTTGGTGGGCACAGGAACGGGCCCTGCTGTAAAATATTAGATCAATAATTGTAATTACACACCCCTGTTAAACAGGGACAGAAAAATTGGGCCTTAGGCACTGTTGCTGGTGCCACAACACTGCAACCTCTCAAAGAAACTCTAGTTGGAGCACGCACAGGAATAAGCCCTGCTGCAAAGTATAGCAGCAAAAATTTTAATCACACGCCCCTGTTAAACAGTGGCAGAAAAATTAAGCCTTAGCCACTGGTGGCGGTGCCCAGAACCAAAAATGTTCTTACAAGCTATCAGCATGATCATTGAGGAGGAAGAGGATAGTCACTCAGCATAACCGGATAGTCACTAAGCATCAGCATGGGCAGTCTTGAAGGGATCTGACATTCAAAAAATAATGATTTGGTTACATCAGCATCAGGTGCTTGGTAGCTGGTGGTGATCCAACACTGATTAATTTTTATGAAGGTCAGCCGATCAACCGAGTCGGTGGACAGGCGCACCCTGTGATTGGTTACAAAGCCTCCAGCAGCACTGAATGTGCATTCCGAAAGAACGCTGGATGCAGGACAGGCCAGTACCTCAATTGCATACTGTGCAAGCTCTGGCCAGTGATCCATCCTCAAGACCCAGTAACCCAGAGGATTTTCGGTGGGAAAGGTGTCCAAGTCTGATCTTGCCCCTAGGTATTCCTGCACCATGTAAATCAGACGCTGGCGATGGTTGCTGGAACCGATCATACCTTGGGGCTGCGGACTAAAAAATTGTCTGAACGCATCGGTCAGACAGCCACCTTCTCCACCGCTCCTTCTGTGACTGACCGAAGCCTCACCAACACATTGTCCAGGACCAGGAAAACCTTTCTGCAAGGCCTCCCGAAGATGTTTCATCCTCTGCTCCCTCTGCGATGGCAAGATAAGGTCCGCAACCTTACCCTTGTAACGTGGATCAAGGAGGGTTGCCAGACAGCAATGATCCCTCTCCTTACCACGAATACGAGGATCCTTCCGCAGGCTTTGCAGGATCAGGGAGGCCATGCTGAGGCATTCGGTCCGGAGTCCTCTGGGTCACTAAGGACGACATGATCCGCAGCCACCTCCTCCCAGCCATGTACAAGTTCATGGGTTTCTTGGGACTGTAATTGATCCCTTGAAGACTGCTGCTGATGCTGAGTGCTAGGCTCCACCTCCATGCTGACACAATCCTCCTCCTCCTCGTCCTCTTCCTGTGTGATAGGCGGGCCAGCAGGAACACTGTCTGGATAAAGGGGGCCTTGAGAGGTAAGGAAGTCCTCCTCTTTCTTCCTCTGTTATGCCTCAAGTGCCCTGTCCATTATTCCACGCAGCGTGTGCTCCAAAAGGTGGACAAGAGGGACAGTGTCACTGATGCATGCACTGTCACTGCTCACCATCCTCGTGGCCTCCTCAAATGGTGACAGGACAGTGCATGCATCCCTGATCAAAAAAAACAAGCTCCCCTGACCCTGTCCTGGTGCCATATTGGCACAGATACTCATTGATGGCCCTCTGCTGCGTGTGCGGCCGCTGCAGCATGGCCAACGTTGAGTTCCACCTGGTGGGCATGTCACAGATTAGGCGGTTATTGGGCAGGTTAAATTCCTTTTGGAGGCCAGCCAGCCTTGCACTGGCATTATATGACCGGCGGAATGCACATAGACTTTCCTGGCCTGCCTCAAGACATCCTGTAAGCCCGGGTACCTGCCCAAGAACTCATCGGCCCTCGCCTGCCAGCAACAACTATCATCAAGGCCTTGCTCTGCAGCCTCTCCACCACCGCCGGCCCTTTTTGAAACCATCTACAGCGGTGTATGAAGAAAGCCAGCAGCACAGCGCCCCAGCAGGTGAAGGTACTCCATGACAGACCTGATGACATCCTCCTCTTCTAATGGAATTCATACAATGCCTGCTTTTACCCTGTAAAATGTGAGTTGCTTGTAACACTATCCTTTATTAAATTGTTTTAAAACATCTGCACTCAAAGGTGCCTCTCCCCTTGCTTTTCTTCACAGTATCTTGGAACACGGTTTCTGTTTCCCCTTGAAGGGCAGCCCTGAGATTGTACATGGGACTTTTCCTACCATTCTCCATCCACCCCCCCCCTCTTCTTCCTCTTGTACCCCCAGAGCCTGGACTCTATGCTCACTGACTGTACACCCATTGTACATACACCATCTGATCCTATACTTATGGGATATCAGTGTTTTTGGACTCATGCGCATTTTTTACTTGTGTAACCTGCCCAAGAACTGCTGCACCACCAAGTAAAGGACGTGAGCCAAACAGGGCACATGGGTCAGTTGTCCATGTCGGAGGGTGGAGAGGAGGTTGGTGTCATTGTCGCAAACCACCATTCCTGGCTTAAGCTGGCATGGCGTCAACCACCTCTGAGCCTGCCACTGCAGAGCTGACAGAATCTCTGCCCCAGTGTGGCTCCTGTCCCCCAAGCACACCAGCTCAAGCACCGCATGGCATATTTTTGCCTGCGTACTTGCGTAACCCCTTGAACGCCTACGAAGCAACGCTGGTTCCGAGGACAAATCAGCACAAGAAGAGGCCATGGAGGAAGAAGAAGAGGAGGGGGTGGAGGAGAGAGGTGTGTCAGAATAACCACTAGTAGTATTTTGGAGGCGTGGTGGCGGAACAACCTCCAACACTACTGCACCCTGTCCTGCATCCTTCCCAGCTGCCAGCAGAGTCACCCAATGCGCCGTGAAAGATAGGTAACGTCCATGTCCATGCCTGCTGGACCATGAGTCAGCGGTAATATGCACCTTACCGCTGACCGCCCTGTCCAGCGAGGCCAAGACATTGCCTTCCACATGCCGGTAGAGAGCCGGAATCGCCTTCCGTGAAAAAAACCTGCCACTGAGGAACCGCACATTCCACAAACTCACGGAAGGGGGCAGAGTCTACCAACTGAAAAGGCAGCAGTTGAAGTGCTAGCAATTTAGCCAAGCTAGCATTCAACCGCTGGGCATGTGGATGGCTGGGAGCGAACTTCTTTCGGCGGTGCAGCAGCTGGGGCAGGGAAACTTGCCTGGTACAATCTGACGTTGGTGTACCGATAGCAGATTGCCCGCAAGTACTTGGCAGTGACACACCTAATTCTACACCTTCATTCCTCTCAGTGCAGGTTTCTGAGAGGACTGAAGGTATAGTGGGGTTGGAGATCCCAGCTGATGAGGAACAAGGAGAGGTCCGCTTTGTTCTTTGGTGTGGGTCTTTTATGTACGCTTGCCAACGGACTGCATGGCAGGTCGACATATGTCTGGTCAAGCATGTGGTGCCCAAGCGGCTGCTGTTTTGGCCACGTGAGATACGCTTCAGACATATGTTGCAAATAGCAAAGGTGCGATCTGCTACACACGTCTCAAAAAAGGCCCACACCAAAGAACTTTTGGAATAACACGCAGAGACAGCAGCGCCCTGCACATGCGGAGCTCTGCGGTGTGATGCAGTCGGTATGCTGCCCTTAAGCTGGCCCCTGGAGGGCATCCTGCCTCATTGGAGATGTGCCTCCTCCTCCTCTCTTCTATCTGTCACAACACTGCAACCCCTCACAGATACTCTAGTTGGAGCGCAGGAATGAGCCTCCACCTCCTCCTCCTCTCTCCTATCAGGCACCCATGTAGAGTCATTGACCTCATCATCCCCTCCCTCCTCATCACTGGAGCAAACCTGGCAGTATGCTGCAGCTGGGGGAACATGACTGCCAGTTTGCTGTCCTTCTTGGGCACCCTCTCTCTCTGGGCTCACGTTACTGCCTTCCTCAAGCTGGGTACCATTATCGGAGCCTTCAAAACGCTGCACATCCTCCTGCAGCATGTACCCAACACTGTGGTCAAACAGTTCGGGGGACTCCTCAGGATGACATCGTGGGGCTAGGGAAGGAGTGACTGATGCCATTGAGCCAAGGGAAGAGGCCACTTTGGCAGAAAAAGTACTCTGAGCCTGGGTGAGAGAGGATGAGGAGGATGAGGACGGCTTTGGTCATCCACTCTACCAACTCTTCAGCATGTTGCGTCTCAACACGGCCAGCTGCCGAAAAAAAGGACAAGCGTGCCCCACGGCCACTTGCTGATGAGGATGCACCGTGTCCACGACCAGCACTGTTGCCTCTAGACACAGAGCCTGCTTGCCCTCTTTTATTGGCCTGTGTGTGTCTGCCTCTCCTTGTTGGCCTTCCAGACATACTTTATTTGATGTATTGGAATAGGTAGCAGTCAGCTTTAGCTGCACACTGTGGCCAGTAAACAGTACACTGACCTAATATACTGCAGGTTAGCTCAATCAACTGCCTGTATTATCAGTAATAGAAAAGCAATAGTCTGCAGTGAGCTTTACGTGCACACTGTGGCCAGTATACACTACACTGACTTAAGAAACAAGTCAGGCCGAGTACATGGATACCAAACACGACATGCTTTAAAATTTCGCACAAACGCGCAGTGGCGACAAACTACATACATTTTTAAAAGCCTTTAAAAGCCTTTACAGGTTACCACATTAGATTTACGGAGGAGGTCTACTGCTAAAATTACTGCCCTCGATCTGACCTTTGCGGTGATACCTCACATGCATGATGCAATTGCTGTTTACATATGACGCCAGACCGACGTTTGCGTTCGCCTTTGCGCAAGAGCAGGGCGGGACAGGGGCGCTTTTTTTTTCTTTTTTTAATTATTAATTTTTCTTTTTTATTTTATTTTTAAACTGTTCCTTCCATATATTTTTTTTTTTTATCATTTTTATTGTTATCTCAGGGAATGTAAATATCCTCTATGATAGCAATAGGTAGTGACAGGTACTCTTTTAAAAAATATATATATATTAGACCCTAGATCTTTCCTCTGCTCTCAAAGCATCTGACCACACCAAGATCGGTGTGATAAAATGCTTTCCCAATTTCCCAATGGCGCTTTTTATGTCCGGGGGGAACGGGACATTCCCTACCACTGCTTGTAAAAGCAGTCCAGAGGCTAATTAGCTGCTAGGATTTCTTTTACATGAAAGCCGGCTGCTGGCTGAAAAGAATGATACGAAGATGATACCTAAACCCGCAGGCATCATTCTGGTATAACCATTAAAAATCCAGCAACATACCAGTACGTTGCTGGTCCTTGTTGGACATGTATTGTAATCTTTTTTTTCATGCAGCATGTTGGCTGAACGAAAAAAAGAGATTGATCGGTGGGTATGCCCACCATTAGAATACCTCCCTTCATTCACCCACTTCTAATGATGGGCATACATGCACCATTTATATATGCCGAAGCATGGGGGCATCCTCCTGCAAAAGTTATGCCGCGTACACACGGTCTGACTTTTCCACGAGCAAGCCTCCGTCGGAATTTCGACCATATGTACGAGGCATTAGGAGCAAAATCGCTCCTCCGCCCCTGCTGCCCCCATGCTTCGGCATATATGCTCTTTTTTTTAACTGTGGTGGTGAAATCACCTCCTACAGCACTGGAGTCGCAGGGATCAGGCCTGTCTCTGCGAACGCTTCAGTTATGTGTGTTGTGTTTTGTAAGTGACAGTGATCGATCGATACTGCACTTGGGTGGCCTGGGCTGGACGGAGGGGCAAAACGCAGGTGCTAGCAGGTATCTGGGCTGATCCCGCTAACACTGCGTTTTTGGGAACCCTAAACTGCTGGGGACGCTAGTATAGATCTGATCAGATCAGATATTGATCTGTTCAGATACTATACCAATAAGGGAGGTGTATGCTTCACGCGTGGGTGTTAGCGCTACTGGTACTAACCTGATGCTGCCTGGGGTGTGTCGCAGACCCTCTCTGACGCTAAAACCTAATTGATATCACCCGCCGGGCGATCAGGGGGTTAAACCTTTATTGGGTTATATACGGCGGGTGCCCCGACACTATAAAAAGCAAACTAACTAACCAGCGTCACCTGTAACACTTATATGGTGATCACTGGTGAAAGGGTTAACTAGGGGCAATCAGGGGGTTAAAACCTTTATTAGGTAATATATGGGGGTACCTGACGCTATATAAAAACCTGACGGGGAACCTAAATAACGAAATAACTAACTGGCTAACCAGTGTCACTAGTGACACTTATACAGTGATCACTGGTGAAAGGGTTAACACTAGGGGCAATCAGGGGGTTAAAACCTTTATTAGATAATATATGGGGGTACCTGACGCTATAAAAACCTGGCGGCGAACCTAAAAAAATAACAGACTACCTAGCGGCTCCAGCATACCTAATACAGCGATCAGAAAAACGATCGCTTAGTGACACTGGCAAAAGGGGGTGAAAGGGTTACCTGGGGGGCGATCAAGGGGTTAAACCTTTATTAGGTAATATATGGGGGTACCTGACACTATAAAAACCTGGCGGTGAACCTAAAAAATAACTGACTACCTAGCGGCACCAGCATACCTAATATAGCGATCAGAAAAACTATTGCTTAGTGACACTGGCAAAAGGGGGTGAAAGGGTTACCTGGGGGACGATCAAGGGGTTAAACCTTTATTAGGTAATATATGGGGGGTACCTAACGCTATAAAAACCTGGCGGCGAACCTAAAAAAATAACTGACTACCTAGCGGCATCACCGACGCTAATACAGCGATCAGAAAAATTACAGTGGTGCTAGGGGGTGAAAGGGTTACCTGGGGGGTGATAAAGGGGTTAAACCTTTATTAGGGGGGTTAGGGGGCTACACTGGACCTAAAGGGTCCCCTGACTCCCCTGACACTTTTACAGTTACATATGTCACTGTTTGCAGTGATCAGTAAAAAAATTATCACTGCAATCAGTGACACTGTGACTGGGGGGCTGGGGGGTGATCTGGGGGGTGATATGGGGGTGACTGGGGGGGCGATCGTGTTCCTATGTGTGCCTATGTGTCAGTGTAGTGTTTGTGCACTAACCTGACATCTTCTCTCCACGGCACTCTGTATATGTGAGCGCCGCAGGAGAGATGACATCACTTCCTCTGCCTGTGTTTACATTACACAGGCAGAGGAAGCATTTAATTCGCCGGGAGCAATCGTGAGGGGGTGGCCTGGAAACCAATGGCCGTCCCCTCATCACAGATCGCTCCCGGAGCGATACCGACCGCTCACTGTATCGGACCCCCCACCCATACGAAGGCAGTCATGTACAGGTACGTGATTGTGCCTCCAGGTGCCATTTTGCCGACGTATATATACAGTGAGCGGTCGTTAAGTGGTTAAAGCGACAATTTTGAAAAAAAAAACAGTATTTTTAACTTTTAGCTATAATACATATCCCCAAAAAATATATAAAAAACTAATTTTTTCCTCAGTTTAGGCCAATGTGTATTCTACATATTTTTGGTAAAAAAAATCGCAATAAGCGTATATTGATTGGTTTGCACAAAAGTTATAGCGTCTACAAAATAGGGGATAGTTTAAAGTGGTTGTAAACCCCCCCCCCCCGGAAGTTTCACCTACAGGTAAGCCTAGATTAAGGCTTACCTGTAGGTGTTTTCAATATCTCCTAAACCTGCACAGTTTAGGAGATATTTGTGAATGTGAATGGTATGGTGAATGGTGAATGTGAATGGCAACGTTTTCGCCGCTCTGGCCAATCACATCGCTGGAGCGGCGATACCCGGAAGTAAGCTTCCGGAGAGAAGCGGCTAGATGGGGAGACGTGGACGGCTTCGGGGGCTTTGATCTAAGGTAAGTACTGCATAATGAGCTAGTATGCTAGTCATACTAGCTCATTATGGCTTTGTCTTGCAGGTGGTTAGGTTTAAAAAATAATAATTTTTGGGTTAACAACCACTTTAATGGCATTTTTATTATTATTTTTTTATTAGTAATGGCGGCGATCAGTGATTTTTATCGTGACTGCGACATTTTGGCGGACACATCGGACACTTTTGACGCTATTTTGCGACCATTATCATTTATACAGCGATCAGTGCTATAAAAATGCACTGATTACTGTGTAAATGACACTGGCAGGGAAGGGGTTAACCCCTAGGGGGCGAGGAAGGGGTTAAGTGTGTCCTAGGGAGTGATTCTAACTGTGTTGGGGCTCGGCTACGAGTGACACGACATTGATCACTGCTCCCGATCACAGGGAGCAGTAGATCAGTGTCCCGTCACTAGGCAGAACAGGGAAATGCTTGTTTACACAGGCATCTCCCCGTTCTGCAGCTCTGTGACACGATCGCGGGACACTGGCGGACATCGAGTTTGTGGGTCACGCGGGCATGGTCAGGAGCTCGCAGGACAAAATTTAATGCGACATATATATATATAAGTTGCTTTGCGCAGCTGTGCCATTCTGCCAACGTATAAGTGTGTGAGCCTATCGGCAAGCGGTTAAATAAAGAATTAAACAAAAAAGGAGCAAAATTAACTCCCACTGTGTAATACCTATATCTAAAATAAAGGAGCTTAAAGCTTGCACTGAAATAAATAACTAAATTTAACTCCATTCTTAAACTTTAAAAATTCAATAAAAACTGTAGAAGTTCAATAAGCAACAAAGCAAAGCAAGGCCATTTGGATTCTGTGGCTGAAGACCACAGATTTAACATGAATTGTTTTTGTGGAAATTGCTTTAAATGTGCTCTTGTTTTCCTTGCTCCAATGTCTAAATGTGCATACAGTCTGTCATATACATACCAGGGTCTACCTTTGCTCACAGCAGTTACTGTATTTAGCTGGGATGGTGGTATAAAAATAGTCATACTTTCTTGGGTGCAAGTCTTTAAAGGAAATATTATCATGAAAATATGGCACAGCAAGCACGTATATAAAATATAAAACCATATGAATAGTATTTTAGAAACATAGACTAGATACATGGAAAATCCTTAATTTACCTCTAATTATTGCTTTTAGTGCTTGGCAGGTTCAGCTATTTTGTAAGAAAAGTCGAACTAGTGAGTATCCAACTTGATGATTTTAAATGTATCTATTGTGTTATACAACACAAAGAGCAGAACAATTTCTTTATCATTACGTTTTTCTTCCTTAGACCTTCAATCTCACTCAGGTCAGTAACTGTGAACTGTAGCTGAAGGCAACTGATTAGCTATTGTATGCTTCAATGACTGTTTGCCTTTTTATGAGGAGTGTAATTATCAGCAGATAGCTAATTCTATTAGTAATAATAAGTACTTGAAGGGAGAAACATCTTTTTGGGAATTTAGATTGTTCTTTAGAGATCTAAACAAATAAATCCTGAGTAAATTGAATGATTACCAGGATGCAGTACTAATTGGATTTGCACAGATTCAACTACACAGCTAGAAGACTGAAGTGCCAGAACCCACTATGTTATATTTTTAGAAGGTGTTGGAAACTGGCAGTCTATGCCGAAGAGCATGGATCTCTCCAGAATACATAAGCAGTATTGAGGCTTTTAAAAAGAAAATATAGAAGTGTTACTGATTGATTGTTTACGTGATTATAACTATTGGCAATATAGTGTTTAAAGCTTAATTTTAATTACTTTATAATTTAAAAGTAGAACTAAAGGCAAACTTTTTTTTACATTTTGGATGGATTAAAGAAGGGTCATAACCTATGTCTCCCATTGGGGAGATTAGCCTTTACTTCCTGTCCCATAGCCAACACAGGAGGCCATAGGAACTCTCTCCAAAGTTAAAAAAGTTGTGGTTGTCAGCAGTGTCCCCATTGAAACCCGCCCCCCCCCCCAATCCTGGTCTGGTGACAGCCTAAAGTTTGGGATTTTTTTCACTTTCAATCCCAGTCATGATAATAAGTAAATAGGACAAATGTAATGGGGGGCAAAGATCTGACAAGTATTTTAATCCCCTTTCCACCCTATCCAAAGCAAAAAATTTATTTAGTTATACTTTGATAATGAATGAAATTATTTTCTTTCTAATGGAGCAAGCATATTTACCAAGTGGTAATATTGGTTGATATGCCATTTTTAAATATTATTTTTTTTGTTCGATAGGGCGGGGAAGGAAGGGTGGGGATGGATTGAAAACCCCTGCTTCTCACTGGCTGTCACTGTGACAATGGTTTCACTAGACACAAGTGAAGGACAATCTTCAACTGGTAAACAAACAAACAAAAAGTTAATCCAAGAAATAGTTAGCACCCGCAAAATGAAGCTTAAAAGTCCAAAAATGTATCAATGTTCGGTTTCAATGAAGTAAAGTGCAAAAAGTAAGCATATCCACTGATGTTTCAGGGCCACGGCAAGGTGACAAACATACCAGACCACATAATCAGCACAGATATACAGTATATACCCCAATAAATGAACACATCTACAACACCTGTGTATTCTCAAATGCCCCATATCAGTGTTGCTGAACATATACCTATTTGTAGGGCTTTATTTAACAGACCCTCAAAACATTTGTGGACTTTTTAGGTTCATTGTCAGCATGCTGGCTATTTTTTGAATGAGCTATACCATGGGATCACCCTTATCCATGAGTCCCTAAAAAAAGCAGATAGGGTAGCGTGCTACAGAAATAAAAACCTTCTCATGATGTACTTAAAAAATATATATATATGCACGGGTTGCAGGAAAAAAATGTGCTTAATTTCCCCATCAACACAGACAGTGTTGACAGGGGAATCCCTCCCAAAGAGTCTTTGTGTTCCAGCAGTTGGTGAGGGAAGCCATCCCTGCCCGGAGAACACAGTGATTATTGATAGCGGCTATAGTAGCATGTAAAACGCAGCAGGCTGGGTGTACCCAAGTTGATTGATCAACTTGGGTACATTCAGCCTGCCCATACATGGTTTGAACTGTTTATGGCGAACTTTAGTCTCTCAGTTATCCATCAGGCTCCACCCACCCAGTGACAAGTCATTTCCCAAATATGGGCATTGCCATATTTGGGTAATGACGTCACCTTAGTTTACATTTAGCTTTCAGTTGGAAATATATTGTCCGACATTTAAATGGGATACAGCTCTGCATGGGAAACTGTGACATAGACATGGGCCACTATGAGTAATGGTGTACCTCCATATGCCAGTCCAGAGTGGGTCTTCATAACCTCCAGTGACTGATTCTTAAAGATGAGGTAGGAAGAACTACCTGAATTTGCTGCACGTGTTGGTATTATTACTGAAACTTGCACAAATGCTTGGATCAATTAGGTACAGGTCATTCTTAAGGAAGCTACTACCAAAAATCTGATGTTAGGGCTATTTCCCCAGAATACAAAACATATGTTAATCTTAATGGTCATCAGCAGGGTTTGTGGCTCCTAAACCTAAGCAGGGGTTACCAACGTTTAGGACAAGCCTTTAAGGCCCCTTTCACACTGAGGCGCTTTTCAGGCGCTTTCACTCTAAAAAAAGTGCCTGAAAACGTATTTCCATTAAAATCAATGGATGCTTTCACACTGAGGCAGTGCGCTGAAAAAACGCCCCTCTCCATTGAAATGAATTGAAAGCGCTTCAAAAGCGCCTGAAAAGTGCTTCAAAAGCGCTCAGTGTTTTACTGGCAGTTTTTCAAGCGCCTCAGTGTGAAAGTAGCCTTATAGTTTGTTTGTTTTGGATAGAGTTGGAAATTGATAAAATCCTTTTTTGTATTTGTACTGTTCTGTTATAGAGTCCCCCTCGCTTTCAGTCCCAGTGATAAAGATTTCAGTGGAAAGAACATCAACGCTGCAAAAAAAATAAAAAATTTGTAAAGTGGGGGATGGCTAGAGTCACTGTCATTTTTTCATTGATGCCTGGGTCCCTGCTGTTGATTTTACTACAATAAAATAAAATTTGGTTACTGCACTTTGTACATAGTCATAGCACATTGCACCTTAAATAAAATAAGCTGATTAGTTCTATTGGTGCTTTCTGGTGTATAACAGGTGGTTTTTGGATTTCTCATAATAGAGAAATGATCATCTCACATATGGCCAGTTTAAATATTCATTAGTACATCATCAGTAAATTAACATTTAATAAATATTAAAATGGTGATCTAAATAGTTCAGCTGCAATACCAAATGCACAGAGTTTCTAGCAGGAAAGTGCTGTTTCAAAGGGAGGAACTTTGAAAGATATATCTGATTATGTTGTCAATTCAATAGGCTTCTTTTTCTGTCTAAGAAATAATAGTGTTTTCTGCAACACTTCTAAAAATATCTGTTTCTATCTGTTGTTTCAGAGGGCAAGAGAAGAAGCTGCTCAGAAGAAGGATAAAGTTAAGCTTCTAACAGATTCTGTGAGCAATTTTATTGCAACAGCGCCACCTAATGCCCATGAACCTTTAAAGAAAGAATTAAAAGCTCTAGTTAACAACTATGAAGGGCTTTGTAGCAGACTGAATGGAAAGTGTGAAACTTTAGAGGTGAGCTACTTAGCACTACTATGCAGCTTTTATTAGCACCTTCAATTCTCCATACAGGTTAGTTAAAAATAATGTTGGTACTCATGCTGAAACACACTGGTTTTCCAATTGTGTAACCAAGGGAATGCAGCGAATAGACCTTTTTTGTTGATAAAAAAATAAAAACGTAATAGTTAACTGTAGTGGAACCCATAACAGAGGGCCCCTTCCTCATTGTGGTAACACCAGTTCCTACATGCCAGAGCCAAATGGAAGAGACCCTGTTGACAGACCATTCATTTCAACAACAATCTTCCCATAGGATTAAATATGCTTTCAATGTATGTTATGCCTGTTATTTTACTGTAAACGCCTTCCTTGTGTAGACATCTAAAGCCTTAAGACTGCTGCTGGGTACCACCTTCTTAGATTTGATGTCAGTATCCGCAGCAGATTCAGACCTGTCATTCAAGTGACATTTCATAGTATTCCCTTTTTACACCTCCCCCAGCAGCTACAGATTATGAAGGAGGTGAAGGGAGATTTAAGGGGTTGGGTCAGCGCAGAGGGTAATTAGAGAATCCCAGAAAATGGGAGGGCCAGGGCGGATCCTAGGGTCACAGACGCCTGGGTTCAGAAATATTTCTGGCACCCCCACATGGGCGTGGTTATCTTACTAACCCCTCCCTTTTACAAATGTTTCTATGGCAAGGACTCAAACACAGAGATGCTCCCCTAAGGAGTCTTTGTTATCCTGGGATCCTCCCATGATCTCTTAACAATAAACAAAATACAGGAAGAGAGTACACTAATGGGACCTGGAGGGGAGGCAGGTCTCTCTAATGGACACAGTGAGGGCTTCTGTTAGAGAGTCTGTTAGAAAGAACCACCCGACATACTACAGTACAGGAGATGGTCAGAGACTGCAGACGTGATACAGGAGATAGTCAGAGCCTGCAGACATGATACAAGAGATGGTCAGAGACTGCAGAAATGATACAAGAGATCAATGCATCAAATGCAGCCTACCAGTGCCCATTTAATGCAGCCTCGTCAGTGGCCACCAATTGCAGCCTCGTCAGTGGCCACCAATTTCAGCCTCATCAGTGCCAACCAATTGCAGCCCACCACTGCCCACCAATTGCAGCCTTTTCAGTGCCCACCAAATGCAGCTTATCAGTGCCCATCAAATGCAGCCTCACCAGTGCCCACCAATTGCAGCCTACCAGTGCCCTCCAAATGCAGCCTACGAGCGCCCACCAAATGCAGCTTATCTGTGCCCATCAAATGCAGCCTGCCAGCGCCCATCAAATGCAGCCTGTCAGTGCCCACCAATTGCAGCCTACCACTGCCCACCAATTGCAGCGTTATCAGTGCCTACCAAATGCAGCTTATCAGTGTCCATCAAATGCAGCCTCACCAGTGCCCACCAATTGCAGCCTACCAGTGCCCACCAATTGCAGCCTACCAGTGCCCACCAAGTGCAGCATATGAGTGCCCACCAAATGCAGCTAATCAGTGCCTATCAAATTCAGCCTGCCAGCACCCATCAAATGCAGCCCGCCAGTGCCCACCAATGGCAGCCTACCAGTGGCTACCAATTGTGGCCTGCCAGTGCCCACCAATTGCAGCTTACCAGTGCCCACCAAATACAGCTTATCATTACCCACCAAATGCAGCCTTATCAGTACCCATCAAATGCAGCCTACCAGTGAGCACCATTTGCAGCCTACCAGTGCAGTACCCACCAAATGCAGCCTACCAGTGCCCACCAAATGCAGTTTATCAGTGCCCACCAAATGCAGCCTTTTTAGTGCCCATCAAATGCAGCCTAATTAGTGTCCACCAATTGCAGCCTACCAGTGCCCCCCAATTGCAGCCTACCAGTGTCCCTGGATCACATAGAGCGGCGACAATCTCCTGCTGTCACAGAGCTTGGATTTGAATCTCCCGGGCGGCCACTGTAGCAAGCATTTTTGTCTACACAGGTGAAGGTGCATTTTGGTGCCACCCCCCTCCTCCAAAATGCAACCTCCCACTGTCTACAACCTTGTTGATACCTCTGTAACGTTGCACTCATAATGTGATGGAGCACAGCAATGAAAATATCCTCCATTCCAGCACACCCCCATTCCAGTAAAACAATCCTCCCCCACCCAATTTCCTCTCTCCAAATGCCTCCAGCACAAATCCCCCCTTCCCCTTACCCAGCACAACAAATCCCCCCAAATTTCTTCTCCCAGCAAAAATTCCCTCCCCCTTTTAGCATAATCACCCCCCCATCCCTTTTCTAGACAGATCTTCCTCCCAGTTCTGGCACAAATCCATATACCCCATCCCTCCACAAAACCTTCTTCCCCTTTTCAAATACCCCCAGATTCACTATTCCAGCTACAATCCTCTCCCTACTTTTAGTAGAGATCCTCTCCCCGAAGTCCTCCATTCCAGCACAACCCATCTTGGGTAACTCCCCCCCCCCATCCTTCCCAGCACAAATCCTCTTTCCCCAAATCCCCCATGCCAGCATAAGTCGACTGCCCGGTTCTGTCATAAACCTCCCACCCAAATAAATCCCCCTTTCCAGTACAAAACCTCCCGCCTAAACACAAATAATCTCCCTTCTTATACAAATTAATAAACAATACTTCCCAACTGTGGGACCTTCCTGAGAAGAACAAAATCCTGCAAATCCAGACTAAGGGCCAGTTCTCACCAACGTGAGTGCGGAAAACCCGCGTTCTGTGCGCGTTTCTTGCACTGCATTCAAAACTCACTGCAGTTGCGATCTGCAGTGGGTCTCAATGTTAACTTAATAGAGAAAATAAATACCTGTGCTCAAATCCCAATAGCTTGTACATGTGTTTAAACTAGAAGGTGCTAAATTTCAGAAACAGAACTTGTTTGGTGAGGGTGAGAGAGTGGGGAGAATTCTCGCCCTGGCCGCGAGGGCTGACAATTCCCCTACCATTATACCGGCGATTCATGATGAGAACGGGGAGATTAAGAGAGACACACCAGAAATAATGCAGGTGTTCAAAAGGTATTACCAGAATCTGTATAGCAGCAATTGGCATAACAACAGTGAAGGGGAAATGGTCACTTTCTTTGCAGGCCTGAAAATACATCGGCTGACAGAGCAAGATAGGGAAGAGCTGGAGGCACCACTGACACTGGGAGAGATACAATTGGCAACTAAAGAAATGGCGGGTCAAAAGTCACCGGGTCCTGACGGTCTCCCAATAGAAATATATAAAACCTGCAGTGAGGTGCTGCTTCCAAAATTGCTAGAGGTATTTAACTGGGCGGCTGAGGCAGGGAAAATGCCTGGGTCCATGGAAGAGGCAACTATAATAACACTATTAAAGGAAGGGAAAGATCAATTAGAGGCAAATTCCTATAGACCGATATCACTCCTGTGCGCTGACACCAAAATCCTGGCTAAAATACTGGCAACAAGGTTAAATAGGATAGTTACAAAACTGGTACATCCTGATCAAAAAGGGCATTATACCAGGAAGGTCTACTAGCTCTAACATCAGAAGAACATTCCTAAATATCCAGCTGCCAGTAGTAGAAAGAGAGGCAAGATCAATCTTGTCCCTGGATGCCACAAAGGCATTCGATAGCCTTGAGTGGCAATACCTGTGGAAGGTGTTAGAAGAGTACAGATTCGGCCCTAAGTTTACTCAATGGGTTAGGTTACTATATGGGAATCCCAGGGCAAAGGTAAGGGTCAATGGTGAGTGCTCAGACTGGTTTAGACTGGCCAGGGGGACAAGACAGGGATGCCCGTTGTCGCCCCTGCTTTTCGCCCTGGCCATGGAACCACTAGCCACTGCAATAAGGGCATCTCCGGGGATAAAAGGATTCAAAAGAAAGCTAGGAGAGGAGAAAGTCGCATTATATGCGGACGACATCCTACTCTTTCTGGGGGATACACAGGCCTCACTGGCGACAACAATGAATATTATAGGGGAATTTGGGAGATTTTCCGGTTTAACAATAAACTGGGAGAAATCCGCCCTCCTGCCGCTAGAGCCCTTGAGAGGGCAGATAGACCAAGTGAAGGTAGTACCCCAGATAAGATACCTAGGAATAAACATGACAAAGGATCCTGGGCACTATATAGGGGGAAATCTAGTGCCATTACTGACAAAGATGAAACAAAAATGCAGGTTCAGGAATCGGCTTCCCCTATCTGTAGTAGGAAGGAGTAATCTGATAAAAATGGTGTGGATGCCGCAAATCTTATATATTCTACATAATTCCCCAGTATGGATCCCAAAACGGTGGTTCAGGAAGATAGAAGGGGTTTTCAGGGAATTGATCTGGAAGGGGGGAATAGCGAGAATCTCGCTCCGAGCCTTGCAATATCCAAGGGAGAAGGGGGGTCTCGCTCTCCCGAACCCCAGATTTTATTTCTTAGCGGCTCAGCTGCAGCACATGAGGAATAGTAATCAGAGAGGACCCAGGGTAGTCATGAATGACACAAGCCATGACACGGAAGTTGAGGCAGTGGAGGCAGATTCATTTCATTCTAAATGCCCCACAGTCCAATTAATGGTAAAATGTTGGAAAGAGGGGAAGAAGATTCTAGGATACACAGGTTTCTCTGAATTCTCCCCTATCTGGGATAATAGCAACCTACAAGAACTTAAAATCATGGGAAAGGTTGATGAGTGGGACAGATTAGGGATACATCTACTGGAACAACTATTTGCTGTTGGTAGAATAAAAACATTCAAGAAATAAGAGAGGAGTTCTCGGTTCCAAATAGATCTTTTTATAGATATTTACAAATCAGACATGCGCTGAATGCACAATTTGGAAATAGGATACCGGAATGGAATAATATGGCCATATTCCGAAACTTAGTAAACACTGAGGACACTAGAGGAGTAATCTCAACCATTTATGACTCCCTAGAAAGGGCAGATCGAAGCGAGATCATGGATAATAAAATTAGGGAGAAATGGGAGAAGGATGTGGGCACAATTTCACAAGATCAATGGGAACAAATACTGGGTATAGGCCCTGAACTGTCAATGTCCCCCTCCCAGTAAATGTCTCAGCTATATCTGATACATAGGACATACTACACGCCCCAAAGAATGTTCCAATTTGGCAGGAGACCAGACCCAGGATGCCAGAGATGTGGACAGGATAAAGGAGACCTAATACACATGGTCTGGAGATGCCCCAAGCTGTACCAATATTGGAAGCAAATGGTCGAAAAGATCAATAGAACATTTGGAACATTATTACAGCCGGAGGCGAGGCTATGTGTGCTGGGCTTGGTGGAAGAGAGGGTACCCTCAAAGGGCGAGCATATAGCGATTAGGAGATGCCTGTTTCAGGGAAGGAAACTTATTGCACAGAAATGGCAAGCGGTAAACCCACCTACAGTAACAGAATGGGAGGAGGTAATAAATGACACAATAAGAAAAGAAGAATTTATATACACTAAAAGAGGTAACAAAAAGAAATTTAATAATATATGGAATAAATGGATTGACGGGGGGGCACGGGGGATGATGGGGGGGGGGTTGGGAAACGGGAATGAGTTGGAGAATGTATAACATAAGTTAAGGCATATTTGTATTGTAACACAGGATTGAAATGGATGTATGTATAAATGTTGTGATAAAGAAATAAAGAAACAACTGAACTCACCACTTAATAAAGAGAGCACTGGTAATGTGCAGAAATGAAAAAAAAAAAAGAAAAAAAGAAGGTGCTAAACATGTGTCCGCGTATTAACACTACACATTCTGGATGGACCCTCTGCACACTGCTACACCCTTTCCAGCAAACTATGCAATGAAAAACAGGGATATCTAGTTCACATATATCGCAATACATGTTTAAGCTGACCAACTGTGCCACAGTAATCTCTCTTCTGGCCACTCCTACTCTGCTTTGCCACTGCAAATGCTACAGTGAACACCATGCCAACCTGGGGCATCAAGACCCAAGATAGGGGAGAGCAAGCAGGTTCAGGTCTGGTCACTGACCTGAGTTACAGCAGAGACAGTTTAACTTGACAGCTTTTTTCCCACAACCCCCCCGCCACACACATACATCATGCACACATTTCCAATAGCACATCATCATGACCAGTGGCTGTTGTAGACTCTATATTATGTTTTTGAGGTGGGAGAAGGCCAGAACGTTCCCTTACTGCCTGGATATTTGGAGCTTTTTGTGCTCAGATGGACTGGCTTTAGCTGTGCTAGGGTCTGTAGGTACACTATATTGTCAAAAGTATTGGGGCGCCTGCCATTACACACACATGAACTTTCCCAGTCTTAGTCCATAGGGTTCAATATTGATTTGGACCACCCTTACCAGCTATAACAGCTTTATCTCTTCTGGGAAGGCTGTCTACAAGGTTTGGGAGTATATCTATGGGAATGTTTGACCATTCTTCCAGAAGCGCATTTGTAAGGTTAGGCACAGATGTAAATGGGAAGGCCTGACTCACAGTCTCCACTCTAATTCATCCCAAAGGTGTTCTATTGGGTTAAAGTCAGGACTGTGCAGGCCAGATAAGCTCCTCCACCCTAAACTCACTCATCTATGTCTTTATGGACCTTGCTTTGTACTGGTGCCCAGTCATGTAGGAACAGGAAAGGACCAGCCCCAAACTGCTCCCACAAAGTTGGGAACATGAAATTGTCCAAAATGTCTTGGTATGCTAATGCCTTACAAATTCCCGTCACTGGAACTAAGGTGTCAAGCTCAACCCCTGAAAAACAACCCCACACTATAATCCCCCCTCCACCAAATTATTTGGACCAGGCCTTCTCGTCCAACATTAGTGCCTGACCTCACAAATGCGATTCATGGTCAAACATTCCCATAGACACTCTCCTAAACCTTATGGACAGCATTCCCAGAAGAGTTGAAGCTGATATAGCTGCAAAGGGTCGCCAACTCAATGTTGAACCCTACGGACTAAGACTGGGATGCCATCAAAGTTCATGTGCGTGTTAAGGCAGGCGTTCCAAAACTTTTTGACAATACAGTGTATGTTTAGTCACCTCTAGGTAACTGCATAGTATACCTGATAGTAGCTTTCCTTTAACTTAAAAAAAATCTCCAGCTTTACGCTTATGCCGCGTACACACGCTCGGAATCTCTGACAACAAATGTTCGATGGGAGCTTTTGGCCGGAAATTCCGACCATGTGTAGGCCCCATCGGACATTTTCTGTTGGAATTTCCGACAACAAAAATTTGAGAGCTGGTTCTCAAATTTTCTGACAACAAAATCTGTTCTCGTAAATTCCGAGCATGTGTAGACAATTCCGACGCACAAAATTCCACGCATCCACTGAATCAAGTACGAGACGGAAGTGCTTGGTCTGGTAAAACTAGTATTCGTAATGGAGATAGCACATTCGTCACGCTGTAACGGACTGAAAAGCACGAGGCTGAAAAGCGCAAATCGTCTCTCACCAAACTTCTGCTAACACGAGATTAGCAGAAGGATTCCAAAGGGTGGCGCACTTGGTATTGAACTTCCCTTTTATAGTCCCGTTGTACGTGTTGTACGTGACCGCATTCGCAATTTCGTTTGGATGCAAGACAAGTTTGAGCCAACATCCGTCAGAAAAAAACCCACGGTTTTGTTGAATGTCCGATCGTCTGTACGCGGCATTAGTCTTGCACAATTGTATAGGCTCCTCTCCTTTATTGAAATTGCTTACTCTGACTTCAGTGCGCACTGTGAGCAACATATTGGCAAATTCAGATGTTTTATGATGCAACAATTTTAGAAATATCTATAGTCCTATGCGGAGTGAGAAGGAATATAATGTACAGTATAATTCACAAGAAGATATGCTTTTAAAAGTATAATATATGCATGCCAAAATGTTAGTGATGGTTTAGCTGATGTTTGGCACAGTTCTGTCCTCTCTTATTTCTCTTCCACTGGAACATACTGTATGTATATACATGAATCAATCTGTACTCATGGGTTTGTTTGATTTTAATTCTTTTAAATCTTCTTACTTTATATAGGAGGTATGGAAGTGTTGGCAAGAGCTATTATCTTACTTAGAAGCTGAAAACAAGTGGATTGATGATGTTGAGGAGAAGTTAAAGGCAACAGAGGGTGTGAAGGGATCACCGGAGGAAATATCCCAGACTTTAAAGGTAAATTTTGAGCTCAGTGTAAATTATGGAAGTCTCTGACAAAGAAAGGTTCTTGGATGTGCAGCAGCAGTGCCAGGACTAGGTTATCCAGTGCCCAGGGTGAAAATTGCAAACTGCGCCCCCTTATGCTTTTTATGAAAGTGTCAGTGTCTTTTTAAGACAAGGAAATATTTAAAAACATATACATGTAAATTGAATTGTCCCGCAGTGATACAAACCCCTAGCATTGATGTCAGTGAGTGCAATAAAAACTCCCTGCATTTGCTGCCACTTTCTGCAATAATAACCCCCAGCATTGATGCTAGTTTCCACAATACAAACCTCCTGCATTCGTGCAATATTCACACTAATTGTAAATGCCTAAATCCTGGAAAAATGTGTGAATAATGGGTAAACAATTTGGAAATATAAAGGGTGTTTAACATTTTTGAGCAAATAATTAACACTTATGTCATCTATTAAAGGGTAACTCCACTGTCGGGGGGGGGGGGGGATTGTAAATAATAAAAAAAAATATAGCGTATATAATTCTGACTCAAGTCATATTGCCCTCTGTGATTTTGCTCTTTCCTAGTTCTCCTCCTACCTATCTCAGCGCACTTTGTGTCACATACCACACTATATTCTCTGCTCCACTTCCTCTTTCTGTTGGGGTACCCCAAGGCTCTGTCCTTGGGCCCCTCATATTCTCTCTCTATACCTCTTCCCTGTGCCAGTTGATAACCTCCCAGGGCTTTCAATACCACCTTTATGCTGACGACAGCCAGATCTATCTCTCTACTCTTTAACTAACCCCCTCAAACTCCTCATGTATCACAAACTTACTGAGTGAAATATCAGTATCGATGGCACACAACTTCCTTAAACTCAATCTTTCTAAAACTGAGCTTGTAATATTTCCTCCTGCCCGAATCCTTCCCCATGACTTTACCATTGAGATCAACAACACAACCATTGGTAGGCATGTGCATTTTGTTTCATTCTGAATCAAAATTCGGATGAATTTTCATTATTCGGACATTCGGATGCATCCGAATTAACTAATTACAATGCTAACAAATTCAACCGAATCCGAAATAACGTTTAGAATCGAAAAAACACGGACGAAATTTGAATCAAAATTCGAATCGAATTAAAAAAATCGAATTTGAAAACAATTAGAATAGAATCGAAAATATTGGAAAGAATCAAATAGAAAAACAATAGAACAGAATAGAATAAAATATAATATATATATATATATATATATATATATATATATATATTATATTTTATTCTATTCTGTTCTATTTTTTTTTCTAGTCTATTTTCTATTTCTATTCTAATCTTTTCTAATTGGAATTCGAAAAAACGGTCGCATTCGAAAATATTTCAACCAAATTCGAAAATATTTCTACCGGATTCGATAATATTTCATCCGCATTTGTTAATATTTCAACCAAATTCGATAATATTTCAACCGGATTTGAAATTATTCCAAAAGAATAGAAAAGATTATAATAAACCATGTTCCGACATTCGAATTTCGTATAGAATGAATTAAAATTCCAATTAGAAAATATTAGAATAGAAATAGAAAATAGACTAGAAATAGACTAGACTAGGGAAATGGCTGCTAATAGTTTGCAGGAGACCTGCAAAAAAATAAATGAAATAGATGCTTATAGTCTGCAGATCTGATGAGAAAATGAAATAGATACTAATAGTCTGCAGGAGATCTGCAAAAAAATGATATAAATGCTAATAGTCTGCAGGAGATCGGATGGAAATAAATAGTAATCTGCAAAAAAAAAAATGAAATAGATTCTAATAGTCTGCAGGAGATCTGCTGAAATAAAGGAAATGGCTGTTCTAATGCAAAAAAATAAAATAAAAATTAAATAGATGCTAATAGTCTGCATGAGATCTGCAAAAAAAAATGAAATAGATGTTAATATACTGCAGGAGATCTGCTGGAAATAAATAGTAATCTGCAAAAAATCCCATTGAAATATTATCGAATCCGGTTGAATTTTTTTTGAAATTCGGTTGAAATATTTTCAAATCCGGTTGAAATAGTTTTGAATGCGGTTGAAATAATTTCGAATCATGTTGAAATAATTTCGAATCCGGTAGAAATATTTTCAAATTCGGTTGAAATATTTTCGAATGCGACCGATTTTTCGGATTCGGACGAAAACGAAACGAAATCCGAAAATGAATTTAACGAATCTAACTAAACAAAATTAATTAATTAACGAATTAAAATGAAACAAAACAAATTTTTTCCTTTTGCACATGTCTAACCATTGGTCCCACCACATTAGGATGACCACATGTCCCGGATTGCCCGGGACAGTCCCGCATTTGACAGGTCTGTACCGGGCACATTCATTCCAGGACAATACAGTGTCCCGGAATGAAACTGACACTCCCACCCCTCGGGCCAATCTGATGCCCCCAAAAAAGGCTGCCACATCACCGCTTTACTCACTGACAGTACTTGTCCTGGCCAGGAATGCCTGGAGGAGCACAATCCCGCCCCCTGCTTGTGATTGGAGAAATCATAAATCCCGCCTCTTGTGTCCAATCACCGTGCTGTGATTCATTACAGCACAGGCTGATTTTTGGGAAGGGAGGGTGTCCCTGAATGGTAGTTTGGAAATGTGGTCACCCTACGCCACATGCGCCAAGGTGCTGGGTGTAATCCTAGACTCTGACCTCTCCTGGAGCCACAAATCTAATCACTGGCTACATCTTGAAAAAAGGAGAATATGGGTGGGACTTTATATGAAGCATACATCTCAGGAGACAGCCGACAAGAAAAAACTATGGCAGTATACTGTAGCAATAGAACTTGAAGCGTTAAATGAAAGCATTGCATAACAATTGGCAGTCATTACTTTAATTGGGTAATAAATATAACAACAACAAAAAATAATAACACAGCATACCTAGTTTATTGGATTAAATGTTGGGATGTACATAAAATACAACAATAATGGTAGCATGGTATAATAACATGATCAGTTCATAATAAAAACATTGCAACAGAGCCAGTTCGTGGGGTGTCTCTGTTGTAAGTAGGTAGGGCCTAGACATGTTGGTACAGTCCGATTGATATATAGAAATTATTAAAGATGCTGATAAAGTGGGGGCAGATGAGCATCTATGGGCTCAAGTAAACATGATATACTGTAGCAACATAATTGGTACATAGTAGAACGTTGAAAAACCAAGATCATTGGAGTAGAGTCTCCATAGTAGCTGTAACACCGATTGGTAGGTAGAGTCCGATTGGTGTTTGATGTAGTTGGTAGACTGGTAGCAATACATGTTCAAGGGGGCATCTATTGGCTCGATGCGTTTCGTGGCCATTACCACTCTTCAGGAGCAAGTATGAGATGTATGTCTAAAATGTTAAAACAGTAAAATGGTAAAAACTAAATATAAGGTTTTGGGTCAAGGTATGGAGAGGGGGGAACAAAAGGGCAATGATGATTCCCCCAAAAATACTTACAAGTAGGCCCATAACTAAGGGTAAAGGCGTGGAGGGCAGGAGGCTGGTCGGGAAGGTATCAGCCACCGGGAGCTGAGGAGGATTGGACCCAATATACAAGGCTGGAATTCCAGTTAGACTGAAGTCCCCAGGGGGGGGGGTGCTCCTGTGGTAAGTATCCTAAAATTAAACAAAAAGTGACCATGACAAAAAAGTGGAGTTACTCTTTAAGGTTTTTAGTTTGGTTTACCATTTTATGTATGTGAATATGGCTAAAATAAGGATGACGTTGAGGGTTGCTCTGCATGAAGGGATTGTGCATGGTTGTTATTGATTTCTGTTCATTTTAAGTTGTATTTGACTTGTTCACATTTGCAGTTTTTTAAGTGGTTATTAGCACCCAAATAATAGGATTTTTATAACAGCTTACCTGTAAAATCCTTTTCTTGGAGTACATCACGGGACAGAGAGCGACATAGTCATTACTAATGGGTTATATAGTTACCGTCAGGTGCTGGCACTGGCAACTTCCAAAACCGGAAGTACCCTCCCCTATATAAGCCCCTCCCATCCGGGAGCACCTCAGTTTTGTAGCAAAGCAATAAGTGTCCCCAAAGAGGGGCGGGAGCTCTGTGTCCCGTGATGTACTCCAAGAAAAGGATTTTACAGGTAAGCTGTTATAAAAATCCTATTTTCTTTCTCGTACATCACGGGACACAGAGCGACATAGTCATTACTAATGGGATGTCCTAAAGCAATGCCAAATGAGGGGGGGGATACACCATATATAAGCTGAGCGCTATCAGACATGAGGATCTTTTGCGGCCTGCAACACACTGCGCCCAAAGGCGACATCCTCCTGACTTCTAACGTCCACCTGGTAGAACCTAGTAAACGTGTGTACTGAAGACCATGTTGCGGCCTTACAGACTTGAGCCAGGGAGGCCTGGTGATGCACTGCCCATGAAGTTCCAACTGCTCTTGTGGAGTGCGCCCTAACTTTGAACGGAGGCGGTCTCCTTCTCAAGCTATAGGCTTGTATTATGACCTGTCGAATCCACTTGGCTAAAGTAGATTTTGACGCTGCCTGACCCTTTCTGGGGCCTTCCGGCAGAATAAACAAAGTATCCGTTCTGCGAATCTGAGCAGTGGCTTTTAGATAAGCTTTAACTGCTCTTACTACATCCAAAGAATGCAATAACTTTTCCTCTACCGAAGTAGGCTTGGGGAAAAAAGAAGGAAGAACCACATCTTGGTTCAAATGAAAACTCGATACCACCTTAGGAAGAAAGGCTGGATGAGGACGTAACACTACTCTGTCCTTATGGATAACCAGATATGGCTCCTTACAGGACATAGCTGCTAATTCCGATACTCTTTTAGCCGAACAAATGGCTACTAGAAAAATCAATTTCCTGGTGAGAAGCACTAAGGAAATATGCTGTAATGGTTCAAATGGTTGTTTCTGTAGAACCGACAGAACCAAGTTTAGATCCCATGGACATATGGGAATATTAACCGGAGGACTAATACGCATCACTCCTTGTATAAAGGCTTTGACTAGTGAATGCGAAGCCAAGGGCCTTTGAAAAAATATTGACAAGGCCGAAATCTGACCTTTGATAGTACTCAAGGCAAGCTTCCTATCTACAGCCCATTGTAGGAAGTCCAGAATTCTACCTATTACGTATTTACGTGGATGCCATTTCCTGGCCTCACACCAGGCGATGTACGCCTTCCAGATTCTATAGTAGATCTGCCTGGATACCGGTTTCCTGGCATTGATCATGGTAGACACCACAGCATTAGAGAGCCCTCTCCTTTTTAGAATGTGGGCTTCAATAGCCAGGCCGTCAAACCTAGGGCTGGTAAGGAAGGGTGGTATATCGGTCCCTGCGAAAGCAGGTCCGGACGATGTGGGAGGGTCCAAGGACTCCCCACAGACATTTTTACAATCTCCGCGTACCATGCTCTTCGGGGCCACGCTGGAGCCACCAGAATCACTGGTTTCTTTTCTACCCTGATTCTGCGGAGTAATCGAGGTAACAATTGTGGCGGTGGGAATGCATATATCAGCTTGAACTGATCCCAAGGGAACACTAGGGCATCCGAGCCGCACGCTAGGGGATCCCTTGTCCAAGAGACAAACCTGTCCACTTTCGTGTTGAACCTGGATGCTAGCAGATCTACATCCGGTGTTCCCCACCGCTGACATATTGTCCGGAAAACCTCGGGATGAAGGGACCATTCCCCTGGGCATAATTGTTGGCGACTTAGAAAGTCCGCCTTCCAATTCTCCACCCCTGGAATGAATACCGCAGATATGGCTGGGACATATCTTTCTGCCCATCTCAGGATGTAATTTACTTCCCTTTGGGCTGCACGACTCCTGGTGCCCCCCTGACGATTGATATATGCCACTGCTGTGGCATTGTCTGACTGAACTCTGACAGGGGACCCTTGGAGTTTGGATGTCCATGCTACTAGGGCATACCGGGCTGCTCGTATCTCTAAGAGATTGATGGGCAGGGCCTTTTCCGCATCCGACCATCTGCCCTGGAGAGACCATTGCTCCAGTACTGCTCCCCAGCCTAAAAGGCTGGCATCTGTAGTGACCACCTTCCAAGAAATCGGACTGAAGGATTTCACTCTTTCCAGATTCCGGGGAACCAACCACCAACGGAGGCTTCTGCGAACGGAAGGGGACAAGGACATTGGTACGTCCAGAGCCTGAACTTTTTTGTTCCAGGCTGACAGTATGGCCCTTTGCAACTTCCTTGAATGGAATTGACCGTAGGGTACTGCTTCGAATGATGCCACCATTTTTCCCAGCAGCCTCATGCACAGGCGTATGGATGGCTGTCTTTTTGAACCCACTAAGTGGATCAAATCTCTCAAAGACGACCCCTTTTCTCGAGGCAAGAAAATTTTTCTCTGGTCTGAATCCAGCCTTAGCCCCAAGTATTCCAGACTTTTGACTGGTTTTAGGGCTGACTTGTCTCGGTTGATAATCCAACCGTGATATTCCAGATACTTGATTGTCTCGTGAACAACCACTTCTAGTTTTTCCACTGAGTGGTCTATCAGCAACAAGTCGTCTAGATATGCCATTATCGTTACACCTCGTGTTCTTAGATTGGCCAATAATGGGGCCAGAATTTTTGTGAACACTCTTGGTGCTGTGGCCAGACCGAAGGGTAAGGCTCTGAACTGAAAATGGCGCCCTTCTATCGCAAAGCGTAGAAATTTTTGGTGGGCTGGAAAGATGGGGATGTGCAAATACGCATCTTTGATGTCGATCGAGGCTAACCATTCCTCCCCTTGTAGGGCAGTGGCTACCGATCGGATCGACTCCATCCGGAAAGTCCTGATATGTAGGAATTTGTTTAGCCCTTTTAGATTTAATATGGGCCTCACGTCCCCGTTTGGCTTCGGAACTGTAAAGAGGTTTGAGTAAAACCCGAACCCCCATTCTTCCAGGGGGACCTCTATAATTACTGCTTGAAGCAATAATTGTTCCAGTGCCAACAGGAGGGATCCTCTCTTCTGGGGATCCCTTGGCACGTTCGACCTTATAAAGCGGGAAGGAGGGGAGTTTTTTAACTCCAATTTGTATCCCAGATTTACTGCGGAGAGCACCCATCTGTCTCGGATTGTGTCCCGCCAGGTTTCTGTGAACAACTGAAGTCTTCCCCCCACCCGATTGGGTGGGGGCAACCCTTCATGCATTTGACTTTGGGGGAGGTTTTGTACCTCTCCTGCTCCAGGGCTTCTTGTTACCCTGCAACTGTCCCTGATATTTACCTCCGGGATTTGACCGGGGAGGCCGTCGGAACTGTTTCACAGCCGATGTCCTAGGGACTGGAGAAGCCGGCCTCTTAAAAGAGGGACCTCTAACTCTATTTTTGACCGGCAAGAGTGTACTTTTACCGCTGGAAATTCTCTGGATATACTTGTCCAGGTCTTCCCCGAATAAGCGCTCCCCATGAAATGGGAAGCTGACCAGCAATTTTTTACAGGGAGCTTCAGCAGACCAGTTTTTGAGCCATAGAAGCCTGCGCATATGTACTACAGACAGCGTAAGGCGGGAGGCCTGATGGATTGAATCCTTTATAGCGTCCACCGCAAAGCATAAGGCTCTAGGTAGATCAGCTAGAGCAAGAGCCTGCTGATCTGGCACGTCCCTTAAGACCTGTTTCAACTGATCCTTCACTGCTTGGCAGACCCCTATAGCTGCCACTGCTGGTTGTGTCACCAATCCTGCTGTAGAAAAAGCAGATTTCAATAAGGACTCCAATTTTTTATCTATTGGGTCCTTGAACATTTGGACATTTTCCACCGGACATGTCAGTGATTTATTCACACAAGAGATGGCTGCGTCCACTGTAGGGACCTTCCATTTTCTGACGAACTTATCCTCCATAGGATAGACCACCGGAAATCTCTTGGGGGGAGTAAATATTTTGTCAGGATGCTCCCAATCCTGGTAAATGAGCCCCTCCAGTAAAGGATGGATCGGAAAAGAACAAACAGTCTGGGGAGCTTTTAGCGACCCCAACGAGGAGACAGAAGAGGAGGATGGCTCCGCAAGTGGCATTTTAAATGCTGATCGGACCATATTAGTCAGGGACTGCACCCATAACCTCTCAGCATGTGATGCTGAGAACGGCTCCTCCACTGTTGATTCCTCTACAACTGAATCAACCTCATCCTGATCCCCCTCAGGTAGGTCGTTCTCTGTATGGGACTGTTGCTCTGTTAACAGGCACTCTGAGGGAGGAGACGGAGATCGAGCGCTTTTCTCCTGTGACAGGGAAGCAGCAATTAGTGCTGACAATCTCTCTTCCAGCCCTCCCAGAGCTGAGGAAAAAACCTCCTCTGTTACATACACAGGAGCAGGTGAACTGGGGACAGCCACAGTACCAGGTACTCCTGGGGGTGCCCTACGGTCACTAACCTCTGATTCTTCAGGGGAGACTGGTGCAGCCAAAGCATGCCCAAGATCCTCAGAGCCCGATGGAGACCCCCTATTCCTCCTGGAATTTCTAGTCCCGGAGTTTTTAGACGGCATATTCCTAAGCCACAAAGCTGAGGTATTCCAGCCGAAAATACACCAGTTACTGATAATAGTCTAGCATAAATGCTGCTATAATAAACAGTTGGTGTCTACTAATGTGCCTTTCTAGGGGATGCCTGTATCAACCGCTTGCTGTATGCCTTTAAATGTTGCCAGCTCTGTCTCTGTACTTCATAGCCAGCTTACTGCAATAATGTGGCTTTTTAAAAACCTGCTGGGACGCCCGCACATGCGCAGAAGCGCTGCGGCGCGCACAGAGCATCATCCCCCAGGCCCCGCCCCTTTTTCCGGCCACCTCTATATATAGAGGCGCGTGCACGCGCACGCGCGCGGCCACGTGCGCCTCGGCGCTAATTTTCAAACATGGAAACCAGGGACAGGAGCCAGGGCCCCCTTTGCCGCAGGCCGGGGGATAGACGAACACTGCAACATGGCAGAGGAAACAGTTTCCTGTAGGAGAACTCACCAGCTGCCTGGACTTTGCTCTCTGAGAAGAAACTAGTCCATATGACAAGAAAAACATTCCACAGCGGCCTCTAGTGGACAAACACAGGTACCGCAGTTTAATATACTAAACATATATAAAAAAACATTCTTTTTTTTTTTTTTTTTTCTTGACCACCATTAAAAATTATTACATTTTTTTTAGTAGTTACAGGCATGCACAGATATTAGCGGGAATACCGTTAGGTAACAGACAGAAAGACAAATTAGGCTTGGGGGTCCCCCAATAGAACCAAGTTCCTGGGGGCCCCCACTTACCTGTTCCCCGCCGCAGGACTTTGTTTGGTCCACAAAAGCCCAAACTTCACCTATCACGGCAGGCATTGTAATCAAACCTTCAGGGACCGGGTTCCCAAGGATTCCACTCCCCTGGACCTGTATAGCACCCTGCACAGAAAACATCTTGGTCGTGGGTATGACCAGAGCTCTGGATCCCAGGGTCCAGCTCTCCTAAGAGAAGCATTACAGGCAGAACCTTGCTCTTCTCTGCAAGGCCCGGGTACCGACCGTTTAGCTATGAAGCTTTTTTGGTCGGATCCGGAATAGCTTACTGAGGCCCAAAAGAACCTGTACGCAAGCTCAGTGAAAAACACATGTTTCTTCTTGGCCAACACCTTAGACACTGGCAAAAAACTGAGGTGCTCCCGGATGGGAGGGGCTTATATAGGGGAGGGTACTTCCGGTTTTGGAAGTTGCCAGTGCCAGCACCTGACGGTAACTATATAACCCATTAGTAATGACTATGTCACTCTGTGTCCCGTGATGTACGAGAAAGAAACAATTTTTATTCTGTAAAATGCTCCGAGTTTAAATATTAAAGAGCAGAGTGACCTGTTTCTTGGGGTTGACCTGCTTTCAGGCACATTGGAAAAATCCCTCCAGGATGATGTGCTATATTAGAGAATGAAGTGTGAATGGAGCCTCAGTTTGCACATGTCTCTATTTTTCCTAAAGTAGCCATAACCAGTACATTAGAGTCAATAATTATTAATGGTGGATTGGAACACAGTTGTTTATCAGTTGGTGGTACATGGTCTCTGAAGATAGACAAATGTATGTTTGTTTTATATGGCTGACAGATTTTCTTTTTAGGATGCAAACTTGGGGCAAAAATGGCCATACATGTTTAACCACTTGCCGCCCACCCTATAGCGGATTGACGGCGGCAAAGTGGTTTCAAAATTCCGACTGGACGTCATATGACGTCCTCAGGATTTTGAGCCGCTGCGCGCCCCCGGGGGCGCGCATCGCCGCGATCGTTGTTGCAGGGTGTCAGTCTGACACCCCGCAACACCGATCTAGGTAAAGAGTCTCCGACAGAGACTCTTTACCACGTGATCAGCCGCGTCCAATCACGGCTGATCCCGATGTAAACAGGAAAAGCCGTTCATCGGCTTTTCCTCACTCGCGTCTGTCAGGGGGGGTTTGTGCTGATCGATTATTAGCGCAGCCCCCCCCGAGGATGCCCACACTGGACCACCAGGGATGCCACTGGACCACCAGGGATACCACCAGGGGTTCCCACCACCAGGTATGCCTCCCTAGACCATAGGGATGCCATTCTGTGCCCCTAATGGATGCCAATCAGTGCCCACAATGGATGCCAATCAGTGCCTACAATGGGCATCACTGATTGGCAGGCATTATTGTTTGGCAGTGATTGGCATCCATTAGTAACACATTACAGTACAGTGCCACCTATCAGTGCCCATCCATGCCACCTATCAGTGCCCACCCATGCCCATCCGTGCCACCTATCAGTGCCTATCCGTGCCGCCTATCGGTGCCCATCCGTGCCGCCTATCGGTGCCCATCCGTGCCGCCTATCTGTGCCCATCCGTGCTGCCTATCTGTGCCCATCCGTGCCGCCTATCTGTGCCCATCCGTGCTGCCTATCTGTGCCCATCTGTTCTGCCTACCGGTGCCCATCCGTGCTGCCTACCGGTGCCCATCCGTGCTGCCTACCGGTGCCCATCCGTGCCGCCTATCTGTGCCCATCCGTGCTGCCTATCTGTGCCCATCCGTGCCGCCTATCTGTGCCCATCTGTGCCCATCCGTGCCGCATATCTGTGCCCATCCGTGCCGCCTACCGGTGCCCATCTGTGCTGCCTACCGGTGCCCATCCGTGCTGCCTACCGGTGCCCATCCGTGCTGCCTATCGGTGCCCATCTGTGCTGCCTATCGGTGCCCATCCGTGCTGCCTCATCGGTGCCCATCCATGCTGCCTCATCAGTGCCCATCAGTGCCACCTTATCAGTGCCAATCAGTGCAGCCCCATCAGTGCCCATCAGTGAAGGAGAAAACCTACTTATTTACAAAGTTTTGTAACTGAAACAAAAAATAATAAGGTTTTTTTTTCAAAATTTTCGGCCTTTTTTTATTTTTTTTAGCAGAAAAAAAAATCGCAGAGGTGATCAAATACCACCAAAAGAAATCTCTATTTGTGGGAACAAAATGATAAAAAATTAGTTTGGGTACAGTGTAGCACAACCGCGCAATTGTCATTCAAAGTGCAACAGCGCAGAAAGCTGAAAATTGGTCTGGGCAGGAAGCTGTATAAGTGCCCAGTATGGAAGTGGTTAAATCACTCTACAAAATCATCAAGCAGTCAGTTTATCTGGCTGCCTTCTCATATCTATAGGATTTTTAGCCATTTGACATCTAATCTACTCCCTGTAGTGAGATTTACATCAATAATTACTTTTAACTCCATGTTTATCTTTGACAAAGCCCTTCATAACACAATGTTGTTTTAGTTTACCTATTTTTTATTTATTTTTGCCCTCAGTCCATAGCAAAGATTATGAAACACCCCGAAGACAATCGCAATCAAATTAAAGAACTTGCACAAACATTGACAGATGGAGGTGTGATGGATGACTTGATCAATGAAAAACTAGAGATGTTCAATACACGTTGGGATGAAGTACAACAGGAGGTAATCTATAAATGTTATTGGATGCACTGATTGACTTCTAATTATTCCTAATTTATGAGTGAGAGTCGCATAGAGCAAGAAATACCATACAACACCAAAAAAATGCATTTTCAAATATACTCAGAATACATTTACTCTGTTTGCATACAGGCGGTCCCCGGGTTACAAACAAGATAGGGACTGTAGGTTTGTTCTTAAGTTGAATCTGTAAGTCGGAACAGGTATATTTTTTAAGTGTAGCCCCAGCCAAAAAATCTATTTTTAAGCATTTTGGATAGCATAACATTTGTTTTGCTGTCTGTGCCCCTGTTCAGAAGATTTCACCTCACTTCCTGTCCCAATGAATTGGATTTTGAAAATTTGGGGTTATTAGGGAAACATGGACTGGTGATAAAGCATCAGTGGAGACGTATTTTCCCCATATAAACTCTTACAGGAGTGAATTTCCTCTCACTTCCTGTTATCTTCCTCTGTTTGTAAGTAGGAGTCGTTTGTAAGTCGGATTTTTGTAAGTGGGGGACCGCCTGTATATGTAATAACTGCAGTAATGTTTTCATTTAAAAATTTAATTACTAGGTAAATTCAGTTGCAAATACAATAACCTATGTTGCCATTAAATGAACTAGAGAAAACTTAGATGTAAAATCTGCACACTCTTTTGCAAGCAGTCTAAACACCTGCTGGATCCTCCAATACTTGCTCAGTAATGTCTCTTATACTACAGCAATATTAACTTCAGCTACTCTGTGTGCACAATTATTAGGCAAGTGAGTATGGAATCAGACGCTAGCAAGGTGGAGGTGGGTTACTTGTATGGGCTGGTATTATTAAAGATGCGCTAGTTGGACCTTTTTGAGTTGAAGATGGACTCAAAATCAATTCCCAAACCTACTGCCAGTTTTTAGAAGACTTTCCTCAAGCAGTGGTACAGAAAAAAGTTGCATCTTTCAAGAAGACCATGATATTTATGCAGGACAATACTCCATTGCATACATCAAAGTACTCCTCTGTGTGGCTAGCCAGTAAAGACCTTAAATATAGAAAGAATAAGGACATCCCCCCCCACCTCACCTGACCCTAACCCTATTGAGAACTTGTGGGCCCTTCTTCTGAAAAGGGAGATTTACATTAAAGGAAAACCGTACACTTCTCTGAAGGCTGTGCTTGCTGCTGCACAACATGTTGATCGTCAACAGATCAAGAAACCGAGAGACACCATGAATAGAAATCTTATAACTGTTATTAAAAAGAAGGGTGGCTATATTGGCCACTGCTTTTTTTTTAAATGTCAGAAATGTTTATTTGTAAGTTTGTGTTGTTTGTTTATTATTCTCACTTTAACAGATGAAAATAGACAAGTGAGATGAGAACATCTTAATTTTTCATTTAGTTGCATAATAATTCTGCACACTTATAGTTGTCCAATAATTGTGCACACATAGATATTCTCCTAAGAAAGCCAAAACCTCACTTTTACTTTTTTAAGTTTTGAGATTTATTAACATTTTGGATTGACCGAGAGCACTGTAGTTGTTCAATAATTAAGTTAATCCTCAAAAATGCAACTTGCCTAATAATTGTGCACACAGTGTAGTTCTTTTCGAACTAATCATGTATTAGGCAGCACAAATGTGGAAGCACGGATATGAGCCTTTAGGACTGCAAGGTGAAGGGCAGAGTGACCCAGATCCCATTTCTCAAATTTTCACCTTAATGGACTCAATTCACAAAGCAGTATCTTACCACATCTGAGTATGTGGTAAGATACCGCACAGCGTTTTTCAAAAGGTTTTTCAGCATTCGCTAAACAATGCTACTAAAATACAGCATGAGTTATGCAGTCTTTTTAGTAGTGAAAGCCTGCGGTAATTCACCGCCGGCGGTATCCGGCATCCTTAGCATAGGCTGTAAATAGCTTGTTGTTAAAGAGCGGGCAGGGCCGGTGTCCTTAACAACCAGTAACTGTCATGGTTGTTATAGAGCAGGTGGCTGCCACGTCGTTAACAACCAATGAGTCATCAGCTGTCAGCGGGGTTCCCCGCTGACAGCTGAATGTAATAAAAAATGCTAGCTATGAAAAATTAAGAAAAAAAACAGTGTGCGCCCCCCAATCCATACCAGGCCCTTCAGGTCTGGTTTGGATTTTGAGGGGAACCCCCACACCAATTGTTTTTTATAAATGGCGTGGGGTCCCCCTCAAAATCTATACCAGACTCTTATCAGAGCATGCAGCCTGGCAGATCAGATGAGGGGGGGACAAGCGAGTGCCCCCCCTCCTGAACCATACCAGGCCACATACCCTCACCACTGCCAGTGGTTGTGGGAGCCTATGGGCAGGGGGCTCATCAGTATCTGGAAGCCCCCTTCAACAAGGGGGCTCCTAGGTCCCGGCCCCCCTGTGTGAATGGGTACCCCTACTCATTCACCCCAAAAAAGTGTAGTGTAAAAAAAGATAGTAGGCAGTTTTTCACAAGTCCTTTATTAAAAAAGCAAAGAAAAAATGTCCGCCGGTGTAGATCCATTGTCAATCACGATGTCCATCATTACCTTCAACCTAAAGAAAAAATTCTCCACTCCCCACAAAGGCTCCAGTTGTCTGCCAGCTCCACCATCTGAAAGTTCTGAAATAACTAAGCGGCGGTGTCACCCAGTGAGGTTATCGGGTGGCAGGGCCCCTTGGTTATTTAAGAACTCTCATTCGGCAGAGCTGGCAGAGCTTTTCATTGGAAGTGGAGTGTCGTTTTCTTGGAGGGGAATTTGGTGGTGGCAGGAGGCATCGTGATTGACAATGAATCTACACCGCGGGACATTTTTTTTTTACGACCTACTGTCTTTTTTTTACACTACACTTTTTGGTGAATGAGTAGGGGTACATGGGGGGAGGATCTGGGGGCCCCCTTGTTAAAGGGGCTTCCAGATTCCGATAAGCCCTCCACCTGCAGAGCCCCACAACCACCAGCCAGGGTTGTAAGGAAGAGGTCCTTGTCCCCCTCGTCCCACCCTTTCCTGACCTGCCAGGCAGCATGCTCAGATAAGGGTCTGGTATGGATTTTGGGAGGGCCCCACACCATTTTTTTTTACATTTTGGAATGAAGGTTACCCTCAAAATCCATACAAGACTCGAAGGACTGGTATGGATTAGGGTTAACCCCACACCATTTTTTTTTCTTTTTGATTGCCTGCTGACAGCTAAAGATTTATCAGTTGTTAAGGAAGTCAAGGCTGCCCACTCCTTAACAACCATGTTGTTTACTGGTTGTTAAGGATGCCAGGATCACTACTTTACTGCATTTATGTTTTTTTCTTCTTTTTGTAAATTGACTTTCACTCATGTTTTATGCAGTATTTACCAAGTGTTTTTGCTTTATGCGGTAGATACCACATAAAGCAATAGTGAATTGACATTTTCAGAATCGCATACAGTATTTGGGAAAACACCTAAATAGCGAATTTGATCTGGTTCTGTGAATGAAGCCCAATCTCCTTAACTGAGCAATAAGGGAAACGGAAGAGAGAGAGAAAGAATAAAGGTCCTTCAACGCTAGCCCTGCATTATCCAATTATTGCCAGTGACTGTAACACCGGTACTTCCTCATGTATCATAAGGAGAAGAAAGTCCTCTCCCCAGGTACTCCCTCTGTTATTATATCGCTTGCTGACACACATCGCACCGCAACAAAAAAAGACTTTGTCCAGGAAACCAAACATTTATGGGGTGCTTTAGAATGAAAAAGCTGTATTAATGAATTAATCCTGTTTGCTGCAAAGGTTCATAGTCATATAGCAGGAGTAATTAATTATAATCTAAAGCCCTGTTGCCCCTCTCACAGCCTAGAAGCCATGTGTGATCCTTTGGCAAATATTTGTGCACCTTTAAATATATCTTACTGAGAGAAATATCTAATTTAACACAAGGTTTCAATCAAGGACACTGTCTATATGAAATGTGTATGTTTTCCCTATGTGTTGGTTTTCTCCAGCTGTTCAAAAACAAACTGTAAGGGAACGGGATACATTGACCTTTACAACTGCTTTGTATCTACCAGACTGACTTGCCCAGATCAAAAATTGTTTTACCCTGTCCCCTGATATTTCATGGCTTGAAATTGAACAATCCCTAGTTCCTGGACACAATCTTTTGATTTGAGTTCTGGTCGACTTGTGGCGACCCTTTGTATTAAAGTGATTGGAAACCTCGGACATAAATTTTGAACAAAGCATATCCTTCTATAGTGTGTGCTTGTCTCAATTAAAAGCACTACGTGTCATTTCTGTCTGCTGCTTTGTTCCTCTGCTATCGGCATGAATCGCTTTTGACAAGTTTTCCTGACACCAAGAGAAAAATGGTGACAGGGGAGGGACCTCCAGCAGATTGACAGCCTCCACTCTGTTCCTGTGAGCTGTGTGAAGGGGGTGTGTCTCTTCCCTCCAATCAGCTCTCAGACCACTCCTCACTGAGCTCTGTAGAGCATAACTTCAACTCTCTGCCCCCTAATTTCTTAACTCTCAAACAAGCTTAAAAATGCATCACTTTAAACAGTTGTAGAGAAGAGAAGACTGCAGATAGACAGATACAACTTATGCAGGAAAATTTGTTTAATCTCTATATCAACTGAGGATAGTCCCTTCACTTTGTAAATGTAAGGGTTTACAACCACTTTAAAGACCTTACCTCTCTCAGTGCAAGTGTTCCTCTGTACATAGAGAACATTTCACCCAACATCCAAAACATACTCCAGAGTATATTATATCTCTTTTGTATTTTTTTCTTTTCCCTCTTACCTGTTGTTTCGTGTTTTCCTGAAAACACATAAATGTCTAGCGAATTCAGCATTATCCGGCTGTAATCCATCAAAGGCTGCTGAACTCTCTGAACTCCTCCATTGGCCACTGAACTATGTGTCCTGTGCCACCATTGTCACTGGCCATGTGGCAAGCTGTGGACATTGTTCTTGCCTAGATGAGAAAAGAGAAAGTGCAGGCTGCCCCCCCCCCAAAAAAAAAGGATAAAATAATCTAATTAAAGGAAGGGGAGAATAGAATTACAAGGGAATAAAGGTTTGCTTTAAGACTTGCACATAATTTTGGGTGTCTATGCAATCAGATTAAATTGCTAAATAAAATGGTTACAGTCCTGTTTACACCTTGCTTTTGCTTTGTGCTTCGATGAGGCTTCAGTGGGGCTTCGATGAGGCTTTGGTGGAGCTTTGATGGGGCTTAGATGAGCCTTTGGTGGGGCTTCGGTGAGACTTACTGGCGCTTCGATGAGGCTTCAGTAAGGCTTCAGTGGGGCTTCAATCGAGCTTTGCCATAGACTTCTATGGAGGCTTTTAGGACGCATTGAAGCACCACTAAAGCTACATGGGGTATAATTTTTTAAGCAAAGCCAAAGGAAAGCAAAGCAAAAACAAGGTGTGAACAGGACTGTAAGCTAACCATTTTATTTAGTGACAGGGGCTTTGACTAGCGTTCAGAGAGCTTTACCAAAGCCTATCCGAAGCCTTGTTTTGAAGCAAGTGTAAACTAGCCGTTAATGTGTGTTGAAGACAAAGCAAGTGTAAATGAGCCCTTAAAGTTGCTGGTGGTAAAAATAATGCAGTAAATAGCAGTTTTTGTCATATCATGTTGCTTAGTGCTCATAGTTTAGGCAACAAGTCTCATGTCAGACTAATCCGATTGCAATTTTTTTACTATATTCCCAATGTTTTGGACCACGGTGGTGCTGTGGACATAACATATCTTGATTTCAGCAAGGCATCTGATACAGGTCCCCATAATGATCTAATACAGAAATTGTACAAGCTAGGACTTACCCTTTGGGTGGTTCAGTGGATTTGCAGTTGGCTAAAGGATAGATACCACAGTGTGGTTGTAAATGGGATTCACTCGTAACAGTCACTAGTGGTGTACCACAAGGCTTTGTACTAGATCCTGTTCTTTATCCTCTTCTTTTTAATCTATGCATACTGTAAGTGATGTGACTAAAGTTTTTTTTTTGGACAAGATATTTTTGCTGATGATACAAAGGTGTGTAATAGGGTTGATATCCCTGAAGGTGTCTGTAACATGGAACATGATTTGGCATTGCTGGAAGATTGGTTAAAGCAGTGGAAACTGCAGTTCAATATTTCTAATTGTAAAGTAATGTAGAATAGATAACACATGTTTGTGAGCTGTCAACGCTGCACACCCCGGTACATTATATAGAATAAAAATTCCCATTGTATTAATGTGGTATTTCACATGATATCCCTATGCGTAAAAGGGTCAGAACGCGTAGGGGTATCATGTGAAACACCACATTAATACAACAGGTTTCATGTAATATGTGTTGTTTATTGTACCATTGATGGGTTATATTTTTATGTCAAAGCCAGGATTGCCTTTTACAACTTTCATGCATTTATAAAGTACTTTTTGATATAATAAAAACATTTTTTATTCAATAACTGATTACTATTCAAGTACTACTTTTGGCTGCCAAAAAAACCTTTTGAGGGAATTTCCATTCAATGTAAAGTAATGCACCTACGGAAAAAAAAATCCCTTGAGAGTATAACATTGGGGGTATAGTGTTGGCCAGCAATACAGACGAAAAAGATTTGTGGGTACTTATTTCAGATGATTGCAAAATGAGCAAACAATGTGACCAGGCAGTGGCAAAAGCAAATAGAATTGTAGGATGCATTACGAGAGGGATCACCAGCAGGAGGACAGAGGTTCTGATTCCCCTACATAGATCTTTAGTGAGACCTCATTTAGAATACTGTGTCTAGTTCTGGAGACCTAATTTACAAAAAGATATTGATAAGATAGAATGACTCCAGAGACGGGTAACAAAAACAGTGACAGGTCTGGAGGATAAAACATATCGAGAGTGACTTCAGGAACCTTATATGTACAGTTTGGAGATAAGAACAGAAAGGGGAGACATGATAGAAATCTTTAAATACATCAAGGGGGTGAATAAGGTTCAGGTGGGCAGTTTTTTCAATATGAAACCAAAATCAAAAACATGTGGACATGCCTTTAGGCTCAGTTCACACCTAAGCCGGCTGGATACGGTGAGTCCCTGTTCTCCATCTCAGGGACGAATCAGGGCCGAATTTGTACCTGATTTCAGTCCTGAAACTGAGCCAAAGACGCACAACGTTTCTGTGCAGTGTGCTACCGCAGCCGCCCTGGAGATATGTGAACCAGCTCCATAGAGAGCCGGTCACATTCTCCTGCTCTGCAAATTGGATGCGGGGAAATCCTCATTCAATTTGCATAAGTGTGAACCCAGCCTTAAACTAACTGGAGGAAAATGCAAAACTAATTTTAGAAAGTATTATTTTTCTGAGAGGGTAGTTGATGCTTAGAATAAACTTCCAGCAGAGGTAGAGAGACAGTCAACAGTAAATGGCTTCAAACACGCTTGGGACAAACATAGATCTAAACTCAAAAAAAGTTAACAAATAAACAAACATAAACAACAACAAAAAAAAGAATACAAAAAAGACAGACCCGATCACCTAGTGTCTTTTTTCTGCCATAATTTTTCTGTTTCTATCTCACCTGCAACTTTCTGAGATATACTGTATGACTTGAATATCCCAAAAGGCTGTGTGTGGCCCAGGATAAGTTATTCTTGCTTAGGCTAGAAAGGAAGTGGTAGGATAGTGGAAGAGCTTAAAAAAGGTATTTACGAAAGAAAAGGATAAATACTAGCATTTTTCCAATATGCAGGGGGAGGAAAGCTAAAGTTATGAAAAAGTAGAAAGGTCCACTTTAAGCAATAAATGAATTTGTATGCACTTGAAATATCATGATTGATTGTCACATTTAAGTGCCTGTACAGGGCAATAAATATCACTGCTGCTGTCATATACAGCAAGTTGAAATGTAATTAACTGGCACATTTTGTGTGTGGGAGGAAATCTATTGGCACGAGAATGATGTTTATTTCTTCAGCACCAATGTTTTGACAACAAAAAAAAAAGCTTCTTATATTTACATTATCGGTTGAACTTTGTAAGTTTAGAGACGCTCATCAACTCTGCAAAATAAACACAGATTACTCCATTGTAATTTGTGCTTGGTTCCTAACTGAGCATCATTGCCTGTTGCTTTTAAAGAGGCAATTTCTTATTTACACTGTGAATGAACTGTGATAAAATGTTTTCATTAGCAGTAAAGTGGTTCTAAAGTCTGAATGCTTTTTACCTTAATGAATTTTTTGCATTAAGGTAAAAACGCCCCATTACCTCTCCCACCCCCTCTGTCACTAAACACTTACCTGGCTCCATGTCATCTGTCCAGCACTGTCTCTGGCTCCAGCACTTTCTGGCTCTCACTTTCTGCTTTCACAGGTGAAGCTGGGGTGGTGGAGCCATAGGCTTCTGCTGTCAGCAGTCAAACTCCTGTGAGGTGGCAGCCAGGACATGGCTTATCAGTGCTGTGTGTTTTTATAGATGCACACAGCCCGAGTCTGCACTCAGTGAGAGTGCACACATATTGGAGCTTCCTTAGCACCTGGCCTGCTACGGGAGGCACCTGAAGAAGGGAGGGGCACACTAAACCAGCAAAGACTGTCAGAAGAGGTAAGCAACCTTTCTGTGCAATATTGTTGCACATGCAGTCCAGTGCATTTTTTTCTGCATCAAAAATGCAGGGATAGTAGGTTATATGGTTTTCAACGGCATAGTTCACACCAGTGCAGTCAGTTCCAGCATGTTCCTGTTCCAGACAAAAAAGTAGAACATGCTGCATTTATTCTGCACTGGACTGTACTGGAAAGTGGTAAAAGGCATTAAAACACACCAAAAATGCACTGGAACACACATGTCCCTTTTTAAGGTTCAGAGAAAAGAGGGGGAAAATGCACTGGAACGCATCAAAAGTGCACTGGAACACATCAAAAACAAGTCAAAAATGTGCATGCAGAAAAGCACTGAGTTTCTATGGTGTGAACTGGCCCTTAACCAAAAACCTGGAAGTTGATTGGTTTCTATGCAAAGCTGCACCAGGTATCGCACTCCCTGGTTTTAGTAAATCAATCCGCATGTGTAAGGCTGGATTCACACCTATGCATTTTTAGAGCTTTTTGCATTTTGCAGATTTGCACTACAGTCCATTTAACATGGTTTCCTATGGAACACATTCTGTAGTGCAAATCTGCAAAATGCAAAAAGCACTAAAAATGCATAGGTGTGAATTCAGCCTTACTGGCACTCTCGCTGCAGGTGACATTTGCCACCCCAGCAGCTGAAAGCAAACAAAGAAGCAGGGAAAACTGGGTGACATCATTGGCCAAATATGATCTGCTTTCATAGTAGTAGGGAACATGCAAATCACAAAAACATCAATACAAATGTACATTTTAGCTAAGTGCATACATAGTCTTTGTAATAGTGACAGACAAAGACAAAACACTACTCATTTAAAGAATAAATACTACTAACTGATGCTGCATTTACTGTACACCTACTTTTCTTTAAAATATATGAGTTAACTAGTATGCTCCTGAGTACAACTAATATTAAAACTAATCGGTTCACAGACACAGAATTCAATTTTTACTGAATGCACCTAAACGCAGGTAAAAATTTACCTCTCCCCTACTTTAACCTTTGATGAAGGAAAAATGGAATTGAACAACCCCGTGTCTTACTCAGTAGATCAACCTTTCAATCTGGTGACAGACAACTGATAGAAGAAATCTGTCTGACATATTTTTTCCTGTTACCCACTTGCAATCTATGTATCTCAGAAAATGTTCCTTGTTAGACACATACGTTTTATGTTTGACGTTCTCAATGTCTGCACTAGTGATGAGCCGAACACCCCCGGGTTCGGTTCGCACCAGAACCCGCGAACGGACCGAAAGTTCGAACGAACATTAGAACCCTATTAAATACAATGGATGCGAACGTTCGAATTCTAAAGTGCTAATTATAAAAACTATTATGCATGTTATTGTCCTAAAAAGGGTTTGGGAACCCGGGTTCTGCACCAGGGGACATGTATCAATGCAAAAATAAGTTTTAAAAACGGTCGTTTTCCGGGAGCAGTCATTTTAATGATGCATAAAGTGAAAAAAAAAAAGTCAAATATTCCTTTAAATATCGTACCTGGGGGGTGTCTAAAGTATGCCTGTGAAGTGCCACGTGTTTCCCGTGTTTAGAACTGTCCCTGCACAAAATGACACTTCTAAAGGAAAAAAAAGCCATTTAAAACTGCTTGCGGCTTTAATGTAATGTCTGGTCCCGGTAATATGGATGAAAATCTTTAAGAAAAATGGCATAGCTACCCCATGACCCCCCCCTACCCCAGCCCATTACCAGCCCCTTTGGGTCTTGTATGGATATTAAGGGGAACCCCGCACATAAAATAAAAAAGGCCCTATATACTCTGAACAGCCGTATACAGGCGGTGCATACAAGACAGGGACTGTAGGTTTGTTCTTATGTAGAATCTGTTTGTAATTTTGAACAGGTACATTGTTGAAGTGTAGCTCCAGACCAAAAATCTATTTTTAAACTTTTTGGAAAACATAGGTAAGGGTTATCACCCCTGTAACATTTGTTTTGCTGTCTGTGCCCCTGTTCAGAACATTTCACCTCACTTTCCGTCCTAATGACAACTGTTTTTGAAATGTGGTGTTTTTCTTGAAACAAGGATTGCTGATAAAGCATCAGTACAGAGGAGACACCTTTCTCCCATATTTATTCTTACAGGAGAGAATTTTCCTTCCTAGTGGTAGATTTCCTCTCACTTCCTGTTGTCTTCTTGCGTTTGCAAGTAGGAGTCGTTTGTAAGTTGGATGTTTGAAAGTAGGGACCTGCCGTATATACTCTGCAGAAATAGGCCCCTTAGTTGTTGGTGTTGGCACAACACTGTAAGCACTCACAGTTACTCTTGGTTGGTGCTGGAACGCCCTGCTGTCAACTATTATATCAGGAATTTTAATTACATATAATTGTTGAACAGTGGTAGTAAAAATTGGGCCTTTGATGGTGGTGCTGGTGCCACAACACTGTAAGCCCTGACAGTTACTCTTGGTGGGTGCAGCAATGGGCCCTGCTGTGAATTATTAGATCAAGAATTGTAATTACATGCCCCTGTTGAACAGGGGCTGAAAAATTGGGCCTTAGGCACTGGTGGCACAACACTGCAACCCTTCACAGATACTGTACTTGGAGCACAGCAATGAGCCCTGTTGCAAAGTATTGCTTCAAAAATTGTAATGACACGCCCCTGTTAAACAGGGGCTGAAAAATTGGGCCTTAGGCACTGGTGGCACAACACTGCAACTCCTCACAGATACTGTACTTGGAGCACAGCAATGAGCCCTGTTGCAAAGTATTGCTTCAAAAATTGTAATTACACGCCCCTGTTAAACAGGGGCTGAAAAATTGGGCGTTAGGCACTGGTGGCGGCACCCATAAACAAAAATGATCTTCCAAGCTATCATCATCAATCGTATCATTGAGGACTCGGAGGAGGAGGATAGCCAGTCAACATAACAGCACAGGCACTCAGCATCAGCATCAGTCTTGAAGGGATGTGACATTTTAAAATCAATTAGTCTGTTATATCAGCATCAGGTGTGTGGTAGCTGGTGGTGATCCAAGACTGGTTCATCTTGATGAAAGTCAGTCGATCAACCGAGTCGGTGGACAGGCGCACCCTGTGATCCGTGACAAATCCTCCAGCAGCACTGAATGTGCGTTCCGAAAGAACGCTGGATGCAGGACAGGCCAGTAGCTCAATTGCATACTGTGCAAGCTCTGGCCAGTGATCCATCCTCAAGACCCAGTAAGCCAGAGGATTTTCGGTGGGGAAGGTGTCCAAGTCTGACCTTGCCCCTAGATATTCCTGCACCATGTTTATCAGACGCTGGCGATGGTTGCTGGAACCGATCATACTTTGGGGCTGCGGACTAAAGAATTGTCTGAACGCATCGGTCAGACGGCCACCTTCCCCACCGCTCCTTCTTTGACTGGCCGAAGCCTCAGCAACTCGTTGTCCAGGACCAGGAGTTTGCAACCTCCCAGTCTCTGGGAACGCGTTGCACAGACCTTTCTGCAAGGCCTCCCGGAGTTGTCTCATCCTCTGCTCCCTCTGCGACGGTAACATAAGGTCCGCAACCTTACCCTTGTACCGTGGATCAAGGAGAGTGGCCAGCCAGTAATGGTCCCTCTCCTTGATCCGAAGAATACGAGGATCCTTCCGCAGACTTTGCAGGATCAGGGAGGCCATGCAGCGTAGGTTTGCTGAGGCATTCGCTCCGGAGTCCTCTGGGTCACTAAGGACGACATGATCCGCAGCCACCTCCTCCCAGCCACGTACAAGTCCACTGGTTTCTTGGGACTGTAAATCATCCCTAAAAGACTGCTGCTGATGATGCTGAGTGCCAGCCTCCACCTCCATGCTGCTGACACAATCCTCCTCCTCCTCCTCCTCCTCCTCCTCCTCCTCCTCTTCCTGTGCGATGGGTGGGACAGAAGGAACACTGTCTGGGTAAAGGGGGCCTTGAGAGGCAAGGAAGTCCTCCTCTTCCTGCCTCTGTTCTGCCTCAAGTGCCCTGTCCATTATTCCACGCAGCGTGTGCTCCAACAGGTGGACAAGAGGTACAGTGTCACTGATGCATGCACTGTCACTGCTCACCATCCTCGTGGCCTCCTCAAATGGTGCCAGGACAGTGCATGCATCCCTGATCATGCCCCACTGGCGTGGAGAAAATAAAACCAAGCTCCCCTGACCCTGTCCTGGTGCCGTAGTCGCACAGGTACTCATTGATGGCCCTCTGCTGCGTGTGCAGCCGCTGCAGCACTGGCCAACGTTGAGTTCCACCTGGTGGGCATGTCACTTATAAGGCGGTTCTTGGGCAGGTTCAACTCCTTTTGCAGCTCAGCCAGGCGAGCACTGGCATTATAAGATCTGCGGAAATGCACACAGACTTTCCTGGCCTGCCTCAGGACATCCTGTAAGCCCGGGTACCTGCCCAAGAAGCGCTGCACCAACCAGGTTAAGGACGTGAGCCACACAGGGCACATGGGTCAGTTGTCCCTGTCGGAGGGCGGAGAGGAGGTTGGTGCCATTGTCGCAAACCTCCATTCCTGGCTTAAGCTGGCGTGGCGTCAACCATCTCTCGGCCTGGCCCTGCAGAGCAGACAGGACCTCTGCCCCAGTGTGGCTTCTGTCCCCCCCAAACACACCAGCGCAAGCACGGCATGGCATCTTTTTGCCTGCGTACTTGCGTTGCCCCGTGAACGGCTACGGTAGCACGCTGGTTATAGGACAAACCACAGGAAGAGGCCATGGAGGAAGAAGAAGAGGAGGGGGTGGAGGAGAGAGGTGTGTCACAAACAGTAGTAGCATTTTGGAGGCGTGGCGGTGGGACAACCTCCAACACTACTGCACCTTGTCCTGAATCCTTCCCAGCTGCCAATAGAGTGAACCAATGGGCCGTGAAAGAAAGGTAACGTCCCTGTCCATGCTGGTGGACCATGAGTCAGCGGTAATATGCAACCTTTACCGCTGACAGCCCTGTCCAGCGAGGCCAAGACATTGCCTTCCACATGCCGGTAGAGAGCCGGAATAGCCTTCCGTGAGATTAAGTGGCGTTTGGGAACCTGCAATGAGGAACGCACATTGCACAACTCACGGAAGGGGGCCGAGTCTACCAAAGTAATGTAAAGGCAGCAGTTGATGCGCTAGCAATTTAGCCAAGCTAGCATTCAAACGCTGGGCATGTGGATGGATGGGAGTGAATTCTTTCGACGGTCCAGCAGCTGGGGCAGGGAAATTTGCATGCTAGAATTCGGACGTCGTGCTAGCAGAGTGGGCGCAAGTACTTGGCTGTGACACACCTAATTCTACACCTTCATTCCTCTCAGTGCATGTTTCAGAGAGGACTGAAGTTATAGTGGGGTTGGAGATCCCAGCTGATGCGGTGCAAGGAGAGGTCCGCTTTGTTCTTTGGTGTGGGTCTTTGAGGTAGGCTTGCCAACGAGCTGCATGGCAGGTCAACATATGTCTGGTCAGGCATGTGGTACCCAAGCGGCTGATGTTTTGGCCACGCGATATACGCTTGAGACATATGTTGCAAACAGCAGCTGTGCGATCTGATGCACTAGCCTCAAAAAAGGCCCACACCAAAGAACTTTTTGAATGACGGGCAGAGGCAGCGCCCTGCACAGGCGGAGCTCTGCGGTGTGATTCCGTCGGTGTACTGCCCTTACGCTGGCCACCAAAGGGCATCCTGCCTCGTTGGAGATGTGCCTCCTCCTCATCCTCCTCCTCCTCCTCTCTCCTATTAGGCACCCACGTGGAGTCATTGACCTCATCATCCCCTCCCTCCTCATCACTGGAGCCAATCTGGCAGTATGCTGCAGCTGCTGGAACATGACTGCCAGATTGGTGTCCTTCTTGAGCATCCCCTCTGTCTGCTCTCACGCTACTGCCTTCCTCTAGCTGGGTTTCATCATCAGACCCTTCGAAACGCTGGGCATCCTCCTGGAGCATGTACCCAACACTGTGCTGAAACAGTTCGGGGGACTCCTCAGGAGGAGGACATGGTGGGTCTAGGGAAGGAGTGACTGATGATTTGTCTGACATTGATACCAGGGAAGACGACGCTTTGGCAGCTGCTTTTCCAGTACCCTGAGCCTGGGTGAGAGAGGATGAGGAGGAGGAGGAGGGCTTGGTCATCCACTCTACCAAGTCTTCGGCATGATGTGGCTCAACATGTCCAGCTGCCGAAAAGAAGGACAAGCGTGTCCCATGGCCATGTGCTGATGACAATGCACCGCGTCCACGACCAGCACTGTTGCCCCCAGACACAGAGCCTGCTTGCCCTCTTTTATTGCCTCCTGACTGTCTGCCTCTCCTTGTTTGCCTTCCAGACATTCTAATAGATGGCCTGCAGGGAGATGGGAAAAAAGCAATAAGGGCTACCTTCAGGTGTCCTTCTCTGTCCCTTGAAACAAGGACTTTCACAGTGAAAGAAACTGACACTGTCCCTACCTAGAGTTTTCTGTCCCTAGAATAAATGTTTTTTTTAATCACAATATAGCACAAGGACAATTCACTCAATGTCTCTCCAGGTCCCTGGAAACAAGGACTTGCAGAGTGAAAGAAACTGACACTGTCCCTACCTAGAGTTTTCTGTCCCTAGAATAAATGTTTTTTTTAAGCACAATATAGCACAAGGACAATTAACTCACTGTCCTTACAGGTCCCTGGAAACAAGGACTTGCAGAGTAAAAAAAAAAAAACACTCTCCCTACCTACAGTTTTCTGTCCCTAGAAAAAATGTTTTTTTTAAGCACAATATAGCACAAGGACAATTAACTCACTGTCCTTACAGGTCCCTGGAAACAAGGACTTGCAGAGTGAAAGAAAAAAAACACTCTCCCTACCTACAGTTTTCTGTCCCTAGAAAAAATGTTTTTTTTAATCACAATATAGCACAAGGAAAATTAACTCACTGTCCTTACAGGTCCCTGGAAACAAGGACTTGCAGAGTGAAAGAAACTGACACTGTCCCTACCTAGAGTTTTCTGTCCCTAGAATAAATGTTTTTTTTAATCACAATATAGCACAAGGAAAATTAACTCACTGTCCTTACAGGTCCCTGGAAACAAGGACTTGCAGAGTGAAAGAAACTGACACTGTCCCTACCTAGAGTTTTCTGTCCCTAGAATAAATGTTTTTTTTAAGCACAATATAGCACAAGGACAATTAACTCACTGTCCTTACAGGTCCCTGGAAACAAGGACTTGCAGAGTGAAAGAAAAAAAACACTCTCCCTACCTACAGTTTTCTGTCCCTAGAAAAAATGTTTTTTTTAATCACAATATAGCACAAGGAAAATTAACTCACTGTCCTTACAGGTCCCTGGAAACAAGGACTTGCAGAGTGAAAGAAACTGACACTGTCCCTACCTAGAGTTTTCTGTCCCTAGAATAAATGTTTTTTTTTAATCACAATATAGCACAAGGAAAATTAACTCACTGTCCTTACAGGTCCCTGGAAACAAGGACTTGCAGAGTGAAAGAAACTGACACTGTCCCTACCTAGAGTTTTCTGTCCCTAGAATAAATGTTTTTTTTAAGCACAATATAGCACAAGGACAATTAACTCACTGTCCTTACAGGTCCCTGGAAACAAGGACTTGCAGAGTGAAAGAAAAAAAACACTCTCCCTACCTACAGTTTTCTGTCCCTAGAAAAAATGTTTTTTTTAATCACAATATAGCACAAGGAAAATTAACTCACTGTCCTTACAGGTCCCTGGAAACAAGGACTTGCAGAGTGAAAGAAAAAAAACACTCTCCCTACCTACAGTTTTCTGTCCCTAGAAAAAATGTTTTTTTTAATCACAATATAGCACAAGGAAAATTAACTCACTGTCCTTACAGGTCCCTGGAAACAAGGACTTGCAGAGTGAAAGAAACTGACACTGTCCCTACCTAGAGTTTTCTGTCCCTAGAATAAATGTTTTTTTTAAGCACAATATAGCACAAGGACAATTAACTCACTGTCCTTACAGGTCCCTGGAAACAAGGACTTGCAGAGTGAAAGAAAAAAAACACTCTCCCTACCTACAGTTTTCTGTCCCTAGAAAAAATGTTTTTTTTAATCACAATATAGCACAAGGAAAATTAACTCACTGTCCTTACAGGTCCCTGGAAACAAGGACTTGCAGAGTGAAAGAAAAAAAACACTCTCCCTACCTACAGTTTTCTGTCCCTAGAAAAAATGTTTTTTTTAATCACAATATAGCACAAGGAAAATTAACTCACTGTCCTTACAGGTCCCTGGAAACAAGGACTTGCAGAGTGAAAGAAACTGACACTGTCCCTACCTAGAGTTTTCTGTCCCTAGAATAAATGTTTTTTTTAAGCACAATATAGCACAAGGACAATTAACTCACTGTCCTTACAGGTCCCTGGAAACAAGGACTTGCAGAGTGAAAGAAAAAAAACACTCTCCCTACCTACAGTTTTCTGTCCCTAGAAAAAATGTTTTTTTTAAGCACAATATAGCACAAGTAAAATTAACTCACTGTCCTTACAGGTCCCTGGAAACAAGGACTTGCAGAGTGAAAGAAAAAAAACACTCTCCCTACCTACAGTTTTCTGTCCCTAGAAAAAATGTTTTTTTTAATCACAATATAGCACAAGGAAAATTAACTCACTGTCCTTACAGGTCCCTGGAAACAAGGACTTGCAGAGTGAAAGAAACTGACACTGTCCCTACCTAGAGTTTTCTGTCCCTAGAATAAATGTTTTTTTTAATCACAATATAGCACAAGGAAAATTAACTCACTGTCCTTACAGGTCCCTGGAAACAAGGACTTGCAGAGTGAAAGAAACTGACACTGTCCCTACCTAGAGTTTTCTGTCCCTAGAATAAATGTTTTTTTTAAGCACAATATAGCACAAGGACAATTAACTCACTGTCCTTACAGGTCCCTGGAAACAAGGACTTGCAGAGTGAAAAAAAAAAAACACTCTCCCTACCTAGAGTTTTCTGTCCCTAGAAAAAATGTTTTTTTTAAGCACAATATAGCACAAGGACAATTAACTCACTGTCCTTACAGGTCCCTGGAAACAAGGACTTGCAGAGTGAAAGAAAAAAAACACTCTCCCTACCTAGAGTTTTCTGTCCCTAGAAAAAATGTTTTTTTTAATCACAATATAGCACAAGGAAAATTAACTCACTGTCCTTACAGGTCCCTGGAAACAAGGACTTGCAGAGTGAAAGAAAAAAAACACTCTCCCTACCTACAGTTTTCTGTCCCTAGAAAAAATGTTTTTTTTAATCACAATATAGCACAAGGAAAATTAACTCACTGTCCTTACAGGTCCCTGGAAACAAGGACTTGCAGAGTGAAAGAAACTGACACTGTCCCTACCTAGAGTTTTCTGTCCCTAGAATAAATGTTTTTTTTAATCACAATATAGCACAAGGAAAATTAACTCACTGTCCTTACAGGTCCCTGGAAACAAGGACTTGCAGAGTGAAAGAAACTGACACTGTCCCTACCTAGAGTTTTCTGTCCCTAGAATAAATGTTTTTTTTAATCACAATATAGCACAAGGAAAATTAACTCACTGTCCTTACAGGTCCCTGGAAACAAGGACTTGCAGAGTGAAAGAAACTGACACTGTCCCTACCTAGAGTTTTCTGTCCCTAGAATAAATGTTTTTTTTAATCACAATATAGCACAAGGAAAATTAACTCACTGTCCTTACAGGTCCCTGGAAACAAGGACTTGCAGAGTGAAAGAAACTGACACTGTCCCTACCTAGAGTTTTCTGTCCCTAGAATAAATGTTTTTTTTAAGCACAATATAGCACAAGGACAATTAACTCACTGTCCTTACAGGTCCCTGGAAACAAGGACTTGCAGAGTGAAAGAAAAAAAACACTCTCCCTACCTACAGTTTTCTGTCCCTAGAAAAAATGTTTTTTTTAATCACAATATAGCACAAGGAAAATTAACTCACTGTCCTTACAGGTCCCTGGAAACAAGGACTTGCAGAGTGAAAGAAACTGACACTGTCCCTACCTAGAGTTTTCTGTCCCTAGAATAAATGTTTTTTTTAATCACAATATAGCACAAGGACAATTAACTCACTGTCCTTACAGGTCCCTGGAAACAAGGACTTGCAGAGTGAAAGAAACTGACACTGTCCCTACCTAGAGTTTTCTGTCCCTAGAATAAATGTTTTTTTTAAGCACAATATAGCACAAGGACAATTAACTCACTGTCCTTACAGGTCCCTGGAAACAAGGACTTGCAGAGTGAAAGAAACTGACACTGTCCCTACCTAGAGTTTTCTGTCCCTAGAATAAATGTTTTTTTTAAGCACACTATAGCAGAAGCACAAAACACACTGACACTCTCCCTACCTATCCTTCTCTTTCCCTAAACTAAAGGAATCCAGGTTAAGCAAGAAAGAAATAACAGTCACTGTCCCTGCCTATGCTACTCTATCCCTGCTCCGGAACACACTACACTAGGCCGCCGTGCTGGCGGCCTTTTATAGTGTGGGGCGTGTACTAAACACCCTCAGCAATAATTGGCCACAGGCATCCTGCCTGTGGCCAATCATTGCTCTCCTCGCTGCCGGCGCTGTGATTGGCCAAGCATGCGGGGTCACAGTGCATGCTTGGCCAATCACAGCGCCTGGATGACACTGCGATGGCGTAGTGCATTGTGGGCCGTTCGCGTCACTCGAATTTGGCGCGAACGGCCCAAATCGTTCGATCTTCGTCGAACGATCGAACAGCCAATGTTCGAGTCGAACGTATGTTCGACTCGAACACGAAGCTCATCCCTAGTCTGCACATTATGGATGTAGCAACTTGCTTTTGCCCTTTCTGGGTTTGCCCTTTCTGGGTTTCAATAAAAACGATATTTGGAAAAAAAATAAAATTCAATGTGAACAGAACCGTTTAAAAAACAATACATGTATATGCTCTTAGAAATGTCCTCTAAATGCATGTAAATGCAGAGTTGACAGTACCAGTGTGAACGAGGCCTTACTATAAATGAACAAAGAGCATATCAGACTACTGCAGTGTACTTGAGCATTACTTAGCTTGCTTGCTCAAAACGATAAGTATAAATTTGAAGCCATCTGACTTTAACACTGTTCACAGTAAATAAATCTACTCATTAACAAAGGGGATGAATGCATGAGCATCAGTATGTAAACAATTTGCACTTAAATCATTTTGGAGCTGATATATAAAAGTAATAACAGGAATATTGCCCATAGTAACTGTTTAGAATCCATGTTTCATTTCAAAGCTGAGCTGCAGAAAAGGCAGGTGGAATCTGATTGGTTGCTATGGAAAACAATACGATTTTCCTATAGCATAATTTTCAAAAGTCAACCCCTAAAAAGTTATAAATAATATATTATTAATGGTTAAGCCATAAATAAAACATTTTATAAGATGGGTGCAGAACACACATACGTAATACAGGCAGAAACTTTTTTTTAAAAAACCTTATTTGTTTTTTTGATTATTTTCAGTTATGTTTTAGTGACTCTTGCCACTTACAGCCCAGTGTCTGCATTCTTCATCTTGTCTCTAGTTACTTGTTGCTCTGACTTCATTCCCTTGACTTACACAGGCTTGGTGACCGTGACCCTATTTTCAGTACATGAAATCTCTTGAACTACATAATGAGATCAGGGAGAAGTGGGATAGGCTTCAGAACAGCAGATTACAGCATTCAGAAGAGGTTTCCTTTTAACAATTTAGCAGTGCCTTATCAACGTTCTGAAAAGAGCTTTCAGTCCCTGTTTCTATTTTAAATGATTTCACCTCTATTTATCTAATCTTTTCGGGCATTGTAAGTTTATTGTCAAATCTGCCTTAATGAGTGTCAGAAGTCATCGAAGTTCATCCTACAAAAAGGTGTTTGCTCTATTTTAGCCATGTTTTTCATGCAAATGGACCTGATGAAAAAAAAAAAAAAGAATAACATATTTCCTTTCTTCATTTGCAGGCTGTAAGGAGACAAAAGGTTCTTGAACAAAGTATTCAGTCTGCCCAGGAGACTGACAAAGCTATTCGCCTAATTCAGGAATCCCTTGGCACTATAGACAAACAATTGACGGCCTATATTTCTGACAGAATTGATGCAGGCCACGTTCCCCAAGAAGCACAGGTAGGGTTAGGTTAACCACTTGCAACTGATTTCTAATTTTGCCTAAAAATGTCCAGCTCAAAGCTAGCATTTGTCATTGAAGCTAAGGAAAAGTTATGTTATAAATGTCTAAGTGCATATCACTTAGTGCTTTTCATGCACTTATGTTCTCAAACCATAAAGTAACGCATTCTGCATTGTATGCAAAGAGGTGGAGACAGCTATGTCAACAATCACTCTGAAAAATAAATATTCTTCTGGAAATGCATGGATACAAAGTGTCTGTTCATTTTCACTCGGACATGCAAAACAATTTACTTTGCTACAGTGACTATTGTTCACATGCTGTAAAGCTGATTACTGTGAATGGCCTTGTGAATCATCCCTTGGTTACCTAATCAGATTTGACGATGTGTCACTTGTGTGTGTGTGATGACCTTGCATCCTTTGTGAAATTGCAAAGTGTGATATGTACAGTAACATGCAAAGTGTTGCCTGAGTGGAACTATCTGGCTGACTTCAGATCAGTATTAAAATGGAACTCCAACTGAACCTCTTTTTTGGGGGAGACAGGAACTGATAGGGCAGTAATAAGGGCAGTAATAGCACTGAAAAACTGACAAAAGTTCTAACCCTTCCTGTCAAAAATGAAAAGAAAAGCATTGTTTGACTGGTGTTTCACATTAAAACCATAAGACCTACTCTTAGCAAAAATAAATGACATAGCATATTATTTCACTTGGAGCTACAGAGGTGTCAAAAGCATTAGTGTTCATTGGTGCCTAAGTAAGATTACATTCTGCAGTGTCTGCCGTTAATGAATAAATAGTGGATTTTTCATTGGTAGAGCAGTGGTGTGTATTACTGACTTACAGCAGTGGAGTCTTGACTAAGCTTGCTTTTATGCTTCAGAATGTGTGTGCATGTGTGTGTGTGCCCTGCATATTTCTAGCCCATGATGAACAAATCATCAAAATTTTGCACTGCCAAGGATTTGTGCTAATGTAAGTCGCAGTCCCTTATGTGGTGGATGTATGCAATTTCCAAAGAAAGAGTTTGCAAAATAATAAAGATGCTTTTTTCTTGAGATGTTTTTTTTCCTGGGCTATCCTATATCCTGCATCCCTTTTTAAACTTAGTCCATACAGAGTGTAGGGACAGAAATAAAAATATAAGTGAAAAGTGTTTTTTTTTTTTTTTTTTTTTAGACAGGCATTGTCAGTTATAGCCCTTAATTCTTGCTGGGAGTTGTATTTTCCGGGCATTCAATGACAAAGAAAATTGGAGAAGCAAAAGTCTGCTTTAAAGTTAAACTGCAGCTAAAGGCAAATTAAAATACATAGCCTATTAACAGGAAAAATAAAAAAAAGCAGTCTTGCTGCAATATTTATCTATAATACAGAGCCGCCCCCCGAAGTAGTTCCTTGATAAATAGCCAGCATCATTCAATCCACTTCCTATGAGCCCAGACGGTCAAGAACCCTTTCCTGTAGCAGGGCCATTCATCATGCAGCTTGGGCTTAGAGTATTACTGCACTGCCCTCAATTTATTAAATAAGAACTGTTCAGTGCAGTAATAACGTTTTTGTCAAAAACTGCCTTGTGTTTTTATTTACATTTAAAAATGTTTTGTTAAATTGGTAGGGGTCATTCCCGATCCCGATAAGCTATCCCCAGCACCCCCACAACCACTGAGCCAGGGTTGTGGGGAAAATGCCCTTGTCCTCATCAACATGGGGACAAGGTGCTTTGCCAGGGGGTACCCCTTATGTTCAGGGCTTGTGGCCTGGTGTGGTTTTAGTGGAGGGGATGCTCACTCGTCCCCACCTTTCCTGGCCAGCTGGACAGCATGCTCCGATAAGGGTCTGGTATGGATTTTTGGGGGACCCTACCCCATTTTTTCTTTGGTGTGGGGTTCCCCTAAACTCCATAAAGGACCGGAAGGGCCTGCTATCATTTGGGGGGGACCCTCCACACAGTTTTTTTTTTTAAATTCCGGATCTTTTGTTTACATTCTGCTGTCAGCGGGAAATCCTCTGCTGACAGTAGGGATGACTCATTGTTGTTAGGAAATTAAAAAATGGGTGTTGGCAAAAATACCAAATTTGTCCAATGCCGCACCTCAAATTAGTGAATACTAATAAACAAATAAGAAGGTAATGAAGGGCGCAATGAACATGAATATGTGAATCAAACCAATGTGAGCAAACTTATGTATAAAATACCATTAATATATAGAAAATGAAGTATATATAGTGCAAAAAAGTAAAAAAGTAAAAAACAGAAAAAAATCTTCTGTATAATCCAATCACCGTGACTTTTCTAAAAGTGCAAAGTGCTTCAATAAGGTACTTTACCCGAAGTGATAATTCCTAAATGCTCACCAGATAGCTTTGGCCACCAAGTGACCCACAGGCATGTAATAGAAGACGTCTTTAAACTTCCACGAATCACACAGCAAGCCACATCAATATCAAAAGATTTCCAATCTGATCGGCATCAGCATGTATATGGTAATTCGCTCATATACCCATCATCTGCAAATGTTAGCTCCTCCAAACAGAGCCACAAGAGGCATATATAGTGTAATAAAGTTTTTTTTTCTTAAAAAGCAGCACTTACAATTGTCGTTCAGTGTAAGATACAGCAGGGAATCGTATACAGCTTGAGGGAAAGCAGAAGCCAATCCATCACCAATAGATAGCTCCGTGGTGAGCAGCGTGTGTTCGGCGTGCTTCTCAGCTGTGCAGAAGAGGAGGACTCGTGTACTGCGTGTCGAGCCTCGATTTCAATGCAATTCCTGCTTAGGCGCACGTCATCAGGAAATGGCCATGACCCAATTAGGGTGAATTCACAAAAGGAGAGCAACCACAGCACTTTACCGCTGTGACAGCTCCCCATTGCCAGCTACATTAGACGACAGTGTGGTGCGCAATTCAGCACATCACATGGCTCCTTTTTTTTGTTTTGTATGAATTTTATTTGAAATGTACAAAATGTACACTTTATTCACGACAATGTACAGCAGCGCAATGCGTTTCGTTGCTGTACATTGCCATGGGATTCGACGTGGTGCACTGTGATAAAATACAGCATGTCTGCATTTTTTCACAGCATGCTTCAGCGCAGCCATAGGCTGTGTTGTGTTGTAAATAGGACACATAAAAAACAATTGTGTGCTGTGTGTCCCTGTGGTGACAGGCATATTACAATGCAGTAAAATGAATTCACGCTTAGGCTTTGATAATAAAACCTAAAAGCCGGTTACCATGCACAGCTGCACCAGATTCTGTGTGCACCAATTTTAGTAAATCCCCCTTGTTGTGTTTTTCTATGAAATAGATCTTGACAGGCTATGACAATGTTTTCCCTAAGCCCTGTCTCTGTAGTAGAAAGTGAAACTAAAAGAGTGCAGCAAGGAAAGAGAGTGTCTATCTAGGGCCAATACTAACTAGACGAAACAGAAGGGAGGGAACAGAGCAATATACCAAATACAATAAACAAGGCAAAAGACAGGAAGCTCTGGTAGCACACCTTGTGACCACCATGACTTGATGTCTTGGTGATCATATTATTAGGAAGCAATCAGTGTGTTTCTAGATTTGTTAGTATTTATTTTGGTGATAATGTGGTCTTGGAAGTTGTAGTGCTGCTGGCCCTTGATCCAGAGAAAAATGCAGATTAACTTTATTCTGCATGTCAGATGAGCTCCATTTATTGTCTATACAGCAGGCTTTTTTTCAGCTGGAACTTGGTGGAACTCAGTTCCACCACCTCCAGCTCGGGCCCTCTGCTCCCTGCTCACCACTATCGCTCTGTGGCAGCCAAGCAACCACTTATAAACACAGAAGCCGGACTGTGTTTACAAGTGACAGCTTGGCTCCCTCAGATCTGATCTCCTGAGTGGCTCCCACTAAATGCAGGATGGGAAGAAGGGGGATGCAGGTGCCTGGGTGTGTGCAGTGCATGGTTGAGTTCCTGCACCTATTATCTGAGAAAAAAAAGCCCTGCTATACAGTAATACATCTGCAGATAAGTACAAAACTGATTTATGTCTGAAAACAGAGCTTGTTCTCTGATGTGATAATGACCTATCAATGCAACAGTAGTAACACAATTTTCTGTATTATGCAACCACCTTTAGCTTGATGACTAAATGAAAAGCTAACTGCTTGGAGAGAGAATAGATTACATTATTCTAATTCAATCTGGGATCCTTGGGAATAGCATATTGGTTTGTGTGAAGTTAGCAATTCTTCCTGGCATTCCAATGACAATGAACTAAAGTTTCCTGCCAAAACTATTTTTGGTTTAGATGGTTTCATGGAAAGGGCTTAGAATCTCCACAAAGTTTTTGTTATTTCCTGGGTAATATCTCCACTCTAAACTCGGCCTACATGTAGGCAACTGGCATGGGAAGCAGTGGTTAATATGTCTTTTGAGACATAGCAATACAGTGAATTTAGGAATATTCAAGATAGCCATACATAGCTAGAAAATATTGGATTATAATTTGTCTGACATTTATTTATTGTTACCTGTGTCCACACTGGTTAGATTTCCCTCATTGTCCGCCCCAGAGACAATGGTAACAGGGGCAGGAATTAAATGGGAAATGTATTTGATAGGCACACAAACTGTAAAATAAGCGTGAAAGGTGTTTTAACTCTGTGACCACTCCATCCTAAACTTAAAAAAAGTCTAGATTCACAGGAGCAGACATTACTGACCTTCCTAAAATACCAATGGCCTTGTTGTTGCTAGCTTTCCTTGAACTGACCTGGGGCAAGCATACAGATTAAAAATGTCATAACTCCTGATATGCATACTTATACAGGTTTATGCTTCAGGAAGTATTAAAACCATAGACAGCACATCAACTATAGTTTTCAAAAGGAGAGGTCAGTAGTGGCAGTCCTGATGTTCTCTCAACTCTCAGTGAGGTATTATATTAATGATTATTGTCAAGCTCAGGGGTCAGGATCGGAGGCCACTAGCTATAGCAGTGAAGGTTCACACAGAAACCGGCAGGACAATGCATAAGCAGGTCCCCCTGGCGGGTGATGCAGGCTCACCTAAGGCACGGGGTCTAAGCACTAGCGAGTCTTCACCAGACCTCCTGATGGTAGAGATGGGTTTCGCTTCATACTAGTACCAGGTCGTGGTCCTCAGAACCTCCCCACTGGGAGGTGAGCAAGATGGGGTCTGGTAATATATGTTTAGATGTGTAGATTAGGTAGGGATCAAACAGAAGTCAGTAAACAAGCCAAAGGTCAGTAACACATGGTTTTAAGTTGGGATCAAGAGGAAATGTAGTCGAAGAAAAAACAAAAAAAAATAAGATTGGTAACACATGGTTGCAGGTTGAGATCAAGCAGAACCGTAGCTACTGAACAAGGTAAAAGTTGTTAATGATTGATAATGAAGATACAGGTGGAAGCAGGGGTGCAGGAACAAGATATCGGCAGGAGAAGAGCACAGTAATCTGGCAATCAGGAAGTGCAAAGGCATGGGTTAATTAGGAAGTTCATGGGAGGAGTAGGGAGTTCAAGGTACACCAGACAAAAGACAGAAAGTAAGGCTGTCCAAGGGTTTAGGCATGGACATGGGCGTCCGCAGAATTTTTTTCAGGGGGGGTATCATTTTAAGGTCACCCATGCTCCACCCCTTTTTGACAATTTCATGGAGGGGAGGGGCTTAGTCATTATCACATAAAGTGTAGAAGAATGTACCTGGTTTTGCTGTGGCGATCTGAGACACATACAAAACTGTGCAAAATATGCTGCGACCACAGCAAGTGAAGGTATAAATAAGCATACAATTAGGCAATCAATCAATTACAAAAAAGACTACACCTGCATGGTGCAGCAATTGGCTTAAGCCAGTGGAGATCTTAAATTCTATATGGGCACAACAGCAGCTTTATGGGCACAATAACATCTTTATGCTATGTTGCTGTGCTTAACCACTCACCTATTGGGCACATTCACCCCCTTCCTCCTCAGGCAAATTTTTAGCTTTCAATGCTTTCACACTTTGAATGACAATTGTGCAGTCATGCAACACTGTATTCAAATTCTTTTGGTGGTATTTAATCACCACTGGGGTATTTTTTTTTTGCTAAACAAACAAAAAAGACTGGCAATTAAAAAAAAAAAGTTTTGCTTAGCTTCTATTATATAATTTAGCAAATAAGAATTTTTCCTCCTTCACTGATGGTGACTGATAGGCGACACTGATGGTCACTGATAGGGGGCATTAATAGGTGGCACTGATCGGCAGCACTGATAGAACTGGTTAAACAGAATGTTGCTTTTAGCGGATGGTGCTGTGAAAAAGAATAATGTACAGTAGTTCAATGTGGCCACCGTATGGCAATTATTGGAAAAGCGATCCAAGCATGGATCTTTTCAGAGGAGCAAAAGTCACTTCCACACACGTGAAGGAGCACTAAGAGTAGCCAAGCAAAGGCATGCAGGGAAGTAAAGTATTAAATATCTTCACATGATAACAGAAGGTTCAGCCTGATGTCCAGGTCCCGCAGTCCAGCAATTGGAGACACATTCCACAAGCAGTTCACTGATAACAGAAGATAACAGAGATCAGGCAGCCTGTGACAGTGGGGAAGGATATCCAGGTGTCAGCCCGACAATAAATAAGGCTGAGCTCCGGTGAAGTGAACGATCTCTTATCATGTTTGGCTTTACTTTCCTGCAGTTTCCTCCCTAGTGTGCGGACACCTTGCTGATTCCAGGGGGGGCACTTGACCCCCCCTTGCCCCATTCTGCAGATGCCCATGGGCATGGAGTATGTCTGGTCAGGTAGCACGGTAAGAAGAGCTACTGCCAGACTTAACAGAGGTTCTGGGTTCAGATTTGGGTCCTGACACTTTACTAAAACTGGAGAGTGCAAAATCTGGTGCAATGCCAACCAATCAGCTTCCTAGTTTTATTGCCAAAGCTTAATTGAACAAGCTGAATATAGGAGCTGATTGAATACTATGCACAGCTGCACCAGATTCTGAGCACACCAGTTTTAGTACATTTACCCCAATGCCTACATAATTGTTTGTTTTTCCAAAAGTTTAACTGCAGATTTTTACCTCCTAGACACAAAGAGCTCTTTAACACAGGCATTTAAAACAGGTGGTTGGGTCGAATTTGTACTGCTTCCTGGCTGTCCCTCAAAATTGCTAAAATAAGGAGCAGATGAAGGTGTACACATTGGTGCATTGGCATTGGCTTGAGTTGCATTTCAGCAAGCCCAAAAAAAAAATGCTGCAGAAGTTTGACAAGCATTGACACTTTGCAATAGCCTCCATTCACTTCTATTGAAATGTACTACAAGTGTGTTGTAAACACACTGTCGGTATGACTATGTTATACAGCACGTTTAAAGTGTAGTTTAAAATCATCAAATATGATCATTTGCTGTTTTAGATTTGTAAAAAATAAAAAACGTCTTTAACGCCTGTGCAACATGTCCAAAAGGATCATTATGTCTATGTGAAAGAGCCCAACGTTTGTTATATTACCCCTTTTCCTTGCAAAGTAGCAACAAGTCACAACTGTTTCCACATGACATATCCATTGGAAATTATAATATTTAGCACATTGTAATTCAAATGAAGAGACATTCATTGCTGGTCACTTGCAGAGACTGTGCAGGAATTTTTAATTGTGCCCCAATATAATGCCGTGTTCCTTGTCTCTACTGTACCTCTGCACAACTGACCTTTGTAACTAATTATGGTTATTTTATACCGTTTCTCTACCATTCTTCATTTTTTTTTCTACCATTTTTTTTCTTAAGCACAGCTACAATAAAACGTTTGCCCTTCTGTAAATCATTCCTTTAACTGAGATATGTGTAGGGATACATACATTGCTAGCAGTGTAACACTTTCCTGTTTTTTCTGAATTTAAATGTGTGCAGTAAAGTTAAAGTCTGAATTACACATGGTAATGCACTGAGAAAATAAAATAAAATTCATTATTACATTATCTTTAAACAAGATAATCTTAAATATCACTTGTACCTTAAATTTAGGTGGTATATGCTTAAAATAATTGCATTATGTTTTTCGCTAAAGTGTTTGCCTTTCATTACTATGTAGGGATGCACATTTAGCTAGAACATTAATTATGCAGTATTTTATTTCTAAACAAAGGTATGCTTTCTTCTTTCTTGTATGCTGATATACTGTATATACAGTACAAGCTATGAGCTCTGTCAGCTGTTCTGGCAGTATAAATTGAATTTAGTGGGCTTGTTACACCATCATGTGGTCATATGATTGTACTGCTTTCAATGGCAAAATGTTAGCAGCAGCCATTTAAATAGTACTATGTTTATAAGCAATGCAGGCAAGTATTTGCATATACATAGAAGACATGATTGGAATAATAAAATGCATACGCTTCAATGTATACTGTTGCAATGGATATCAATTTATTCTTAATTGCAATAGTAGCCTGTATGAAAATGTATACCTAGGTAAAGTTAACTACAAACCTTGCGTGATCTAGCTGCAGAACAATCATTGTAAATGAAGATTGTGGTGCAAATGTCCACGTTTCTATAGAGCAAATGTCATTGCCTGTGCCTATGGAGGAAGAGAGGGGGATATGCTCCAACTGGTCCAACCATTGCATCCAGAAACTTTGTAGGCACACAAAATGACTATGGGTCACCCTAGCTCTCCAAACTCTTTGTAAATGTAATCCATTAAATGAGCTATTCCAAAGTAATAACCAACAATATATCCTAATATTTTTTCAAAGGGCAAGCATAGCCTTATTAATGGTTTTAAATTTACGTGTGTAGCGGCCTCACCCTCTCTCTCTTCTTTAACGGTTACTTTGGCTTTGGTCTAGGGGTACCTTGAAGGGGAGAGCGAGGTGCCCCACGGCCCATGTCCTCTAGATTACAGCATGTAGAGGTGAAGGCCAGTATCAGATTATATTCGGGCTGTGTATATACGCTCAGAGCCAGGTCTGTTCTGCTGATAACCCCCCTTTGCTCCCAGTAATTGGAGTACCACACACTGGAAAAGGTCCAACACGTATTTATTCCATAACGGCAAACAAATAGTCCTTTTGCGAGCAGACAGTTTGAGACCCATAGAACAGTTCAGTATTGGTGGGGAGTAGGTCAAGGCACAATCCTCAAAGAAACTAATCCGTTGAGGTTTCACCAAAGGTTGCTAAGCACAGTGGCTGTTAAATGGACTTTTGGTACAGAGTCTCTTCCAGCGACTCTAGTGAACAGGAACTGGAGTTACCTTCGCTACGTTGCAGCCCCTGTCAGGGGGAAGACATCCCTCCAAGGGAGTTACCAGAGGCCTCGCCGTCACCGGATTAATGCTGTACCGGACTATTTGGAAGGGTTACACTCCCCGGCCTCCTCGCCTCAGATACGGGTCCCAACACCTTAGGGCCCTACGGACTCCTCCACCCTCGCGGAACCCAGTCGAAGTTACTGGGTCCCAGGCCTTGGCCGTAGTACCTCACCCCAGGCTTAAGGTGCCTGTGATGGACTCCATCTCTCACTCCGGCCAGGTCAAGGGCACCTGGGTCCGGAACCCAGGAACGCCAGCACCCAGGCTGAAGGTGCCTGGGCGCGGCCGCGTCCTCCAACTCTGAACCCCGAGGTCAGGGCGTCCGCCCCTTTTATCTCCTCTCCCTTTGCGTCACAGCGGGTTCCCCGCTCCGCTGTACCGACGCCAGGAAAGGACAAAAAGGTACAGTCTTGCGGTGCAGGTTCAACTCTGACCCAGGGCGACAACGCCACCTGTAGGCCACAGGGAACCTTGAACCACAAAAGGGATTCTCAGATTCCCTAACAATTAGTACATCTGGGTTAAATAACCCAGATGCTCCCCCCCCAAATTTAAATACCCGCTGCACGTGTAAAAGACATCAGCATGCTATAAATAATCCTATTAGCCTATATTAAAGTGTATGAAAAGCCAGTTTTAGGTATAGTAGGGAATGGTTAAAATCCCTATCAGGTTATTTATTTTTTTTGTTGTTTTTTTTGTTTGCTGCCTCTATCCTACTGGAGAGATTGCCCCTCACTTCTTATCCTGGATATGCAATATAAAACAGCAAAAACACTCTTTCCATTCCTATCAAAAACAGCCAAACAATAAAAGTTTTGTCATTACGTACACCTTAACAATAATTTTTAAAACTTGTGTCTGTACAATGTTTTGTGACAGCCTGATTTACTACCCCTTCTCACAGAGCAAATCCAGGAGTCAGCAACTCACAAAAAAAGTGTACACTTCCAGTTTGGCTGATACCTTAATTCAAAAGTTGCTAACAAGTTAATACTTGTAGTAACTAATCTACCCTGCCTCCAGTGATATACAGGCATACCCCACTTTTAAGTACACAATGGGTTTTATTTACTAAAGCTGGAAAGCGCAAAATCAGGCTCACTTCTGCATAAAAACCAATGAGCTTCCAGGTTTTATTACCAGGCTTAATTGAACAAGCTGGGGTTAGAAGCTCATTGGTTTCTATGCAGAAGTGAGCCTGATTTTGGGCTTTCCAGCTTTAGTAAATAAAACCCATCGTGTACTTAAAAGTGGGGTATGCCTGTATTGTATATACACATCTCTACAGACTCGGGCTGCGTCGCAGTGATCCAGGCAGGAGTTACTTACCTTGTCCCCTGGATCCTGCGATGCTTCCCCGCTGTGTGATCGAGCCGTCATCTCGCTCGATTCACACACTTCCGAGTGCCGCCGAGCTCCATTCCCTGCGACGTTACGACGCACGGGGACGGAGATCGGCGCCAAATTCAAAAAAGTTAAAACACAGTATACATACAGTACACTGTAATCTTACAGATTACAGTACTGTATGTAATAATTACACACCCCCATTGTCCCTAGTGGTCTGCCCAGTGTCCTGCATGCACTTTTATATAATAAAACCTTTTTTTTTCTGCCTGGAAACTGGAGATTGTCCATAGCAACCAAAAAGTGTCCCTTTATGTCAAAAGTGGTTTTAGACCAGCTAAAAAACAGCGATAATAAATTAGAATCACCCGCAGAATTAAGCGATAGCGATTTGTGGGGAAATTCCTCATCAAACACAGAAAAACACTTTTATTATTATTATTATATTATTATTTGTTATAATTATTTTATAGTTATTTATTTTATTATAATGTATAATTTTGTTTTTTGAACTTTATCATACCCGGGATGTCTACTAGACTCTGGTTTGGACAGATTTAAGTGAGTTATTCCTAAGAATTACAGGCCTGCAATATAAAACGCCAAATTTCCATGCAGAATAATGGTACCGCTTTCAGCACCTAAAATCTGACATAATCATACCGCCAGGGAGGTTAATAAATCATATATACTCAATAAAACTCAAAAGCTCTATAAACAACTTTACAATTGGATATAGAATTATAAACACAGAGAGTATGTCATTATTATTAGACTTGTGCACAACGGAAAAATTTGTTCCGTTTCGGTTCGTTTCTTTCCGGTCCTGTTGATTCGTAATCATTCGTAATTTTGCTAGACGGGATTTTTCGTGTTCGGACTCATTCGTATTTTTGCAAGCGACATTTTTCGTTGAATTTTTTGTTGCTTTATAATTCGTACTTTCGGTAGAGTACGTTGTTTTTCGTTGATTCTGGACACAACTCCTACTTTCGTAACTTTTTTTGGGTTCGTTGATTCGTAATTTTCCGTGTCTCTCTCACAACGACGCTGCCTATTATGCCTAATGTGCTTCGAATGGATTTGTACTTTTCTAAATACATTGCGGTTATTTGTAACGATTCGAAATCTCGTATTTTACTTTCGTTTTTAACATGCGGCTATAGGCTCCGCCCCTGTACACCATTTTCAGAGGGTTCAGCACGGTGAGGGAGAAGCAGAGAGCAGAGCAGAGTGAGTGTTATTGTGCTTCGAATGGATTCGAAATCTCGTATTTTACTTTTGTTTTTTACATGCGGCTATAACCTCCGCCCCTGTACACCATTTTGAGAGGGAGTTCAGCACGGTGTGGGAGAAGCAGAGAGCAGAGCAGAGTGAGTGTTATTGTGCTTCGTATGGATTCGTACATTCGTAACTTTTTCATAACGAATTATGCCGAAGACATTCGGGCATTCGCTATTTGCGGTATAATTTATTTCGGATTCGGTCTTATTCGTAATTGCTTTGTTCGGAAATTCGAATGCTTCCGAATGTCCGAAAGTTGCTAAATTCGGACGAATTTCAATTCGTTATGAAACGAATTGCACAAGCCTAATTATTATCAATGCATCTTCCAAACTAGGATCACACCCTCAAAACATTATGTTTGCCATTACCTTGTGTGGATCAGTAAACCTCGGGAGACTAACCTTTTGAATTACATGTGGCCTTGCTGTCTAGTCTCACTGACCCTGGGTTATACCACAAGTAGAGCAATTTCAGTAACTGACATCTTTGCTATCTCGATTAGGAAAATATCTACTCAAGTCGCTTTTTGTTGTACGTTCCAGTTAAAACATTCTTTATAGAACAAGAAAGCATTATTTATCAAAGTGCCCAAAATAATAACCTTCTGCATTGCCCAAGAGCAACCATAATTAATCCTACTCTGAAAATACATCTATAAAGTGACTTTTTTTTGGTGATTGTGTATTAGAGCAGACAGTGTTTATTTTGGACACTTAGGCAATCAACTACATTATGTTTTTTTCTAAACTTGTGTTGCAAAGTGTCAAACAAAATGTTACCTATATAAAAACAAAACAAAAAAAAAACACTACTACTAAAGGCAAATAGGCTGTGCACTTTGCAAGTGAAGTTGAACTTTTTAGTGCAAGTTACATTTTTACATGGGGACTTTTCCCAGAGCTTAGAAAATCTGGTGAAGCTCCATTTGCCAAAAATATCACATTCAAGGAAAAAAAAAAAATTTTTGCTTTCATATTATTGAGTGATGGAAATCAGCAGAGTTTTAACTCATCTACCAAGCTCTGAGAAAAAACCCCAAGCAAAGTGCAAATTCTATTGCAAAGTAAACAGTCTATTTGCCTTTAGTAGCATCTCTTCTACTTTTCCCATATGTTAATTCAGATCCAACCCAGAGTGAGCCACTTATGGAAAGTGTTCTGAAGAAAAACTTTAGTTTTGCTCAATGTAACCAATAATATTTATCCTTCAGTTTTTAAAGCTTGCTATGGGTTTCTAGGGCCAACGAATACACAGTTTCGTTCCAACCTTAACACACAGAAACCCAGTTATCTCTATTAATATAATAAAATGCAACTTTTAGTGTTCTTGAAAATATATATGCTTTTTAACAGTATTCAATAACCCATTTCTCTCCTGGTAATGACTGCAGACAAGCACTTAATGAAATGGAAATATGTGAATTTCCTGTGTGTGTTTATAAAATATGCCTGAAGTGGTTCTAAAGGCTTAAAGTGGAACTTTAATCAGAAAATTAAGTCCTGCTAGATGACTTCAGGCTGGCCCCTTTATGCAGGTATAACTATGTAAAACCTTAAAAAATAAGCACTTATACTGTTTAACCACTTCCATACTGGGCACTTATACAGCTTCCTGCCCAGACCAATTTTCAGCTTTCTGCGCTGTTGCACTTTGAATGACAATTGCGCGGTTGTGCTACACTGTACCCAAACAAAATTTTTATCATTTTGTTCCCACAAATAGAGCTTTCTTTTGGTGGTATTTGATCACCTATGCGATTTTTTTTTTCTGCTAAAAAAATGAAAAAAAGGCCGAAAATTTTGAAAAAAATACATATTTTTTTTGTTTCAGTTACAAAACTTTGTAAATAAGTAAGTTTTCTCCTTCACTGATGGGCACTGATGGGCACTGATAAGGCAGCACTGATGGGCACCGATAAGGCGGCACAGATGGGCACCGATAGGCGGCACGGATGGGCACTGATAGGCAGCACGGATGGGCACCGATAGGAAGCACGGATGGGCACCGGTAGGCGGCACAGATGGGAACAGATAGGCAGCACGGATGGGCACAGATGGGCACAGATAGGCGGCACAAATGGGCACAGATAGGCGGCACAGATGGGCACCGATAGGCGGCACGGATGGGCACTGATAGGCAGCATGGATGGGCACTGATAGGTGGCATGGGTGGGCATGGATGGGCACTGATAGGTGGCATGGATGGGCACTGATAGGTGGCACTGTACTGTAATGTGTTACTAATGGATGCCAATCAGTGCCAAACAATGCCTGCCAATAAGTGATGCCCATTGTGGGTACTGATTGGCATCCATTAGGGGCACAGAATGGCATCCCTGGTGGTCTAGGGAGGCATACCTGGTGGTGGGCATCCCTGGTGGTATCCCTGGTGGTCCAGTGGCATCCCTGGTGGTCCAGTGTGGGCATCCTCGGGGGGGGCTGCGCTGATATTCGATCAGCACAAACCCCCCCTGTCAGAGGAGCAGCCGATCGGCTCTCCTCTACTCGCGTCTGACAGACGCGAGTGAGGAAAAGCCGATGACCGGCTTTTCCTGTTTACATCGTGATCAGCTGTGATTGGACACAGCTGATCACGTGGTAAAGAGCCTCCGTCGGAGACTCTTTACCTAGATTGGTGTTGCGGGGTGTAAGACTGACACCCTGCAACAACGATCGCCGCGATGCGCGCCCCCGGGGGCGCGCAGCGGCTCAAAATCCTGAGGACATCATATGACGTCCAGTCAGGATTTTAAAACCACTTTGCCGCCGTCAATCCGCTATAGGGTGGGCGGCAAGTGGTTAAAATCCAGTAATATACTGTCTCACCCTGCTCTGCACATGCTCAGTTGTTCCCCATTTTTAAGGCATTTTTAGGCGCTGCTGAATTTGTAGAGGCCGATCTGCTGACAGCCTTAAAGTGGAAATAAATCCTCTTATCCTTTACAGCCAAGGAAGCTGTCTCTGTTTGATCTGCAACTGCCATGGGGCTGCACATGTGATCACTTATGACACCAGCCATTTGATAATTTGAAAGTTTAATTGAGGACACAAGCAAATGCAACAGTTAGCAATCCCGGCATTCCTGAAATGTAACTTTTTTTAAACCAGGAAATTGATGGGTTTTGTTGCGCTTTATGATTTACTTCTATTCAGGGGCTCTGGGCTTCAGCAAAATGGCAGCCCCTGACTAGAAGAAACAGGAGCAATGCTGGAGGCAATTTACAGCGCACACTAATATTAATAGCATAATTATTAATGTGGAATGTAGTTTCCTTGCAAAAGAACATTGTTTTTTTATCAAGTTGTTATGGGTAAAGTTCTGTTTTAAGTTTTTTTCCCTTCTTTGCACTAAGGTGAAAAAATATCTGAGTGCAGGTTCCCCCCCCTCCCCCTATCCAGCCCTTTGCCCTGCTTGCCATTATGAACACCCTACTGCTTTCATTTAGAGTACGGACATCCCAAACAACTACCCGCATACAGGGACTGGGACGGGGGGGAAGGAGGGACTGCAGACAGGGACAGGTCTACGTTTGCAGAGCAGGCATGGACTGCAGACAGGGAAAGCGCTAGTGGTCTCTCTGTCACACCACCTCTCTCTCACCCCCTTTCTCTCTGTATAACCCTCTCTCTCTCTAACTCCCCTCTCTCTCATCCCTTCTTTCTCTCTCACCCCCTCTCTCTCTCTCTTTCTCACCCATCTTTCTTTCTCTCGCACTCTCTCTGATCCCCTCTCTCTTTCTCTCTCTCTCCACCCTACTCTCTCTCTTTCAACCCCTCCTTCACCCAACTCTCTCTCTCTCTCTCTCAACCCCTCCCTCACCCCACTCTCTCTATCTCATCTCCTTATCTCTTTCTCACCCCACTCTCTCTCTCACCCCTCTCTTTCTCTCTCATCTACATCTCTCTCTAGCCCCCTATCTCACCCCCTCAGCATGTTTTGGTTGCAGGTGAATGCGAGTGCAGAAACAGCTGCAATTACCGCCCCGGCAACCACCCTGTGAAACTAGCCTTTATGTGTTTTACATTGTGCTCTTTTAGCATCTCCAAATATTTATTTTTATGTTTTGTTTATAATTTGCTTTTATTTGTGATTAGATTTGTAGTACTTTATCCTATGGATCACTCTGGAATTATTATTTTTTTGGTACATTTTGGAAATGTACCATTGTTATTTTTTCTTAACTTATTAAACACTTATTTTGAACATAGTGTAGAGAAATTCTGTGAAAAACACATGTAATAGGGGCAATGCAATATGTAGATGGGGCTTTGTGTGGGTGTAGCTTCAGTGTGGGCGGAGACACAGGGTACCCCATGAGTTGTCAATCCACCCCTGGCAGTTGCCATGGTGCTACACATGCAATCAGCTATGACACTATCCATAACTATCCATAGCTAACATAAGCACACTATAGCTGAAGCATTTATCTTTATAGTCATGTCTTGAATGTAACTGTTTTGAGAAACAGTTACATTTTTGAATTTGGTTCCCCTTTAAAAAGCAGAGAGAAAGATTTATATAATTTGCTGGACCATTTTGTGGCTTAGTGTAACATTTTAAATTCCCTCCCTTCCAGTTTAGGTTGAAAGTCTTCACTGGTGCAGGTAATAGCTATCCTAATGGGTTCTCTTTAGCCACATCAGCTCCGAAATATTTTACCCACCATGACCAGGCCATTTTTTGCTATACTGTACCGCATTGCGCTACTTTAACTTGTAATTACGTGGTCATGCAACGCTGTACCCAAACAAAATTTGTATTATTTTTTTTTCCACATTAATAGAGCTTTCTTTTGGTAGCATTTGATCACTACTGGGGTTTTTATTTGATGCAATATAAATAATAAAAAAAAAAAAACAATAAAAAATAAATAAATCACATTTCCTCATACATTTTGGACAAAATATATTCTGCTACATGTCTTTGGTAAAAAAAAAAAATCCCAATATGTGTATATTGATTGATTTGCGTGAAAGTTACAGCGCCTACAAACTATGGTATATATACTGGAAGTAATTTGTTATACTACTAATGGCAGTGATCAGTGACTTATAACAGGACTGCAATCTGACACTAACTGACGCAGGAGGGAACTGACTAACTGCCACTGACATCACCAGGGACATTAACTGCTTCCCAGCTGGGCCATTGTTAAATGACGGCCGGGCAGGATTCCTATTGCTCTGAAAGGATGTTATAGGATGCCAGAGTGTGACCCATCTAGGGCAGCACAAGGCGATTCCACTGCCCTAACCTGGCCACGCATTGGCATGATCTGTCACAGACACAGCCAATGACTGATCAGTGTACTGGCCCGCTGCCAGTACCATGTGATCGCTGTGAGCAATCACAGCAGATCACATGACAATTGTAAACAATGATTGGTTTTCTTTCATGCTATTCATTGTGTACAATTGTGTTACTAGCTGTGATTGGTCACAGTGATCACATGGTACAGACAGATCAATCACAGCTCATCACACAAATACACACTGAATACACACTATATACACAATATCAGGTATGTTCTTAATTGCATACTTACATTGGTCCAGCTTGGACCAATGTAAGTATGCATATCTCATGCCCGAGAGACTGCTGTGGAAGCTGACAATCACTTTAACAGTTAGTACCATTACAGTTATGGCTGTGATCTTCTGGGTCCTGTGTCAAACAGCTGCCCCCTTTCACACTGACCACAGAGGGTCCCTAGCTTAGCTCTGCTCCCATTTACAAAATGCTTTGTATTTTTTTTCAGTGAATGCAAAAAATGTATCTGATTGGATGAGGTAGAGATCATGACATCGCCACTCCTCCACTCCATCTCATCCAATCAAAGAATGCATTCGCTGAAAAAAAAATACAAGGCATTCTGTGCATGGCAGCAGTGCTGAGCAAGCATTCCCCTGTGGTCGGCGTGCAGTGGGGCAGCCGCTTGGAAGATCACAATATTGTAGAAGCAGCAAACACTCCAGTGATTAGATAAGGAACATATGGCTGCATGCTGGTAGTATCACTTCCTTCAGCAAGTTTATTGCACAAACAGTACACCTTTACCACCTGAAAGACCATTCCTCATGTCTGAAGCAATGACATTTCAGACATGGATAACTAATACAGTGATTGTCATTTACAGTGGACCCTCAGGTATGAGATAAACATACTTACAAGCTAGACCAATGCAAGTCTGCAAGTAAGATCATACCTGGAGTGCAGATGAAAGCATTTTCCTGCCTATTGGATTTTTGCTTACTTGTTTTTTATTATCTGGTAGACTTCTGCACTTTTTGGTAGAATGATCATTTTGACCAGTACTTGTTTTCTTCTTGCTTTATGCTCTTTTCTCTGTCTCTTAGTTTCCCTTTATTCACCAACACATACTTATGTATATGCATTGTGCCTCTCTTATAAAAAGTGGGGCAAAGGAATCTGTTGCTTCTATCAAGCCTGCCCTGTACACATGAGCGGAATTTCCATTGGAAAAAAGTTGGATGGTTTTTCCGATGGAATTCCGCTCAAGCTTGGCTTGCATACACACGGTCACACAAAATCTCTCTGAACTTTCGAGCGTTAAGAACGCGGTGACGTACAACACTAAGAGGAGGTGAGAAAAAGAAGTTCAATGCTTCCGAGCACGTGTCGAATTGTTTCAGAGCATGTGTGTTTTTTTTTCCCGTCGGAATTGCATAGACGAACGGATTTTCCGATAGGAATTTTTTCCTGCTCTCAAACTTTTGCTGGCGGAAATACCGACAGCAAAAGTCTGATGGAGCATACACACGGTCGGAATTTCTGATGAAAAGCTCACATCAGACTTTTGCTGGTGGAAATTCCGCTCGTGTGTATGGGCCATAAGTGTTTGCAGTGGGTAACTGGCTATTTTTCAAATGCACTTTTTTTAAATACCGTAGGTTTTAATATACATGTGTGCCCAAAAAGAAGTTTTACATTTGGAAATATTGTATAAATAGACAAGGATAATATGTATTCTTTTTGCATGCACCTCACCTGTGTTTATGCCCCCCTTGTAAACAATTACTATTTGTTTTTCCTTTCAACTAACATTTTTGTCTTACCAAGAGTGTGAGAATTTTCAATGTTATTTAGATTTAATAAACCAGTCTAATATTACCTGCAATCACCTAATCTGTCAACTGAATATTTATAGTAAATGTTAAATTCAGCCAAGGTACTGCATATATTATTGCACAACGTGTACTGTATCACTGCAGGCATGATTCATCCATTTTGACATCCTATTTTTAATACTGAAAACTTCCATGATATTTCTAGGTACAAGGTTAATTCGTGAGTTATGTTACCTCTATTTTTAGTATTTTCATGCTAAAAGTTTGAAATACAAAACGAAATCTACTTTTTGTTGTTGTAATGGAATAAACAGTGGTAAACTGTTTATATCACAGAATCAATAGACCTTTAACTTGGAAGGGCTTGTATTTAGTGTACATCCACAGAGAGCATCTTAAAGCAATTGTAATGGTTTCAATTTTTTTTAGTTAAAATTATAAACATGCTATACTTACCTGCTCTGTGAAATGGTTTTGCACAAAGCAGCCCTGATCCTCCTCTTGGGTCCCACGCTGGCACTTTTAGCTCCTTCCCCCGTTGAGTGCCGCCATAGAAAACTGCTTGAATCTGCCCAGTGAGGAGGGACAGAGCTGGCAGAGATTCTGCTCTCATGTACATTGTGTGTCTGAATAGGGGGTTCAAGCATGCACGAGTGTCCCCATGGGAAGCAGCTTTGACAAGCTTGAATTTATATGCTGGGCATGTGGGTGGCAGTGACTGGATTTTTTTTCACTACGGCAGAGAAATTTGCCCCATTTGCCTACAGCTGGTGGTGTGCTACTGGGAGATGTGCTGCAAGAACCTGGGACACCCTGCGCTATACCATCATCCCTGTTAGTGGAGACTGCTGAGAGGTCATGAGGTATAGCGTGGGTAGACCAGAAAGGTGAGGAGGAGCAGAATTGCGTCCCTTTTCTGTGGCTTTCAGGTGCTCTTGCCAATAGACTGAGTGGTGAGAGGTTAAATGCTTTGTCAAGCGTGTGCTACCCAAATTACTGGTGTTTTTACCATGCTTGATGTGCTTAAGGCAAAGTTTGCAAATTGCAACAGAGCGATCGGCTGCACATGTGCTAAAAAAGGCCCAAACTGCTGAGCAGAGGGAAGTAGGCCGGGTGATAACAGCTTCACAATCTGGTGGAATAGGGTGGCTGCTCTCTACGCTTCCATTATAGCTGCCTCTTTGGGGTGTGCCTCACCCTCACTTTCCTCTTCTTCTCTACCTGTCACCCAAGTCGTGTCAGTGACCTCATCATCATCATCCCCTCCATCCTCATTATTGCTGGAGACTACTTGGCAATATGTTGCGGCAGTAGGAACATGACTGCCAATTTGTTGTTTACCAGTGTTCTCCCCTCTCTGTAGGCTCATGTTCCTACCTTCCTCAACCTCAGAACCAATATTTGAATCAAGTAATGGCTGTGCATCATCAAGGAGCAAGTGGCTGATACTGTGTTCAAATAACTCCTCCATGCCTGATGCTGGGGCTATAGCAAGAGTAGCTGTGGACAAGGAGGCAGAATAAGCCACTCTGGCAGCTGCAGTAGATTGCACACTAGTCTCTTCTTGGGTGAGGGAGGATGAGGATATAGATGATGGTTTAGTAAGCCAGTCCACCACCTCCTCTGCATGCTGTGGCTGGGTGGCATGGGCAATATCACTAAACAAAGGAAATTATGCCCTGCCGGATGACAGACCATGTCCCCCTTTGCCTGTGGACACATAGGCTGCTAGCCCCCTCACAGTGCCATGGGAGCATCTGCCTCTCCTTGTTGGCCTCCCAGACATAATGGGGGGGGCGGGCAATTTTTAACAAAATGTAATAAAGATGTGCAAATGTGTACTTAGATGCACTTTAATCAATGGAAAGTGGTGTTTGATGCACTTTAACTTGAGTACTCACTACACAGACACACTCCACTGACACACTACAATATACTGCAATAAAACTGCACTGACGCACTGCAATATACTGTGGTAAACATGCACTAACACACTAAAATATACTGTGTTAAACATGCAGCAACGCACTGAAATATACTGCGTTAAACGTGCAGTAACGCACTCAAATATACTGCATTAAACCTGCAGTGACGCACTGATATATACTGCACTAAACATGGCAGATTGGCTCTCCTGCGTGAACCGCTGTAGCTGTACGGTGGTCCGTGCAATCTGAGATAGCGGGCGCATTCCTGTTGTGTTCCACGGGAGCGTGCCCGTGGGTCTGGCGGACTCAATGTCCACTGGCGACCCACGATCATGCTGTACAGAGGTAGAACGGGGATCTGTCAGTGTAAACAAGGCGGATCCCCGTTCTGCCAGATGACATTTCAGAGATCTGTTCCCAGTGATCGGGAACAGCGATCTCTGTCATGTCCCTGGCAGCCCATCCCCCCTACAGCTATAACACACCCAGGGAACACACTTAACCCCATTGATCACCCCTAGTGACATTGTCACTGCCAGTGTCATTTATACATTGATCAGTGCATTTTTTATAGCAACTGATCAATGTAATAATGTCACTGGTCCCCAAAAAGTGTCATTTGGGGTAAGATTTGTCTGCTAAAAATCGCAAATCGCCGCCATTACCAGTAAAAACAATAAAAAAAAAAGTCCCTAAATCTATCCCTTAGTTTGTAAATGCGATAACTTTCGTGCAAACAAATCAATATACGCCTATTGCAAAAAAATTACCAAAAATATGTAGGACAATATATATCGGACTAAACTGATGAATAAATTATTTTTTTATATATTTTTTGGGGATATGTATTATAGCAGAAAGTAAAAAAATATTTTTTTTTCAAAATTTTATAGCGCAAAAAGTAAAAACCGCACAGTTGATAATATACCACCAAAAGAAAGCTCTATTTTTGAGAAAAAAAGGACATCAATTTTATTTGGGTACAGCGTTGCGCGACTGCGCAATTGTCAGTTAAAATGACACAGTGCCGTATCGCAAAAAATGGCCTGGTCAGGAAATGGGTAAATCCCTCCAGGGCTGAAGTGGTTAAACATGCAGTAATGGACAGATATATACTGCATTAAATGTGCAGTGATGCACTGATATATATTGTGTTAAACGTACAGTAATGCAAGGATAAATACTGCATTAAAAGTACAGTAACACACTGATATATACTGTGTTAAACATGCAGTAATGCACTGATATATACTGCGTTAAATGTGCAGTAATGCACTGATACAGTATCTTACAAAAGTGAGTACACCCCTCACATTTTTGTAAATATTTTATTATATCTTTTCATGTGACAACACTGGAGAAATTACACTTTTGCAACAACGTAAAGTAGTGAGTGTACAGCTTGTATATCAGTGTAAATTTGCTGTCCCCTTAAAATAAGTCAACACACAGCCATTAATGTCTAAACCACTGGCAACAAAAGTGAGTACACCCCTAAGTGAAATAGGGCCAAATTGGGCCCAAAGTGCCAATATTTTGTGTGGCCACCATTATTTTCCAGCATTGCCTAACCTTCTTGAGCATAGAGTTTACCAGAGTTTCACAGGTTGCCACTTGAGTCCTCTTCCACTCCTCCATGATGACATCACAGAGCTGGTGGACGTTAGAGACCTTGTGCTCCTCCACCTTCTGTTTGAGGATGCCCCACAGATGCTCAATAGGGCTTTGGCCTAGAGACATGCTGGCCAGTCCATCACCTTTACCCTCAGCTTCTTTAGCAAGGCAGTGGTCATCTTGGAGGTGTATTTGGGATCGTTATCATGTTGGAATACTGCCCTGCGGCCCAGTCTCTGAAGGGAGGGGGTCATATATATTGATGGCCTATCATTTTAGGGAATCAGGAAGGATTTTTTCCCCTGCTGGATTGAATTGGATCATGCTTTATTGTTTTTTCTTGCCTTCCTCTGGATCAACTGTGGGCATAGGATTGTGTATATAGGATTGTATAATTTGTATTTCCCCTTCTATTGCTTGAGCTGAATGGACTTGTGTCTTCTTTCAACCTGCGTACCATGAGACCAGCGTTGTTTGACATGCGGTTCTAGTTTACCTCCACGGCTAGACACGCTGAGATCTGACAAAGAGAAGAAAGAAGGGCGCACCAGCCTAGTGCATTATCCTTGGGTGGATTTTATAAAAAATAAATAAAGGAATACTACTTAAAAACGTGCATGGATAATTCACAATAAAAAAATTCCTACAAAAAGCAGCAATGCGTCTGAACCGAACCCACTCCGAAGAGTCACAGAGGAATTGACGGGGATCACTGCACGCTGAGATCTGTCAGAGCACACACACTGCACAGTGCTAACAACAAAATGCTATTTGCATTTACTGACTGTCGGCAAGTGACTGAAGGAACAGATGGATAAAGAATACAAGCACCGTGGAGTGGTGAGAGCCTCTGGGCAGCTTTGTTAATTCATGTCTACTCCCTGCATCAGCGGCAGATGCCGTTAGTATTCAGGGTGAACATTGCTGTTGTTTATGGCTAAAGGGCTGGATGATTCAATAGTGAGAGAACGGTCTATATCCTCAGTATGCATAGGTGAAAATGTGTGCCTCTAAACAACTTTATCAATCAAGTTAACATCAGCCTGATGGGACCCCTGATGACATCAGACATGCTGACCAAACGCGTTGGGTGGGATCTTGCGTGACACATCACTTCAGCCATTTTGGAACACAGGTGGAGCGCAGTTTTTTGGACTTTTTTGCTCACAGAGCACTTTGATGTAACCACTTCGGCTCTCACACCTGTTTACCCCCTATGGACCAGACCATATTTCACATTTCTGCAATGTGTCTGTTCATGAGCCTATAACTTGGTAATTACCTATAATAAAGAATTGATAAATATATTGTTTTTTGGGGGACAAATTGGGTTTTCTCATGACCCTAAAGTCCTCTGAGAGTCCTTTTTTAAATGTATTTGCATTTTAAGGGAAAAAAGAGTAAAAATATGAAAAAAGATGGATATTTTAAAGTTTGATCAGTAATATGTTGAACACAAGTACCAGTACATGTGAGGAAAACATATACATTTTATGCTGCTGATTGTTCTATTTACTGCGACATTAAAATACAATTTTTGGTACAAAGCATGTTAAAGTAATTTACAAAATAAATAATGTTTTCTGTTTGTTTTGTTTTTTGCATACATTTCATTTTTCTCATAATGCATCACTAATTTATAGTTCTTACTGATTTAAAATAAAATAGATATACCCTAAACCACATAGTTATAACCGTAAATCCTTAAAGATAACAATATATATATATATATGTATATACATATATATATATATATATATATATATATATATATATATATATATATATATATATGTGCTTTATAAAAAATGTTTCCAGCAAATAATTTAGAATAGAAACATGAAGCATGGAATTGTTAAGTAGTGATTATACAGGTTGAAATGAACGGGTTAAGTAGTAAAGAAAAAGAGCATGTCCTGGTTAATTAAGAGTTAACTCCCTGTGCACACAATAAAAACTTTCCTTTGTCAGCTGTAGCTCTCTCACTTGAGATAAGATAGCTACTGTGTCACTTGTTTATTTTTGTTTTGGCTTAAAATGTTACAATGAATTCTCACTGAGATTGTCTGTCAGAGTGATCATTCAGTGAGGAAGACTTATGACTAGCTCCGAGTCATAGGATTTCATGGGCTGTGCACATTAGCTGAGCAGAAGGAGATAAGAAAAAATAAGATGGTGCTAGGCGTACAAGACATATCCCGTGTATAGAAGGGGGGGGGGGGGGGTTATGGACGTTTGTAAGACGCCCAAGGTAGGTAACTGGATAAGCACTTGTATTTATTGATGTATCGCAATTTATATAATCTATATAATCTATATCATCTACTTGGTTGGTACATATAAACATCCAGTGGAGACACCTGGTGGAGATTTTTGGTATTACAATTGCACTTCATTTAACCACTTGCCAACTGCCACACGAACATTTACGTTGGCAGAATGGCACAGACAGGCAAATGGGCGTGTATATACGTCCCTTTAAATTTGCCGCCATGTGGGCATGCACGTGCCCCTGCCGCGAACTCTGTGACCCAAGGACTTGATGTCCGCTGGTTTCCCGCGATTGTGTGTCACGGAGCTGCAGAATGGAGGATGCCTGTGTAAACAAGGCATCCCCCTGTTCTGCCTTGTGACAGGATACTGATCACTCCTCCCTGTGATCGGGAGCAGTGATCAGTGTCGTGTCACATGTAGCCCAGCTCCCACACAGTTAAAATCACTCCCTAGGTCACACTTAACCCCTTCCTCGCCCCCTAGTGGTTAACCCCTTCCGTGCCAGTGTCATTTACACAGTAATCAGTGCATTTTTATAGCACTGATCGCTGTATAAATGACAATGGTCCCAAAATGGTGTTAAAAGTGTCTGATGTGTCCTCCACAATGTTGCAGTCACAATAAAAATCGCTGATCACCGCCATTACTAGTAAAAAAATAAATATTAATAAAAATGCCATAAAACTATCCCCTATTTTGTAGATGCTATAACTTTTGCACAAACCAATCAATAAACGCTTATTGCAATTTTTTTAATTAAAAATATGTAGAAGAATACGTATCAGCCTAAACTGAGGTAAAAAAATTTTTTTATCTATTTTGTGGGGATTTTTATTATAGCAAAAATTAAAAAATATAGCTTTTTTTCAAAATAGTGGCCCTATTTTTGTTTATAGCGCAAAAAATAAAAACCGCACAGGTGATCAAATACCACCAAAAGAAAGCTCTATTTGTAAGGAAAAAGGACGTCAATTTTGTTTGGAAGCCACATCGCACGACCGTGCAATTGTCAGTTAAAGCGACGCAGTGCCGATCCGCAAAAAGTGGCTTGGTCATTTGGCAGCCAAATCCTCCGGGGCTGAAGTGGTTAAAGCACTTTATAGGAGTTGTTCATATATATATATATATATATATATATATATATATATATATATTTTTTTTTTTTTCTATATCAACTGACACCAGGTTTGTGATTCAGGTGGCAGTTCATAAACACTGCACTTAATGCACTTTATCCAAACATTAAAATAGGATTTGTTGGTGAACTATTTATATTAATTTTGGGGGCATATTATCAAATATTATTTAACATTGGAAGTGGATGACCTCACTTTGTAAGACCTCATAGGCGTCTGGTCTGAAGTATGGGGACTCTGGTGGGGCAATGTATGCTGCACATAGGTACAGTGTGGCAAAAAAGTATTTAGTCAGCCACCAATTGTGCAAGTTCTCCCACTTAAAAAGATGAGAGAGGCCTGTAATTGTCATCCTAGGTATACCTCAACTATGAGAGACAAAATGTGGAAACAAATCCAGACAATCAGGTTTAACTTTGGCTCCTCGGGTAAAGAGGGTGCATGTCACTGGGAGCTAAAACTCCTGAGGGGGCTGTTTAAATATTTGGATATCTCGGACAGAAAAAACTGTCATCTGCGCCACAATAGGTAGCTGCCTAGACTACTGCAACTCTCTTTATCTGGGATTGCCAAAGATGTTAGTGCAGAAGCTTCAACTCATTCAAAATTCTGCGGCTAGGTTACTCATGGATGTCCCGTTGAGGGATCATATCACCCCTGTCCTCTGCGCCTTGCACTGGCTGCCGGTCCACTATCGCACCTTATTTAAGGCCGGATGTATTATGTTTAAGATAATGAGAGGCCTAGCCCCAAGCTATCTCTGCTCTCGTTTTCATAAACAAGCTTTTGTTAGATCACTCAGATCTACCGGCAGAGATCTCCTCCACATCTCAAGGCCCAAGAAGATCCGGCGTGGTGGTCGAACTTCTCCCACCAGGGTGCCGTTTTGTGGAATAGCCTCCCTGTCAAGCTCCAGGAGGCCCCTACTATTCCGGTCTTCCGCGGGTTACTGAAGACTTGGCTTTTCACGCAAGCCCCTTCAGGGTAAGACCGCGCTATATTAAGATACCTCTCAACTCAACTCAACTCAATCACATTGTCTAATTTGGAATTATTTTTTTTTGAAAATTAAAGTGGAAAATAAGTATTTGGTCAATATCAAAAGTTCATCTCAACACTTTGTTATATATCCTTTGTTGGCAATGACAGAGGTCAAATGTTTTCTGTAGGTCTTCACAAGGTTGTCACACACTGTTGCTGGTATGTTGGCCCATTCCTCCATGCAAATCTCCTCTAGAGCAGTGATGTTTTGGGGCTGTCACTGGGCAACACGGACTTTCAACTCCCACCAAATGTTTTCAATAGGGTTGAGATCTGAAGACTGGCTGGCCACTCCAGGACCTTGAAATGCTTCATACAAAGCCACTCCTTCGTTGCCCGGGCAGTGTGTTGGGATCATTGTCATGCTGAAAGTCCCAGCAAAATTTCATCTTCAATGCCCTTGCTGATGGGAGGAGGTTTGCACTCAAAATCTCACGATACATGGCCCCATTCATTCTTTCATGTACACGGATCAGTCGTCCTGTTCCCTTTGCAGAGAAACAGCCCCAAAGCATGATGTTGCCACCCCCATGCTTCACAGTAGGTATGGTGTTCTATGGTTGCAACTCAGCATTCTCTCTCCTCCAAACACGACGAGTTGTGTTTCTACCAAACAGTTCTACTTTGGTTTCATCTGACCATATGACATTCTCCCAATCCTCTTCTGGATCACCCAAATACTCTCTAGCAAACCTCAGATGGGCTCGGACATGTACTGGCTTAAGCAGGGGGACACGTCTGACACTGCAGGATCTGAGTCCCTGACAGCGTAGTGTGTTACTGATGGTAGCCTTTGTTACATTGGTCCCAGCTCTCTGCAGGTCATTCACTAGGTCCCCCATGTGGTTCTGGGATTTTTGCTCACCGTTCTTGTAATCATTTTGACCCCACGGGGTGAGATCTTGCGTGGAGCCCCAGATCAAACGAGATTATGAGTGGTCTTGTATGTCTTCAATGTTCTAATTATTGCTCCCATAGTTGATTTCTTCACACCAAGCTGCAGATTCAGTCTTCCCAGCCTGGTGCATGTCTACAATTTTTTTCCTGGTGTCCTTCGACAGCTCTTTGGTTTTCACCATAGTGGAGTTTGGAGTGTGACTGTTTGAGGTTGTGGACATGTGTCTTTTATACTGATAACAAGTTCAAACAGGTGCCATTAATACAGGTAATGAGTGGAGGACAGAGGAGCCTCTTAAAGAAGAAGATACAGGTCTGTGAGAGCCAGAAATCTTGCTTGTTTGTAGGTGACCAAATACTTATTTTCCACCATAATTTGCAAAAAAAAAATCTTTCCAAATCAGACAATGTGATTGTCTGGATTTGTTTCCACATTTTGTCTCTCATAGTTGAGGTATACCTATGATGACAATTACAGGCCTCTCTCATATTTTTAAGTGGGAGAACTTGCACAATTGGTGGCTGACTAAATACTTTTTTTCCCCACTGTAGATGTCAGGCTGAGATGTGAGGATTGAACTGCCTATTCTTATCCAAATGTGTCTCTCTCCTCTTTTGTTGCTCTGATGCTCTCTTGTTCCTCCCCCTTGTACCAGATTCATATTCCTCATGAATATTGACCCTGTTTGATGTTTCTATCCCTCTGTACAGGGACAGAGAATTCCCTGTAGCCAGTAGGTACTAGAGGTTCATCCTGTGCCCAGGTCCATCTTACCAGGAGGATTTGAATGTCAATCTGATGCAATTTCAGTCCATTTACTTTGGATCCGAAGGCTGAAACATTCGGACCCTGAATGTTCCAGCTACTGATAATTAATTATGTCATTTTGTGTTTATATACCTTGTAATGAGCAAATTGCCTGGAACAGACAGAATTATGAGTGGCTGTCACTGTCTTTATTACTTTTTAAACTTAGTCACATTAATTTGTTACCTAATGTGATGGGAAGGGCCCTTAACTCCTCCATTTCTCTAATTTGTGGTGGTTTTGATGTTCATCTTGGTGCTGGTGGTTTCCTCCATTCTTGCCATATTCTTGGCCTGGTTTTTGAATGATTATATTGTTTTGTATTAATAGAAAGGTTTGGGGTCTTCTTACTCTCTATGTTGCTCTCTCCCTCTGTATCTAGCTCTCTCACTCCATCTCTCTGTCTCTGTGTCTCTCTTTCTGTGTGTGTCTCTGTCTCTGTCTCTCTCTCTCTTTGTCTCTCTCTGTCTCTCTTCATTTCTCTGTGTCTCTCTTCATTTATCTGTGTGTGTTGTCTCTCTCCCTCTCCCTCTCTCTCTCACACACATGCTGTGTCTCTCTTTCTCTTTCTCTCTGTGTGTTTTCTCTCTGCTTCTATTTGTCTCTGTGTCTCTCTCTCCATCTCTCTCTCTCTGTCTCTCTGTGCCTCTATCTCTCTTTCTCTCTCTGTGTCATCTCTTTCTCTCTGTGTGTCTGTCTTTCTATGTGTGTGTTGTTCTGTTTTTCTGTCTCTCTCTGTCTCTTTCTCTTTGTCTCTCTCTCTCTCTGCATTTCTCTCTCTTTGTGTCCCTTTATCTGTGTGAGTCTCTCTCTCTCTGTACCTCTCTCTTTATTTCTATCTCTTTGTGTGTCTCTCTCTCTTTTTCTCTGTGTGTCTCTCTCTCTCTGTGTGTCTCTCTCTCTCTATCGTATATGTGTATCTTTTTCTGTAGGTGCATCTTTTGCTCTGTCTTTCTCATTGCCTGTCTTTCTGTCTGTCTTTCTCTCTCTTAGCCCCTCTCTCTCTCTCTCTCTCTCTCTCTCTCTCTCTCTCTCTCTCTCTCTCTATATATATATCTCACTATTTGATTTCTGCACTCCAGTAAAGCATGTATAAGCACTGAACTACAGGAAAGCAGGAAAACACATTGAACTCCAGGAAAGCAGGTGATTTCTGTACATGCTAAAGCAGGAAACACACACTGCACTGTGTATATTACTGGGCTGCATGTAAGCGAGCTTTGCGGAGTCAGGTGACGGGGGGTGGGACAAAGTTACAGAGGTACAGAGTGCGTGCCAGGACAGGAAGAGAACTGGAGCAAAGCATCATGGGAATGATTGTCACACAAAGGAAGATTTTATCAGTACCAAGTGAGATTGGGATGGAGGACAATACTCTAAATGTGGTTTTTGAAATAATGAACCAAAGTAGCAGCCTTTCTGGGGGTAATGAAGGGTACTGAATTTTTAGATTGTGCATACTGCATTTTAGTTACATTGGTCCCCATTACAATAACATAGAACATTTTATTAAAGGTTAACTAACCCTTTATTCTAATCTCCTTCTAAAAATGCTAATTGTCTTGCTAAATGTGTCTCAAATGCTTCTAAAAACCCTTGACCTAAACCATATGGGTCAGGAAAGTCAGAGAAAATATAGAACTTCTTTTTTTTCATTCTTATAGGCCAGTGACTGAATTATTGTTTTAAGAAAAAGTTACTGTGGTTCAAACCAAGAATTATAAGTACCCTGTGATAATTATTAGCATATTAGTTTAACAAAATGCTCTCACACATATGCATGCATAACCATGCCTATTTAGAAAGGCAGTGCAAAAAATTATGATTTGAATTCCTAACAACCAGTCAGAAACTGAAATGTTATTGGTTGCTGTGACAAAGTGTATTTAACACACCATATTGGCTCTTTGCACTTCCATAACAAATAAACCCATTGGAAAGTATCAAAAAGGGAATGAGGGGTAAGCTAAATCAATAGAACCAAGCAGACAAAAAGTCTTACTGAATTATACATTTTTATCTAACAAGCAGTGATTACTTTTGGAAGAGGCTACAGATTCAGAACACATGACTCAGTAAACTGAAAAGGTCAGAAAATAATAAACAGACCACAATTCATACCTCAGCACCTATAGTCACAGAGCTCTGATTCCGACTGCTACATTTGCTACTCTGATCAGAATCAAATAATGTGTAAACACTATTCAAAAACTCAGAATAGATATGTTCCATTTACTAACAGGTACGGGAGATAGCAGGAAAATGCACAAAATATAATGTTAGTAGAGATGACTTTATGTGCTGCAAAATGTTGTTTATGGTGAAAAGTTTTCTCTTGTGTCATTATTGAGGTTTCCAAAGCAACAACATTTTTTGTGTACATCCTAGATTTATTTAATTATAGTTTAAATACAACCTTGCAATGTTTGGTAGATATTACAATTTATTGGAAATAATTTTATTGCTGATAATACATCAAGTAAAGAACTTTATTTATATAGGATGCAGTAAAAGTATAGATGAAAGATTAAATGTTGCTAGGATGTAAATCTAATGTAAATATAGGATGTAAAGCTAATATTAATCAATAGTTTTTGTTAGAAAGAGTGATTTATATTTGCTCCTTTTATCAAAGCAGTTCAGTACATACAGTAGATGGAATTGGCAGGTGATTTTTCATCAGGTGTGACCCATACTGATGACTAGACTAAAAAGTCACCTGTTGGGTATAAGACTTTCATTGAAGACTTGAGCCACATGGGACTAAAAAGATTTCCAAGCATGGTTGCCGATACCTCATTGGTAACAAAAAGTTACTACTGTTTGTTTATTACCCCCCCACCCTCCTTTCTATATTAGCTTTTTAAATAACTTGCAAGCATTCAAAGCATAATTTCTTCCTATTTCTATTTACATTATTTTTACAATATGGTAAGGATGCACTTCAGAGGCTTCATTTTAACTACATTGCATTGCATTGCTTTAGAGGCAAAGGGTACTCTTGAGATCTATTTTAATTGCAGGCAAAGCAGGGAAAACATAGTCTTTGTTGTGTTTTGAATTAGAATTTATGTTTATAGTAGTATCGCTTTGAAATGCATTATTGATAAATAATAAATATCTACATGCACCTTTAAAGGAGAAGTAAAGTCAGAGCTCATTTAGCTGTACTTCTACTGTGGATTACAGGAGTGCAGTTGGTTCTGTACTCATGTGACCCATATTCAGCTGACAGTGTGCTGAAGCCTGCTGTTGGCTGACATCACAGAGCCAATTCAGGCTAAAGAAAGATTGCAACCTGGACTGGCACCTGGCTCAGCCACTCAGTGAGGCACTGAGAGTCTAAGCCAGCCACTCCCACCCCCTCCACAGATCAGCATTCCAGTGAGCATGGGGGGAGGGGCAGAGCAGAGATATGGTGACTAACAGTCACCAGCTCTCGGCTCATGGAGCACTGAGAACTGAGCAATCAGTGATCTCTGATTGCTCAGTTCTCAGTCTTAGAGCTGGTGGGGGATAGATGCAGCATCAGCCCAATGCCGCATCCACCTAGGTAAGTATGATTTCTAAAAAAAAAAGAAAAAAACTTTTCTCTTTTAAACTCCCACTGAGCCCAATGAGCATGTGGCATAGACTACATTCCAAATGTAACCAAAACAATGCAATCTGTTTTGTATGCAACTATTCAGATCCACCCTCAATAAACTACCTTAGCATTGGTGTTTGAGGCATTATAGATTAAAACAACTATGGTTTACTTTAGGCCCCTTTCACACGGGGCGGATCCGTGTAGATCCGCCCCGTGAAGCTCCGCTTGCTCAGCGGGGATCGCTCCGTTGATCCCCGCTGAGCCGACGGATGACTGGGCGGTCCCCGCACACTGTGCAGGGACCGCCCTGTCAGAGCGCCGCTCTCCCCTATGGGGAATCGGATGACGACGGACCGTAGAGTCCGTTGTCATCCGATCCGCTCCGCCGACGGAAGGAAAACTAGGATTTTCCTCCGTCACACTTTGGCGGAGCGGATGTCAGCGGACATGTCTCCGCTGACATCCGTGCCTCCATAGGGGTACATGGAGGATCCGTTTCAGGTCCGCCTAAAAAACTGACAGGCGGACCTGAACGGACCTCCGTGTGAAAGAGCCCTAAGGATACATTTTACACTTTTAAAAAATCTCATAAAATACATTTATACAAAACATAAATTCCCATGTCAACATTTTACTTTTTATATTGTTACTTCTAGTTGTTACCTAATTTATAGATAATACATACTGTATGCAACATAACCTAATGCTAATATTTTTTCCATTAGAAAATACAGTCGGAGTTATTAAGCCATGAGATTAGTTTGGATGAGATGAAAAAGAGAAACCAAGGAAAGGAAATGTCTAAAAAAGTTTTATTGCAGATTGAAATTGCTCAGGTAAGTATTTTTAATATTGTTACAAGTAGGAGATACAGGCAGTGCTTTAAATACATGTAAAGGTGTAAAAGAAGTTACATACTGTAGTTAAACTTTTTCAGCCTGTGTGTTATTTTAGAGATTGAGAATATTTTAGTTTCTATTGTAAATCACTTGAATATGAACAGTATTAGGTTATCAAAACCTAACTAGTTTGAAGCCTCCAAGTTGGCACTTAAGCATTAACTTACAGGTTAAATAAAAATAAAAAAAATAAAAATAAATGCACAACGTGTATTTATTATTTTTTGTATTAGGAGCCTGGAAATCATTGCACCAGCAATCAGCAGATCACTGATTCCATGCAGGTCTCCTGCACACAGTCAATGTATAGGCTTGGCCGTATATCCCATATAAGTAAGCCGATACTCCCTGACAGGGAGACTCAGTGAACTACCACAGCGCTGTGGTAGTTCATTGAGAACTACAAGCCAACAGCCAAACAGTGACAGCAAGTACGGGGAACTTCTCCCCATACTGCTGCCACAGGGAGGGGGCAGTGGGTGGCGGTTGCATCAGTGGGAACATGTTACATGTTCCACCCTAAAATCGGGTGGAACATGTAACATGTTCCCAAAAGTGAACTTATCCTTTAAGCCTGACTTGAGCATTTAAAGATGTGCAGCAAAGTGATGTAGTGGTTAGCACTTTCACCTGGCAGCAATAGGGTCACTGGTTTGAATCCCGACCATGACACCACCTGCCTGGAGTTTGCATGTTCTCCCTGTGTCTGCATGGGTTTCCTCCGGGTACTCCGGTTTCCTAACACACTCCAAAGACATGTGCGCCTAGACGCGCTCCCATGAGGAGCGCAATCAGCGCATTACAAATCCTATATCAAATCAAATTAAATGTGCTTGTGGTAGTTACATCTGGTCCTATGTGACAAAGCACTAGGTAATAAGAAATAGTAAAGTAAGACAAAACTGTTTTTCAAATATCTTGCTTAAATTATCAGTGTTTGAGGTTTCATGAAGATGTAGATGAACACAGGAACATGTGACTGGTTTAATAAATGCTTTTTTACTATTTGTTTGCATTTCTTGTTTTTCTTTTCTATATCCTTTATATTTTATTATGTAATATTCCAGAAAAAACTACAAGAAGTTTCCACTAAGTTTAGATTATTTCAAAAACCAGCAAATTTTGAACAACGTCTTATAGAATCTAAAAGAATTTTGGATGAAGTGTCCTTTGAGTTACCAGTTCTGGATATGGAGAGTGTCGAGCAGGATGCAGTCCAAACTCAACTGGATCACTGCATGGTAGGTTTAATTCTGATATAATAAGGAACAGTTGATGCTATTCAAATGTATTATTTAGTGTAGCAACAATATTAGTTAGAGATTCGAGTACCCTAGGTATGAGCAAATAATTTTATATCGACCTTTGCCCTTGTTAAAATTTAAAGCGCAATGCAAGCATTTGGTAACAATACTTATTTGCCATCAGCCAGGCTGTTCTTATTATAGGAATTGAAAAGGAACTGTAATACGTACCAATAATTGCACTAACTGTATTTTACTGTTCTGTTTTCATACACACATATTCTTTGCTAGCCTTTGCCTCCTAAATTTTTTTACCATTCTTTTACAAATTAAAATTAAAAAATCAAAAATTATAATGAATGCTAAAATGGCCCCTGCCAATCTACACACCTGATTGATATATTGTTGCTGCCATTAGCAATGTTATATCTCTTTATTCATGATAACACTTTATCTTTCTTACATCCTGTTTATTTATTTGTAGTTCTGAAAGACGCTTTCAGACCGCTTAACATAATCTAACAGTTCACCATGGTAGTCATTTGTATAATAATTTGGACCATAGCATTAGATTATAATGTATACACTTATTTATTTGTATACATATTCTTATCATTTGAAATCCTTAGTTGCTGCAGCCTATATACTATTGTAATATGAAACTTTGTGGTTTTAACTAGTGTATTTCTCAATTATTGTGCTTAATGAAGCAGCGGACGACAAATGTATATTTAATCTGTTTGTTTGTGAGGTCATTAAAGGGTCCAGTAAGCATAGCCAGGGGTAAATTATGCAAAGCATTTAGGCTGGGGATGAGTTTAAAATACCATCTCCCTTTTTACGCTGTGGCTCTGCAAACCAAGTGGTAGATTATGCAGATTGTTTTAATTAAAATGTTATAAATTGTTGATGTTAAATCAATACTATTCTATAGATTTGAAGTAATATATAAATATACTATAGAGAAAATGAAATAAAGAATTTAACATTATGTAAAGTTTGTTTTTTTGTTAGGTAATGTACATAAGCAACCCTCAGCAAAAAAAAAGAACCCGAGCTATAAACTTTACAAAAAATTCACTTATTACAGTTATTCAACCTGATGTATTATTATTTCTATTAATTTCTACTGTTTTAAAAAGTAGACCAAAAATTAGATTGACAGTCTGTATCCAATATTTCTTTCTCGTACATCACGGGACACAGAGCGACATAGTCATTACTAATGGGTTATATAGTTACCGTCAGGTGCTGGCACTGGCAACTTCCAAAACCGGAAGTACCCTCCCCTATATAAGCCCCTCCCATCCGGGAGCACCTCAGTTTTTTGCCAGTGTCTAAGGTGTTGGCCAAGAAGAAACATGTGTTTTTCACTGAGCTTGCGTACAGGTTCTTTTGGGCCTCAGTAAGCTATTCCGGATCCGACCAAAAAAGCTTCATAGCTAAACGGTCGGTACCCGGGCCTTGCAGAGAAGAGCAAGGTTCTGCCTGTAATGCTTCTCTTAGGAGAGCTGGACCCTGGGATCCAGAGCTCTGGTCATACCCACGACCAAGATGTTTTCTGTGCAGGGTGCTATACAGGTCCAGGGGAGTGGAATCCTTGGGAACCCGGTCCCTGAAGGTTTGATTACAATGCCTGCCGTGATAGGTGAAGTTTGGGCTTTTGTGGACCAAACAAAGTCCTGCGGCGGGGAACAGGTAAGTGGGGGCCCCCAGGAACTTGGTTCTATTGGGGGACCCCCAAGCCTAATTTGTCTTTCTGTCTGTTACCTAACGGTATTCCCGCTAATATCTGTGCATGCCTGTAACTACTAAAAAAAATGTAATAATTTTTAATGGTGGTCAAGAAAAAAAAAAAAAAAAAGAATGTTTTTTTATATATGTTTAGTATATTAAACTGCGGTACCTGTGTTTGTCCACTAGAGGCCGCTGTGGAATGTTTTTCTTGTCATATGGACTAGTTTCTTCTCAGAGAGCAAAGTCCAGGCAGCTGGTGAGTTCTCCTACAGGAAACTGTTTCCTCTGCCATGTTGCAGTGTTCGTCTATCCCCCGGCCTGCGGCAAAGGGGGCCCTGGCTCCTGTCCCTGGTTTCCATGTTTGAAAATTAGCGCCGAGGCGCACGTGGCCGCGCGCGTGCGCGTGCACGCGCCTCTATATATAGAGGTGGCCGGAAAAATGGGCGGGGCCTGGGGGATGACGCTCTGTGCGCGCCGCAGCGCTTCTGCGCATGTGCGGGCGTCCCAGCAGGTTTTTAAAAAGCCACATTATTGCAGTAAGCTGGCTATGAAGTACAGAGACAGAGCTGGCAACATTTAAAGGCATACAGCAAGCGGTTGATACAGGCATCCCCTAGAAAGGCACATTAGTAGACACCAACTGTTTATTATAGCAGCATTTATGCTAGACTATTATCAGTAACTGGTGTATTTTCGGCTGGAATACCTCAGCTTTGTGGCTTAGGAATATGCCGTCTAAAAACTCCGGGACTAGAAATTCCAGGAGGAATAGGGGGTCTCCATCGGGCTCTGAGGATCTTGGGCATGCTTTGGCTGCACCAGTCTCCCCTGAAGAATCAGAGGTTAGTGACCGTAGGGCACCCCCAGGAGTACCTGGTACTGTGGCTGTCCCCAGTTCACCTGCTCCTGTGTATGTAACAGAGGAGGTTTTTTCCTCAGCTCTGGGAGGGCTGGAAGAGAGATTGTCAGCACTAATTGCTGCTTCCCTGTCACAGGAGAAAAGCGCTCGATCTCCGTCTCCTCCCTCAGAGTGCCTGTTAACAGAGCAACAGTCCCATACAGAGAACGACCTACCTGAGGGGGATCAGGATGAGGTTGATTCAGTTGTAGCGGAATCAACAGTGGAGGAGCCGTTCTCAGCATCGCATGCTGAGAGGTTATGGGTGCAGTCCCTGACTAATATGGTCCGATCAGCATTTAAAATGCCACTTGCGGAGCCATCCTCCTCTTCTGTCTCCTCGTTGGGGTCGCTAAAAGCTCCCCAGACTGTTTGTTCTTTTCCGATCCATCCTTTACTGGAGGGGCTCATTTACCAGGATTGGGAGCATCCTGACAAAATATTTACTCCCCCCAAGAGATTTCCGGTGGTCTATCCTATGGAGGATAAGTTCGTCAGAAAATGGAAGGTCCCTACAGTGGACGCAGCCATCTCTTGTGTGAATAAATCACTGACATGTCCGGTGGAAAATGTCCAAATGTTCAAGGACCCAATAGATAAAAAATTGGAGTCCTTATTGAAATCTGCTTTTTCTACAGCAGGATTGGTGACACAACCAGCAGTGGCAGCTATAGGGGTCTGCCAAGCAGTGAAGGATCAGTTGAAACAGGTCTTAAGGGACGTGCCAGATCAGCAGGCTCTTGCTCTAGCTGATCTACCTAGAGCCTTATGCTTTGCGGTGGACGCTATAAAGGATTCAATCCATCAGGCCTCCCGCCTTACGCTGTCTGTAGTACATATGCGCAGGCTTCTATGGCTCAAAAACTGGTCTGCTGAAGCTCCCTGTAAAAAATTGCTGGTCAGCTTCCCATTTCATGGGGAGCGCTTATTCGGGGAAGACCTGGACAAGTATATCCAGAGAATTTCCAGCGGTAAAAGTACACTCTTGCCGGTCAAAAATAGAGTTAGAGGTCCCTCTTTTAAGAGGCCGGCTTCTCCAGTCCCTAGGACATCGGCTGTGAAACAGTTCCGACGGCCTCCCCGGTCAAATCCCGGAGGTAAAAATCAGGGACAGTTGCAGGGTAACAAGAAGCCCTGGAGCAGGAGAGGTACAAAACCTCCCCCAAAGTCAAATGCATGAAGGGTTGCCCCCACCCAATCGGGTGGGGGGAAGACTTCAGTTGTTCTCAGAAACCTGGCGGGACACGATCCGAGACAGATGGGTGCTCTCCGCAGTAAATCTGGGATACAAATTGGAGTTAAAAAACTCCCCTCCTTCCCGCTTTATAAGGTCGAACGTGCCAAGGGATCCCCAGAAGAGAGGATCCCTCCTGTTGGCACTGGAACAATTATTGCTTCAAGCAGTAATTATAGAGGTCCCCCTGGAAGAATGGGGGTTCGGGTTTTACTCAAACCTCTTTACAGTTCCGAAGCCAAACGGGGACGTGAGGCCCATATTAAATCTAAAAGGGCTAAACAAATTCCTACATATCAGGACTTTCCGGATGGAGTCGATCCGATCGGTAGCCACTGCCCTACAAGGGGAGGAATGGTTAGCCTCGATCGACATCAAAGATGCGTATTTGCACATCCCCATCTTTCCAGCCCACCAAAAATTTCTACGCTTTGCGATAGAAGGGCGCCATTTTCAGTTCAGAGCCTTACCCTTCGGTCTGGCCACAGCACCAAGAGTGTTCACAAAAATTCTGGCCCCATTATTGGCCAATCTAAGAACATGAGGTGTAACGATAATGACATATCTAGACGACTTGTTGCTGATAGACCACTCAGTGGAAAAACTAGAAGTGGTTGTTCACGAGACAATCAAGTATCTGGAATATCACGGTTGGATTATCAACCGAGACAAGTCAGCCCTAAAACCAGTCAAAAGTCTGGAATACTTGGGGCTAAGGCTGGATTCAGACCAGAGAAAAATTTTCTTGCCTCGAGAAAAGGGGTCGTCTTTGAGAGATTTGATCCACTTAGTGGGTTCAAAAAGACAGCCATCCATACGCCTGTGCATGAGGCTGCTGGGAAAAATGGTGGCATCATTCGAAGCAGTACCCTACGGTCAATTCCATTCAAGGAAGTTGCAAAGGGCCATACTGTCAGCCTGGAACAAAAAAGTTCAGGCTCTGGACGTACCAATGTCCTTGTCCCCTTCCGTTCGCAGAAGCCTCCGTTGGTGGTTGGTTCCCCGGAATCTGGAAAGAGGGAAATCCTTCAGTCCGATTTCTTGGAAGGTGGTCACTACAGATGCCAGCCTTTTAGGCTGGGGAGCAGTACTGGAGCAATGGTCTCTCCAGGGCAGATGGTCGGATGCGGAAAAGGCCCTGCCCATCAATCTCTTAGAGATACGAGCAGCCCGGTATGCCCTAGTAGCATGGACATCCAAACTCCAAGGGTCCCCTGTCAGAGTTCAGTCAGACAATGCCACAGCAGTGGCATATATCAATCGTCAGGGGGGCACCAGGAGTCGTGCAGCCCAAAGGGAAGTAAATTACATCCTGAGATGGGCAGAAAGATATGTCCCAGCCATATCTGCGGTATTCATTCCAGGGGTGGAGAATTGGAAGGCGGACTTTCTAAGTCGCCAACAATTATGCCCAGGGGAATGGTCCCTTCATCCCGAGGTTTTCCGGACAATATGTCAGCGGTGGGGAACACCGGATGTAGATCTGCTAGCATCCAGGTTCAACACGAAAGTGGACAGGTTTGTCTCTTGGACAAGGGATCCCCTAGCGTGCGGCTCGGATGCCCTAGTGTTCCCTTGGGATCAGTTCAAGCTGATATATGCATTCCCACCGCCACAATTGTTACCTCGATTACTCCGCAGAATCAGGGTAGAAAAGAAACCAGTGATTCTGGTGGCTCCAGCGTGGCCCCGAAGAGCATGGTACGCGGAGATTGTAAAAATGTCTGTGGGGAGTCCTTGGACCCTCCCACATCGTCCGGACCTGCTTTCGCAGGGACCGATATACCACCCTTCCTTACCAGCCCTAGGTTTGACGGCCTGGCTATTGAAGCCCACATTCTAAAAAGGAGAGGGCTCTCTAATGCTGTGGTGTCTACCATGATCAATGCCAGGAAACCGGTATCCAGGCAGATCTACTATAGAATCTGGAAGGCGTACATCGTCTGGTGTGAGGCCAGGAAATGGCATCCACGTAAATACGTAATAGGTAGAATTCTGGACTTCCTACAATGGGCTGTAGATAGGAAGCTTGCCTTGAGTACTATCAAAGGTCAGATTTCGGCCTTGTCAATATTTTTTCAAAGGCCCTTGGCTTCGCATTCACTAGTCAAAGCCTTTATACAAGGAGTGATGCGTATTAGTCCTCCGGTTAATATTCCCATATGTCCATGGGATCTAAACTTGGTTCTGTCGGTTCTACAGAAACAACCATTTGAACCATTACAGCATATTTCCTTAGTGCTTCTCACCAGGAAATTGATTTTTCTAGTAGCCATTTGTTCGGCTAAAAGAGTATCGGAATTAGCAGCTATGTCCTGTAAGGAGCCATATCTGGTTATCCATAAGGACAGAGTAGTGTTACGTCCTCATCCAGCCTTTCTTCCTAAGGTGGTATCGAGTTTTCATTTGAACCAAGATGTGGTTCTTCCTTCTTTTTTCCCCAAGCCTACTTCGGTAGAGGAAAAGTTATTGCATTCTTTGGATGTAGTAAGAGCAGTTAAAGCTTATCTAAAAGCCACTGCTCAGATTCGCAGAACGGATACTTTGTTTATTCTGCCGGAAGGCCCCAGAAAGGGTCAGGCAGCGTCAAAATCTACTTTAGCCAAGTGGATTCGACAGGTCATAATACAAGCCTATAGCTTGAGAAGTAGACCGCCTCCGTTCAAAGTTAGGGCGCACTCCACGAGAGCAGTTGGAACTTCATGGGCAGTGCATCACCAGGCCTCCCTGGCTCAAGTCTGTAAGGCCGCAACATGGTCTTCAGTACACACGTTTACTAGGTTCTACCAGGTGGACGTTAGAAGTCAGGAGGATGTCGCCTTTGGGCGCAGTGTGTTGCAGGCCGCAAAAGATCCTCATGTCTGATAGCGCTCAGCTTATATATGGTGTATCCCCCCCCTCATTTGGCATTGCTTTAGGACATCCCATTAGTAATGACTATGTCGCTCTGTGTCCCGTGATGTACGAGAAAGAAAATAGGATTTTTATAACAGCTTACCTGTAAAATCCTTTTCTTGGAGTACATCACGGGACACAGAGCTCCCGCCCCTCTTTGGGGACACTTATTGCTTTGCTACAAAACTGAGGTGCTCCCGGATGGGAGGGGCTTATATAGGGGAGGGTACTTCCGGTTTTGGAAGTTGCCAGTGCCAGCACCTGACGGTAACTATATAACCCATTAGTAATGACTATGTCGCTCTGTGTCCCGTGATGTACTCCAAGAAAAGGATTTTACAGGTAAGCTGTTATAAAAATCCTATTTTTTTGCATATTCCATAAAGAATTGATTTTGCTTAAAATGAGGAGGATTATTTTTATAGAACTGTTGATTTGTATGTTCTCATTTTGTTTAAGGATGGTATTTAAATTTATTGCAGGACACACCTGTAAACCAATGTTAATCTTTCAAATATGTTTGTGGTTGAGATTATGAGGTTTTGTAGTATATTAAACACCTCTAAACAGTTTTGGTATTTTTAAAAGTGTTATTTAAAAGTCATCAAACCTAAATATGCTCTGCTGATGATTCACTTCCAAAATCTGGTACACGGCATAAATAGCTGCTACATTTTGTACATGCCCTGGTAAAAATTGGATACAAACCTTAGCATTGTTTTTTTTTTACATTTTGATTATGATACATGATTATAATATATTAAGATATGATGTAGACATCGGCTTTATTATATCAGCATGGAACAGCCTTAAAACAAGCAGTGTGTGCCTATTAGGTGAATCCAATCCAACCATCACCACAGGTTGTTCTCCTTGCTGACATTATATTTTTCCTTGTACATATTTTTGAAAGATGTCCCCACTTTCCTCAGTAAAAACTGTAGATGGAGCAATACTACAACTACAGGGGAAGCCAAACTTTTAAAATGCAAAGTTGCACGTTGCTCGCTTCTGGGGTTTCTATTACAATATATCAATGAATTCAGCAATGCTGCTTCAACCTACAAGGATAGGGGAATATTTTTCCAGAAATTGTCTCATCCAATTAACAAGTAACCAACTCTAGCATGTTGCAGTGGCTTTTTAACCATTTCAGCCCCGGACCATTTAGCTAGTGCCAAAGACCAGGCCACTTTTTGCGATTTGGCACTGCGCCGCTTTAACTGACAATTGCGTCGTGCTACGTGGCTCCCAAGCAAAATTGACGTCCTTTTTTTCCCACAGATGGAGCTTTCTTTTGGTGGTATTTGATCACCTCTGCGGTTTTTATTTTTTGCGCTATAAACAAAAATAGAGCGACAATTTTGAAAAATATGCAATATTTTGTACTTTTTGCTATAATAAATATCCCCAAAAAATATATAAAAAAACACATTTTTTTCCTCTGTTTAGGCCAATAAGCGTTTATTGATTGGTTTGCGCAAAAGTTATAGCGTCTACAAAATAGGGTGTAGTTTTATGGCATTTTTATTATTAATATTTTTTTTACTAGTAATGGCGGTGATCAGAGATTTTTATCATGACTGCGACATTATGACAGACACATCGGACACTTTTGACACCATTGTAATTTTTCTACAGCGATCAGTGCTATAAAAATGCACTGATTTCTGTAAAAATGACACTGGCAGTGAAGGGGTTAACCTGTAGGGGGCGCTGAAGGGGTTAAGTGTGACCTAGGGAGTGCTTCTAACTGTTAGTAGCCACTCCAACTGAAAGGTTTTACTGCATATAGTATAATAAATGTAAACAATTTGCTGAAATAGGTATAAAATAGGCTGTGGATGAAACAGGGCTACAATAAACTATGGCAGAATGAGCATTTATAACACAGAAAGGCTTTTATTTGTGCTTGGTATAATTGTTTTAGGGTACACTGTGGGAATAGGCTTTAAACTATGTTTGACAACAATTTCTGGATTAGCACGTGTTCTAACAATGTATACAGTCTACGGTGGCTGCATGCAATGTTAAGGTTTATTAATGTGATTAATAACATTTCAGATGTCTCAAAATAATTACTGTTTTCCTATTTTACAGAAACTTTACAAAATTTTAAGTGAAGTCAAATCTGAAGTGGAAACAGTGATAAAGACTGGGCGTCAAATAGTTCAGAAACAGCAAACCGAGAACCCAAAAGATCTTGATGAGAGGCTGACTGCATTAAAACTGGAATATAATGAGCTAGGAGCTAAGGTACCTTTTTGATGAAATTTTAAATGATGCATAGCAAAGTGCATGTGAAATCATTGGGCTTATCTTTAACATAAGAGATGAGTAAAAAATGTAATCATCTGGTGATTGGCAGAGCAGACCCCATTGCTCTCACTGGCATAAAACTAAATTGGTAAAAACACTTAACAGTTCACAATAATGCTCTATGGAAGTACCACACCTCGAACAGCAAAAATAAACATATGTTCCCAGGCAGCACCCCTTCCTCACCTCCTTGGTGAACCCTGAACTACTTTTAAAAATAAAAACCAGCTTCAGAAGCCCCCATTCTGCAATCCTCTGATGCCCTCTCCCCCTCATAAAAAATAACTCTACCCACGTCCAATTTTCAAATTTTAGCATACATACTATATAACAAAGTATAATGTCAATTTTCTATGCCTCTGAGACCCAATAGAGTTAAAAGCTAGTTCTTACATTGGACTTCATATTCAAATTTGGTAATTTACTGGTAAATAATTTAATGCATTTGATTTCTTGTTGGAAAATAGACAGTCCAAGGTATCTAGTAAGAAGCATGGTGAGTTTTTTAAAGTTGTATTTTTTTGCCACAGTTCTTTAAAGAAAGGTGAAAGTAAAAACAAATAATTTTTTCTTAACGTTGTCATTTTGACACATTATTTCTCATAATTTTTTACACCACAAAAAACTTTCTGCTACTCCCACAAAGTATGGGAATACCACATGTTTGTAACTTTTTCAAAGCCTAACCACCTAGTGGGGCCCAACATCTGAAGAGCGCCTTTAGGTTTTCTAAGGGAATAAACTATGCATCTAATTTCCTGCCTGCATGTCACATTTTTAGAGGCCCTGGTGCACCAGGACTATGGAAACACCCACAAAATGACCACATATGGAAAGAAAACACCCCACGGTATTTGCTAGGAGTCTTTTAAAATTAAATTTTTTTGACAAAAGTTTTTTGAATATGCGTAAAGAAAATGAAAATGTATTTTATTGATGCAAAGTTGTCAATAAGATTTTTTTTAATACACAGCATAGGCATTAGGAAAAAGCCTGCGGTTCGAGTTGAGCGTAAGTTCGATTCAAACATCGCCCCACACTATATAAGGCCCCACACTATATAAGGCTGCTTACATAGCGTCCGTGTGTAGTGTTGTTGGTATGGACAGAGAGATTGCTTGAGTTAGATTAAGCAGGGAGGTGATTCAGTTAGTGGCAGTGTATTATGCCCTGTACACATGGTCGGTTTTTCCAATGAAAAAAGTCAGATGGACTTTTTTCATTGGAAAAAACGATTGTGTGTGGGCCCCATCGGACTTTTTTCCATTGGTGTTAAAAAATGGAACATGTTTTAAATTTTTCCGATGGAAAAAAAAACGTTAGGAAATTCTGTCTGTGTGGAACTCCAACGGAGAAAAAACCCACGCATGCTCAGAATCAAGTCGACACATGCTCAGAAGCATTGAACTTAATTTTTCTCGGCTCGTCAGAGTGTTTTACGTCACAGTGTTTTGGATGGTCGGAATTTTGTCTGATGGTGTGTAGGCAAGACTGATGAAAGTCTTCATTGGAATTCTGACGGAAAATTCCATCGGAAATCCGATCGTGTGTACAGGGCATAAGATATAGTAGGTGCCGCCGATATTGTGTCAATCTCGCTGCTTCTAGCGGCGAGATTGACACCCTATGAGCTCCGTTGCGAGAGCCAGCGCTGAGCTGTCTCGTCATCGGGAAAGGAAAAATGTTCCTTTCACGATGAGCGACACGCATTGCCAACAGACGGGGATTCCCGTCAATACCAGGCACTGCGTTTGGTATGAATCCTGAGCGGGAACTCCACGCCAATTTTTAAGGACAACGGAGAGCCGGACGAGACGGCGGGAAGACCGGCCCCTCCACTAGCAAAAGAGCTACAAGAAGGTAGTGGAGGGGTCGGCAGAAGGACAACGGAGAGCCGGACGAGACGACGGGAAGACCGGCCCCTCCACTAGCAAAAGAGCTACAAGAAGGTAGTGGAGGGGCCGGCAGAAGGACAACGGAGAGCCAGACGAGACGACGGGAAGACCGGGCCTCCGCTAGCAAAAGAGCTGCAAGAAGATAGCGGAGGCCCGGCGGGAGAAAGAACCGGAGAGCGGGAGAAGAAGAAGGCGACGGAGAAGACCGGGCCCCGCTAGCAAAAGAGCTGGAAGAAGGTAGCGGTGGCCCGGCAGAAGAAAGAACCGGATACCCCCGAAGACGGAAGAAGACCCCCGGAGCTGTGCAATAAAATACTTTAAAAAATGGTGTTGTGTTTTTATTGCCATTTTTTTTTCCACCAGGTGAATGGGTAGGGGTACAATGTACCCCATACTCATTCACATAGGGTGGGGGGTCCGGGATCTGGGGGCCCCCTTATTAAAGGGGGCTCCCGGATTCCGATAAGCCCCCCGCCCACAGACCCCGACAACCAACGGCCAGGGTTGTCGGGAAGAGGCCCTGTCCTCATCAACATGGGGCAGGGTGCTCTGGGGTGGGGGGCCGCAGGTCGCCCCCCTGCCCCAGAGCACCAAACCCCCCATGTTGAGGGCATGCGGCCTGGTACGGTTCAGGAGGGAGGGGGGCCGCTCTCTCGTCCCCCCCTCTTCCCCTGCGGCCTGCCAGGTTGCGTGCTCAGATAAGGGTCTGGTTTGGATTTTGAGGGGGACCCCCACGCCGTTTTTTCGGCGTAGGGTTCCCCTTCAAATCCAGACCAGACCCAAGGGCCTGGTATGCTCCTGGAGGGGGAACCCACGCCGGTTTTTTCTTTAAAAATTGGCGTGGAGTTCCCGCTCAGGATTCATACCAAACGCAGTGCCTGGTATTGGCAGGAATCCACGTCGGATCCCCGTTCAATACAGTGCCGCATCTTCTCGCTATTGCAGCGAGCGTGACATGTGTCGCCAACCTGTCGCCGAGATGTTGGCACCCCTGTCGCCGAAAATCTCTGCGATAGGATCGCGATGAATATACAATGTCGGCGGCACCTACTGTATATATACAGTCAGTCTAGTATATATACCTGTGTGTGTATATATATATATATATATATACTCTGCATTTAGCATAGACTATATATTCAGTGTTTACTCTATATTCAGTCAGTGTATTAATATATATATACAGTGGCTACGGAAAGTATTCAGACCCCCTTAAATTTTTCACTCTTTGTTATATTGCAGCCATTTTCTAAAATCATTTAATTTCAGTTTTGGTTCCTCATTAATGTACATACAGCACCCCATATTGACAGAAAAACACAGAATTGTTAACATTTTTGCAGATTTATTCAAAAAGAAAAACTGAAATATCACATGGTCCTAAGTATTCAGACCCTTTGCTCAGTATTTACTAGAAGCACCCTTTTGATCTAATACAGCCATGAGTCTTTTTGGGAAAGATGCAACAAGTTTTTCACACCTGGATTTGGGGATCCTCTGCCATTCCTCCTTGCAGATCCTCTCCAGTTCTGTCAGGTTGGATGGTAAACGTTGGTGGACAGACATTTTTAGGTCTCTCCAGAGATGCTCAATTGGGTTTAAGTCAGGGCTCTGGCTGGGCCATTCAAGAACAGTCACAGAGTTGTTGTGAAGCCACTCCTTCGTTATTTTAGCTGTGTGCTTAGGGTAATTGTCTTGTTGGAAGGTAAACCTTCGGCCCAGTCTGAGGTCTTGAGCACTCTGGAGAAGGTTTTCATCCAGGATATCCCTGTACTTGGCCACATTCATGTTTCCCTTGATTGCGACCAGTTTCCCTGTCCCTGCAGCTGAAAAACACCCCCACAGCATGATGCTGCCACCACCATGCTTCACGGTTGGGACTTTATTGGACAGGTGATGAGCGGTGCCTGGTTTTCTCCACACATACTGCTTAGAATTAAGGCCAAAAAGTTCTATCTTGTGTCATCAGACCAGAGAATCTTATTTCTCACCATCTTGGAGTCCTTCAGGTGTTTTTTTTAGCAAACTCCATGCAGGCTTTCATGTGTCTTGCACTGAGGAGAGGCTTCCATTGGGCCACTCTGCCATAAAGCCCTGACTGGTGGAGGGCTGCAGTGATGGTTGACTTTCTCCCATCTCCTGACTTCATCTCTGGAGCTCAGCCACAGTGATCTTTGGGTTCTCCTTTACCTCTCTCACCAAGGCTCTTCTCCCCCGATAGCTCAGTTTGACCGGACGGCCAGCTCTAGGAAGGGTTCTGGTCGTCCCAAATGTTTTCCATTTTAGGATTATGGAGGCCACAGTGCTCGTAGGAACCTTAAGTGCAGCAGAATTTTTTGTAACCTTGGCCAGATCTGTGCCTTGCCACAATAATGTCTCTGAGCTCTTCAGGCAGTTCCTTTGACCTCATGATTCTCATTTGCTCTGACATGCACTGTGAGCTGTAAGGTCTTATATAGACAGGTGTGTGACTTTCCTAATCAAGTCCAATCAGTATAATCAAACACAGCTCGACTCAAATGAAGGTGTAGAACAATCTCAAGGATGATCAGAAGAAATAGACAGCACCTGAGTTAAATATATGAGTGTCACAGCAAAGGGTCTGAACAAGTAGGACCATGTGATATTTCAGTTTTTCTTTTTTAATAAATCTGCAAAAATGTCAACAATTCTGTGTTTTTCTGACAATATGGGGTGCTGTGTGTACATTAATGAGGAAAAAAATGAACTTAAATGATTTTAGCAAATGGCTGCAATATAACAAAGTGAAAAATGTATAGGGGTCTGAATACTTTCCGTATATATATACTCTGCACTCATTGTTGCCTATATATACACTGCATTCTGTGGTGTATTGTTTCTAATACACATCAGGCGGTGTATTAATATTTAAATACCCTGCATTCAGTGTAACCTACAGTATATCTACAGTGCATTCGGTGGTGTACTGTTTCTAATACACTTCAGGCGGTGTATTAATATATACCGTATTTATCGGCGTATAACACGCACTTTTTTCCCCTTAAAATCAGGGGTGCGTGTTATACGCCGATACTCCGTCGAATTCCCCTGCTGAAAACGAGCGAGAGGAGCGAGCGGAGCCGAAGCCGAAGTACAATCGGCTTTACTCGGCTCCTCTCGCAGTCCCGCCCATCTCTGACTGCGCCGCTGACATAGAGAAAGCCGAGTGTACTTCGGCTAGTCTCAGCTCCTCTCGCAGTCCTGCCTGTGACTGTGAGCAGAGCCGAGTCTAGCCGAAGTACACTCGGCTTTCTCCGTCAGCGGCGCAGTCAGTGGAGATGGGCGGGACTGCGAGAGGAGCCGAGTCTAGCCGAAGTACACTCGGCCCCGCTCGCTCCTCTCCACAGAAATCGGCGCCAAATTTTAAAAAACGCCGGGACTGACACGATCGCAAAGGCACTGGGCAAGGCTGCAGATGGACAGATGGACACTGGGCATGGCTGCAGATGGACAGATGGACACTGGGCACGGCTGCAGATGGACAGATGGACACTGGGCAAGGCTGCAGATGGACAGATGGACACTGGGCACGGCTGCAGATGGACAAATGGACACTGGGCAAGGCTGCAGATGGACAGATGGACACTGGGCAAGGCTGCAGATGGACACTGGGCAAGGCTGCATGCTGCATTTAAATGTAAGGTTTTTTTTCCTTGAATTTCCCTCCTAAAAGTTTTTTTCCCTAAAATTCCCTCCTAAACTTGGGGTGCGTGTTATACGCCGATAAATACGGTATATATATATATATATATATATATATATATATATATATATATATATACTCTGCATTCACTGTAGCCTATATCTACAGTGCATTCGGTGGTGTACTGTTTGTATTACACTTCAGGCGGTGTACACAGTATACAATACAGTGCAGCCGTTGTACAGTTTCTAATACAGTGCAGGTGGTGTACACAGTATCTAATACAGTGTGTACAGTTTCTAATACACGTCAGGCGGTGTATTAATATATATATACAGCTGTATATACAGTCTAGCATATACATATATATATATATATATATATATATATATATATATATATATATATATATATAATCTGCACCCAGTGTAGCCTATATATACAGTGCAATTGGTAGTGTGTACTTTCTAATACAGTGCGGGCGGTGTACACAGTATCTAATACAGTGTGTACAGTTTCTACTAGACATGTGCACAACCAAAAAATTAGTTTCCTATCGTTTCGTTTCGTCTCGTTCCGTATGTTCGTAAAGATTCGTAATTTCGTAAGACGCGAGTTTTCCTATTCGGACTCGTTCGTATGTTCGTAACAGTTTAATTTTCGTTGATACTGAATGATTCGTAGTTCTGTCTAAGTTATTTTCGTTGATTTGAAATTCGTAATTTTGTTGATATTGAATGATTCGTATTTCTGTTTAAGTTATTTTCGTACTTTCGTAACAGTTTGATTTTCGTTGATACTGAACGATTCGTAATTCGTAATTTTGTTAGATAATAATTTTCGTTTTTCTGTACACTACTCTGCCGTTTCTGTTGATTCGTAACATTGTTTTGTTTTCCTTGATTCGTGTCTACTACCGTGCTTCGAATGGGTTCGTAATTTTTTTATACTTTCGTAAATACATCTCGGCGCGGTCATTCGCAATCTTGCGTTACTAGTTATTTTTATTTTCAACACGCGGCTATAGCCGCGTGTTGAAAATGAAACTAAAATACGTCCACGTGCTTCGAATGCATTCGTACTCCCGTAAATACATTGCGGCCATTCGCAATCTCGTATTTTAGTTTCGTTTTCAACAAGAGGCTATAGCCTCCGCCCCTGTATGCCATTTTGAGAGGGTGTAAGTGGTGTGGTGAGGGAGGAGCAGAGAGCAGTGCAGAGAGTGATATTGTGGTTTTTGTAGTTGTTTTTGTGTGGTTTGGTGGTTTTATTGCAATTAGAATGTCATAGTTGCCAACAGTCACGGATTGGCCGGGACGTTCCCGGGATTCAAACCCTTTTCCCGGATTTATTTTGTCCAGGCCAATCCGATTTTTCCCGTTTTCCCCGAATTTGGACGCCGCAGGCCGCCGCCGCTAGAGGTCCACGGCTGGCGGAGACAATGTCTCGGCCGGCCGCCATGTTCAAGAAGACCAAAACACGGATGTAGTACAATAGAAAATAAAGCCGCTGCGGCGCCGCCCACACCCCGCACCTCCCCGGGGGTGGGCGGCGCCGCAGCAGCTTTATCTTCTATTGTACTACATCTGTGTTTTGGCTGGCCGGCCGGCCACCCCCCCGCCCCGCCCCGCCCCGCTGCAGGTCTGTCTGTAATGGAAAGGGGCGGCAGCGCCACAGCTTAATTTTTTATTTTTTTTGCAGCCACACTGTCGGCTCCGCCTCTATTTTGTTCCCCTTTGGGGAAGGGGAAACAATAATGGCGGCCGAGACAGGAGACGCCTGTGGTTAAGGGGGGACTCCGCTGGGGATGCCTGTGGTAACTGGGGACTCCGCTGGGAACGCCTGTGGTAAGGGAGGACTCCGCTGGGGACGGCTGAGGTAAGGGGGGACTCCGCTGGGGACGCCTGATGTAAGGGGGGACTCCGATGGGGACGCCTGATGTAAGGGGGGACTCCGCTGGGGACGCCTGATGTAAGGGGGGACTCCGCTGGGGACGCCTGATGTAAGGGGGACTCCTCTGGGTACACCTGATGTAAGGAAGGACTCCGCTGGGTACGCCTGATGTAAGGAGGGACTCCTCTGGGGATGCCTGATGTAAGGAGGGACTCCCCTGTGGACACCTGATGGCATCTGGTGGCAGGCGACGTGGCAGGTGACACACTCGGGGCTTCCACTGATTCGGCATTTTGGTGAGTTGAATGATTTCATTTTATATTAAAATGTAATAAGAGAAATAATGCACTTCAGTCATCCTGACACCCTAACAACCATGGTGCCGGGATGATTAAAGAGCTAACACCAGATGTTTGGATTATCTTTATCTGTTGATTGTTAAACTCTGGAATACACATATTTCTATTATGGTGTAGGATCTGGGCCTGCTGTCCTTCCATCCTTCCTTCTCTTTCCTTCCCTCCCTCTTTCTTTCTCCCTTCATCCCTCATTCATCTCAGACTTTAACCACACCCCCTTTGAGCCACGCTCATTTAAGCCACTCCCACTACCCGCGTAAACCACGCCCACGCTTCGTGCGCCACTTTTTTCTCCTAAAGTATAACACACCTTCAAATGAATGCCCCACCCCCTAATTATACCAAGGCTACGCCTACATGCGAAAAAGTGTCACGGATTTTTTTTTTGCAATGTTGGCAACTATGGAATGTCTGGGAGTGAGAATGGATGTGTGAGTCTTGTAAGTGAGAATGTTGGTGTTAGTGAGTGTGTTGGTATGAGAGTTGGTGTTGGTGTGACTGAGAGTGGAGGGATTGAGGACTGGAGTATTCTTATTTTACCGGTCCATGCAAAAAAAAAAATATACTAATCTACTTCTCCTACCATGAATACGTAGTATATGCTGCCTGGGCTGGCCTAGTAGTGGCACTGGCTAACACAACAAAAAAAATAGGTAGGGGCAGACAGACAGCAATATAATAAAACACAGTCCCAGAAAAGGGAAAAAAACTAACTTTAGAAAATCCTAGGAGTAATAGAAATAGTAAGAAATTTATCATTTCTATATCAATCTCTTTGAATGACTCACAAATCAAACACCACCCACACCCTGTCTAGAATGTAGTCTGACAAAGAAGAAAAATACAATATGTCAGAGATATTACATAAATAAAATTATAAATTAGAATGTAGACTCTAGAATCTCAATCTAATATCCTTAAGAAACAAATAATTTCTCTCTCCCAAGTAAAAAATTTACTCACAAAATCCAACAGAACAGTGCAACCTACCCAACCACACCCTATCTGGACTCTGGATGGAATGCACTGCAGTCTAACACAGAAAAACACACATACACACACATTATAGCACATGTCTATAAGAAACAAGCTCATTAGGGGAAGAGACGACCTCTTCAGGGGAAGGGACAAGCTTATTGGCCATTGGCCAAAGTCCAGAACTAATTCAGAACTAACGAAATAGAATTTAAGTTTTTACGAATTGTCGTTGTTTTCATTTCCGTTTTCCGAAGATTTGTATTTTTTTTTCCGTTCATTTTGATATTCGTTAATATGGATCTTTGTTCGTTATTCGTTGTTTTGTTTTTCGAATATTCGTAATATCTCGTTTTCGTTCATTTTTATTTTCGTTATTTTTTATCTTTTTTCTGTGTTTTCGTTGTTTTTATGTTTTCGTTTTTCACTTTTTCGTTTTTTGTTTGTTTCAAATTTACTAAATTCGTATTTTATTTGTTTTCCATATTCGTTCGTTTAGATTATTCGTTGTTCGTTTGTAATGTTATCGAACCGTTCGTTCATTCGTATGTTTACGAATCAACGAATATAACGAATTTTGACGGATAACGAATTCGTAACTAAACGAATTGCACATGTCTAGTTTCTACTACACTTCTGGTGGTGTACACAGTATATGGTGCAGGAATATCTAGGGGCAAGTGCAGACTTGGAGACCTTTTCAACAGAGCATCCACTGGGTTACTGGGTCTTGAGGATGGACCATTGGCCAGAACTTGCTCAAGATGCAATCGACCTACTGGCCTGTCCTGCATCCTGCGTGCTTTCTGAATGCACATTCAGTGCTGCTGAAGGGTTTGTAATGGATCAAAGAGGGTGCCTGTCCACAGACTCCATTGAATCACATTCATAAAAATGAATCCGTCTTGGATCAACAGCTATCAAGCACCTGATGCTGATGTAACTGATTGAATTTGCTATGGATCTGGGATCCCTTGAAGACTGTCTATGCTGGCTATCCTATTCCTCCTCAATCTTGATGATGCTAGCTTCCAACAATATTTTAGGTTTAACAGGGGCATGTAATTACATTTTTGATATAATATTTCACAGAAGGGACCATTCCTGCACCCAACAAGAGTATCTGTCAGGGGTTACAGTGTTGTGGCACCACCACCACCACCCAAGGCCCAATTTTTCTGCCCCTGTTTAACAGGGGCATGTAATTACTATTTTTGATATAATATTTCACAGCAGGGCCCATTCCTGTGCCCAACAAGAGTAACTGTGAGGGCTTACAGTGTTCTGGTACCACCACCACCAACATCTAGTGGCCCATATTTTCTGCAGAGTATATAGGGCAAGCCGTATAGTATATATACTGCTGTTCAGAGTATATAGTGCCTGGAGGCCTGGGGGACCCCCACGCCATTTTTTTAAAATTGTGGTGCGGGGTTCCCCTTAATATCCATACCAGAAGGGCCTGGTATGGATTTTGGGGGGACATCCACGCCATTTTATTTTTTATTTTTGGCATGGGGTTCCCCTTAATATTCATACCAGACCCAAAGGGCCTGGTAATGGACTGGAGGGACCCACGCCATTTTTTTCAATGATTTTTACCTATATTCCCAGGAGCCGACAATACATTACAGCCGCGAGCAGTTTTAACCACTTATTCCCCAAAACATTTCGCTGGCCAAAGACTAGAGCAATTTTTGCGATTCAGCACTGCGTCGCTTTAACCGACAATTGCAGGGTTGTGTGACGTAGCTCCCAAACAAAAATGATGTCTTTTTTTCCCCCACAAATAGAGCTTTCTTTTGGTGGTATTTGACCACCTCCTGGGGTTTTTATTTTTTGCGCTATAAACAAAAATAGAGCGACAATTTTGAAAAAAATTCATTATTTTTTAGTTTTTACTATAATAAATATCCCCCAAAAATATATAAAAAAACAAAATGTTTCCACAGTTTAGGCTGATATGTATTCTTCTACATATTTTTGGTAAAAAAATCGCAAACAGCGTATATTGATTGGTTTGCGCAAACGTAATAGCATCTACAAAATAGGGGGTAGTTTTATGGCATTTTATTATTATTATTTTTTTTCTAGTAATGGCGGCGATCTGTGATTTTTATTGTGACTGCGACTTTATGGCGGACACATCGGACACTTTTGAGACATTTTTGGGACCATTGTCATTTTTAGTGTGATCAGTGCTATAAAAAGGCACGGATTACTGTGAAAATGACACTGGCAGTGAAAGGGTTAACCTGTAGGGGGCACTGAAGGGGTTAAGTGTGTCCTAGGGAGTGATTCTAACTTTTAGGGGGCGTGGCTACGTGTGACACGCCACTGATCGCTGCTCCCGATGAGAGGGAGCAGACGATCAGTGACAGTGTCACTAGGCAGAACGGGGAGAGGCATGTTTACACTTGCCTCTCCCCGTTCTGCAGCTCTGTGACCCGATCGCGGGACACCGGCGGACATCGTTTTCGTGGGTCCCGCGGGTACGGTCATGGAGATTGCGGCAGGGGCGCGCGTGCCCATCACTGTGGGAATTTCAAAGTGATGGAATTATACGTTACTATGCCCAACCGTGCCATTCTGCCGACGTATATCTACAGGAGCTGGTCCTTAACCGGTTAAATTAAAAATTTTGCTTTAGAAATGTCATTTTGCTGTGGTACTGTTATAAACGTGTGGAAGATGCATTACTTTACAGGCAGACTAAGGAGACCCCAAGGCACGATATTTAAAGAAATATTTTTTTAATTTTTTCATGTTTCATTTAAGCATTATTAAAATCACTGCTCCCGAACATTATGGCAACTTTTAAAACTTTTTTTGCATTGATACATGCATCTATCATCCCTGGATAGAGATGGGGCTCAGGTAAGTATTAGGGGGGCTAATACATGAATGCATGAAGATAAAAAAAATCTTCTGCCTTTACAACCACTTTAAGTTATTGCTGTTATTGTCCTAAATAATGCAAACACAGTAAATTCATTTTTTTTTCTGAGGTCATAATATATCCTAGCACCCACAGATAATAATGTAAACATGTTATACTTATCAAGTATAACAATAGCCTGGCAGAGGTAATACAGATTGTTAAAATTCAGGAAAACTTGTCTGATTAAAATGTTGCTTCAGGCTTGCCAGCAGGGTGTTTGTCCATTAGCACTTCTACATACACTATCTTCACTCTACTGCACATTAGATTCAGAAATGTCACAGCATACATTATTTTAATCTGTTTCATTGCCATCTGCAGGACTCCCTGTGAATTCAGTATTAGTGTTAAGTCATTTTTATCTGAAACCAACAAAAGGTCTTTTTCATGCTATGTGCCCTGATACAGGGGTACTGTGCTATAAATCCAAACACCTTCCAGGTTGAAGACTATAGGTTAATTTAAAAAGGATGACTAGGGAGTAGTTCTTAATTAAGTTGCCAAATTGCTTCAACCTTTTTATTTAAAGCCATTTGAAATAAGACATCTTTTTAATATTGGCACATAATGAGGAAGAACAGAAGTTGCTGAGGTGATGCTTGTAGTATGAAATAAGGAGTAAAGATTGCAGAGGAACCAGAAACCTATACATATATCTGCCTAAAGCAAAAAGTTTCCCCAAGTGGCAATGAACGCCTACAGTCTTTCATAGAATTTAAAGAACAGGGAAGGAATTAACTGATTTGTGTACTGCGTATGAAACATGCTCTTTTCTTGTAATCATCAGTATGAATACTGTTTTCTCCCATTTTAACTCAAAGCAAGATGTAGGAAATGTCAGGGCACATTATTATTATTATTTTTATTATATCCCTGTAGGGAAGCCTTGGAAAACAGGGAAACTAGCAATATCCACAGGTCTCGCTGGAGTTTGTATAAGGACAGACACTTACAGATTAAGGATGCCTCTTTCACTGATATACATGTTTAGTCATTAAAGCAAAGAGGATAATGCATTTACACAGCACAAACACAATTGTTATTCCGCAGATTTAACATGGAGAAAAGGCACCTGTTTAACAGTAATGACTTATTAGCTATTTATCGTTTCCCTCTGTTACAAAAATCATAACATATCCATGTTCCTGTGTCATGGGCTGCACTATTCTGTCCCACTGACCCCTTTCATCATAATTTTTTTTACTTGTGCATACAACTACATATTTAGTTTATATTTACAATAAACATTCTATCCGTAGACATGGGATCTCAAGCTCATAGTTGGTGGCAGTAGCAAACATTAAGGCCAATTAATCCTGGGGAGTAATTGGTCAGTTTAGAAAATGTTCACAGAAATGTCTCCTAATATGATTTGGCGGAATCTGACTGTACTTCCATTGTTCCTGTAGAAAAAATTTGACATATTCAAGAAACCTAAATCTATTAAAGTGTTTTTTGATGTTTTTTGCAACCTAAATGTATTGGATCACGCCTGTATATCTTTTAGCCCTCTGCGGTCTATCAATGCCTGTTAATTTTTTTGCTGCACGTGTGATTTCTATGAATACTCATTTCAAGTGCATTTTATTTCAAATAAGTAGCAAAGTAAAGAACTTCATGCACATAACATGGCTGTTAAAAAATGTTTGTGCTGTAGATGGCAGCATTTCAACTCTACTTAAAGTTCATGTACAATATATACACTTTGGTTTGCAGGGTAAGGCTTCAGAAAGTTTGGAGACAAAGGGCAAATAGTATAGCGTTTACCTGTAGCAACATGTACCCAAAAGACTATTGCCTGGTTGTTTAAGTAAATAAATAATAAACTATGGCAACATTTGAATTTAAAATGTCTGCTTTAAGATTGGCATTCATAAAGCTACTAGATCTTGAGAAATGTGACAAAACAGCATTTTTATGAACACAATGCAATGGAAAAGCATACAATAACCATTATTTTCGAATAGCACATCTTATTTTGAAATTGCAAGGAGAATACACCTTTATAAAGTTTAGTGGTGTATACTAAAGTAATTAGTATACACCATGGCTATTTATCCTTTAATCTAGCTATTGAACTCAGTAGTGTAGTAACTAATAGCACAGCATATTGGGAAGAATTTTAACTTCTACAAATACAATTATAATATTAGTTGCATGACACTGTTGTGGTACTTAAACCAAACCTATATTTTCCTTATACATTGTATGTTCCTCTTATCACTGGCCGTTTGACCATTTGACCATTTCAGTTGCCTGGCTATATCTGTCCTCAGTACCTTGTGAAGCAAACATGAACTCTTTAGTTATAGTGATTGTAAAGTCAGAAGGTTTTTTTATCTTAATGCATTCTATGCATTAAAGTGGAGTTCCACCCATTTAAAAGTCAACAGCTACAAAAACAGACACTCACCTGCCCCACGGTCCAGCGATGTGGCCGCCCAAAGCCTCGCTTTTCTCCCCCTCCTCTCTGCGGCGTCAGCATTGCAAGTGTTGGCATGCACGAGCCGGGCCGCATACTATGAATGTCCAGGCAATCTTCTGAGACCTGTGACATGTCCCAGAATATTTCAGGGAGGGAGGGGGGTGAGGTGAACTTCCTTCCGGCGCCGCGGCACCAGAAGAAGAAGTGGGAGCTGGGTACCTGTGAAAAATCTAAGTTAAATTTTTGGGTGGAACTCCGCTTTAAGATAAAAAGCCTTCTGTGTGCAGAAGTCCCCCCTAATACTTACCTGAGCCCCTTCTAGATCCAGTGATGTTGCACAAGACACTTGGCTGGCCGGGACTCCACTCCTCATTGGCTAAGACAGAAGCGTGGCGCCATTGAGGAGAGAAAGGGGTGGGGCTGTCCTGCGGCTCCATGTCTGTTTGGACACAGGGAGCTGTGGCTCAGGGCGCCCCCATAGCAATCTGCTTGCTGTGGGGGGCACTCAACAGGAGGGAGGGGGCATTAGCTCTGAAGAGGGACCCGAGCGGAGGAGGCTCTAGGCTGCTCTGTGCAAATCCACTGCACAGAGCAGGTAAATATAACATGTTTGTTATTTTTACCTAAAAGTAAAAGGAGACTTTACAACCACTTTAAGTGAGAAATCTTGATCTGCATATTTGTCCTACGACAGAGAGTACTGAAGCTATTTGATCATCCTAAAAAACAGCCATTTACCATTTCAGAATGAGGTCAGCAGTGGCAGCCTCCAAATTCTATTACGAACATGTGTTATGGAGGTGACAAAAAGGTGGGTGTTCCGTCATCCAAATCAGAAGCTAGCAGTCTACAATGGCAATACTGTATCCCGACGTGAAAAACGGCCATTAAAAATTTCGAACATGCTCTATTTTTTCACGTCATTTTTCATGTCGTTTTTTTTAACGACGTGAAAAACAATGGTGTGTATGCTTTGACGAGGTGAAAAAAACGTGCATGCTCAGAATCAAGTATGAGACGGGAGCGCACGTTCTGGTAAAACTAGCATTTGTAATGGAGATAGCACATTCGTCGCGCTGTAACTGACTGAAAAGCAGGAGGCTGAAAAGCGTGAATCGTCGCTCAACAAACGTTACTAACATGAAGGGTGGCACCATCCGAACGGAACTTCCCCTTTATAGTGCCATCGTACGTGTTGTACGTCACTGCGCTTTGCTTGAACGTTTTTTAAAATGATCGTGTATACGCAAGACAGGCTTGAGAGGAAACATGAAAAAAAACGACAAGGAAAACGTTGGTTTAAAAAATGGCATGAAACACGATCGTGTGTACGCCGCATTATATTAAATTTTTCTTCTTGGGGTTAGATACTCTTTAAATTCAATTGTCCACTAGGAATGTGTAACTGCATCCTCTGTAATGTTATAGTATTAATGTTGTAGCTTTGTAATCAAAAAGTGGAGAACAATTTAATTGGGTGTGCATTATTTAGGGCTCTATTCTGCCCGCTTTGGTGTTATTTGTTTCTGGCTTTTACCGTTGGTCATGATGTTTGAGACTATGATTTAAAGAGAAACAATAAGTTATATGTTGTTTATATTGACTTGGTACTATATTGACACTGGTATATTTAAATCTCCTGAGGTTTTTTTTTATTCTTATGCCGCGTACACACGACCGTTTTTAATGTCATGGAAAAAAACTAAGTTTTTCTCGATGTGATTCTTCTCAAGCCTACACACTATCGTGAAAAAACATTCTTGAGCAAAGAGCGGTGACGTACAACGCGTACGATGGCACTATAAAGGGGAAGTTCCATTCGGATGGCGCCACCCTTTGGGCTGCTTTTGCTGATTTCGTGTTACTGCGTGTTAGTAAAAGTTTGGTGAGAGACGATTTGCGCTTTTCAGTCTCCGTGCTTTTCAGTCCGTTACAGCATGACAAATGTGCTATCTCCATTACGAACGCTAGTTTTACCAGAACGAGCGCTCCCGTCTCATAACTTTTTTCTGAGCATGCGTGTTTTTTTTCCATCATTAAAGCGTACACACTGCCGTTTTTCACAACGAGAAAAACGACGACATGAAAAACGACGAGAAAAAATACAGCATGTTCTAAATTTTTAATGCCCATTTTTCTCATTGAGAAAAATGCTCTGGAGCCTACACACGATCGTTTTTAATGACCAATTTCAAAAATTGCATTTTTCTCGTCATGAAAAACGGTCGTGTGTACGCGGCATCAGCCCTTTACAATTAATATTAACACATGTGAGAGTGTTGGCTTCCTGCCTTGGTCTCTGGTCAGACACTAAGGGAACAAGTAAGAAAGTGTGCTTGTGCTGTCATTTAAAATGATTGTCAGTGCCCATAAACTAATTTATTCTTGTCTACTGCTTATTGAAGCTTATCTATGCTGAGCTATACTTTGAAATAATTGTTTCACATTTAAATGTATGATATAATACATCATTAAAGCCTGTGGATTTTGCATACTTTGAAACGTTGTTGTTTTTTTAAAAAAGAGAGACTTTTCACTTTGCAAAGTGAGTATTCACCAAGCTTGTCAAATTATTTAAAGTGAGCTGTGCTCTTCTCATTCATTTGCTAGCAAAAATCCTGTTTTTAGTTTAACCTCCCTTTCACATTATTGGGTAATTAAAGTGAACACATCTTACGGTCATGTACTCATTCACTTTGAACATAAACTTTTCAAAGTGAATATTCACCACTTTGCTAAGTGAACATCACCTACTCATTCAGAGTTGTATTTTTTCTTTTGTTTTAGTCAATAATATTTTTGTGAAAATTATTTTGCATTAAAGCAGAGTGATTCTGTTTTAGTAAATATATATCTAGATTTAATTATGTATTTTATTATTTGCCTGAAGTTGGACCTTTCAATAAGGGAGTTTCATGCTTATTCAACAAAGTACAACACATTTTACAAAATGTAGCAAAAAAACGAATCTTTCTATAGTGTAACTAAGTAAAATTATAATTCAATTGGTTGCTTCATTTTGCACACAGCCATTGCTTTGTGCACTTCCATATTAAAAAAGCTTGTTTCATGTGCTGATTCACAACTTGTTCCAGCCGTTGAATATTTTTATGTGAATTTTTCTTTTAATCAGGTGACTGAGGGGAAGCAGGTCTTGGAAAAATGCCTAAAATTATCAAGAAAGCTCAGGAAAGAAACAAGCAGCTTGACTGAATGGCTAGCAATGATAGACACAGAGGTAACAAGGAGATCTTCTGAGGAGGGCATGCCAACTAACTTAGAGGAAGAGATTGCCTGGAGCAAGGTGAGCAATCCACAAATCTCCATTCACTTACATCTTTATAGAGATTTTCTGACTTCCAGGTAAAGAACAGAATAAAATCCCATGTACTCAACATGAAAGAAAATCAGCTTTATCAAAGTGTTTGAACTGTTCCTTTAGCCTACATCAACCAGTAAAATGCATCCTTTCACTCTACAAATGCTGTATAAGACAATGAAAAGGAGAATAGGATCAGGTACATTGGCCACGGACAACAAGAACCTTTTTACTTCAGACACTTTGATTACTAAGGGCCAATGTCTAATATATTTATTTTCTCTCACAAGTCATTTTGCTTCATGTTTTCTTACTCATAAAATGCACAAATGTTAAAAAATGAATTAACTGACTAAAATATTAAATCCTTTATTAAAAACTGTGAACAGCAACTATTTGTAGCAATGTCCCTTAAATGAAAGAGAGAAGATAGCAATCTCTAATAGCTTTCTACATTGCAACTGTAATGCAGCCAGACGGAAAAATTGTGCACCCTTTTTAAAAAAATGTTAACCACTTAAGGATCAGAATGACCAGGCCATTTTTTGCGATACGGTAATGCTTCACTTTAACTGACAATTGCGCGGTCATGCGACGCTGTACCCAAACAAAATTGACATCCTTTTTTCCCCACAAATAGAGTTTTTTTTGGTGGTATTTGATCACCTCTGCGGATTTTATTGTTTGCGCTATAAACAAAAAAAGAGTGACAATTTTGAAAAAGCCTTTAAGTTGAGAATCCAACCCACATGTTCTAGATACTTGACCGTGCTGACCACATTGGTCTAACCGTGCTACGGACTGATCTATTAGCAGCAGGTTTGTGCAAAAGTTATAGCGTCTACAAAATAGGGAATAGATTTATGGCATTTTTATTATTACTATTTTTTTTACTAGTAATGGCAGTGATCTGTGATTTTTAGCTGGACTGTGACATTGCAGCGGACAGATCAGACACCTAACTGCCATTTTAGACACTTTTTTGGGAACCAGTGACATTATTACAGTAATCAGTGCTAAAATCTGCACTGTTATTGTACTAATGATGCTGGCAGGGAAGGGGTTAACATCAGGGGTGATCAAGGGGTTAAATGTGTTCCCTGCAAGTGTGTTATAACTGTATGTGGGATGGGCTGCCTAGGGAAACGCACAGATTTGTCTTTCTGCAAAGCAGAAAGACAGGATCTGTGTGATTTCCCCTGTCAGAACAGAGATGTGCCTTGTTTACACAGGAAGATCCCCATACTGCCACTGCAGGGAACGATGGCCAACGGACATCGAGTCTGCCCCACCCGCTGATTGGCTCCCCCACTGGCCAGTGGGCATGCGCCCACAAACTACAGTTCCCGAGCTGACAAACAATGACGACGATTCGCTGGAACGAGCCGACCTGCCGCAGTACAATGATGGCAACTGGTAGGCAAGTCGTTAAACAGTGCTATTTGCTGCAGCAAATGTTAAAATGCCCTGTCCTAGCAGCACAATAGAGAGCTGGACTGCTGCTCAACTCAGAGGACATTGGACTGGGTCGCCAGCAATCCAATAGCCCCCTGCCCAGCACTCATATTTTCTGAGCAGGTCTATTTATTGAAGCACTGGGCAGGGGGTGTGTCAGACCTGCAGAGAGCTGGCTAACTCTGTTGAGCAGAGGTCCAGCTTTCTATTGTACTTTTAGCACAGGGTATTTTGAAGCCGCAGTGTGATGTTCTCATATTATACATTCCCTAAAATGTTTGAACTAAATATTTCCTTTTCCAGTATATACATTATTTTAGATCCAGTAATGTCATTGGGTCTGTGTGCTGTTCTTTGCTTGTTTGTTCTCTCAGGAGCCTTCTTAAGCAGTATGCTAGCTCTTGGTAGGGCTTATGTAAATGTTAAGCCAGTTTGATAGGTGAGCTTTTGGGTGACTGCGTAGGCTCGAGAAATAGGTTTCCCTAGTAAGACTGCATGTAAACCCCCAGCTTACTGCCCAAACATGACACTGAGACTAAATGTTTGACAGTGCTGAAAGGTGCAGGCCAAGGACAGTGAGGTTTGGGAGGTGAGAGCTAGATGATGCATGAAGTAATCCAGCTGAGAAATGTGAAGACCTCAGTATACCTTGCTTCAGTTTCTAATGCGCATATATGGAAGTGAGGTGTCCACGGAAATTAGACTAATTGCATTCAGCAAAGGAGAAGACCCTGTACAAATGTACAAGAAATTAGGTAATATTACATACAAATAAAAAAAAGAAATACATTCAAAATGCACATACCCAATGTTATATCAGTCCCACAAAAGATTGTTACAGGAATAAACACTTTCCAATGAATAGTTCATTAATCAAAGCAGTGTAGCAGCACCAATGTAATAAAGGTAAATACAAAAGTAAGAGATGCAAAACATGGTGCATCTTAGTGTAGTAAGTATAATTATTTTGAGAATAAAGTAAGTTAATAGTTGCACTCGCAAGATCTTGCATAATAATCAGACTTATCATGGTTAACAAGGGAAACACTTCAGGCACATTTCAGGTATTTATACTGCATTCAGGTATTCAATAAAAAATGGGGGCTGTAGATGTGCATTAAAAGAAATGATTAAAAGCGATGGTTTCATTGTCATCTTACAGACATAGAAAGCACTTGTGCATGGCATAGCCTTTGAGTTTTGTTCTTGAGCCTGCTGTGGCAATAGGCTTGACAAAGGTTGCTCCCAAAACAACCTAGCAACAGGATCTTAAAATAGACTCTATAACTGCAAGGATATGTAAAAGAAAAAGATGAGAATGGTGCGCTTATTCAATAATGAATATGATGAGTATCCAAACATACAAATAAATAAATGTGAATAAAAGTAAAGCCCAATGGTAGGAGTCAGTTCATATAAAGGTAAAAATCTCATAGGGATAACTTGATAGAAGAAAAAAATGATAAAACATCAATCCAAACAACGACTGTTAAGTTTATGAATTGGCCGCTCACCTCCAACAATGACCCAAGGGTCAAACAAGGCTCATCAGATAGTCAGATAAGGAATCCTGCTGATGGATCTGTAAAGGCATCCAGGTCCCAGGCGAAGACGAAGAACTACGTCCAAAACTTGGCATCAAAACATCTTGAGTAATTCCATATATAGAGGAAACAGCTCGCTCCAAGGAATGACATTTCTTGTATAAATGGCGCTCAAAGGAAACAAAGAACAGCCATAGTGCAATATCGCCAAATGAAAGGTAAATGTATTTAGTAAAATAAACTGCTTACATCAAGTAAGGGTAAAAACTGCATTAAAAAGCAATGGGAGTAGTGACACACTCGCCTCCTCACCGTACTTCCGTAAAACACCAGAACTGACGTCACAAGGCTCCACCCGACGCGTTGCGTCACTGGTCACGTGACTTCCTCAGGGATAACTGCAAGGATGCCACTGCTCAACACCTTCAGTTAGGTCATCAGTACTCAGTTCCCCCACGTTTGAAAAGCACTGTGCCTGGATAAGTAGTGAAAGCAAGCTCAGGAACAACACCCAGGAGCCATGTACAGCTTTCTACATCTGTAAGATATGAATGGAATTGTTGCATTTATTTATTAAAGAATTATTTTACATTTAATGTACTATTTGCTGCCCCTTATTTTTTCAGAGTAGTTTGGACAATGAAATATGATTTTGAATACCTAAAGTGGCATTGCACCTGGTAACCATCATAAACCTGATAGTTATGGGAATTTTTTGAGTGCAACTATTAGGTTACTATTATAATATTATAGCGATATGTTATATATATATATATATATATATATATATATATATATATATATATATATTAGTATGTTTCAGATACCCGAAAAGACACAATTGAAATGCAAAGTAAGGCTCCTCTCACACTAGTGCAACTTCAAATGTGATCTTAGTTGCACAGAATTGCATGACAATGGAAATCACATTGTTTTCATCAATGCAAGATTCCTGTACTATTGATTTTAGTGCAATTTTTGCCCCATAGAAAATGCAAACCACTTCAAAGTACCATCCAAATTGCATCACATCAGATCTAAATTGGATTGCAGCAGTGTGAATCACACATTTAGCTGCCAACATGTGTTGTAATTGTAGTAGAATTGTAGAGCTGTCAACATGTGTACTTGCTGATGCCTAGGCAGAATCTGTGCATATATCCCTAATCAGAGTTGGCCAAACGATACCTAGGATATCTTCAATACAAAAAGACAAACAGTAAAATTCATATCATAATAACAAATAAAGATTTAATCCTTTGCAATAATAGTGATGATGATTAGAAAATCCAGTAAAACATCCCCATGTCCAGCTTGGGCACAGGGGAACTGTCTGTCTGGGTTTAATAGAATATCTATGCCGTGATATTGTATGACAAATTATGCATGGGTTTTCTTATTGCAAAAGAGATTGCAGGGACACGTAAGTAGATATTCTGTATGTGTGCTCTGATATGTAATGCCTTGTACACATGATCGGATTTTCCGTCGGGATAAACTCAGACGGATTTTTCCAAAGGAATTCCGTTCAAGCTGTCTTGCATACACACTGTCACACCAAATTCCGACCGTCAAGAACGCGGTGACGTACAACACTACGACGAGCTGAGAAAAATTAAGTTCAATGTTTCTGAGCATGCGTCGACTTGATTCTGAGCATGCATGGTTTTTTCTCCGTCGGAGTTCCACACAGACGAACGGAATTTCCAATAGGATTTTTTCCATCTTTCTAAACTCTGACGGGAAAAAGTCAGATGGGGCAGACACACGGTCGGAATATCCGATGAAAAAATTCCATCTGACTTTTTATTTTTTTTTATAAATTCTTTATTTAATTTTTTTTTTCACAAAGAAAAAATCGGAAATTCCGATCGTGTATACAAGGCATAAGGTTTTGTTTGATAGGCTTAGTAAAGGTGTTTTCCTTGATAAATTTGGTACATTCTGAATATGAAAATGAGCCTTTTCTCATAGTTCACAAAATATGTGGGAAACTTCAAATTTAGGTTTAGCAACATGTGCAATCTTGTCTCTAATTGTTTTTACATGTTTCACATGTTCTTTCCAATGTAGCATTGCCAGTCATTGTTTGATGCTGTGTCAGGTTGGTGGTTGTGTGGTGGGGAGACATTGAAACCCTGCACATCAATAGGCCTCATCCACAAGTTCATTTCAACATTATGACATTATGTATGACAGGAATTGCATCTCTTTTTTGTACTCTAAGTTGATAATTGGTGGATCTGGACTGGTGAGATATTTACATGTGAGATTGCAGCCAGTTACTGGCTTTTAAATGCTTTCACCCATCCTCTGTTTTTGGATTGATTGTGAAGAGTCAATTCATCAGATTAGATAGGATTATGAATGCCCCAGATAGCCATGAAAAGTTGAGACAGGAGATCAAAAATAAATTTTAGAGGTCATCCAGAACCACTTCAAAAAGTGGTTCAATCAAATCCTGATTCTAAGGATGAACCACAAATTATGGTGAAGAAAACAAAAATTATGGTTTTCTGCTCTTTGCTTTTCTGCATGGTTATTTTATTGTATTAAAAGAGAAGTAAAGTTTTCTTCTTTTTTTTTCCCTATTCATGCTTACCTAGGTGGATACAGCATTGGTCCCATGCTGCATCTTCCCCCCGCCGGCTCTGCACTGAGAACCGAGCCATCTAATACCGCTGATTGTTCGGTTTTCACAGATCTCAGAGAGGAGAGCTGCTGACTGTCAGTCAGCATCTCTTCGCATTGCTCCTCCATGCTCTTTGGAGCGCTGAGCTGTGGAGGGGCGGATAGCAGTCATCTCAGTCTTCCAGCGGCTCGCTGAGAGGCTGAGACAGGTATCAGTCCAGGCACCTGGTGGATCCAGGATCCCATTGTCGGGATGACGCGCTGTCTGGACTGAATCCTGTGACGTCAGCAGAGAGCAGGCTTCAGCCTGCTCTCTGCTTAAAATGGGTCACAGGAGTGCAAAACGAAGTGCACTCCTGTGACCCATAGGAGAAGCCCAACCAAACAAGCTCAGGCTGGACTTTTCCTTTAAGTTCCATTGGCATATTCTGATTTGTTATATAAGCACACAAAAAGAATCTCACAATTAGAAACAGGATTGTATGTGCTGATTAACCCACATAAAAAGTTTACAACACATTTTTGGTGGCTTAAAAAGCTTTATTTCTAGACATGTGCAATTTGACAAATCCGTTAATTCGGAAACCTCTGAATTAACGAAAACTCGTTTAACAATTTTTTCTGAATATTCATAAGCTTGAATATGCGAAAATTCGTAAATTTGGAAATTCATAAATTCGTAAATTTGTAAATTCTAAATTTGAAAATCCAAAAACCCCAAAATTAGAAAATCTGAAATCATAACTAACTATTAAATTATACGTATTGGAAAGTCCTTTCAAATTTGGCTGTTGGTGAACGTAACAAATACAAATTTATCCGAAGTTACGAAGTATCCAAAATAATGAATGCCGTATCTAAACGAATGGAACGTAACAAATTAATATTAATAAATAATAATAATAAAAACGTTTTATTATTATTATTACTGTATTTATTATTAATTTGATCCGTTCTATTTGTTTAGATGCGGCATTCGCTAATTCGTAACTTTGGATACATTTGTATTCTTTCTGTTCACTAACAGCCAAATTTGAAAGGAAATTCCAATACCTATAATTTAATAGTTAGTTATTATTAGTTAGTTGGTTAGTTATTATTTTGAATTTTTGGATTTTCTTTCTTCTTTTTGGATTTTTGGATTTTCGAATTTACGTTATTTTGAGTTTCCGAATTTACAAATTTTCAAATTTACGAATTGCGATCATAACGAATGACCCGAAAAACAAAAAAATATTTCGGCAGTGCAGATGTCTATTAATTTCCAGGTTTAACCAATTGCAGACCGCAATATGTATATATACGTTGCGGTTTGTAAGTGGTTTAACAGGAATATGGCTTAAGATATCAGCCATAAACCCGATACTGTTTTTTAGCAGGCGGTCAGATTTCTCATGAAACCGCTCGGCAAGTGGTTAACATGTTCAAAATGTACCAAAATCATCAAGGGCAACAACAATACAAATTTTGATGGATCTAAGACTACCCATCACCTTATATGTCAGAGCACACATGCACAATATCTGCTTAAGGGCCCCTACAATTTCTTATATATAAGAAACCACACAAAAAATTTAGATATTACAGCATAGGTATTTTTTTACATCCAGTCAGGCAAGGTTCCTTGTACCAAGTCATTTTTTAGAAGCTTGACTCAAGAAAACTGATGTGAAATTTATAGTGATAGAACAAGTCAATAGGTCTAGGAAGGATACGTATTATATCACTGCTCTTAAGCACAAGGAAGTTTACGGGATTTTTTTTATTTAAAACCTTGTCATCCCAAGTGTTATTTATTTGTTCCTTTTGATATGCATTTAACTTTGTTTGACTCTTGTTTTTGTTTGTTTCTTTGTATTACAGATTTCCTTTGCAGTAGGAATCATTCTTTGACTGCTTAGGGATATATAGACACATATTTTGTCACGGGCAGCATGCTACAGCTTTTTTTGTTATTGAGACATCCCATGGCAGTGCTCTTTAGGCTGCTAGAAAGGTCCCAGGCAAAGTGCACTTGGTATCACTTTGCCTGGGACACGAGCCGGCGCTACAGAGGAAGCATTGGCTTATTCGGCTCCAGCTCCCTCTGTGGCGGCCTGCTTGCTCTGCTGCCAGCATCGTTCCATGCACTCTGACACTCTAGAATGATGGATTGGCAACCAGTTGATCGTGATCTGGGCTTGCCAACCCGCCATCCCAGAGCATAGGCATGCACTTCCCTGATTTCAGGTCATGGGCCACATCAGAGGGCCATTGGTTGAACACCCCTGGGGTAAAGCAAAATGATAATGTATGGAGCTTAGACTTACAATATATATATATATATATATATATATATATATATATATATATACACAGTTGTATCATACATTTTGTTTAATAACACTGAATTGTGTAAAGCATATTATTATTATATTTGCTGATATTTTCCCATGTTGTTCTGTTCACTGTAGTTGTGTTTAAACCTGCTTTATTAGAATAGCCTTTAGTCTATGTATGTCCGCAAACTAGTCTTTTCGTCCTTCAGTAAACAAGGGACATGGATAACATATACAGAGCCCCAGAACAAAACCTATACTGGAGCCTACTTGTATTTTCTGCAAAAATGTTGTCCCCAATTTGATCTTGAGGTGTCCAGGTTTCAAATAAATATAGGCAACATTTTAACCATTTACTGTATGTCTTTATGTGCCCTCTGAATATCATAATCAGATAATAGACTGAAAAATAAGATGTAAAAAAAAAGAAAGAAAAAAAAGTCACTTCTTTATTTGGTATAAAATGTAACATGAGATCACAGCTGATAAAAAAAAAAAACCCAGTCACAGATGCCCCTTCTCCCATTTCCCTTTCTTCAAACAGCCATAGATACAAACTGCTCTTGCATTAGCAAGTGAATTACACACTCCCACTTTACAAACTTTATAGTAGCAGAAATCCTTAAATGTAGTACAGGTGAAGTACATAAAGTTAAGATTCTTGTGACAAAATTGCAATATTAATAATAAGTTACTGCTGCAAGAAAAGAATACTGTATATGAGAGGAAAATGTGACTAGAAAACGCAGCTGATTCTAATTACTAGTTCTTGACTTTTAAATCAACCCTGTTAGGTGACACCCTATGCTGTTCAATATTTTTTCTCATTTTCACTTTCTTCTGTATCCTGCAGAGAAGTCTATAAAAAACATCAGTCTGTCTAAATCTTTGATTAATACCAGAATCTTCTATATTAGTGTTTAGAACAAATGTCACATTTCAAGGAACAAATTGCATATCCTTCCAGCCTTAATATATTACAACCAATGTGCCAATCATTTTCCAAACAAAACAAATGTGGCATTTACTAATTCATTCAAATGTCCCCGATTTAATTGCCTTGAAATGGCAGTACTGCTTACTTTACTTTGCAGCAGCATGCAATGCAAATGGAGTTTGGTCTAATTTTATGTTATCAAAAAACTTAAAAATTTTACATTAGTTTTTTACTGTTTTTCAATTTAGAAAGATCAAGAAAGATTGTTTGCATGCAGTTACCTATCACAGCCAGATGCTGATTGGTTGGCATAGGTTGCTGCCCTTTACCATAACTATTTTGCTCTTTACCTTACTAAAACATAATTCTGGGAAACTATAAATAAGAAAAAGTTTTGTAAATGTATGTATATATATATATATATATATATATATATATATATATATATATATATGTGTGTGTGTGTTTATGACAGATTTCAGACACTCTGACCTGATTTACTAAAGTAGCAGAGCATGTTAATTTTCAAAACAAACTTTCACTTTGCAAAATAAACTTTTACTTATCCGCAAAACTTTTACTTGCATGTAATTGGATGATTATAATCGGTACAGCACAGGGATGCTGCACTGTGATCTTATCAGGTCTCTTTTAAATTGCACGGTGCACTTCAAGCCTAACTCCAGGTTTGATTTAACTTTAAAAAACTTTTGGTTTGGACCAAGCTGGTACAAAATAACTATTTCCTTCACTAATAAATGCTTCTGCTGTCAGTGCTGTATAAACTGCATATATCATCAGCTACATACAGTATGCAGAGCTGTGTTCTAGCAGCAGCACAAGGACTTCCTGTCCCATTCCTGGAAAAAAAAATTGTGTCGGACTGAGTGCTGCTTTGTATTTTAAGAATGAATACAATACTTCTTCTGTTTGGTTGAGGTGTAGATTATGACTTAACCTGCCTGCCTCTCCAACTCAGCCCTTCAGAGGAAGCGTTACATAAATTTATAAAAGTACACAGGCTCCTGTGGATGGCTGAGCAGTGCTCAGATTGACTCAGTTTTGTTCTGAGAATGAAATGGAAGTGCTCATACCACTGCCAGGATAGAATGCTGTAAACTGTGGGTAGCTCATGCTACCCACAGTTTATGCAGCGCTCCCAGCAAGAGCATGTACTAGTGAAGGAAATTGATTGTTTGGAGCAGCTTGTTCAGCATAAACTATTTAAAGTTAAATCAAACCAGGAGTTCAACTTTAATCTATTTTTAACATGTTTTGGCTATTAAGCTCTGTGTTGATTAAGAATTGTTCCCATTTCACCAAAAGATTACAGGAACAATGCACTTGCATCCAAAATGAAATCAATATAGACAAGACCAGACTAGCAGTTGTAGTGGATTTATTTATATCAAAACAGAAGACATATATAACCATGTATGGTTAGAACAGAAGGCACAGGCAATAGTATACATTTACTTATACCCATAGCTTAAAAAATTATATTCTAACAATATAAAGAAACAATTACAGACAGTTATGCTGTCTATGCATGGCCTGATATGTGGTAATGTTAGGAAGACACACTTACAGTAACTAGACAATAACTAATAGCTGTTAAGATAATAGAGTACTTTATTAATTTAGTGAATTTGACTTTTGGGCATATGAGTACTCTACTACCCTTTCATACTAAATTGATACATGTCAAGTAAAATCGTTGGCTTCTAGTTTGAAATAACTTTAATGCATCATATTTTCTAGCAGCAGCAGAAAAGTTAATAACACAGATTTTTACATCATCTTATCAACTGATAGATTTAATATTTTTTTTGATATTTTGATATTTCTTAAAAAAAAAATATATATATATATATATATATATATATATATATATACCAGGCTTGCATTGGTACCTTGCTGTTTCAATATGTTGTCTATTGATTTGTCTTTGTTTATGGATATGTATATGTGCAAATCTGTGTATCTTTAAAATGTTCATCTACTCTCAGTCTCGGTCCTCTAAAATAAGTTGGATGGCAGAGTCACAGTGCATGCTGTGGAGTTCAGCTATAATCTCTGTTGGTGGGAGAGATCTTAAAGGGGTTGTAAAAATGTCATACTTACCTCCTCTGTGCAAGGGTTTTGCACAGAGGGGCCCCGATCCTCGTCTTCTGGGGTCCCTCCATGGAGTTCCTGTCTCCTCCTCTTCTAGAGTGCCTGGACAAAGAAGCACTTTCCCTGGGGGCACTTGTGCAGGCGCGCTCCCATGTCCTGCTGCTGCGTCCATTGACACAGACAGCAGGACCTGGCCCCGCCCCCGGCTCCCACATCATTGGATTTGCTGCTATCAATATATCCAATGAGGACCCGAGACACCAGCTGGAGCTGGTGTGCTCGTCCCCATCGCTGGAAAGACTGGGTTGAGATATTTAAAAGGGGGGCTCTGGGGGGCAGCTGCAGCACAGGAGGTTTTTCACCTTAATGCAAAGAATGCATTAAGGTAAAAAACCCTGAGGGTTTACAACCCCTTTAACTATTGTCCTTTTCCTTTCTCCATATCCATGAAGAAACCCTACTCACTCTGAACTGGGTTTGTCGCCAACTCCTTTGGAGTTGGTTCTATCTCCTTTTCTTTTACCAACACCTATTCTTTACATTGACTGCCTTTTTGATTAAATTGTCTGTATCTGTCCATTTGGTGTTAATATCTGGCCTGCTGTCAACTTTGTATATCTACCTATTTATCTATCTATTACACACTAATGTTCTAATCAGACAGAAGTTGAGGTCTATAAAATAGTTAATGTTATGTATTTTTAAGGAAAGCAAGTACAATACGATAACAGTCATAGTATGCTGTTCACAGTACGTAAAACAATATTAACAAGCTGACCAAAGAAAACAAAAATCTTTTAGTGCTATTAAATGCTGGAATAATGTACCCTGATCTAAATAATTTCCCTACAGACAATACAAAAAGAGATTGAAAAGCGACAGCAGCAATTAAAGAACATTCAAGACTTAGGGGATTCACTCAAAGCAGTAATTGGTGAACATGGCAACCTGGTTGATGATAAACTTAGTCTACTGAATAGCAATTGGCTGGCAGTAACATCAAGAGCTGAAGAGTGGTTCCGCCTTTTGTTGGTGAGTACAAGTCTGCTTTTATATTATAACAAACAAATAATAGTAGTCCATATAAAGGTAAATATAAGTAGTATCTGGGACAAAAAAATGTAACTACAGATATACTGTAAACATTAAAATCACATAACTTTATTACTTTACACGAAGAAGCAATTTCTATGAACATTCTTTACAAAAAGATACATGTTATGTTATGTATGAAGATCTTCTAAATTATCTGTACTTCTCATAGAACACTATTAGCTCAACGTAATAATAGTGTGACTTTTATTTACTATGGAAAAGGGGAAGTACATATCAATGTAGTCAATAGGATAATTTGAATTTATGTAATTAAAGTGGAACCTAAGTCAAATAAAAACAAAATAAAGAGGCGGATCTATCTGAGAATATAGATTTTGCACCACTTCCCTGAGTATATATATATATATATATATATCTTTAAAAAAAATGAAAACACATTTTGGAAATTTCAAGGTATAAATCTCTCAACAACACACATCATACACATGATAAAAAAGGTTTTGATTAAAACAATTTTTTTTATACGGATGGTTAACGCAACTCATAGTTAAAAATGGAATTGTAGGTCATTAAAATAACACCACTTAGCATCCATTAGAACCTGATAACACAACCTAGTTAGAGGCCAAAAGTCCAGATAGCAATGCATATAATCACCATACACATTGTAACCAAAGTCTCATTGTTCAAGATCTATGGGCAGTTAGATGATCATCAGTGTGGCCTCATTTTCAACATGTTGCACATAACACTTCATCAGGAGTAGGATGAAGTGAATGGTGGTTCTGCTGCTTAAGATGTTAATCAGTGGAACTAAAGCTCTCTTTGCCGTATAAGTATGAAGAGACAGCAGAGTTCCCAGACAGGATGTTAGGAAGTGTCTCTGGTGTTGTCCACTTTGGAATAAAGAGAGATATGTTAGGAGCTAATGCAACATCTATCTTTGCTTCTTGATTTTGAAAAGATTTACATAGCTGAGATTAGATTAAGAGCTACATATGGTGCCCCTTTTACCTGCATTAGGTGTCACTTCTATAGCCTAATGCCTAATTTACTTGACTCCAGACTTCCAAACAGCAATAGTAATATGCTGTGTTGTGCTGCTTATAATGTATGCATACTTAATTTACGTTCACATTCCATATATACATCAAGCAGTGACATTGCAATCAGTAGGCTAAAATGAGGGAGGGTACCAGAGCATCTTCAGTTAATCTGTAGGTGTACAAACATTTGGAAGTTTCAAAGAGCCTCCTCCCAAAGCCAAAATAGGAAGCTAAGTTTATATGTAAGACATTATTTTTTTCTTTATAATTTTGCAAAGTTTAGTATCATAGCAGATTGTACAGTATTGGCGTTGTTTATTTGAACTTATTTATTTTTTCAGGAATATCAAAAACAAATGGAGTCTTTTGACCAAGGCATTGCTAGCACTACAGCTTGGATGTACCGTGCTGAAATATTACTAGATGAGGTGGACAAACAAAAGCCACTACAAAGGGAAGAGACCCTGAAGGTATCACACTTAAGTCCATTTAAACGTGCTAGTTTTTGCCTCTTAGAGAGACAAATGGGCATTTTCAATGCAAGTTGGCATTTTTTAACATATCTTTAATTAATTATTATCTTGGGGGGTTAGTGGGTGGGAAGGGCTTCCCCTACTTTCCTGGTTAAAAAAATTGTTAAAGGCTAAGTTCGCTTTTGGCACCTTTGACAATATAGTGGCCATGTAAGCAGGAGAGCCACAATAGGCTTGAACATGCTGATCAGTGTTTAAAAATATTGATTACTGCAGATGCCATACACGAAGGCCATTTTTTTTCCTCTTAGCCTGGTTGAAATACTCCCATAATTGTTTACATTCCATTTATGGCAAGTTTCAATGCTGCTGAAGGCATTGGACGCTAATCTCCAGTATCACAGTATTAAGTGTCTCCCTTTTAAAAGCTGCACATGTGCAGTGTGCTCTCTCCTAACTTTTTGTAGCAACGACTAAGCTCTGTTCACATGCCTGCTGTTTAGCAAACTCCATTATGTTTAATACATTTTTTTTACAGCATTGACTTCTTTCTTGTTACTTCCACAGCTCTGTGAACATTCTGGGTTGGGCAGTATCCTCCCAACTCACCTGTGGATCTCTGCAGCATGTTCAGAGCTCACATTGACTTTTTTGTTGTTTGTTTACTAAAGCCAATCAGTTTGTTTAACCTACTGGGGCCCATTGTCAGCATGGTCACTTTATTGGAAATTGTGTGCTAAAGGAGAACTTGGACTTTAAACGTTTTAACCATAGTGACAATGGTGGTGCGGGTTCACAAAATATGCAAATGTGTTAGATTGCCTCAGTAAATTTCCAGAGATACTGTAGATTAAACTGAAAATCTGTGGAAAGTTTAGCAAATTGCTGTCCACCAATGGTCATCAATAATCGCCATCCAACTACACAGACCTAGAACATTATCTGCAAAAAAAATAAAATACAATTGCAGGTTACAAAAATAGCTGAATTACCTTACAAACATTACATGTGCATCCCTAATTATTGCCATCTGTTTGGCAAAGACTAACTCAGGAGGTAAATAATGTCTGCTGTTTAATCCACTTTTGTTACAAAAATATACATGTACTAAACCTTTAGGCTCGGTTCACACTATCGCCGCATCTGTCTCACAGCAGGGGTCCGGTGAGTGCCGGTTCACCGTTTCAGGTCTGATTTCAGCCCAAATTTTGGGCTGAATTCGGACCTGAAACACACCAAAAAAAGCACACGATTTTCCTGCACACCGCGCCGGACCTGCTGCAGAGATATGTGAACCAGCTCCATAGAGAGACAGTCACATTCTCCTGCTATGTGAATTGAATGCGGGGAAACGCGAATTCAATTCGCATAGGAGTGAACTGAGCCTAAAAGTGTCACGTGTGTTGTGTAAATCAAATGATTTTTTTTTTATTCAGACTTTAACATACACTATATTACCAAAAGTATTGGGACACCATCCCACATGGACATGAACTTTAATGGCATCCCAGTCTTAGTTCGTAGGGTTCAATATTGAGTTGGCTAACCCTTTGCATCTGTAACAGCTTCAACTCTTCTGTGAAGGCTGTCCACAAGGTTTAGGAGTGTGCCTATGGAAATGCTTGACCATTCTTCCAGAAGTGCATTTGTGAGGTCAGGCACTGATGTGGAGGAAAAAGCCTTGCTCGAAGTCTCCGCTCTAATTTATCCAAAAGGTGTTCTATTGAGTTGAGGTCCGGACTTTGTGCAGGCCAGTCAAGTTCATTCTCCCAACTTTGTGGGAACAGTTTGGGGATGGCCCCTTCCTGTTCCACCATTACTGTGCAGAAATCAGGGTCCATAAATACATGGATGAGCGAGTTTGAGGTTGAGGAACTTTACTGGTCTGACCTCAACCTGATAAAACACCTTTGGGATGAATTGGAGCAGACACTGCGAGCCAGGCCTTCTCATCCAACATCAGTGCCTGACCTCACAACTGCGCTTCTGGAAGAATGGTCGAACATTCCCATAGACACACTCCTAAACCTTGTGGACATCCTTCCCAGAAGAGTTAAAGCTGTTATAGCTGCAAAGGGTGGGTCAACTCAATATTGAACTCTACGGAATAAGACTGGGATGCCATTAAAATTCACGTGTGTCTAAATGCAGGAGTCCCAATATTTTTGGCAATATAGTGCATATACAAGTATATTTTGTATATGTGGTGAAAGTATGTGGTGTCAGTTAGTTTAAGGTTGACCTAACACCTATCTATTCTGGTGATTTGTGTAAATGTAATGTTGCATTTTAATGTGCAAAGCATTAAGTCAATTCATTTTAATGGATTATCAACACACCAGAGGGAAAAAAAAGACAAACTTGCACCCTTTTTCTAATGAAGCACACCACAATGCACAGTACTGTGCTACCTTGAGTGACGGTGGAAGTGTTTTGTGTGCCTTTCAAAATGAATGGAAAACCAGTGCAACAGCACATGTAATGTGCATCTCCACAATGCAATGGTTGAAGGAGTCTTAAATAGTGGAACTCTAATGCCGCGTACAGACGATTGGACATTCCAACAACAAAACCGTGCATTTATTTCCGACGGATGTTAGCTTAAACTTGTCTTGCATACACATGGTCACACAAATGTTGTCGGAAATTCCGAACGTCAAGAACGCGGAGACGTACAACACTACGACGAGCCGAGAAAAATGACGTTCAATAGCCAGTGCGACTCTTCTGCTTGATTCCTAGCATGCGTGGAATATTGTGCGTCGGAATTGTGTACACATGGTCAGAATTTCCGACAGCAAGTTTTGTTGTTGGAAAATTTGAGAACCAGCTCTCAAATTTTTGTTGTCGGAAATTCCGACAGAAAATGTCCGATGGAGCCTATACACGGTCGGAATTTCCGACAAAAAGCTCCCATCGAACATTTGTTGTCGGAAATTCCGACCGTGTGTACGCGGCATTAGGGTGAAAAATGCAAAAAGGAGACAGAAGTATACTAATTTAGACCGATGAACGGTATTTACTATTCACTTAAATCAGCTAATCATGTGCAGTAAAATAAAAAGAAAAAAAATACAGGAATTTCCTTTTCACAGAATTGGATCATTGAAGTGCATTGAGCTAAATGAACATTTTCTAACTTTAGTAAATTAACCCCAGTGACATGAAGACTATTACCGCTGGCAAGGTTTGTCTGTACTGACTTTGTGATGTGTGACTATGTTAAATTAACAAGTAAATACGCACTGTGTTGCAGCATAATGAAACAGGCAGCTCACCAATGTTAGAACATGCTTGCAATTGTACCTTATCTCAGCAGCTTTAAAGAAATGTGCTTTGATTATTCACACTTCATCTGAAGCCATTTCCATCATATTCATCAGTGATTTCTGACTTTCTCTGTGTTGTACTGCAGCTACTGAAGTCTGAGCTGAATGATATTCAGCCGAAGGTGGAATTAGTACATGACCAAGCTACAGAGCTAATGATGAACCATGGTAATGAATGTAAGAAGATAGTAGAAATCAAGCTGTCTGAACTTGATCAACGATTTACTCCAATATCACAAAGAATTAAAACAGAAAAGGTACTGATAAGTTGTATGTTTCTAATAAAATTTGTAGAAAGATTAGATTAAGATTTCCTTACAAACATTGGATAATGACATATCATACTGTGCAGACTGTGGTGCAATAAAATGATGTACTGAATATTACACCTAGAAAATTGACCTTAAAGTGAATATGTAACCAGACAAGAGAGATTCAAGGCATTGCATATTTTTAGGAAGCAGCAAATACGGACTGAAGTTGTTAAAAGCTTTCTCTCAGCAGCTCAGCTCACACTCCCCCCTCCTACTTCCCAGCAGTGACCCAACAACCTCCAGGCCTTGTTGCCTCTAATATACCCACAGATCGGGTGGGGGGGGGGGAATTAGGGTCACCTGAGCTGCCAAGGGATAAGGACTTCTAATGTGAATTTTAAGGATGAATTGCTTCACAGTGCCTACAACCACAGACATTAGTGAGATATTGTTTTATTGTTAAAAACTCACCTTTTTTGGAATGCTTGTTTATTTACATCTATAGCCTGGCCACAGACTTTCTGTAAAGGACATAAAGATGTTAGCTATTGTCTATGGTCAACTTGAGACCTCCACAGACACTCTGGCTGATTTATCTCTGGGATTAAAAGCAATCGGGAGTTCATGGGCCGTTTTAGTTTATAAATAGATTACCATTATGGCAACTATTTAACCACTTGGCGCCCAGAGGACGTAATTTGACGTCCTGGGCTTTGTGGTACTTTGTGGGGCTATATCTGAATGATGCCTGCAGCTACAGGCATCATTCAGATATCTGCATTTTCAGCCGGCGATTCCCTACACCATAGGAATGATCATAGCGGCTGTTCCACTACTTGATTGTTCCTACGGGTGGCAAAATGGGACATCCCCCCCTTCCCGCCGCCCTCCGGTGCTTCTACCGACTCACCTGTGCAATCGGTGAGTCGGTGACAGGATGTTGATCATAGAGATTTCCGGCGGACCAGATGGTCGTCGGAGTCTCTATGATCGTCGGAGGCCGGGCGCGATGTTATGACGTCACGCCCGGCCTCTGCATTCCAAAAAACTGCGCCACTTCGGCTGTGAAGCGGTGATCTTTTTTTTTTATTTTTTTTATTTTTATTTTAGGCTTCCCAGCCTAGAGGTGAGATGTGGGGTCTTATTGACCCCAAATCTCACAGTAAAGAGGTTCTGTTATGCCATATTCCTATTACAAGGGATGTTTACATTCCTTGTAATAGAAATAAAAGTGATCACATTTTTTATTTTTATTTTAAAAGTAAAATTAACAATAATATAAAAAAATAAAAAATTTAAGTGCCCCTGTCCCCGTGTGCTTGCATGCAGAAGCGAACGCATACGTAAGACCCGCCCACATATGAAAACGGTGTTCAAATCACACATGTGAGGTGTCGCCGCGAACGTTAGAGCAAGAGCAATAATTCTAGCCCTAGACCTCCTCTGTAACTCAAAACATGTAATCAGTAAAAAAAATTAAAGCCTTGCCTATGGGGATTTTTAGGTACCGAAGTTTGGCGTCATTCCACGAGCGTGTGCAATTTTGAAGCGTGACATGTTAGGTATCTATTTACTCGGCGTAACTTCATCTTTCACATTATGCAAAAAAATTAGGCTAACTTTACTGTTTTTGTTTTTTTTAACGCATGAAACAGATAAAAAGTTGCAATGACCGCCATTGTATTCTCTAGGGTCTCTGCTAAAAAAACATATATAATGTTTGGGGGTTCTATGTAATTTTCAAGCAAAAAAATAGCAAAAAAATTATGCTTTTTCCATGTAGAAACAAAGTGTCAGAATTGGCCCGGGCCTGAAGTGGTTAAAAAAAGGGTAGGCAGGGTTTCGCTTTGAAAGTTATAATTATTTTTGTTATGTAAATAATAGTTGTATAAATGCCAGATGATAATTATGGCAATAATTCACAGCTAACTTGCCATCAAATGGCAAAGAGGTCTTTCAGCATAGTTATATAGCACATTCCCCATGTCATATTCACAGTCCTCCTAACAGCACATCCTAATTTTCCAGTCTCCAATGAGAAATTCTGGTTTTGGCAATATTCATTATGTTTCTAATATGGCAAAAGTGATCCTGAGTTGTTTAACATTCACCATTTTGATCTCGCTAATCATTCATGTTAATGATTTCACTATTTATTCCTATTAAAAAGTGCCCCGTTGGATTCAGCTTGCTCCCCATTGGACACATTTGCTGCTTATTCAATGCCTTGGCTTTATATTTTTTAAAGTTCAAAGGAGTAAAATGGATCATGTAATCTTTAAACAACACATTTTTGTCAATATCATTCAATTAAATGCTTAAGTTAAAAAATGAGAGCGAGACTGCTTCACAATTTCTTCAGCCACATTATTAACATTACCATGATCGCTATACCAGGTTACACTGCGTTGTAGTATACGTAAAAGACTGAACTTTTTTTTCTTCACACTAAATCAGTCTCAATTTAGCTTATTCAGAAATCTACCGTATATACTCGAGTATAAGCCGAGATTTTCAGCCCTTTTTTGGGGACTGAAAATGCCCCCCTCAGCTTATACTCGAGTCAGTGTACCTGAAAATATTGAGAGGCTGCGGGCGTCCATCGTTTAAAACTTGTAGTCTCCTCCTGGTCCCTTCCGTGATAGGCGGAACTGTGTCTGCTGAGAAACCCCTATCACGAACATTCTCTCATCCTCACCCATCCCAGCAGACACTGTGTTCAGTGTTCTGCCAATCACGGATGCCCTTTCATCCTCGGACAAAAGGACGTCCGTGATAGGCGGAACACTGAACACAGTGTCTGCTGGGAAACTGAGTCTGAGGAGGAGAGAACATTTGTGATAGGCGGAACTGTGTCTGCTGAGAAACGCCTATCATGAAAGGGACCCAGGAGGAGACCGCGAGTTTTAAACAATGAATGGACGCCCGCAGCCTCTCAATTTCAGGTACACTGACAACGGGCACAGTGAGGATTGGCACAGTGATGATGAGCACAGTGAGGTTTGGCACAGTAAGGATGGGCACAGTGAGGTGGCAATGGGCAGAGTGAGGTTGGGCACAGTGACAATTGGCATAGTGAGGTTGGCACAGTGAGGTTGCAATGGGCACAGTGAGGCATGCAAATGGGCATTGTTGACCCTCCTACACTTACAGTAGCTGCTGCATTCTCACCCTCGGCTTATACTCGAGTCAATAAGTTTTCCCAGTTTTTTGTGGTAAAATTAGGTACCTCGGCTTATACTCGGGTTGGCTTATACTTGAGTATATACGGGTAATTATAGACACTTTGTAATATTTCAGGTGACCTCTGACCTTCTGATTGTCCTAACAAGGATGGCTGCCATATATTAACATGTGTCTTTTAGGAACATACAGTAAATTTGTTCTTGTTAATTTAAAGAGGAACTTCAGGCAATAAGGCTAAAACATTTAAAATGCACACGGGTTTACATACTGGTTTACTTGCCAAAGGATTATTAGTGGTACATACCCTTGCCAATCAGTAAAATCAGTCTACTTCCTGATTTAGCATTACAGTTTCTTGGGTCAGCATTTCTGCTCTAAGTCAGCTTGCTGCTAACTGGAGAGGTGTTGTTGCTGCCCAATGAGAAGGCTGGAAGAGGAGAGATAATAAAAAAAATGCATTGTTAAACCAGGAAGATCAATTGCTTTATTAGGAACTGGGGAGGGGGGAGATTCACTTAAACTAGTGCACTTAAAATCTGGCGCAGCTGTTCATGGTAGCCAATCAGCTTCTAACTTCAGCTTGTTCATTTAAGCTTTGGCAATAGAACCTGGAAGGTGATTGGTTTCTAAGTAGAGCTGCACCAGATTTTGAATGCTCCAGTTTTAGTAAATAACCCCCTATGTGTGTTACAGGATGGCTGCACAGTGTGGAAAATTTGTTTTTATTATTGGATCATAATTATTTTAATATATATTATCTTGACTATTTCTAGCTTTAAGGTGAATGAATTCCATGAAAGTGTTCTGTCATGTGAAGCCTTTGAGGTAGTGCATTAGAGATCAAATTAAGATATTTCCAAAATAATGAGATCACTTTCTATAGGATGGTCTATCAATGGTGTTAATGTACTCATGAACCTATATTAACTTGTAAATAAACATTCACAAACCATTTTTCCCCAACTGGCATTTAAACAAAACACTTAGCCCCCAGTCACTTCCCATTTTAATATAAAGCAGGTGTCATAACATTTATTATCTTTACTGCTGATAAACTGTAACGTTTCTTTATGAGAGCCGATGAATATCCACTAAACCTTTCTAAATGTACTTCTTCTTTTTAAAACAAACTTACTAGTATGGTTGCATACTTTGCCATGGAGTTACCATTCAATATTTGTAAAGTGAAAAGACGGGACTTTTTCTTAACGATTTTTGGCTGACCTTTATAAATATTTTTTTATAATGGTTTACCATCTTGATGTTCTTAATCAAAATAAGATTTAAGTCACTCATAGAGTAATACCTATTAAGTGTTCATTAAAATAGCTCCTCTATTAGTTCCATAGAAAAGCAGGTGTTCTGGAGAAATTAGACTCTCTAAAATCACATTATCTAGAATAATGCATCATTTGTGGTTATCTTGGCTGAATAGATAATGAGACAAGTAAATCACATGGATTAAAATTTTGATGGATTTGTTGTATAATTTATGTATTTTGTAATGAAGACATGATACTGGAATAAAACCTCACTTTAAACATACGATTCAGTTATTGTAAACCACAGGTGTCTCACGTCCAGAATAAGCAGGATTTTATTCTGAAGTAACAAGAACTACCTTCATTTTCACCGATTGGGATGGTGCTTCTCTTTTAAGTATATATTAAAGGCTAAAGTGATAAAAGGTTTACAAAATTGACAACAAACCTGTTATCTCTAGAGTAAAAGCAAACTAAAGCAATTTCTTTTTATCATCAATGAGCGTTCACTCTTTTTTATTTATTTTTTATTTTATCACGTTTAAATATATAATAATAATGATGCTGATGAATGGAAATGTTTGTGGGAATTCATAAGTATATAAAGTGTCCAAGTGCCTCTGAATGTTAAGTGGCTGAATAACAAAAATGTGAATAAACCGAGCCTGTGCTCACTTTAACCGCTTCCATACAGGGTATTTTCACCCCCTTCCTGCCCAGACCAATTTCTAGTTTTCAGCACTGTCGCACTTTGAATGACAATTGCGCGGTCATGCAACACTGTACCCAAATTAAATCTTTATAGTATTTTTCCCCAAAAATAGGGCTTTCGTTTGGTGGTATTTGATCACCTCTGCGGTTTTTCTTTTTTGCGCTATAAACAAAAGAACAGTGACAATTTAGAAGAAAACACAATATTTTTCACTTTTTGATTTAATAAATACCACAATTTAAAAAAAAAAATGTTTTTTTCCCTCAGTTTAGACCGATATATATTCTTCTACATATTTTTGGTAAAAAAATTGCAATAAGCGTTTATTGATTGGTTTGCACAAAAGTTATAGCATCTACAAAATAGGGGATAGATTTATGGCATTTGTATTTATTTAATTTTTTTTACTAGTAATGGCGGCGATCTATGATTTTTATTGTGACTGTGACATTGCGACGGACACATCGGACACTTTTGACACGTTGTTGGGACCATTCACATTTATACAGCGATTAGTGCTATAAAACTGCACTGATTACTGTATAAATTTGACTGGCAGGGAAGGGGTTAACACTAGGGGCGATCAAGGGGTTAATATGTTCCCTAGTGAGTGATTCTAACTTTAGGGTGAGGGGACTGTTCTGGGAAAACACATCAATCTCCTCACCTCTGACAGGGCATGGATCCATGGTCTTGCCGTGATTGCTGGCAATCGCGGGTGCCCGGCGGACATCGCGGCCGCCGGGCTCGCGCACCGGGTCCCAGGCGACACGGTTAGCGGCCCGAGAAGCTCAGGACATCATATGACGTCCACCCGGAGGGAGGGAGGGTTCCTGCTGACGTCATATTACTATGAATCGGTAAGGAAGTGGTTAAACATTCAAACTTGTGAAGGTGTAGAGATATGTATTTGTTTAAATTTCTCTGTACATGATTCAATTTTAAGGATGAAAAGAAGATTATTTTACATCACCTGACCACCCCTTGCTTCAAGGGTTGGGTTTATACTTGCTGCCTTAATAAGCCTGCTCCTTTGAAGTGTTCCATCTTGCCCCAGTGGACTGACCAGCCTTAATATTACACTAACAAGATAAGATGTAATAGCTCCACAAAACATTCTGAGACCACTCTGTACATGTAAAATCAACAGCTAGAATAGAAAGACAATCTGTAGCCCTACTCTGCTAGTAATTCAGTTCCACAATTAGCTGATTGCTGCCCTAGATCCTGGCTGTGATGGCTATGCTGCCCTAGATCCTGGCTGTGATGGCTATGCACAGCCTGCCCAGCCTACTTCACTCTTTAGTAAATCATGGCTTAATTTAAATATTGCTAATATCACTTATGACGTGTAGACAGACTATCTTTAGGTTGTTCTTCTAATAGCTATGCATGGCGAGAGCTACACATTGCATTTCAGAAATGTATATTGCTATTCAGGTTGCATTATTAACCCCTTAATGCTGGTGCCTCCAGTCACTTTAAGGGATTTCTGATGCTGGAAGGCGGAGAGAGGTTTATGGTCATATGACTGCCTTGATTGGCTGTCACAGGGGTCACATGGTCAAAAAGCTCCCGATCGCTACTTGCTTTCCATTAGGCGCTGGTAACTGTAGCGGGAGCGCACAGGGCTCGTGCTCTCGGCACAGGTTTATTTACATTTAGGAACGCAAATATGCGGCCTTTTGGCATCAAGGTCCACCCAAGGTTAATTATTAATTGATAGGGTATTAGTTATAGATTTCAATATTGTACATGTGATCTCCCCTAATGCAACCATTTATTTTAATGTTTTAGTACTGCTGTTTCTGCATTCTATATATTACTAAAAGAATAGGTGACTTGATGGATTCAAATGTATTTTAGCTATATTATAAAAAAAATAATCATGTGAGAATGTTCTTATGAAGCACTCGTAGGGTTTTCCCGAAAATGCATATACAGTATACAGCAAATGACTGATGTATCATTCTTAAATTACTTTTTAACACATAATAAATAAGCATATTCTTGTAAGTACAGGCATACCCCGCTTTTAAGTACACAATGGGGTTTATTTACTAAAGCTGGAGTGCAAAATAGAAACCAATGAGCTTCCAGGTTTTATTACCAAAGCTTAATTGAACAGGCTGGGGTTCATTGGTCATTGAAGATCATTGGTTTCTATGCAGAAGTGAGCCTGATTTTGCACTCTCCAGCTTTAGTAAATAAACCCCATTGTGTACTTAAAAGTGGGGTATGCCTGTAATGTGCTTTAACACGTACTATTATTCTGAATCATGATACACCTAGATCACTCTGTGCTCAGTAAATCGTGTAAACTTCTTGAAGACTACAACAGAGGTCTGAACAAATTATTCTAATAATGTCTCTTACATGTACTTTAGTGTATATTGGATCTCGCAAATTTTTTTATACATGCCTTATTGTTGTACAGCCTATGGTTTCTTCCAAAGAGCTGGAACAGTTTCATTCTGATATCCAGAAATTGCTTGAACCACTGGAGGCTGAAATTCAGCTTGGAGTGAATCTCACTGAAGAAGACTTCAATAAAGATACGGTAAAGTATTTGAGACTGATACTTTTGAACAGCATGACACAGAATGGCAAATAAGATATATGTGTTATAAGTCATAACAAGCTGTGCTAAATTCAGCTTTTCTTCATAATCTGGCCTATATTAACTTTTTATATTCTTTAAAGGGCAAACCCGGAAGAAAAGCTGTTCAAGGCTACGGTTCACAAAATCCCAGGATACCAGCCTGCCTTTGAGGGCTATAAACAAAGCATACTTATACTTAGCCATTGCTACATACAACTTTTGTATTAGTTTATTCTTAATTTAGCATTCCAATAACTCTAATAATCAATCAAATGCCATCTAAAATACAGTAACTTTAAACTCGAATACCTTCTAACACTGAAGCTTAAATTGTTTGTAAAGGATTGAAAAAATAATAAAACATGTCATACTTACCTGCTCTGTGCAATGGTTTTGATCCCCAAATGCATAGAATGCATTAAGATGAAAAAAAATAATCTTCTGCCTTTACAACTCTTTTAACACAAAGGGCCTATTATATGCATTAGTTCAATTGGGTACCAATTATTGCAAATGCTTCTTTGACATAACTTGCCGAAGGATGTGCCGTGCGGTGTGGTACACTGACAAAAACGCTACATGCACCCTTTTGGTTCAATTTGGTGCATTAGGCAGCCAATTTAAATTAATGGAGCCACCCTAACGCAACATCCTTTAATGTACAGTTTAACACATTTTAATGCAAGTTTGCTAATGCACTGCATTCACCTGAATGAGGCCTTAATCTATTCCCAACCAATAAACAAACATTTGAAAAACTTTACTCCACCCTAACACTGATAAAAAACCCTTAATAGTTACCTAATCATAACAAATAACCCATCCATCCTACTTAAGCTCAGAAAGTATTTTCAAGGCAAAGTTACAACTGTTCTTATAACCATAACTACGTGTTATCCTCTGCACTACCTGGTGATACTAATATAGTGCTAAATATAATATTGCTGATAAATGTTAAAAAACAAAAACACAATTGCAAAGAAAGAAATTGATGCAACACCTAATTGTGTTCACAACTACACGTACTAACATACTAGCGTACTAACATTATATATAAATATTGGTGGTATTGCACAGTTCCTGTGTGAATAAATGTCAAATAGGTTGTTCAAAGCATCACATAAAATATTAAAAACAACTGTGAACAAATAAATTTGTTGTGCATCACTAAGCAAAATAAAGCTGCTAAGTGAGTGAGAAAATGTCTCAGTGCTGTTAGATAATCCACTTAAGTGCTCTGTTCTCCTTGATGTATGGACAATTAACCTTTGTGCTTCCACTAGATACCTCAGTGCTCACTCCCATAGGGTAAAAGCCTCAAAACAGGGGTTCCAGTATATATCTGGTTATCCTCCCATGGGAATCATCCTCTTATTTCTCCTCTACACTTGGCTAGAGAGTTTGCACTCCTGGGATACCACTGGCCACACAGGCCCGTGTACTGTATTAGAATAAAATAGGCAATATGCCTCCCATAGTGTAAAATAGTTTGAAAAGATCACCACTTAATAAAAGACAAATTCACGCTTACATCAAAGACATGTTAAAACTGCACTGGAACTGTAAAAACACTATTGCCTCTCATGTTACTTCCAGTCCAATGTCTGCTCCGGCCACCCACTACACATTACGTCACATCTTGTGACTTCCTCAGGGGTTCTTATAGCCACCCACTGATACTGATTGTTCCCACACTCACCAGTCATTTTTTTTGGGCTCCATTAGATTGCTAACCCTGTGTAATTTTTATGTTGAATAGTATCAGAGCATACACAGGGTTAATCTCCCCTCCAACGTGACAGTGTGTTATGGCTTGGTGATTTGTCACTCAGGTCTGAAAACTAAATCCTGGGATGAGGTCCAATGTTCCTCCACATCTGGAGTGAGGGTATTTGCTAAGAGTTCCAACAGAGAAACAGATCAGTGAAGGTGTGTAGCAAAGGTGGATATTGGCAAGTGAGAGGTAGGGATATAGGGAATAGGGATGAGCTTCGAGTTCGAGTCGAACCCATGTTCGACTCGAACAGCGCCTGTTCGGTTGTTCGTCGAATTGCGAACATTATGGGCCGTTCGTGCCAAATTCGAGTGGCGCGTCACAGCCCATAATTCACTGCGGCATCGCAGTGCATTGCTGGCTGATGATTGGCCAAGCATGCACTATGAGCTGCATACTTGGCCAATCACAGCGCCGTCTGAACAGAGAGCCGTAATTGGCCAAAGCCAGGGTGGCTTTTGCCAATTATGGCTCAGGGGGTTTAGTACACGCCACACACTATATAAGGCCGCCTCCGTGGCGACCTAGTGTAGTGTGTTGCGGTGTTGGTTAAAGAGAGAGCTTACAGAGAGAGAGAGAGAGAGAGACAGTGTCATTTATACACATAGTTGAGCAGGCGAGTCAGTTAGCTGCAGTTACAGTGTGTAGGGGATATATATGCATCCTAGGTGTTGTATATATATTTATACACTGTATTCAGTTTAGCTAGATCCGTTCCTGTTATTCTCTATACTGTGACAGGCAGGCAGGTGATTGTGCGAGCTGCAGTCAGTGTTTCACTTAGTGTACTGAGTGCTTTGCATAGCGTTCACCTAAAGCTTACCTGAATACAGTTAGTGACTAATAGTGGTGTTCTCATAATAAAACCACAGGCAGAGAGCTGCAAGTATTTTCAGTTAGTGTACTGTGGCCTCTGCACAATGTTCACCTAAAACTAACTGAAAACAATTGCTGCTTTTCCCATACTAATGCCACAGCAGGCAGTTGATTCTGATAGCTGCATTATCAGTACATGTATATATATATATATATATATATATATATATATATATATATATATATATATATATATCCCACCTTTGTGCAGCTACATCTCACTGCAGGCCATTAGTATGTCTGGAAGGCAAACAAGGAGAGGCAGACAGTCAGGAGGCAATAAAAGAGGGCAAGCAGGCTCTGTGTCTAGAGGCAATGGTGGTGGACACGGTGAATCCTCATCAGCACGTGGCCGTGGGACACACTTTTCCTTCTTTTCGGCAGCTGGCCATGTTGAGCCGCAACATGCCCAAGACTTGGTAGAGTGGATGACCAAGCCGTCCTCCTCATCCTCTCTCACCCAGGCTCAGAGTACTTTGTCTGGCAAAGTAGCTGCCAAAGCGGCCTCTTCCCTCGGCTCAATGGCATCAGTCACTCCTTCCCTATCCCCACCATGTCCTCCTGAGGAGTCCCCTGAACTGTTTGACCACAGTGTTGGGTACATGCTCCAGGAGGATGCCCAGCGTTTTGAAGGCTCTGATGATGGAACCCAGCTAGAGGAAGGCAGTAACGTGAGCCCAGAGAGAGGGGGTAGTAACGTGAGCCCAGAGAGAGGGGGTGCCCAACAAGGACAGCTATCTGGCAGTCATGTTCCCCCAGCTGCAGCATACTGTCAGATTTGCTCCAGTGATGAGGAGGGAGGGGATGAGGATGTCACTGACTCCACGTGGGTGCCTGATAGCAGAGAGGAGGAGGAGGCACATCTCCAATGAGGCGGGATGCCCTCCAGGGACCAGCTTAGGGGCAGCACACCGACTGCATCACACCGCAGAGCTCCGCATGTGCAGGGCGCTGCTGTCTCTGCGCGTTATTCCAAAAGTTCTTTGGTGTGTGCCTTTTTACAGACGTGTGCAGCAGATCGCACCATTGCCATTTGCAACATATGTCTCTCGCGTGGCCAAAACATCAGCCGCTTGGGCACCACAGGCTTGACCAGACATATGTCGACCTGCCATTCAGTTTGTTGGCAAGCCTACCTAAAAGACCCACACCAAATAACAAAGCGGACCTCTCCTTGCTCCTCATCAGCTGGGATCTCCAACCCCACTATACCTTCAGTCCTCTGAAACCTGCACTGAGAGGAATGAAGGTGTAGAATTAGGTGTGTCACAGCCAAGTACTTTCGGGCAATCTGCTATTGGTACACCGACGTCAGACTGTACCAGGCAAATTTCCCTGCCCCAGCTGCTGCACCGCCGAAATAAGTTCACTCCCAGCCATCCACATGCCCAGCGGTTGAATGCTAGCTTGGCTAAATTGCTAGCACTTCAACTGCTGCTTTTTCAATTGGTAGACTCTGCCCCCTTCCGTGAGTTTGTGGAATGTGCGGTTCCTCAGTGGCAGGTTCCCAAATGCCACTTTTTCTCACAGAAGGCAATTCAGGCTCTCTACCGGCATGTGGAAGGCAATGTCTTGGCCTCGCTGGATAGGACGGTCAGTGGTAAGGTGCATATTACCGCTGACTCATGGTCCAGCAGGCTTGGACAGGGACGTTACCTATCTTTCACGGCACATTGGGGGGACTCTGCTGGCAGCTGAGAAGGATGCAGGACAAGGTGCAGTAGTGTTGGAGGTTGTTCCGCCACCACGCCTCCAAAATGGTACTACTGGTGATTCTGACACACCTCTCTCCTCCACCCCCTCCTCTTCTTCTTCCTCCATGGCCTCTACCTATGCTTTGTCCTCGGAACCAGCGGTGCTCCGTAGGCGTTCAATGGGCTACACAATTACGCAGGCAAAAAGATGCCATGCGGTGCTTGAGCTGGTGTGCTTGGGGGACAGGAGCCACACTGGGGAAGAGATTCTGTCAGATCTGCAGGGGCAGGCTCAGAGGTGGTTGACGCCACGCCAGCTTAAGCCAGGAAAGGTGGTTTGCGACAATGGCACCAACCTCCTCTCTGCCCTCCAACAGGGACAACTGACCCATGTGCCCTGTTTGGCTCACATCCTTAACTTGGTGGTGCAGCGGTTCTTGGGCAGGTACCCAGGCTTACAGGAGGTCCTGAAGCAGGCCAGGAAACTCTGTGGGCATTTCGGTCAGTCATATAATGCCAGTGCTCAGCTGGCTGACCTGCAAAAGGAATCCAACCTGCCCAAGAACCTCCTAATCTGTGACATGCCAAACAGGTGGAACTCTACGTTGGCCATGCTGCAGCAGCTGCACACGCAGCAGAGGGCCATCAATGAGTATCTGTTGCAATATGGCACCAGGACAGGGTCAGGGGAGCTTGGATTTTTTTACCCACGCCAGTGGGCCATGATAAGGGATGCATGCACTGTCCTGGCACCATTTGAGGAGGCCACGAGGATGGTAAGCAGTGACAGTGCATGCAACAGTGACACTGTCCCTCTTGTCCACCTGTTGGAGCACACGCTGCGTGGAATAATGGACAGGGCACTTGAGGCAGAACAGAGGCAGGAAGAGATGGACTTCCTTACCTCTCAAGGCCCCATTTATCCCGACAGTGTCCCTGCTGGCCCGGCTATCACACAGGAAGAGGAGGAGGAGGATTGTGTCAGCATGGAGGTGGAGCCTAGCACTCAGCATCAGCAGCAGTCTTCAAGGGATCAATTACAGTCCCAAGACACCCATGGACTTGTATGTGGCTGGGAGGAGGTGGCTGCGGATCATGTCGTCCTGAGTGACCCAGAGGACTCCTGGCCAAATGCCTCAGCAAACCTACGCCTGGCCTCCCTGATACTGCAAAGCCTGCGGAGGGATCCTTGTATTCGTGCGATCAAGGAGAGGGATCATTACTGGCTGGAAACCCTCATTGATCCACGTTAAAAGGGTAAGGTTGCGGACCTTATCTTGCCGTCGCAGAGGGAGCAGAGGATGAAGCATCTTTGGGAGGCCTTGTAGAAAGGTCTGTGCAACACGTTCCCAGAGACTGGGAGGTTACAAATTCCTGGTCCTGGACAACGTGTTGCTGAAGCTTCGGTCAGTCAAAGAAGGAGCGGTGGAGAAGGTGGCCGTCTGACCGATACGTTCAGACAATTTTTTAGTATGCAGCCCCAAGGTATGATCGCTTCCAGCAACCATCACCAGCGTCTGGTTTACATGGTGCAGGAATACCTAGGGGCAAGATCAGACTTGGACATCTTTCCCACCGAAAATCCTCTGGGTTACTGGGTCTTGAGGATGGATCACTGGCCAGAGCTTGCACAGTATGCAATTGAAGTACTGGCCTGTCCTGCATCCAGCATTCTTTCGGAACACACATTCAGTGCTGCTGGAGGCTTTGTAACCGATCACAGGGTTCGCCTGTCCACGAACTCGGTCGATCGACTGACCTTCATAAAAATTAGTCAGTCTTGGATCACCACCAGCTACCAAGCACCTGATGCTGATGTAACCAAATTTTTTTTTTGAAATGTCAGATCCCTTCAAGACTGCCTATGCTGATGCTGAGTGATTATCCTGTTATGCTGAGTGACTATTCTCTTCCTCCTCAATGATCATGTTGATAGCTTGTAAGAACATTTTTGGTTCTGGGCACCGCCACCAGTGGCTAAGGCCCAATTTTTCAGCCCCTGTTTAACAGGGGCATGTAATTACAATTTTTGATGCAATACTTTGCAGCAGGTCTCATTGCTTGCGCTCCAACTACAGTATCTGTGAGGGGTTGCAGTGTTGTGGCACCAGCACCAGTGCCTAAGGCCCAATTTTTCAGCCTCTGTTTAACAGGGGCGTGTAATTACAATTTTTGATGCAATACTTTGCAGCAGGGCTCATTGCTGCACTCCAACTACAGTATCTGTGAGGGGTTGCAGTGTTGTGACACCAGTGCCTAAGGCCCAATTTTTATGCCCCTGTGTAATTACAATTCTTGATCTAATAATTCACAGCAGGGACCATTCCTGCGCCCACCAAGAGTAACTGCGAGGGCTTACAGTGTTGTGGCAACACCACCACCACCACCAAAGGCCCCATTTTTCTGCCCCTGTTCAACAGGGGCATGTAATTACAATTCTTGATCTAATATTTCACAGCTGGGCCCATTCCTGCGCCCACCAAGAGTAACTGTGAGGACTTACAGTGTTGTGGCACCAGCACCACCACCAAAGGCCCAATTTTTCCTACCACTGTTCAACAATGGCATGTAATTACAATTCTTGATATAATAGTTCACAGCAGGGCGTTCCAGCGCCCACCAAGAGTAACTATGAGGGCTTACAGTGTTGTTGCAACACCAACACCTAAGGGCAAAATTTCTGCAGAGTATATACGGCAGGCCCCTACTTTCAAACATCCAACTTACAAACGACTCCTACTTGCAAACGGAAGGAGACAACAGGAAGTGAGAGGATATCTACCCCTAGGAAGGGAAATTTTCTCCTGTAAGAGTTAATATGGCAAAAAAGTGTCTCCTCTCCACTGATGCTTTATCACCAATCCTTGTTTCAATAAAAACTCAAAATTTTCAAAAAACATTTGTCATTGGGACGGAAAGTGAGGCGAAATGTTCTGAACAGGTGCACAGACAGCAAAACAAATGTTACAGGGGTCATAACCCTTCCCTATGTTTTCCAAAATGCTTAAAAATTGATTTTTTGGGCTGGAACTACACTTAAACAATGTACCTGTTCCAAATTACAAACAGATTCTACTTAAGAACAAACCTACAGTCCCTGTCTTGTTTGCACCGCCTGTATACTGCTGTTCAGAGTATATAGGGTCTTTTTTTAATTTGGGTGTGGGGTTCCCCTTAATATCCATACAAGACCCAAAGGGGCTGGTAGTGGGCTGGGGGGGAGGTGGGGGGTACCCATGCCATTTTTCTCAATGATTTTTATCCATATTGCCGGGACCAAACATTACATTAAAGCCGCAAGCAGTTTTAAATGACTTTTTTTCCTTTAGAAATGTCATTTTGTGCAGGGACAGTTCTAAACACGGGAAACACGTGCCACTTCACAGTCATACTTTAGACACCCCCCAGGTACGATATTTAAAGGAATATTTCACTTTTTTTTCACTTTAAGCATCATTAAAATCACTGTTCAAGAAAAAACTGCAGTTTTTAAAACTTTTTTTTGCATTGATACATGTCCCCTGGGGCAGGACCCGGGTCCCCAAACACTTTTTAGGACAATAATTTGCATATTAGCCTTGATAATTAGCACTTTTGATTTCGAATGTTCACATCCATTGTATTTAATGGGGTTCTAAAGTTCGTGCAAACTTTCGGTCTGTTTGCAGGTTCTGGTGCGAACCAAACTGGGGGGTGTTCGGCTCACCCCTAATGGGGAAAATGGCAGCTTTCCTTTACTTCTATCTCTAGCTTAAAGTGACCTTGCACTTTAATGTGTAATGGTAAAAGTTCTGTAGAACAGACACCACATTGTCCATGAAGGTTTCTACTGTGCTCACATTTTTACAGGGACCTGACTTTCCGTGACTTAATTTCCTGTCAATTTACTGTCCAATTATTCTACTTTAGAGCACTATATTAGTATGGTCGTTCTAATTGGATAGTATATTAGCTGAAGGTGGAAGCCTGGTCATTATTTTAGGTAAAGTCAGACCCCAGTAACAAAGTGAAACTAAATCAGAGAGAAACACAAAGGTAGTTTTTTTTATGGCTGTATTCACTCCAACCATCCAATTCTATGCAAGGAAATTCCTATTTTAATAATTTTTTGATTCCTGGACATGTGACTAAACTGTATTCAGCTTCACTAGACAAGGTGAGCTTTCTACTCTTTTAGAAAATTATCCTACATTTATCAGAGCCTAGCAAATTATTCTTAATTCAAATTATATGTATCAAGCTGTACAACCTTTCACCAATGGTCTGTCCCATTTTAATTTCATGATTTTGTGATCATTGTTCCTGCCTACTCTTCTTACCCCCTAGAGTGAAGAAAATGATGGCCAAGTGAAAGAACTGCTGAAAAGAGGGAATAACCTTCAGCTAAAAATATCAGATGACAAAAAGAGGGAAGAAATCAAACTAAAACACCAGCTATTGCAAGCGAAATATAACACTCTCAAGGTATGTATACAAAATTGAACCTACTGTATGCACATTCTTGTAAGAAATTTGAATAAATATCATGCAAATAGTTCATAAATGTAAACATGTATTTTGTACTTTATTCATGCTGCTTTTTGCAGGGAACTTACATTCATTCACAAGAACCCCTGCCCTGAAGACTTTTACTATTAATTTCTCTATTGCAGTTTGTTCAACCACAAACATACACTTTAGGGACTATTGAGGTAGACACTAGTTAACCTGCTTGTATGTTCGAAGTAATGATAGTAAACAAAAGAATCCAGTTTAATAAGGGAAAATCTCCATGTTGGAAACAAGACCCAGAACCCCAGAGCTGCATGGCAACAGTGATATCTAATGCTGCGTACACACGATCATTATTCACGGCGGTTAAAAAACCGCCGTGAATAATGACAGGAAAAACGAGGGAACCGCTTGGTTCCCTACACACGGTCGTTTTTCTCGTCATTTTTTCTCTTGACAAGAAAAACAACCGTCTGTGGGCTCAGCGGCAGTGTTTCCCTATGGGAAAACTGCCGCGGAAAAAAATGCTGGAAAAAACGATGAGAAAATTTAGAACATGTTCTAAATTTTCTCGTCGTTTTTCTAGACGAGAAAAACTACATAAAGCCCACAGACGATCGTTTTTCTCGGCGAAAAAAAAAAAAAAGTTTTTCTCGTCGAGAAAAGCGGTTGTGTGTACGCGGCATAATAGTCATCAATATATTACCAACATTAGAAACCCATATTATTATTGTCTTAATTGTTTACTATACTTTAGTAAGGTAAAAAGCAAATCTGATAGACGTCTGACAATAAATATACATAGATACATACTGTAACATAAAATTACAGACATTATTAAAGCTGAACTCCGGGCACTCAAACTTCAGTAATGTTTTAATGATTTAATGAACCGCTCCAAACCAGACCTAGGTAGACCAGACCTAGGTACATTCAGCTCATCCCTAATTGCTACCTTTGCTTGACAGTTTTGTATGTTAAAGGATGTTGAAATATAAAAGACTTACAGGCTGGATCGGCAGGTGAAAATAAAGTAAGAAAGCCTAAAATAATTGAGTGCATCCACCAAATGTAAGGTTTGGTAAGCTGGAACTTATTACATTTTAGTCTTGGGTTTAGATACACTTTAAAGTACAAAAAAAATTACACTTTCTATGAGTTTCCTGAATTCAATCTCAGACCTACCCGGCAAACCTTTGCAGCATACTACAAGTGTTAAACATAGAGAAATAATTTGTGGTTGCACATAATACATCCTCTTAGGGTCACATGAACTTTGACAAGGATACAGAGGCTTTAGTGATTGGATTTACAGTACATTTACTTTAAACCTCTAATATACACTATATTACCAAAAGTATTGGGACACATGCCTTTACACGCACATGCATTTTAATGGCATCCCAATCTTCGTCTGTAATGTTCAATATTGAGTTGGCCCACCCTTTGCAGCTACAACATCTTCAACTCTTCTGGGAAGGCTGTCCACAAGGTTTATGAGTGTGTCTAGGAGCACATTTGTGAGGCTAGGCACTGATGTGGATGAGAAGGCCTGGCTCGCAGTCACTTCTCTAATTCATCCAAAGGGTGTCCTATCAGGTTGAGGTCAGGACCCAAGTTCCTCCACCCCAAACTCACTCATCCATGTCTTGCTTTGTACACTGGTCCAAATCATTTGGTGGAGGGGGAATTATGGTGAGGGGTTGTTTTTCAGAGGATGGGCTTTGCCCCATTTTTTCCAGTAAAGGGAACTCTTATGGTGTCAGCATACAAGACATTTTGGACAATTTCATGCTCCCAACTTTGTGGGAACAGTTTGGGGGTGGCCCCTTCCTGTTCCAACATGACCGCGCACCAGTGCACAAAGCAAGGTCCATAAAGTCATAGATGAGCGAGTTTGGGGTGGAGGAACTTGACTGGCCTGCACAGAGTCCTGACCTCAACCTGATAGAAAACATTTGGGATGAATTAGAGTGGAGACTGCGAGCCAGGCTTTCTCGTCTACATCAGTGCCTGACCTCACAAATGCATTTCTGGAAGAATGGTCAAACATTCCAATAGACACACTCCTAAACCTTGTGGATAGCCCTTCCAGAACAGTTGAAGCTGTTATAGCTGCAAAGGGCAGTCCAACTAAATATTGAACCCTACAAGCTAAGACAGCCATTAAAGTTCATGTGCGTGTAAAGCCCTGTACACACGATCGGATTTCCTATGGATTCTAATCCGATGGACTTTTCCATCCGAAATCCGATGAAGCTGACTTCCATCAGTCTTGCCTACACACCATCAGTCAAAAATCCGACTGTCCCAAACGCTGTGACGTAAAACACTCCGACAAGCCGAGAAAAATTAAGTTCAATGCTTCTGAGCATGCGTCGACTTGATTCTGAGCATGCGTGGGTTTTTTGCCAGATGGAGTTCCACACAGACGATTGGAATTTGCTATCGTTTTTTTTCCCATCGTATAAATTTAAAACATGTTCTATTTTTTCTCACCGATGGAAAAAAGACCGATGGGGCCCATACACGATTGGTTTGTCCGATGAGAAAAGTCCATCGGACTGTTTTCATCGGTAAAACCGATCGTGTGTACATGGCATAAAGGTAATATAGTGTATATAAGTAGTGTCATACTAGTCATTTTTTAAATCATCACTATCTGAACATACATCTGTTTATTTTAAAACTGTTTGTAAAAATTAATACATTTTTCATACATTTTAGATGCTCTTTTGCAAAATAATTTTGCTTATATACATGCATGTCTGAACAGATACTAGTTGAATTTTTGAATTGAAGGTTGGAATGGCTATGGGAAAAATACAATGATTAAAATATTCTTAGAAAATTAAATAAACTAAGGGCAAAACATTTTTTTAGTTTTGGATAGAGTGAAGAGGGATTAGAATACTTGTCAGTTTGTATTGCTGTCTGTGCCCCTGTTAGAGAGATTCACCCTCTCTATTTGTCCTGTTTACCATTTTCATGGAAAGTGTAAGTAAAAGAAAATCCCAAATTCTGGGTTGTCTCCAGAAAAGTAATAAAGGGGAGATCTTGCAATTGGGACTCTGTTATTGGTGACCTGGGGATCCCCAAGGAATTCCCTTAATCTGCAGGGATTTTCTTTCACTTCCTGTATGGCTATGGGAAAGGAAGTGAAGATTAATGTCCGCATTGGGAAACAGATGGCAAATACAAAATCTGACAGGGGTTATAAACCTCCCTTGATCTATCCAAAATGAAAAAATAAGTTTTGCCTATAGTTCTACTTTAATTGGTATTAGAGTAAAACATTTGTAGTATACCAAGCACAATTTTCAGATGATAACAGCTTCTGAATGACTTTTTAAAAAATTGTCATTTCAAATTCTTTCTCGATAATGTTATTTGTATGAATTGTTATTATGGGATATCAATGTACAGGAACGTTGAATGCAGTTTATTCCAAGATGCAACTAACACCAACTGATTTTTTTTTGTAATTTTCCCAGAAAATAGACATGCCACAGCCTGAGATTTAGCATTATCTCTAATTATGACAAAATGTCCTTTAAATCTCTCCTATAGGGCACTTCATTATTGGTTGTGTTTTCAAGAAGGAAGGGCATTGATTTTAATTTTTTGTTACTCAATAAAGCCACTCACCCTTGACAGATAAAAACTCAAAGGAATATTGATTATTTTAAGAAAATCTGAGAGACTTATATTAAAGGGGTTGTAAAGGTTTTTTTTTTCTAAATAGGTTCCTTTAAGCTAGTGCATTGTTGGTTCATTTACCTTTTCCTTCGATTTGCCTTCTAAATGTTTTTTTTCTTTGTCTGAATTTCTCACTTCCTGTTTCTCCTCAGTAAGCTTGCCCCCATCATTCGAGCGGGGGTTAGTCAGCCAGAACAGCTTACTGAACAGCTTACTGAGGAGGAACAGGAAGTGAGCAATTTAGACAAAGAAAACAAAGAAAAAAAACATTTAGAAGGGAAATCAAAGGAAAAGCTAAGTGAACCTTCCGGGGCTGCGGACTCCGGCTCTGTGATTGGCAGGAGCCACGTGATGTCACTCCCACGCATGCGCCCGGGAGCCATCGGTAACGGCACACACTAGGGAAGAACCGTTTCTTCCCAGAGCATGCGCCAATTACATCATCGGCACACTACAAGTGAAACGGCGCACATTTTGTAGATATTTCCACTACCTATAGGTGAGCCTTATTCTAGTATACCTATAGGTAAAAGTCAGCAGGGAGAGTGTACAACCACTTTAACAATTATGCAAAAACATTACTAACCACTGACCACTAATAAGTAGGGATCTACCAGTGAAGTCTAATGTATACTCTTTCACAGCCTTTTAATCCAGACCTGGATTATAAAACGAATAGGGACATATTGTAAATAGTTTAGCAGGCATTGGGGTTAATTTACTAAAACTTGAAAGTGCAAAATCTGGTGCAGCTGTGCATGGCAGCCAATCAGATTCTAACTTGAGCTTGTTCAATTAAGCTTTGACAAAAAATCCTGGAAGCTTATTTGTTTCTATGCGGAGCTGCACCAGATTTTGCACTCTCAAGTTTTAGTAAATCAACCCCATTAAGTCGATATGATTCTTTGTTTCAGTGTCTCTCTTAAGAGACAGGCTTAATGTCATATACTGTAGTGAATGCTTTAGTTAGCAGTAGGATACAGAATCAACATTTCCTCTTTGAGCTAAAATATATACATAATTCATAACCTCTGTTGTGATTAAATTAGGTTAATATTGATTATATATTTAAATATGGAAGACCATTAAAAACATTTTTAGACTAAACACCCCTGTTTTATGAAGGGCAACAGGCCAGTGAGATAAATTATTTCTTCTTAGGAAGACATATTTCAAGGGTGGGTCATGAGTAGTCTTGTTCAAAAAGATAATTTTATCCTGCATGAAAAAATATGTGTTATTAGCTTGTGGCATGTGGTACACTAGAATTAATAATGCATTTAGAAAACTGTATCTAAAAGGGTGACAGCTTGCACATTCATAAACATTTTTAACATCCTCTCAGACATTCTTCAGACCTCTTGATCAGGCCATTTCTGTCAACACCCTCTTGGGGGTCAGGAAAAGGGGACTGCATTAAGCAATTGGGAATTCTCCTTTACCATAAAAATAAAGAATATCTGCCAAGAGTCTTATTTCTTGAGAGTCCAAAGACTTGACAATTACTATTTCTCTGTTGTTCCTATTTATTTTTCTGCTGCTATTCTTGTAGATGTTTTATATTTTTTCAGTATTTTTTTTTGTTTGCAATAACTTTCCTTTATTAAATTATGTAAAATAATTGAGTCTTGTCTCTAGATGCTCTAACTTAAAAAGTATCCCTGCTCTTTGAAGAAATGCTACTATATTGCAATTTCTGAAATATCCCTGCCCACCTCATTTTTAAAAGTCATAATTGTTATCCCTAATATTGTGAACGGTTCATGGTGGCAGCTGTTTTGGTTTGTAACAGGTTAGTTCCCTAGTTAACCAAACATTGTGTCAATCACTGTCAGTCTGCTGGCACTTGGGTTGTGCTCTTGCAAGCTGTAAAATCCGGGTGAGACTGAGAGCACTATTTTCACATATTGGTGGCAGCATGGTGAGAGATAACCTGTAATGTTTCACATATTGGTGGCATTGGCTAGGATCTGACACCCTTTGTTGTTACAAATGTAAATTTAAAGTCATTCTCAATTTTTTCAAATCTGTAGATTTAATTATAATTGTGCCTTGTAATCCTTCCATGAAAGACCTTGTTTCTGAAACTTCCTGTTAAGGGGCGACAACCCTCTGTCTCTTTATTTCAATTGCCCTGCTCTATTGTCATCATGTCACATGTACTTCTAGTGGAAACTGTAAAGGGCTGTGCTGACACATATTGTGCAAACATGGTCCACTGTGGTTACCACCAGGAAGATTAACCTAAGCAATGACATATAGCCCTGATGCAATACGTGCATGTAGACAGGAAGTGGCTGAAAGACACTGGAGAAGATTGGTATTACTGAGATGCAACAAAAAAAATGACGAAAATATATGACAGTTGTTTATGAGAAATATTACTTTATCAAACTAATCTGAAGCTGTAGCATAACACCTTAATGTGTTATATACCTTAAAAGAACCAGTTTTATTATCTTAGTGCCAACAACTCCTGGCCTAGGCTGAAGAGTGTATGTTCAAGGAGAAGGGGCCAGTCTGGTTGTATGGGGATAATAAAATTCTAGTGGCGGTCTATAAACAAGGAACAGTCTGTTGCTGTCCTGCACTTAAGCTGCCCAAGCTTATTATTTTTTTTAGATCTTCCCAAATGTCTGCTCTTCAAAGCCTTGGGAATGTATACACACAATCTTAAAAGAGATACAATATATGTAAATTTCAATTCACTATGATTTGCATATTTTAGTAACAACATAAATTGACTGTAAATAAAATTTCCACCCAGGCAGCTAAGAAAATTATAGATGAATATAGGAGGGTGATTCATCTAACTCGTTTACATTTTAATAAAGCTTGTATTTATGTGCACAACTTTCACTGACTTTATTCTGAGTTATGACTGCAGCAGCCACATTAATACGTAACAGCTTTTGATTAATGAGTTCCTTTGTACAGAGGAATATGATCTCTGTCACTCCATGTACTCTGTTACATGAAAGGTTAGTGTCTGGGATTATGCACAGATTAATGTTATCTATAAAAGTAAGTTCAATTCTTTAATATTATTATGACTATGAGTGAAAAATAGAATTTCAGAATATAGAAAACTGCAAAGCTCTGTTGACTTTCAGATATGACTGGATGTGTACATAAATGATCTTTGTTATTCATATCATAACTAGGATTTGAGATCACAAAGAAGGAAAAAGGCTTCAGAGATTTCCCATCAGTGGTATCAATACAAAAGACAATCTGATGATTTATTGAAATGTTTGGATGATATTGAGAAGAAAATCGCTAGTCTTCCAGAACCCAAAGATGAGCAGAAGCTTAAGGTATTCATGTGTGTGATTATATCATATAAATAATGCATTCACGTTACTGTTCATTTGCAATGTGAAACTAGATGCAAAGCACATACTTTTTTCCAAAAAGTGTTGTTCAGAGTATACCGAAATTTGCTAGAAATTTGCAGTGGAATCTTTATGTATTATTCATCCACTTTTACATTGCATATTTTTTATATTTCTTTAAGAATGTATTTTTGTAAGGTTATTAATCCATTAAGTCAGAGGGGTTTAGGCAACCTGTGGCTAACCTCATTGCAAAAATGTGGCTTAAAAAATTGTATTATATATTATATAGCATATTATATAGCAACCAGCCATTTTTACAAGTCTGTGCTGTCTTCTGGTTATGAAAGAAGGTATCCATCCCACCTTCTTAGGTACTTGGTTTCTCGGTTTGAGAATTTATTTTACAACACCTTGCTTAATAACACCACACATAATGGTACTCTCAAAGTCCATTATGTCAATACAGAGGCATCTGGTTAATTAAAGCATGAACTATTGAGTTTTGTAATAACCATTTTTTTATTATTTTTTGGAAAGCAGTTAAGGATAACCTTAAAGCAGTGAAAATGATAAACATTAGAATATAAATATATCTCAGTATCTTTTCCTTTAATATTCTCTGCTGTCTGTTTTGTTTCCCAAAATGAGTCTATGAATGCATTTACACCTTAAAATTCTTTGAAATTTTAATTTTAATAGCTTTTGTAAAAGTAAATTGAAAATTTCTGTTAATTTAGGTAAATGGTTTTCATCAATTTATTTGAAAAATCTACAGGTTGCCTAATTCCCTTCACTTTATGTTAATTCTAGAGACAATCTCAAATAAATAAAATATTTTGGGAAAACATGATTATGCCATTGACTAAGAATCACTGTATAATCATTAGCAACAAAAACACATTGTAATATCTGTCTACCCTTACTGTATAGATAGATACCTACTTATTTTATTTAGCGTTTGGTGTGAAACTAAAGCAGAGACTATTAAGAGTATTCAGTGCAAAAACTCTTTATTTTAATGTGTAAAAGTTTAAGGGGTCTAGTTATAAAGCAGAGAATATGTTGGTTCTCCACCGCTGAATGCTTGTGAAAGTCACATTATCTACTTTATAAATAAACCCCTAAGTGTTTTATATTTAACAAGGTTTTCATGCCTTTAACATATGCAAAGGAATGTGGCATTTTCTAATTTTCTGATGTGGTATGGTTGAAATATGTATTTAAATGATGCTCAACCTATGATTGCTTTAACCCTATTGCTGCCACCAACATAAAGTTTACATTGGCAGCCATGGTGGCATTTATGCACAGTGTCTCTACAGTTCCTCAGCCAACTGTTTGGGGGATTTTGGTGTCTATCCCAGGCTCGTCTACCCCTCCTGTGTGCCAACAATTGCCATAGCAGGTGTCCGTGGGGATAGTGGAGGACAATTAGTGAACATTTGTTGCTTGATTGTATCATCCCTGAATAAACTCAGAAGCTAGAAGCTTCTTGTCACTTTCAGTTTCAGAGCTTTCATTCCCCTGCTGCTGTGGTCAGGGTAAAAAACTGATCAAGCATGATATGTGGTTGTTCTGTTTCACTGGGATTTAGAGAAGACAGTAGAGGTGTAATATACCCTTAGTGTCTCCTAAAAAAGGATCTGTTGTGTACATTATGCTATCACATGTGATCACAATAAAGTTATGTGCAAAACTTAAAAAAAAAAAGTATACTGAATCAATAAATAAAAAACCCTCACATACAAGCAATACAAAAGCAAACACATGTGCTACACATATTAGGTATCGCTGCACATGCCATAATGAGAGCAATAATTCTGGGGCCATGATTCACAGTTAACTCTAAACCTTTACCTGTAAAGGCTTTTAATGCATTACTTATGAACAATTTTCGGTACTGTAGTTCGCCACCACTTCATAGGCACGTACAATTTTAAGGCTTGACATGTTTGGGCTAATTACTCATCTTTTATATTTTACAAAAAAAAAATGGGTGATATATTGTGTGCACCAAAATTACCTTTGTTATTAAAAACATTGGTTTGATGAACTGTAATGCTAATATTGTATGACATAAAAACTGTAACTACCATCTTTTATTGTACAGGGTCTCTGATTTCAGTAAATAGAATGTGTGGAAGTTTTAACTAATCTTCAGACCTAAAATGTGTATTTTAACATGTGCACAAAAATGCAAAAACAGTCCTGGCAGTAAAAGGGTTAAGAAACCCTGCCATTGCCCCATGTCAAGTAAGATCAGCATCTCAGGTTAAAATACTCACATACATCAGGCTGTATTTGTCTGAAACATATTTGTCCCACGGTACTGGAAACAAAAACCTCTTCTTTTGGTAATCACCTTGAACACTAGATTCTCTACTTTCCAGATGCATGCAGCTGCTCCCCTACCCTATCCATATTATTACCCATGGTCCCAGTAGAGACTGTGAAAGCCTTACACAATCTGCAAACATGAATAATGAAGGACTTATCTGGCCCCGGCCAGGACTTTGGCTGATGGCAGCGCTTAGAACAGGTAGCAGCTTCTTGCATCTGGCATGTGTCAAAAGGGGTGATTTAAAAACTAACTAGAGATGTTTATCTTCATACAGTATATACAGATTGGTGATAGGATCTATTTAAATTGTAGAAATAGTGAGAAAAAGCAATAAACCCTCCCCTTTATATCAAAAACATAAAAATATAAAGGAAATTACGGCTTAATATATTTTATACTGATTAAACAGATGTGCTTGAAACAGCTTTAGTTGGTACAATATTTTAAACATAAAGCAGCAGATAATAAACAGAAATGATCTGAAGATTGTCACATTTGTATTTTTTTATTGTGTTTAAAAAGATGATGTACAGTGTTGAAAAGTTTTTCTCTTCTAATTAGGAAAATACATATCCACTTTCTTATGTATTATAATATATTTAATATCTTCACTCATGTCCCTTATTTGGGACACCTAATATCTTCACTTGTATCCTCATTTGGGACATCAATATTTATTTCAAAATACCAGTTTCCTGGACTTCAAAGCTACAGCTTTCTAAAGCTTAGATGTATTCGGCTGCTGAGCCCTCTCCAAATATTGTAGTTAATGAAGTGGATTCATGATTATTTATTTCTAACAGAGAAAAACTGTTAGCACATATTTAAAGGACCACTACCGTAAATATAACAGTAGCTTATTTTCAGAAACTGGTTTATGTAAAATAATTTCTGTCAACATTTCTGAATTTGTAAAAGCTTCAGAAAAAAATTGAGTACTGTCAGTGGTACTATTTTAAATTGTATTAACATCCAAATGTTCAGGACAAGCTTTTGGGGTGTACCCCTTCTTCAAAGTCCAAGCAGTATTAATTCACAACGAACAAAATTTCCTGCTGATTAATTTATGTCTGAGGTTGGGTAGTTGCCTGAAAGCTAGCAGGGTTGTTGGAATATTTAGCATTTCATCCTCATAATGAATTGCAGATCTTTGACTTATCCCTTCTATTGCTGGATTGTACTTGGTTTTGTACTTGGTTACAAGAAGCACACAATTTTTATTTAATTTTTTCTATTTGTATTATAGGAGATTTTCTCTATGGGTTTTCAAGGCCTCGTTTAGGCTTGTATTGATGTTTTTTGTCTTGTTACTTTTCTTATTGAAGGAGTCTGCTAGTATTCTGAGATGTTTATTTCTGTCCTCTGGATCCAAGTATATTTGGTGGTATCTGATGGCCTGGTTGTGTATGATGGGCTATTTGGTGTGTTGGGGTCAGAAGCCTATAACTGTTGCATCTACCAGTGGGTTTCCTGTATATTGAGATGTGCAGCTTATCATTGCTGATGGATACTGTGGTGTCAAAGAAATTAACATGTGTGCTTGAATAGTCCATTTTTAGCTTGATTGATGGGTGAAATGTGTTAATCAATGAGTAAAATTTTTGTTGTTCTCTCCACCTTCTGTCCATATGATGAAAATATCAATAGAGCGATAGTATCTATATGGCTTTTGTTGTATGCTGTTAAGGAGTTTGTCCTCCAGCTCAGCCATAGATACAGTACACTAGCATATTGGGATACCATTTTACTTCCCCTAGCAGTACCAATGCACTGCAGATAGAGGTCATTATTGAAAGTGAAGTAGTTTAGTGAATTCAATGAGCTGTGTAACATCCTCAGTGCTGTATTTGTGGTTTGGTGTGGATGATAAAAATCTGTGACATGCAGCAATCTCATCCTTGTGAGGGATGTTACTGCAGAGATCCTACATCCATAGTGACTCGAAGTGTATTTGTTGGTAATTGCTGTATATAGTTCTAATTCAGTAAATCAGTTGTACCTTGCAAGAAGCTAACAATATCTGTGACTAATAGTTTTAACACTTATTCTACAATGCCTGAGATTTGTCCAGTAAGAGTGTTCATATCTATGATGATGGGTCTGCCTGTATTACCTGGCTTGTGGATCTTGGGCATCATATAGCAGTCCCCAGTTTCTGGATTATCTGGAATCACACTGATAAGTTCTGAATGTGGGTGGGTTGGTAGTGTTTTCAAGAGACCTTTCAATTGTTGAGTAAATCCTGGGCTGTATCATAATCCAGTATTTTTTATAGTAATTAGCATTTGCCAGTTGTTTCTGGCCCTCTTGTATGTATTTGTTTGTATCCATCATGACAACTACACCCCCTTTATCTGTTGGTTTGATGGTGATGGCCTGAATATTGTGTAAATCATGTATAACCTTTTATTTCAGTGGTGAAAGGTTGTATGACATTTTCTTTTGCTGGGTGGATATCAGGGATGTAACTCGCAGTGTGAAACTGTTAATTTAGATGACCAGTTTAGCGTTATGTCCTTGTGGAAGTGTGTAGTTGCTGCTCCTTTTCTTTTTGTCATATTCCATTGTCATAGGATTGATTTAATTTCTATGAAAATATTTTTTTTGATTCTTCGTCTCCTGAAGAATTCCTCTAATTCTGAGAATAACTGTAAAGTATCCAATTTGGTGGTTGGGCAGAATGTAAGGCCTTTAGATAGTATTATTATTTCTGGTTCAAAGTTTGTGATCTGACAAATTAATGATTCCAAGTTCCTCTGTTATATCCACATTTTCAGTAAGGTCAGCATGTACACCTTACTTAATTCTTAATTGGCTTCCTGGTCACTAAGATTACTGGTCAAGTATAGATATTGTGTTAGTTTTATGTTGTTTGGGTTGTATCCAAATAGTCTGCTCTTGCTGTTTTGGTTCTTAAAGGGAACTTCAAAACTACTCTGGAAAGGAAAGCTTTTGAACTAAGAACAATAATTCTATTTGAAACAAAAGGTGATGGACTAAATGTGGATCTCAGTTTTTTTAAATTGCTATCCAACAGTTTTATGACCACTCTCACCTCTGTGACCCCTCCCCTTAGCCCACTCCTTTCCTTATATTACTAACCTTCCAAGTTTAATTACCATTAATTATGTATGTTTGTTTGTGTTTTTTCCCCCTCAGAAATTATCTTACTTAACATTCTGCTAAAACTTTGTGCATGAAGTTATACACATTCCCTTTTTTTTTTTCATTCAATCAGAGGGTTGACAAAACTGACAGATTTCCGTGTCAACCCATGAATGAGTGATGCAGAGATCTCTCCCACTGTGCTATTGTATTCTGACAAGGGGGGAGTCCCCCCATGCCAGAATATACTGATCATAGCTTGCAGCCATTAGTTACAAGTGCTTAATGAATGTGGTTTTTGAGCAAGACTGTTCAACAAAAGCCAGTCTTTAGGCTAACTTTGGGTACGTACGGACTGGGCTTTAGTACTGCTTGGACCTTGAAGAAAGGAGTACTCCCCAAAAGTTTGTCTTGAAAATTTGAATGTTAGTGCAAGGGTACATTTTACTCCAGCTCGGACTTCAGCTTTGCTATAAAGTAAGACTACTGGTTGTCATTGTTTTCATTTTGGTGCCTCCTTTTACCTAACTAAACTCAGTTGACACAGAGCTGTAAGCTGCACCCAAAAATGTATAAATGTCAGATCTATGTTGTTGGTTTGCATTTTTGGTACTTTATACAGTTATGAATTTTGCTAGTCACTCTTTTCATAATGTGCTTTTGAAATTTTAGATTAGTGGTCTTTTAAAAACAAAATTTGCACTGAAGACTCTTTTTAGTCTCTTAGGCGCTTAGCACTGAAGACATTGTTTCCTAAAAAAATATTAACTTGTGTTATTGTGTATCTTTGTTCCAGATGAACTAATGAATAGCAGTACGTGGATGAATTCTTTCTCATATTAGCACACTTCATTAATCAACTCATGTCCATATGTTACCATCCAGTCATTCCTAATTTCTTCTTTTGAGATTTATTTTCTTATCACTTTATTTTGCTTCATTATTGCTTTGTTTTTACCATTAAGTCGCAAACTCTGTTACAAACTAACACTTATTCTGTAGGTATATTCAATAGATCATATATGTAAAATTAAACATTCACATATCCATGCAGGTAAGAATTACATAGCACATGGACATAAGATAGATGTGTTAAAGTAGAAAGTAAAACACAGACAAAACATTCTGTTATTGATGCATTAGTCTCCTTTCTTGTAATACCTAATTATCTGTTAAAATAAAATTATACAAAGAAAGAAGTGACAGTGTTGGCATAAGTACTCTTCTGCTACTTCTAATGTAAGTTCATTACCTAGCTAGCTAATTGCCCTGGGCCCTGTATTGGTTTTGCTCATTAGGAGATTGATGGAGAATTGGAAAAGAAGAAAGAAGAACTGAATGCTGTACACAGACAAGCTGAACGTTTGTCTAAGGATGGGGCTGCCAAAGCAGTGGAGCCAACTCTGATCCATCTTAACAAACGCTGGCGAGAAATTGAGAGCAAATTTGCTCCTTTCCGAAGACTGCACTATGCACAAATTGTGAGTTATAATTGCAAACCTGATAGTTTGCAACTAACCAAAGTCTACTAACACTGAGGTGTAGAGAGTGTGATCTAATCTCATGAACTAGCACTAGCCAATGCTCGAAAACAGCTGTAACTGTTTGCAATATGCTACCCAATTTAAGCACACCATGTTGTGTTTCAAACAGCCATCAATGCATGTTACTTTTTGTTGCTCTATTCATTTTATCATGACATCTCACAGAATGCAGTGTGTGTTACTCTTCATTGTAAATCTTTCAAATAAGTACAAGTTGGACTCCAGACTCTCATTTCATGCATTTTTGTTTTACTGCATATGTGAGAAAACAGAAGTCCTGGGTTATTTAACATAATTAGCATGCATCATATTTTCTAAACATTGCTGTAGTAGCAGTTAGCTGTACTATAGCAGTGATACAATGGATACCTAAGCACACACCAGTGACAAAATGCATCTAAAACATGCACTGCTGAAACTAGTTCAGTTGAACTTTTGATTTTATTTACCTATCATGGGAGATGAGTATATTTTGCATGTGGAATTTCTTAAGAATGCATGAAGCATTTAGAAAACATATGTGTGTGATTGTTTGTCCATGCAAGGCTACTTAAAGCAGGTACTTACTTTTTTAATGTACCAACGTACCTTACTGGCTCTGGCTTCTTTTGGGTGCTGGGCTGTGGCTGTCTTCATTGGCTGGCACAGGATGACATCACTCCTGTGTATACACAGGAGTTTAGTCATCCAGGCACAAAGGTGCTGTGCCAGAATGTAAACTGGTCTGCGCTTGTGCAGTTCAGTGTACATTCTAAAGAAGACAGCGAGCAGGCAAATCGTCTGCAATAAAGAGCCTGCCTGCACACAGACTTTAAAATTGGCACTTTAGTTCTGCTTTAACGGAAATGTCTGAACTAAGGAATGTAATTCCAGAATCTGGTGTTAATTAGTGCATAATTCCAGTCTCTAAAGCAACTGGAATGTGAGACTAGGATAGAAACATTAATAGGAATGTTGCCATCGACTTCTGTCCTACTTGTGTGTGAGTGTGTAGAGAGATGAGTTGGAGAATAATATATCTGGCATAATTGAGATTAACAGATTAGATCAGTAGCAATTGTAGAGCATGTTGTGGATGGAACTTTAAAAATATACTTGTTTAGAAGGATCTCCACTATGTTTAATGTATTGTTAATCATATTTGTGTACGTAGTTGACGATTTACTAAAAGAACTGAAAATATTTATACAATACATTGTGTTCACTTTTCCAATTATGTGAAAAGCAAATTCCTGTTTTGAATATTCTGTCAGGTACATATGAAATAGGTAAACAGAAATTTGCTTTTCACATATTTGGATAACAGAAATAATTATTCATACTTTTTTTTGTGTCAAGATTCTCCACTCCTTTAGTAAAGCCTTGGCAATTTACTAAGTTTATTTCAAGTCATCTAAACTTTTTTCACAAAAAAAATATTTGGTAAAATAAGTGTCTATGTTAAAGGAAAATTAAAGGCTAAGTTCCCTTTTTTTCTAAAATCCAGCTCTCCTATGTACCAATATACCATTAATGAACCTTGCAGAAAAGCTTTCTTTAGTTTTGAGAACAAAGCCTTACCTTAGCCCTTGCTGTATTTCTTAGAAAACTTCATCACTTGCTGGCATGTAGATTTGAGACAGAGAAACCAGTAAGACACAGGAAGGAGTTTACCAGCTGACTCATTAGCACACACCCTTCACCCATCAACTATATTTGCACAGCTTCTCCGGCATCTCTCCAGGCATGCATTTGCCTGGCTTCCCCAGCATCCCTCCAGATGGGTTTAGTCCGTAAGCAAAAACTCCCTGGACTCCCATGCAGCCCACAGGACACCCCTGATGTAGTGCAAGATTGGATCTGCCTGATTGGATACATAGTGATTGGATAGTTGGTGTGTCCTCCTATTACATAGTTTTCGTAAATCTAAAGGAGATTGTACAATCAGATTGTATAGTGTATGGCCACATTTATACACCTAAAATGTCTTTGTTCTGCTGCAGTGGCAGGGCATGCACCCCACCTCACAGAAGCAAGAACAATAGGAAATGTCCCCCTGACTAGGGGTTGGGACTTTAAGGGCAACAAATGTAACAATAAAGTATGAGTACAAAAATGTATTCAATTATTAGTTTTAAGAAGCCAAATAAATGGCAGTATGTAACAACTGAATGTGCGTTTAAACAAACAGGTAGAAATAAAAAATAGTAACAAGATTCATTCTTTCCAAATGGGATGGTTGTCCGACGCGTTTCAGGGATTTTACCCTTTCCTCAGGGACGAACCTCAATTGGAGAATAAAGTATCTATAAAATATACAAAAAATATGATCGGTAAAATGCATACAAAGGAAGAATGAGCATCGTTGAGAAAGAAAAGAGCAAACAGATGGTACAAAAACATGCAGGGTCAAGCCGCACAACAATATCTTTCCACATTTATTAAAAATTCTAACCTGATGGGACTGCCAATTGCAATTATGATGGATCAGCAAAAAACTAAAGGTGTCGAGACACCTATGAGAATCTTGATGATTTGCATAAGGTTAGTTGAAAAATACTTGTAAAATAAAAATAAAAATAAAATAAAATAAAATAATAAATGAGAATATGAAGTAAGAGACTGCTAGGAGTGCTGCAACAGGAGATTAGGTTTGCACCTCACCACTGTCCATGGATGGTCAGGATGTTTGAAAGAAGAGACAGGGTTTATCAAAAAGGTTCTATGGAAAAACACAAAAACAAAAACATACATATGACCTTTTGAAAGTTATAGTCCTCATGATAAAGCGCACTTTTTGATTTGTAATATGATATAAATTACGGTATTCATAAGGTATAGCAACATATTATTATTTTAATTTTGATAATAAGAGCCTTGTATTTATCATTATTGAAACAGGGGATTAATACAAACCCCCTATCAAAAACATCACTAGGAGATTAGTATAAATCTCCAAAATAGTTAATTAACTGAAATATCTAATGATAAAAGGCTGGGCTATTTATAATAATAAAACATATGTATATAAAAAAAATATATATATTTTAGTCCACTAATCATGAAGGAATTGTAAAGCATGAAAGGGAATGCTATTTAATCAGAGAAATAAGGAATCATACCTGTTTGGAGCAGCAAACACACACAGCAGTCTCACTCTTCAGTGGCAGCCTGTGTCTGAGCACAGACTGATTGCCTTATAACTACAGACATCAGTGTAACAAGCATGTGCAGAAAGGGAATACCAGCTGATTGCACTTCCCATTAATGAGATGATGCCAAGTAAAAAATGACGGCAGAGACATCTCAAGCACGTCATTGGGTAAACAATGCGTGAAAGTGGTCATAGAAAGTCGCTGTCAATCACGTCACTGCGCGATTACATTCAGTGGACATGTAGACTTGAAATTCGCTGGTGATGTCGGTATACAGCTAAGCCATCACATAGGATAGCCAGGAGCCAGGGACATATATTGTATGAACGAGGCAAACATTGACAGCGCATGTGCAGGGTTAAAGATAACCTTCGCTGCTGACACCAAGTCTGTGCATAGGGGCTGTAGTAAAAAAAAAAAAAAAAAAACAACTCTGGCAAACTCTGCAAAAAAGAGTGAAACTGAAAAATATGAGTTGTTAGATGGCAATGTCCTCATAGAGGAATGTAAAAAATGTGATGAAGGAAGTTAATTGAAAATAATTGTGGTTGAATAAATAAAAAAAAAATAATAAAAAAGCCCAAAAAAACTTAGGAAAAAAGAAAAAAACAAAAAAGGGAAAGGTCAATCAATGGAAAAAATAAAGCACCAGTGCAGACGGTGCATGCAGCATGCAGCCAAATGCATGAACTTAACTCTCTCAAGGGATGATACGATAAGACAAACATAATGAACACAGGGCCGCCCAAACACTGCGGAACAAACAGACTGTATATATATATATATATATATTGTTGCTGATGACAAGATGTAAACATACAGGTGTATAAGCATAACAGTTGTTGACAATTGAAAAAACACAACATCACCAGATATATAGTGTGATGTTCATATTTGGTGAAAATCAAAAGTAAAAAATGCAAAGAACAACAAGAGGTCATAAGTCAGATAATTTACATATCTTTTTCACATATACCAGAGCTAAAACCCTTGAGGAAGGGTCTATAGCTCAGCACAGTGTTCAATCCTGGTGAAGAGGTGGCATGTATGTCCATAATCCAACGGAATTATTTTTGGAGGAGGACTTTGTTCCAGTACCCCCCCCCCCCTAGCACTAGGGTGTATTCTGTCAAGGATAACAAAGCAGAATTTTGGAATAACACTGGCATGAAAGTCTCTAACGTGCCTACCAAGTGGTAACTCTGGATTAATTTTAGTAATGCTATTGATATGTCTCATGGCTCTTTTACGAAACTCCAACTTTGTTTTGCCCACGTAAAAGCTTGAACATTGACATTTGAAAAGATAAATTACGCCAGGAGTCTTGCAATTGGCAAAATGCCTGGGCTTTAATTCCTTTCCGTTTGGTAATATAAATTGTGATTGTACATTCATGTAGCGGCATATATTGCACCCACCACATGTGAAGGTGCCTTGTCGCTTACATGGGTCATCTCTGAAACTCCCAACAAATTCTGTTTGGACCAGTCTATCTTTTAATGAAGTAGCCTTTTTGAATGTAATCAAAGGCAGCATAGGGATATGGGGACAGATCAAAGGATCAGAGCGTAGAATATCCCAATGTTTGCCTAAGATGGCTTTGACCTGGTCGTGCTGATTAGAAAATGTTGTAATTAATCTGGTGTGTTGCAATTTTTGAGGTTTGATCTTTAGAGGGAAGAGAAGCTCAGGTCTCAATTTATCAGAGGCTCGTTTGAATGCCTTTTTGAGAAATTTATGAGAATATCCGCGTAAGAGTAAGCGTTCTTTCAAGGCATTGGCCTCGATTTTGAATGATTCATTTGTTGAGCAGTTTCTCTTAAGCCTGAGATACTGGCTAAAAGGAATGGAATTAATTAAGGATTTAGGATGGGCGCTTGAAGCATGCAGGATGGTGTTTCCCGCAGTGGGCTTCCTAAAAAGCCCACAGGAGAGACGACCATCCTCATGTTTGTAAATAGTAACATCCAGAAACGTAATATGGGTGGCACTATAGGACATAGTGAAGTGTAAATTAAATGAATTTTTGTTGATCTCTGTCATGAATGCACCTCACAGAAGCAACATTGGAATATTACCGATTGTGTCACCTGTGAGCAGCGTTTTTTTTTTTTACCTAAAATTACTTAGTTGCACTTTCAGCGTCATTAATTGTTTCTTTCAAAAAAAAAATTGAAAAGTATAACCAGTACAAATAGGTACAGAGTTTAAATTCAGCTTTACAGTAAAAAATGATGTTCAGTACAACCAGTTGGGTCATAAAAGAAATAACTACAATAAACAGAAATATCACAGAAACACTGTATTATATAGTTAACCAAAGCTTGGGTCATGTCAAGTAGGGCATATCATGACTTACACTTGTTAATGGCACACCAAACACAGAACCAAACATGAAAACACAGATGACAAATGCAGAAAAATGCACAGTAAAAAACATGCAACTCACACCACGTCAAAATCTCCCATGAGCTACTTTGTCATGTGTAGCGTAACCTATTAAAAATCAAAGGGCTGCCCTATGTGTGTCATGGGAAAAACATGCCAAAAAGCATGCTCCCCCACTACTCTAGGTGTGACTGGGGCCTGAAAGTGAAATTGGTGCATTTATACAAGAACAATGAGGCTCCATACATGTTAAAGGCTCCCCCAAGTGCAGCAAATGCAGCAAAAAATGCACCAAAAGCACCATGCTCTGCTCCAAAAAAGTTCTGTGGCAATTGTCCGGTGTATGGCAGCCCATTCAAATGAAAGGGCTGACAAGTAAAAACACTTTAAAAAAATAAAAATAAACACTTTAAAACATCAAAAAAAAAAGTGCATGCAGGAATGTGAGTTTTACGCTATGTGGAGATGTGAACGAGGCCTGACAACTGAGTGTCTCTGTCTACTCCCACCAATGGACTAAAGATAGCCATACACTTTGCAATCTTATTGTACAATCTCTGTGCAATTACCTTTAGTTTTACCTGTACTACGGAATAGAAGGACCCACCCAATCCATTAAATTTGTATCAAATCAATTAGGCCCTTGTACTACATAGCTGATGGGAGATCTAAAGGAGATTGTATAATCAGATTGTATAGAAAATGAATGGATGGTGGTATTGTAATCAGGGAGGTGTGGTGAACACGCCCTATCATGCCCTCTTTTGTGATATAACATGGAAGTGAAGGCTTCTGGGAGATAACCTACAGGAAGTGAATGCTGAGAGATGATCTACAGAAAGTGATGTAATCTGAAAATCATTTTAAAAATTCAAATAAACTGACAAGATTTTAAAACTTCTGTGGAAAAGGTAAGTAAGAGAAAAGCACATTAGAACTGGGCCAGAAATGGCATTAAAAAATGCTTCTATTTATTATGAAAAGTGAAATTCTGCCTGAAAAGGTGAACTTATCCTTTAAGCCTTAAGGAGTAATAAAGTAGTAATAAAGGCAGAGTTAGGAATAATTTTTAATTCAAGAGTAATGTATTGATTTCTATTTTTTCGTTCTGACATTATACCGTATTTTCCGGCGTATACGACGACCTTTTACACCGGAATTACACAGCCAAAAACCGAGGGTCGTCTTATACGCTGGGTAAAGCAGCTGTCTGCTAAGCCTGCTCGGATTGGAGTAACAACCTCTGCCAATCCGAGCAGGCTACATATATGTTGCCTGCCTGGATTGGCAGAGGTTGTTACTCCAATCCGAGCAGGCTTAGGATTGGCATATATGTAGCCTGCTCGGATTGGCAGAGGTTGTTACTAAAATCCGAGCAGGCTTAGGATTGGCATATATGTAGCCTGCTCGGATTGGCAGAGGTTGTTACTAAAATCCGAGCAGGCTTAGGATTGGCATATATGTAGCCTGCTCGGATTGGCAGAGGTTGTTACTACAATCCGAGCAGGCTTAGGATTGGCATATATGTAGCCTGCTTGGATTGGCAGAGGTTGTTACTCCAATCTGAGCAGGCTTAGCAGGCTCTGTAGTCATCAACAGAGTGCATCGCCCGCCGGGATTGGCTGAGCGGCGCATATACTGAATACATACAGCTTTACAGAGCACCCGGTGGGCTGATATCCATCTGGCAGCCTCTTCGTTTCTGAACATACCATAAGGGGGTCGTCTTATACGTTGATTATAGCACAAAACCAATGTTTTAAACTGAAAATTAGGGGGTCGTCTTATATGCCCAGCCGCCTTATACACCAGCAAATACGGTAATCATATTTGGACTATATAACTGTCATCCATTACCACAACTGTGCAACAGGGGGATGAACCTACATAACCATTAAGACCAAGGTCTTTTCATTTTCTCATTTAACAGTACCGGTTATTGCAGTCATGTACCTGATGCTAAATTGCTATTAATTACCTGATGCAAACTCTATTGCCACAAGTAGTCAGCACTCCATTGCATATTAGCCCCTTAGACTATGGAGGCTACATTTTATCCCTCTAATCTATGGAAAGCTACAACTCTCATTGCTGGCCTCCTGCAAGGTCAAGCGCCAAAGTCACAAACGCTTACCAAAGTAATAAAGAGGGAGTTGTCATTTATTCTCCAAAATATTGTTAAATGTCTCTGAACTATACCTGATGCATTAAACTCCATAACAAGTGTCACATTTATTATAGATATCGGAACAAAATGTTTTGAAGCACATCAAACACAAAAAAAGGAACGGTGGTGTTCTTAGATGCAAACCACGTTTTTCTGGATATCTTTCATCTTTTCATTTTTCATATGTCCAGTGGTGATAACACTAATTAGCATACATGTGTTAATATGAGACTAAGTACTATATTTGAAAACATATCTGAACAGCATAATGTTTTTAAAGAAAAGTGAATACATGTTCTACTGTTATTTACTTTAGTTACACATGACCTGAAGCTGGTAATGCTGAAGTTTAACCACTTCCCTACCGGGCCTATTCCGGCACTTTTCTCCATGTAAAAATCATAATTTTTTTGCTAGAAAATTGCTCAGAACCCCCAAACATTATATATATATTTTTAGCAGATACCCTAGGAAATAAAGTGGCGGTCATTGCAACTTTTTATCTAGCACAGTATTTGCGCAATAAAAAAACCCCAAAAAAATGGTTTCATGAATTAAAAAATAACAAAACAGTAAAGTTAGCCCGATTTTTTTGTATAATGTGAAAGAGGATGTTACGCCAAGTAAATAGATACCTAACTTGTCACGCTTTAAAATTTCGCACACTCATGGAATGGCGCCAAACTTCGGTACTTAAAAATCTCCATAGGTGACGTTTTAATTTTTTTTATAGGTTACTAGTTTAAAGTTACAGAGGAGGTCTAGTGCTAGAATTGTTGCACATGCTCTAACGAATGCGGCGATACCTCACGTGTGGTTTGGACAGCGTTTACATATGTGGGCTGGACTTACGTGTGTGTTCGCTTCTGACAGCGAGCTACCGGGGACAGGGGCGTTTTACTTTTTCTTTTTTTTTTTACTTAACTTTTTTTATTTTTACACCTTTTTTTACATTTTTTTATCACTTTTATTCCTATTACAAGGAATGTAAACATCCATTGTAATAGGAGTCATTGTGACAGGTCCTCTTTATGGAGAGATGCGGGGTCAATAAGGCTTGAAAGCATGAGATCTCATACCGATTGCGGATTTGTTTACTTCGGGGTACCCGGGCGTGACGTCATGCCCAGGCCTCCGATGGTCATAGAGATGACCGGTGACCATCTGGTCACCCTACACCTCTATCATCGTGAGCCGGCGCCGGCCGATTCATTTTCTGGACCCCTGATTGCACGGGAGAGCCCAGAGAACCACAGAATGGTGGCGGGGGGGGCATCCCCTCCCGTCGCCTATAAGAACGATCAAGCAGCGGAACTGCCACTATGATCATTCTTATGGTGCGCAGAATCGCCGGCTGAAAAGAAGGATATCTGCATGATGCCTGTATCTGCAGGCATCATTCAGATATCCCCACCTCCATACCAGGCCGTCATATGACGGTGTGCGGTATTGAGGGGGTTAAAGTGGTTGTAAAGGCAGAAGGTTTTTTTACCTTTCTGCATTCTATGCATGAAGGTAAAAAAAACTTCTGTGAGCAGCATCCCCCACAGATCACCCCTAACTTACCCAAGTCCCATCTCAATCCAGAGATATGCACAAGAGCAGCAACTCTTCTGTCTTCCCTCATCATTGGCTGAGACCCAGCAGCAAATGCCGGGGGCGGGGTTGAGCTGCGCTCTGTGTGTCTTATGGACACTCGGCATGGGGGAGGGACCAGGAGCTGCAGCAGGGAACCCCAGAGAAGGAGGATCAAGACTGCTCTGTGCAAAACTCCATGTTTTTATGGACCTTGCTTTGTGCACTGGTCCAAATTATTTGGTGGATGGGGCATTATGGTGTGGGGTTGTTTTTCAGGGGTTGGGCTTGGCCCCTTAGTTCCAGTGAAGGGAACTCTTAAGGCGCCTGCATACCAAGACATTTTTGACAATTTAATGCTCCAAACTTTGTGGGAACAGTTTGGGGATGGACCATTCCTGTTCCAACATGACTTCGCACCAGTGCACAAACAAGGTCCATAAAGACATGGATGATCAAGTTTGGTGTGGAGGAACTTGACTGGCCTGCACAGAGTCCTGACCTCAATCCAATAGAATACCTTTGGGATGAATTAGACTCTGTGCAGGCCAGTCAAGTTCCTCCACTCCAAACTTGCACATCCTAGTCTTTATGGACTCTGCTTTGTCCACTGGTGCACAGTCATGGTGAAACAGGAAGGGCGCATGGGCGCCGCCCCCTCTCTCCAGCCACCCTCTCTATGGCTAATGGATAGATTCATGCATTGCATGAAATTATCCATGGCCGCCGCCACCCCTTTTTCGGACCCTGGGTGCCTGAATTACAGTAGGGGTGTATTTTTTAAGCACATGATCAGAGCCACAGGCTCTAATAGGCTTCAAAAAAGGTGAACTCGGAGCGCAAAGCATTGCGCTCGGGGTGCACCCAGGTGTGTTATAAAAGCGAATGAATATTTGCTTTACTTGTCTCACCGCCAATCCGGTAGCGCGGGTCTGAAAGGGTGGGCGAACTCAATTTTGAACCCTATGGACTAAAACTGGTATGCCATTAAAGTTCATGTGCGTGTAAAGGCAGGCCTCCCAATACTTTTTGTAATATAGTATAAGTCTAACTGCAGTGCTGCCTACCAAAATAGGTATTAGTTTTTTTTAATTATGTGATAATCCTAGTGTTAATTCAGAGTACAATGCATACAAACAACTTTAACAACTGGGAAGAATTATATTGATTTAGTTAAGAACTCCACATAACTTATGGATCGCTTGCTTTATTTTAGAAATATTTTAATTATATGCATTTATTCAACCTAAATATGGCATGAACTATGTCTGTCTCTGCTGTGTTCTAGTTTGCCTTTGTCTAACTGTAATACATTGAAGTTGGTAAGTAGAGGTCTACATTCATCTGAACATTAATAGTACTTACAGTATATGCAAATTGAAGTTTCACAAGATCATTAAATATTTTGAATATTGGGGAAAGGAAAGGTTCTCAATTTTATCACAAGGGCTTTAAAGGCCACAAATAAAGGTTTATTTATTTATTTATTTTTGTTTTTTTTTTACAGTCCAAACACATAGCAGAATTCTATTTTCTAATACAGATTCCTTCTCCAAAATGTTTTTTCACAGCAGTGCATAAAAAGTCCTAGTTGCTGACTAAGCCTTTCAGGAATAGTAAATATCAGTGTGGAGTGTGGCTCCAGATATGATATGTTTGGCTTAGCCTGTAATATCCATTCATTACAAAGTTATTGCTTAGTTTTCAGTGAAGTGATATTTTGACTGACAATTGCTATGTCATGCAACACTGTATCTAAATTAAATGTGTATATTTTTTAAACTGATAGAGGTTTCTTGTAGGGGTATTTAATAATCACAGTTTTTTTTATTATTTGCTATATATATATATATATATATATATATATATATATATATAAAAACAAACCAAACATTTTGAATAAAAATTGTTTTTCTTTATTCTCTGTTACAAACCTTTAACATAAACAAAACTTTTGGAGAGTAGACACTCCAAAGAGAGTTAACTTTTTTCCATAATTTTTTGGAAATGGAGAAACATGCTGGTATTGAGGGGAGCTCAATGGAACTTGATAATGGTGCACTAGATAAATTGAATGTGCAGGTCATACTCAGAGAAAGGAGAAGGTGAAGCCACTGATCTGGAACTAGTAAATGGCTAGTTCCTTCTTCCTCCCCTTCCTCTATTGTAAGAGGAAGAATCATGCTGTTAGATGTAAACACTATAACCACTATGATTGGGTAGCACAGAGATCACATGATACAGAGCCAATTGGATTAGCTATGTACACTGTGTCTGTAAATCAAGGCATCCAATGCAACCTGGGTTCACTGCTATTAAATGGCCCACTGGGCACTCAAGCATAATCTCTTAAGTGCCATTTATAAATGGCAATGCAGAAGTAAGTGTCTACCTCTTTGCAGTTCAAAACTTACATAAGTATTTGAGATGGGAACTTGATTACTGGTTAAATTTTAGTGTTGTGTTAAATGTTAGTAGTTCGTTGGGAAGTGGCCTGGAGTATGCAGCATGTGAGTGGTTGCATCTCACAGAGCTCCCACTAAATATCCAGAGCTGATCCTTCCCTCAGCTACCACCATGCAGTGAACAGGTCCAGAACCTTGGGGGAAAGCTTAGTGATCCCTCTTGCTCCATCCTTTGCTCACAGCACCCACACAATGAACCCAAAAGAAAGGGAGGAAGTGGTGGCCTCAGAACAGTAAGATGTCTCCCAGCTGGCATTACCATAGCATGCTCCCAGGGAACAGAGAAGCTCAAGGACTCTGTGAGTAAACTTAGCAAGGCATCCCACTCGCAAGTGAAGAAGCCTGCCAAGGACATGCTATATTATACTCAAAAGCTCTCAGGGGCACAAGAGTTAGTATTACAGGAAGACTTAATTTTTTGGCCTCAGGGCTGGACACACAGGAGGGGGTGGTCATACTGCACATCAGTAATATGACGGCCGGGCAGGAGTCATATTATCCTGGGAGGGTGTCGTACGACGCAGGCCACGCTCCGGCATGATCTGTCATCATTGTGACCAATCACAGCAGATCACATGACAGTTGTACACAATGAAAGGCTTTGATTCATGCCTTTTATTGTATACTATTGTGATGAGCTCTGTGATTGGTCACAGTGATCACATGGTACATACAGGGCCAATCACAGCCCATCTGTACCATGTGATTGTGATCACAGCTAATCACAATAGTAAACACTGAATGAATAGTTTTCATTCAGAAAAAAAATGGTTGCTTATAACTGTGGAATTCATAGTTATAAGCAATAATACTGTGTAAAAAAAACTAAAATCCTGATCAACTTCCCAGTGGTTACTATGGTAACACTGTATTTGTCTGCTCACTGTATGTAAAAAAAAAATCTTTCAAAAAGTAACAAAAAAAATAAATATATATATATATTTAAAAAAATAATATATATATTTTTTTACATACTGTAACCAGTGGGTGTCTCTGATCACGGCCACGCTAGTTATATGATGATTCTTCACTGCACTGGTGACAGTATATACTGTAAAAAAAATAATTTTCCCCAAAAATTTAGACAAAAAATTACAATTTCAAAAACTTGGCATGCATCTTACTAAATTGATTTTCAGATATATAACCAAATAAAACCTAAAAGCGGTTTGGTTACTATGCACTAGACATGTGCATTCGTTTTCATCCGAATGCATTTTTGTTCGAATTTCAGTGATTTTCGAGTTCATTTTAACAAAACGATAACAAACGCGCAGATTCGACATGGAGAAAACATTTGACATCATAGAGACGTGAAGATTCGAAAAAGCAGCTAAAAAGATACGATCGTTGCGAGCGGTCATAGGCTATAGAAGAATTCTAATGTTGTTTGACTAGTAATAATAATTAATAATTATAATTATTACAAGTCAAACAACATTAGATTTCTACTATAGCTTGTGGGGGGAGCATTTGACTGTAAATTTACGATTGTGGCGTAGTAAAGTTTAGCTGCTTCATCAAATTTTCTTAGAAAATCCAACAGACACCATAAGCCTTCAATTGACAGATTTGAACTTAATTCGGATTTTCGTATGAATGCATTTTTTAAGGAAACAAAATAAATAAAAAATAATTTCGGGGGTAACTAAATTTATTTGTCGGACTAAACCAAAATTCCGAAACCAAATATTTCAGAGTGCACATGTCTACTATGCACAGCCTCCCATAGTGTCTTGGAATGTTAGAGGGATGCATTATCCTTTGATAAATGTCTTCGTAAATTCCACCCTGCCATATATGGTCTTCAGGAGATCCACCTTACCACTGACACTCAGAACAGTTGACAGTATTCCAGGGTAGGCCAGGCATACCACTCCATGCGTACGTTATACCCACATGGCATGAGTATATTGGTTCATTGTGCTTTGGACTTAGAAGAATTTGATAGATAATGAAGGCAGATTAGTATTTCTCCTTTAGGTGATACACTGTACAATGTATTATAGTTTGTATTTATATTCCTGCACCATTCTCCAGGAGGGTAATAAAGCTCCTTGTATCATACCTGGTTGGCAAAATGGATGTCTCCCTACTGATTCTAGAAGACTTTAATTGTTACTGCAACCCTCTCCTGGATGGCCAGAGGCACTGTTTCATCTCACTTTCTGGTGGAAGTGAGAAAGATAAACTTCTGAAAACATAGGTTTCCCCTTACAAAATAATTTCCCAGTTACTTCGATAGTTCTCTGTGGTGGTACTTTATCTGTGTCATCTCTAATAACATACTGTAGATTCAGTATCTTCCACAATGTGTTTCAGATAACTCTCCCCTAACAGTTTGGCCCACTTCCCAGCCTCTCATTAACATTCCCAGAGCCCCTTGGAAACTTGGACACCTTTTGGCTACAATTGTTCTCTTCTCATGAACAAATTTAACAACATATATTAGAATTTTTTTACATTCATAAGCTTCATCCAAATCCTCCCCAGAGGTGGGAAGCGTTTAAAGCCTTTCTCCTTGGTCTCTTCATAGAGGAGATTAATGATGCCAAGAAAGCCTCAACGGATCTAGAGCATCAGGTTTAAAACCAGCCATAAATCTCAGGAAACATTTTCTTACTATGCAAACCCACACAGATAACAAGGGGCAATGTGCTTTGCTGTCTTTAGATGCCCTTAAAGCTGTTGACAGCATTGATTGGTAATATCTATGGGCAGTACTATCTAAGTTTGGATTTGGCAAAATGATTTTTTTCTTGGGTCCATCTATTATATCACTGCCCATGAGCTGCAATAGGGGAACTGGGATGTATTTTGCAACCATTTGATTTAGGGAGAAGTACTAGGCAGGGATGCCCCTTGTCACTGCTCTTATTTGCTATAAGCATTGAGCCACTGACTGTCTTGTTTTGGTCTAATCCACACATAACTGGCTTCCACTATGGTGAGCTTCCTGAGAAAATTATGCTATATGCTGATGACACTTTGCTACTGCTCGAAAACACTACATCTTCTTTGCAAGTGGCAATGGACACTGTATCAGAGTTGGCGTATATTCAGGCCTTACTATTAATTGGACAAAATCTGCCTTGATGCTACTGGATGGAGATTCAATGCAGCAAGTGACGTAATTGTGTTCTATCCCTATTACACTTAAGATCAATTTTTGTATTTAATATTTAGTTATCCAGATTACTCCAACTATTAATGACTTTTGTTGACTTATTATAGCCCGTCTTCTTACCCTGTTCCAGGACAAGGTCAAAATTTGTATTTAAAAGATAGAATTATCAGTTGAAAATATTCAGGGGGTGAACTCAGTTTTTTGTACACTGCTATGGAATTGTCACCTGCCTAGGATTAAATTGGAGCAATTACAGTAGCCTAGGGATAGTAGCTGTCTATCCCTCCCTAATCCATGGCTTTACTATGTACAAGGACAGCTGAAGCACTTGGTAGGCTCAATGACTTGGTCCCTGGGCCAAGATGACCCTACTCCAAGCTCCACAACACACAAGGAGTCTGACCCTTGGGACTGAATCCTTGGTATTTGGTAAACCCAAAAAAACTATTCCCAACATATAAGCTCATTCAGAATAATCTGGAAGATATGGAACTGGCAAAATTACAAAACAGTGACCATTGGAGGGAGTTTGGGGGTTACACATGTCCATCACATCTTTCAGGACATTGTTACCTTTCTCCTGCCCCAAAACATGTACTTTTATTAAATACAATCACAGCATGCAGGCAGGGCTTTGGAGGAGTGTAAGTGGCATATATAACCTACACTGTTCTTTAATTTATTGCAAACTATGGAAACCTCCAAAGGCTTCATATCTCAATGCTATGTTATGTCACTGGTGGAATTTCTTAAAGACTATCATCTGAAAGTAATGGTGCAGTGGGAAAAGGATGTAGGATCTGTAAAAGGAGATCAAAGGCTTGCAATCCATTCACTAATTCATCCACTAATTCACTTAATGTTTCTCAAACTGTCACAGCTCTATATTTTATTAAGTACTCATTACACTCCATATATGTATATATACTGTATAGGATGGGGATCTTTGCAGATGTAAAAGAGATCATGGGGATTTTATTCAATTTTTGTAGCAGTGTCACAAATTACACTATTATGGAAAGGGGGAGGTGGGCACGTTCAATGTGTTCCAGTCTAATATTCAACACTGAATGTTGTATTTTGGGTATTCTGGAGAAAGTAGAGGCTTGGGAATTTGCCAGGGAGGCAAGTTCTAGGGTGTTTTTTCAGGTATGAAAATTAATATTGCAACACTGAAAATCCACCAACCCACCCTTTCAAAAGGAATGGATTAGAAATGTAAGGGACACTGTAAGATTTGAATTGTAAATTAACCAACTAAGGAGCTACCCAGAAAAGTTATAGATGAACTTGCTTCATACACTGGGTCTATGCCTATTGTCATTAACAATGGCAAGACTCCTGCAATGTCCTGTGGGTAAATAAGCAGTAAGGTATTATATTATGTGGCTTTATGTGAATGTAAGATGTATTGCACCATGGTTTTTATAATATAAGGTTTCAAGTTGATTCTATGAAAACCTCTCTGTTCCCCTCATATCCTGTTCATTAGACGAGTGGCCATTGCACCTTCTTTTACCCTGGACACTCATTTTGTATATTTCCCACTGTAGTTCTCAGTAAAGTGAGTGGTGGCTTGACTACATCACCAATTGCTGCAGTCGGCTCAATGTGCAGTAGAGATTGACAGGCTAGGAATCTAACACATCCACAGTCCCACCTACAGTCCCTCCTACAGTCCCTCCTACAGTTCCTCCTACATTTCCTCTCATTCAGACTGTAGTTCTTAGTAATTGGAGTGGTGATGTTATTACATCACGTCTCACTGCAGTGGGTAGACCCGAGAGTCTCAGACTCCTGGTCTGATCTGCCCACTTTGCAGCCTGCCACATTGCCTCCCATTCTGAATCCAAATCCCAGTGCATGGTGGGATATGTAGTTTTAAGAGCAGTGACAAACACTAAGAGGAAGTGATATTGCTGCTTCAGAGATATCTTCTACTAAAGCTTGGGGATAATGGAAGATTCTGTGCAAAAAACTGATGCACAGTTTTATTTTTTTTAAAGAGTGATTTTTATATGCAATGTTTAATTTTATTCAAAATCATAATATGCCTTTTGCTTAACTAACTACACATAGATATACTACAGTTTTAATCACCACAACGGAGTTCTTCTTTAATCACTTACCGTCCCATGTAGATTTACGTCGGCAGAATGGCACGGACAGGCATAATCACGTACCTGTACGTCCCCTTTAAATGGCTGCTGTGTGGTCACGCGCACGCGCCGCAGGCTGCGCGCTTGCAACCCTGCCACCTTCCCCGTGAGTCCCGCGAACTAGATCACTGCGGGGATCCCCGCGATCGTCTCACGGAGGTATAGAGCGGGGAGATGCTTGTGTAAACAAGCATCTCCCCGCTCTGCCTAGTGACAATGACACGGATCTCTGCTCTGTGTACTCGGAGCGAAGATCAGTGTCATGTGACACACAGCCCATCCCCTCTACAGTAAGAAACACTCAATAGGGAACACTTAACCCCTACAGCGCCACCTAGTGGTTAACCCTGTCACTGCCAGTGTCATTTTCACAGTAATCAGTGCATTTTTATAGCACTGATCGCTGTAAAAATTACAATGGACCCAAAAATGTGCCAAAAGTGTCCGATGTGTCCACCATAATGTCGCAGTCATGATAAAAATTGCTGATCGCCGCCATTACTAGTAAAAAAAAATATTAATAAAAATGCCATAAAACTATCCCCTATTTTGTAGACGCTATAACTTTTGCGCAAACCAATCAATAAACGCTTCTTGCGATTTTTTTTACCAAAAAGATGTAGAAGAATACGTATCGGCCTAAACTGAGGAAAAAAAATTATATATTTTTTTGGGATATTTATTATAGCAAAAAGTAAAAAATATGTAATTTTTTTCAAAATTGTCACTCTATTTTTGTTTATAGCGCAAAAAATAAAAACCGCAGAGGTGATCAAATACCGCCAAAATAAATCTCTATTTGTGGGAAAAAAAGAACGACAATTTTGTTTGGGAGCCACGTCGCATGACCGCGCAATTGTCAGTTAAAGCAACGCAGTGCCGAATCACAAAAAGCGCCCTGGTCCTTTAGCTGCAAAATGGCCCGGGGCTGAATTGGCTAAGTAATATTTAAAATGTTACATAACATAATTTTACATGCAGCTAAAGTAAATATCTTAAAGTGGTTGTAAACCCACTTATGCAACTTGCACCTACAGTTAAGCCTAGATTAAGGCTTACCTGTAGGTGTTTGCAATATCTCCTAAACCTACACGGTTTAGGAGATATTTTCCAAAAAAGAATGCACCGTTGTCTACGGCGCATGCGTGCCATAAACAACGGCGCTGCCGCACTGTCAATGCCTGTTTTATCAATGGATAATGCCGGCTTTGACGGCTCCCGCGCGCATGCGCGGTGACGTCATTGCCGCTCCGGCCAATCAGAGCGCCGGAGCGGCGATACCCAAAAGTAACTTCCAGAGCGATGTCTGCGGCCGGAGGGGGAGACAAGGACAGCTTTGGGGGCTTTGATCTAAGGTAAGTAATGCATAATGAGGTAGTATTCTAGTCATACTAGCTCATTATGCCTTTCTCTTGCAGGTTATTCTTTTAAAAAATATATATATTGTGACAGCAGGAAGGTAAAGTCACCTGGTTGCATCCAGGGGGGTAGATATATTTCTCCCAGATTCAGGCTTTATGCCGACTTATACAACTAGGGAGTTGATGAAGCCCAGCTGAGGCTAGTGGGCTCATGAATGACTCATACCTCTAGGGAGAGTGCTGGGCGTCGTGAGGCAGGGAGTTGATGAGACCAGCTGAAGCTTGTCAGCTCATTTAGGCCTCTATAAGAACTCCCAGCTTCATTAGATGTTAGCTCATGCCTGGAACCAGACCTGTGTGGACTGTCTAGGGAGAGTGAACCCCTGTGCGGTGAGACAAAGCCTGTGTGGCTATTTACTTGGACATTTAAAACCAAGGACTTAGGGACTAGGACAGCACTAGGCTGATCCCAGTTGTTAGTTAGGAAACCTGTATGTTTAGTCAGAGGTCAAACTGACCAGGATTTATTTTGTTTATGTTTCTTTTTGGCTTTGCTGTGTTTTTGTCACTGTACATAGAGAAATAAACCGCACCTTTTGATTTTGAAAACCACAACCTCCGTCTGCTGGCCCTGTTTTTGTGTGGGGAGCCCAACCAGGGGGTCACACACACCCGCTACCGAGTTAACCCCCTCACAGTTGGTGGAGAACCAGTGGCAGTTTTTTTTAAGCCAGCATGGAGGAGATACTGAAACAGCTGGCTCTAGCAAATGCCAATCAACAGCAGACAAATGCAGGTTTGCAAAGGAGCCTTGCAGCCCAGCAGCAAGCTCATCAACAAGCCCAGCAGCAATCTGAGGCCCGCTTCATAGACCTGTTACAGAAGCAAGAGCAGAGACTACAACAAATGGAAGCAGTAATGCAGCAACGTCCGCAGACCAGTGAGGAAAGCCGTCCCACTAATACCGCGTCCTTTGGGGTGAGTCGTTTATTGACAAAAATGACTGGAGAGGATGATCCAGAGGTATTTTTGACCACATTTGAAAGGACTGCTGAAAGAGAAAAGTGGCCTGAGGAGCAGTGGGCTGGACTGGTGGCTCCTCTGTTAACTGGTGAATCGCAGAAGGCTTACTATGACCTAGAGCCTGACCAAGCAAAAGACTATGTGATGCTAAAAGCTGAAATATTGGCAAGGCTGGGTGTCACCCTGGCTGTCCGGGCTCAGCGTGTGCATAACTGGACTTTCCAGCTTGGAAAACCCCCCAGGTCTCAAATGTATGATCTCATTCACCTGAGCAGGAAGTGGCTACAGCCAGAGACTTTGTCCGCACCAGAGATTGTGGAACGTGTTGTAATGGATCGGTTTTTGAGAGCTCTTCCTACTGCCATCCAAAAGTGGGTAAGCCATGGAGACCCAGAGACGGCCGGTGGTCTTGTGGATCGTGTAGAGAAATACTTGGCTACAGAGAACCTGACGGCCTCTTCCAGAGACTCTCGGACTTTCCACCCTAAGACCAGACCATCCCCAGGGGCGGATAAGAGGATGCCAAGGGGTGAGGGTGGAGAGAGTGAGAGGGTGGGAGCTCTACCCAAAGTTTGGCGAGAACAGCCTGGGAAGTCAGGGGCTCAAGAGGCAGCCAAATGGATTGTTTGCTACCGCTGCCGGCAAGCGGGACATATTGCAGCAAATTGCCCGGTTGTGGAGGAACCCATGCAATGTGACTTTCTGACGGACAGACGTCAGTCGCTGTGTGCGACAGTCGCATGCACTGCCATTCGGGGAACTGAGAAACATTTATGCAAAATGTGTATTAATGGTAGAAATGTTGTGGTATTACTGGATTCAGGTAGCCTTGTGACCCTGATAAAGGCTGAATTAGTTAAAACAGAGGTCTCTGGGAATAGCAAGGTAGCTGTTATTTGTGTTCATGGGGACACCCGAGAGTATCCAGTGACTACAGTGTGTTTCGAGACCCCCAAAGGTACCCTCTCTCATCCAGTGGGGTTAGTATCTCAATTACCGCATGATGCCATTGTGGGAAGGGATTTTCCGAAGTTCTGGGAACTATGGGATGATCCTGAGCCCCCCACTGGTGCCCCTATGTACCAGGAATGTGATAGCCAGAACTCCTCTGAGAGTGGTGAGGACTCTCCAGAATTTCCCTTGTCAGTATTGGCAGGGGAGACTCAAGAAACTGGAGAGGAGCCCACCTCCTCAGACGAAAACCTACCGTCTGTGGAGTTTTCTGATCTGGAGGTTCACAGGGAAAATTTTGCCACAGAACAGTTAAAAGACCCCGCCCTAATAAAGGCACGGGAAAACGTAGTGGAAATAGATGGCGAGTTAGTGAACCCAGATAATACCTGCACTTACCCATACTTCAGCGTAGAGAAGGACCTACTGTATCGGGTGGCAAAAAGGGCAGAAGAAACCGTTGAGCAGCTTGTGGTGCCCAAACCTTACAGGAAGTTGGTGTTGGAGTTGGCCCATGGGCACATTCTTGGAGGTCATCTGGGGGCAGAGAAAACCCGAGAGAGGGTATTACAGAGATTCTATTGGCCTGGGGTGATGAAGGACATAGAAAATTATTGTTCCTCCTGCCCTGTGTGTCAGAGGTCGGCCCCGATGCCACATTTCCGTAGCCCGCTGGTCCCTCTACCCATCATTGAGGTCCCGTTTGAGAGAATCGCAATGGATTTGGTAGGTCCTATAATCAAGTCCGCTAGGGGGCACCAGTACATATTGGTTATAATGGACTATGCCACCCGTTATCCAGAAGCAATCCCTCTCAGAAATACCTCGGCCAAAACCATAGCCAAAGAGCTATCTCTTGTTTTTAGCCGGGTGGGTATTTGTAAAGAACTGCTTACGGACCAAGGTACACCCTTTATGTCCCGGGTTATGAAAGAGCTGTGTAAATTGTTCAAAGTGACGCAATTGCGTACATCTGTGTATCACCCCCAAACCGATGGGCTGGTTGAAAGATTCAACAAAACCCTAAAACAAATGTTGAAGAAAGTGGTGGATAGAGATGGAAAGGATTGGGACTGTCTACTTCCTTATTTGATGTTTGCTATTAGGGAGGTGCCCCAATCCTCTACGGGATTCTCCCCCTTTGAGTTACTGTATGGGAGACACCCAAGAGGGCTGTTGGATATTGCCAAGGAAACTTGGGAAAGTGAGAGTTCTCCCCACAGGAGTGTGATTGAGCATGTCGCCCTGATGCAAGATCGAATTGCACAGGTAATGCCCATCGTGAAGGAACATTTGGCCCAAGCGCAGTTGGCACAGCAGAGAGTGTACAACCGTGGAGCAAAGACCCGTACCTTTTCCCCGGGGGATAGGATATTGGTACTTGTCCCTACGGTTGAAAGTAAATTCCTTGCCAAATGGCAAGGCCCCTACGAGATAATGGAAAAAGTGAGCGAAGTGAATTACAAGGTCAGACAACCAGGAAGGCGAAAGCCCGAACAGATATATCACGTTAATCTGTTTAAACCTGGAGGGATAGAGAGTCCCTAGTCGCAGAAACTTGGTCACCAGCTCAAACTGGTTGCGTGATTCCGGAGGTTGGAATAGCAGCCACCTTGTCACAACCCCAACAACAGGAGGTTAAGGAGTTTGTGCTTCGCAACAAGGAGGTGTTCTCTGAGCTGCCGGGACAAACATCTGGGGTAGAGCATGATATTATTACCCCGCCCGGTGAAAGGGTGAAGTTAAAACCCTATCGGATCCCAGAGGCCCGACGGGAGGCAATACGGGAGGAAGTACAGAAAATGCTGAACTTAGGGGTGATAGAGGAGTCCCAAAGTGATTGGTCTAGTCCCATTGTGTTGGTGCCTAAACCGGATGGGAGCTGGCGATTTTGTAACGATTTTCGTCAGTTGAACAAAGTTACAAAATTTGACACCTACCCCATGCCACGTATAGATGAGTTGATCGACCGGCTGGGAACAGCCCGATACATGACGACTCTTGACCTCACAAAAGGGTATTGGCAAATTCCCCTGGCCAAGTCGGCCAAAGAGAAAACCGCATTTGTAACCCCAGACGGGGCGTTCCAATATAAGAGAATGCCGTTCGGGTTACAGAATGCGCCGGCCACATTCCAGCGGAAAATGGACCAGATACTGAGGCCCCATCGGAAGTATGCTGCGGCTTACCTGGATGACGTAATTGTCCATAGCACAGATTGGGCCTCACATCTGCCAAAAGTGCAAGCAGTCCTAGACTCTATCCGGGAAGCGGGGTTTACGGCTAACCCCAAGAAGTGTACCATTGGGCAGGAGGAGGCCAAATAACTTGGGTACACCATTGGCAGGGGAGTGATAAAACCCCAACTCAACAAAGTCGAGGCCATCCAGAGTTGGCCACGTCCCAACAGCAAGAAGCAGGTACGGGCCTTTCTGGGAATCGCGGGTTATTATCGGCGCTTCATTCCCCACTTTGCTTCTAAGGCTGTGCCCCTAACCAACCTGACGAAAGGGAAAGGGTCGGTCATGATTAAATGGACCCCCGAGGCTGAGGCAGCATTCCAATTCTTGAAACAAGCCTTATGTAGCCAGCCAGTGTTGTACTCACCCGACTTCTCTAAAGACTTTGTCGTACAAAGTGATGCGTCAGATGTGGGGTTAGGAGCAGTATTGTCCCAGGTCTGGAACGGGGAAGAGCACCCAGTCATTTACCTCAGCAGGAAGTTGAAGTCCCATGAGGTAAATTACGCCACGGTTGAAAAGGAGTGTTTAGCGGTGAAGTGGGCTCTAGATTCCCTTCGGTACTATCTGCTAGGTAGGCACTTTGACATGGTTACGGATCACGCTCCGTTAAAGTGGATGGCTCAAAACAAGGAGACAAATAGAAGAGTGAATAGGTGGTTCCTGGCCCTACAGGAATTCAACTTCACAGTAAAGCATCGCCCTGGCGTTCAAATGGGGAATGTGGATGCTTTGTCTCGAGTACATGAATGCCTGATTGCTGGTGTTCCAACCCCAAGGTTAAAACAAGAGGGGGGGGTATGTGACAGCAGGAAGGTAAAGTCACCTGGTTGCATCCAGGGGGGTAGATATATTTCTCCCAGATTCAGGCTTTATGCCGACTTATACAACTAGGGAGTTGATGAAGCCCAGCTGAGGCTAGTGGGCTCATGAATGACTCATACCTCTAGGGAGAGTGCTGGGCGTCGTGAGGCAGGGAGTTGATGAGACCAGCTGAAGCTTGTCAGCTCATTTAGGCCTCTATAAGAACTCCCAGCTTCATTAGATGTTAGCTCATGCCTGGAACCAGACCTGTGTGGACTGTCTAGGGAGAGTGAACCCCTGTGCGGTGAGACAAAGCCTGTGTGGCTATTTACTTGGACATTTAAAACCAGGGACTTAGGGACTAGGACAGCACTAGGCTGATCCCAGTTGTTAGTTAGGAAACCTGTATGTTTAGTCAGAGGTCAAACTGACCAGGATTTATTTTGTTTATGTTTCTTTTTGGCTTTGCTGTGTTTTTGTCACTGTACATAGAGAAATAAACCACACCTTTTGATTTTGAAAACCACAACCTCCGTCTGCTGGCCCTGTTTTTGTGTGGGGAGCCCAACCAGGGGGTCACACACACCCGCTACCGAGTTAACCCCCTCACAATATATATTTGGGTTTACAACCACTTTAAACTGTCTTGACATCAGTTTATTTCCCTACGTCCAGTAGAACTAAAACATCACCCTTATCTTAAGAATCAAAACAAAGGCACCTTTAGAAATGTTTTGCAATGGCAATCTGCAAACAGATATCTTGAATTTCATGTGCACATGTGACAGTGTACATCATATGAGAAGAAAGGCACTGACGAAGTAACCTTCCCAGAATTCATCTATTAGGCCCTTGCTACATCATCAATGCCTCAACCAGGAAAGTGGAAAAACATTATTTGTAAAAGCAATGTTTGTTTAACTAATGAACGTAAGATGATTTCATATCAGCATGCAGAACTGCATGCTGGTGTGATTTTTATTAAATGGGAAAGGTCCACTTTGATTTAAGAGTTTTTCTCCTATTTGTGACACTTTATAGCAAAATTACATAATTATTAAATATTAATTTATTATATATAGTAAGCATAGTTGTGTTTAAAATGCCAAGCTTGGAAAATAGGTAGTGGTTATAGATTATTTTCAAAGAAATACGCTGTTAGCATGGCATTAAGTAAAGGACGAACTTTAGATCAATTCCTTATCTGCAAATAACTTTAAAAAAAATCAATTTCTCAAGTCCTAGGTGTAGTTTGCCTGACTGTTTAATAAAAGTTCACCTTTTACTTTGACTCCTGTGTTTGAAGGTATTTAGGTTTTAAGTGAAGGAAAAAGGCAGCAGAAAGGTTCATATTTAGTTCTACAATATTCTCACTCTTAAATACAAATAAAAAATATTTCTGAACAACCTGCAATTTTTTTAATTAAAAAATATTTTTCTAAACATTAGTTAATGTAAAATACTGTAATATGGGATCCATATGTATGTTGTCGCCCTGGATTCGAGCATGGGGTCCTCCTTTCTGGGTCACAGTTGTGCATTAATCTGTTCACAACAGTGTGAAGTACAATAAAGGAATTTTATTTTAGAATACTATATAGCACGTGAAATACATATTCCAATTTAGGGCCAGGAAACACTATAAAACAGCGTTTTAGAAACAAGCAGTTTAGGGGAAGTGTCATACAAATATACAAATTGCACATACTAACTGAAAACTGCCTCTGCCTTATTTAATTCATCACAATACAAGCAGCCAGAAGACTGAAGTCTACATTCACAAATATACATTTTTACCATATTTTCTCCATTTTAAATATACAGTATATTACAACAATAATTTGATTGTAAATAGATGAATATAAGCATTTTTTTTAATTAGTGTTCTTTAAAATACTTCAGTAGGGACATGAGATTGCATGCAATGCAGGGAAAAATAGGATTTTTATAACAGCTTACCTGTAAAATCCTTTTCTTGGAGTACATCACGGGACACAGAGCGACATAGTCATTACTAATGGGTTATATTGTTACCGTCAGGTGCTGGCACTGGCAACTTCCAAAACCGGAAGTACCCTCCCTTATATAAGCCCCTCCCATCCGGGAGAACCTCAGTTTTGTAGCAAAGCAATAAGTGTCCCCAAAGAGGGGCGGGAGCTCTGTGTCCCGTGATGTACTCCAAGAAAAGGATTTTACAGGTAAGCTGTTATAAAAATCCTATTTTCTTTCTCGTACATCACGGGACACAGAGCGACATAGTCATTACTAATGGGATGTCCTAAAGCAATGCCAAATGAGGGGGGGGATACACCATATATAAGCTGAGCGCTATCAGACATGAGGATCTTTTGCGGCCTGCAACACACTGCGCCCAAAGGCGACATCCTCCTGACTTCTAACGTCCACCTGGTAGAACCTAGTAAACGTGTGTACTGAAGACCATGTTGCGGCCTTACAGACTTGAGCCAGGGAGGCCTGGTGATGCACTGCCCATGAAGTTCCAACTGCTCTCGTGGAGTGCGCCCTAACTTTGAACGGAGGCGGTCTACTTCTCAAGCTATAGGCTTGTATTATGACCTGTCGAATCCACTTGGCTAAAGTAGATTTTGACGCTGCCTGACCCTTTCTGGGGCCTTCCGGCAGAATAAACAAAGTATCCGTTCTGCGAATCTGAGCAGTGGCTTTTAGATAAGCTTTAACTGCTCTTACTACATCCAAAGAATGCAATAACTTTTCCTCTACCGAAGTAGGCTTGGGGAAAAAAGAAGGAAGAACCACATCTTGGTTCAAATGAAAACTCGATACCACCTTAGGAAGAAAGGCTGGATGAGGACGTAACACTACTCTGTCCTTATGGATAACCAGATATGGCTCCTTACAGGACATAGCTGCTAATTCCGATACTCTTTTAGCCGAACAAATGGCTACTAGAAAAATCAATTTCCTGGTGAGAAGCACTAAGGAAATATGCTGTAATGGTTCAAATGGTTGTTTCTGTAGAACCGACAGAACCAAGTTTAGATCCCATGGACATATGGGAATATTAACCGGAGGACTAATACGCATCACTCCTTGTATAAAGGCTTTGACTAGTGAATGCGAAGCCAAGGGCCTTTGAAAAAATATTGACAAGGCCGAAATCTGACCTTTGATAGTACTCAAGGCAAGCTTCCTATCTACAGCCCATTGTAGGAAGTCCAGAATTCTACCTATTACGTATTTACGTGGATGCCATTTCCTGGCCTCACACCAGGCGATGTACGCCTTCCAGATTCTATAGTAGATCTGCCTGGATACCGGTTTCCTGGCATTGATCATGGTAGACACCACAGCATTAGAGAGCCCTCTCCTTTTTAGAATGTGGGCTTCAATAGCCAGGCCGTCAAACCTAGGGCTGGTAAGGAAGGGTGGTATATCGGTCCCTGCGAAAGCAGGTCCGGACGATGTGGGAGGGTCCAAGGACTCCCCACAGACATTTTTACAATCTCCGCATACTATGCTCTTCGGGGCCACGCTGGAGCCACCAGAATCACTGGTTTCTTTTCTACCCTGATTCTGCGGAGTAATTGAGGTAACAATTGTGGCGGTGGGAATGCATATATCAGCTTGAACTGATCCCAAGGGAACACTAGGGCATCCGAGCCGCACGCTAGGGGATCCCTTGTCCAAGAGACAAACCTGTCCACTTTCGTGTTGAACCTGGATGCTAGCAGATCTACATCCGGTGTTCCCCACCGCTGACATATTGTCCGGAAAACCTCGGGATGAAGGGACCATTCCCCTGGGCATAATTGTTGGCGACTTAGAAAGTCCGCCTTCCAATTCTCCACCCCTGGAATGAATACCGCAGATATGGCTGGGACATATCTTTCTGCCCATCTCAGGATGTAATTTACTTCCCTTTGGGCTGCACGACTCCTGGTGCCCCCCTGACGATTGATATATGCCACTGCTGTGGCATTGTCTGACTGAACTCTGACAGGGGACCCTTGGAGTTTGGATGTCCATGCTACTAGGGCATACCGGGCTGCTCGTATCTCTAAGAGATTGATGGGCAGGGCCTTTTCCGCATCCGACCATCTGCCCTGGAGAGACCATTGCTCCAGTACTGCTCCCCAGCCTAAAAGGCTGGCATCTGTAGTGACCACCTTCCAAGAAATCGGACTGAAGGATTTCCCTCTTTCCAGATTCCGGGGAACCAACCACCAACGGAGGCTTCTGCGAACGGAAGGGGACAAGGACATTGGTACGTCCAGAGCCTGAACTTTTTTGTTCCAGGCTGACAGTATGGCCCTTTGCAACTTCCTTGAATGGAATTGACCGTAGGGTACTGCTTCGAATGATGCCACCATTTTTCCCAGCAGCCTCATGCACAGGCGTATGGATGGCTGTCTTTTTGAACCCACTAAGTGGATCAAATCTCTCAAAGACGACCCCTTTTCTCGAGGCAAGAAAATTTTTCTCTGGTCTGAATCCAGCCTTAGCCCCAAGTATTCCAGACTTTTGACTGGTTTTAGGGCTGACTTGTCTCGGTTGATAATCCAACCGTGATATTCCAGATACTTGATTGTCTCGTGAACAACCACTTCTAGTTTTTCCACTGAGTGGTCTATCAGCAACAAGTCGTCTAGATATGCCATTATCGTTACACCTCGTGTTCTTAGATTGGCCAATAATGGGGCCAGAATTTTTGTGAACACTCTTGGTGCTGTGGCCAGACCGAAGGGTAAGGCTCTGAACTGAAAATGGCGCCCTTCTATCGCAAAGCGTAGAAATTTTTGGTGGGCTGGAAAGATGGGGATGTGCAAATACGCATCTTTGATGTCGATCGAGGCTAACCATTCCTCCCCTTGTAGGGCAGTGACTACCGATCGGATCGACTCCATCCGGAAAGTCCTGATATGTAGGAATTTGTTTAGCCCTTTTAGATTTAATATGGGCCTCACGTCCCCGTTTGGCTTCGGAACTGTAAAGAGGTTTGAGTAAAACCCGAACCCCCATTCTTCCAGGGGGACCTCTATAATTACTGCTTGAAGCAATAATTGTTCCAGTGCCAACAGGAGGGATCCTCTCTTCTGGGGATCCCTTGGCACGTTCGACCTTATAAAGCGGGAAGGAGGGGAGTTTTTTAACTCCAATTTGTATCCCAGATTTACTGCGGAGAGCACCCATCTGTCTCGGATCGTGTCCCGCCAGGTTTCTGAGAACAACTGAAGTCTTCCCCCCACCCGATTGGGTGGGGGCAACCCTTCATGCATTTGACTTTGGGGGAGGTTTTGTACCTCTCCTGCTCCAGGGCTTCTTGTTACCCTGCAACTGTCCCTGATTTTTACCTCCGGGATTTGACCGGGGAGGCCGTCGGAACTGTTTCACAGCCGATGTCCTAGGGACTGGAGAAGCCGGCCTCTTAAAAGAGGGACCTCTAACTCTATTTTTGACCGGCAAGAGTGTACTTTTACCGCTGGAAATTCTCTGGATATACTTGTCCAGGTCTTCCCCGAATAAGCGCTCCCCATGAAATGGGAAGCTGACCAGCATTTTTTTACAGGGAGCTTCAGCAGACCAGTTTTTGAGCCATAGAAGCCTGCGCATATGTACTACAGACAGCGTAAGGCGGGAGGCCTGATGGATTGAATCCTTTATAGCGTCCACCGCAAAGCATAAGGCTCTAGGTAGATCAGCTAGAGCAAGAGCCTGCTGATCTGGCACGTCCCTTAAGACCTGTTTCAACTGATCCTTCACTGCTTGGCAGACCCCTATAGCTGCCACTGCTGGTTGTGTCACCAATCCTGCTGTAGAAAAAGCAGATTTCAATAAGGACTCCAATTTTTTATCTATTGGGTCCTTGAACATTTGGACATTTTCCACCGGACATGTCAGTGATTTATTCACACAAGAGATGGCTGCGTCCACTGTAGGGACCTTCCATTTTCTGACGAACTTATCCTCCATAGGATAGACCACCGGAAATCTCTTGGGGGGAGTAAATATTTTGTCAGGATGCTCCCAATCCTGGTAAATGAGCCCCTCCAGTAAAGGATGGATCGGAAAAGAACAAACAGTCTGGGGAGCTTTTAGCGACCCCAACGAGGAGACAGAAGAGGAGGATGGCTCCGCAAGTGGCATTTTAAATGCTGATCGGACCATATTAGTCAGGGACTGCACCCATAACCTCTCAGCATGCGATGCTGAGAACGGCTCCTCCACTGTTGATTCCTCTACAACTGAATCAACCTCATCCTGATCCCCCTCAGGTAGGTCGTTCTCTGTATGGGACTGTTGCTCTGTTAACAGGCACTCTGAGGGAGGAGACGGAGATCGAGCGCTTTTCTCCTGTGACAGGGAAGCAGCAATTAGTGCTGACAATCTCTCTTCCAGCCCTCCCAGAGCTGAGGAAAAAACCTCCTCTGTTACATACACAGGAGCAGGTGAACTGGGGACAGCCACAGTACCAGGTACTCCTGGGGGTGCCCTACGGTCACTAACCTCTGATTCTTCAGGGGAGACTGGTGCAGCCAAAGCATGCCCAAGATCCTCAGAGCCCGATGGAGACCCCCTATTCCTCCTGGAATTTCTAGTCCCGGAGTTTTTAGACGGCATATTCCTAAGCCACAAAGCTGAGGTATTCCAGCCGAAAATACACCAGTTACTGATAATAGTCTAGCATAAATGCTGCTATAATAAACAGTTGGTGTCTACTAATGTGCCTTTCTAGGGGATGCCTGTATCAACCGCTTGCTGTATGCCTTTAAATGTTGCCAGCTCTGTCTCTGTACTTCATAGCCAGCTTACTGCAATAATGTGGCTTTTTAAAAACCTGCTGGGACGCCCGCACATGCGCAGAAGCGCTGCGGCGCGCACAGAGCGTCATCCCCCAGGCCCCGCCCCTTTTTCCGGCCACCTCTATATATAGAGGCGCGTGCACGCGCACGCGCGCGGCCACGTGCGCCTCGGCGCTAATTTTCAAACATGGAAACCAGGGACAGGAGCCAGGGCCCCCTTTGCCGCAGGCCGGGGGATAGACGGACACTGCAACATGGCAGAGGAAACAGTTTCCTGTAGGAGAACTCACCAGCTGCCTGGACTTTGCTCTCTGAGAAGAAACTAGTCCATATGACAAGAAAAACATTCCACAGCGGCCTCTAGTGGACAAACACAGGTACCGCAGTTTAATATACTAAACATATATAAAAAAACATTCTTTTTTTTTTTTTTTTTTCTTGACCACCATTAAAAATTATTACATTTTTTTTTAGTAGTTACAGGCATGCACAGATATTAGCGGGAATACCGTTAGGTAACAGACAGAAAGACAAATTAGGCTTGGGGGTCCCCCAATAGAACCAAGTTCCTGGGGGCCCCCACTTACCTGTTCCCCGCCGCAGGACTTTGTTTGGTCCACAAAAGCCCAAACTTCACCTATCACGGCAGGCATTGTAATCAAACCTTCAGGGACCGGGTTCCCAAGGATTCCACTCCCCTGGACCTGTATAGCACCCTGCACAGAAAACATCTTGGTCGTGGGTATGACCAGAGCTCTGGATCCCAGGGTCCAGCTCTCCTAAGAGAAGCATTACAGGCAGAACCTTGCTCTTCTCTGCAAGGCCCGGGTACCGACCGTTTAGCTATGAAGCTTTTTTGGTCGGATCCGGAATAGCTTACTGAGGCCCAAAAGAACCTGTACGCAAGCTCAGTGAAAAACACATGTTTCTTCTTGGCCAACACCTTAGACACTGGCAAAAAACTGAGGTGCTCCCGGATGGGAGGGGCTTATATAGGGGAGGGTACTTCCGGTTTTGGAAGTTGCCAGTGCCAGCACCTGACAGTAACTATATAACCCATTAGTAATGACTATGTCGCTCTGTGTCCCGTGATGTACGAGAAAGAAAGAGAAGGTGCTGTACTGCACAGTTAGTCAGTCCTGTAAAAAAAAAAAAAAACATATCAGGCAAACAAAAGATTTTCAAGGACACATTTTAAATTTTTTATCCATTTTAAAAGTATACATTTACTTTCATATAATAGTGTTTTTGTTTTGAGTTTCCTATAAAAAGAAAAAGAGGAGGGGCAAAAGTAGCCCACAGGTCGAACTTTAAGGGCACAATGAACAGTGGAGAGTATACAAAATGAATTACAATGTTTATTTATAGCGACACATGGTACAAAAAAGAGCATTTGAAAGAATTAAAAAAGCATATATATAAAATACATGATGAAAAGTGAGGCCATGTGCATCAACGCGTTTAGCTGTCTAGCTTCGTCAGGACACATTCAGGGATTGTTGGAAAGGGAAAAACATGTCTCACTATCTAGGATAAAACAAATAGATAAGATTTCATGACATAGTAACACCCATATTAAAAATAGACCATCATCATGTCGGAGCAACAAATGCGGCACACAAACAAACAATACCTTGCGGAAAGAGGTCCGTATGGGATAATCTTACCAATAGAATTTCAAAGAATCACATCCGTTGATATTTCAGGAGCTCTGGATATTCAAAGGAGCCAGCTATAACGGTTGATATAATAATATCCGTCAATAATACCCCTACCCCTTACCCCCTCCTTCCCACCCTTTCTCCATCTAGGACCTCTTTTCAATCGGCTATCCAGGTTTACTCACCCTCGTTAGCATTTCAATGTTTGCTGTAATAAGATAATGCTTATCAAAAGAGCTTGTCTCTAGTTGAAACATCTGTTTCTGTTCGTATTGATGTTATGGCTATAACATGTATGTATCTTTGAAACTCTAATAAAGAACAAATTATTGATAAATATCCGTCAATAAGCCCACATATAGACAGACATGTATCCAAAATTCAATGAACAGAATAAATAGATACCTACTAGATCATGAGTCCTATATAACAGGTTCTGTTGTTCAGTTTGTTTCTAGAAAATAATATGAAAAAATAGAGAGAGAAAAAACGATAGGGATGAAAGATGGTGATACAACTTATGGACAGCCAATTCAGAAGTCAGTATATACTTCCTTATAGTTGAATCTTATGCCCTTGGGTCAATTCCAAATGTATGACCACTAAGACAAAAAAGTTGCACTGTAGTCAAACAGAGGACCAATGTATATTCCGATAGAGTCTAGACCAGGGGTCTCAAACCTGCGGCCCTCCAGCTGTTGTGGAACTACAAGTCCCATCATGCCTCTGCCTATGGGAGTCATGCTTGTAACTGTTTAGCCTTGCAATGCCTCATGGGAATTGTAGTTCTGCAACAGCTGGAGGGCCACCAGTTTGAGACCCCTGGTCTAGACCCTTGGAGCCATCTAGACAAAGGAAGGAGAAAAGGAAAATTATATAGTATAGGTGGATACATAATAACTGAGAACTACATGGACTGAGTTTGGAAGAATAACAATATACTTACTGTGACTAGCAAGATCATCCAGTCTACTCCACTCAAAAAAAGAGATGTACACTCACCGCGTTTGGGAATGGAGAGGAGGGGCTATTTATGGCCCTAGGAGTGTCAGTGACCGCGTTATATTCTGATGCACGTGGCACGAATCCCACGCCAGATCGCAGCGCCACAGAGTGACATCAGCAGTGTGTATACGTCCGTCTCACGTAAGCCTCACAGCCAGAAACTGCAAGAGTTATCCAGCGGGGGTGCCAGGCAAATATAACATGGTACAGAGCAAGCAAGAATGAGGGAACAAGCACAGGGGCTAATTTTTCATAATGTATTTTATATATATGCTTTTTTAATTCTTTCAAATGCTCTTTTTTGTACCATGTGTCGCTATAAATAAACATTGTAATTAATTTTGTATACTCTCCACTGTTCATTGTGCCCTTAAAGTCCGACCTGTGGGCTACTTTTGCCCCTCCTCTTTTTCTTTTTATAGCAAACTTCGATACGGATGTGGCCATAGGAGTGCTCTCTTCAAATTGTCTTGAGTTTCCATGTTACATAACTATTCTACCTCACAGTTATGCATTGTAAGCTCATCTGAACCTAAAATGACTCTGTACTTCTACATGACTTACAAGACTAAATGTAGTCACTTTAACCACTGCAGCCCCGAACCATTTTGCTGGTCAAAGACCAGGCCACTATTTGCGATTCGGCACTGTGTCGCTTTAACTAACAATTGCGATGTGCCTCCCAAACAAAATTGACGTCCTTTTTTTCCCACAAATAGAGCTTTCATTTGGTGGTATTTTATCACCTCTGCGGTTTTTATTTTTTGCGCTATAAACAAAAATAGAGCGACAATTTTGAAAACAATTCAATACTTTTTACTTTTTGCTATAGTAAATATCCCCAAAAAATATACAAAATTTTTAATTTTTTCCTCAGTTTAGGCCGATATGTATTCTTCTACATATTTTTGGTAAAAAAAATCGCAATAAGCGTTTATTGATTGGTTTGCACAAAAGTTATAGCGTCTACAAAATAGGGGATAGTTTTATGGCATTTTTATTAATATATTTTTTTTTTACCAGTAATGGCAGCGATCAGCAATTTTTATCGTGACTGTGACAATATGGCAGACACATCGGACACATTTTTGGGACCGTTGGCATTTTTACAGCGATCAGTGCTATAAAAATGCATTGATTACTGTAAAAATGTAACTGGCAGGGTAGGGGTTAACACTAGGGGGCGATCAAGGGGTTAATTATGTTCCCTCTATGTGTTCTAACTGAAGGGGGGATAGGACTGACTAGGGGAAATGACAGATCAGTAATTTCTCCCCCTGAAAGAACCACACACAGCTCCCGGTCCTCGCTCTGTCACGACCGATCGCGGGTGCCTGGCGGTCATTGCGCCCACCGGGCACTCGCATCGGCACCGGGGGGCGAGCAGGCAGCACGCGCGTGTGCCCCCTAGTGGCCACAGAGCGGAATCACGTTATATTACGTGATTTCGCGCAGGGGAGCCAACCTGCCGCAGTAAAACTGTGGTGGGTGGTCGGTAACCGGTTAAAGCATATCTAAACCTAAAAACAAATATTTTATATATTGCAGCTTACCAATCCTTTAGATGAAGTGACTGCATTAGTTCTCTATTTTGAGGCTTTTTGCCATTTATGTTCACCTGATAATCCTGTGAATACCACACTTATTGTCCCTGGGTGGTTTACACCTATACTGTATGTATAAAGGGAGCCATGTTTGCCACCCAGGCTGGACTTGCAAGCATGCTAGCATGTTTTGCCTTTGTTCATCTCCATTACATGGGGGTGATAGGATTAATAGTCTATAGGGATGAGCCGAACACCCCCGGGTTCGGTTCGCACCAGAACCCGTGAACGGACCGAAAGTTTGCACGAACGTTAGAACCCTATTAAATACAATGGATGCGAACGTTCGAAATCTAAAGTGCTAATTATAACGACTAATATGCATGTTATCGTCCTAAAAAGGGTTTGGGAACCCGGGTTCTGCACCAGGGGACATGTATCAATGGAATTTTTTTTTTTTAAACGGACGTTTTTCGGGAGCAGTCATTTTAATGATGCATAAAGTGAAAAAAAAGTCAAATATTCCTTTAAATATCGTACCTGGGGGGTGTCTAAAGTATGCCTGTGAAGTGGCACGTGTTTCCCGTGTTTAGAACTGTCCCTGCACAAAATTAAAATTTCTAAAGGAAAAAAAGGCATTTAAAACTGCTTGCGGCTTTAATGTAATGTCTGGTCCCGGTAATATGGATGAAAATCTTTGAGAAAAATGGCATCATCCCATCACCCCCCCCCCCTACCCCAGCCCATTACCAGCCCCTTTGGGTCTTGTATGGATATTAAGAGGAACCCTGCACACAAAATAAAAAAGGCCCTATATACTCTGAACAGCAGTATACAGGCGGTGCAAACAAGACAGGGACTGTAGGTTTGCTCTTAAGTAGAATCTGTTTGTAATTTTGAACAGGTACATTGTTTAAGTGTAGCTCCAGCCAAAAATTCTATTTTTAAGCTTTTTGGAAAACATTGGGAAAGGTTATCACCCCTGTAACATTTGTTTTGCTGTCTGTGCCCCTGTTCAGAACATTTCACCTCACTTTCCGTCCCAATGACAACTGTTTTTGAAAAGTGGGGTTTTTATTGAAACAAGGATTGGTGATAAAGCATCAGTAGAGGGGAGACACCCTTTTCCCATATTAACTCTTACAGGAGAGAATTTCCCTTCCTAGGGGTAGATTTCCTCTCACTTCCTGTTGTCTCCTTCCGTTTGCAAGTAGGAGTCGTTTGTAAGTTGGATGTTTGAAAGTAGGGGCCTGCCGTATATACTCTGCAGAAATTTGCCCCTTAGGTGTCACAGTTACTCTTGGTGGGCGCTGGAACGCCCTGCTGTGAACTATTATATCAGGAATTGTATTTACATGCCATTGTTGAACGGTGGTAGGAAAAATTGGGCCTATGGTGGTGGTGGTGGTGTTGCCACAACACTGTAAGGCCTCACAGTTACTCTTGGTGGGCGCAGGAATGGGTCCTGCTGTGAATTATTAGATCAAGAATTGTAATTACATGCCCCTGTTGAACAGGGGCAGAAAAATTGGGCCTTAGGCACTGGTGCCACAACACTGCAACCCCTCACAGATACTGTACTTGGAGCACAGCAATGAGCCCTGTTGCAAAGTATTCCATCAAAAATTTTAATTACATGCCCCTGTTGAACAGGGGCAGAAAAATTGGGCCTTAGGCACTGGTGCCACAACACTGCAACCCCTCACAGATACTTTACTTGAAGCACAGCAATGAGCCCTGTTGCAAAGTATTGCATCAAAAATTTTAATTACACGCCCCTGTTAAACAGGGGCTGAAAAATTGGGCCTTAGGCACTGGTGCTGGTGCCACGACACTGCAACCTCTCCCAGATACTCTAGTTGAAGTGCAGGAATGAGCCCTGCTGCAAAGCATTGCATAAAAAATTGTAATTACATGCCCCTGTTAAACAGGGGCTTAAAAATGGGGCCTTAGCCACTTGTAGCGGCACCCAGAAACAAAAATGTTCTTCCAAGCTATCATCAGGAATCGGATCATTGAAGAGGAGGAGGATAGTCAGTCAACATAACAGGACAGTCACTCAGCATCAGCATCAGTCTTGAAGGGATGTGACATTTGAAAATAAATTATTCTGTTATATCAGCTTCAGGTGCTTGGTAGCTGGTGGTGATCCAAGACTGGTTCATCTTTATGAAGGTCAGTCGATCAACCGAGTCGGTGGACAGGCGCACCCTGTGATCTGTGACAAATCCTCCAGCAGCACTGAATGTGCATTCTGAAAGAACGCTGGATGCAGGACAGGCCAGTAGCTCAATTGCATACTGTGCAAGCTCTGGCCAGTGATCCATCCTCAAGACCCAGTAAGCCAGAGGATTTTCGGTGGGGAAGGTGTCCAAGTCTGACCTTGCCCCTAGGTATTCCTGCACCATGTATATCAGACGCTGGCGATGGTTGCTGGAACCGATCATACCTTGGGGCTGCGGACTAAAGAATTGTCTGAACGCATTGGTCAGACGGCCACCTTCCCCACCGCTCATTCTTTGACTGACCGAAGCCTCAGCAACTCGTTGTCCAGGACCAGGAGTTTGTAACCTCCCAGTCTCTGGGAACGCATTGCACAGACCTTTCTGCAAGGCCTCCCGGAGTTGTCTCATCCTCTGCTTCCTCTGCGACGGTAAGATAAGGTCCGCAACCTTACCCTTGTACCGTGGATCAAGGAGAGTGGCCAGCCAGTAATGGTCCCTCTCCTTGATCCGAAGAATACGAGGATCCTTCCGCAGACTTTGCAGGATCAGGGAGGCCATGCAGCGTAGGTTAGCTGAGTCATTCGATCCGGAGTCCTCTGGGTCACTAAGGATGACATGATCCACAGCCACCTCCTCCCAGTCACGTACAAGTCCATGGGTTTCTTGGGACTGTAAATCATCCCTAAAAGACTGCTGCTGATGATGCTGAGTGCCAGGCTCCACCTCCATGCTGACACAATCCTCCTCCTCTTCCTGTGCGATGGGTGGGACAGAAGGAACACTGTCTGGGTAAAGGGGGCCTTGAGAGGCAAGGAAGCCCTCCTCTTCCTGCCTCTGTTCTGCCTCAAGTGCCCAGTCCATTATTCCATGCAGCGTATGTTCCAACAGGTGGACAAGAGGTACAGTGTCACTGATGCATGCACTGTCACTGCTCACCATCCTCGTGGCCTCCTCAAATGGTGCCAGGACAGTGCATGCATCCCTGATCATGCCTCACTGGCGTGGTGAAAAAAAACCGAGCTCCCCTGACCCTGTCTTGGTGCCGTAGTCGCACAGGTACTCATTGAGCCCGGGTACCTGCCCAAGAACCACTGCACCACCAGGTTAAGGACGTGAGCCACACAGGGCACATGGGTCAGTTGTCCCTGTCGGAGGGCGGAGAGGAGGTTGGTGCCATTGTCGCAAATCACCATTCCTGACTTAAGCTGGCGTGGCGTCAACCACCTCTCGGCCTGCCCCTGCAGAGCTGACAGAAACTCTGCCCCAGTGTGGCTCCTGTCCCCCAAACACACCAGCGCAAGAACGGCATGGCATCTTTTTGCCTGCGTACTTGCGTAGCCCCTTGAACGCCTACGGAACACCGCTGGTTCCGAGGACAAAGCACAGGAAGAGGCCATGGAGGAAGAAGAAGAGGAGGGGTGGAGGAAAGAGGTGTGTCACAACCAGTAGTAGCATTTTGGAGGCGTGGCGGTGGAACAACCTCCAACACTACTGCACCTTGTCCTGCATCCTTCCCAGCTGCCAAAAGAGTGACCCAATGGGCCGTGAAGGAAAGGTAACATCCCTGTCCATGCCTGCTGGACCATGAGTCAGCGGTAATATGCACCTTACCGCTGACCGCCCTGTCCAGTGAGGCATGGACATTGCCTTCCACATGCCGGTAGAGAAACGGAATCGCCTTCCGTGAGAAAAAGTGGCGTTTCGGAACTTGCCACTGAGGAACCGCACATTGCACAAACTCACGGAAGGGGGCCGAGTCTACCAACTGAAAAGGCAGCAGTTGAAGTGCTAGCAATTTTGCCAAGCTAGCATTCAACCGCTGGGCATGTGGATGGCTGGGAGTGAACTTCTTTCGACGGTCCAGCAGCTGGGGCAGGGAAATTTGCCTGCTAGAATCGGACGTCGTTGTACTGCTAGCAGAGGGCCCGCAAGTACTTGGCTGTGACACACCTAATTCTACACCTTCATTCCTCTGAGAGCAGGTTTCAGAGAGGACTGAAGGTATAGTGGGGTTGGAGATCCCAGCTGATGCAGAGCAAGTAGAGGTCCGCTTTGTTCTTTGGTGTGGGTCTTTAAGATAGGCTTGCCAACGAGCTGCATGGCAGGTCAACATATGTCTGGTAGAGCATGTGGTGCCCAAGCGGCTGATGTTTTGGCCATGCGTGATACGCTTGAGACATATGTTGCAAACAGCAGTGGTGCGATCTGATGCACTCGACTCAAAAAAGGCCCACACCAAAGAACTTTTTGAATAACATGCAGAGGCAGCGCCCTGCACAGGCGGAGCTCTGCGGTGTGATTCAGTCGTTGTGCTGCCCTTACGCTGGCCCCACGAGGGCATCCTGCCTCGTTGGAGATGCGCCTCCTCCTCATCGTCCTCCTCCTCCTCTCTCCTATCAGGCACCCACGTAGAGTCAGTGACCTCATCATCCCCTCCCTCCTCATCACTGGAGCCAATCTGGCAGTATGCTGCAGCTGCTGAAACATGACTGCCAGATTTCTGTCCTTCTTGAGCATCCCCTCTCTCTGCTCTCACGCTACTGCCTTCCTCTAGCTGGGTATCATCATCAGACCCTTCGAAACGCTAGGCATCCTCCTGGAGCATGTACCCAACACTGTGCTCAAACAGTTCGGGGGACTCCTCAGGAGGACACGGGGGGTCTAGGGAAGGAGTGACTGATGATGACATAGATACGAGGGAAGAGGACGCTTTGGCAGATGCTTTGCCAGTACCCTGAGCCTGGGTGAGAGAGGATGAGGAGGATGAGGAGGGCTTGGTCATCCACTCTACCAAGTCTTCGGCATGATGCTGCTCAACACGTCCAGCTGATGAAAATAAGGACAAGCGTGTCCCATGGCCACGTGCTGATGACGATGCACCGCGTCCACGACCAGCACTGTTGTCTCTAGAAACAGAGCCCTCTTTTATTGGCTCCTGACTGTCTGCCTCTCCTTGTTTGCCTTCCAGACATTCTAAAGGCCTGCAGGGAGATGGGAAAACCAGCAATAAGGGGTAGCTTCAGGTGTATAATGTGCAGGAGGCACACTACGCCCGCTGTAAGTGCTGCAGATGCCTGCCTGTGTTACTCAAACAGGAAATCACAGCAATAAGGGCTAGCTTCAGGTGTATATTTTGCAGGAAGCACGCTGTCAGCTTTGAATGACAATTGCGTGGTCAGGCAACACCCAAAGTTTTTATAAATTTCTTCCCACAAATAGAGCTTTCTTTTGGTGGTATTTGATCACCACTGGGTTTTTTTTTTTTTTGCTAAGCAAACTAAAAAAGTCCAACATTTTTGAAAAAAATATGTTTTTCTTTGTTTCTGTTATAAAATTTAGTTTTCTCCTTAATTGACGGGCACTGATGAGACTGCACTGATGGGCACTGATCAGGTGGCACTGATGGGCACTGATGAGGAGGCACTAATATGTAGAATTGATGAGCACTTACAGGCAGCACTGATATGCAGCACTGTGGACACTGATAGATGGCACTGACAGGCACTGATAGGTGGCACTGATGGGCGGCACTAATTGACACTGACAGGCGGCACTGATTGGCACTTACATGTGGCACTGTTGGGCACTGATAGGGAGCACTGATGATGAGGTACTGATTGGCATCTGACATGGGCACTGATTGGCATCTGACATGGGCACTGACAGGTGTTACTGAAGGGCACTGACTGGCACTTTGGTGGGCATTGACTGGCAGCTGATGGGCACTTATTGGCACCTGTGGTGGCACCTCTGATGGAGGTTGAGCTGAAAATTAATGCGCTGGTTATCAGCTCAGCCCCCCCTCCCCGACAGGAGAGCTGCCGTTCAACTCTTCCTGTCAGCCTGACCTGAGCAAAGCCATTTACCATCACTTCCTGGTTACACGCTGTGATCAGCTGCGATTGGACACAGCTGATTACGTGGCAAAGAGCCTACGTCAGAGACTCTTTACCTAGTTTAGAGTTGCAGTGTGTCAGAGTGACATATCTGTCATATGACGCCCAGTCAGGATAACAGAACCACCGCCCGGCCGTCATTCTGCTATAGCCCGGGCGGGAAGTGGTTAAGGAGCCTACAGCTTCATACTAATTATTTTCAATGCTGGAATCTTTAAAACAATACCTATGCCTGGTGTATGGGTTGCTTTAGGCATTACCACTTCATCCACAAGTGACAGTGCTTAGTGCCTGAAAAAAAAATTGCTAGCTTTAACCAATGTCATGTGGGAGAGGGAGTACATAGGGCTATGATAACTTTCAGAAAGTTAATATTTGTATAGGAACTTTAAGCAGAGTGAGCAGCCCTATGAGGTGGACCTCCTTAAAGCTGCAGGTAAGAAATTGCACTCTTTAGTATCTGCTATACAGCTCAACTTTTTGATAGGTTTGGTTAGAGGCAGTACATTGTTGTCTTAAAGTGTAGCTGCAAGCAAGTAGTAAAACAATGCTATAAAAAATGGTTGTAGATGATGGTCTTTACATTGAAGGTCTGTTTATAGTCTTCTTTGCCTCTATTTTTTTTTCTTTTTACCATGGCAATATGGCAAGAATAGTTGTGGAAGTAATAGCATCTAATATTCACTACAAGTGGCACCTACATATCCCATAGCTTCACTACCTCAGCCATAGGCAATAATGTAAGAAGGTCAATGATATATGTGGGTCAGTCCAAGGCAGGAGTATGGATTTATTACAATATTCTAAAACTATATTAAGTGGTAAAAAGTGCTTAGCATGATTTTATTTTCTTCAAAACTAGGCATTCCTTATTCTTCTCATCATGGTTTACATTTTTACTTTTTTTTCTTTTCTATTCACATTCAGCCATTGCTTCTTTTCACAGTGAAACCGCTAATTACTAAAGAGAACAATTCACCCATTTGTATGCTGAAATGAACACAATTTAGTTTCTCAATTTGTGCACAAATTAAACAGTACCACAGGGACCTGTTCTAGAGACTTTGCATATTAGTATTTTGAAAGTCATTTGACTCTCTAAATAGATAGGTCTTTATCAAATATTCATGGAAAAAATGCTTCAAAAAGGAAACAAAGAATTTTGGAATGCATTTGAATCCTTTTGTTAGGCATCAGTGTATTTCATCTATTTGTATTCATCATGATCTTTTAGAAAATATGTGGATTATTATACTAAATAAAATACTGCAACCAGTGCTTACATTTGTACTGTTCAAATCTGATGTCCCTTGTTTTTGTGCTTTATCACAGCACATCTGCTGTTTGCACCAAATTCTACATTTTAATTATTTACATATTGCAAAGAAAAATTTGTACACTTTTGGAAGGATCACAAATTAGTTCTTTCTTCAGGAATTGTAAAAAGCATTTGAACTGCAGCATGACATTTACCTATGTGAGTGTTCATAATGTAAAAACTGCGTCATGGTATAAAAGAAAAAAGTGACACCCTAAATTTTGACCAGATTTTCCATTAGATAAATAGGATTGCATACCAATAAACTTGTGATCTTCTTTCCATCACTTTGAGTGAAATAATTCAAACAGAGCCTTAAATAACTGTAATGTGCAGTTTGTCAATATTCATACATACATATTCACTAATATAAAAAATTAACAAGTAAAAAAATATGCAATGTATGTAGAATCCAAAAATGTAAAACCTACTTCTTTAGGGCCAGGCATATACCTTTCCCAAATAAAGCATGAATGTTATAAAAAAAAAGTAAAACATTTACATATGTCATGCTCATTATTATTATAATAATTATTATCATTATTATTATACATGGCCATTATTATTATGCAGAATTTATATAGCGCTATAGCACCGACAGTTTACGCAGCACTTTACAACTTGAGGGTAGACAATACACTTTAATACAGTAGGAATCAGAGAGCCCTGCTGGTTAGAGCTTAGGTTGATTTAATAAAGGGAAATAGACTGTGCACTTTAAAAAGTGCATTTGCACTCTGCAAGAGCAGGTGCTCACTTTGCAAAGAATACCCAATCACATGCAAGAAAAAAAACAACATAATTTTTGCTTGCACATGATTGGATGATGAAAGTCAGCAGAGCTTCTTCTCATTTACTAACCTCTGGAGCAACTGCTCTTTGCAAAGTGCCTAGTCTATTTATCCTTTAGTAAATCAACCCCTATGTGTCTTTGATGTGATAACCAGCTATACTAATGACATCTTCAAGCGATCACTCAAAGTACAGCTTTTCTAAAATAAGAATTAACCCATAGTTTAGGTTAATGACAGTGGGGGAGATTAAAGCGGAGTTCCACCCAAAAGTGGAACTTCCGCTTTAAGCACTCCTCACCCCCTTACATGCCACATTTGGCATGTCATTTTTTTTGTGGGGGAGTGGGGGCTTCGGTAGGAGTGGGACTTCCTGTCCCACTTCCTCCTTCCGCCCAGGGATCGCCTTAGTCGGCCCCTCCCTCTAGACGATCTCCTGGGACATGTGACAGGTCTCAGGAGATCGCCTGTCCACTCCTAGAGCGCAGCGCAACTCGCGCATGTGCAGTGCGTGCCCAGCTGTGAAGCCAAAAGCTGTCACGGCCAGGTGCCCACAGTCTGAATGGAGGCGCCGGTGGAGAGGGGGGAGAGGAGCGACGCTCCGGGCGGCCGCATCACTGGACCATGGAGCAGGTAAGTGTCTGTTTATTAAAAGTCAGCAGCTACACTTTTTGTAGATGCTGACTTTTAATAAACATAAAAAGGCTGGAACGCCGCTTTAATTAAAACTGGAGAGTACAAAATCTGTTGCAGCTCTGCATAGAAACCAATCGGCTTCCAGGTTTTTTGTCAAAGCTTAATTGATCAAGATAAAGTTAGAAGCTGATTGGCTACCATGCACAGCTACACCAGATTCTGAGTGCTCCAGTTTTAGTAAAGCAACCCTTGTGTATTCCTTAAAGCAAAATTCAGGGCATTTATTTTTTTATTTTAACTGCTTGTTTTGGCCTAGGGGTTTGAAGAGCCAAGATATACTCACTTAAAGTGAATGTAAACCTGATTCATGAAATTTGAGTTGGCATATACCGGTATATATGTAGTGTTTTGTTATCTCTCTTTGAAGCACTATGTTCCATAGATGTCTCCTGCTCTGTTTTTCTGTTATCAGCCTGATAACTCCTGACAAGTTCCCTGTCACATATGATAAGAGCAGCTATAGTTTTGTGCTGGGGATGATGCTATAAATAGATTAGCAGAGCCCTGAACGATTCAACGATCAGAGCTGAAAGTCTCTACCTATGAGGAGATGGGAAAGAGAAGGTAGCCGCTCTAGGTGGGAGCCTTGATGAGAATCCACCGTGCAGATATCACAGGTGCAGGCAATGCATTCAGCAAGACAGGAAAAAAAGGATGTCTCTGGACAGCTGCACTCCGAACAATGGTTGCCTTTATTGAATTAAGAACAGCACTACAAGTCATAGCAAACGAAAAATACCTGGGCAGCTGATGCGTTTCACACTAAATCTAGTGCTTAGTCATAGCTAGATATCTGCGTCCCTATGCTGCCTGCTGTAGCTTACCAACATCATGCAATGTCAACATGTAGCTCCTAAAGCTGCAAGACACTTCCTTGAAGCACATGAGAGAGTGTGGGACTTTTGGCCCTTTACAAATATATGTATGTCTATATTATTCTGTTTGTTATTTGGCACCAGTTTGAAAAGGGAATGATTAACTTAACTGAATGTATTCATCCTTAAAGTGGAGTTCCACCCTAAAAAAAAAAACAAATTCACAAAAAACCTGCAAAAAATAGAAAAAAAAAAAGAAAAAAAAATTACTCACCAGAAAAGGCGGTTGCTATGCGGAAGTTCCTAATCTGCATCTTCATCCTCCACGGCAGGTCTTCTACCTTGTCCTCCTTGCGTTGACTTCTGTTGAATGGGGTGCGCTGCCTTCTGGGAACTGTGTGTATCCCAGAGAGCAGCCGCCCATTCATACAGCGCCGCGAGAATCGCGCATTCGCTGTAGGAAACGGGCAGCGAAGCTGCAAGGCTTCGCTGACTGTTTCCCTTAGTGAGGATGGAGGTGCCGGGAGCTGCCAGGATCAAGGGATCGGCCTCGGTGGGCCGACATTGCGGGCGAGTAGGACAGGTAAGTGTCCTTATTAAAAGCCAGCAGCTACAGTGGAGGTTAAAATGTGTTTTAACTTATTGTATAACGAATCAGAAAAAGACAGATTGTGTTCCTAACAGCACAAAACAGAGACTTATAGTTTAACTTTTTAGTAGAAAGTTGCTTCTGAGAGTTATCCTATTACCTATGTGCAGCTGCGGCCCATCCATAAGGACACAGAGACGCTGCCCCCCCCAAAAGTTCAGCACCGCCCTCAAAGTTAATATTCCTAGAACGATTTATTTTTATTTCAATTCTTTTTTATTGAAAGATTTTCACATACAGAGTCAAAGTAGTGAATAAACACAAATATGAGAAAACAAGCAAAATATTTGAGGCACAGTAAAAGGATAAATGTCAATGACCATATAGTCAATGCAGGTTGCCGTATAATAACCCATTCCGATCCGAATTAGAAGCGGAATAGCGTTGCTCTTCTGGCAAACATTATCTATGCACCCAGTGATTTTTTGTTAGACTTTTATTTCAATATCATAGAGCTCCGGCCCTCCCCCCCCACGCACCCCAAAGGGATCTAACTGTAATGCCAGGGAGAAGACCATGACCCCCCCAAACTTCCAATGTATACATTGTGCAAGGTATAAAATTCCTGGGAAGGCCCAAGAGGCCATGATTCGTGCAACGCCTCTATCAGTGTATATCATCGCCCAAATGTTTTCATCATAGAAAAATTGACATGACATGATTCATAAAAGTGAAACAACATTAAACAAAAAGAAAACAAAAACTTAAACATAAACATAGCAGTCAGGCTGTGCTTGTTGAGTTATTATTGAATTGTTAACCTTCGCATCAAGCAAGTTTAAGTACAGTTATGGTCATTCTTTACTGTAGTGGTATACCAGGTAGTCCACGGAGTCCATATTTTATCAGTCATTAAATTTCTGCCTACCCCATAAGCGAAAAGGGTTTCGTATGTGCCGTGTGTATTAATTAGTTGTACAACCTCATGAAAAGTAGGGTGGTTTGCGTCTTTCCAGTGTCTAACCAGAACTAGTCTAGCTGCTAGAAGAATGTGGGATATTAGAGCTCTCCAATGTGGAGGGAGTGTTTCCATCCCCAGAGAGAGCAGCGCCATCCCTGGAGTAGGCTCGATCTGGATGTTGAGAACTTTTAGGGTGAGATTGAAGATCATTTTCCAATACTGCCCTATCTTGGGACATGACCATAGTATGTGATACAACGTACCTATTCCACCACAGTGTCTCCAATATAGGGATGATACTCCTTGTTTAAATTTGGACAATCTATAGGGAGTAAGATACCAGTTCAGAAGGATTTTTTGGGAGAGCTCCCATAGATTAGCGCATTCGGTAGAGGTATATGTCGTGGCCAAGGCCACTCGCCATTGATCTTCCGAATACTCAATACCAAATTCTCTTTCCCAATTCCTCATGTCTATAGTTTTAAGAAACATAAGTTTGTTTTGGAGATGAGAGTAGAACAGCGATATGCCTTCAATGTTGGTGGATTTAGACATTAAGTATTGAGATATTTGTCATGGGAGGGAGATGGATAGTTTGTGTGACTTCAACAGGTGTGAAATTTGAAGGTATTGGTAATAATCGGTTGATGGAATGTCAAATTCCAGCTGAAGAGCCCGGAAGGTTTTCAGAGCAGGTCCTACCAAGAGGTCTTCTATTACTAGATCTCTATTGGGGTTCCAATGGGCTATAGATATATTGGGTATCAAATGGGATACGGCAGATAGAGGAAACTGCAATGGGATAAGTCTCGTCTCTAGGAAATCATAAGTAATCAGTGATCGCCAAGCCTCTAGTGAGGCTCGTATGGTCGGCCCCATGTCAGTGGGATATTTAGATATGAATGGGCTAGCTATGAGAAAGTTGTATTAAGTTCCTATTTGGAATCTGGTTTTGTTCAATGAGAGCCCACAAAGTAGGCGAGGAGAGACAGAACCAATTTTTTAGCTGGGCCAGTATAGCAGCTGTATAGTAATCTCTAAGATGTACATGTCCTATACCTCCCACACTCCTGTGTTTTATAAGTTTGTTAAACGCACAACAAGCTTTTCTACCTCCCCAGATGTATCTGTTAATGATGGATTGTGCAGAGGAGAAAAAGGAGGATGGGACCGGAACAGGGACAGTTCTGAAGATGTATATCAGTTGTGGGAGAATTTGCATCTTAAAAGCCGCCAACCTACCCAACCAGGACAGCTCATATTTTGCTAAATTACTGAGCTTGGATTGAAGTGTCTAAAGCAGGGGGGTGTAATTTTCCTTAACTAGGTTTGAGATGTTTGGGGTGAGAGTGATGCCGAGATATGAAATACCCGTGGTTTTCCAAGTATATGGGAACTTAGTACCTAGATCTTGTTTCAGTTTGTTTGGGATCCCTAAGCCTAAGACATATGATTTGGTGTCATTAACTTTATAATAGGACACCTCTGTGAAGGTTTGTAATGCACTATGTACCGTAGCTAGGGATTCTGCAACATTGGTGAGCATAAGGATAATGTCATCTGCAAAGAGGCTAATGGTGTGGAAAGTGTCTTTGATTTTAATTCCCGTTATAAGGGGGTGGGAGCGTATAGATGTTGCCAAGGGCTCCATGAGGAGGTTAAAAATGAGTGGGGAAAGCGGACATCCCTGTCTGGTCCCATTCGTTATCTTGAATGGCGTTGATAGCATTCCCGATGCATACACCTGGGCTGATGGGGTGGTATAAAGTGCCATAATGGCCGAGTGGATCTGGCCCACAAAACCAAATTTGGTGAGCACTTTGGCTAAGTACTCCCAATGGATTCTATCAAACACCTTCTCTGCATCCAAAGCTAGGAGCAGAGAAGGCGTTTTCGATCTGTTAGAGAAATGTATTATATTAATGAGACGCCTTGTCGCATCAGCTGTCTGCCTACCCTTCGTAAACCCTGATTGATCCAAGTGTATCAGAGAGGGTAGAAGGTCTACTAATCTATTGGCCAGGAGCTTAGCGTATAATTTCAGGTAACAATTCAGCAGTGAAATAGGTCTAAAATTCTGCGGTGTGTTAGGCTCCTTTCCCGGCTTTGGCAAAGCTACTATCAATGCCTTAAGCATCTCAGATGGGAAAGAAGAAGAGGAGACAGCGGTGTTGTAAATTTTCGTGAGATGAGGGATCAGTTCTAGCTTGAAAGTTTTAAAGTATTCTCCTGTAAAGCCATCCGGTCCAGGTGATTTGTTTTGAGGGAGAAAGTCAATGGCTTTAGCTATTTCAGCTTCAGAGAAAGGGAAGTTGAGGTTCTCTAACTGGCTGGATGATACCTAGGGGAGGTGGAGTTTATCGAGAAATTTTGTAATCATGGGTGTTGTAGGTTGGGCCGTAGAGGGGTCATCTATGAGATTATAGAGAGAACTGTAATAGCAGCTAAAAACATCTGCTATTGCCTGTGGATGATAGACCTTTTCCCCAGTGATAGGGTGGATAATAAAAGGGATTTTTGCCTTAATCCTCTGACCCTTGAGGCGGTTGGCTAACAGTTTTCCGGCTTTATTTTCGCTCACATAATATGTCATCTTCATGCGTTTAGAGGACTTTTCAAAGTCATCTAGCAAGATTAGGCGTAGGTCATATCTGAGTTGCGATAATTGTGCTGATTGCTGCGCAGTGGCATTTTGTTTGTTGTGTGCTTCTAGAGTGTGAATTTTAGAAATGAGGTCCTGGATATGCTGTCACCTCTTTCTCTTAACCCTTGCCCCTAACTTTATCAAAACCCCCCTCATAAATGCCTTATGGGCATTCCAAAGAACCATCGGGTCCGAAACAGAATCAACATTATTGTAGAAAAATTCAGACAGTTCATCCTGCAGCTGGGATTTGGAGGGATCAGCCTGGAACAGTCTCGGGTTGGATCGCCAAACGAATGTAGTATTAACGCTTGGCGAATCTTCAACCGAGAGCGCCACCGAGGCATGATCCGACCATGTGATGTCATTAATTTTGGAGTTGGCAATCTTAGGCGTAAGCCATTTGTCCGTAAGAAAAAGATCCAGTCTTGTGTACACCTTATGGCTAACAGAAAAAAAGGAGTAGTCCCTTTCAGAACCGTGCATACATCTCCAGGCGTCATATAGCTCTTGCGAGTGCAATGTCGACTGAAGCGATTGCTGATATCTATTTGAGGCAGTTGTGGAATCCATGTGAGGGTCAGGTGGAAGGTTAAAGTCACCACAAATCATTAGAAACCCCATCTGTACCTTTCTTACTTTCTTAATTACCCGGTTCAGGAAGCGAACTTGATGCTTGTTGGGTCCATACACATTGACCACCATGTATGCAACAGAATTTATATTGCAGATTAGTATGTGGTAGCGACCTTGGGGATCCGCATATTCGCTATGGAGTTTGAGTGCGACTGTATCTTTAACTGCGGTCATGACACCCCTCTTTTTTGCTGAGGTGCTGGCTGTGAAAACGTGCGGGAATTTAGGATGGGTGCATTGGGGAGCTTTGAGATTGTGAAAATGGGTCTCCTGCACGCAGAGTATATCACATGTGTGTTGGTTCGCTTCGTTCCACAATGACTTCCTCTTTACCGGATGATTAAGGCCTTTGGCGTTAATTGTCATAAAAGTGATAGTCATCTTGGAAGGAGTAGTCTCCAGCGTGTAAGTGATGTGTGCATAGCACTTACATTAAGCGGTACAGGTCCCCCTACCAGTACAGGTGATTGGAAGCCCACCCCATGAGGCCAGGAACGATGGTGTCCATTCAGTAGTTTTCCACGAGAAAGGAAGGTAGTAGTACAGCCGACTGCAAGCACGAAACACTGAAACAAATAAAAGTCAAGAAAAACAGAAAAAATAAAACACAAAAGAAGCTCTTTGGTCATGGTGACCCAACTGTAGCGAAAAGCTACTCTAGGTTGGAGGGGGTAAAGTGTCTAGCTTAACAGGATGTCTCCAGAACAGGGACATGTAACATAATAGGGGCCATGGAAGGCCCTGAAGCCATTTTAACGGTGTGAACAAGCATTTTTGGCATTAACCAGGTTCCACTCATCTGTGATGTGATCCAGTTTGCGGTTGTTGAAGCTAGGAGGAGGTTCATCAGGAATAATCTGCCACGTTTTGAGCAATTCCAGTCCCCTGGCTAAGGTGTCAACTGCGTGGTCTTTTCCATCTTTGGTTATTATGAGTTTGGTCGGAAACCCCCAGCGATAGGTTATTTTATGATTGCGCAAAGTTTTGGAAATTGTATTCAGGCTCCTCCTTTTTTGTTAAGTGTATTGGGACAGGTCCGAAAAAAATTGCAATTCTTTGTATTGCGCAGGCATTGAGTCTTTACTGCGCACCGCTGAACGATTTATTTTTAAACAAATGATAATATGACTAACATTTTTTAACATCTTAAAGTTAAAAAAATGCTAGTCATATTATAATTTATTTAAAAATAAAACATTCCACTGTGCAGAGCATGGACTTATGCCATGTACACACAGTCGGAATTTCCGATGGAAAAAGTCAGACGGAATTTTTTCATCGGATATTCCGACCGTGTGTATGTCCCATCTGACTTTTTCCCTCGGAAATTCCGCCGGACTTAGATAGAGAAGATATTCTCTTTTTTTCAGATGGAAATTCGGTTCATCTGTATGCAATTCTGACGGACTAAAAACCATGCATGCTCGGAATCAATTTGACGCATACTCGGAACTTCATTTTTCTTGGCTCATCGTAGTGTTGTACGTCACCGCATTCTTGACGGGCGGAATTTGGTGTGACCGTGTGTATGTAAGACAGCATGAGCAGAATTCCGTCTGGAAAAAACCCATCAGTTTATTCCGACAGAAAATCCAACTGTGTACAAGGCATAATAGTTGTATATTAGCTCTATGGAATGTGAGAAGGGGCGGGTCTATTCATGTATTAAACTGTGGATGAAGTTCCCCATCAGGTCTGCGCCCTCGTATGTCAGACCCCGCCTACGTCATTGGATGAGCGGACCTGATGGGGAACTTCCTCCGCAGTATAATACATGAATAGATCCGCCCCTTCTCATGTTCCTCATCAGGTCCTCAGCCTTACACTATGTCATTGGCTGAGTGGACCTGATGAGGAACTTTAGAAGGGTCGGGTCTATTCATTTAATACACTGCCGAGGAAGTTCCCCATCAGGTCCGCTCAGGCTCAGCCAATGACATTTTGTCTGGACAGCGCTGGACATCGGGATTACCACGGGACACTGGATTTCATCGCTGGAATGTTTTTTTTTATTTTTTATTTTTTTATTTTTAATAAAGGACTTTCCCAATGGTGTCTGTGTATTTTATTTACAATTTTTACACTTTCTTTGTGAAATGGTAGGGGTACAATGTACCCCAATACCAATTCACATAGGGGGGGCCGGGATATGGGGGTCCCCTTTGTTAAAGGGGTCTTCCAGATTCCGATAAGCCCCCCGCCCGCAGACCCCCACAACCACCGGGCAAGGGTTGTGGGGATGAGGCCCTTGTCCCCATCAACATGGGGACATCCTCCCCATGTTGAGGGCATGTGGCCTGGTACGGTTCAGGAGGGGGGGCGCACTCTCGTCCCAAGCCCTCTTTTCCTGCGGCCTGCCAGGTTGCATGCTCAGATAAAGGGTCTGGTCTGGATTTTTTGGGGTACTCCGCGCCATTTTTTTTTTAAAATTTGGGGTGGAGTTCCCCTTAAAATCCTTTCCAGACCTGAAGGGCCTGGTATGGATATTTGGGGGGAACCACACGCATTTTTTTTTAAATTTGCGGCAGGGTTCCCCTTAATATCCATAACAGACCTGAAGGGCCTGGTAATTGAATTTGTGGGAACCCCCACACTTTTTTTTTTTTATCAATGACTTTTCTATGTATTGCCAGGAGCCGACAATTCGTTAATAGCCGCGAGTGAGTTTTAAATTACTTTTTTTCCTTCAGAAATGACACTTTGTGCAGGGACAGTTCTAAGCACGGGAAACAAGCATGACTTTACATGCATATTGCCGAACACCGGACCCGAACCCGAACATACAGTCAATTGTTCGGGTTCGGGTCCGGGACCCCAAAACCCAAAAGTTCGGTACGGAACCGAACTTTACAGTTCGGGTCCGCTCAACCCTAGTTTTGAGCTGTAACTTTAAGTTTACTTAAAAAAACTTACCATGCCTCTTACTAAATACTACCTTGGACTGTGTACTTTCCAAAAAACATCATTTAGTGGAATATTTGTACTGTCCTGGATTTTTAGGACCTCACAAAATTAGAGGGAGTTAGTACATCTGGACTGATCAATTTTCTAATATACTATATATACCATTGTTTGTGGACTCCACTGTATAACTTTTACACAGACTAAATTATATACACTGATTTTTTAACAAAGAAATGTAGCAGAATACATTTTGGCCTAAATGTATGAAGAAGGTTTATTTATTTGCAAAATTGTATAACAGAAAAGAAAAACATAATTTTTTAAACATTTTTGGTGTTTTTCCCTTTATATAGAAAAAAAGAAATGGACTGAACACCACCAAAAGAAAACTCTATCTGTCTCAAATGAAAGTTTAATTTGGGTGTAGTGTTGCATGACTGAATAAGCGTGAAAGCACTGAAAAATGGACTGGGCAGGAAGGGGCTAAAAGTGTCCAGCCTGGAGGTGGTTAATAGTTGGGGGGGGACTTAGCCAAAAGATCCCCTACTGATCCTTTGAAGCCTGCCTTTCATAGTCTATAGGTCATAGAGTGCATTATAATTTAAAAAATTATTCAATGGCGAATCTGTACTTCAATTTGACAGGGTAGTGCATCCAAACCTCATCCTTATCCAACACTAGACAAAAAAGCTGCCGTTACCCTATAATTATTTAATAACAATTAAATAATGTGGTTTATTACACAATATGGTACGGATATTAACCACTTAAGCCCCGGACCATTTGGTAGCTAAAGGACCAGAGGTGAATTCAGAATTTTGCACTGCGCTGCTTTAACTGTAAATTGTGCGGACATGCAATGTTGTACCCAAACGAAATTTGCGTCCTTTTCTTACCACAAATAGAGCTTTCTTTTAATGGTATTTGATTGCCTCTGCGATTTAAATTTTTTGCGATATAAACGGAAAAAAAACCGAAAATTTTGAAAAAAAATGATATTTTCTACTTTTTGTTATAAGAAAAATCGAATAAACTCAATTTTAGTCATACATTTAGGCCAAAATGTATTCAGCCACATGTCTTTAGTAAAAAAAATGTCAATAAGCGTATATTTATCGGTTTGCACAAAAGTTATAGCGTTTACAAACTAGGGTACATTTCCTGGAATTTACACAGCTTTAAATTTATGACTGCCTATCTAATTTCTTGAGGTGCTAAAATGGCAGGGCAGTACAAAACCCCCCCAAATGACCCCATTTTAGAAAGTAGACACCCCAAGGAAATTGCTGAGAGGCATGTTGAGCCCATTGAATATTTTTTTTTTTGTCCCAAGTGATTGAATAATGACAAAAAAAAAAAAAATTACAAAAAGTTGTCACTAAATGATATATTGCTCACACATGCCATGGTTATATGTGGAATTGCACCCCAAAATACATTCTGCTGCTTCTCCTGAGTACGGGGATACCACATGTGTGGGACTTTTTAGGAGCCTAGCCACGTACGGGACCCCGGAAACCAAGCACCGCCTTCAGGATTTCTAAGGGTGTAAATTTTTGATTTCACTCCTCACTACCTATCACAGTTTTGAAGGCCATAAAATGCCAAAATAGCACAAAACCCCCCCAAATGACCCCATTTTAGAAAGTAGACACCCCAAGGAAATTGCTGAGAGGCCTGTTGAGCCCATTGAATATTTTTTTTTGTTCCAAGTGATTGAATAATGACAAAAAAAAAAATTACAAAAAGTTGTCACTAAATGATATATTGCTCACACATGCCATGGTTATATGTGGAATTGCACCCCAAAATAAATTTTGCTGCTTCTCCTGAGTACGGGGATACCACATGTGTGGGACTTTTTAGGAGCCTAGCCGCGTACGGGACCCCGAAAACCAATCACCGCCTTCAGGATTTCTAGGCACAAATTTTTGATTTGACTCCTCACTACCTATCACAGTTTCGAAGGCCATAAAATGCCAAAATAGCACAAAACCCCCCCAAATGACCCCATTTTGGAAAGTAGACACCCCAAGCTGTTTGCTGAGAGGCATGGTGAGTATTTTACAGCTCTCATTTGTTTTTGAAAATGAAGAAAGAACATTTTTTTTTTTTTTCTTTTTTTTTTTTTCAATTTTCAAAACTTTGTGACAAAAAGCGAGATCTGCAAAATACTCACAATACCTCTCAGCAAACAGCTTGGGGTGTCTACTTTCCAAAATGGGGTCATTTGGGGGTGTTTTGTGCCATCTGGGCATTCCATGGCCTCCGAAACTGTGATAGGCAGTGAGAAGTGAAATCAAAAATTTACACCCTTAGAAAGCCTGAAGGCGGGTGATTGGTTTTTGGGGTCCCGTACGTGGCTAGGCTCCCAAAAAGTCTCACACATGTGGTATCCCCGTACTCAGGAGAAGCAACAGAATGTATTTTGGGGTGTAATTCCACATATGCCCATGACATGTTTGAGCAATATATCATTTAGTGACAACTTTGTGCAAAAAAATAAATAAAAAATTGTCTTTTTTCCGCAACTTGTGTCAACATATAAAATATTCCATGGACTCGACATGCCTCTCAGTGTATAGCTTGGGGTGTCTACTTTCCAAAATGGGGTCATTTGGGGGGGTTTTGAACTGTTCTGGCATTTTATACACAACATTAGGAAGCTTACATCCACTCTTCTAACCACTTGAAGACAAAGCCCTTTTTGACACTTTTTGTTTACATGAAAACATTTTTTTTTTTTTGCAAGAAAATTATGTTGAACCCCCAAACATTATATATATTTTTAAAGCAAAGGCCCTACAGAATAAAATGGTGGGTGTTGCATTTTTTTTTTCTACACAGTATTTGCGCAGCGATTTTTCAAACGCATTTTTTGGGGAAAAAATACACTTTTTTTAATTTTAATGCACTAAAACACACTATATTGCCCAAATGTTTGATGAAATAAAAAAGATGATCTTAGGCCAAGTACATAGATACCAAACACGACATGCTTTAAAATTTCGCACAAACGCGCATTGGCGACAAACTACATACATTTTTAAAAGCCTTTAAAAGCCTTTACAGGTTACCCCGTTAGATTTACAGAGGAGGTCTACTGCTAAAATTACTGCCCTCGATCTGACCTTCGCGGTGATACCTCACATGCATGGTGCAATTGCTGTTTACATATGACGCCAGACCGACGCTTGCGTTCGCCATTGGGCAAGAGCAGGGCAGGACAGGGGTGTTTTTTTTTTTTTTTTTTTATTATTAATTTAGCTTTTTTATTTTATTTTTAAACTGTTGCTTCCATATTTTTTTTTTAATCATTTTTATTGTTATCTCAGGGAATGTAAATATCCCCTATGATAGCTATAGGTAATGACAGGTACTCTTTTTTGAAAAAACTGGGGTCTATTGGACCCTAGATCTTTCCTCTGCCCTCAAAGCATCTGACCACACCAAGATCGGTGTGATAAAATGCTTTCCCAATTTCCCAATGGCACTTTTTATATCCGGGGGGGTCATTCCCTCCCACTGCTTGTAAAAGCAGTCCAGAGGCTAATTAGCCGCTAGGATTGCTTTTACATGAAAGCCGGCCGCTGGCTGAAAAGAATGATACCAAGATGATACCTAAACCCGCAGGCATCATTCTGGTATAAACATTCAAAGTCCAGCAACATACCAGTACGTTGCTGGTCCTTGTTGGACATGTATTGTAATCTTTTTTTTCATGCAGCCTGTTGGCTGAACGAAAAAAAAAGATTGATCGGTGGGTATGCCCACCATTAGAATACCGCCCTTCATCCACCCACTTCTAATGATGGGCATACATGCACCATTTATATATGCCGAAGCATGGGGGCATCTTCCCGCAAAAGTTATGCCGCGTACACATGGTCAGACTTTTCCACGGGCAAGCCTCCGTCGGAATTTCGACTGTATGTACGCGGCATTAGGAGCAAAATCGCTCCTCCGCCCCTGCTGCCCCAATGCTTTGGCATATATGCTTCTTTTTTTTTTAACTGTGGTGGCGAAATCACCTCCTACAGCACTGGAGTCGCAGGGATCAGGCCTGTCTCTGCGAACGCTGCAGTTATGTGTGTTGTGTTTTGCAAGTGACAGTGATCGATCGATACTGCACTTGGGTGGCCTGGGCTGGACGGAGGGGCAAAACGCAGGTGCTAGCAGGTATCTGGGCTGATTCCGCTAACACTGCGTTTTTGGGAACCCTAAACTGCTGGGGACGCTAGTATAGATCTGATCAGATCAGAGATTGATCTGTTCAGATCCTATACCACTAAGGGGGGTGTATGCTTCACGCGTGGGTGTTAGCGTTACTGGCACTAACCTGACGCTGCCTGGGGTGTGACGCAGACCCTCTCTGACGCTAAAACCTAATTGATATCACCCGCCAGGCGATCAGGGGGTTAAACCTTTATTGGGTTATATACGGCGGGTGCCCTAACACTATAAAAAGCAAATTAACTAACCAGCATCACCCGTAACACTTATATGGTGATTACTGGTGAAAGGGTTAACTAGGGGCAATTAGGGGGTTAAAACCTTTATTAGGTAATATATGGGGGTACCTGACGCTATATAAAAACCTGACGGCGAACCTAAAAAAAAATTACTGACTACCGATCTGCATCACCGACACTAAGACAACGATCATAAAAACGATCGCTTAGCGACAGTGGTGATAGGGGTGAAAGGGTTACCTGGGGGGCGATCAGGGGGTTAAACCTTTATTAGATAATATATGGGGGTACCTGACGCTATAAAAACCTGCGGCGAACCTAAAAAAAATTACTGGCTACCGATCTGCATCACCGACGCTAAGACATCGATCAGAAAAATGATCGCTTAGCGACAGTGGTGATAGGGGGTGAAAGGGTTACCTGGGGGGCGATCAAGGGGGTTAAACCTTTATTAGGTAATATATTGGGGTACCTGACGCTATAAAAACCTGCGGCGAACCTAAAAAAAAATACTGGCTACCGATCTGCATCACCGACGCTAAGACAGCGATCAGAAAAATGATCGCTTAGCGACAGTGGTGATAGGGGGTGAAAGGGTTACCTGGGGGGCGATCAAGGGGGTTAAACCTTTATTAGGTAATATATGGGGGTACCCGACGCTATAAAAACCTGCGGCAAACCTAAAAAAAATTACTGGCTACCGATCAGCATCACCGACGCTAAGACATCGATCAGAAAAATGATCGCTTAGTGACGGCAGTGCTAGGGGGTGAAAGGGTTACCTGGGGGGTGATCAAGGGGGTTAAACCTTTATTAGGTAATATATGGGGGTACCCGACGCTATAAAAACCTGCGGCGAACCTAAAAAAAATTACTGGCTACCGATCAGCATCACTGACGCTAAGACATCGATCAGAAAAATGATCGCTTAGCGATGGCGGTACTAGGGGGTGAAAGGGTTATCTGGGGGGTGATCAGGGGGTTAAACCTTTATTAGGGGGGGTTAGGGGGCTACACTGGACCTAAAACTAAATGTACTGACACTTTTACAGTCACAAATGTCACTGATTGCAGTGATCACTAAATAAATGGTCACTGCAATCAGTGACACTGTGACTGGGGGCTGGGGGGTGATCTGGGGTGTCTGGGGGGGCCTGGGGAGGCGATTTATGTCCCTATGTGTCCTGGTGTCAGTGTAGTGTTGTGTGCACTAACCTGCATCTTCTCCTGTACGGCGCTCGGTATATGTGAGCGCCGCAGGAGAGATGACATCACTTCCTCCAGCCTGTGTAAACAAGTACACAGGCAGGGGAAGCTCTCATTCGCCGGGAGCGATCGAGAGGGGGTGGCCGGAATCGAACGGCCGTCCCCTCATGCCGGATCGCTCCCGAAGGTAAAACGACCGCTCACTGTAAAGAAGGGGGGTCCGATCGGACCCCCCAACTATACAAAGGCAATCACGTACATATACGTGATTCTGCCTGTCGGTGCCATTCTGCCGACGTATATTTACAGTGGGCGGTCGTTAAGTGGTTAATAGCAGTTTACTATTTGGAAATGGTTTGTTTATGAAATCAATAAACTCAACTGGAAGTAAATTATTTCAAATGTTAGGATTTATATATGAAGTATTATATATACAAATTTAGAAGAATATAGGACAGTTTTCCATGGTAATTTAGATAAATGATGGTGACTGCGCTGTGATTACACTAAGGAAAAAAGAACGAGGGAAGGGATGTGGGCTGGTCTAATAAACTGGGGCTAGAGATAAGTGGCGTGATAATGAGAAATAAGTGACACAGATGTGAAATATGTAAGTGTTACGACCAATGAACGTGCAAAAATCCCAATAACGCAGGGGGGAGAGAAAGGTTACCCTAATGGGTGAGCGTCAACATAATCACATGTGAAATCTTGGATGAAATATAAACAAATAAATGATTATAAATAAATGTGCATGGCAAAACGTATGTGAACTCCAAAAATGCACAAGATAAAACAAATGCAAAAATTATGATAAAATGTCCATAGTTAGGATCCGAAGTGAACGTGACAAGTGATACAGTTCAATGTTTTAAGTGAATCCTGTTACCATCGGTTGCTAGGGTGTTTAACACACGACGCTTCAGTGCAAATCCCAATAACGCACGGGGGGAGAGAAAGGTTACCCTACTGGGTAAGCGTTAACATAATCACAAGTGAAAACTTGGATGAAATATAAACAAATAAATGATTATGAATGAATGTGCAAAGCAAAACGTATGTGAACTCCAAAAAAACGCACGAGATAGAACTAATGCAAAAATTATGATAAAATGTCCATAGTTTGAATCCAAAGTAAACGTGACAAGTGATACAGTCCAATATTTTAAGTGAGTCCCGTCACCATCGGTTGCTAGGGTGTTTAGCACACAACTCTTCAGTGCAAATCCACCACAGTGCTCACAAGCAGCTTACCTCCCAGCTAAAATAAACCAGCATATGGTGTACTCTGGGGCAGTAGACAGTCCTCTCGAGAAAGACCTATTCTTACTTTCACAGGGTGTATATGGAAATATAAGTGAAGAAATGTATTTATTTTTTCTTCACTTGTATTTCCATATACACCCTGTGAAAGTAAGAATAGGTCTTCCTCGAGAGGACTGTCTACTGCCCCGGTGTACACCGTATGCTGGTTTATTTTAGCGGGGAGGTAAGCTGCTTATGAGCACTGTGGTGGATTTGCCCCTGTTTATTAGACCAGCCCACAGCCCTTCCCTCATTCTCTTTTCCTTAGTGTAATCACAGCTCAGTCACCATCATTTATCTATATTTTCTGTTTGTCTATTTGGATTAGACCCCCCGGTACCTGCTGCAGTGCCCCCCACACCCCAGCTACCCCACCTGCTCAATATTTGGCTAGCGTGGGTGGTTCTATCTTATACTATTTTCATGGTAATTACATCTATCTTAGGGCTAAAAGAAAAACTGTATTTACAGCGTGATAAAAATGTAAAAAAAATTTGACTGCCTTTGCATGCTGAGAAAAAAGAAGCTACAAATGTCCTTCCAGGAGCTTAAAGGAATTCTCAAGTCTAATTAAAAGTTAATACAAAATTTATAATCACTATACAAGCTATTTTGTAATTACATGTAATTATATAACCTTTCTATTTTAATTTATAACTAGCTATGATTTCATAAAATAAAATAAAATAAAAAAATCTCAAAGAGTTCCTATCTCCCTGTTCTTGTCAGTGTCTTACTGCTCTTGCCAGACATTTGCACAAAGCTTAGTGTCAAAGCAGCAAGCAGTTTTGGCGATAATTTTTTTTATTACACTACAATCATGTGCTGGGTGTTTTTTGTTCTTATTAATACATTATAGCTGTTCAAGTCTTTGATGGGTATTGCAGAAGTGCACTGGGATGGTCTATCTGCATATCTACGTAACACTTCTCTAACATTTGTACTACAATTCTAAATAAATTACTAAATTATTACAGTAATTAAAATTATTCTGATGTAATTTCCAGAGGCAACAAAACGTTTTAAGTTCACTTATGAAACCAAGTAAATAGAATGTTCTCCTGGTGGAGAAAATAATGGGACAAGTATTTTCCCAATATTTTCTCCCCCTGAGAACAGTAACTGGTAAGTTATATTACTCCTTCTTATAGTCTGGCTGTATTTAATTTTACTATCAGAGAATTTTACTATCAGAGCTTCAATTTTTTTTTCTTGTAAAGCAAATGTCCAAGCCAAGCATATCCCTGCTGTCTTTGAGCTACTCAGTAAACAATGAGTCAATGAGTAATTTAACATGTCTCACTAAAACTAAGGTATCCGTTTGTTAGTGGAACAAAATAGTTACCTCTTAATGACTCCTGAACAATGTAAAGAAATAAACATAGACCATGCTCTAGTAAAAATAAACAATTATGCCCAAAATCTCTAGAATCCAATCCTAATTGTGCTCAGTGCGAATAAATATATAAAAATATTATCAAATAAACAATAAACAATTTTGCAAAAGGTCCATAATATGCAGTCCGTGATTGTAAAGTCTCCTTTTTTTCCTATAAAAATAACAAACATGTTATACTTACATGCTCTGCTGCAGTAGATTTGCACAGAGCAGCCTGGATCCTCCTCTTTTCGGGTCCCCCTTCGCTGCTTCTGGCACTTCCCTCCTATCGAGTGCCCCCAAAACAAGCGGCTTGGTTTGGGCCACCAGAGCCAACTCACAGCTCCGTGTGTCTATTGACACACGGAGCCCTAACCCAGCCCCCCCTTGTATCCCTGATTGGCTAACTGACTTTGATTGACAGCTTTGGGAGCTAATGGCACCACTGCTGTGTCTCAGTCAATCAGGAGGAGTGTCCCAGATGGCTAAGACACTCGTGGACATCACTGGAGAGAGATGGGGCTCAGGTATGTAATTAGGGGGTGCAGGGGAGGCTACTACACACAGAAGGTTTTTTATCCTAATGCATAGAATGCATTAAGGTAAACAACCTTTTGCCTTTGCAACTCCTTTAACTAAAGTGAAAAATAAATAAAAAAAAGGATCCAAACGTAAAGGAAAATGACACCCAGGAGAATAGTGCCCTTCCTCTCTTTCTCAGTAGAAGCACACCACACTCATCAGAAATGTATGACCTCTTTATTAAAAGAAGGTCAAATTTGTTTAAAGTATTCCAAATGGGCGTTTTAAAAAAAAAATCTGTTTTCACTCAACCCATGGTATCCTATACTCATGGACGATTGGATCTCCCTATATATTTGATTGTACTCCGGCACCTTTAAGAGACTCTGTACAAACGTCCCTGTAACGCCGAGCGCTCCGGGTGTCCCATCCATCCCGGAGCGCCCGCGGCGTCTGTCCCCCTGCAGCGCTCCGGTCGGCCCCTCTGACCGTGAGCGCTGCTCTGATGCTGGCGGGGTTGCGATCCATGCAGTGGCACCTGTCCGCCCGCGGATCGCATCCCATCCTGCTCACCGGCCTCCTCCTCCTGCTCCGTCCCGGCGCGCGCGGTCCTGCTGCTCTCCAGGGCGCGCGCGCGCCGGTCTTCTTAAATTTAAAGGGCCAGTGCACCATTGATTGGTGCCTGGTCCAATTACTGTGTACACACCCAAAACACTTAAAAACCCACTCCCCCTTCCTGTCCTTGCCGGATCTTGTTGGCTTAGTGCCCTGAGAAAGCGTTTTGTAGTTGCCTTGCCAGTGTATCTGACCTTCTGCCGTTGCCCCTGACTACGAACCATTGCCGCCTGCCCTGACCTTCCGCTACGTCTGACCTTGCCTCTGCCTAGTCCCTGTGTACCGTGCCTATCTCAGCTGCCAGAGAAGTCGAGCCGCTACTGGGGGACACGACCTGGTTGCTACCACCGCAGCAAGTCCATCCCGCTTTGCGGCGGGCTCTGGTGAAAACCGGTAGCTGCTTAGAACCGGTCCTCCAGTGCGACCCGTGCCTTCGCCTCTCTGGCACAGAGGATCCACCTCCTGTGTCCTCACTAGCCACCAGTCCGGGCCCTGACAGTAGATCCGGCCATGGATCCCGCTGAGGTACCGCTGCCAAATCTCGCTGACCTCACTACCGTGGTTGCCCAGCAGTCGCAACAGATCGTCCAACAAGGACAGCAGCTGTCGCAGTTGACCGCCATGGTCCAGCAGCTTCTGCCGCCACAGCCTCCAGCATCTTCCCCTCTCCGAGCTGCCGCTACTACCTCGAGAATTCGCCTGTCTCTTCCGGAGAAATTTGGTGGGGATTCTAGGATGTGCCGGGGATTCTTGTCCCAATGTTCCCTGCATCTTGAGATGATGTCTGACCAGTTTTCCACAGAACGGTCTAAAGTGGCATTCGTGGTCTCTCTGTTGTCTGGAAAGGCCTTGGCCTGGGCCACGCCACTCTGGGACCGCAACGACCCTGCTACAGCCACCGTTCAGTCCTTCTTTGCTGAGGTTCGCAGCGTTTTTGAGGAACCAGCCCGAGCCTCATCCGCTGAAACCGCCCTGCTTAACCTTGTCCAAGGAAACTCCTCTGTGGGCGAATATGCCATACAGTTCCGCACACTGGCCTCAGAGTTAGCCTGGAATGATGAGGCTCTCTGCGCGACCTTCAAGAAGGGTTTATCCGGCCACATCAAGGATTGTCTGGCCGCACGAGAGATACCCTCTTCCTTGACGGAACTCATCCATTTAGCTACCCACATCGATATGCGCTACGTCGAAAGACGCCAAGAGCTTCGCCAGGAGAAAGATCTCGTTCGCACCAGGCATTATCCGCGCCTGGCTCCTCTCTTTCTGAATCCAATGTATCCTGTTACCGTGCCTCCCGCCGAGGAGGTCATGCAAGTGGACCGGTCTCGCCTGACCATACAAGAGAGGTCTCGCCGTAGGAACGAGAACTTATGCCTTTATTGTGCGAGCTCTAAACACTTCCTAAAAGACTGCCCTATTCGTCCTCCGCGTCAGGGAAACGCTCGCACCTAGTGAACGTGGGAGAGGCGTTACTAGGTGTGAATTCTTCCTCTCCACGTCTGACTATTCCTGTGCGGATTTCTCCTTCTGCTGGCTCCCTCTTCCCTGCGGTGGCCTTCCTGGACTCTGGTTCTGCAGGAAACTTTATTGAAGCCTCTTTTATCAACAGGTTCAACATTCCTGTTACCCGTCTCATCAAACCCTTCTTCATTTCCTCTGTAAATGGAGAGAATTTGGATTGTACCGTGCGTTACCGCACCGAACCCCTGCTCATGTCCGTTGGTGTTCTTCACCACGAAAAGATTGAATTCTTTGTTTTGCCGAACTGTACTTCTGACATCCTCCAGCGTCACACTCCTACACTCGACTGGACCACTGGGGACATCAAATCCTGGGGTGACTCCTGTCACAAGCATTGCCTTAAGTCTGTACGGACCTGTCAAGTCCCCATCACTACTCCTTTGCCTGGCCTTCCAAAGGCCTATCAGGACTTTTCTGATGTCTTTTGCAAAAAACAGGCGGAGGTCTTACCACCACATAGACCCTACGACTGCCCCATTGACTTGCTCCCAGGTACTACACCACCCCGTGGCAGAATTTACCCTCTCTCCTCTCCTGAAACCAAGGCCATGACTGAATACATTCAGGAGAACCTCAAGAGAGGTTTTATTAGGAAATCATCTTCTCCAGCCAGAGCGGGGTTCTTCTTCGTGGCCAAGAAGGACGGATCTCTACGCCCTTGCATAGACTATCGTGGTCTCAATAAAATCACTATTAAAAACCGCTACCCTCTGCCTCTCATCTCGGAGCTCTTTGACCGTCTGCGCGGAGCAAAAGTTTTTTCTAAATTGGACCTCAGGGGCGCTTATAACCTCATCAGAATCCGTAAAGGAGATGAATGGAAAACCGCATTTAACACCAGAGATGGTCACTTTGAATATCTCGTCATGCCGTTCGGACTTTGCAACGCCCCTGCAGTCTTTCAAGATTTTGTCAACGAAATCTTCCGGGACCTACTGTATACCTGTGTGGTTGTCTATCTTGACGACATCCTAATCTTCTCTGCCAACCTTGAGGAACATCGGCTCCATGTCCGTCAAGTGCTCCAGCCCCTCCGCGTAAATCATCTTTACGCTAAATTTGAAAAATGCCTTTTTGAGTGCAGCAGTCTTCCTTTCCTAGGTTATCTGGTCTCTGGACAAGGTCTTCAAATGGACCCTGACAAACTCTCCGCAGTCTTGGGTTGGCCACGCCCCTCTGGACTTCGTGCTATCCAACGCTTCCTTGGATTCGCCAACTACTATCGTCAGTTCATACCCCACTTCTCCACCATCGTTGCTCCTATAGGGGCACTGACCAAAAAAGACGCGAATCCTAGGTCCTGGCCGCCTCAAGCGGAGGAAGCCTTTACTCGCCTTAAGACCGCCTTCTCCTCTGCACCTGTCCTGTCTCGGCCAGATCCTCTAAAGCCATTCTTCCTTGAAGTTGACGCCTCCTCGGTAGGAGCCGGAGCTGTGCTTCTTCAAAAAAACGCTAAAGGGAAAAACGTCACTTGTGGTTTTTTCTCTAAAACTTTCTCCCCTCCGGAAAAAAACTATTTCATAGGTGACCGTGAACTGTTGGCCATCAAGTTGGCATTAGAAGAGTGGAGACATCTCCTGGAAGGATCCCTTCACCCTATCTCATCTACACTGACCATAAAAATTTGTCCTACCTTCAGTCCGCTCAGCGCCTAAATCCTCGCCAGGCCAGGTGGTCATTGTTCTTTGCCCGCTTCAACTTCCAGATCCATTTTCGGCCCGCAGACAAAAATGTCAGGGCTGATGCCTTGTCCCGTTTCTCCGATACCTCTGAAACCGAGACTCCTCCTCAACACATCGTACCCCCTGAGTGTCTGATTTCCTCTGCTCCCGCTTCTCTCGTGCCAATTCCTCCAGGAAAGACTTTCGTTCCTCCACGCCTTCGGCTTCAGATACTCAAGTGGGGCCATTCCTCCCATCTAGCTGGTCACGCTGGGATCAAAAAATCCATACAATTGATTGCCAGACACTATTGGTGGCCTACCCAGGAGAAAGATGTGACTGACTTTGTACGGGCCTGCACTATCTGTGCACGTGACAAGACTCCTCGCCAGAAGCCTGCAGGTCTTCTCCTTCCCCTACCTGTGCCTGAACAACCATGGTCCCACATCGCCATGGATTTCATCACGGACCACCCTTTGTCTCGTAGTAACACTGTCATCTGGGTGGTCGTTGACCGCTTTTCTAAAATGGCTCATTTTGTCCCGCTCCCTGGTCTGCCTACTGCACCTCAGTTGGCGAAGCATTTTTTTCTTCAAATTTTCCGTCTCGGATAGAGGCGTTCAATTCATCTCAAAATTTTGGAGAGCTCTCTGTACTCAACTAAAGATTAAGTTGAATTTTTCTTCCGCTTATCACCCGCAGTCCAATGGACAGATGGAGAGAGTTAACCAGGTCCTTGGCGACTACCTACGACATTTTGCCTCCGCCTGTCAAGACGATTGGGTCGACCTATTGCCCTGGGCAGAATTCTCATACAATTTCAAGAACTCTGAATCTTCCTCCAAGTCGCCTTTCTTTGTGGTCTACGGCGGTCACCCATTGCCCCCCCTCCCCATTCCCACGTCTTCTGGAGTTCCGGCCGTGGATGAATTAACTCAGGACTTTGCCTCTATCTGGAAAGAGACTCAAAAGTCACTCTCACTGGCCTCTGCCCGCATGAAGAGACATGCAGATAAAAAAAGAAGAATCCCTCCTGTCTATGCCCCTGGTGACAAAGTGTGGCTCTCCTCCAAATATGTTCGGTTTCGGGTACCTAGCTACAAGCTGGGCCCTCGTTACCTCGGGCCATTTAAAATCAAAAACCAAATCAATTCTGTTTCTTACAAGCTCCACCTTCCTCCTTCTCTTCGTATTCCCAACTCTTTTCATGTGTCTCTTCTTAAACCCCTCATTCTTAACCGATTTTCCCCTAAGGTCACTGCTCCTGCTCCTGTCTCTGGTTCTTCTGATGTCTTCTCGGTGAAAGAGATCCTCGCCTCCAAGGTCATCCGAGGTAAAATATGTTTTCTAGTTGATTGGGAGAACTGTGGTCCTGAGGAAAGATCCTGGGAACCTGAGGCCAACATTTTAGATAAAGAGCTCATCCGTAGATTCTTGGGTTCCAAGAAGAGGGGGAGACCTAAGGGGGGGTACTGTAACGCCGAGCGCTCCGGGTGTCCCATCCATCCCGGAGCGCCTGCGGCGTCTGTCCCCCTGCAGCACTCCGGTCGGCCCCTCTGACCGTGAGCGCTGCTCTGATGCTGGCGGGGATGCGATCCATGCGGCGGCACCTGTCCGCCCGCGGATCGCATCCCATTCTGCTCACCGGCCTCCTCCTCCTGCTCCGTCCCGGTGCGCGCGGTCCCGCTGCTCTCCAGGGCGCGCGCGCGCCGGTCTTCTTAAATTTAAAGGGCCAGTGCACCATTGATTGGTGCCTGATCCAATTACTGTGTACACACCCAAAACACTTAAAAACCCACTCCCCCTTCCTGTCCTTGCCGGATCTTGTTGCCTTAGTGCCCTGAGAAAGCGTTTTGTAGTTGCCTTGCCAGTGTATCTGACCTTCTGCCGTTGCCCCTGACTACGAACCATTGCCGCCTGCCCTGACCTTCCGCTATGTCTGACCTTCCCTCTGCCTAGTCCCTGTGTACCGTGCCTATCTCAGCTGCCAGAGAAGTCGAGCCGCTACTGGGGGACACGACCTGGTTGCTACCGCCGCAGCAAGTCCATCCCGCTTTGCGGCGGGCTCTGGTGAAAACCGGTAGCTGCTTAGAACCGGTCCTCCAGTGCGACCCGTGCCTTCGCCTCTCTGGCACAGAGGATCCACCTCCTGTGTCCTCACTAGCCACCAGTCTGGGCCCTGACAGTCCCTTTTTGCTCTTGTCCCTCTTCCTCTGTGGTGATTTAGTGGGCTTAATAGGTGTCAAAGATTAAAAGTATGTAGGTGGAGCCTGTCTTAAATAAACCTCAGAAATCTTAGGGTCTGGTGTTGTCTTTGCTATTGGCATATGTGGTGTCATCATGCCAAGAACAATAGAGCTATATAAGGCCCTGAGAAAAAACATTGTGAATTCCGAGGAGTATGTTAAGGAATTTAAAAGATTTGAAATGTAACATAGATTGTAAACAGGACTGGTTGCCCCAGTAAACGCAGCCCAAAAGCTGACTATTTAATGTAAAAAGTTTCCAATAAAAAAATGATCATAACTTTGTCCTTGGCTGGTTTTAAAATGCATGCATCTATGATCAGAAAGATATTATTATTTAAAAAAGTCAAACATTTCATAGGGATGTACTTTTTTTCATGACCATATGTGTGTATATATATATATATATATATATATATATATATATATATATATATTGTGACAGCAGGAAGGTAAAGTCACCTGTTTGCATCCAGGGGGGTAGATATATTTCGCCCAGATTCAGGCTTTACGCCGACTTATACAACTAGGTGGAGAGTTGTATAAGCCCAGCTAAGGCTAGTGGGCTCATGGATGACTCATATGTCTAGGGAGAGTGTGGGGCGTCGTGCAGACAGGGAGTTGATGAGACCAGCTGAAGCTTGTCAGCTCATTTAGGCCTCTATAAGAACTCCCAGCTTCATTAGATGTTAGCTCATGCCTGGAACCAGACCTGTGTGGACTGTCTAGGGAGAGTGAACCCCTGTGCGGTGAGACAAAGCCTGTGTGGCTATTTGCTTGGACATTTAAAACCAGGGACTTAGGGACTAGGACAGCACTAGGCTGATCCCAGTTGTTAGTTAGGAAACCTGTATGTTTAGTCAGAGGTCAAGTTGACCAGGATTTATTTTGTTTATGTTTCTTTTGGCTTTGCTGTGTTTTGTCACTGTAAATAGAAAATAAACCGCACCTTTTTTTTGATTTTGAAAACCACAACCTCCGTTTGCTGGGCCTGTTTTTGTGTGGGGAGCCCATCCCGGGGGTCACACACACCCGCTGCCGAGCTAACCCCCTCACAGTTGGTGGAGAACCAGTGGCAGTTTTTTAAGCCAGCATGGAGGAGATACTGAAGCAGCTGGCTCTAGCAAATGCCAATCAACAGCAGACAAATGCAGGTTTGCAAAAGAGCCTTGCAGCTCATCAACAGAGCCTTGCAGCTCACCAACAGAGTCTGGAAGCTCAGCAACAAGCCCAGCAGCAATCTGAGGCCCGCTTCATAGACCTGTTACAGAAGCAAGAGCAGAGACTACAACAAATGGAAGCAGTAATGCAGCAACGTCCGCAGACCAGTGAGGAAAGCCGTCCCACTAATACCGCGTCCTTTGGGGTGAGTCGTTTATTGACAAAAATGACTGGAGAGGATGATCCAGAGGTATTTTTGACCACATTTGAAAGGACTGCTGAAAGAGAAAAGTGGCCTGAGGAGCAGTGGGCTGGACTGGTGGCTCCTCTGTTAACTGGTGAATCGCAGAAGGCTTACTATGACCTAGAGCCTGACCAAGCAAAAGACTATGTGATGCTAAAAGCTGAGATATTGGCAAGGCTGGGTGTCACCCAGGCTGTCCAGGCTCAGCGTGTGCATAACTGGACTTTCCAGCTTGGAAAACCCCCCAGGTCTCAAATGTATGATCTCATTCACCTGAGCAGAAAGTGGCTACAGCCAGAGACTTTGTCCGCACCAAAGATTGTGGAACGTGTTGTAATGGATCGGTTTTTGAGAGCTCTTCCTACTGCCATCCAAAAGTGGGTAAGCCATGGAGACCCAGAGACGGCCGATGGTCTTGTGGATCGTGTGGAGAAATACTTGGCTACAGAGAACCTGACGGCCTCTTCCAGAGACACTCGGACTTTCCACCCTAAGACCAGACCATCCCCAGGGGCGGATAAGAGGATTCCAAGGGGTAAGGGTGGAGAGAGTGAGAGGGTGGGAGCTCTACCCCAAGTTTGGCGAGAACAGCCTGGGAAATCAGCGGCTCAAGAGGCGGCAAGAAGGATCGTTTGCTACCGCTGCCGGCAAGCGGGACATATTGCAGCCAATTGCCCGGTTGTGGAGGAACCCATGCAGTGTGACTTTCTGACGGGCAGACGTCAGTCGCTGTGTGCGACAGTCGCATGCACTGCCATTCGAGGAACTGAGAAACATTTATGCAAAATGTGTGTTAATGGTAGAAATGTTGTGGTATTGCTGGATTCAGGTAGCCTTGTGACCCTGATAAAGGCTGAGTTAGTTAAAACAGAGGTCTCTGGGAATAGCAAGGTAGCTGTTATTTGTGTGCATAGGGACACCCGAGAGTATCCAGTGACTACAGTGTGTTTCGAGACCCCCAAAGGTACCCTCTCTCATCCAGTGGGCTTAGTATCTCAGTTACCGTATGACGCCATTGTGGGAAGGGATTTTCCGAAGTTCTGGGAACTGTGGGATGATCCTGAGCCCCCCACTGGTGCCCCTATGTACCAGGAATGTGATAGCCAGAACTCCCCTGAGAGTGGTGAGGACTCTCCGGAATTTCCCTTATCAGTATTGGCAGGGGAGACTCAAGAAACTGGAGAGGAGCCCACCTCCTCAGACGAAAACCTACCGTCTGTGGAGTTTTCTGATCTTGAGGTTCACAGGGAAAACTTTGCCACAGAACAGTTGAAAGACCCCGCCCTAATAAAGGCACGGGAAAACGTAGTGAAAATAGATGGCGAGTTAGTGAACCCAGATAATACCTGCACTTACCCATACTTCAGCGTAGAGAAGGACCTACTGTATCGGGTGGCAAAAAGGGCAGAAGAAACCGTTGAGCAGCTTGTGGTGCCCAAACCTTACAGGAAGTTGGTGTTGGAGTTGGCCCATGGGCACATTCTTGGAGGTCATCTGGGGACAGAGAAAACCCGAGAAAGGGTATTACAGAGATTCTATTGGCCGGGGGTGATGAAGGACATAGAAAATTATTGTTCCTCCTGCCCTGTGTGTCAGAGGTCGGCCCCGATGCCACATTTCCGTAGCCCGCTGGTCCCTCTACCCATCATTGAGGTCCCGTTTGAGAGGATCGCCATGGATTTGGTAGGTCCTATAATCAAGTCCGCTAGGGGGCACCAGTACATATTAGTTATAATGGACTATGCCACCCGTTATCCAGAAGCGATCCCTCTCCGAAATACCTCGGCCAAAACCATAGCCAAAGAGCTATCTCTTGTGTTTAGCCGGGTGGGTATTTGTAAACAACTGCTTACGGACCAAGGTACACCCTTTATGTCCCGGGTTATGAAGGAGCTGTGTAAATTGTTCAAAGTGACGCAATTACGTACATCTGTGTATCACCCCCAAACCGATGGGCTGGTTGAAAGATTCAACAAAACCCTAAAACAAATGTTGAAGAAAGTGGTGGATAGAGATGGAAAGGATTGGGACTGTCTACTTCCTTATCTGATGTTTGCTATTAGGGAGGTGCCCCAATCCTCTACGGGATTCTCCCCCTTTGAGTTACTGTATGGGAGACACCCAAGAGGGCTGTTGGATATTGCCAAGGAAACTTGGGAAAGTGAGAGTTCTCCCCACAGGAGTGTGATTGAGCATGTCGCCCTGATGCAAGACCGAATTGCACAGGTAATGCCCATCGTGAAGGAACATTTGGCCCAAGCGCAGTTAGCACAGCAGAGAGTGTACAACCGTGGAGCCAAGACCCGTACCTTTTCCCCGGGGGATAGGATACTGGTACTTGTCCCTACGGTTGAAAGTAAATTCCTTGCCAAATGGCAAGGCCCCTACGAGATAATGGAAAAAGTGAGCGAAGTGAATTACAAGGTCAGACAACCAGGAAGGCGAAAGCCCGAACAGATCTATCACGTTAATCTGTTGAAAGCCTGGAGGGATAGAGAGTCCCTAGTCGCAGACACTTGGTCACCAGCTCAAACTGGTTGCGTGATTCCTGAGGTTGGAATAGCAGCCACCTTGTCACAACCCCAACAACAGGAGGTTAAGGAGTTTGTGCTTCGCAACAAGGAGGTATTCTCTGAGCTGCCGGGACAAACATTTGGGGTAGAGCATGACATCATTACCCCGCCCGGTGAAAGGGTGAAGTTAAAACCCTATCGGATCCCAGAGGCCCGACGGGAGGCAATACGGGAGGAAGTACAGAAAATGCTGAACTTAGGGGTGATAGAGGAGTCCCAAAGTGATTGGTCTAGTCCCATTGTGTTGGTGCCTAAACCGGATGGGAGCTGGCGATTTTGTAACGATTTTCGTCAGTTGAACAAAGTTACAAAATTTGACACCTACCCCATGCCACGTATAGATGAGTTGATCGACCGGCTGGGAACAGCCCGATACATGACGACTCTTGACCTCACAAAAGGGTATTGGCAAATCCCCCTGGCCAAATTGGCCAAAGAGAAAACCGCATTTGTAACCCCAGACGGGGCGTTCCAATATAAAAGAATGCCGTTCGGGTTACAGAATGCGCCGGCCACATTCCAGCGGAAAATGGACCAGATGCTGAGGCCCCATCGGAAGTATGCTGCGGCTTACCTGGATGACGTAATTGTCCATAGCACGGATTGGGCCTCACATCTGCCAAAAGTGCAAGCAGTCCTGGACTCTGTTCGGGAAGCGGGGTTTACGGCTAACCCCAAGAAGTGTACCATTGGGCAGGAGGAGGCCAAATATCTTGGGTACACCATTGGGAGGGGAGTAATAAAACCCCAACTCAACAAAGTCGAGGCCATCCAGAGTTGGCCACGTCCCAACAGCAAGAAGCAGGTACGAGCCTTTCTGGGAATCGCTGGGTATTATCGGCGATTCATTCCCCACTTTGCTTCTAAGGCTGTGCCCCTAACCAACCTAACGAAGGGGAAAGGGTCGGTCATGATTAAATGGACCCCCGAGGCTGAGGCAGCATTCCAATTCTTGAAACAAGCCTTATGTAGCCAGCCAGTGTTGTACTCACCCGACTTCTCTAAAGACTTTGTCGTACAAAGTGATGCGTCAGATGTGGGGTTAGGAGCAGTATTGTCCCAGGTCTGGAACGGGGAAGAGCACCCAGTCATTTACCTCAGCAGGAAGTTGAAGTCCCATGAGGTAAATTACGCCACCGTTGAAAAGGAGTGTTTAGCGGTGAAGTGGGCTCTAGATTCCCTTCGGTACTACCTGCTAGGTAGGCACTTTGACATGGTTACGGATCACGCTCCGTTAAAGTGGATGGCTCAAAACAAGGAAACAAATAGAAGAGTGAATAGGTGGTTCCTGGCCCTCCAGGAATTCAACTTCACAGTAAAGCATCGCCCTGGCGTTCAAATGGGGAATGTGGATGCTTTGTCTCGAGTACATGAATGCCTGATTGCTGGTGTTCCAACCCCGAGGTTAAAACAAGAGGGGGGGGTATGTGACAGCAGGAAGGTAAAGTCACCTGGTTGCATCCAGGGGGGTAGATATATTTCGCCCAGATTCAGGCTTTACGCCGACTTATACAACTAGGTGGAGAGTTGTATAAGCCCAGCTAAGGCTAGTGGGCTCATGGATGACTCATATGTCTAGGGAGAGTGTGGGGCGTCGTGCAGACAGGGAGTTGATGAGACCAGCTGAAGCTTGTCAGCTCATTTAGGCCTCTATAAGAACTCCCAGCTTCATTAGATGTTAGCTCATGCCTGGAACCAGACCTGTGTGGACTGTCTAGGGAGAGTGAACCCCTGTGCGGTGAGACAAAGCCTGTGTGGCTATTTGCTTGGACATTTAAAACCAGGGACTTAGGGACTAGGACAGCACTAGGCTGATCCCAGTTGTTAGTTAGGAAACCTGTATGTTTAGTCAGAGGTCAAGTTGACCAGGATTTATTTTGTTTATGTTTCTTTTGGCTTTGCTGTGTTTTGTCACTGTAAATAGAAAATAAACCGCACCTTTTTTTTGATTTTGAAAACCACAACCTCCGTTTGCTGGGCCTGTTTTTGTGTGGGGAGCCCATCCCGGGGGTCACACACACCCGCTGCCGAGCTAACCCCCTCACAATATATATATATATATATATATATATATATATATATATATATATATTGCATAGCCATGTTTAAAACAGAAGATGTGATAAAAGAAATAAAACATTGTTTTATCAACTAATGGTACTTATACTAAAGGCCCACCTATTATGATGTCACTTGGGACTGAAGATCTCAAACCTTACATTTTCCAGTGAAGTCTCTCCCATTGTTGCCCAAATCAGCAATATGTTACGGAATCACTGGCACCCAGCTAGCTACAGAGTTTAACTTTAGTGTCAGCAACTTCCACTAGTGAATTTGATAATGGAAGGTTAATTTTAGTGCTTCTGCTCCAAGCAGAGTCACTAATGATGGAAATGCTCATTTGGTATCTCCTATTTTCTGCTCATTCATGTAGTTTTTGCAATTTTTATAGTGCAGTGCTAACTAGCTAGCAATGCTTATACTTTAGATAAATATGCCTTTACATTATTCAGAATTTGTTGCAGTGAAATTGTAATTTTATAAATGTAGCATTCAACAGCAGAAACTATCTTCTAATTATTGATCATTTTCTGTCAGATGTTAACACCGATCTGCATATAAAATGTACCAACATAAAAGGGTACTTAAGAAAATAGACCCAGCAATATTAGTAGAGTGGCAGAGGCTTGCAGAATGATTCAGATCATTTCAATAATCTGTTATCGTTATAACGCAGATAAGTAACGGAGTAACTGAGGCATTTTTCTTTAATGTTAGCTATATAAAAATTTTATAAGCAACATTTTTTTTTTATGGTAAATGTTTAGTATGCACCTTCTCTTTACTATGCCTTACTAAACTATGTAATTATGTTACTCCTTTAAACTCAACTCTTCTCTACTCCTTGATTCCATTTACATCTTTGTTTACCTTGTGCTGTATATATTTAACCACACATTCTAGATATTTAGGGAATGAATAAAAATGAAACATATCGTTTTTATAACTAACCAGCACAAATTCATTTATGATTTTTAAAACTATTTTTAGAAATTTAGAGAGGGCAAACTAATGAAACTAGATTTCTGGTTCCTTTCCATGAGCTACAACATCCTCCCTTCCGCTGCACTTTCTTAAATCCGTAAAAAAAAAAAATAATAATTTGGTTAACGTGTATCTAATGCCAAAAATTGTTTTTGCTTGCTTTTTAAATTTTTTAAATGTTAAACCTTTTGCAGGTATTAATTGGTATTTGTGCACCTGGTAGGGAGATGTAAGCCTCATACACATGGCCGAGATTCTCGTTGAAAAAAACATGTCGTTTTTTTCGACGAGATTCTTGGACAAGAAACTTGTCTCGGCCGAGTGTACAGACGCTCGATTCAAAGAACCCGCGGTTCTTTGAATGGAGCGTACGCAGTGACGTCATCGACTACGACGAGCATGCGGTCGTCACATTCGATGCCGTCGCCGCCATCTTGGTATACCCTACCTATGCCTAGGAAGCTACCACGCATGCGTCTAATTCATTTCGAACATGCGCAGGCTTCCCGGAGGACAGGTAAGTGTACACACACTCACTTTTCTCATCGAGAAACATGCCGACGAGAATCTCGACGAGAAAATAGAGAGCAGGTTCTCTATTTTCTCGTCGAGATTACTTGTCAGTTTTCTTGACGAGAAACCATACACACAAACGAGTTTCTAGGCAAGACATCTCTGCCAGCAAGTTTCTTGCTGGTTCTTGCCGAGAAACTCGGTCGTGTGTACGAGGCCTTACCCTTCCAAATATTTTTTTTTTAAATCTTGACAGTTTTCCTTTTTTTTTTTTTTACTTAGTGAATATGTAAATATTTTTTTTGGGGGGTTTTAGATAGTGTTTTAGATAGTGTGTGAGGTGGTTGAGCCCCTTCCTCTGGATTGCACATTCATGTATATCCTCATGCCTACATACTAATCTTTATGTACTGGGCTGAATATACTGTACACGTGTTGAACATAATCAGACATCGCGCTAGAGTAACATTTTCTACTGCAATCTATAATTCAAAATGAACCACACAAATAGATATGCAAGTCCCATAGAGTGATAAAGTGCTCATGCTTAAATCTTCAAAATAGACAGGCGCTTCACTAGTGCTCAGCTCAAGTGCCCCACATGGATGTGCACTCACCCCAGATGTGGACTAACTAGCTCTAGTATGGTCACTTGTGCCTGTGGGGAATTCACCCCTGGGTGATGTTCTAGATCAGGGATATGCAATTAGCGGACCTCCAGCTGTTGCAAAACTACAAGTCCCATCATGCCTCTGCCTCTGGGTGGCATGCTTGTGACTGTCAGAGTCTTGCTATGCCTCATGGGAATTGTAGTTCTGCAACAGCTGGAGGTCCGCTAATTGCATATCCCTGTTCTAGATGGTGACTATCACAAGTTATTTAATTACCCAATCAACAGGCCTTCTAGTGCTATTGCGATTTCTTGTGTTGGTAGGGGAACTACCCCTATGTGGTTCCCCTACCAACACAAGAAATCCCAATAGCACTAGAAGGCCTTGTTATTAACCCCCTGTGAGAGTGACCATATAGAACAGGGATATGCAATTTGCGGACCTCCAGCTGTTGAGAAACTACAAGTCATGCCTCTGCCTCATGGGATTTGTAGTTCTGCAACAGCTGGAGGTCCACTAATTGCATATCCATTACCTAGAACATCATCCATGGGCGGATTTCCCACAGGTGCAAGTGACCATACTAGAGATAGTTGGTCCACATCTGGGGTGAGTGCACATCCATGTGGGGCACTTGAGCTGAGCACTAGTGGAGCATCTGTTTATTTTAAAGATTTAAGCATAAGCACTTTATCACTCTATGGGACTTGCATATTTCTTTGTGTGGTTCATTTTGAATGATATATTGCAGTAGCAAATGTTACTGTTGTAATCTCCTGGCTGGGGGGCGGGGGAAACCATCCCGACTGGGAGAACACACAGTGATGATTGCTAGAGGCTATAGCCACTGGCAATAATTGTATTAGAAATCCCAACAGGCTAGTTGTACCCAAGTTTATTGATCTAACAACTTGGGCACAATCAGCCTGCCTAAATATGGTTAGAATCTCAGTATTTCTTATGCCTCATACACACAAGTTTTCCCAGCAGGAAAAAAACAACGCTTTTCCCGATGGGATTCCTCTCATGCCTGCCTTGCATACACACAGTCACACAAAAGACCGCTGAACTTTTGACTGCCAAGAACGCGAGTGATGTCAAAGACTACGACAAAATGACGTTTTATGCTTCCGCGCATGTGTCAAATTGTGTACGAGCATGCACGTTTTTGTTTCCCCTCGGGAAAGCATACAGACGACCGGTTTTCTCGGCAGGATTTTTTCCTGATGGGAAAATAGAGAACAAGTTCTCTTTTTTTCCCCAGCAGTTTTCCTGTCGGGAAAACTGCGATGGAGCATACACACGGCCGGTTTTCCCAGCCAGAAGCTGTCATGGCAGTTTTCCCCACGGGAAAACCGTTGTATGCACGAGGCATTTCTGTTCCAAAAACTGTGATCACAGTGAAATGTGTGGTAGCTGAAAACACTTAAGGCCCAACTGAACCTTCTTTATTTATCACTGTAATGCAGTCAAAAATGTGTTAAAAAAAATAGCCACCAGCAATTGGAGTCACAATGCAGCTCTCGCATACAGGTTCTTCTGTGGTCTGAAACACCCCACTGAACACTGCTCTAATCAATTTCACTTGTACTTCCAGATTCCATGGTGGAGGCATGTTGGAAAGCTAGGTTGATGCTTGTGTTTTAGAGCAGCAATCCAGCTCTTCCAACTGCTTCCAGCACAGGATACTTTAACCATTTCTGCAGCACTTAGCTAACAGTAATTACCAGATAAGCTAGTGTTATAGAAACCCTGATTTATCTTCACTGGTAGTCACAAAGGTACAAATTACTCCTAATTATGAAGGGGTTCAACTTTTCTTGTTTAATATTTTTATTAGATTTTACAAGTAAATAGCAAGTATAATGAACATTACATTCTGATCAAGTATAGAATTGTAAATAAATACAGCAATCACTAAAAATACATATTGAAAGAAAGGTAGTAGAGGATAAACCTCATTAACAATTATATCAATACAAATAGAGGTATAAAAGATTAGAGCAATGAAAATAAGCAATATTCAGGATAGAATATCATGCCTCCAGACCATCCACTCACCCCAGAAGGGAGCAAGCCGTGAGCAGATGGGGGCTCGATTAAGTATGAGAGAGTATGCTGGGTTATCCAGAAGGATACACCAGATGAACGTTGTCATACCTCAATTGTTTAGTGAAAGACCTTCCTAACAAATCTTTAAGACACAAAGATATTAGTGATTGATAAAGTTAAACTTAAAAGGTATATATATAAGTCATGCAATGGACATCGCATGTGTATAAAATCCGTATTACACAAGTAACAAAATTAACCAGAGCAGAAAGACAGAAGAAGTACAGAGAGAAGAAGAAGAAACATGGGAGAAAAGTAAAATATATAGAAAAGAAGGTATGGGTATAGAAAAATAGAGATAAAGGTAAAGGTTGTCTCCCCGGGTGGCGGTCCAGTCAGATCAAGGCTAGGGGTTCAACTTTTATGGAATCCTATTATCAATAATTATTAATAAAACGGACAGGGTCAAGAGCCGACTAAAAGAGGAGGTCTATAAAATTAGACATTTAGCTTACAAATAGAATATTTATACAAATCTAATTATTTTACCATAAGATTCATTTATGCTTAATTTTAATTCAAATGTAATCTAAAATGCTGTATTTAGTATACTCTAAATGATAAATAACATTAACAAATATTGTGAACACCCTAATAGAATTACCTCATCATGTGTCCCATTATGTCCTTACATATGGCATTGCTTTTCACCCATTTACTTTTTGCTTCACATCAGTTTTTTTTATTGTTTTTGTTTTTCTTTCCTTTATCATAAAGAAGTGTCAGCAGCAACCCCTGACATATGAGGATCTGCTCTTGTTGGATTCCTACATGGTATAATATTTGTTCTCTTTGTCACATGGCAACTGAGATTTACTGATCATGCGTAACTTTAAAAAGAAAGAGGGCTCAGTAGTTTTTATACTAGTTTTAGTAATTGTACTGCAAGTGTTGGTACAAGCCAGGAAATAGTACTAAGTTATGTAAAATTATAATGGACCACAAAGTCGAAGACCTTCCATTAAATTGCCTTTTTCATGTATGGCATAATAAAATATGCTATTATGGAAGGTTTCTTATACAACAGTCACCTATTCCTTTTTGTTAAGGTAGAATTGTGAGAAAACAAGCTTGTCTGATCTTCATCTAAATCAAAATAATCATAAACATGCACACAACAGTCGATTTGCCATATCTTTGTTGTACAAGTGGTTTAAATCAGCAATGGTCAGCTTGCTCAATTTAGGGAGCTTCAAGTGTGACCCGTAACATCATTAAAGCCCAGAAAAGTTATTCCTTCCTTTCAAGAGATTATGTTCCAAGAGACAGTCAAGACTGCAGTCATGTTCCATGACACTATAAGAAGATAGGTTACAGAAGACTGTCAGAAACTACAGGCATGGTAAAGCAGAAAGACACAGGCTGCAGATATGGACTGTTAGCAACAACAGACATGCCCTGTCAGGACTGTCAGAGATTGAAAACAACCTTCAGACGGTGATAATAAACTGAAGGCACACTAAATGAGTCAGAGACTGTCAACATGCTCTGTGAGACAGGGGAAAAAAATTCTCAATTCCCCCATCAACACAGTGAGAGTTGATAGTGGAATACCTCCCGCTGCCCTATTGTATGCTGACAGTGGGAGGTTTTTCCAGCCATAAGAATACAATTATCACCATTGGCAGTTGTAAGCCGCTGGCAGTATTAAAAAAAAAAACCTGTATATCGACTTCAGTGCAACCAGCCTGCCCATAGATGGATTGAAATTTGGCGGGTCCTTGTTGAACTGTCTGAATTTCGATCCGTCTAAGGCCAGCTTAAGATTGTGGAATTATTAAAGGTCAAAGGTTGCAGATAAGCAAAATAAGATATTCTAAAACCACAAATATGTTGCAGCAGATTGCCAGAGATCGCTACCCTCCAGGCTCTTTGGAAATCGGCATTCCCAGAACAATGCTCTTCACAACTCCTTTAAAGAAAATATTACTATTACACAAAGAAGAAAACATTTACAGTTATTTTATTTACAGTCTATTGCCATTCTTTGAATAAATGAAAATGACAGACGTGCAGATCCTCCATCTAGGTAAATTGAGGTTTTGCTGATTCAGTCAGGCCAAGAACAATAGAGCCAATTTTGGAATGTGTGCAACAGACTGTGCAGTAAGGCCTCATGTACACTGCTGCTCCTAACCTGATGTTTGTGGGGCTTTTAGCATTTTTTGCCTAAGCACCTGAATGCACCTCAATAAAAGTCTATGTGTCCTTGCAGAGTTTAGAGACAACCAAAGCTCCCTCTACTGAATGCAGAAGAAGGAGCTTTTGGGCTTAGGTGAGTTTTTAATGCTGATTTTCTCCTGTCAATAAACCAGTGTGCATGAGACATAAGAGTATCTTAACATGGACAATATCTGCATATAGTTTGTTGAGTTTGAATGGTTTTATGCATCATGCAAAACACTGAATAATATGTCTGGATCACATAACTACTGTAAAAAAAAATGTGAGGACCCCCTAAAAAAGGTGCTGAATAGGCCCTCCTAGGGTTTCTATTGGCATGATGGCCTACAACTTCCCCAAAGAACTTTCCAACCCATCAGCAACCAAATCAATGACATACAAGCTGTCAATCTTTGCTTGCAGTTTTTGTTTGGCTCAGTGTTAAGAGAGATATGGATAGGGTTTACATGACACTCAAACAGTAAAAATCACTCAGCTGAAATAGAATACATTTCAGCCCCTCACATTAACCAGGGGTGTGCCTGAGCAAACTTGCTTCTCTTTTTCTAGCCTCCTTCTTAAATCTCCAGGTCCTAACAAAAGCCAATTTCCCATTCCTTGGGACTGAATTCAGAAGTTGATGAGGCCTCCACATTCAGTAGGCAAAAGAGGCAGAAAAAGGTACCTCAGCTTCAGGCAAAACCTGTGAGGCAAAAACTGGATTCCTGAACTCACATCCTCTCCAGACAATGCCTGGGAGGCAAATAACCTTTTACAAGTGCTTCGCAAATATTTATCTCTTTCCACAGCCCAATTCACTTTCAATAAACCACCTAGTGATTGGCCAGTGAGAAACATGTTCATAATCTATAACACTGTACGTTGCTCCCCAACAACAGGCAGAAGCAAAAGATTCCCTAGGCTTAGGGGAAGCAAACTCACTGTAACCTAGCTGCCTACTTTATTTAGGTTAGTAGCACTCTATTCTTGGCATGGTCACTAAAAAAATGCAAATAAATATGTTCTACACCTTGAAAAATTTCAGCAATTTTAGTCCAGGGAAATGCAGAATAAACGTTTCTGGACCACCGTGACATAAGTTTCTACGTGAGTATGGTAAAATATTATTTTCTTCAAACACAACTCATGTTGTGATACAATATTTAATTTAAAATGAACAAGAGAGGTGTTAAACAAATATTACCATAGAGGAAGCTGATGTTCTTAAAAAAATAATTACTCTCCATTGTGTTTGCTAAGGCCTTCTGGATGCTCCTCTGCATTGTTAAAAAAATTCTGTGGACAAATAAGATGAAAGTTTATCTTTTTATCATAATTATTTTGCTCTTTAAAAAAACACTGAAAACAAACACAATAACTTTATTTTCTTGCTGTCCCAAATTCCATATTAAATCAGAAAATTCAACAGCAGAATGCCAAGATATATATCTCTGTGATGTAAAATCTTAAAATAAGTAGAGACATGTAGCAGAATAATGATGCAAAACACAGGGCTTACAGTGTATGTAAAGCCACACATTTTTTTTAATTATGAATGACATAGAAAAAGCTTAAGACACCTGTAACATTTTTTTTTTTTCGTCTGTGTCCAATTAGGGTGATACTTTTATTTTCCATCCTAAAAAGGAACATTTACCCTCAGTGTTCATGTGACAACTCAAAAATGTTGGAGTTCACATCACTTTCTATACTGGAGACAATGTTTACCTGGACTAATACTAAAAATGTGTCTCCCCAATAGGGACACTGGCAACCTTCCATATTCAATACAAAGCTAAACACAAATTAGATACACTTTAATGGATGACTTATCTATGATGGCCAGGCCAGAGTCCTGACCTTAGTCCCACTTATGTGCTGTGGTGTGATCTAAAGTAGGTTGTTTAATCAAGAAATTCCAAATATATGCATGAACTAAAATGTTTTGTACATAGATTTACAAGTTTAAATAGCAGCTACAGGAAGTGATAATGTTTATTTAAGAATATTTCTACTACTTGATTTGGGGGTCCATACATGTTTCCATCATGATTTCTCTACAAAGTTACTTCAATGGTAAAATGTTGTTTACAGTATATATTATTATGATGACATTTATGAAGATCAAAACACATTTAAGAACTGTTCATGTAGCAGAAATGTATTTATTAAACAATCACACACTTTGTCTCAAACTATTTGTAAATTGAACCATTTCAGTAAAATGCTGAATATGATAGTCTATATTTTTATAATTTAAGATACCTGTATACACTAATTAAACAATTTTAAGGGGATCTGTTTCTACAAGTTCTGGCTTCTCTACCCCCTTAATGCACTCTGTAACACTTACCATTTCTGTGAAACTGCTGCTTTGGGCTCCCATGGTGGCTTTCAGAAACCTGAAAAAAACTCTTAAGAGCCCATTCACACAGGGGCGGCACGACTTGTCCCGCGACTGTGCCGGGCGATCTTAACACGACTTCAAAGGTGACTTGCAAAATGACTTCTGTATTGAAGTCAATGGAAGTCGCCCTGAAGTCGTCTTGAAGTAGTACAGGAACCTTTTTCTAAGTCGGAGCGACTTCAGTCGCTCCTATTAGAACGGTTCCATTGTACAGAATGGGACGCGACTTGTCAGGCGGCTGAGTCGCCTGACGAGTCGCCCCTGTGTGAATGGGCTCTAAGAGGGTTGGACCATGTTAAATGAAAGTTAAACTACACACAAACTGGATGATGAAACATGTGCTATTGATTGGCACTGTTTACATCTCTGAAATTTCATCCAGTATATATTTTTTTTAAGTTCTGCAAGCATTTGTCAAAAACACGCATAAAAATGCATAAAAACAAAACAAAAACAAATTGTTAGTTGCATTTATCTTTCTCCCTGTTGTGCACAAATGCAGGAAAAATGTGCCTAGAAATAAGTAAAGGGCATATGTTAAAAAAACAAACAAAAAAAACATGCATTCTGAGGTCAACACTATAAGCTTAAAAAAATGCCTGAAAACACTGGATGAAAAACACTCATATTACCATCCTTGTGCCAGCTTTTAGCAGTGTTGTAGCAGCAGTTAGGAGCATTCAGTGTTTTTCTGCTGGCCAATCACTCCCAAAAATGCAAAACTTATTTTTTTTCTGCTCATAGAAGCTGAAGCTTCAAAAACGCTTCTAGACTAAAATAGTGTGCATGTACACATAATATAACACTATTTGCTTCTAGAAGCAGAAGAAAAATGCTCAAAAGCTGCTAGGAGCATTTTTAAGCTAGTGTGCATGGAGCCTAAATGTGTAAACTAGCCCTTAAGCCTCGTACACATGACCGAGTTTATCGTCCAAAAACGACAAGAAAACTGCCGAGAGAGCTTTCTTGTCGAGAAAACCGTTCGTGTGTATGGTTTTTCATCGAGAAAACTGCCGTGAATCTCGACGAGAAAAATATAGAACCTGCTCTCTTTTTTCTCGTCCGGATTCTCGATTTTCTCGTCGTGTTTCTCGTCGGCCTGTTTTGCGGCGAGAAAAACGTTCGTGTGTATGCTTTTACGAGTCTTCCAAAAGCGCGCATGCTCAGAATCAAGTATGAGACGGGAGCGCTTCTTATGGTAAAACAAGCCTTCGTAATGGAGATAGCACATTCGTCACGCTGTAACGAGCTGAAAGCACGAAGACTGAAAAGCGCGAATCGTCTCTTCCCAAACTTTTACTTCACACGCGTAAACACGAGATCAGCAAAAGCAGCCCAAGGGGTGGCGCCATTGAAATCGATCTTCCCCTTTATACTGCCGTCGTACATGCTGGACGTGACCGCTCAGAGCAACGACGAGATTTGGAATTGACTGTGTGTATGCAAGGAAAGCTTGACAAGAATCTCGTCGAGAAAAACAACGTGTTTTTAACGACGAGAAACTCGGTCGTGTGTACGAGGCTTTAGGGTCCATTCTGATCTATAGTATGTGATGCATTTAGGTGCAATATTGAATGAGTGTTATATTGCCTGCTAATGTGTTGCATTAAAGCAGCTCATAGTGCTGGTGGATACATAGTAAATGGAATTAGTATTAATTGAATGTCTCTCCTATTTAGTTTATTACCCCAGGGATGGGTAATGTAATACTAATGTGCCACCACATCTTTAAATGGGGAATATTTTAGATGATGTGGAGGCTAACACTAGCTTAAAGTGATATTAAATTATTGTTGTTCTTGTTTAAAAATAACAAACATATTATGCTTACCTGCTCTGTGCAGTGGTCTTGCACAGAGCAGCTCCGGACCTCCTCTTGGGTCTCTTTCTGGCACTCCTAGCTCCTCCCTCCTGCCGAGTGCCCCCACAGCAAACAGCTTGCTATGGGGGCACCCGAGCCATGCCGCTGCTCTGTGTGTCCATTCAGACACAGAGCTGTGTCTCGGCCCCACCCCCTCTCTCTCCTCATTGGCTCACTGACTTTGATTGACAGCAGAGGGAGCCAACGGCACCCCTGCTGCCTCAGCCAATGAGGAGGGAGAGTTACGGACAGCCGAGGCTCTCATTCAAAATCGCTGGAGCAAGATGGGGGCTCAGGTAAGTATTAGGGGGGCTGAGGGTTAGGGTTAGGGTTGCTTTCAAAATGTTGTTTTGCTTTAGCTCAGTAAATACAGTTTAACCACCTCAATACCACCATGTTAGACATCTTTCCTTGCTAGGCCAGTTTCAGTGCTGTGCTGCGACAATTACTCTGTTATGCAATAGTATACCTAAATTAATGTTATATTTGTTTTTAGACAGCGATAGCTTTCTTTTGGTGGTTAAAAACTTTTTTTTACTTTTTACTATATAAAGGATAAACACTGATAATTTAGAAAAAAACTTGTATCTTTCTCTTGTTACTTTCTATAGGGGAGGGGAATGTCGTACTCCCACATATACATACAGGAGGTGATATATCCAGATTATATAGGTGATACCAGACTCGCACATATACAGACAGGAAAGGGAACAAATAAATTATTTAGGAGGTATCTTACTAATTTAAGTACACGCAGGGTAGGGGTGTATATAGATTATATAGCAATGTCATACTCACACATAGACAGGCAGCAGGGAGGGTTAGCTGACTAGGGATGAGCTTCGAGTTCGAGTCGAACTCATGTTTGACTCGAACATTGCCTGTTCGCCCGTTCGCCGAACAACGAACAATTTGGGGTGTTCGCGGCAAATTCGAAAAGTCTATGGGAGAAATCTAAAGTGCTAATTATAAAGGCTTATATGCAAGTTATTGTCCTAAAAAGTGTTTGGGGACCCGGGTCCTGCCCCAGGGGACATGTATCAATGCAAAAAAAAGTTTTAAAAACGGCCGTTTTTTTTAGGAGCAGTGATTTTAATAATGCTTAAAATGAAAAAATAAAAGTGAAATATTCCTTGAAATTTCGTACCTGGGGGGTGTGTATGATATGCATGTAAAGTGGCGCATGTTTCCCGTGCTTAGAACTGTCCCTGCACAAAGTGTAATTTTTGAAGGAAAAAAAGTCATTTAAAACTCACTCGCGGCTATTAATGAATTGTCGGCTTTTATCAATACATAGAAAAGTCATTGATAAAAAAAAAAAAAAGCGTGGAGGTTCCCCCAAATTCAATTACCAGGCCCTTTAGGTCTGGAATGGATATTAAGGGGAACCCTGACGCAAATTTAAAAACAAATGGCGTGGGGTTCCCCCTAAATATCCATACCAGGCCCTTGAGATCTGGCATGGATTTTAAGGGGAACTCCACCCCAAATTTTAAAAAAAATGGCGTGGAGTCCCCCAAAAATCCATACCAGACCCTTATCCGAGCACGCAACCTGGCCGGCTGTGGGGGAAGAGGGGGGGACGAGAGAGCGGCCCCCCTCCCTCCTGAACCGTACCAGGCCACATGCCCTCAACATGGGGAGGATGTCCCCATGTTGATGGGGACAAGGGCCTCATCCCCACAACCCTTGCCGGTGGTTGTGTGGGTCTGCGGGCGGGGGGCTTATCGGAATCTGGAAGACCCCTTTAACAAAGGGGACCCCCAGATCCCGCCCCCCCCATGTGAATTGGTAAGGGGTACATTGTACCCCTACCATTTCACGAAGAAAGTGTAAAAAAATGTAAATAAAAACACACACACACCTTTATTAGTCCTTTATTAAAAAATAAAAAAAAATAATAAAAAAATAAAAACATTCCAGCGATGAAATCCAGTGTCCCGCGGCGATCCCGATGTCCAGCGCTGTCCGTCATTGGTTGTGCCTGTGCGGACCTGATGGGGAACTTCCTCCGCTGTGTTTTAAATGTATATACCCGCCCCTTCTAAAGTTCCCCATCAGGTCCGCTCAGCGGACCAGATGCGGAACATGAGAAGGGGCGGGTCTATACATGTATTACACAGCGAATGAAGTTCCCCATCAGGTCCGCCCCCTCGGTATGTCTGACCCCGCCTACATCATTGGCCTTAGCGGGGAACTTCCTTCACTGTGTAATTTAAATTTACACAGTGAAGGAAGTTTCCCGCTCAGGCCAATGACGTAGGTGGGGTCCGACATACCGAGGGGGCGGACCTGATGGGGAACTTCTCTCACTTTGTAATACATGTATAGACCCGCCCCTTCTCATGTTCAGCATCTGGTCCGCTGAGCGGACCTGATGGGGAACGAGAGAAGGGGCGGGTCTATTCATGTATTACACAGAGAACAAAGTTCTCCATCAGGTCCGCCCCCTCGGTATGTCAGACCCCGCCTACATCATTTGCCTGAGCGGGAAACTTCCTTCACTGTGTAAATTTAAATTACACAGTGAAGGAAGTTCCCCGCTCAGGCCAATGACATAGGCGGGGTCGGACATACCGAGGGGGCGGACCTGATGGGGAACTTCCTTTGCTGTGTAATACATGTATAGACCCGCCCCTTCTCATGTTCCGCATCTGGTCCGCTGAGCGGACCTGATGGGGAACTTTAGAAGGGGCGGGTCTATACATTTAAAACACAGCGAGGAAGTTCCCTATCAGGTCCGCACAGGCACAACCAATGACGGACAGCGCTGGACATCGGGATCGCCGCGGGACACTGGATTTCATCGCTGGAATGTTTTTTTTTTATTATGTTTTTTTTTAATAAAGGACTTTTTCAAGGTGTTTGTGTGTTTTTATTTACATTTTTTGACACTTTCTTCGTGAAATGGTAGGGGTACAATGTACCCCTTACCAATTCACATAAGGGGGGGGCGGGATCTGGGGGTCCCCTTTGTTAAAGGGGTCTTCCAGATTCCGATAAGCCCCCCACCCGCAGACCCCCACAACCACCGGGCAAGGGTTGTGGGGATGAGGCCCTTGTCCCCATCAACATGGGGACATCCTCCCCATGTTGAGGGAATGTGGCCTGGTACGGTTCAGGAGGGAGGGGGGGCGCTCTCTCGTCCCCCCCTCTTCCCCTGCAGCTGGCCAGGTTGCGTGCTCGGATAAGGGTCTGGTATGGATTTTTGGGGGGACTCCACGCCATTTTTTTAAAAATTTGGGGTGGAGTTCCCCTTAAAATCCATGCCAGATCTCAAGGGCCTGGTATGGATATTTAGGGGGAACCCCACGCCATTTTTTTTAAATCTGTGTCGGGGTTCCCCTTAATATCCATTCCAGACCTAAAGGGCCTGGTAATTGAATTTGGGGTAACCCCCACGCTTTTTTTTTTTTTTTATCAATGACTTTTCTATGTATTGATAAAAGCCGACAATTCATTAATAGCCGTGAGTGAGTTTAAAATGACTTTTTTTCCTTCAAAAATGACACTTTGTGTTGGGACAGTTCTAAGCACGGGAAACATGCGCCACTTTACATGCATATCATACACACCCCCCAGGTACGAAATTTAAAGGAATATTTCACTTTTATTTTTTCATTTTAAGCATTATTAAAATCACTGCTCTCGTAAAAACGTCTATTTTTTAAACCTTTTTTTGCATTGATACATGTCCCCTGGGGAAGGACCCGGGTCCCCAAACACTTTTTAGGACAATAAATTACATATTAGCCTTTATAATTAGCACTTTAGATTTCGAACGTTCGAGTCCATTGTATTTAATAGGGTTCTAAAGTTCACACGAACATTTTGTCTGTTCGCAGGTTCTGGTGCGAACCGAACAAGGGGGTGTTCGAGTCACATCCCTGTAGCTGACCATCTGGAAAGAAAGGAAGTACAGGCTAAATAGATCCAAAATAAACTTGTAGTACAGATTGTAATATGCAGATGAATCAAACAAGACATTTGCCATACTCATGTCTACCATACCTACCAAACACTGCTTAGAGAAGTTTTCATACTTATTATTTCTATAATCTATATTTTGCCATATCAGCTTTATTTGGGCAAAATGTGTGTAAAATATGCATAATTAGTAAAACAGTAGGCCACATTTTTGTTCAGGGATGCAATTTTAAATGTATCAGGCACAGCAGTAAAACAATATTTTGCTTGTGCCCAGTGGCAAACACCATGCAGTTATGTGTCGCATTAGGATATAATTATTTCCTCTGCCCAGGAGCAAATGGAAAAAACAAACAATAATACCATATATTATTAAAGAAATGACTGTTCTGAGATATTACTAATATAATGGTGATGTTGCTGCAAGTTTTACATACAAGACTGAAACAAAGCTGTAATTTCAACTCTGTGAACAAAGCAATCAATCTGGGCTGAAAAATCTTTAAACTGTGTACAATGCGCTGTGCCCTGCAGTGTCTCAAACATCGGGCAATAAAAGTGCTTGTTTCAAGACAGGTATGCTAAATCAACGTCTGCTTCAACATATCGCTGTTAATGAGGAAAAGGCCAATGTGAATGCTCTATGTAAGGAATCAATGACTAAGACAGTAAAAATACTTTTATCCCTAAGCATGTTTAGGCAGTCACAAAAGATCCAGTTTATTTAATAGTATTCCCACCATTCGATGTTAAGGTGCAAACATGTACAGTACATACCATATCCACTATATGCTTAACTTATTCTAATGTTCTGCTCATTAATGCATAATGCCTGAACTATTGTCATAAGTTATGACTAAATATTTTAATAGACACCTCCAATATCGGTGAGGAAGGGCAGGCCAAGTAAACCAAACATACGTTGTAAAAGCTAACATACACTATATTGTCAAAAGTATTGGGACACCTGCCTTTACATTAACTTTAATGGTATCCGAGTCTTAGTCCGTAGGGTTCAGTATTGAGTTGGTCCACCCTTTGCAGCTATAACGGCCTCCTTCAACTCTTCTGGAAAGGCTGTCCACAAGGTTTAGGAGTGTGTCTATGGGAATGTGGACAGTGGACAGTCTTCCCAGAAGAGCTTTAAGCTGTTATAGCTGCAAAAGGTGGGCCAACTCAATATTGAACAGTACGGACTAAGGATGCCATTAAAGTTCATGTGCGTGTAAAGGCAGGTGTCCCAATAATTTTGTCAATATAGTGTATCAAAAAAGTTATCAGACAGTTGATGTTCTTCCCTATGGTTAAAAATATCTCCCAGGCACAATGGTGCACACACAGTATATTAAATCAAACAGTTTAAAAATTAGAATGTTTCCGAATTAAGGAATTTGTAGAATTTCCTCGAAAAACTAATTCCGAACGAAGCGAATTGCACATCTCTACTTTCGTTTTTTTTTTTCAAACATAACAATGAAATACTAAAGTAAAAGACGATATCTACTGAATTAAATATAATTTTATAAAATAGCAGCTTCACAAATTAAATTGTATTGTTTTCAGTTGTATTATGAATTTTTTTTTTTTTTTTGCTCTTGTTGACAGATACATTTGTTTTTTCTAGACCTTTGCTCTTTTAAATGGCCAATGAGTTACTGTGCTATTTGAAACAAATATGTAACATGCATTGTGTCACATTTTTTTAAAGGGCTTATTTTATAAGTCTAATGAAAATACGGGCTGATGTTAGTGCTGACCAGTATGATTTTAGCTGTTTAGTATACAAGATGTTTTCCTATTGCATCCTACTAGAAATCACAATTCTCTGTTATTAAATAAGAATCAAATAAAATAATAATAACTGTATATATATATATATATATATATATATATATATATTGTTTGTGTGTGTGTATATACTATATATATATTGATGTAATACACTATCAATAGAATGTCTTGATACAGTTTTTTCAGGGTCACTGGACACTGATTGACTTAAAACTTAATTTCCTCCTTGCATGTTTCAGAAATTTAAGAGGCTAGATTTCTGCTTCTGTTGGAGCCTCGCTCAACTCTTTCATTAAAAGTTACACTGGCTTTCAATATTGGTAATAAAATAAAAAACAAAACCGAAGGTTATTGGCTCAAGGAACACAGTTTCAGAGATTTTGCCTCCTCGATCCTTTAAGTTACAAAATGACATCGGGCTTTGGCAGTATTTATTTGTTTATATTTCAGTTTGCATACACTGACCTGTAATAATAATAATAATAATTAAAAACATATATATATATATATATATATATATATATATATATATATATATATATACCAATATTGAAAGCCAGTGCAACTTTTAATGAAAATAATTGAGCTAGGCTCCAACAGAAACTTTCTGGAAACTGAGCAGAAATCTCGTAAATTCCTGAAACATGTGTCAAGCCATGATAGTGTATTAGATTAATTGTCATCTCCTCTGAAATCACCACTTTTTAACTATACCCATACATATGGATTTTTTTTTTACTAGCCCAGCATTTTATTAATATGTAGAATGTTTCTGAACACTTTAAAGTACTTACTTAGATTATTAACTTATTTTCTACACTAGCAAACTGTTCATGAAGAAAGCACTCGTTCATTGATTGAGGGAATGAAAGTGGATGCCTCTTATGTGCCTTCTACATACCTGGCAGAGATTGCACGCTTCCTGCAGTCTGTTGCTGAGGTTGATCTTCTACTAAACTCTTCATGTTTTAATAACAAAGACTGTGAAGATCTCACCAAACAAGATGAGTGTCTAAAGGTAAGAAAATTCCTCTGTTTGATTAATAAAATTGTTTTTTATTTCAATAGATGATTCTAATTCAGGTTCAGGACCATTTTACCAGAATAAGTAGCTGGCTGAATGACCATACAGGAAATATCTGTAATTTTCAGTTATTTTAAACAGGTGCAACATTAAAAACAACAATGTAAACAGGTTCAGCATGACAAAAAGCATGTATAAGCAGTGGAATACTTCAAAACTGTTTATGAAAGCTAAAAAAAAAATGACATCTTCAGATCAATGTTACTATAGCTCAATCAGGTTAGTTTGGCTGCAATAAGTCTAGCTGTGAATCTTTATTTTAGTAAAACAGTTCAGAATACAAACAGCCGCTAGTGATCATGCTGAGGAAACAATGTCCCTCTCAGTGAAGTCCAGGGTAGCTCTGGAAGCACAGGCAAGCAACTGGAGGGATCCAAGACCTAAGGACAAAGGGCCAATCTACTGATTCCCATAGTAGCTGATCTTTTGGAGAAGCATGTGCTGTCCACACACTGGTTCTGACAGTGAAGAGTCATTCACCAGGCTGTAGATCACATACCAAGCTACTTCCTGCCTCATCAGGTATGACATCTCTGAGCTGTTGATTAACAAAAGCAGGGATAGTATCTTTACAGTTTGTTTGTTTTTTTGAAAGGAAAGATACTGTGCCTGTATCTGAGCATGGTGAGTAAATGGGCACTCAACCACTATATGGAAAGATTATGTTGAGTTTTCAGTACTTGGAACAACTTTGGTTGACTTGGGAGCATTCCAACAGTTTATCCTGTCATTTTGTGTGATATAATAAGGGATTGTAATTTCACTTTTATTGCTGGTGCATGAATCATCTTTCAGATTCGACCATTACCCAGTGCACACTTTGTCCAGCAAGCATCAATCACAGATCCTCCACACTGTCTTTGGTACCTTCTCGTGCTGCTCTTCATCCAAGATCCACACAACAGTCTCTGGCAAGCTCTTTCTCCACTATCTGCAAAGACAGTAGCTGCAGGCCTCCCCTTACTCTCCAGCATTCTAGGTGCCCAATGTGTTAGAATTCTATCCTTTTCTGTAGTACATAGTCTCTGAGTGCTTTCCTCACTCTACTATGGCTCCCATAGTAGAGGTAAACTCCAAAACACATATGATATGTCAACTGGCATTTCGCAAATATGCAGGAATTCTAATTGTCCTATGTCTGGTCTATTACACTAAAGTTTGCCATGCATGGATCAAAATTTTCCCGTTCCTGCTGAACCAGTGTAATTTCGATCTATGTATGACTGTCCCTGTTCTTGAGAAATGTATCTATTGATATACTTTTCATGGACGGTCTTGTTGGAAAATTTCCACTCAATTAGTGCATGCAGCGTATGGGCTTCAGTGCTGATCAGTATATTCTGATGGTCGGGAAGGATGTGCCAACCCACCTTGAATGTGTGGTTGGGGAAATCTGTGCCATTTTTTTCATTCAGCCGGCTGACTGAATGCAAAAAATCGAAGTAATTTCTGGCCAGCTTAAGCTCCCCCACTTGTAGAATTGTGTCATAGCTGGCACAAAAAGTTGAACCATCATTTCACACATATTTATATAGTTCATGAACTGTAATTCTTCCTCCAGGTGGGAGAAACAGTTGTTGATATATGACCCAGAGATGAGCTCATTGTGCAGTATTTAATCTACCTATACAGCATGCAGCCTTTGACACCTATTGCACTTTGTTTGTCTCTCCTGCTTGTATATTATCTGCCACACAATGAAATATAAATAATAAAGCCACTTGCTCTCTCTCAACTATAGCTAGGATTACATTACAGTCTACATCCCACCCCCCAACCACTATCATTTTTTCCTTCTCCCTAGCCATGATCAGTATTCACTGTAAAAAAGGTTCAAAATCACTTTCCAATCTTCCCTGCAGCCATGATCAGATATGCATCACACCACATGCATATGTATTTTTGGTTCATAATCTTGGTTATTGATCTACCTACTTCCCCCCTTCATTTTCCCCTGGTCCACTCTCAGCTCTCTGTATCTCTTTTATCTTCTTCTCTATTCCCAGTGGCACACAATTTGTTGTTACTTCTCTCCAGCCATCAGCAACAATCAGCTTTGATTCTGAATCCTTTTTCCCCTTTTGACAATCTGTTCCGTCTCTGCATCACTCCCCCACCTGACAATGCTTAGCTTCTGCTCTACCTTTTTATTATAATGGTCTGTAATCAGTTCATGGTCAGATACAGTTTTAAACACATTTCAATTTTTGTCAAGGTAAACATAACAAGTGTTTTTATTTTGATTTGGGCATTTTTAAATTTAGCATTGTTTAATGAATATGTATTTCCTTATAAAAGCATTCATTATTGTTAGGAAGCTTTAAAAAATGAAATGGAAGTGATTAAATAGTACAGCTGCTGATGTAAAGGTTTGGAAAAAAACAGAGGGTTGGCTTTAGTTATGGAAGATTTGCATGAGTGAAATAATACATTGTAATAATACACAGCTTCCCGTTTACTGTTCAGAAAAGTCAGGGTAAATATTGGTATTTCCTTTCAATAACCATGATTTGACTGATTAATCACTTCAATGCTGGGCACTTTTTCCCCTTCCTGCCCAGGCCACTCTTCAGCTATCAGCGCTGTCGCATTTTAAATAACAATTATGCAGTCATGCAACGCTGTACCCAAACAACATTTTTATAATTTCGTTCCCACAAATAGAGCTTTCATTTGGTGGTATGTGTTTCTGTTATAAAAATGTGTAAATAAGTAAGTTTTCTCCATCACTGATGAGCACGATGAGGTGGCACTGATGATGAGCCACTAATATGCAGCACTGATGGGCACTAATAGGCACTGATAGGTGGCACTGATATGAATCACTGATGGGCACTCATAAGTGGCACTGATGGGCACTGATAGACGACACTGATGGGCACTGAAAGGTCACACTGATGGGCACTTATAGATGGCACTGATGGGCACTTATAGGCGGTACTGATGGGCACTGATATGTGGCACTGATGGGCAATGATAGGCAGCACTGATGAGGAGGCACTGGAAGGCATTACTGATAGGCCACTGATTGGTCACTGATTGGGCATACCTGGTGGTCCAGGGTGGGCATCCTGGTGGGCATGGGTGGACATCTTTGGGGGGCTGCATTCATAATCAATTAGTGCAGACCCTCCCCATCAGGAGAGCAGCCAATTGTCTCTCCTTTATTCGCATCTGTCAGCGCGAGTGGAGGAAAAGCCGATACACGTATCTTCCTGTTTACGATGTGATCAGCTGTGATTGGACACAGCTGATCACATGGTAAAGAGCCTACATCAGAGGCTATTTACCGAGATTGGTGATGCAGTGTGTCAGACTGACATACCACAACAACGATCGCCTTGCTGCGTGATCGCAGCATATCCTGCTGGACGTCATATGACGTCCAATCAGGATAACTTAACCTCTTTGCACACATCATTCTGTTATATGGCGGGCGGGAAGTGGTTAAGGGTGTCCTGAGATCAAACAATACACAGGACCCAATATTCCCATTTGAGCTTCCTAATAGTCAGGTCTAGGGCTACCTGGTTCCAAACCTCACTTATCTGAAAATATAAGGGCCCCATAAATGTATATCCATTCTTTTTTTTTATCTTTCCATTTGTTTATTTTACATTATATTGATTGTTAACAAATGTACATATCGCACTCTGGATCTGATTGCCTCCCCTAGAGAAAATGTTGGTATTCAGGAGGGGGGGGGGGGGGGGGCACTGAACATATGATATGGTAGGTATGTATTAAGGATCCTGGAATGTGCTTTAGCAGGACTCAGCAATTAATAATTGGTCAATCTTTCTTGAATAGCATTAGCAGCTCTCTAAATTATTGCACCGTAAATTTAATATACTCTTTTTATGGGGCCACAAACAAAAAGGCAATGTAAACCACCTGCAGTTGACTTTTAATTGCAAAAAATAACAGAACAAATTAGGGTATTCTACTGTAAAAGGATAATAATATGATCTTTACAGGATCATACATCTCAGTGTGAAACACATCTATAGTCAAACGTTATATGCAAAACACATAATAATAATAATGCTAGTTATAAATGTAGCAATACCCCCAGCTAAGACGGCTGCTGGTATAGATTTTTGGGCCTGTACAGCTGTCAACCCCCAGTAACTGGCTCTAACCTATCTTGGCACAGATAGCAGTAAAGATGGGATTGTGAAACCCGTTAGCTATGGGGATCACAATACCGCAACAAACATATAACCACACAGCGGATTGGCTTAACCACAAGTACTTTTTACTGAATATAAAGCATCAAGTTAAACAGTAATACGTATGCATATGCAGAGCCCTGCAATGTTAACCATTCAGCATATAACAAGCGCTAAGTTCCAATAGTATTACACACGCTAAATGTCATTTAACTATACTCACAAGCTTCCCCCTCGTGGGCAAGATGGCGCTCAAACAATATCTAACAGTTCTACAGTCAGGCCTGACTATTGCAGATATGGTGCTTCCGTTGAGAAGGATCTTCGCTAGCAATGGTGGTGCACTTTGTAGGTTATTTGTAATCCACAGGCATCAGAACAGTTAACTACCTGGCATGTACTAAAGAGTTCAACTAACGCTGCACAGCACACTGTCCCTCTGATGTGCAATATAACACTCTGGTAACGGTGGTCCCTGAACAAGGGACACTGGGCCTAAGATTAGTCAGTTAATCTCTGAGCAAGTGCTCTCTCACCCGACCGGACCAGTCCGTACAACCGACTTCCGTAGCTGGGGCTCCAGCACACAGTCTCACGACACCCGTAGTCTCTGATCCTCCCGACAGTCCTTGGAAAGATGATTGACGAAATTACTCCTGGGTTCTCCCGTGATGGTCGGGGGGTTCTCTGGATCTCAAGACCCAAACTCTTAGTCCCAGTCCAGCGGCAGACTCAGCGTTGGTTCCACTTGCTAGGGGGCGGCATCCAAAGAGACCCGCGTGTAGCTCCGCTCCTCCTTATATAGGCCTTCCCCAGCAGACCTTGCGCCGGGCAATGCACTCTGGGTGTCCCGCTGCACACTGGGTATGGCTCCTTAAAGTGACACCCCGCTACATAAACATTATATAAAGTGTGGTTGTACAATATAGAAAATAGAAACTAATATGGCGATTATGGATTTGTTTGAGAGTACCATGATGCCAGGTGCTTATCTCAAGTTCTATGAGAAAAACATCTTTGTGCAAGTATTATAAGGAAAACATTCCGAAGAGTGCAGACAGGCATGGTAGTCTCATGGAAGTCTCACTTGGCCACTGCAGCTGGGTTTGTGTGAATTTTATGATAATGGAAGTCTCACTACCATGAACATTTTAGATCATCTTGTCATGTCTATAGATTGCATTTATTACTGGTATTTATTAAGTGCTGTCAAATTACACAGCACTTAGAACATATGTATTGTTCATTCACATCAGTTCCTGCCCTGAAGGAGCTTACAATCTAAGGCCCCTAACTCACATTTATACACAGTTAATAAACCTACTAGCATGTCTTTGGTGTGTTGGAGGAAAATTATATACCTGAAGGAAACCCATGCAGGCACAGGTGGAATATGCAAACTTCTTCAGGAAAGTAGTGCCGTGGTTGGGAATGCACCAATTAACCTATTACTGCCAGGCAGAAGTGCTAACAACTTAGCCACCATGCTGCCCATGTATATGTATAATTGTTTTTTTTAAATAAAAGCTGCCTGAAAATAATTGAAATTAGATAGTTGAAATAATAATGTTATCTGAAGACCTGTAGATGTGATTTGCATGTTTATACACAGACTCCCATATCCAGGAAAGCAAGGAATCATTTATAAAAGTCCATATAAACAGGCAACTACTGTATATCTAAACTGGAAAAAAGTAGCTTGTGCATATCTTGAACAAAACAACTCCGCCATGGCAACAATACTTTTCAAACTGATTTTTCTTGTAATATGCACTCATTTGTTGTGCATATTTATGTGTTCATAAAAATAAATTACTTTGGGCTTAGTTATCTTTGCTTGGGCAACACTCACATTCTTTGGTTTATATTTTCAACTGTCAGAATGAAGCACACAGCAGTGCTGCATTATAGATTTTTATGTTACTGTTTGTTTGCTGTTGACATCAAAGAACTTCTTCTGGATATAAATCAGTAGAAGCACTATGGCTAACAAAGATCTGATAAAAGTATATACAGATGATCTTTCAATATCCTTAGCCAGTATCTTGTTTATAGATTTGTTTTAAAGAAAACCTGCTGCTTTTGTCTTCTCTAACACACAAATATAAAATGTCATTGTTTGCTGCTCTTTTTCTTGTATATGCTCAAAACATGGTATCTTCTTCATATTTTACTTGGATACTGAATGCTATATTATGTATCCTGTAGATGTCACTGTTACTATAACAGTATGACAATGTTTCCTTAGTAGTAATATATGCTTTAAAGACAGCAATACATACAAAATGGTTCATTTGTATAATAAATCAGTAATAGTATTTATGTTGTATAAGACACCTGTTGTTGCATTTTTACCATTTAGATTCATACAGAAAACAACTGTTTAAAACTGTGATTTAAATCTTCACGTCTGAATAATTTCCATTTATGTTGTATTTTGTTGAGTACGTTCAGTAGTGTCATTGGTGTCTTTAACCCCCTTAGCGGTAGTCCCGAGTCTGGTTCGGGTGAGTTTTTCATACCAAGAGCGGTAACCCCGAGACAGACCCGGGCTGCATCGCAGTATCCAGGGAGAGTTACTTACCTTGTCCCCTGGATCCTGCGATGTCTCCCCGCAGTGTGTGCGATCTGTCTCCTCGCTCGATTCACACTGCCGAGTGCCGAGCTCCGTTCCCTGCGACATTGCGGCGCACGGGGACGGAGTTCGGCGCCAAATTTAAAAAGTGAAAAAGACAGTATAGATACAGTATACTGTAATCTTACTGATTACAGTACTGTATCAAATAATTACACATCCCCTTTCTCCCTAGTGGTCTGTCCAGTGTCCTGTGTGCAGTTTTATATTATAAAAACAGCTTTTTGCTGCCTGGAAACTGGAGATTGTCCATAGCAACCAAAAAGTGTCCCTTTATGTCCAAAGTGGTTTTAGACCAGATAGAAAACAGCGATAATAAATTAGAATCACTTGCAGAATTGAGCGATAGCGATTTGTGGGGAAATTCGTCATCAAACACTAAATCTAATGACAGCAACAATTCTGCAACTGAGCAAATTTCAGTGTTTTTGATTTGATTACATTATTGAATATTTTTTATTATTATATTATTATTTGTTATAATTATTTATAGTTATTTATTATATTATAATTTATGATTTTGTGTTTCAAACTTTATCATACACGGGATGTAAACTAGACTCTGGTTTGGACAGATTTATGTGTGTTATTCCTAAGAATTACAGGCCTACAACATAAAACGCAAAATTTCAATGCAAAATAATTGTACCGCTTTCAGCACCTAAAATCAGAAAGAATCATACCGCCAGGGAGGTTAAAGAGCAATACTATGCAACGGGTAAAACCATTTAGTGCGCTGTCAATTATTAGTATAGAGCAACCTTCTTCAACCAGGGTGCCCAGGCACCTTGGGGTGCCTTTAGGTTTCTTCAGGGGTGCCTTAGCAAAATGCCTAAAAATTGCCCAAAAATTGTATACAAGCCAGCTGATGGATCAAGCCTGCCTTTTAGTTACACAAATTCATTGTGCAAAATTACAACCATCCAGCAGCTGGCGTCCTAACAAAAAATGATGTCATTGGTTGATAAGAAGAATGACAGGTGCCTGCACAGCATCCTTGTTTGCCCCTCCCCTGCCCCCCTCCATCAGCACTGGGGTTACATTGTGAGGGAGAGAAACTAAGGGAGAAGAGAAACACTGGAATACACCTCTAGCATTGGGTGCCTTACATTTGTGGATGTTTTGCGTTATTTAAAACTATTAGTTTAGTTTTTTACATTTTAGAATGGGTGCCTTGAAATTGTGCAGAATTTTAAAGGGTTTCTTGACTGAAAAAAGTTGAGAAACCCTGGTATAGAGTATTTAAAGAAGAATTATAGAAGTGGCATTTTTTTACATAGTTACAGTGCTCCAGCTTAGACCAATGTAACTATATAAATACTATACTGTTAGGATCTCTCTAATAGCTGTAAACCAGGGATAAGCAATTAGCGGACCTCCAGCTGTTGCAGAACTACAAGTCCCATGAGGCATAGCAAGACTCTGACAGCCACAAGCATGAAACCCAAAGGCAGAGGCATGATGGGACTTGTAGTTTTGCAACAGCTGGAGGTCCGCTAATTCCATATCCCTGCTGTAAACCATTGTTGTAGACACTGCTGCTCCATAAACCATTGTTGTAGACATTGCTGCTCCAGTGAGCTCCATCAGCTTCCAAGTCCTGAGCCGAGCAACTGCCCTGCTGTTTGATGAACACAGGAGATTGGCTGCTCAGTATGGGCACCAGTCAGAGAATAGTTTGCAGTTTCAAAATGATGCAAAGGCACAAGGTGGAGAGCCAGGGTGCTGACACCATTCTCTTCCCCTTGTCCAGTCAAAGATAGCTTTTCGTTCATTGAGAAAATGAAAGCATTGACTAAATGGTGCCGGTTATGACTGGCATGGGACCCAGAAGCTAGTAGAGATCACTGGAATTGTGGTGTCCACTACAGGGATTTCCAGCTTCTGAGAGATCCTACAGGTATGGCATATGCATAGTCACATAGGTCAAAGCTGGACCAATGTAACTATGTAAAAAATGCCATATCTAGAATACTTCCTTAATGCTATTCTTTAATCTGAGTTCATTGTAAGCTATTGTGGTCAGAATTTACAGATTCATAGCATGGAGTAATGGGTATTTTGGTTTTCTGAAGTCTGTGCTATGTAACTTATTTTCTGTCTGCTTGAAGTATCACAAAACATATTCAAACTTCCAACTTTTCAATACTGATACTGTAATACATCAGGGTTTATGTACAGGAAAAGTTGCAAGGAGCCTACAGTGGGTGCATTTGGGAAAACTTCACCTACCCTGTAAGAAGATATGGAAATTGGATTCCTAAATTGGAAACTTACTACCAAAAGGAATTGTGGTAGAGTGTCGTACTATAGCTTTAATTGAAACTAAGCAGATCAGCCGTGTGACTACTTCTCTACATTACACATTCTTGAAGGTTCTATTGCTTTATCAATCTTCAGAAGACAGTTTTTACTGCAGTGCTCTATCCATTTGTGTATGTTAGTGTAAATCTATCACAGAAGAACATGTTTGATTACAATCAATTACAGCTTAGTTAATGCAGTAAAAATGGTGCACAGAATTCCCTCTAATAAATATCCAATAACAGTTTATGTGCTAGCCAAAAACAGTCTTATTTTTTTAAGTCCACAACTATGCTTTACTATGCTTTAACGCCAGAGAGTGGTTTACATGGTTGGACAGTGACATTTGTTTTTATGGCAGTTACAAATTCAGTGCAGTGTGTTTCATTTATCTTTGACTTAGTATATCAGAATATTGCCTAGATCCAGTTTATCTGATGTATTACACAGGGCAGGAGGGTTTATCTGCATGATGTAGCCATAGATTGGCTTTGTTCCCCTAGGTATTTACCAGACAGACAAAACTATTTGTAGGCAGTCATGCCATTTATCTTTATTTTATTTATATTTTGGGAGGGGAGGTTGTGCTAGGAAATAGTTTGCTCTTGGTGTCTTTCCATTAACCTATTCTAAGAGCATCATGTACTTTAACCACCAGTAAATCTGGAAGAAAAAATGCTACTTCAAGCTAAATTGGAGATGTCAAAACTACTATTATAATGGAGCACCCCCACACTTCAAAGGTTAAGTGCTAATTTTTATCAAAGGTATCATTAACCACTTCACATCCAACGTATATTCATATGACATCCGCAGGAGGGATCTCCCATCCTGGGCGGGCATCATATAACGTCCTGGGCTTCCCTGCCATCTAGGGGGCCCGTGCGCACGCCCGACGCATTGCTCGGGAGCCAGTGCACGTGCCTGCCGACCGCGAAGTCCGCTGGGCACCCACGATTGCCGGTAATAGAGCCAGGTCCATGGATCTGTGTGTGTAAACACACAGATCCACGTCCTGTCAGATGAGAGGAGACCGATGGTGTGTTCCTTGTACAGAGGAACACCGATCGGTCTCCCCCCTTGTGAGTCCCCGTCCCCTACAGTTAGAATCACTCCCTAGGATACAAATTTAACTCCTTGACCGCCCCCTAGTGTTAACTCCTTCACTGCCAGTCACATTTATACAGTAATCAGTGCATTTTTGTAGCACTGATCCCTGTATAAATGTAAATGGTCCCAAAATAGTGTCAAAAGTGTCCGATATGTCCGCCACAATGTCACAGTCGCAATAAAAATTGCAGATCGCCTCCATTACTAGTAAAAGAAAAAAATGCCATAAATCTATCCCCTATTTTGTAGACACTATAACTTTTGTGCAAACCAATCAATATACGCTTATTGCGATTTTTTTTTTTAACCAAAAATATGTATTGGACTACATATCAGCCTAAACTGAGGAAAAAATATATATATTTTTTAAATGGGATATTTATTATAGCAAAAAGTAAAAAATATTGTGTTTTTTTTTCAAACTTGTCCCTCTTCTTTTGAGGTGATCAAATACCACCAAAATAAAGCTCTCCTTGTGGGGAAAAAAGGACATCAATTTTGTTTGGGTACAACGTCGCACCACCATGCAATTGTCAGTTAAAGTGCGACAGCGCTGAAAACTAAAAATTGCCCTGGGCAGGAAGTGGTTAAAAAGCAGTTTTACTTACCTTACCCCTGTTAGCCATCACTTCCTTCGACACTCTGGGTTGTGAGCAGGTTGTTGGCATCTTCAGTTACAATGCAGGACTGGTGGTCCTGCAGTGTAAAAGATGACATCAGAATGCCTGTGACCAACAGAGTGCCAACTTGAAACCATTTAGAGGGAACCGTTGCACAGAGAGGAGAAAGTCTGCAGGAACTTAGTTTCCCTATTTCCTACTCTTAAGCCCTGTACACACGATCGGATTTCCGATGGAATCAAATTCGATGGATTTTTCCATCGGAATTCTGATGAAGCTGACTACCATCAGTCTTGCCTACACACCATCAGACAAAATTCCGACTGTCCCAAATGCCATGACGTACAACACGTACGACGGCATTATAAATGGGAAGTTCAAATCCAATGGCGCCATCCTTTGGGCTGCTTTTGCTGATTTCGTGTTACCGCGTTAGTAAAAGTTTGGTGAGAGCGGATTCGCACTTTTCAGTCTCCGTGCTTTTCAGTCCGTTACAGCATGACGAATGTGCTATCTCCATTATGAACGCTAGTTTTACCAGATTGAGCGCTCCCGTCTCCTAATTCAATCTGAGCATGCGTGGGTTTTTTCTCCGATGGAGTTCCACACAGGCGATCGGAATTTCCTATAGTTTTTTTTCCATCGGAAAAATTTAAAACATGTTATATTTTTTTTCACCGATGGAAATAAGTCCGATGGAGCCCACACATGATCGGTTTGTCCAAAGAAAACAGTCCATCGGACTGTTTTCATCTGACAAACCGATCGTGTGTACAGGGCTTTAGTTATTTTGGCATATTTTCCCTTAAACTGTTTATATTAGCTGCTTGTGTTTCAGTAGTGTTGCTCCCCTTCTCTTCACTTACCTTTAGACCTGCCATAAATTGGCATCTTCTCAAGAGTGATGGGCATGGAGTTTCAAGGAATGACACTAATTTCACCTAACGCTGTCAATGGCGCAATCATGATACTTTGGATCCTTCACTCTTTTCAATAGAAGAGTGAAGGACTGATCCTGCTTGCAGGGAGATTTTATGATAAGTGTTAAATCTACTATAGCATGTGTCATAGGCTGCCTGGGGTGCTCATTATCTTCCTCTATCAGGAATTGTCTGAAATGACAAGTGATGGCCAAAATCAGCAGTGTCGCTGCCTTTACCAAGCCATTTACAGGCCCCATTCTTTATTTTAATTACACATTTTTTAAATGATCCTCATGTCCCAATGAGTTTGTGTATGTCACTTAGGCCTGTTACTCTAAATTAACTACCTAAAACAACTGTTTTACCTCCGGGCCAATAACCTTGCAGAATTGTTATGTAATATTTTTAACATACTACTGTATATAGCCCATTTTTTTATCTAGGGCTTAACAGTACTTTAGAATGTGTCTGTTTATAATATGTTTCAACTTACAGTCATTATGAATGTTAGGTATAGTGCTTTATTAAATAAAAGTGTCAATACTAATGAAGCATCACACCAGAATTAAATAATCTTTTAAGAGTTTGAAAACATTAAACTGATAAAAGCTATTTCTATTTCACTTGTTACTGCATGTTATAACTCTTGGCATTTCTAAATAACCTTCAAGTGTGAGAAGGGGGATAAGGGTGGTACATGAAAAGCTCTTCCACCCTGCAGAGTTGGGGCCTGGGAAACAACCTAACCATGGCTTAATCTACATAAAGTGTGCAAGTTCTTCCTATATATGTGCTTGATGTTCAACCCACAGTCCAAACTAGCTTCTCTCTGTTATCCCTGTGAGGTGACTTGGATTGGGGAATTAGTCTGTAAGATCGTACCAGGATAGAAAACATTGTGATATCTGAAATATTTGATATAAAATGATGCAGAATATGATAATTGACAGACCTCGAGCCAGTCACTCACAATTGCATTGCACAATGCTGTCAATCTGAAAGCTGACCACACATTAAAATCAAATTTCTCAATCTTTGTACATCTCCTTCAGATATGCCATGAGCTATGTAGTTTGAAGGGCTACCAGAATAAAACAATAAAGGTATTTCCAATCATAAAGGTAGTTGTTGGTAAACCAAAGCAAATTGTATAATTAGAATGAAATGGGTGTGTTTAGTTTAATATGTAACATGGAATCGGATGATGTTATTAGGCAGTTCACGGAAGCAGAATAATACAGGTAGGGACACACGTGCAGTGATGCTCATTCACTGTCTAGTGAGCAGGCTAGAGGTGTGGAGCTGACAAGCTGATATAGGATGTGGAAAAGGGGGGGGGGGGATTCCGGCGCTCCTAGCGATGTGATGCCTTTAAAATGAATGTAATAGTGGCTCTAATGGCACTTCTAAGTCAATCTGTATATTATAAAACAAGAGGAGGCAGCCATCCTCAGAGGGTGTCCATGTCCTCTGTCAGCAAGAAGTGTAAAAAAGAAGGGGGTGGAGGCGCCAACTAAATTAGTCCTACTGTTAATCATTAATGTAAGTATAGTATATATACTTACAGGTTCACTTGAAAATTACATCCATCGAGGATGGGGGTGTTCTGAGGTCTGTTGGTGCTGCTCTGCTGGCTCTGGCAAAGTTCCCCTCAGCCGTGAGGTGTAGGAGATGTTGATTTTCGTTTGCACAAGCTTCTCTGCGGTGTCACATGACAGGAAGCTCCATGCTAACCAGTCTGGAACGTGGAAGTGATGTCATACAGCAGGGCAGTCCTCCAAACATAGAGTGGGACGTTTCACAGGCTACGCGCTTGAAGTTCACAGCTCCTTCTACTGGCCAGCTTCAGGAGCTTCCTGTCATGTGACACCGCAGAGAAGCCTGTGCAAACAAAAATCGACATCTCCTACACCTCACGGCTGAGGGGAACTTTGCCAGAGCCAGCAGAGCAGCACCAACAGACCTCAGAACACCCCCATCCTCGATGGATATCATTTTCAAGTGAACCTGTAAGTATATATACTATACTTACATTAATGATTACAGTAGGACTAATTTAGTTGGCGCCTCCAACCCCTTCTTTTTTACACTTCAAGCTGATATAGGAAGCTGCAGATCTGCAACAGTAAATGGTAGTGTTGCATTCATGGCTGTGCATGCAGCACTGTGTGAATCACAAAGGTGGCAAAAACATAGTTTCAAACATTTTGGCAGATAAAACATATATGTATGTTCATTTTGAATTTAGCTGTTTGGATTTACATTTTGTTTTAAAGCTGAACACTGGACACCATTTTAGTGATATAGAACCTGTGTCCGCCTATTTAGCTTTTTCTTTGTATTAAAGTGCAACTTGTGCTGTACTTCCACACCCTGGCCAACATGATTGCTGCAGCTAAAACTGATATCAGTGCTGGTGTTGTACCTCTGACCATTACATGTTTTTTCCATTTAGAAAACAGCTGCAGCACAGCCTGTGTTCTAAATGGGCAGAGCGCACACATAGACGGAGATACAACACCAGCACTGGTGTCAATTATTGATGCAACACTGGTGTCAGTTGAGGTGCAGATGTACAGCTTAAGCTTTAATACAGAGCTGATGGGTGGTTTGTCTATGTTCCCTGAAGAAAATTCAAAAAAAAATGTGCATAGATTAAACAGATAAACGTGTACACATTTTAAAATACTAGTGCATGGAGTTCAGCTTTAAATCTCTGACTCTGTAACTAAAAGCTGCATAACCTATAGCTAAGGCACAATGCCTAAATAGTAGGATTTTTAAAACAGCTTACCTGTAAAATCCTTTTCTTGGAGTACATCACGGGACACAGAGCGGCATAGTCATTACTATGTGGGTTATATAGAATTACCTTCAGGTGCTGGCACTGGCAACTTCCAAAACAGGAAGTACCCTCCCCTATATAAGCCCCTCCCATCCGGGAGTACCTCAGTTTTGTAGCAAAGCAATACGTGTCCCCAAAAGAGGGGTGGGAGCTCTGTGTCCCGTGATGTACTCCAAGAAAAGGATTTTACAGGTAAGCTGTTTTAAAAATCCTACATTCTTGTTCATACATCACGGGACACAGAGCGGCATAGTCATTACTATGTGGGACGTCCCAAAGCAATGCCAAATGAGGGGGGGGGATATACCATACATAAGCTGGGCGCCATCAGGCATGAGGATCTTTTGCGGCCTGCAACACACTGCGCCCAAAGGCGACATCCTCCTGACTTCTAACGTCCACCTGGTAGAACCTAGTAAACGTGTGTACTGAAGACCATGTTGCGGCCTTACAAATTTGAGCCAGGGAGGCCTGGTGATGCACTGCCCATGAAGTTCCAACTGCTCTCGTGGAGTGCACCCTAACTTTGAACGGAGGCGGTCTACTTCTCAAGCCATAGGCTTGTATTATGACCTGTCGAATCCACTTGGCTAAAGTAGATTTTGATGCTGCCTGACCCTTTCTGGGGCCTTCTGGCAGAACAAACAAAGAATCCGTTCTACGAATCTGAGCAGTGGCTTTTAGATAAGTTTTAACTGCTCTTACTACATCCAAAGAATGCAATAACTTTTCCTCTACCGAGCTTGGTTTGGGGAAAAAAGAAGGAAGAACCACATCCTGGTTCAAGTGAAACCTCGATACCACCTTAGGAAGAAAGGCTGGGTGAGGGCGTAATACTACTCTGTCCTTATGAATAACCAGATATGGCTCCTTACAGGACATGGCGGCTAATTCCGACACTCTTCTAGCCGAGCATATGGCTACTAAAAATATCAATTTTCTGGTGAGTAGAACCAAGGAAATGTGCCGCAAAGGTTCAAACGGCTGCTTCTGCAGAACCGACAGAACCAAATTTAGATCCCATGGGCATATGGGAGCTTTAATCGGTGGAATAATACGAGTCACCCCTTGCATAAAGGATTTGACAAGTGAATGCATAGCCAGGGGCCTTTGAAATAGTATTGATAAGGCCGAAACCTGGCCCTTGATAGTACTTAAGGCAAACTTCCTGTCTACAGCCCACTGCAGGAAGTCCAGAATTCTGCCTATAACGTACTTACGTGGATGCCATTTTCTGGCCTCACACCAAGTGATGTACGCCTTCCAAACTCTATAGTAGATCTGCCTGGATACAGGCTTCCTGGCATTGATTATAGTTGATACCACAGAGTTAGAGAGACCTCTCTTCTTTAGGATGTGGGATTCAATAGCCAGGCCATTAAACTTAGAGTTAGTAAGTAAGGGTGGTATATCGGTCCTTGCGAAAGCAGGTCCGGACGACGTGGAAGGGTCCAAGGACTCCCCACAGACATTTTGATGATCTCCGCGTACCAGGCCCTTCGGGGCCACGCTGGAGCCACCAGGATCACCGGCTTCTTTTCCAACCTGACTCTGCGAAGGAGTCGAGGCAACAATTGTAGCGGAGGGAATGCATATATGAGTCTGAACTGATCCCAAGGGAACACCAGAGCATCCGAGCTGCAAGCGAGGGGATCCCTTGTCCGGGAGACAAATCTGTCCACCTTTGCGTTGAATCTGGATGCTAGCAGATCTACATCCGGTGTTCCCCACCGCTGACATATTGCTCGGAAGACCTCGGGATGAAGGGACCATTCCCCTGGGCATAACTGTTGGCGACTCAGAAAGTCCGCCTTCCAATTCTCCACCCCTGGAATGAAGACAGCTGATATACATGGGACATGCTTTTCTGCCCATTCCAGGATGTGACTTACTTCCCTCTGGGCTGCACGACTCCTGGTGCCTCCCTGATGATTGATATATGCCACTGCTGTGGCATTGTCTGATTGAATTCTGACAGGGGACCCTTGGAGTCTGGATGTCCAGGCTACTAGGGCATACCGGGCTGCTCGTATCTCTAAGAGATTGATGGGCAGGGTTTTTACTACATTTGACCATCTGCCCTGGAGAGACCATTGCTCCAGTACTGCCCCCTAGCCTATAAGGCTGGCATCTGTAGTGACCACCTTCCAGGATATCGGATTGAAGGGTTTTCCCTTCTGGAGATTCTGGGGGATCAACCACCAGCAGAGACTCTTCCGAACGGAAGGGGACAAAGCCATCGGGAAGTCTAGAGCCTGAATTTTTCCGTTCCAGGCTGACAATATGGCCCTCTGTAAATTCCTTGAGTGGAATTGGGCGTATGGCACAGCTTCGAATGATGCTACCATCTTTCCTAGCAGCCTCATGCACAGGCGTATGGACGGCTGTCTTTTTGCACAAAGCAGACGGACCAAGCCCCTCAAAGAGGATACCTTGTCTAGAGGTAAGAAAATCTTCCTCTGGTCTGAATCCAGCCGTAGCCCTAGATATACCAGGTTTTTCACTGGCTGTAGGGCTGACTTGTCCAGGTTGATGACCCAACCGTGAGATTCTAGATACTTGATTGTATCGACAATTACCACTTCTAGCTTGGCAACTGAGTGGTCCATCAACAACAGGTCGCCTAGGTATGCCATTATCGTTACACCTCGTGTTCTTAGATCGGCCAACAGTGGGGCCAGAATTTTTGTGAACACTCGTGGTACTGTGGCCAGACCGAATGGTAAGGCTCTGAACTGAAAATGGCGCCCTTCTACTGCAAAGCGTAGAAGTTTTTGATGACCTGGAAAGATGGGAACATGCAAGTAAGCATCTTTGATGTCGATCGAGGCTAACCATTCCTCCCCCTGTAGGGCAGCGGTGACCGATCGGATCGACTCCATCCGGAAAGACCGGACGTTTAGAAATTTGTTTAGACTCTTTAGGTCCAATATGGGTCTTATGTCCCCGTTTGATTTCGGGACTGTGAAAAGGTTTGAGTAGAAACCCAACCCCCACTCTTCCATAGGAACCTCCATAATTACTCCTTGGAGCAATAGTTGTTCTAACGCCAATAGGAGAGACCCTCTTTTCAGAGGGTCTCTTGGCATGCTTGACCACATAAAATGGGAAGGAGGAGACTCTTTTAACTCCAACTTGTATCCCAGAGTTACTGCGGAGAGCACCCACCTGTCTTTGATCGTCTCCCGCCAGGTCTCTGCGAACAACTGAAGTCTTCCCCCCACCCGTTTGAGTGGGGGCAGCCCTTCATAGGCTTGACTTGGAGGCTGGTTTAGTACCCCTTCGGATCCAGGGTTTCTTATTACCCTGTGACTGTCTCTGATTTTTACCCCCTGAGTTTGACCGAGGAGGCCGTCGGAACTGCTTAGTAGCAGACGTCGCAGGGATAGGAGAGGTAGTCCTCTTAAAAGATGGACCCCTAGACCTCTTCTTACTCGGTAAGAGAGTACTTTTACCACTGGAAATCTTCTGGATATACTTATCCAGGTCCTCGCCAAAAAGGCGTTCCCCATGAAATGGGAAGCTAACTAAGAGCTTCTTACAGGGAGCTTCAGCAGACCAGTTTTTGAGCCACAGAAGCCTACGCATATGTACCAAAGACAGCGTGAGGCGGGAGGCCTGATGGATAGAATCCTTGATGGCGTCAACCGCAAAGCATAATGCTCTAGGCAGATCAGCCAGAGCCTGGGCCTGCTGGTCTGGCAAATCCCTCAGGACCATTTTCATCTGATCCTTTTAAGCTTGGCAGACCCCAATAGCTGCCACTGCTGGCTGTGTAACAGCCCCTGCTGTGGAAAAAGCAGATTTTAATAAAGATTCCAATTTTTTATCTACTGGATCTTTGAACATTTGAACATTATCTACTGGGCATGTCAGTGATTTGTTCACAGAAGAGATGGCTGCATCCACCGTAGGAACATTCCATCTCTGGGTGAACTTTTCCTCCATGGGATAGATCACCGGAAATTTCTTAGGCGGAACAAATAGTTTATCAGGATGTTCCCAGTCCTGGTATATAAGTCCTTCCAATAATGGATGTATTGGAAAGGAGCAATTAACCTGGGGAGCTTTTAGCGACCCCAATGAGGAGACAGCAGTAGTTGATGGTTCAACAAGAGGCATTTTAAATGCAGATCGAACCATGTCAGTTAGGGTACCCACAATCTTTCAGTCTGTGATGCTGAAAATGGTTCATCTACTGTCGATTCCTCAAAAACAGAGTTAACCTCCTCCTGATCCCCTTCAGGTAGGTCGGTCCCTTCCTGGGACTGTTGCTCTGCCAACAGGCACTCTAATGGAGGTGATGGAGATCTGGCGCGCTTTCTTTCCTGTAGAGAAGAAGCGATCAATGCTGCCAATCTCTGCTCCAATCCCTCCAGAGTTGAGGCAAAAACCTCCTCTGTTATATATGCAGGAGCAGGTGGACTGAGGACAGCCGCAGTACCTGGCACTCCCGGGGGTTCCTTATGGGTATTAACCTCTGATTTCTCAGGGGAGGAGGGTGCAGATGACTGCTCCAGATCCTCAGAGCCCGATGGAGACCCCCTACACTTCCTGAGAGGTATATCTCAGAGTTTTTTAGGCGGCATATTCCTTAGTTCAAAGCTGAGGTATTCCAGCCGCAATACACCCCTTTACTGAAATAGTCTAATGCAATTTGCTGCTATGTACATCAGTGGGTGTCTACTAATGCGTCTTTCTGGGGATGCCTGTATCAACCGCCCGCTGTAAGCCCCTATACCATGCTACCAGCTCCTTTTCATGCTCTGTGTCCATAGCAAGCAGCGTGGACTGAGTCCTTTTATCTTGCTGGGATGCCCGCACATGCGCAGAAGTGCTGGGCGCACAGAGCGCGTCATCCGCCAGGCTCCGCCCACTTTTTTGAAGCTAAATCTATAAAAAGAAAGCGTGTGTGCGCGCGCGTGCACGTGTGCGCTCTTGGCGCCCTGTAGGGAGAGGAGCCAAGGTCCCTGTTTCACCAGGACTCGGGGATGGAAGGAAACTACTTGGCAGCATGACAGAGGAATGCAGCTTCCCTGATAGAGAGCTCACTCATCTGCCTGGACTTTCACCATGGAAGGAATAGTCCCAAGAAAAAAAGACATTCCACAGCGGCCTCTAGTGGACAAACACAGGTACCGCACTTTTGTCTTTTTTTTTTTTTTTTTTAAAACCTCCTTTATGAAAAACATTTCCAGGTTTACAGTTTTTAAAACTTCCTTTATGAAAAGACATTTCTAGGATTTCTTAGGCATATACAGCTATTAGCGGGAATACCTTTAGGTAACAGGCAGAAAGACATATTAGGCTTGGGGGTCCCCTCAATAGAACCAAGTTCCTGAGGGGCCCCCACTTACCTTTTCCCCGCCGCAGGACTTTGTTTGGTCCACAGAAGCCCAAACTTCACCTCTCACGGCAGGCATTGTACTAGACCTTCAGGGACCGGGTTCCCAAGGATTCCACTCCCCTGGACCTGTATAGCACCCTGCACAGATAGCCTCTTGGTTTTGGGTATGACCAGAGCTCTGGATCCCAGGGTCCAGCCCTCCTAAGAGAGGCATTACAGGCAAAACCCTGCTCTTCTCTGCAAGGCCCGGGTACCGACCGTTTAGCTATGAAGCTTTTTTGGTCGGATCCGGAATAGCTTGCTAAGGCCCAGAGAACCTGTACACAAGCCCAGATGAATACATGTTAACCTTGGCCAACACCTTAGACACTGGCAAAAAACTGAGGTACTCCCGGATGGGAGGGGCTTATATAGGGGAGGGTACTTCCTGTTTTGGAAGTTGCCAGTGCCAGCACCTGAAGGTAATTCTATATAACCCACATAGTAATGACTATGCCGCTCTGTGTCCCGTGATGTATGAACAAGAAACAGCAGATACATATTCAAAATGGCTGAGCCCGAAGTGAATCTAAAATTACAATGTAATACCAATCCAAAACAAACTAACCTTACAAATACATTATTCTTTTTAATTAGTGTCGTGCTTCATGTCTTCAAAGCCTTTCTTAATGTCAGATGTCCTTTAATGTAAATTTAAAAATAATACCTTTTTTAACCTGCAATAAGTAAAAAAAATCATTCTTATATATGAAATTATATACGAAGGCTGAATAACATATTTATATGCCTTGTTTTATTTTATTGACTGATGTAAATTGTAAACATTACATAATGTCATAAAAACATCACTGTGCGGTTGTTGATTATGAGGACAAAATCTCTTATTTTTTCTAATTCCCTTTTTAAGTCTACTTTTCATGTAACCATGTTATCAGCCGCTTAGGACTCACAGTGATTGAATACTTTCCTTCTTAATCTGTCAGAGTGCACCATTTAGGAGATGGTTATGCAGGAAGCGCTTGGGAATAGATTTTTACACCCGGTGTTGTCCTTTGATTGTCAGCAAAAGACAAATTTGAGTTGCTGAAAATGAACTGGACCTAGATTCGGTATTGCTATGATTTCTCTTCTTCAGGAGCCTCAGAGATGGATCCTCTCCCTAAAGGCTGGTGTCACTCCAGTTGCTAATGGGTTTCTCTAATCCTTTTTTCTTAGAAATGAAAGTCATATGCTCTTTTCTTAACCAGGTTACACTGTTTCCCTTGGCGCTTTCATACTTAAAATAGCTTGGAGCATTTTTTTTTTCACTTGACTATGTAGAATAATGTATTTCTCTTTTCTTGAAATTCAATGTTGTATGAGTACAGTAATGACATAGATAGCAATATGAGTGAGTGTCTTATTACTTATTAAACTCTCTTTAAACATGCACACACACAAAGCTGTAACAGCTTTTTTTCTTTTTCTTATTCTAGAAAATTATTGTTATTGTACAAGCAAATAACATAGTCTTTTAAAAGAAAAAAAATATATAAGGGCAAGGTGTGGATATTGCATAGGAGAGATATGTGGAGGGAATGAGAATAGGCGATACAGTTGGCCTTTGGAATCACAAATTGTGGTTACTGATCTTTACTGATTTGCAACAAACCAACAAAAACATATGGTCATGGGTATAGAGAGGAATGCAGAGGGTATGACAGTGGGCAGTAAGCACAGGAGGGGGTATAACAATGGACAATATGCACAGGAAAGGAATGTGGATGGTGGGCAGTATGTACAGGAGCAAAATATGGAGAGTATAAGAATGGACAGTACAGTTACCCCTTTTACAAAAAAATTATGGCTACTGATCTTTTCACTGTTTGCAATAAAAGCACAAAAAGATTGTCTTGCTCACAAAGGAGAATGACATTAGTGGGGTAATGCACCCCGTAGTGCACTCAACACCCATTCACAAACCTGACAAACTGCATTGCAGCATGGGGGGGTTGTCACAGAGGTAGGATAAAGGTCAAAATTGGTGTCCAGGGCCCACTGAAATTGAAACAGGTTATTTTGGGACAGAAGAGCTTCTGGGGAGAGTGCGATCAGGACCATGGGCAAAGTGGTGCAGATAACACTGTAACAAGAGGAGTGTGATCAGTGTAATTGAGAATGATGGTGGAAAAACATGACACCAAAACTCAAGCAGGTTATTAGCACAGACTGTGTTATGGAGTCCAGGGACAGTGGACCAGATGCTGGAGACATAGGAGATGACGCAGGGCTTTTTTGTTATGTAATTCAGGAAATAGGGCAGTGGAGAAGATATAATTATTGGATCAGGGTTAGTGGATATAAGACTGTAATTTGGTGTGGTACATTAAATAAATGTGACGTATTATGCCATATATTCTTGATACTGTTAGTTGAGGGTTTAATGCACATGCACTAAGGACTGGAAACTAGGGGCTATTACACATCTTCTGAGGACTGACAGCTGGGAGGTTAACACACACACTAGAGACCGGTTAGGCTGCCAACTGACTGCTAGGGGGTTAAAACACACACTGAATTGTGGTGCCTGAGGAATTAATGTACATAAGCTGCAGACTTGATGCTGAAAGGTTAAAAAAACATACTTTGGATACTGAGGCATTAAAGTACATAGGTTGGAAACTTGGCACTAGGGATGAGCTTCGAGTTCGAGTCGAACTCATGTTCGACTCGAACATTGTCTGTTCGCCCGTTCGCCGAACAGCGAACAATTTGGGGTGTTCGCGGCAAATTCGAAAACTCTATGGGAGAAATCTGAAGTGCTAATTATAAAGGCTTATATGCAAGTTATTGTTATAAAAAGTGTTTGGGGACCCGGGTCCTGCCCCAGGGGACATGTATCAATGCAAAAAAAAGTTTTAAAAACGGCTGTTTTTTTGGGAGCAGTGATTTTAATAATGCTTGAAGTGAAACAATAAAAGTGAAATATTCCTTTAAATTTCGTACCTGGGGGCGGGGGGTGTATAGTATGCATGTAAAGTCGCGCTTGTTTCCCGTGTTTAGAACTGTCCCTGCACAAAGTGTGATTTCTGAAGGAAAGGAAGTAATTTAAAACTCACTTGCGGCTATTAATGAATTGTCGGCTCCCGGCAATACATAGAAAAGCCATTGATAAAAAAAATAAAAAGTGTGGGGGTCCCCCCAAATTCAATTACCAGGCCCTTCAGGTCTGGTATAGATATTAAGGGGAACCCCACCGCAAATTAAAAAAAAAAATGCGTGCGGTTCCCCCCAAGTATCCATACCAGGCCCTTCAGGTCTGGCATGGATTTTAAGGGGAACTCCACCCCAAATTAAAAAAATATGGCGTGGAGTCCCCCCAAAAATCCATACCAGACCCTTATCCGAGCACGCAACCTGGCAGGCCGCAGGAAAAGAGGGGGGACGAGAGAGCGCCCCCCCTCCTGAACCGTACCAGGCCACATACCCTCAACATGGGGAGGATGTTCCCATGTTGATGGGGACAAGGGCCTCATCCCCACATCCCTTGCCCGGTGGTTGTGGGGGTCTGCGGGCAGGGGGCTTATCAGAATCTGGAAGACCCCTTTAACAAAGGGGACCCGCAGATCCCGCCCCCCCCTATGTGAATTGGTAATGGGGAACATTGTACTCCTACCATTTCACGAAGAAAGTGTAAAAAAATGAAAAAAAAAAACACAAACACCTTGGAAAAGTCCTTTAGTAAAAAAAACAAAAAACATTCCAGCGATGAAGGCCAGTGTCCCGCGGCGATCCGATGTCCAGCGCTGTCCGTCATTGGCTGAGTCTGAGCGGACCTGATGGGGAACTTCCTCCGCAGTCTATTAAATGTATAGACCCGCCCCTTCTAAAGTTCCCCATCAGGTCCGCTCAGCCAATGACTAGGTGTAAGGCTAAGCGGACCAGATGCGGAACGTGAGAAGGGGCGGGTCTATTCATGTATTACACAGTGAAGGAAGTTCCCCATCAGGTCCGCTCAGGCCAATGACGTAGGCGGGGTCTGACATACGAGGGGGCGGACCTGATGGGGAACTTCCTTCACTGTGTAATACATGAATAGACCCGCCCCTTCTAAAGTTCCCCATCAGGTCCGCCGTTTTTAAAACTTTTTTTTTGCATTGATACATGTCCACTGGGGCAGGACCCGGGTCCCCAAACACTTTTTAGGACAATAACTTGCATATTAGCCTTTATAACTAGCACTTTAGATTTCGAACGTTCGAGTTCATTGTATTTAATAGGGTTCTAAAGTTCACGCGAACATTCTGTCTGTTCGCAGGTTCTGGTGCGAACCGAACAGGGGGGTGTTCGGCTCATCCCTACTTGGCACTATGGGGTTACTATGTATGCATTTTCCGTCGGAAAAACCTTGGCTTGCATACACACGGTCACACAAAAGTTCTCGAACTTTCGACCGTCAAGAACGCGGTGACGTACAACACTATGACGAGCCGAGAAAATTAAGTTCAATGCTTCCGAACATGCGTCAAATTGCTTCTGAGCATGCATCGGAATTTTGCGCGTCAGAATTGCTACAGGCGATCGGAAAATTTAAGAACAAGCTCTCAATCTTTTGTTGGCGGAAATTCCGACAGCAAAAGTCCGATGGGGCATACACACTGTCGTAATTTCCATCCAAAAGCTCACATCAGACTTTTCTTGTCGGAATTTCCGATCGTGTATATGTATATATCCTGCCAGGGCTGCGAAGAAAGGCACCGCAGCCATGGTATGTGTACACCTATGGCCACTGCTTCTGCAGATAAAGTTGGTAGCGGTTGGGGGGGTGGTAAAACTGTGGCTCACCAACAAGGTTTTAACACCCCCCAACCTCATGTGGGAACAAGACCTATTGGTGCAGCCAGCCACAGTGTCTCTGATCACCAATACTACACCAGTTACAGTGTCACCAGACCAGTGTAGCCAGCAACACTTTTCCTGATCACTGACACACCAGTGCCAGTGTCAACAGACCAATATATTCCAACAACAGTGTTCATTATCACTGCCACATGAGTCACAGTGTCACCAGACCAGTGTATGCTGTAAACAGTGTTTCTGATCATACCCACACAAGTCTTAGTGTCATCAAATCAGTGTAAGGCAGCAACAGTGTTCCTGATCACTGGAAAACCAGGGCCAGTGTTACCAGACCAGTGTATTCCAACAACAGTGTTCATTATCACTGCCACATGAGTCACAGTGTCACCAGACCAGTGTATGCTGTAAACAGTGTTTCTGATCATACCCACACAAGTCTTAGTGTCATCAAATCAGTGTAAGGCAGCAACAGTGTTCCTGATCACTGGAAAACCAGGGCCAGTGTTACCAGACCAGTGTATTCCAACAACAGTGTTCATTATCACTGCCACATGAGTCACAGTGTCACCAGACCAGTGTATGCTGTAAACAGTGTTTCTGATCATACCCACACAAGTCTTAGTGTCATCAAATCAGTGTAAGGCAGCAACAGTGTTCCTGATCACTGGAAAACCAGGGCCAGTGTTACCAGACCAGTGTATTCCAGCAACAGTGTTCTTGATCACAGCCACACAGGTCTCAATATCACCAAATTAGCTTAAGCCACACTAGCCCCCAGTGTCACCAGACCAGTGTAAGCCAGCAACAGTATTCCTTATCACTGCCACACCAGTTCCAGTGTCTCAAGATCGGTGTATGCCAGTAACAGTGCTCATGATCACCACAAAAGTAGTCCTAGTGCCACTGAACCAGTGAAAGACAGCAACAGTGTTCCTGATTACTGACACACCAGTCCCAGTTTCACCAGACCAGTGTAAACCAGTAACATATTTCCTTATCACTGCCACACCAGTCCTGGTGTCACCAGACCAGTCTAAGTCAGCAACAGTGTTATTGATTTAAAACACAATATATAATAGGCTTGTGCAATTCGTTTCGTAACTAATCGAAATTCGTCCGAATTAGCAACTTTCGGACATTCGGAAGCATTCGAATTTCCGAACAAAGCAATTACGAATAAGACCGAATCCGAAATAAATTATACCGCAAATAGCGAATGCCCGAATGTCTTCGGCATAATTCGTTATGAAAAAGTTACGAATGTACGAATCCATACGAAGCACAATAACACTCACTCTGCTCTGCTCTCTGCTTCTCCCACACCGTGCTGAACTCCCTCTCAAAATGGTGTACAGGGGCGGAGGCTATAGCCGCATGTAAAAAACGAAAGTAAAATACGAGATTTCGAATCCATTCGAAGCACAATAACACTCTGCTCTGCTCTCTGCTTCTCCCTCACCGTGCTGAACCCTCTCAAAATGGTGTACAGGGGCGGAGGCTATAGCCGCATGTAAAAAACGAAAGTAAAATACGAGATTTCGAATCGTTACAAATAACCGCTATGTATTTAGAAAAGTACAAATCCATTCGAAGCACATTAGGCATAATAGGCAGCGTCGTCGTGAGAGAGACACAGAAAATTACGAATCAACAAACCCAAAAAAAGTTACGAAAGTAGGAGTTGTGTCCAGAATCAACGAAAAACAATGTACTCTACCGAAAGTACGAATTATAAATCAACTAAAAATTCAACGAAAAATGTCGCTTGCGAAAATACGAATGAGTCCGAACACGAAAAATCCCGTCTAGCAAAATTACGAATGATTACGAATCAACAGGACCGAAAAGAAACGAACCGAAACTAACCGAATTTTTCCGTTGTGCACAAGCCTAATATATAATATTATATAATATAATATAATTATTCACTCAAAAACCCGTCCCCTATTAAAATCACACTTACAATGTTGAATATGAATAAAGGCAATACATCACATTTTAGGAGTCCGCCACGTCCTAAGGATCATAAGCTATCAGAGCGGTGTCTCCTGCCTGCCTCTGTTCGTAAGATCCGGCACACTAGTACACGCTAGTTACGCTCGACGTGGTGACGTCACTTGACCGGCAGTCGTTCTATCCAACCCAGACGCGTTTCGTCATTCATTGACATCATCTGTGGGTGTGGATTAACAATGCTACATGCCGTGTTTATATGCAACCCCGCTCCCAGCTGATTTGTAAGATCAAAGGTTGATTTAGTGGACATCCGCCCTGGTAACTCCTCCTTGATTTACATATAGCTAGATAGCGGCATAATCACTCATTCTTAGCCCCCTATCGGTACTCGCGGGCACTGCACTTGGCACATAATAACAAAAGGACAGGAAATGTTTAAAATGTTTTAAAATGTATAATCATAATAATACACTCACATTAAGCAATAAATACCATGAACACTAAATATGACTGAAAAGTGCTGAACAATTGTTTAAAAAAAATGAATACTGTTATTGATTGTTACCCACACCAGTTCCAGTGTCACTGGGCCAATGTCATCTAGCAGCAGTGTTACTGATTACTGCCACACCAGGGCCACTGTTACCAGACCAGTGCAGCCATCTACAGTGTTCCTTATCACTGCCACAGCAATTGTAGTGTCACCAGACCAGTGTAAGCGATCAACAGTGTTTCTGATAACTGCCACTCCTGGGCAATGCCAGACCTGGGCAGTTAAAAACAAAATCCTTTTCTCTAGCCAGACCAGTGCCAGTGTCACCAGAGCCAGTGCAGCCATCAACAATGTCCCTAATTGCCACCACATCAGTACAGGGTCAACAGAGCCAATGCAGCCACCATCAGTGTTCCTAATCACCGCCACACAGTGCAGTGTTGCCTCTGCCTGGTGCCTGTACTGACCATTGCCTGTTTATTGGCCATGTTTTTGTCTTCTGCTTGTTCCAATTCTTTGCCTGTTTACTAGACATGTGCACACTGAAATATTTCGTTTCGGAATTTCGTTTTCGTTAGAAAAATAAATTTATTTAGTTACTCCCGAAATTCGTTTTTATTTATTTCGTTTTTCGTTAGAAATTGCATTAGTCCGAAAATCTGAATTAATTAAGGTCGAATCTGTCATTGAAGGCTTATGGTGTCTGTCGAATGTTCAAAGAAGATTCGACGGAGCAGCGAAACTGTACGACGCTGCAATCGTACATTTCCGGTCGAATGTTCCGCCTACAAGCTATAGATGAATTCTATTGTATGACTAGTAATAATTATATTTTTTAATTACTATTACTAGTCAACAGGGATGAGCCGAACACCCCCCTGTTCGGTAACTGCGAACAGACAAAATGTTAGCGTGAACTTTAGAACCCTATTCAATACAATGGACTCGAACGTTCGAAATCTAAAGTGTTAATTATAAAGGCTAATATGCAAGTTATTGTCCTAAAAAGTGTTTGGGGACCTGGGTCCTGCCCCAGGGGACATGTATCAATGCAAAAAAAAGTTTTAAAAACGGCCGTTTTTTCAGGAGCAGTGATTTTAATAATGCTTAAAATGAAAATATAAAAGTGAAATATTCCTTTAAATTTCGTACCTGGGGGGTGTGTATGATATGCATGTAAAGTGGCGCATGTTTCCCGTGCTTAGAACTGTCACTGCAAAAAATGTCATTTTTGAAAGAGAAAAAGTCATTTAAAACTGACTCGCGGCTATTAATGAATTGTCGGCTCCCGGCATTACATACAAAAGTCATTGATAAAAATAAAAAAAAAGCGTGGGGGTTCCCTAGAATTCAATTACCAGGCCCTTCAGGTCTGGAATGGATATTAAGGGGAACCCCGCCGCAAATTTAAAAAAAAATTGACGTGGGGTTCCCCCAAATATCCATTCCAGGCCCTTCAGATCTGGCATGGATTTTAAGGGGAACTCCACCCCAAATTAAAAAAAAAATGGCGTGGAGTCCCCCTAAAAATCCATACTAGACCCCTTATCCGAGCACGCAACCTGGCCGGCCGCAGGGGAAGAGGGGGGACGAGAGAGCGGCCCCCCCTCCCTCCTGAACCGTACCAGGCCACATGCCCTCAACATGGGGAGGATGTCCCCATGTTGATGGGGACAAGGGCCTCATCCCCACAACCCTTGCCCGGTGGTTGTGGGGGTCTGCGGGCGGGGGGCTTATCGGAATCTGGAAGACCCCTTTAACAAAGGGGACCCCCAGATCCCACCCCCCCCTATGTGAATTGGTAAGGGGTACATTGCACCCCTACCATTTCACGAAGAAAGCGTAAAAAAATGTTTTAAAAAAACACACAAACACCTTGAAAAAGTCCTCTATTTAAAAAAAAAAAAAACATTCCAGCGGTGAAATCCAGTGTCCCGTGGCGATCCTGATGTCCAGCGCTGTCCTTCATTGGTTAAATTACACAGTGAAGGAAGTTCCCCACTCAAGCCAATGACGTAGGCGGGTCCGACATACCGAGGGGGCAGACCTGATGGGGAACTGCTCTCACTTTGGTAATACATGTATAGACCCGCCCCTTCTCATGTTCCGCATCTGGTCCGCTGAGCGGACCTGATGGGGAACTTTAGAAGGGGCGGGTCTATACATTTAAAATACTGAGAGGGAGTTCCCCATCAGGTCCGCTCAGGCACAACCAATGAAGGACAGCACTGGACATCGGGATCGCCGCGGGACACTGGATTTCACCGCTGGAATGTTTTTTTTGTTTTTTTTTTAAATAAAGGACTTTTTCAAGGTGTTTGTGTGTTTTTTTAAACATTTTTTTACGCTTTCTTTGTGAAATGGTAGGGGTACAATGTACCCCTTACCAATTCACATAGGGGGGGGGGCGGGATCTGGGGGTCCCCTTTGTTAAAGGGGTCTTCCAGATTCCGATAAGCCCCCCGCCCGCTGACCCCCACAACCACCGGGCAAGGGTTGTGGGGATGAGGCCCTTGTCCCCATCAACATGGGGACATCCTCCCCATGTTGAGGGCATGTGGCCTGGTACGGTTCAGGAGGGAGGGGGGGCCGCTCTCTCGTCCCCCCTTTTCCCCTGCGGCCAGCCAGGTTGCGTGCTCGGATAAGGGGTCTGGTATGGATTTTTATGGGGACTCCACGCCATTTTTTTTTAAATTTGGGGTGGAGTTCCCCTTAAAATCCATGCCAGATCTGAAAGGCCTGGAATGGATATTTGGGGGAACCCCACGTCAATTTTTTTTAATTTGCGGCGGGGTTCCCCTTAATATCCATTCCAGACCTGAAGGGCCTGGTAATTGAATTCTGCGGAACCCCCACACTTTTTTTTTTTTATCAATGACTTTTGTATGTATTGCCGGGAGCCGACAATTCATTAATAGCCGCGAATGAGTTTTAAATGACTTTTTTTCCTTTCAAAAATGACATTTTTTGCAGGGACAGGTCTAAGCACGGGAAACATGCGCCACTTTACATGCATATCATACACACCCCCCAGGTACGAAATTTAAAGGAATATTTCACTTTTATTTTTTCATTTTAAGCATTATTAAAATCACTGCTCCCGAAAAAACGGCCGTTTTTAAAACTTATTTTTGCATTGATACATGTCCCCTGGGACAGGACCCGGGTCCCCAAACACTTTTTAGGACAATAACTTGCATATAAGCCTTTATAATTAGCACTTTAGATTTCTCCCATAGATTTTTCGAATTTGCCGTGAACACCCCAATTTGTTCGCTGTTCGGCGAACGGGCGAACAGGCAATGTTCGAGTCGAACATGAGTTCGACTCGAACCCGAAGCTCATCCCTACTAGTCAACCAACATTAGAATTCTTCTATAGCCTATGGGCCGAGCATTTGACCGGAAATGTACGATTGCAGCGTCGTACAGTTTATCTGCTCCGTAGAATCTTCTTAGAACTTTCAACAGACACCATAAGCCTTCAATGGCAGATTCGACGTTTGTATGTTTTTCGATGCTTCGTTGAATCTTCGTCGTTCATGTCGAATTGTCAAGTTAGTTCTAGCTATTTTACTGCTCCTCCTCTTTGGTTACAATCAGCCAATAACATTCATCATCATCATTTTTTTATTTTACTTCCCCCACCCAATTCCAGCAGTGATCTTTTCTCTCTATGTCGAATCTTTTCTCTCTATAATGTCAAATCTTTTCTCTCTATGTCGAATCTTTTCTCTCTATAATGTCGAATCTTTTCTCTCTATGTAGAATAATCTTGGACTAATAGAGTTAAGGTTAGGCACATTTGACCACAGGTTCGATGGACACAGATTGTTATTGTCAGCCTCATGTCGAATCTCCTATCTATATCGAACTGTTGTTGCAACGAAAACGAAAATTAAGCATTTGTTTATGTCGGATCTTTCGGTTTTCAGATTCTGCATTTTCGTTTTCGTTTGTTAAAACGATAACGAAAATACCTGAAATTCGGACGAAAATGCATTCGGACGAAAACGAATGCACATGTCTACTGTTTACAGAGCATGTCTCTGCTTGACATCTGCATATCCCACTTACTATGCTCCAGCGAGACACCATTCTCAGCCACGCCCTATTGACAACTGTACTTCTGGAACCACATGAACTCTGTTCTTATTTTCTTCCTCTACTTCCCAGCAAATAAACATGGTATTCCTTTTGCTAGCAATGTACTAGTAAGTTAGGCTTGCTTGGCTTATAGGACTACTATAGGTGACACTACACTAAGCTATATTCCCTGACCACTTATACAGAGTACACTGTTTTTGATACAATTGGTTGATTTCCGTGATACATATGATACAATGTTCTGTACATAACCAGTCCAAACAATGAAACAATCTCACATATGTGGTATCCTTATACTCAGGAGTAGCCAAATGTGTTTTGGGGTGAAACTCTCCCATTTTCCAAAAAAAAAAAAAAAAAGAAGTCCTAAAAAGACTCACCATGCTTCTTCCAAAATACATTGGGTGTTTACACATCAAAAAATGATAATTTTGTGAATGTTTCTACTTTCCAGGCATTCCAGGGCCTCCACAAATGTAATAGGTAGTCAGAAAATGAAATGCGTAATTTATGCCGCTAGAAAGCCTGAAGGTGCTCCTTGAATTTTGCACCTCTCTATGTGGCTAGGCTGTGAAAAAGTTTCACATGTGGTATCGGGAGGAGTTACAAAATGAGTTTTGGGGTGTACAGTAATTCTAAGTAAGCCTATGCTGTGTGACAAATGTGTAAATGTGTAAAAAATAAATTTTTATTTACATTCCACTTTTTCCAAAAACTTGCGGCAAAAAATGAAGTCTTCAGAAGACTCACTATGCCTCTTAGAAGATGCCTTGGGTGTTCTTTCCAAAATGTGGTAATTTCCACTACTCTAGCACTCAAGAGCCAAAAATGGGATAGGTAGTCAGGAATATGGATGGTCCCGATGTTCAAATCGAACGTAAGTTTGACTCAAACATTGGGTGTACGTTTGTCCGCAAACCAAACATATAGGGCGTTCTCTGCAATTCCAGTGCCGCGGAGCACCCCATAATGCACTGCTAGTGTCAGAGAACTCACCTTGCCGGACATGCTGTTCATCGCCTTGGGGCGCGTGTGCCGACGCGAGCTGCTGTTGTGCGTTCTCCTGTGCGCTCTTCTGTGTGTGCGGGTGCATGTGCACGCGTGCCGCGTGTGCGCCGATGTGCGCCAAATGGCCTATTTAAATCCCTGGAACACTTCAGCCCTGTGCTGTCTGATCTGCAGCTCCCTGTGTACCCTGCCCCTGCTGTTTGCCTGAAATCTGACCCTCTGACCCCCCAGCTTGTTACTTGGACTTCTCCTGCCTTCCGCCTGCATCTAACCACGGCTTGCCTTTGACCCTGAACCTGTCTGCTCCTCTGTACCATGTTGCCTGACCGTTGCCAAACCCTGCCTGTTATTTGACCATTCTGTGTTGCTACTGCTCAGCTTCACCCTCCAGCATCCCTGCCTGCCTGTCTGCAGCCTGTGAGGCTCATCTTCCCTTCTGCATCCAGATCCTGAGCCGTCTTCCAGCAAATATCCACCAGGCTCTCTTACCCTTCCGTACTCCTGTGCCTCCTGTCTGCACTACCAGGGGCCGTGAGTCGGATCCGTACGGGGGACCTTCCTCTGCTCCGTTGGGCTTGTTGACCAGACACGTGTAAGTCTGACAGCTAGATCGCAGTGCATTGATCGTTGCTGAGTGGCCAAAGCATGCACCTGACCTGCATGCTTTGGCCAATCACAGCGCAAACTGCTGGGAGAGCCATGATTGGCCTTTGGCCAATTATGACTCAGGGGGGCTAAGTCCACGCCCCACACTATATAAGGCTGCTTACATGGTGGCCGTATGTAGTGTGATATTGTGGAGAGATTGAGAGAACTTGAGCTAGATTAGGCAGGTTAGTTAGTGGCGTGCATGTACTGTGTGGCCAATCATGGCTCAGGGGGCTAAGTCCACACACTATATAAGGCTGCTTACATGGCGGCTGTATGTAGTGTGATAACGTGGAGAGATTGAGAGAATTTGAGCTAGACTAGGCATGTTAATGGAGACAAGGGCCTCTTCCCGACATCCCTTGCCATTGGTTGTTGGGGTCTGTGGGCGGAGGGCTTATCAGAATCTGGAAGCCCCCTTTGACAAGGGGGCCCCCATATTCCAGCCCCCCTATGTGAATGGGTATCAGGTACATTGTACCCCTATCCATTCACCCAAAAAAGTGTCAAAAAGTGAAAACCACAACAGACAGATTTTTTATTTTTTTTAAATGCAATGTATATCCATCTTCAAACACGCCGCCCAATGGACCCAAAAAATAGAAAGAAAAAAAGCTCTGCCAGGATGGGATGCCTTCGGCAACTGCTGTCTCTTGGCTGTGACAGCTGTTATATAGGCAAGGGCAGGGCCATCCGGTGATGTAACTGAGTGACCTGCCCCTTTCTGATGTCATGTGACATCATATGATATAAGATGGTGTGAGGTCATCCAGTTACTTCAGGGGGTTGCCCCGCACTTGCCTATATAACAGCTGTCAAAGCCAAAAGACAGCAGTCGCCGGGAGGCCTTCCATGGAAGTTTTTTCCATTTAAAAAAAAAAAAAAATTGGGGTCCGTCGGGCGGCGTGATTAAAGATAGCTGTACATCGCGTGACACCTTTTTTTTTTTAAAGTAATTGTCAAAAACTGTCTATTGTGTTTTTTTACTTTTTGACCCTTTCTTTGGTGAATGGGTAGCGATACAATGTACCCGATACCCATTTACATAGGGGGCGGGGTCTGGGGGCTCCCTTGTTAAATTCCAATAAGTCCCCCACCCGCAGACCCCAACAACCAATGGATAGGGTTGTCGGGAAGAGGCCCTTGTCCCCATTAACATGGGGACAAGGTGCTCTGGGGTGTACCCCAAAGTACCCTCCCCATCTTGAGGGCAAGTGGCCTGGTATGGTTCAGGAGGGGGCGCTCTCTTGCCCCCCCCCTTTCCTGACATGCCAGGCTGCTTGCTGAGATAAGGGTCTGGTATGGATTTTGACGTGGAGTTCCCCTTAAAATCTTTGCCAGACCCATACAGATGGTATGGATGATATGGATTTTGGGGGGTCCCCACACTGTTTTTTAAAAAAAAATGCAGATTTTTTCCTTGATATTTCATCTTTATTCTTGGTAGCCGGTAATACATTACAGCTGCGAGCAAGTTAAAATTAAAAAACATTTTTCTTTAGAAATGTAATTTTGCTGTTCTACACATTGCACATATGCGCCACTTTACATGCAGACTCAGTTGACCCCCAAGGCACAATATTTAAAGGAATATTTCATTTTTATTGTTTCACTTTAAGCAATGTTAAAATCACTGCTCCTGAAAAAACGTTTTATGGCAATAACTTGCATATAAGCCTTTAAAATTAGCACTATTGATTTTTCATATTCGTGTCCCATAGACTTTAATGTTTGCTCAAATGTTTTGCCTGTTTGCATGTTCTGGTGTGAACCGAACCGGGGGGTGTTCAGCTCATCCGTAGTCAGGAAATTAGATGTGTGGTTTATGCCCCTAGAATGCCTTGCTCCTTGGATTCTTTAATTAATTGTAAATATTCATATCTTGTGAGTATGAAATAACTTTACTTTAAAAAGGGGTAATTTGGGGTTATCTGTACTGCCCTTGCATTTTAGAGCCTCAAGAAATGAGAGGTGTTCAGTACATCATAATTGATAAATTTTCAAATATATACAAATACCTTTTACACACTAAATAATTTACACTGATTTGGGTTATTTTTACCTAAGAAATGTAGCAGAATACATTTTGGCCTACATTTATGAAAATGTATTGTTTATTTGCAAAGTTTTATAACAGAAACTTCAATTTTTTTTTTTCCTTTTTTATAGGAAAAAATAAAAAAAAATAAGTGGTGATTAAATATCATCAAAAGGAAAGCTCTATCTGTTTTAAAAAATTATATAAAATTTATTTGGGTACAGTGCTGCAGGACTGAGTGATTGTCATTCAAAGTGTGATAGTGCTGAAAACTTATAAATTAGCTTAACATGTTGTTCCTCTAGTAGTGCTTCCAATAAGTTCTCCCAGCCATAGACCCTACAATCACCAGGCCAAGGTAGTAGGCAAGTGGTCCTTATCAACACAGGGACAAGGTGCTTTGCCGGGGAGGGGGTCCACCTGACAAGGTACTCCCTATGTTGAAGAGGGGAGTGCACAGTCTTTCTCCCATTTCCTGGCCTGCCAGGCTGCATGCTCAAATAAGGGTCTGGTAGGGATTTTTCGAGGAGAGGAGAACCTTTTTTTCTTGTTTTCTATAGCAAACCTAAGGTATTTGGCTGGTATAGATGAAGGCAATCCGTGTCAGCTAATATGATGTGACGCAAATATATGTCAGCAATTTAAAGTTTTCTGCTTTGAAAATGTTGGTTTTGCTGTAGTCGTTTATTTACATGATTCTGATGTTCCACATCACAGGCAAGTTGGGGAAATCCCCTAGTTATATTATTTAAAGGAATTTTGCATTTTATATTTCTCATTAATCATTATTACAATTGATGATTTCTGCTGAATTTAACTTAGAAATTGTGTCCTGTGAACCTGCCTAATCTGAACCCTGGCATGTTCATTTCACATGTAGTCTGTGCTTGGGATATGGGAGCTGTATGGTAATGTCATCAGGTATTCCATTCTTGGGTGTAATGCTGTAGCATTTCTGTAAAGGTCCTGAGAATCACCCAAAATGTCTTTACAGAAGCTGCAATGAATGTGGCCATTCTCTGTGCAACAGTCATTTAATATAATGTAAATTTGACTGAAAACTAAGAGCTCTCTGTACAGCTTCCAAAAGGGAGATTTGTAAAACGCACCCCTGTGCCTCATAAATATGTCTTAGCAAGTAAATGTGTCTATAGGAAATTCAGATGGGGTAATTTGCAGGACCGAGGTAGCACCTAAATAAAAGGGTGTGCTTTTTTTTGGTCAAAAGTTGAGGACACCAAGGAATATACAAACCAATTGTCTACAGCCTGCATCCTACACTCATTCTAAACAGTAAAAAAATAAGAGATTTCTAGAATTTATTGTTAAGACTTGTTTTCTTCTTTTTTTATCTCAAAACAAACCCCTTTACATGTCAGCTTTGTACACTGTTGTGTAAGGCACATTCAGTATACCACAAAAGCTTGTAATAAAAATCCTTCCTATGTACACCACATGATATGGAGACTGGATTTTCTTTTCCACTAACTCCACAATGGCAATTTATTACAATTTGTTGCAAAATTCAGTGGTCCAATTAAAGTTGGACACAGCATCTAAGGTGTATCATTATGTGATGTGTCATTTTGTACTAGTACAGCACAATTTGAATTTTACCTACACAGTGAATTTTCCTTAGCTAAACTAAAAAGTAATGAGGATGTGATCTGTCCTCATTTTATGTCAACAGTAGCTTTTATTTTATTTTGTGCACACAATAACCTTTGCTTTCCAGCAATTACTAGGAAAAAGTGGCATGTTTTGATTTATTGCTTTCAAGGCCTATTCATTCATTTCCATTGTCAGATGTTCAGATCCTATAATAAATATTTTCATCTCTATTGTTCATTCTCTGAGGCATAAAAGTAAATGGCAGTAAGTGACTGCCCCAGGGCACTCATGCAAAGGAAAATGCATTGAACCAACTGTCTTCCATGCTGCAAGCTTACAATCTGTTTGTGTCATTGCAATCTGCTGCCCTCATGGCCATAGACAACAGGAACTAAGAAATTGATTATCATTAACAGTTTTTATTGGCCTGAAGGACAGAAAAATGTGACGGCATAAATAATCATGCTGTTTATGTAATGCTCCCTAGGTAATAATAAACATAGATACACTAAAATTAACTACAGAGAGTGACTGTAAATTTTATTAAGTGATATCTTTGCAAGACATCATTATAGTTTTCTGTGGGCTCTTCTTTAATGGAGATAAAAAAAGAGATACAAGTGCTTTTCTATAGTTGGAACCTTTTATTAGGGTTTTATCATTATTACAAGCTATAGTACACGAGGTAGTGTGATTTATGATATTTAGGCTGGAAAATATGAGCTAAAATCAATAGCAGCCAGGATTAGCTTGTATTACTCTTTGGCAACCTTAATGGTGATTTTTATCTACACCTAAAAAAAAACCTGACCTCGTAATTTAACTGTAAATTGTTTTCCTGCTAGGTATTGAAATTGCAATGAAATGTATTTTGTTTCTCAAAATATCAGTGTGTGTTAAATTATCTGTGCAATGTATACACATTTTAAGTAAAACTGAAAAGAACAAAACTGTATAAAATTGCATACTCATCTTTCATAATTGTCTTTCCTGGTGCACCTTCGAGGCAGCATGCAATGGCCTGCTTCACACAGGCTTTCACTTGTATAAAAGCAGTGTGAACCTCAAGTTTTTACAAAGCATTTGCACAGCTTTCAGTAAGTTATTTAAGCATTATTTAACACAGAGAATAGGAATCCCTGCTGAATTGCTTCTTGGGAGTCAAAGGACAGAAAAAAGGATGACCAACAGGCATGGCTAGGGCAAATTTATAAATAACTTGGCATATGGGGTTAAAGGACAGAGCATTAAGTCATTATGTACTGCCATGATGCTCCAAGAAACTAGTTTACCTAAACAGGGCTTTTAATACCAAAACAAGGTATGTATGCAAGTGCCAATCCAAGTATTAATAATCATATCAGATAGCATAGGGTATTACAAAAGAGTATCTTTTAACCACTTTCTGACCGCCCTATAGCACTTTTACTGCTACTGGGTGACAGCTGTGCGCAGGATAACGTATATATACATGATTCTGCATTTTCGCATTTAGATATGCCTATGTAATCAAGGAATACTGTATCCCAGTTCTGACAGGGGGGAAGAAGTGTATTCTGTGTCTCTGCAAAGCAGGCACTATAATCCATCACTTCCCCTAGTAAAAGCAGCACACTGTGTACACAAAAACACTGGCTAGGCACACAGTTAACCCTTTGATTGCCCTAGATGTTTAACAAGCCAGTGCCATTAGTACAGTGACGGCGCATATTTTAGTCAATCGATCAAAAGTGACTGATTGACCGCTGCAATACCACAGTCCCACTATAAGTTGCTGATCGCTGCCATTACTAGTAATAAAAAAAATATATCCCATCGTTTATAGATGTTCCATTGTTCATGTAAACCAATCAATATATACTTATTGGGATTTTTTTTACCAAATATATGTAGCAGAATATATTGGTCTAAATTTATGAAGAAATTTGATTTTGTTTTTTAAGAAATTATTGGATGTGTTTTATAGCAGGGAGTAAAAAAATATTGTTCTTTTATTTTTCAAAATTGTCAGTCTTTTTATGTTTATAAAAACAAAAAAAAATGCAGTGGTGATCAAATACCCCCAAAAGAAAACTATATTTGTGGTAAAGAAATACATACATTTTATTTGGGTGCAATGTCGCATGACCAAGCAATTGTCAGTTAAAGTAACGCAGTGCCCTACTGCAAAAAATGGCCTGGTCATGAAGGGGGATAAATCTTCTGGAAGTCAAGTGGTTAGTCAGAACAACATCTATAATGTTTGTAGTTCATAAGAAATCCTAACCTGCAGCTGAAGACACAAATATAATGCAATAAAAGCAATATAAGCATGCAAGGCTGAAAGTTGGCTAATTTCTGATATCTTTTACCATCTCTACCATTTCCTAGCATTCGAATGCTGCCACATTTGTATGGTCATTCCAAAGTCTAGCTCCATTCATAAAGTGTAGTGTTGAGTACCTGCGCTTAGGAAAAAATGGGTGTATACTATCCAAATTGACAAAGGAAAAAATATATAAAGAGCTGCAGCCCCCCCTATTGGGACCCTCAAAGAGAGTCCTAAAGATTAAGAAGGTGTATATATGGGGTATGGCGCTGCTCACAAGTCCTAAAATAGGACCAGTTCTGTGTAAGTTTATCAGTAAGTCACACCATATGTGATCATACCACCTGAGAGTAGTGGTACCTATTATATGTCCCTACTAGTCAGGGATAAGGAGCTCAAAGTAAAATAAAAAAGACGTGATAATTGTGATATAAGTGACAAAATGACTTAATGCATCCCATATAACATCAAATGCAAACAATAATTGTATAATAACAAAGTAGTGTATATAAACTAGTGAGTCTGCAGGTGTACAGGCTAAAACATGATATGCCTCCTGGCAAGAGCACCAGTGTAATTAAAACAGTCTGTTCTGCTGTGCCACTGGCCTCTATACCAATGTCTAAAATACAAAGTCTATAATCCAAATATGTAGTTTAAGCTAGGTCGGTAAAAGTGTATCAATCAGTCCTCTTCATATAGGTGGCAAATATGGAATCTGGTCTTCAACAAAGCAGGCAGTAGGTCCCCCTCATGTGTCCCCACTCACCAGCTTCCTTCACCCCTACGGGGGTAGACAGCATGTATAGGTGTCCCGAAATGGTGTCCATGGGCTGCCACAGATGCAGGGATGGGTGTCAGCAATGCCGTCCGATTCTGGCCTCACTCCGGCTTTTTGCCACAGATGCGGGGATGGGTGTCAACAATGCCGTCCGTATCTGACCTCACTCCGGCTTCCCCAGCGGGTTCAGATGCCTCAGTGGTAAAGACACAAATATGCTCCCATAGTGCTGTAAAAGGTAGGGCTTTATTTAAATAAAATAAAAAACAGAGCGAAAGAAAAGGAATGGAACAGTCCCTGCATCGCGTATATACCCGCGATCGGTATTGCTGGTGTTCGCAGCTTGCGCTCTGGCTGCGTTCCAGCTGGACTTCTGGGTAAGAGATAGCGTGGTGTGCGTAGCTCCGCCTTACGCGTTTCGTCATAGGACGTCGTCTAGAGGCGGTCACCGCCTCTAGACGACGTCCTATGACAAAACGCGTAAGGTGGAGCTACGCACACCACGCTATCTCTTACCCGGAAGTCCAGCTGGAACGCAGCCGGAGCGCAAGCTGCCAACACCAGCAATACCGATCGCGGGTATATACGCGATACAGGGACTGTTCCATTCCTTTTCTTTCGCTCTGTTTTTTATTTTATTTAAATAAAGCCCTACCTTTTACCGCACTATGGGAGCATATTTGTGTCTTTGCCACTGAGGCATCTGAACCCGCTGGGGAAGCCGGAGTGAGGTCAGATACGGACGGCATTGTTGACACCCATCCCCGCATCTGTGGCAGAAAGCCGGAGTGAGGCCAGAATCGGATGGCATTGCTGACACCCATCCCTGCATCTGTGGCAGCCCCTGGACACCATTTCGGGACACCTATACATGCTGTCTACCCCCGTAGGGGTGAAGGAAGCTGGTGAGTGGGGACACATGAGGGGGACCTACTGCCTGCTTTGTTGAAGACCAGATTCCATATTTGCCACCTATATGAAGAGGACTAATTGATACACTTTTACCCACCTAGTTTAAACTACATATTTGGATTATAGACTTTGTATTTTAGACATTGGTATAGAGGCCAGTGGCACAGCAGAACAGACTGTTTTAATTACACTGGTGCTCTTGCCAGGAGGCATATTATGTTTTAGCCTGTACACCTGCAGACTCACTAGTTTATATACACTACTTTGTTATTATACAATTATTGTTTGCATCTGATGTTATATGGGATGCATTAAGTCATTTTGTCACATATATATCACACTTATCACGTCTTTTTTATTTTACTTTGAGCTCCTTATCCCTGACTAGTAGGGACATATAATAGGTACCACTACTCTCAGGTGGTATGATCACATATGGTGTGACTTACTGATAAACTTACACAGAACTGGTCCTATTTTAGGACTTGTGAGCAGCGCCATACCCCATATATACACCTTTTCTCGCTCCATTCATGCTTGGTTTTTTAGAATAAACACAGTGTAAATTGTAAATAATTTTCCTTTAGAAGTTTGTCTTCGATGGTTATATCTGTCAGATGCACATTTTATTCATGGTGACCACTAAACAATTACACTTTTCCGACCCTTCTTTCCGTTATGTTGTACAGCAATCTCTCCTAGAACTGCTGCTAAGTACGGGTGGACCTAAAGATAGGAGCAGTGTACTTGTAGGGAATGAAGAATGTAAATTTTGTGCCTATATTATGTATTAGTTAAAGATGAAATATTGCATGTGAGTTTTTTAGATTTACCAATACTGGCTATATTGGTAACTAAAAAAAAACTCACATTCAATATATCCTATTTAACTAATACATAAAAAATAAAAACAGATTTTACATTTTCTATTAGGAAATCAAGTGAAACTCAGGAGTCTGCTGATGTCAAGTTTTCTGCAGTACTTTGACTAAAAACTCCAATCAATCATGAAATGCATAAACCGCATTTCCTTTCAAAGCATGTGCAATTTTGTGATACACATACCTCTGCATGTCAGTGAAAACATTCTGCTGCTTCTTAGTTTAGTATTACTGCTTCTTGGACAGCTTTACTGCTGTCTAGTTAGGTGGCTGAAAATATAGAGATGATATATGTAGCTGGATTACTGAAACATAAGAATTTTTTCGTTAATCAGAAACTACAGTATATTTGTCACCTGAATGACTACACTGTGTGAAAACAGTGTGCACTTCACACCATTGGCTGTATAAAATTATCAGTTTCCTTTGTCAGGTACTGTATAACAGTAAAAATTCAAGTATTGAACATTTATGTATTTCCATTCATGTTTTTCGAAAGTTCTGCTTTAATTCCATGCTGTATAAACAGTATAATATGAGCCCCTGCTGGGGCATGCATACTGCATAATAAGTCACAGAGGGGGCGCACCTAGTTTCTAGTTCATATACCTCTTCATAGTGTATCAATTATAGAAAGACAAGTATGTAGATGGACGAGCCATTATACTGTGTGAAAGCTCATGAGTGACATTGAAAAGGCTGAGCTACTAGCTTCCATGCTGACAACAACCACTCTGTCCAATTAGGAACACTGCAACATCTAAAGCCAATATTGTGATAACGAGGGCTGAAGGCCACACTGAATTCTTTTTTGGTAACAAATCAGAGTAGTTAGTCAGATTTAATTGTATCTCTTTTGTACAATTTTTCCAGAATCTTGCTGAGAGGAACATCAAATGAAGTGCCAGTATTTTTAAGGGGACTGTAGGGAGTGCTGGCTTGTAAAGCGATTGTAATGGAAGTGATCCCTAGAAATCTCTTGTAATGTGCCCTTATTCTCAGACCAAATCCTGTAGCAGTCTCTGACCACCTACTATTATATGTTCAGTCTCTGAACACTATCTGTAGTGTTACATACATTGAACATTATGTGCAGCTATTTTTTTTTATATCAGGGGCTGCACTTGGGGACCCCTATGTCAAGCAAGTTTATTGCTATAAAGGCACACACAATTTTAAAACTATTTGGTATAAAAAATTAAATATGTGTTTTACCTCAAGAATGAAAGATTTCCTTTTGTTACTCTTACCTCAGAACTCCAAAGAAATCCTTGGAAGACTTGCGGGTCAATATGCGATCATTGAGAGCAAAGAGAACCCAGTTCTCCAGTCTGCTACCCCGAAGGAGAGTGAGAGGGTTAATGAAAAACTGGCTGAGCTTTCATTCAACTGGGACAATGTCAACAAGCTATACAAAAAACGTCAAGAGTAAGTCTCTATTTAATTGCACAATTATGCACTATACTTATTTTTGATAACTGTATTATTTTTTCTTGCTTACTTGCTTCCTTTACCAGTCAACATAATACAGCTTCTATTTTGGTTAAAATGCAATGCCTTTTGAGGCACTAAGGGATACATTGGCATCATAATTGTTTGGGTTAAACACTGCTAATAGAAATGCAGAAGAAAGAGGTTAATTGTTTCTACGACAACACTAGTGAGTACTGTCCGTAATACTTTATTTGCACTAACAGTTACATTTTCAGGATAAGCTTCAGAGAGGTGTGCAGATAAGGTATAAAGAAAGGAGGGGGGATGAAAATAGGGGAGAGAGAGTCATGCAGGTCACAAACAGTAAAAATAGTAAAAAAAAATTGATAGTGGTTTAGAAAACTGAAGTCCACATTCAGCCCTTTAATTGTTGTGTCAAACATAATTATCATATGTACTTTGAAGGTTTAAAACAGTTTAGAAAAGTATAAATGACAGTACTCAACTTTGTTGTTGCAATAGTGCACTAATAAAGCTACACTCTTCTTAAACATGTTCCTATTACCCACTCCCTGAAATTCATAAAGATTGCAGTGGATAATCTTTTGAAACCATCTCGTGGTAGTTTGACAAATGGCGGAATTTGCGACAGATTTATATATGCGCCAATAAGGTGTAAAGGAATATATCACAACTCTGACCGAACTGTCAAAAGCATCTCTCTTGTGAAGTGATGGAATTTTACAGGGAGATAATCTTTTTGAAGAAGTTGGGAGAATAGTTGGTAGAATAATTGAAAATTTCCAAAATGAATTGCCTCAAAGATGTGACACAATAATTACACGAGGGAAACATTCAACAATTTATTTCAACATGGAATAGGTCTTATTTATCTCAACTTGAAGTTTTACCAATATGGACATATTTATTTATAAATGTATTGCAATAGCCCCATACAGTAAATGTTTCACAAGCAATGACTACCTGAATTTGTTGCACACATCAGTAGAAATAATGGAAATGTTGCAGGCATAATGGTCATGCATACTGGACACACAAAAAGCTGTGCGTGTGTGTGTGTGTGGCAACCATTTTGTTCAGGTCCCAAGTCACCCATGCCATTTTGTTATAAGAGTGACATGCAGTGATCTTCCCCCTCCTTCCACCATCAGTTCATACAATACACAATCTGAAACCCTTGCAAAACTGTCAAATTCACAAGCTTGAGCAATCCAGAAAACAGATATCTTGCCAGCTCACTCCCATCTTAAATACCTCAGCTGGAGTCTGTAGAAATACACATTTCTGACTCATTCTCTTGGTAGAATCCATAATCCCAGTGTATTTCATAACTTCTGAAATAATAACAGTACAGCCAGAAAAAGGACATATTTACTTCCCGCAGTTAATTAGTGACATTTTGAGCCCATACACTGCTTCCCTAGGAGTACCGGGAGCAGGACTGGCCCAATTCCTATCCTAGGTGAACTGGACATCCGAAACCTGTCATATTTATATTTATTCTGAAGCTAATTCAATGCTGAACAATAATATGCATTTTAGCAGACTATACCATGTAGGTATACAAAGATATTAAAACCTACAGAAAACTTGATCTGTGGCATGATCATAAACACAAGACATCCCATGGCCACCCCTTAGCCTCCCAATTGGTAAGTCATTTCTGTCAACACCCCCTCGAGGTCCAGAAAAAGGGGACTGCAATCATAGTTGACAACTCTCATTTAACATCAAACCAAGGAACACCTAACAGGACTTGTGAGAGCCACTGTATTGTCTTTTTTTTTCCATAAAGATTTTATTTAAGAAAATAAAATAACATTACAGCCAATATCAAGCATGACAATGAACACAAAAAAAAAAAATACATACACAGGACAGCTTAGGCTCTACAAGGAAGACAGAAACCTCCCGTACATGTCTAACAAACCTCATGATATACTTCCCACAAATACTATTGACACAGTCGCTCCTAGGAGCAGAAAGATTTTCAAGAGTTAACCGGTGATGAAACTATGTCATTTGAGGTAGGACCCAGTGCTACCAGGTCTATCCAGCGTATTGGGAAGTAGAGGCCTAATTAACTGTAGTTCAGAGCCTATCTGATAGCTTCAAGAACAGTCCCTAAGGGGGTGCCCATCTCGAGATTGATGATTATAGGGGCCACCCGTAAGTAACCCCGATGCCCCCAAATCCGCACATCATCAGATTGGGCGTAGACAGAAAAAAAAAAAAAGGGGGGAAAGAAAAGAAGAAAAAAAAGAGAAAAAAAGGGAGGGAAAAAAATAACCTAACAAAAAAAACGAGAGAAAGAAGGTATGAAAGAGGGGAGGGGTGGGGGGGGGTAGTAGGAGGGAGAATTCCCAGGAAAACTACCAGGAGAGGGGGTGGGGGAACCACCATCTACCCTCTCCGTCCAGTCAAACACTGGCGTAATACGGTCATATCTTGCAGTTTCTATGTGTCAGCCAAGAGAGTCTCTGACACGGGATCCAGTCAAACACTCCTTGATAGCAGCGCCTGATATTCAGCAGATTTTCTAAATTTGAACCAATCATCCCAGGTAAACGAAAATTTTGAGATCCTATCTTGTGCAGTGTATATCAGCTCCTCTATCGCTGCAATGTGATTAATACGTGTTACCCATTCCTTCATAGACGGTGGCACTGTGGACCTCCAATGGACGGGTACACACAGTCTGGCCGCGTTTATCATGTGAATCGCTACTGAGTTGCGGTAACTCTTCCTGGATATTTTGGAGAGGTGAAGAAGATACTGCGCCGGAGAGAACTCCAGCGGGAGCGAGGAGATCGCTGTCGTCGCACTATGCACCTCACGCCAATATGGCTGAATCAGTGTGCACTCCCACCAAATATGGAGAAACGTGCCCAAGTCCTTGCCACATCTCCAGCACCGGTCAGTTACATTCGGAATAAATTTATGGAGAAGGTCAGGTGTCTTATACCACCGCGATCTGATCTTGTACCCATTCTCCTGTGTATTCACATTCAGGGAGCCCTTATGGATAAACCAATGAACTCGTTCCCAGCTTTTCTTCTCAATCGTTCTGTCTAACCTCGCCTCCCAAAAGGCGTGCTCCGCTTGCATGGAAACAAAGGGTTCTCTAAACATTGAGGCATAAAGCAGCGAGATCACATGCCTCTGGGGAGGCGGGCCAGAGCATAAGGACTCAAAAACCGTAGGCGTTTTTGTAAAGCATCCTCTCTTAGAAGGGTGACCAAGAAAGTGTTTTATCTGGAGGTAAGCCAAAAAGGGGAAGGACTTGGTCGGGGATAAAGAAGCTAGTTCTTTATAATCAACAAATCTGTCCCCAGAAAAACAATGTCTGGCTTGCAAATCCGAACGTGACCATTCCCTCGCCAGATAAGATCTATCCATTCCAGGCACAAAGTCTGGATTACCCCTCATAGGAGTCAACCCGCAATCCGTAGCAGAAACCGCATGAGCCCTACAGGCCTGTTCATACGCCGAAAGAGTAGCACCCACAAGGGGGTGGAATTGGGTGTCAGACGTCCAGTGCGTCCTAATAAACCATGGGACCTTACCCAGCTCTGCTCCCGTAATCAGGTTCTCCAAGAGAACCCATCCCTTACAGCGAGCATGTACCCGCCAGTCCACAATACGCGCTAGATGAGCAGCCCAGTAATACCTCTGTAAGTCCGGGAGACCAATACCTCCCCCAACTTTGGCAGCACCAACTTAGCCCATCCGATTCTCGGTGCCCTGGCTCTCCAAAGGAACTTCCTACAGATTCTCTTATAGGTCACGAAGAAAGAGGGTGGCAGGTGTATCAGAATTGTTTGAAACTTGTACAGCATGCGGGGAAGCACCGTCATTTTCAAGATGGCGGCTCGCCCGAACCAGAAGATCGTGGGGGCATTCCACCGAAGGAGATCTTGTTCAATAGCTTTCAGCTCTGCCAAAAAGTTTTTCCCATAAAGGTCTGTCAGTCGGCCAGTAATCCGGATGCCTAGGTAGGTAATTTCATCCGTCTTCCACCGAAAGGGAAAGTTCTCTTGACACAGATCAGCAAGAGACGAAGGTAACGAGACATTGAGGGCGAATGATTTGGAATAATTAATCTTTAGATTCGAAATAGTTCTGAAGAGGTCAAGGGCTTGCATCAAGTTAGGCAAGGATGTTAAGGGGGACGAGAGAAAGAGCAGAATGTCATCCGCAAAAGCTGCAAGCTTGTATTCTCTTTGCTGAATTTCCTGTATTGTCTTGCTTATTCATTGGACTCTGCAAACCAGAATTTGCAAGGATTTTCATCTTACACCCCTTTTGTCTTGCTGTTGCATCATTGTCTCTTTGTTTCTTTGTAATACCTTTTTTTCTGTAAATATTTTATTTGCACCATCTTTTACCTTTTCATTATTAAACCATATTTCTAATTAGTGTTAAAATTGTCTCTAATGCAAACTTAAATAATCCCTGTCTCTTGAAGAATGCTACTGTAGTGCAGTATTGCTCCTGATAACGTCATTGATGACGAAAGGCATAGGGAGAAATCATGGCGGGTGATGTCATTGCACACTAGGCATAGTGACCATCTTGTTAGTTTAAAACTTTCTTCTATTACAATGCAGATTTACATGTTTTTAAATGTGAGTGTATTACTTTATAACTGTTAAACTATCATTTTTAAAACCTACTACACTATGAGACACCTCTGCCTTTCTTTTTGACCACTATCCATTGGGGGATTTGGGGGATTATCAGGGCAGGAACAATCTTTGTTTTAATTGCCTATGTAAGAAGTTGGGAGATGTTCTGCAGGAGATGTTTGCGCTTTTTGAAGGTCAAATCTTTCTGGTAAGAAGCTGTCAATGTGGTTTGAGGGTGAGAGTCTCTTTGTCACATCTTTATGAGCACTATTTATCATCTGTTTAAGGACTTTATGGGCTTACTTGACCAACTTAAACTGTTTTGCTTACCTTGTGCTAGACTCTGTCTGCCTTTGTTGTTAGCGCTGCACTGCTTTTTATGTATCTTTATTTATACTGTTGACTGCAATATTGTGTCAGCCACTGATCTTTGCATATTGAGCCTTAGCGCAGAGATCATTTGTGATTTAAATCTCTGCATATACCTGTCTGTTGTGAGGTGACAGTGTGTGTTACAGATGTTTATTCTAAAGTTATAGTTGCTATTGCTAATCTTGGGAAAGTTTACTACTTCTCTATAAAAGTAGTTGGTGGCAGTTTAAAAAGTTAATTGCTTTTTTAACCATGAGCCACACGGTTATGCTCTGTTTAGGAGTATTTATCTCAGCTTCTCTGCCCTCTATAAGCCTTTCTGGTAGAAAGCACAAAGGTCCACAGTTTTAATCTTTAATGTGGGCTCCTGTAAGTCACTGTTGTGAACTTGGTAAATTTACTTACCTACTAACATGGCAGATGTTTACTGACTTAGTCCTGTTTACATATTCTACCCCTTTTGACTACAGTCATGTTGTTTGAATGCTGTTATAGCAAATACAAGTTTTATAAAATTACACCATATTTAGTAAAACCGTTCAATATTCATAAGTTTTTTTCCAAAAAAAGTAGGTATTCCGTACATTTAAAACACCTTCCTAAAACGAATTGCTCCCCTAACCTTAAAAAACCTAACACTTAAAACGGTTGTATACCCACTGACTTTTTTTTTTAAACCTGTAAAGGAAAAGGCATAATGAGCTAGTATGCACCGCATACTAGCTTATTATTAAAATACTTACCTTAGAACGAGGTGTTGGTGTCCCTCCCAGTCCATGCCGAGGCAGCTGACATTATGTCTTCCGGGTATCGCAGCTCCAGTGCTGTGAGTGGCTGAAACCGCGATGTCGTCACTCCCGTGCATGCACGCGGGAGACTTCTTTCCAGCAAGGTCCGGCGTCCGCTGGGCCTTCAGCCGAGAATCCCCTGTGCGCATGTGCCGCTGCAGTCAACGGCGCAGTGCAAGGGGAATATCTCCTAAACCGTAAAGGATTAGGAGATATTTTTTTTTACCTACAGGTAAGCCTTAGTATAGGCTTACCTGTAGGTAAAAGTAAAAAAAAACAGTATACAACCGCTTTAAAATCCCCTTAAGTGATTCCTAAATTACAATTCTCCTCTAAAACCACATTCCCATTTCTTGTACGGGTGTCATTGGGAGAGGAAATGAGGGAAATATCCCCCCGGTTGAGTCACAGACAAAAGTAAAAGCCTGACATAATTTAGACTGTTACCTACACTATTAAATAATAATAATAATAATATTTTTGCTGGCAGAAAACTTTAAGCTTTAACACATAAACCTGACGCTTAAATGAAGTGAGGCCTTAATTTCTAAACTGGGCCTTTAACTAAGGTTGTGTCTTCTCCAATCAATTCTGACCAATCACAAAAGGAAGCTTGAGGCTGCCTGCTTTAGGACTGGCCAGGAGGAGAGGGTATCAGAGGCATGACCAAAGTGCTTACATCGGTAGTGGCCCACAAGTACAGTGATAGTTGTACTAATCAGACCTGTTTTTAAAACACTGAAAGAAATTTGCAAGTGAGCCTAATGAATGGTATAGTTTCTCTTTGCTGCACTGAGAACTGGGCCACTGCTGCATTTTGATATCAACCATTTATCTGAATTTAAAGTCAAACATAGTTTCAGCAATGTCATTTCTAAGAAGCTATTACTGTATACAAAACAATACCTCTTTCTATTTACATTTATTTTTGCAGTTTTCGGATTTAAGTTATCTTCATTAGCTCACTGCTCTGTCTTATTTGTGTTCTGAATGTTTGATGCCTTTTTTATTCTCTTTTTAGGCTATATTCATTTCACAATCAGAAATCAGATCTTATTATCCCAAGGGTTCATCTGCAAATTGAAATGCATGCAGTTAATCAGAAAATCTTTTGAATGATTGAGCAAATGTTGTGTTTTGATTAGCATGCATAGTAATCCTGATCTTCACTACAAAATAGCTTGTTCTATGGACAAGGAAATGAACACATCATTCTAGAGATGTTTCCATCAGTCCTGACTCAAAGTACTAATGCAGCTCTTGTTAGAATAGACTGGTAAAAGACCAGCTTTTTTAAGACACACAGCTGGTTTATGAAATCATTAAATTCAAACCCATAAGAGCCAATACAACTGTTACTTTGTGGTCTTATAAAAGCGTCACATGTTTCTGTTATTTGTTTTTTTTGTATTCATTTTGTGAGAATAATTTAATGATTGAAAGATTCTTATATTATCCAAAATAGTTTAGACATCTCAAAACAATTGCGATAGCAAATCTTGTCCTGATCATACAGTAAAAGCTTTTTTGGTGCCAAGAGGCATAACTTATGGGTATGTGGTTTATCAGGCAAGGAACCGGATGAAAGTAGTGTTTATTCAATACAAACAACAATTATGGTTTGGTATGAATGTATGTACAAATGGTTCATTTGATAGCTACCCTTGGAGGAGCCACTGGATTGTTTGGGTCCTTCTGCCCTGCACCAGTGAAAATCCACAACGTACCTTGACCCAAGTACACCAACACACCTGAAAACATTTAAATGGGCTTTAACAGCAAAAGTACACAAACAGTAGAGCAAACATGGTTTGCCAAATTTAAGATGTTCGTTCCCCACAGCTCCATGTGAAATTGCTCCGCCAGTAAGCACAAAGCCAGTGTAGAGGAATGATATTACCAAAACATTAAGAGGCAAGGCAACAACATTACCAAATGAGCCTTAAAAATGGCCAACAGGTATCTCATCCCTCTTACAGATCCTGCAGCTACTCTGTAGCAGCAGGATAGCAGAACAGCTGTAACACTAAAGCCTTAGGAAACTGTTACAATGAAGCACTCTGGAATGCTCATGGAATAGCAGCTTGCTGGAACATCAGGATACTTGAACAAAAAGCAGTAACAGCAGCCACAGGGTCCTAGGCTTTCAGCAGCAACACTGAACAGTGACAGCAGCCACATGGTCTCAGTAGAATGTGAGTAATTTCCTGCAGCACACTGCCCCCAATTCTATCCCCCTGGCCAGAGGTGGACAATTTCCTCAGTTAATGGATGTATCTGCTCTCTTTGTGGGTTCCAGCATTCTATATGGTACCCAACAGGTTTCCCTGTACTTCTCACAGGTGGTAGGTAGGGCTAAAACCCTGCTGGCCAATCACAAGGTACAATATCTTTGCCAGCAAATCACAAGCCAGCCTAGGCCTGCGTTGCCATGTTCAGGTCCTCTTTGGCTGGAGGAGCTCTGCTGCAGTATCCATCAAGCAGGGATTAGAGAAAAAAAGTCCCTGTGTAGTTTTATTTTCAGCAGGGCTGGTTAGCTCTTAAAGGAGACCAGCCAGTTCTACATTCCATAACATGATTTCTTGGGTGCTCATAAAACTGTCTGTTACAGTTTAAAACAAACTTGTTACTGCATCTCAATTTTTTTTTCACTTTATATAGGAATATGTGCTAGATCTAGTGAAAGATATGCATAAACTGCAAGACTTTATTATTGCTTACTGCAAAAATTTACATAGGGGGCTGCAAGTTAAATCCTTTCTTTCCTGGAGCATTCACAGGGCTGCTATTGCAAAGCTCCTGCTGAAGATGCTAGCTACCTGGCTAGTATGCTGGCTATCTGGTTTCAATAAGACAAAGGTAGGTATGGTCAGACATCAGAACATGTAATCTTGTTCCAGGTAAGGGACACACACTGAGGCAAAACTGGACAAAATTTGATCCATGTCTGGCTTTATGCCCCGTACACACGTTCAGAATGTCGGGAGACAGCAACCGGTTAAAAAGAAAATGTCCGACATACAGCCCGTGAGTATGTCGTTCTGTTCGTTTGGCTGGCTTCTGTTGGATGTGCATGCTGGAAAACCAGCATACATATGACTCCCGATCAGCCCTGCCATATATCTGCTATACAGTATACTGTAAACAGTTCTAATAAAAAAATAAATAGAACAATAAATCAAAGTATGTGATCACTAAAAGAATGCTACACTTAACCCTTAAACTGTGTTGACACAAGGTTACTTTTTTTTTAAGAAAAAAGGCCTCAGCTATTAGGAATGCTTAAGTCTGTTTACAATGTATACTAGAGTGAAGGTTGGAAGCAGGCTAAAGGTCTGTTCATTGAGAGTGATCTGTTATGCATTCAATTTGGAATGATCTGTGCTTAAGGAGTTATAATGGAATGTGAAGTTGTTTATAGGCAAAAATGTGGTATTGAATGGGCATTTTGATTATGGAAAGAATATTATTATGTATATAACAGTAAAAGTCTCGACAGTGGCTTTGCAGTACATTCATTTTCAAGAGAATGGCGCTCCATTACAAGATATCATTATGGATTTTTTTAATTCAAATGAAAACTTATGCTAACATCACATGATCTGGTGGCCTTGTCAGCAATGTGAACATGCTGACAATGTATATTTCGGCCAAAGACCGATTATGTTTTTGTAAGTTCTTAATTTAGGAGTTTCAGACCTTTTAACTCACTGACAAAGCATACAACCTGTTTGGACTTTCTGTAATAAGAAGTATGCAATTTTCCACCATTTTCTGACATGCCTGCTAGGTATAACAATTCCAACGTCTTATGCCGTGTACACATGATAATTTTTCCCGTCTGGAAAAAAAAAAAAAATTTTTTAACAAGAAAAACGACCGTGTGTGGGCTTTTTGTCATTTTTCCCGATGGGAAAAACGGCATTAATCACAACGAGAAAAACTAGAACATGCTCTAATTTTTCTCGTCGTGATTCCCGTCGTTTTTTTCCGCGGCAGTTTTCCCATAGGGAAGCACTGCCACGGAGCCCACACACGGTCGTTTTTCTCGACCAAAAAAAAAATGTCGGGAAATACGGACGTGTGTAGGGAACCAAGCCGTTCCCTCGTTTTTCCCGTCGATTTTCTCGACGGTGTTTTCACCGTCGAGAAAATCGATTGTGTGTACGCGGCATAACACATTGGCATCTCTTCTTTATTAATATGAGATTTTATGTGTGGGCTACAAGTAAATGTCTACGGAAGATGGAATATTTTACAGGTTTACTATGTTATTGACAAAAAGAAGAATATAATATAAGTTGAGTTGCAATGGTGTACCTGAATCTGACAGTATTCAGCTATGAATAATTATATATGATTGTGATAATGGGGTTGATTTACTAAAGGCAAATAGACTGTGCACTTTGCAAAGTGCAGTTGCACTCTGCAAGAGCAGTTGCTCCAGAGTGGAGTAAATGAGCAGAAGCTCTGCTGACATCCATCTTCCAATCATGTGCAAGCAAAAAAATATATTTTTTTACATTTTCCTTGCACGTGATTGGATAGTCTTTGCAAAGTGAAGCTTTACCTCTTTTACTAATCTCTGGAGAAACTGCACTTGCAGAGTGTATTGCACTTTGCAAAGTGCACAGTCTATTTGCCTTAAGTAAATCAACCCCATTGTCTGTTGGTCAGTCTGTCTATATTCTGTTTATCTGCTGTTTACATCGATTAGTGTTTGTATAGCCAAAACATTATTGTTTGTTTTGGATATTGTGGGAAAAATTTTTTTTGCTGTATGTGCAACATTGTGGTAATTTCATTCCTCTCATCCCTTATTTCCCAGAGATGTAAAGGAAATCTGTAGGAGATATCCCCTATTAGACCATTGACCCTGAAACAGATGTATGCATTGAAATATTCACAGTTACTTCTAGTTGTGGGGACAACATTTTTACTTGGCAAAGCTGGTCACCAGTACAAATCGAGGGATGAATTTCCCTGGTGGATATATAGACATCAAAAAACCTTACAGAGGGTGTAACCCTTCTACACTCTATCCAGAACTAGCAAAAAACTTTTAGCTATACATGCACTTAACATGGTTGAAACCTCAAGCATGTAATCTGAACAAAGCACATTTTTCTATAGTGTTTACTTGCCTCTCTCCAAAGCCCTAAGTGTAATTTATATCTGCTGTCTCAATCCTATGATATCTGCATGAGTTAATACTGACACGTTTTCCTGACACCAAGAGGTAAAAATGTGGCAGGGGAGGGACCGTCATCACACAGCCTGGGATTGACAGCCTCAGCTCTGTTATTGCAAGCTGTGTGAAAGGTGTCCCTTCCATCCAATCAGCTCCCAGGGCTCTTGTGCAGTGTTTACCTGCAGCTCCCCACCCCCCACCCCTAATTTGGTCTGTGAAAAATCCTTTTCATCTCTGAGTTTTACAAGACTGTACAGGAAAAATGGCTGCAAATAAACAGGTGCAAATTTATGTAGGAGGATTTGTTTCACCTGAAGCCAGTTACTTCACTGGGTATATGTAAGGGATTACAACCACTTTAAATTCCGAAGCAGCAAGTTGTGGGAAAGTGTGTATACTAGGTTTAATTAGCCTTTGAAATTTTCACAGAAAGCCCCATTCACTTAGAGATGACTGCCCAAAAGTGAAGTTTTCGAGTTAGCTTGTCATCCTGTAGATAAAGGCTAATTTTAGCATAGAACTAGCAAAGGTATGCCTGCCGAAACCATTATTTTGGTTCCTTGTCCATACTTCTCAGTCTGTCCATTCTTCTCATTTACTAAAGAAGTGGAGAATCTTAAGTCATAATTTAATTGTGTACATACTAATTTGAATTAATCTGCATTCCAAATCATATGAATAGTTACAATAGTAAATCAGTCTCTATCTATACCTGACAGTGTCAGTCTTGTCTGGGTTAGTCTGGCTTCACTCTGCATTTAATATTAGTCAGTCATCTTGTCGGTTTAATTACAAATTTTGATATATGATAAGGAATAACACACCCTTCACAATGGATTTTTAAGAATATCAAGATTTGCTGAGGTATTTGTTTAATGTTATGTTACTGTTGCGTTGTAAACTTATATTATAACTGAAGGAGAAAAATAAGTAGGTGTGGCACTGTTCAATAGATTATAATTGTCTCTCAATGTGGTGGTGATGTAATGTGGGTGTGAATGTAACACCAGTAAAAGATTTTCAAAATTATGACAAATAAATTATAAGTGAACATAAACATGTGCATGTAAATAAGCAATAAATAAATGAATACAAAATTTAAAACGTTAAACTCCCATTGAGCATTCAAATCAGTCCAGAAAAGATACTAATTAGATATTCAAAAAAGTACTAATTAGATATAAAAAAAAAGTCCAAAAAGTGCTTGTACCCTCCAGATGACATCAGGGTGACTAAACGCGTAGGGAGGGGTCAACGTGCGTCCTTGCATCACTTCCGGGCAGCGGCGTTAGTGTCAGCAATACATGCTTTTTATGCTTTTGCAAAATGTGAGTACGTTTCCACATGTTTTTATTTAATAAATAGTCTATCGGTATTACACTATTGGGGTCCATCTCTCCTTTACATGGTAATCAATTAGAGTGCCACCAAGACATCCAGGACGGGATACCACATAGGCTGCTACACAGTGGCATATACTGTGAATGCTACATACCCCAAGCGGGGAGGAAAATTCCGGTGAGTGTGTGCACATTAGGAGCACGGATAAGCCACACTTGCTGTGATCACTTTGTGAAGAGGGAAAACGAACAGTGGATTACTTTTCACCACACAAGCACTTTCTTGAACTGTTTTGAATGCTCTATTTATTGAATTTATTTCATCTAGAGATCATTTACATTAGAGATCACTTTTCACCAGCACAAGCACTTTTTGGACTTTTTTTTAATATCTAATTAGTACTTTTTTGAATATCTGATTAGTATCTTTTCTGGACTGATTTGAATGCTCAATAGGAGTTTAACTTTTTACATTTTGTATTAATCTATTTATTGCTTATTTACATGCACATGTTTATGTCCACTTATAATTTATTTGTTATCATTTTGCAAATTTTTTACTGGTGTTACATTCACACTCACATTACATCACCACATTGAGAGTCAATTACAATCTATTGAACAGCGCCACACCTACTTATTTTTCTCCTTCATTCATTTACTCCACCTAGGTGGTAGTAATCTGTAGAGGCAGCAGTTCTCTTGATTTACCATATTATATTTTATATACTTTTTCCCCTGCTGATATTTTTCTCCTTTGCGCGGAATCATACACACCCTTTATATTATAACTGGGTCGCTCAATTTATGTTTCAACATTAGGAGTGCAGTGGTGCTTTCTCTGGAGCAGTCTTGACTGCAGAGCAGGATGTCTGTATAGCTCCTGTATTGCTCTCTACCAGGAGATTTCCCAGTAACTCACAGCAAGTCCACCTGCATCCTGCTGGAGACACCACCTTCCAGAGACACCCAGGAACATGTCCTAAAAGAAAGTTAAAGTTGTTGTTAAGCCACTATAGTATAATCATGCACTCCCCTCTGTTAAATAACATTATGTGTCCCAGTGTCTGTACTATATAAAAAAGATGCCAATTTATACCTTATATCAGAGCATCTCCCAGCGCTCACGTGACTCCTCAGCTCTCTCCTCTCCCAGGCTGATAGCTACAATGGAGGGGGCGAAAATTCTTGCTGATGTCAGCCAGGAAGGAGGGGAGGAGAGAGGAGAGAGGGCCGAGTGGTCACTTGTGTGCTGGGAGACGCTCTGATATTAAGTAGAAATCTGCATCTTTTTTACATAGCACAGACACTGGGATACATATCGTTATTTAACATGCTTATACTATAGCAGCAGGAGGGGAGGGTTGGGGAGTGGATGGAGCTGACAGGCAGAGGGGGAGAGGGCAGGGGAGAGCAGAGAGGAGAGCTGTGGATGACGGAGGCACATAAACTATACTAACAGTCTGTCTGACATAGAGGATTCTACTACAACACCTTCAGTCTGTTCCACCTCTCATCCTAAGGACAGAGCAAAGAGGACAACCTAATTTCCTTCCTGTTCTCCTAACAAGGCATCCGAAAGTAAGAAACAACAGTGGGAAAAAAACACAGGATAACTACACAGAGGGGGAGGGAGCGGAGACCCTAGCAACTTCGCCTGTCTTAGATATTCTGAAGTAAAAGGAGTTGAAATTAAAGTGCCACACCACTGCTAAGAGGCCCAGATATAACTCTATTTCATTAAAGGTCAGGGGTAGAATTAAAAAAGTATCCAATGTGTTTTGGGGTCTAAGTGCCTCTTCATCAGGGCTAGAAAGAACATAGGAAAATGTTCATATCAATCTGATATCAATATAATATCCCCTCCATAGGGTCATAATTAAAACCAAACAGTCAATAGTAATGAGAGTGTCAAAATAATTACACAAAATTTGTACAAAAAACACTATATAATAACAATAATCACTATTATTGAGATGATACATTGTTGGTGATATGGTCACCTAATGAGAATGATAAAAAAATGGGTAAAAACTTTTGAAACTGGTATGTGTATAAATTAAACCATACATTATACAATCTGATTTTACATCGAATTAAACAAATACAATTAATAAAAAATAAAAGTAAATACAAAAAATAATAACAGCATAAAAATGATAATAATAGTATTACTAAAAACATGATAGTACTGATGACAATAATAATAATTATCACTATTGTTAAAATGTTATATTCTCAGTAAAAAAAAAAATTACATCATGGGATTAGAGGTATAAAACTTGAAAAAAGATAAATGTATAAATTGAACAAGCCAAGGAGACTGTGAAGATCCTCTGGGGTGTAGAAGCCACCTGTCCAGGAACCAGATAATTTACACCAACAGTAATATCATTAGATAATACCAATAATATAAACCTATATGTCCAGCGCTATCTTTCCACTTTCCTCAACTATCAGATGTACTGAACACACACCTAAATCAGTCCTTTTGTCATTGGAAAGGGAACTATGTTCCTCCATTATTAGAGAAAAAAGCTGATCAGATTGAGAGACATATATGGAGGGATATACTACTGCGTACAATGAACATGGTCGATTCACATCATGACCACACTGAGGAGCTCCAGTACCTCAAATTTAAAATCTCTGATCCGGAAGACCTGAAGAAACATTATTAAGTTTTGTGGTATTCCTAAATCAAAAAGTTAAAAAGGATTTAACACCTTATCTGCAACAGCTATTTACCATGCTTCTTCTCTCCTTGTCTTCGCTCTTTGATCGAGTACAAAGAATTGTAAAACCCAAACGTCTAACAGCTTCAACTCTTTTTTAAACCATAGATTTTTATTGGTTTTTCTTTTTTTCACAGTGTATACAGAATATATGTACATTTTACAGTACAGAGTCATACAATGTGATTAACAAGTATAGATCCTAAGGGGAAGAGTATAACCTGCAAGTTATGTATGGAACTACACAAGTAGGGATTAGCATAGGCCTCACTAGGAGGATAAGCCTGTCACCCCTTTAGGGTTCACACTGTGAGCAGGCTACTTGTATGGACGATGCTGTGTAGTTCGTCCCGGACCTTAATGAGGGTCCAAGGATTTAAGTTAAACATTAGGATCAGGAACGCTTAAACAGTAACCAATATTAAACAAGGATAAGTCTAAACTATGCGGGTAAGCATATTTGGACAAGCATTCTTAGTCATACCTTACTATTAGTTAGTTCATACCACTAGACGTTGATGGAGATCATTCATCAAATCATAACATAGCATATCCTGTCATATTTGTGAGGAGGCGTATTTGGATGTTTTCCATATTTCCCAGTTTCTATGGAAGTTTAGGGAACGTCTTTCGGTATAAGCAAGCATCCTTTCCATAGTATATTGTGAATTTACTCTAGCTATGACTACTGAGATATTGGGAGGTGCTTGGGAGCGCCATTCTTTTGCAATCGATATGCGCGCTGCGAACATGACGTGAGTGACCACTCTTCTCATTAGAGGAGGGAAGTTTTCTATACCAAGGTTCAATATTGCAAGTGCAGCGTTAATAGTATAATCTATTCCGGTGAATTTCCGAATGAGTGATTGCACTTTTAACCAGAATGTGTGTAGAACATCACAACTCCAGAATATATGGATTAGACTACCTGTGGATTTGCAATTTCTCCAGCATAAAGGTGAAGTATCAGAGCTCATTTTGTTAAGGCGGGCCGGGGTAAAGTACCATCTGTGTAGGAGTTTTTGAGCATTATCCCAGTGGTCCACGCATCCCGAAGATTTACTGTTGTATTGTATTGCTTTATGCCACTGGTGTAAAGGGAATTCTTTCTGAAGTTCTTGTTCCCATTTATGCATACATGGGAGCTTAGTTTGGACATAGAGTGGGGACGCGTATTTGTAAAAGAGGGATATACCTTTGAGGTTATTTGGGGGTTTGCTCATAAGAAAATCCCACAGTCTCTGTGGAATTTCTATTGCTTTAATTGGCGTACTACGCCAATAGTGATGTATCTGGAAGGCCCTGTAGTTATCTATTACACTCTTTGCATTCAAAGTTGGGACTGCATTCCCACCTTTCTCCAAGATTGTGCCGAGAAGTTAGGTATTAGATATTCATAGGATGCAAGTGGAAGAATTAGTTTGTGGGTGGGGGTATCAGTGAAGCGGGTATTGGTTAGGGAGGACCAAGCATCTATGGATGCTTGTATAGTTGGGTACGATGGAGCGATGGTTCTATGATTAATGCTGGCAGCAAAAGCTAATGCTGGAAGATTATGTCCAGGTGTGACTGTGCTTTCAATGTCTGACCATCGGTTGTCTGTTTGGCAGGAGAACCAGTATCGTAACTGGTCTAAAATTGCAGCCCTATAGTATAGTTGGGCATTCGGCAGTCTCACCCCTCCAAGGTGCTTAGGTTTGTAAAGCTGTGCTAGTGCAACTCTTGGCTTTTTACCCCCCCAAATAAACTTTTTCAGAGATGCCTCTAGTTGCGTAAAGAACTTTTGGGGTACTGGGATGGGCAGTGTCCTGAAGTAGTAAAGGAGTTTAGGCAATACCTGCATTTGGTATGCGGCTATCCTCCCCAGCCATGTGAGATGTAGGGTGCCGATTTGATTAAGTTCCGTATCTACTCTACTCAGTAGCGGGGGGTAGTTAGTCGGGTAGATTTTGGCGGATGATGAGGTTAGCTGCACACCCAAGTACGTGATAGCCGGGGGATCCCAGTTGCATGGGAATATGGTTTGTAATCTAGTTTTTTCATCGCTTGGGATGTTAAGTGTTAGAGTGTAGCATTTAGATGTGTTGACTTTGTAAAAGGAGATCTGCCCAAATTTGTATAATATATTGTGGATGGCTGGTAGAGATGTCGATGGGTTGGAGACAGTGAGAATGATGTCATCCGCGAAAAGTCCTATTTTATGGGCTCCAGAACCAGATTCTATGCCTGTGATTTCTACATTGGACCTGATTGATTCCGCTAGAGGTTCTATAACTAGGGAGAAGATAATTGGGGATAGTGGGCATCCTTGACGGGTGCCATTTGATAATTTAAAGGTGTCAGAGAGCATACTGGACGAGTATACTCTGGCAGTAGGGTTAGAGTACAGGGACATTATGGCCATGTGAATTGGACCTGATATTCCGAATTTGTGTAGAGTCTTTGACAGATATCCCCAATGGACCCTGTCAAAGGCCTTTTCTGCGTCAAGAGCTAGGAAGTTACTAGGTGTTCGCGTGACCTCTGCTAAGCGTAGAAGGTTTAGCATTCGTCTAGTGCTATCTGGTGCTTGCCTACCTTTCACAAAGCCAACTTGATCCAAACCTATAAGAGAGGGAGTTACATCCATCAGTCTATTTGCTAGAATTTTGGCATAAATTTTCAGGTCGGAGTTTAACAGTGATATAGGCCTAAAATTTTGTGGCAGCGACGAGTCTTTGCCAGGTTTTGGTAATGTAACTATTATCGCTTGGAGCATTTCATTCGGGAAGGAGCCTGATGAAGCTGCAATGTTAAAAATTTTCACTAGTTCAGGTGTTAGGAGCGAAGAAAACGCTTTATAATACTCAGCTGAGAAGCCATCCGCGCCTGGGGATTTATGCATGGGTAATGATGTAATAACATCCTCAACTTCCTGGGTGGAAATGGGAGCATTCAGTTTTTGCAGGGAAATTGGCTCTATAGACGGAAGGTGAACACTACTTAAAAAGTCATCAATCTCTTTGTCTGAAGGTTGATGAGTAGATGAATCTACATTTAGATTGTACAAGGACTCATAATAGTCCTTAAACGCATTGGCAATATCTTTAGGGTTGCTAAGCGTCTCCTTGGAGGCGTGGTGCTTGATGTGCTTAAGATTGGAGCGTACCTGTCGTTTCTTAAGTTGGGAGGCTAGGATTTTACCCACTTTATTATTTTGGGAATAGTATGAAACTTTCAATCTTTTAAAGTAAGTGTCATAGTCTGCTCTAATTTCCTGTCTTAGTTCCTCACGGCAAGCAGTGAGGCGTTTAAGGATATTGTCAGATTTGGTGTCTGTGTTTTTGTGCTGTGTTTCTAAATCTGCTATGGATTCCTGTAGCTGTGTCATGCGTTGTAATTTTTTCCTCTTTTCCCTGGAGGCAATTTGGATAAGAGTACCCCTAGCAAAAGCTTTGTGTGCACACCAGGTGGTCATAGGGGAGCATTCCCCATTATCATTGATCTTAAAATATTCTGTCAACCTTTCTTCTATCTCATCTCTGATCTTGGGGTGCGACAGGAGGAAGGTATTATTACGCCACAGAGGCCTGTGAGAGAATTTGCCGGTATCCACAATCCCAATAGTCACTGGCGCATGGTCCGACCATGTGATATTATGGATGTCAGCAGTTTGGACATTTTGCAATGTGTGCATATCAGTTAGGAAGAGATCAATTCTTGAATAGCTATCATGTACCGTTGAATAATACGTATAGTCTCTTTCATTAGACCTAAGGCAGCGCCATGGATCAAAGAGCCGTTCTTCATGACACAATGATCCTAATGAGGGCCTACGCCTACGGGCTACTGAAGACACGTCTAATTCTTCGTTCATAACTATATTGAGATCACCACATAATTTCAGACCACCCTTTTGTAGCTTCTTAGCCAGCTTAATAATCTTGCGAATAAATTTCAAAGGTCTTACATTGGGCGCATAGACATTCACTAGTGTGTAGATGGTTCGGTTCACTTCAACTACTAGTATAAGGTAGCGTCCAAGGGGGTCTGCATGTTCCTGTAAAAGAGAAAAGGTTAATGTGTCCTTGAAAGCAGTCATTACCCCATTCTTTTTTGTAGAGTTTTTGGCAGTAAAGATATGTGGGAATCTGACGTGTGTACACTTTGGGGGGTTCACACTAGAAAAATGAGTCTCTTGTACACATAAGATCTCGCACTGTGAATCCATGGCGGATTTCCAGAGGGCTCTCCTTTTATGCGGGCTGTTCAATCCCCTCACATTATATGACATAAGCTTAAGGGTCATTCCATTGAAGTGTTGTGCATTGCTGCCATCTAGTGGTTGGTCCTATTAGTAGTATTCTTATTCCAGGTATGTTCAGAATGCTTGTGATCCGAAAAAGAGAAAAGTAAAACTGTTTTGTAACTTGAGAAGTAACAAAAAAACTAATCAGAGTCAACTGAAGAAAAACTGTACATGCGTCGGAAAGGACAGGCCGCTTGGCATGCGGCAAGCAGGTTACGGAAGGCATCTCGTAACTTATGTGGGGGAAAAGGTGAATAGACATTCAACCATACAGCCGAACATCGGGCGTTTTGATTAGTCACTCATAGAATATGAGAAGGCCAAAAGGTATCAGGCGTGCAATGTCCCTGGGAGAGAGGAAAAGGCAGTCCAAGAGAGATACTGGACATCATGACAAACTTGAATACAGTGGTTATTTACCCTTGTTCTGGCGAGAGTTGTTGTGGCTTTGGCGTGGAGGATTCATGTCCGCAGGGATTCCATCCGCGGGTAGTAGACGCCATTTACGGAGAAGCTCTAGCCCTTTTTCCAGAGTCGCAATTGTATGCGATTCATTATTCATGTCCACTATCAATTTAGCCGGGAAGCCCCATTTGTAGAGGATTTTATGATTGCGCAGCATTTTGGTAATCGGGACCAGGTCTCGCCTGGCGGACAGGGTAGCCTGCGACAAGTCAGCATATAGTGCAATTCCAGCAAATGGATCAGGGAGAGCAGGGTGTTGTCTTGCAAAACGCATGAGCTGATCCTTTACATGATAAAAATGTATTCTTGCAATAACATCTCGGGGGATTTGATCGGGCAGGAAAGAGGGTTTAGGCAGTCTGTGGGCCCTGTCAATGGTGATGTCTGCTGAGCTCAATGACGGCAGGGCTGTCAGCATAAGCTTTTGCAGGTACGCTGTGAGTTCAGCAGGCTTGACGGTCTCAGATATACCTCTAAATTTAATATTATTCCTTCTTGCCCTGTCCTCAAGGTCAGCCATCTTAAGGCGCATAGCTTTAATCTCGTCTTCCACCTCAAATTGAGCATCAACAAGCTCATTGTGTGCCAATGTAAAATCCTCCATTTTTTTTCCACATATTCTACCCTGCTAGCCACCGCAGCAACTTCTTTTTGTGTAGTATGCATAAACGCTGCCATGTCATGTTGGAGGGCCCCCCGCAGGGTTTGCAGCATTTCTTTCATTGTGGTATCTATAATGGGCATCCCTGAGGTGGGAAATGCATCCAGCTGTTGGTTATAGTTGGAGGATTCCTCCATTTCTTCCCCTGCAGTTTCCATGTCATTCAGAGGCTCCCCTCCATCCCCCACCCTTCTCCTTTGTTTAGCAGGGCTGTTAAAAGGGGATGATGCTGTATTAAGGGTTTGGGGATGTGACTCACCCGAGGATTGCAGTGGATTGCTGAAAGGCTGCATCATGGAGGCTGAGGAACGGCTCCCGGCGCGGGTGCCATCTTGGATTTCTCGGCCCGCTAATGGAGGGAAGAAATCGTTAATTTTCGGGGTCCCTCTCTCTCCTTGCGTTTCAGCATTGTTGCCACACTGTACCCCTCGTCTTTCCCAGTCGATCAATATATTTTTTGTGATGCCTGTACCGCTGTGAGCCGTGTTAGTACACCCGGTGTGTCAGAGCTCACCTAACACACATCCATCAGCTCTGGCTGCCGGCTCCGCCCCCCTAACAGCTTCAACTCTAATGCCTTGTACACACGATCGGTTTTCCGATGGAATAAAATCTGATGGAATTTTCCGTCGGAATTCCAATGAAGCTGACTACCATCAGTCCTGCATACACACTGTCAGACTAAATTCCGACCGTCCAAAATGCAAAACACTACAACGAGCCGAGAAAAATGAAGTTCAATGCTTCCGAGCATGCGTCGACTTGATTCTGAGCATACGTGGATTTTTCTCCGATGGAATTCCACACAGAAAATCGGAATTTCCCATCGGATTTTTTTCCATCGGAAAAATGTAAAACATGTTCTATTTTTTTACTCCGATAGAAAAAAGTCAGATGGGGCCCAAGTCCATCGGATTTTATTCTATCGGAAATCTGACCGTGTGTACAAAGCATAAGAGATGTCTTGCTCATATACATTTCCACGTTAAGGAACAAATCATGGCAGCCGCTAGAGCATCTCCTCCACTGCCTGAGCCATATTTGCAGATCTATCGGCCACCACTGCTCAACAACACATGGAATTCTTACCTATCACCGCAATCGAACATGATCAAAGCATTCCTTATCGTTGGGATACCCTACAAAACTTTTGGCGATGCACCAAAACCAAATAGTGCCTATCCTCTCCCCAAAAGAGGGATTCAAGTTTCATCAGAACTGGGACTTCTCTAATACCTCTATGCCTCATCCAAAATCGCCCAAACCTCCTGTCAAGGTCCCTGAGCCCTGGACCACAGTGGGAATAACATAACATTATTTCTCTACTATACCATTTAGTGGAAGACCAATGAATCTTTGTTACTCTCCTCAATTCTGACAGGAGCTGAATACATATTCTTAGTTCGAACCCCAGTTAAAGTGGTTGTAAACCCTTTACAACCACGTTTTACTACAGATAAGCCTATAATAAGACTTACCTGTAGCTATCCTGGATAACTCCTAAACCTGCACGGTTTATGTATGTGTATGTGCTGTTAGTGCCATCGCTTCAGTTAGTGTGCCGTTGCTGGCTGCTCCCGCGCGCATGCCCAGAAGTAACTCCGGGAGCAATGTCACCGGCCGGAGCGATGTACGAGGACCGCTGCGGGGGCTTCGATCTAAGGTAAGTAATTCATAATAAGCTAGTATGCTTTGCATACTAGCTCATTATGCCTTTGTCTTGTAGGTTTTCTTTTTATAGTTAGTAGGTTTACAACCACTTTAAAGAGTGTGCTATACACACTGGTCTCACATTTGTTCTGTATTTTGCAATTTGTCTCTTTTATAAGATGTTTCTTCTTTTTTATGGTATCAGGTTTTTTTTCACTTATCATGGCTATTAACCAGAAAAGATGTCACTGGGTACAGAATGAAGGTATGGTCCCCTCCCTCTGGTCCTTATCTCACTCTCATCCTTACAGCAATGGCAATCACAATGATGATTAGGCTTGTGCAATTCGTTTCGTAACGAATTGAAATTCGTCCGAATTTAGCAACTTTCGGACATTCGGAAGCATTCGAATTTCCGAACAAAGCAATTACGAATAAGACCGAATCCGAAATAAATTATACCGCAAATAGCGAATGCCCGAATGTCTTCGGCATAATTCGTTATGAAAAAGTTACGAATGTACGAATCCATACGAAGCACAATAACACTCACTCTGCTCTGCTCTCTGCTTCTCCCACACCGTGCTGAACTCCCTCTCAAAATGGTGTACAGGGGCGGAGGTTATAGCCGCATGTAAAAAACGAAAGTAAAATACGAGATTTCGAATCCATTCGAAGCACAATAACACTCTGCTCTGCTCTCTGCTTCTCCCTCACCGTGCTGAACCCTCTCAAAATGGTGTACAGGGGCGGAGCCTATAGCCGCATGTTAAAAACGAAAGTAAAATACGAGATTTCGAATCGTTACAAATAACCGCAATGTATTTAGAAAAGTACAAATCCATTCGAAGCACATTAGGCATAATAGGCAGCGTCGTTGTGAGAGAGACACGGAAAATTACGAATCAACGAACCCAAAAAAAGTTACGAAAGTAGGAGTTGTGTCCAGAATCAACGAAAAACAACGTACTCTACCGAAAGTACGAACCCAAAAAAAGTTACGAAAGTAGGAGTTGTGTCTAGAATCAACGAAAAACAACGTACTCTACCGAAAGTACGAATTATAAAGCAACAAAAAATTCAACGAAAAATGTCGCTTGCAAAAATACGAATGAGTCCGAACACGAAAAATCCCGTCTAGCAAAATTACGAATGATTACGAATCAACAGGACCGGAAAGAAACGAACCGAAACGGAACGAATTTTTCCGTTGTGCACAAGTCTAATGATGATGATCAATGCTAGGGGATTCAAAAGCCCTTTTAAAAGATGAATGCTATGAAAGGAGGCTTTATCGTAACACTTAGATATTCTGTGTGTCCAAGAGACTTGCTTTGCTACGGGTTAAACCCATACTTGTCAACATAAGCTTTTTCCCCATACCTATGCAACTGCAGACCCTAAAAAATGTGGATTTATTATAGCGGTAACTCTGTTTCCTTTCAACGACACCGCGTAGAGCGTGACCCTCAAGGCCGCTGCATTATACTATCTACTTCCCTAAACAACTTTCCCATAGTTTTGGACAATCTATATGTACCCAACACCCATCAGAAGAGGTTTCATTGATCCCTCTTGAACAAACTCTAACCTTACCCTAAGGAGAGTCTACTCTTCTGTGGTGACTTTAATCTGTTGGAGCCCGAGCCATTGTCAAATGACGGCCGCAAGGTGGCTCTTCAGGGCCGGGAGGCCATCTATTGATGGCCTCTGCTCCTCCGGCCACTGGGGGGCGCGTGCGCGTGCCCGCTGCATCACTGAGGTGCCTATGAGCGTGCCTGGTGGCCGCGATGTCCGCCAGGTACCCGGGATCGGCCATTACACAGCCAAGGACGTGGATCTGTGTGTGTAAACACACAGATCCACGTACTGTCAGGGAGAGGAGACGCTGTGTCCCTTGTACATAGGGACACAGATCGGTCACCTCCCCCAGTCAGTTCCCTCCCCCCACAGTAAGAATCACTCCTAGGGAACACATTTAACCCCTTCCTCGCCCCCTTCCTTGCCCCCTAGTGTTAACCCCTTCACTGTCAGTCACATTTATGCAGCAATCAGTGCATATTTATAGCACTGTTCGCTGGTCCCAAAAATTTGTCAAAAGTGTCCGATATGTCTGCCATAATATCGTAGTCCTGAAAAAATCACAGATAACCGCCATTACTAGTAAAAAAAAAAATTATAAAAAAAATGTCATAATTCTATCCCCTATTTTGTAGGGGCTATAACTTTTGCGCAAATCAATCACTATACGCTTATTGTGATTTTTTTACCAAATATATGTAGAAGAATACGTATTGGCCTAAACTGAGAATTTTTTTTTTCTTTTAAATTGGATATTTATTATAGCAAAAAGTTAAAAGTATTGTGCTTTTTTCAAAATTGTCGCTCTTTTTTTGTTTATTGGGCAAAAAATAAAAAACGCAGAGGTGATCAAATACCACCAAAAGAAAGTTCTATTTGTGGGAAAAAAAGGACGTCAATTTTGTTTTGGAGCCACGTCGCACGACTGCGCAATTTTCATTCAAAGCGTGACAGTGCCGAAAGCTGAAATTTCGCCTGGGCAGGAAGGGGGTATATGTGCCCAGTAAGCAAGTGGTTAATCTGAGATCCTAATTTAGATTCCTCTAAGAAACTTCATTAATAGAATACAGCTGTTTCTGCTTTTCTCAATGCAGAAGAACTCTATGACCCTTGGCGATGTATACATGACTTGGAGAGGAACTGTAAGAGAACTACTAGGAACACCCGTGCGCATGAACGCGTTCGGCAGGCTTCCCGGAACACTGGTGCGTGTGCGCGCACTCATGGGCCGCAGCAGGCCTTCCAGATTGCTAGTGCGCATACGCGTGAGCAACAGACGGCGCGCACACGCAGAAGCATGTCCCTAATCTCTCTTGGCACCAGTCTTCCTATTTAAAGGGAGCTCTGACTCTCAAACAGTGCTGACTGGTCTTCAGCTGTGTCCCGACTTCCTGGTTCCTGTTTGTTTGCTTGATACCCGTTGCTGACTTTGGCTTTCCCTGACGCTGCCTTTTGACTCTGAAAACGTATCTAATTACTGGCTCCTGATCCCGGCTTCCATTAACCCTGCCCCTGCTGATTCCTTTGTACCTTGCTGCCCGCCTGTTACCGAACCCGGCTATTCCTCTGACCTCTGTTCCAGTAAGCTACTTATCCAGAGCATGCAAGTGGTTTGGAGTTTTCCCTTAAACATCAGCTGACCCTCCGAGTGTTCCTGTGCTCTGTGCCTGCTGACCTGCCTATGTCTCCAAACCACGTCTCCTTCTGCTAGTTCTACAAGCAACACCTACAGGCACTCGTGTTCCTCCTGACCCGAGCCACCATCTCTTCCACTTCCAGTGGGGCTAGGGCTGGAGATACAAGAGAGGCCGACCTCATCATATCAGACTCCTACCAGGTACGTGGCAGGAACTATATCTTTTTTTCACACACCCAAAAATCATATTCAGAATTGATCTATTCCTGGTAAACAAACATAATACTGCAATTTATTCAGTCTGCCAAAATCGGGTTAATCAACATACCCATACTTACCTACTCCAAATACCAGGAACAGATAAAACTGGAATTACAATGTTTCTTTCAAATTATTGCTGATTTCATTACTGATAATGCTGTTCTTTGGAACTCCCATAAAGTATTTATGTGAGCCCTTTTCATCAAACCTTGTGCCCAGGAAAATAAAACATGCCATGCTACTATCCTTAACATTTTGAATGATATCAGGGAGATTGAAACCAGGAATAAATCCCAGCCCAATGTGAGTGATGATGCTGGCCTACATTGGCTTAGACTCCAACTGAGCACCCTTCTACATACAAACTTTGATTTCTATATCAATTACATATCACCTGGTGCACACAGTATAAGCCAGGGTCTTTTCTAACCAGGAAGTACAAACATAAGATGTCACAAAACAAATTCCATACCTTACTGACAGCCAAGGCAAAAAAACAAACAAAACTGCTGAACCCCCTATATATACTGTAGCTAACCGAATTCAGTACATTTTATTCACAACTTTATAACCTGGACCACTGTGACTCAGAGCCACACCCCAATCTGAACACCATCCGACACTACCTGTCCTCTATCCAACGCCAGAGCAAATCTTAGACTTTTAAAGCCCATTTACTGAAATTGTCCACATAATCTCTCGCCTTCCTCTGCACAAATCTCTGGGCCCCTATGATTTCAGTAAGTTATACTATAAACATTTCAGAGATCTTCTGACCCCACTCCTTTTAAAAGCATTTAACCAATTTGTCTCCACTGGGATAATCCCCAAATAATCCCTCCAGGCACTGTACCCTTATGCCTCGTACACACAACCGGTTTTCCCGGCAGGAAAAAAAACAACACTTTTCCCGACGAGATTCCTCTCAAGCCTGCCTTGCATACACACAGTCACACAAAAGACCGCTGAACTTTTGACTGCCAAGAACGCGCTGACGTCAAAGACTACGACGAGCCGACAAAATGACGTTCTAAGCTTCCGCGCATGCGTCAAATTGTTTTCGAGCATGCGTGTTTTTTTTCCCCTCGGGAAAGCATACAGACGACCGGTTTTCTCAGCAGGATATTTTCCTGACGGGAAAATAGATAACAAGTTCTCTTTTTTTTCCCCGCAGTTTTCCTGTTGGGAAAACTGCGATGGAGCATACACACGGCTGGTTTTCCCGGCCAAAAGCTGTCACTGTCATGGCAGTTTTCCCAACGGGAAAACCGGTCATATGTACGAGGCATTATTCACCAGAAAAAAATGGACCCTCAGCTTTTCAGTCTGGGGGTCAAACTCGCTTATATCTGGCGGCAGGGGTGCCACAGATCTCCTCTGTCCTTTTAAATCTCAAACCTGCTGTTTCTATAAACAACTCGAATCTCTGCCAGGCTCAATGAAAAGAGAGAGTTCTCATAGTGTAGTAACTTTTAAATATGTTTCAGAGTATCAGGAAAAAACTAGCATTTTTTGTAATGGTAGGGCTCTTCTAGGTTCACCGTGGCTCGGTGTTCCACAGACAGTGGAAGTGACGTTGTTGGTTAGGGAACCATAAATTGCAGTAGCGCGTTTTGCTCCTCCCACAGGACATCATTCAACTGATTTTTTTATGATTAGTTTAATAGTGAATGTACTGTATGCGCTTTAAAAAAAAAGTATTTATATATTTCACTATTTCTCTTTTAAATTTGAACATTAAAATTTATGCAAAAATCTTAGACATCAAAACTGTCTAAATTATTATCAAGGGGTTTAAAATATACAACCTTGCTGGTACACAAGGACTAGAAGGCATGCCTCCAATGGCACCAGAAGGATTGTGGACCTTATTCAGCGGGCCAAGCAACATAAGACTCCTTCCCTGCCCTTGTCACTAGATGCAGAGAAGGTGCTTGATTGGGTTTTATTGGGCCTAACTGTTAGAAGTGCTTACTATATTTGGCTTCCAAGGTAACTTACTAAAAGCATTTCTCAGACTGTACTCCCTACCTAATGTGAAAGTGTGGATGTCAGGCTTCCTCTCTGACCCTTTTAACATTACTAATGGTACCTGACAAGGATGTCCTTATCACCTACTATTTTTGCCCTCGCTATGGAACCCCTGGCAGAATCTATTTGTTCTAATCCTCTAATTTCATGAATCCTTATCCGTAACCAAGAACATGTTTTGCATTCTATTACTGACCCTATTACCTGAAACACAGCTCTTCAATACACACTGGAAATTTTGGAATTAGATTCCATATATATAAAACCAACTTTTCCAAATCATTCATGCTTGACCTTGGTTTAGACTCTGCTAGTTAGATCTTGACTCTCCAATATCTACTTCTTCTCTTGGGCACCAACAGCCTCTTTAAAGTGGTTGTAAAGGCTGAAGGTTTTTACCCTCATGCATTCTATGCATGAAGGTAAAAAACCTTTTGTGTTACCCATAGACTACTATAGAATCCATACAGAATTACTTGCCCCTAAGCTGGTCCAGTTGTTTCAATCCTGCCTGCAACAGGGCTCCCTACCGCCCTCTATGAGGGAAGCGCATGTCATTCTCATTCCAAATCCTAATAAAGACCCCAAGCTGTGTGCCTCCTACAGGCCGATTGCTCTCCTCAATTGTGATTTAAAAATACTCACCAAGTTACTGGCCACTAGACTTAATAAGGTTATAAAATCTCTGATTGACCCGACCAAACCGGCTTTATGCCCGGTAGATCCACGGACATCAATATATGTAGGCTATTCTCTAACATACATGCCCCCCATGCTAATCAAGGCACTAGAACCATCGCCACGATTGATAGGGAAAAAGCGTTCAATACAGTGGAGTGGGTGTATCTGTGGGAGGTGCTCAGGAGAATGGGTATTCCTTTGAGATGTATTGCCTGGATGCGTACGCTCTATACTGGTCCCTTGGCGAGCATCAAACTGAATGGCTCCTTGTCTCCCCAGTTCCTGCTGCAGAGGGGCACTAGACAGGGATGCCCTCTCTCCCCAGCCCTCTTCGCCCTGGCCATGGAACCTATTGCTGAAGCCCTCGGAGCTCGGCCAAGGTCCGTGGTCTTAGGGTGGGCTGGCTGGAGGAGAGAGTGGCTCTCTACGCGGATGACCACCTGCTTTTTTTAATGATGCTGGTGGCTCTCTGCGGGGTGCGCTTGGGATCATGGAGGCTTTCTCTGCCTTCACGGGGTTGAAAGTGAACTGGCACAAGTCTCAGCTGTTCCAGGTGGACGAGGGGGCTAGGTCCTCCCCCCTCTCTTCCACTTCAGTGGGTGGAGCAGTTTACCTACTTGGGCATTGTCATCTCGAAAGAGAGTGGAGACTTTGTGCGGCTCAATCTTGACCCTATCCTGGTGGCAGTTAATGCCAAACTGAAGGCATGGAGCAATCTTCCCCTTTCCCTCATTGGCCGTATTAACCTTCTTAAAATGAAAGTCCTCCCTAAATTTACATACATTTTTCGGAACTCCCCGCAATGGCTGACCAAAACGTTCTTTAAGTCTCTCAAACAGCTCTTCCTTTCGTTTATTTGGGGGCCCAAGCCACCTAGATTTAAATACACCACTTTGACCAGGCCTGTGGATAGTGGGGGTTTGGCTCTCCCGGATTGCCATAAGTACTACTTGGCAACTCAGCTCGTGACCGCCCATTGGTGGTTGCAGCCGGACCTGACCAATTCTGCAGGTGGTGCTGGAGGCGGCTATTGTGGGGTCTCTGGAGGCACTGCGGGGGTTGCTATTTAGGGGGCCTAAGACGCCCCACCATCTCACTCCTTCTATGCGAACCACTATACGGGCATGGAAAGTGGGTGAGGCCCTGAGGACACCCCAGCCTAACTCTTGGTCTCCTCACACCCCCCTGTGGCTGAACCCTAACCTCCCGCAGTTTAATACCATACTGGATCCGCAGGCCTGGGCCAAGTATAAAATTCTTACCCTTAAACAAGTGATCACTAACGGAGAAATGGAGAGCTTTCCCCCTTTCATGTTTTACGTGCCAAATTTTAGATACCTTCAAATAGCTCATGCCTTCAGGTGTCAGTTCTTGGGCCAACCAGTTGTTTTGGAGTATTCTGAGCTCAAATCCACCCTGCGGGTGAAGGACTTGGAGAAACCCACGTCCCAAGTCTAGGGGTCCCTGTTGGTTGCTGCCGCCCCCGAGCTGTCCTCCCTCCGCAGGAAATGGGTGAGGGACATACCGGAGCTGGACGAGGACGACTGGAGGGAGATCTCGGACTTTCCCTTATCCCCCATGGTCTCAGCACGGGACAAACTAGTCCAATATAAAATTGTACATAGAGCTCATTATACCCCTCATAGGCTGCACCAGATGTCGCCGGCCCACTCTCCGGCATGCTGGCGTTGCTCGCACCAACAGGGCGACTTTTTTCACATTTTCTGGGATTGCCCAGCGATAGCACAGTACTGGACGGCAATACTCCGGGTAATTTTAAGGTTACCAAAACTAGAATCCCCTATGATCCTAAATATTGTCTGCTGGGGCTGGTGGGACAAATGTCTGTACTTCGAGCCAGGAAAATACTCATCTGCCTGTTACTTTACTATGCCCGCAAGGCTATCACGATGCATTGGAAAAAATCTTCTCCCCCCTCTGTCGGTTTCTGGAAAAATCTAGTGAATACAAATATACCCCTCTATAAGGCCACCTACTCGGGTAGGGGCTGCCCACAGAAATTTGAGAAGATATGGATTTGTTGGTTAGAGGATGCTACCACGGCAAGTGATGCAGTAATCACTAACTAGTTTAATGGATTCCTACTAGTTTGGTAAAATATTGACCCTATTTTTTCTCAGGATGTAACTCCCTTCTGTTATTATGTTGAGCACGGTTCACCCTGAACTGACTCTCTCCCCATACTGGCGTTGTAGTTTAAGAAAGATGTTTTATGTTTAGTGTTGTGCCCTGCTGCGGTCTGTTCCTGTGGCAGGAAATGGCCCCTGCGTGGGCAAATGTTCGGCCCCTGTGTGGGCTAATTTTGTTTGTCTAAGAAAACCTGAATAAAAATGATTTAAAAAAAAACAAAAACCTTTTGTGTGCTTCTCCCCCACACAGACCCTCCCTTATGCTCTCCTGAGCCCTATCTCGATCCAAAGATGTGTACCGGAGCCTTGGCTGTCCTGGATCTCTCTCTCCTCATTTGCTGAGACACAGTAGTGGGAGCCATTGGCTCCCTTTGCTGTCAATCACAGCCAGTGAGTCAATGAGGAGAGAGTTGGGCAGGGCTAAGCTGTGGCTCTATGTGCCTTATGAACACATAGAGTGGGGTTCAGGAGTGAGTGTGAACCAGGAGCCAGGAGCACTGGAGAGGGACCTGAGAAGAGGAGGAGCAAGGCTGATCCATTCAAAACCATTGTACAGAGCATAGGATGCATTAAGGTGGAAAAACACAAAGCTTTACAACCCCTTTAATTTCCCTATCCCTACTTCTCTGTGGCACTCTATGCTCAGAGCCCCTTCAAAATTCTGTAAATGCCTCTCACACTGGGAATTCTTGCAAAGATACCTCATCAGTGGTACTATACTCTCTACAGGCTCGCCTCTATGTTCCTGGATCACTCAGTGAAATGCTGGAGTAACTGTGATCACTCAGGAACTTTACCCCACATTGTGGTGTTTTTGCCCTATTCTCACCAGATTCTGGGAAGTGATCAACACTTTTTTTGTATCAGTAACCTGTACACCGATGACTCACACTGCATATGGCTCGCCTTGGAATAAGCATTCAGGCCTTGCCTCATCGTATGCAATCATTCACAACTCATACTCTCATTGCTGCCAGATTAACTGTTGTGAAACAATGGAAAACTGAAAAAGCACCTCAAGTACAAGAAGTTATTAATATCCTTAACGACCACCTCCTGCTGTAATTCTTGTATGCTAAAAACCCATCTCACAGCTTCTAAATGTGTATATTGTTTGTTATTTTGCAGTACTTTTTTGCATAAAAGCTCTGGCCTGCAATTTTTGTGGACGTTGTCAACCCATAGCATGGCTGTTCTTATTGTTATCAATGCAACGTTTGAACATGTGATTTTCGTGTCTTAGCTTGTGCCCCAATTTTTTGGGGAATTTGGCCTAATATAGCAATGTAAATCAATTATAATCTTGACAGAACATCATTGATCAGCCTAACCACTTGCTTACTGGGCACTTAAACTCCCTTCCTGTCCAGGCCAATTTTCAGCTTTCAGTGCTGTCACTCCTTGAATGACAATTGCGCAGTCATTCAACACTGTACCCAAATTACATTTTTATTGTTTTTTTCCCCACAAATAGAGCTTTCTTTTGGTGGTATGTAATCACTGCTGGATTTTACATTTTTTGCTAAAAAAAAATACCTACAATTTTGCAAATGGGTAATTTTTCTCCTTCATTGATGTGCGTTGATGAGGCTGCACTAATGGGCACTAATAGGCTGCACTGATGGGCACTTATACGGTGGCACTAATGGACACTGAGGCCTGATTCACACTTATGCAGGTTGCAGTTTGCATATTCCAGGTGCATTTTGCGTTTTTCAATACATATTTTTAATCCATTGAAGTCTATGGACACAAAAAACTGAAAAAAATCCATGGCTCTTTCCATAAAATGCACATATGTTAACTACATCCATAGGAAACCATGTTAAATGGACTGTAGTGTGTTTCATAAAGACTGAAAACGCACAAAAAAATGCATAGGTGTGAACCAGGCCTGATAGATGACACTGGTGGGCATTGATGAGGTGGCACTGATGGGCACTGATAGGTGGCACTGAAGAGCATTGATAGGTGACACTGAAGGGCACTGTTAGGTGACACTGATAGGCAGAACTGATAGGTTGCACTGATGATGGGGCACTGATTGGCAATGATTGGCAGCACTGATGGGCATTGGTAGGTGGCACTGGTGGGCACTGATTGGTGGTACTGATATGCACTGGCAGGTGGCACTGGTGGGCACTGGCAGGTGGCACTGGTGGGCACAGATGAGACGGTGGTAACTCTTACTGTCTATTGACGCCCTCCTGGCAATTAGGCCTGCACTGTAGCCGTCTTTCGGCTATAGCGAGGGTGGGAAGTGGTTAAAGTGGTTGTAAATCCATACAAATACCCAGTGAACTGACTAGCATCAGATGATAATACAGAAATTAAACAAATCCTTCTACATACAGTGTACCTGATTATCTGCAGACATCTGTCCTCTACACCCATTCAAAGTCCAGAGTTCATACAGAATCTCTAAGCTCTGAAATGTAGGGGGGAGAGATCTGAAGTCTCACAGTGCAGATCTCAGTAAGGACAGCTCTGAGCCCTGATTGGAGGGAAGGGACACACGCCCTTCACACAGTACATGGAAAACAAGATTATCAGGTAAATAAAAGCAATAAAAGCTGAAAAAAAAATGAATGCAGACACCACACCAACAAATAGTAAGCTGCAATACATTATATTTTTGATGCTGTTTTAAGGGACATGAATGGACAGACCAAATATGTTTTTTTTTTTTTTTGCTGTTTATACATAATGTAAATTGTTAATTAATAAATAAGAATGTCATTGCATTATGTGAAAAGCTTATCACTTTTATACAGTGACCGAAACTTTTTCACAGTACTGTATATTATATATATATATATATATATATATATATATATATATATTGTGAGAGTGAGAGCCCCTGTCTTAGTGAAAATGTGTTTAAAATGGACACAGGACTCTCAAAGAAGCAATTTTGAGAAGTTCCAGCAAAAGATTGGTGAGCAGAGAAAACTATGCTTTAAGTTTTTTCTGGATTTTGTAAGTCTGGATTGGGGCTGGAAACTTGAAGACTTCAAAGAGCATTGGGAGGGATGGAGTCTTCAGTCATGTGTCTGGGTTTTCTAGGAGCTCTGCAGGTTGAGTATGTGGCCAGGTGCACACACCCATTATAAGGCAGAGCTGAGCATAGCTCAGTGTGTGTGGGAAAGGAGTTGGTGATACAGCAGTTGCTGGAGGGAAGTGTGCTACTGATAAAGAACTCAGGCAACATCCTTAAGATGGTACTCCATGTGGGAGAGGTTCCAGGTCAGTGGACTGAGAGAGTTGGGCCAGCTGACAGAGTCAGGGAGACTATAGCTGAGACAACTGGAAGAGAGAGTCTTGGGGACCAGAGGTGACTGTATGTCTTGGAGGAGTGTGGAAGCCTGGAGTGTCAGGAGAGCCCTTCCTAGAGGCCAGGAGTGGGCCTGTGCAGCAAGGAACTGCGCCCAAGGCTGAGTTAGCCTTAAGAGCCAGGTGGATTGGCATTTTCATTTGTTGAACCCCTGTGTGGGAAACCAAATGCACGTATGAACTTTCCTTTTTGTTTCTTTCAATAAAAGTGGGCTACCACGCCCTTAAACCTTCGTTCCTGTTGGCTGTGAACTCACTTAAAATGCATCTATCGTTGAGCTAGACATCCCCCAATGCTACAATATATATATATATATATACCGTATTTATCGGCGTATAACTTGCACAGGCGTATAACACGCACCCTAACTTTAAGAGGGAAGTTTCAGGAAAAAAACTTTCCACAGCCCCCTGCGTATAACACGCAGTCACAGTTTACCCTCTATTTTCATGGTAAAAAAGTGAGTGTTATACGCCAATAAATACAGTGTATATATATATATATATATATATATATATATATATATATATATTGTAACAGCAGGCAGGTAAAATCTCCAGGTTGCATCCAGGATGGGAGATATATATGTCCTAGATTCAGGCTTTATGCCAGTTTATACCACTAGGGGGAGTGCTGGGAGTCTTGCAGGGGAAGAGTTAATGAGCCCAGCTGAAGTAAGTGGGCTCATTAGGGCCTCTACAAGAACTCCCAGCATGCTAAGGGAGATGCTCCAACCTGGACCCAGATCTGTGTGGATAGTCTGGGGAGTGTGATCTCTGTGCGGTGAGCCAAAGCCTGTGTGGTTATTGCTAAGAACTTCAAAAAGCAGGGAGCTAAGGACTGGGACAGCACAAGGCTGTACCCAGTTGTTAGTTAGGGACACCAATGTGTGTAGTGAGCGGTCAAGTTGACCAGGATTTATTTTCCTGTTTCTTTTGTTTTTGCTGTATTTTTTTGTCTGTATATAGTTCAAATAAAACCACACCCTTTTGTTTTCTCCTACCACTGTCTGCTGTGCCTGGTTTTGTGTGGTGAACCCATCCAGGGGGTTACACACACCCGCTGCTGAGCTAACCCCCTCACAGTTGGTGGAGAATTAGTGGCAGTTTTTTTTTAAAGGCCAGCATGGAGGAGATACCGAAACAGCTGGCTCTAGCAAATGCTAATCAGCAGCAGACAAATGCAGGTTTGCAAAAGAGCCTTGTGGCTCAACAACAGAGCCTCGCAGCCCAGCAGCAGACAAATGCAACTTTTCAACAGAGCCTCGCAGCCCAGCAGCAAGCTCATCAACAGAGTCTGGCAGCCCAGCAACAAGCCCAGCAGCAATCTGAGGCCCACTTCATAGACCTGTTGCAGAAGCAAGAACAGAGACTACAGCAACAAATGGAGACATTAATGCAGCAACGTCCGCAGACCAGTGAGGCAAGTAGTTCCGCTAATACTGCGTCCTTTGGGGTGAGTCGTTTACTGACAAAAATGACTGGAGAGGATGATCCAGAGGTGTTTTTGACCACATTTGAAAGGACTGCTGAAAGGGAAAAGTGGCCTAAGGAGCAGTGGGCCGGACTGGTGGCCCCTCTGTTAACTGGTAAATCGCAGAAAGCTTACTATGACCTAGAGCCTGACCAAGCAAAAGACTATGTGATGCTAAAAAATGAAATATTGGCACGGCTGGGTGTCACCCTGGCCGTCCGGGCTCAGCGTGTGCAGAACTGGACTTTCCGGCTTGGAAAACCCCCCAGGTCTCAAATGTATGATCTCATTCACCTGAGCAGGAAGTGGCTACAGCCAGAGACTTTGCCTGGCTCAAAGATTGTGGAACGTGTTGTGATGGATCGTTTCTTGAGAGCTCTTCCTACTGCCATCCAAAAGTGGGTAAGCCATGGAGACCCAGAAACGGCCGATAATCTTGTGGATCGTGTAGAGAAGTACTTGGCTTCCAGAGACTCACGGACTTTCCACTCTAAGACCAGACCATTCCCAGTGGCGGGTAAGATGATTCCAAGGGGTGAGGGTGGAGAGAAGGAGAGGGTGAGAGTTATACCTAATGTCTGGCGAGAACAGCCTGGGAAGTCAGGGGCTCAAGAGGCAGCAAAAAGGATTGTTTGTTACCGCTGCCGACAAGAGGGACATATTGCAGCAAATTGCTGGGTTGTGGATGAATCCATGCAATGTGACTTTCTAAGGGACAGACGTCAGTCGCTGTTTGCGACAGTTGCATGCACTGTCATTCGGGGAACTGAGAAACATTTATGCAAAATGTGTATTAATGGTAAAAATGTTGTTGTGTTGCTGGATTCAGGTAGCCTGGTGACACTGATAAAAGCTGAATTAGTCACTACAGAGGTCTCTGGGAATAACAAGGTAGCTGTTATTTGTGTGCATGGGGATACCCGAGAGTATCCTGTGACTACAGTGTGTTTTGAGACCTCCAAAGGTAACCTCTCTCATCAGGTGGGGTTAGTGTCTCAGTTACCACATGATGCCATTGTGGGAAGTGATTTTCCAAAGTTTTGGGAACTCTGGGATCGTCCTGAGCCCCCCACTGTTGCCCCTATATACCAGGAATGTGATAGCCAGAATTTCTCTGAGAGTGGTGAGGACTCTCCAGAATTCCCCTTGTCGATATTGGAAGGGGAGACTCGAGAAACTGGGGAGGAGCCAACATCCTCAGATGAAAACATGCCTTCTGTGGAGTTTTCTGATCTCGAGGTTCACAAGGAAAATTTTGCCACAGAACAGTTAAAAGACCCCGCCTTAATAAAGGCACGGGAAAACGTAGTGAAAATAGATGGCGAGTTAGTGAACCCAGATGAGACCTGCACTTACCCGTACTTCATCGTGGAAAAGGACCTACTGTATCGGGTGGCTAAAAGGGCAGAAGAAACCATTGAGCAGCTTGTGGTCCCCAAACCTTACAGGAAGTTGGTGTTAGAGTTGGCCCATGGGCACATTCTTGGAGGTCATCTGGGGACAGAGAAAACCCGAGAGAGAGTATTGCAAAGATTCTATTGGCCTGGGGTCATGAAGGAAACAGAAAATTATTCTTCCTCCTGCCCTGTGTGTCAGAGGTCGGCACCGATGCCACATTTCCGTAAACCGCTGGTCCCTCTCCCCATCATTGAGGTCCCCTTTGAGAGGATCGCAATGGATTTGGTAGGTCCGATAATGAAGTTCGCTAGGGGGCATCAGTACATTTTGGTTATATTGGACTATGCCACCCGGTATCCGGAAGCGATTCCGCTCCGAAATACCTCGGCCAAAATCATAGCCAAAGAGCTATCTCTTGTTTTTAGCCGTGTGGGTATTTGTAAGGAACTGCTTACAGACCAAGGTACACCCTTTATGTCCCGGGTTATGAAAGAGCTGTGCAAGTTGTTCAAAGTGTCACAATTGCGTACATCTGTGTATCACCCCCAAACAGATGGGTTGGTTGAAAGATTCAACAAAACCCTAAAACAAATGTTAAAGAAGGTGGTGGATAGAGATGGAAAGGATTGGGACTGTCTAATTCCCTATTTAATGTTTGCCATTAGGGAGGTACCCCAATCCTCTACGAGTTTCTCACCCTTTGAGTTACTCTATGGGAGACACCCAAGAGGGCTGTTGGATATCGCCAAGGAAACTTGGGAGAGTGAGAGTTCTCCCCCACAGGAGTGTGATTGTGCATGTCGCCCTGATGCAAGATAGAATTGCACAGGTAATGCCAATCGTAAAGGAACATTTGGCCCAAGCGCAGTTAGCACAGCAGAGAGTGTACAACCGTGGGGCCAAGACCCGTACCTTTTCCCCGGGGGATAGGGTATTGGTACTTGTCCCTACGGTTGAAAGCAAATTCCTCACCAAATGGCAAGGCCCCTACGAGATAATGGAAAAAGTGAGTGAAGTGAATTACAAGGTCAGACAACCAGGAAGGCGAAAGCCCGAACAGATCTATCACATTAATCTGTTGAAAGCCTGGAGGGATAGGGAATCCCTAGTCGCAGAAACGTTGTCACCAGCTCAGTCTGATTGCATGACTCCTGAGGTTGGAATAGCAGTCACCTTGTCAAAACCCCAACAACAGGAGGTTAAGGAGATTGTGCTTCGCAACAAGGAGGTTTTCTCTGAGCTGCCGGGACAAACGTCTGGGGTAGAGCATGATATTATTACCCCGCCCGGTGAAAGGGTGAAGCTAAAATCCTATCGGATCCCAGAGGCCCGACAGGAGGCAATACGTGAGGAAGTACAGAAAATGCTTAAGTTGGCGGTGATAGAGGAATTCCAAAGTGATTGGTCCAGTCCCATAGTGTTAGTGCCTAAACCGGATGGGAGCTGGCGATTTTGTAACGATTTTCGACAATTGAACAAAGTTACAAAATTTGACACCTACCCCATGCCACGTATAGATGAGTTGATCGACCGGCTGGGAACAGCCCGATACATGACAACCCTTGATCTCACAAAAGGGTATTGGCAAATTCCCCTGGCCAAATCGGCCAAGGAGAAAACCGCGTTTGTAACCCCAGATGGGGCATTCCAATATAAAAGAATGCCGTTTGGATTACAGAATGCACCGGCAACATTCCAGCGGAAAATGGACCAGAGACTGAGGCCCCATCAGAAGTATGCTGCGGCTTACCTGGTTGATGTAATTGTCCATAGCACAGATTGGGCCTCACATCTGCCAAAAGTGCAAGCAGTCCTAGACTCTATCCAGGAAGCTGGGATTACGGCCAACCCCAAGAAGTGTACCATTGGACAGGAGGAGGCCAAATATCTTGGGTACACCATTGGGAGGGGAGTAATAAAACCCCAGGTCAATAAAGTCGAGGCCATACAGAATTGGCCACATCCCAACAGCAAGAAGCAGGTACGAGCCTTTCTGGGAATCGCTGGTTATTATCGGCGATTCATTCCCCACTTTGCTTCTCAGGCTGTGCCCCTAACCAACCTGACAAAAGGGAAAGAGTCTGTCATGGTTAAATGGACCCCAGAGGCTGAGGCAGCATTCCAATTCTTAAAAAAAGCTTTATTTAGCCAGCCAGTGTTGCACTCACCAGACTTCTCTAGGGACTTTGTCATACAAAGTGATGCATCAGACGTTGGGTTAGGAGCAGTATTGTCCTAGGTCTGGAATGGGGAAGAGCACCCAGTCATTTACCTCAGCAGGAAATTGAAGTCCCATGAGGTAAATTACGCCACAATTGAGAAGGAGTGTTTAGCGGTGAAGTGGGCTCTAGATTCCCTTCGGTACTATCTGTTAGGTAGGCACTTTGACATGATTACTGATCATGCTCCTTTAAAGTGGATGGCTCAAAACAAAGAGACAAATAGAAGAGTAAATAGGTGGTTCCTGGCCCTACAGGAATTCAACTTTACAGTAAAGCATCGCCCTGGCATTCAAATGGGGAATGTGGATGCTTTGTCTCGAGTACATGCATGCCTGATTGCTTGTGTTCCAACCCCAAGGTTAAAACAAGAGGGGGGGGGTATGTAACAGCAGGCAGGTAAAATCACCAGGTTGCATCCAGGATGGGAGATATATATGTCCTAGATTCAGGCTTTATGCCAGTTTATATCACTAGGGGGAGTGCTGGGAGTCTTGCAGGGGAAGAGTTAATGAGCCCAGCTGAAGCAAGTGGGCTCATTAGGGCCTCTACAAGAACTCCCAGCATGCTAAGGGAGATGCTCCAACCTGGAACAAGATCTGTGTGGATAGTCTGGGGAGTGTGATCTCTGTGCGGTGAGCCAAAGCCTGTGTGGTTATTGCTAAGAACTTCAAAAAGCAGGGAGCTAGGGACTGGGACCGCACAAGGCTGTACCCAGTTGTTAGTTAGGGACACCGACGTGTGTAGTGAGCTGTCAAGTTGACCAGGATTTATTTTCCTGTTTCTTTTGTTTTTGCTATATTTTTTTGTCTGTATATAGTTCAAATAAAACCACATCCTTTTGTTTTCTCCTACCACTGTCTGCTGTGCCTGTTTTTGTGTGGTGAACCCATCCAGGGGGTCACACACACCCGCTGCTGAGCTAACCCCTCACAATATATATATATATATATATATATATATATATATATATATATATAGCGATACCCTCAGTTTAAGAGGGCTGCTTGTTTGTTTTGGGCCTTGTAATGCACCGCTGTCAACCCCTGGCAATCGGCTCTAACCTCTCATGGCACAGTTAGGAAAAGGGGGAAGGATGGTATAACTGTACTATATCTATACTGTTATATGGTACAACCCCTTTGTATCCCAGCACAGTAATTGACACTGACAACCAAATTACTTAACTATAACTTTTTACTATTGGTAAAAGTATAAAAGGTAATTTGTATACAATAGCTCATACAGATCCCTGCAATATAGGTGTACACATTAAAAGAGTATAACATTCAGTAATGCAATAACAATATAATAACCCCGCTGCAGCTATCCTCCCTCGTGAGCAAAATGGCGCCCAGCAATGTCCTATACTACCCAGTCAGGCCTGACTATAACTTAGGGTATAGTTTGTAGAAGAATCTTTGCTAGCAACTCTCGGTGGTGCACATAAAGAACAAACTGTAATCCAAAGGGGGTAGTGAATGATCGCTAACTTGGTAAAGCTGGAGAGACTAGTAAACTCAGTTCAGCAGACAGTCTCTCCAAAGTATAACTGTAATCAATGATGGGCCTGGGCAAAGTTAATAGGCAACAAAGTTACTTAGATGCGGTTCTGAGCTGGCGCTCTCTCACCCGACCGGACCGGCTCCTGTCCGGTACCTCCGCTACTGTGAGTTGCTTCACAGCGCCCATGATGCGCCGGGTCTTCGGTCCTCCAGAAGATGGTGGCACTTCAGGTGGATCGGATGCTCCGCAGGCTCCTCGGTGGAGCGTAAGGCTCTCTGGAACAAAGTGTGAGGCCCAGGCTTCAGGTGAGTGCAGGGATCCTCTTGCAGGGAGGGCGGTGTCCAAAGAGAAAAAGAGAGGCTCCTCCTCTCCCTTTTAAAGTCCACCCCAGCAGTCCTTGCGTGGGGAAATGCACCCTGGGTGCCTCAAAGCATGCTGGGAACTGTAGTTTTGTGGGTGAAAACGATACCCCGCTACACACTCCCCCCACTTGAAATCTTTGGTCCCGAAAGACAGTATCAACAGTAGGAAAATACAAACTCATTAAGGGCTGCTAGAGAAGTTGGCAGAGGAAACTCCCACCAAAACGGGGAAGGGAGCTTGTCCTGCCCACTGGTTACATCAATGGGGTTGACCTGCATAACTGTGCCAGAGAGTGAGCTGGGGTTGCCTTCCACCAAATGCACAGCAGAAGGACCAGGTGTTGGTAATGTCCTTCGAGCAGTGGTTACTGTATCCTCAGAACTTTCCCCCATCTGGGTATTGGTTAACTCCTGAGGAGGACGAATGGTTCTCTTGGCTCTCTTGTTCTCTTGGGGTGATGGTTTCATCCCTCACAGGCTCTTTTTCTGGAGTAGGTACACTGGGCTCCAATATTTCCGGCACATCCAGATCAGGTCCAGGAAGATGTTGGGAGTAATTTTGATGATCAGCAGAAGGTGTCCATGTGGCATTTTCCCACTCTTCAGACAGAGGACTAGACGGAACAAACTCAGTGGCTTCCACATTCAATGTACTATCCACAGTACCTTCAGAGGGTGGAAGATCTATAGACATGGGCTCTGGGGTCTGAGAGGGCCACAACCATCCAAGCTCTTCTTCTTCACTCTGATCAGAGACATCCATTTCTCCAGACTGAGATACCTGAGACCGAGTGTTTGGCCTAGGTGTCTCCAAGCTTGAGGATGGTCCAGGGGAATCTTCTACAGGAGGTATCCGAACTGCTTCTGAAAGTGGAAGTAAGTGGTTTCTGTGCCATGTCTTCAGCGGCCCTACCTTTCCTTCTGGCTTTAGCTGATATACCGGCAGGTCTGGTAACTTCTTGCAGATCACATACGGTTCAGGTCTCCATCTGTCTGCTAATTTATGCTTCCCTGGAACTCCTAGGTTTCGCAACAGCACTCTGTCTCTTGGCTGTAGGTCCTGGATTCGATCTTTGAGGTCAAAGTTCCTCTTGTTCCGGGACCCTCTTTGCTCTGATGCCACTTGGGCCTGTTCAAAAGCTATCTTCAAACTCTTCCTCAGTCTATCCACATATTCCTTATGTGAGGTGGCTGAAGTGCGATCTGTTGATATGCCGAATGCCAGATCCACAGGCAGTCTTGCTTCCCTGCCAAACATAAGGCGATATGGAGAGTACCCTGTGGCATCGCTAGTGGTACTGTTGTAAGCATGCACGATGGCTTCTATGTGCTTGCTCCAATGCTGCTTCTGCTCGCTACTCAGAGTTCCCAACATATTTTACAGAGTCCTGTTGAATCTCTCCGGCTGCGCATCACCCTGGGGGTGATAAGGGGTAGTGCGGGTTTTCTTGATACCCAAAGAGTCCAGCAATTTCTTGATTAATCGACTCTCAAAGTCTCTCCCTTGGTCTGAGTGCAGGCGTTGTGGCAGCCCATAATGCACAAAGTATTTCTCCACTAAGATTTTAGCTACAGTGGATGCCTTCTGGTCTTTGGCTGGAAAGGCCTGAGCATAACGGGTAAAATCGTCGGTTATCACCAGAACATTTCCTTGTCCACTTAAGTCAGGTTCTAGACAGAGAAAGTCAATGCACACCAAGTCCAAGGGTCCTTGACTCTGCAGATGGCCCATTGGGGCAGCTTGACGTGGCAATGTCTTCCTCTGGATACAGCGAGCACAGGAGTGGCAGTACTCCTCCACTTCAGCCCCCATACAAGGCCAATAGAACCTATCCCTTACAAGCTGGAATGTTCGTTCGGCCCCCAAGTGGCCATGATTATCATGTAAAGCAGCCAAAACAGTTCTGTATTTCTCCGGCAGAAACAGCTGCCACTTCTCTTCTAGGTCATCAGAGGGGCCCCTTCTGTAGACCACCCCTTGATGCACCTGGAACTTGTCCCATTCTTTGTGGACCAATCGGGCCACCTTTGAGGGGTCCTTCAGAAGTCTGCCTGGATCCTGGTCCTCCAATGTCTCCAATGCTAATCTTCCCCAAGGATCTTCCAGCTGGTCGCTCCTTGGGTCCTTTTTTGACAGTTTTGGCAGGTCATCCTCTCCAACTTGGGTCACATTGCAGTAACACTTAGGCACCCCTACCGCAGAAACACCAATCTCTTCAGCCCTTGACCCACCACTAGCTTGAAGTTGTACTCCTTGACACAAGCCCGTACCCCATCCGGGGTTATCTGGGTCCAATCTTCTGGATGGAGGGTAGATGCATGGGCTCTTCTGGACAATGCGTCTGCATCACGGTTTCCAGCTCCGGGCCTATACTTCAGGCTTAAGTTTAATCCGGCTAGGGCTGCTAACCAACGGTGACCAGTGGCATCCAGCTTGGTCATGGTGAAGAGATAGGTGAGTGGATTATTGTCAGTCTTTACTGTGAAGTCAGCTTCATACAGGTAATCTCTGAGTTTATCCACTACTGCCCACTTTAGGGCCAGAAACTCCAACTTGTGGGTGGGGTAGTTCTTTTCTGCAGGTGCCAGACTTCTACTAACGTAGGCAACTGGGTGCAACTGTCCTTCATATTCTTGGTATAGTACCCCTCCTAGACCATCATGGCTGGCATCTACATGCAGTTCATATGGCTTTTTTGGATCAGCATAGGCCAGGACTGGTGCAGTGGTAAGACTCTTCTTTAACATCTGGAAGGCTTCTTCGCACTCCCCTGTCCACTGGTCTTCCACGGACTCTCCAGGCTTCCTGGGGCCAGTATCATCTTCCTCCCCTTTCCGTCTTCAGTAGCTTATTCAGGGGTTTGGCAATTTTTGAAAATCCTTCCACAAATCTACGGTAGTAGGAACAGAAGCCTAGGAAGGATCTGAGCTCAGTCACTGTAGTTGGTCTGGGCCAAGAGGTGACTGCATCCAGTTTATCAGGGTCTGTAGACACTCCATCTGCAGACACATGTGTCCCAGATAGTGGACCGAGGACTGGTAGAACTGGCATTTTTCTCTGGAGAGTTTTAATCCCTCTTCACTGAGTCTCTTCAGGACTTTCTCCAGTCTTTCTTCATGCTCCTCCAGAGTCTTCCCGAAGACAATGATGTCCTCTAGGTACACCAGGACTTCAATCAGATTCATGTCCCCAACGGTCTTCTCCATCAACCTCTGAAAAGTAGCGGGGGCTCCCGACAGGCCTTGGGGCATCCTATTGAATTCATAGAATCCCACTGGGGTGATGAAGGCCATCTTCTCCTTATCTTCAGTGTGCATTGGGATTTGATAATACCCACTCTTCAGGTCCATGACACTGAACCACTTGGCCCCAGACAGACTCTGCAAAGCATCTTCTATCCTGGGGGTAGTGTACTGGTCAGGGATGGTCCTCCTGTTGAGAGTCCTGTAGTCTATGCAGAGTCTCAGCGACCCGTTTTTCTTCCCTACCACCACGATGGGGGAGGCATATGGACTTCTGGACTCTCGGATGACCCCTGTCCTCTTTAACTCCGCCAACTGCTCACGCAAATCTTCCAAGTCAGCCAGTGGAACTCTTCGGACCCTCTCCCGAAAGGGTTTGTCTTCTTGAAGACGGATCTTATGGGTGGCACTTATCGCACACCCCACGTCAAACTCATCTTCTGAGAATATTCTTCTCCACCTAGACAGCTTGGCCTTGGCTCTTTCCTTCCATTTCAGTGGCAACGCGGTATCTTCAAGGCAGAGCTCCTCCAAGGTGACTTCTCCTTTTTTGGACTTTAATTCAGACAGGGCCACTGGGGTAGCAGGGTTCACTTTGCCCAGTAGTACCCGGGCTTGGATCTTCACAGGAGAATTAGTGACATTTCTAACACTCACTGGAATCTGGCCCTTGGATTTCTTCAGTGCCCTCAATGGGACCACTTCAGGGAGTACTTCCAATCCTTGGTGAGTGTTGAAGGGGTCTGGCTCCACGACTACAAAGGGACCCGGCTGCTCTCAGGAGAGTTTTACCGTAGCCTGAAGACAGGTCACCTCGCCAGGCTGCAGTATCTTCTCTCTTCTAGACAGTCTCCAGACTCTTCCCACCCCCTCTTCCGGGGCCTTTTTCTCCAGGATCAACTTCTGGTAGACCTGTTGCAGCATGGGGTGAATCTTCTGTTTGGGAGAACTCCGCTCTTGCACTAACGGGATTAGCAGTCTCTGGACCAAGTCAGTGTTGGTCCCTATCAACATGGACATCGTGTTGGCTCCTGGTGGGCGAGGGCAAACCACCGCCAGGGTGTCAAAAACTTCGGCCTTCCCAGTCACAGAGGGGTCAAAGGCCAGTCTGATTGAAACATAACCGTCGTAGGGGAAGCTGCGAGTGCCAATTCCCCCTATCTTCAGGTCGTCCAGCTTCTGCAAAGGCACGTGACTCAAATGCTTCTGATAAAAGTCTCTGTAAAAGAGAGTCACTTGGGCTCCTGTGTCTAAGAGTGCCTTTGTGTAAACTCCCTCCTCTTGAACGGAGACTAGAGGGGAGGGTCCAACTAATTTATCTGGGAACTTCTTAGGAGGTATTTTCTCCCTTGGACTCCTTGATTTTTCCAGTGGTATTTTCCATTTTTCTCTGGACCTTAACCCTTTTTGGACCTGGTATGCATTGATCTTTTTCCGGTTTTCAAATTTCAACTCCCGACAGGCGGTATGGGAGGTTTTAGGAGAGGCATTGTTACTCTTCTCTTTTTTTCCTGCTTGTTTTTGGAACTTCTTGGAGCTTTCTGTAGGTAGCGGGCACCCGGCTGACTCCTTCACCGGGGCCCTCTGAAGTTTTCCGCCGGCTGGTACTGAGTGCCTCGGTTCTTCCTTGGACTGGGACACCTTCTATCAGGGTGGCCAACTCCTCCACAATTTAAGCAGATCATTTTCTTCCTTATTTTTAGGGATGCTGGAATAGGGACATTCCGGTCCGGTTCCTTCCGGATCTCTTCTCTCTCCTTGGCTCCTGAGTTCTTGGCCAATAAAATGGTCAACAAGTCCAGTACTTGGGCCATTTGAGACTTCAAGGTTTCTACTTCTGAGTCACGTTCAGGAACTACTGTCATTCTGACTCCTACCAAAACAGGTGAGGTGGTCTTCTCAACCCCCTCTTGATCCTTCATCAAGGCCTCTTTGTCCCTTATGATCCGCACAAGGTCTGTGTAATTCAGAGCCATGACTCCGTCAGAGGTCTTCAGGTGAAGCCAAACTGGATCTGACCGTAAGGCTCCCCTTAGGATCTGCTTCATCCTGGTAGCGTCTATGACCTGCGGCTGCATTCCCTTCCTCAGTACAATCTGGCACAGCATTCTATTCAGTCTCTGGACATACTCTGACAACTTCTCCCTCTGCTGTTGGAAAGTATGTTCAAATTGATACACCAGCTCCGACACCTTCTCCAGCTGGCCAAATTCCTCCTGCAACATAGACAGATAATCCATTGCAGTACACACAGTATTGCTGCACCTAAGATTTTTCACAGCCTCAGCAGCAGGACTCTTCAAGCTTTCACTGATGCGCTGCTTCTTCTGCGCTTCTGGAACTTCCCAACCTTCCACTGCCTGCATTGCCTGCTCAATCCAGGTATCAAAATCTTCCTCCCCGGGTGGCACAGGTTGTGTTCTTGAAAACACCCGGAGTTTCCGGTACCCGGCTTCCACATGCACCATGCAGTTTTTCTGGCACTTAACAAAAAAGTCTCCCAGGGCAGTCAGCAGTTCCGGCCCTATGGCGGCCAGGGGTGACTTTGGAGCTTTCGTCTCTTGACTGCCTCCCATTTTGTGGAAAAGTGATGGAGACAACGGTGGGGAGGTCCGTGGAGACTCTTTCTTCACAGCCCCAGTATGCACTAAGCGATACGTTCTGTCATCTATGTCTTTTACACTCTGCCCTTTGAATTCTTCTGGAATTCCTCTTGTCCATTCTATTAATGCATATGCCCCCGAGGTATCTGACTTTACATCCACCGCCCATGCTTTCCAGTTTGGGGATATTGGCATTATTAACTGCTTTACCTCTTTTTTCTCCTGGATCCCTCCCGGGAGTTCAATAGCTACCGCCCGGACTGGATCCACAGCCTCCTCTGTGCACCATTGTGTCACTGCCTGCGAGTCCATGCTGGTACTTCAGACCGGCTTGATTGCAGCGTGCAATATACAAGGATCCCGGAACCGAGCCCCCACGTATAGCGATACCCCCAGTTTAAGAGAGCTGCTTGTTTGTTTTGGGCCTTGTAATGCACCGCTGTCAACCCCTGGCAATCGGCTCTAACCTCTCGTGGCACAGTTAGGAAAAGGGGGAAGGGTGGTATAACTGTACTATATCTATACTGTTATATGGTACAACCCCTTTGTATCCCAGCACAGTAATTGACACTGACAACCAAATTACTTAACTATAACTTTTTACTATTGGTAAAGGTATAAAAGGTAATTTGTATACAATATCTCATGCAGATCCCTGCAATATAGGTGTACACATTAAAAAAGTATAACATTCAGTAATGCAATGACAATATAATAACCCCGCTGCAGCTATCCTCCCTCATGAGCAAAATGGCGCCCAGCATTGTCTTATACTACCCAGTCAGGCCTGACTATAACTTAGGGTATAGTTTGTAGAAGAATCTTCGCTAGCAACTCTCGGTGGTGCACATAAAGAACAAACTAATCCAAAGGGGGTAGTGAATGATCGCTAACTTGGTAAAGCTGGAGAGACTAGTAAACTCAGTTCAGCAGACAGTCTCTCCAAAGTATAACTGTAATCAATGATGGGCCTGGGCAAAGTTAATAGGCAACAAAGTTACTTAGATGCGGTTCTGAGCTGGCGCTCTCTCACCCGACCGGACCGGCTCCTGTCCGGTACCTCCGCTACTGTGAGTTGCTTCACAGCGCCAATGATGCGCCGGGTCTTCGGTCCTCCAGAAGATGGTGGCACTTCAGGTGGATCGGATGCTCCGCAGGCTCCTCGGTGGAGCGGAAGGCTCTCTGGAACAAAGTGAGAGGCCCAGGCTTCAGGTGAGTGCAGGGATCCTCTCGCAGGGAGGGCGGTGTCCAAAGAGAAAAAGAGAGGCTCCTCCTCTCCCTTTTAAAGTCCACCCCAGCAGTCCTTGCGTGGGGAAATGCACCCTGGGTGCCTCAAAGCGTGCTGGGAACTGTAGTTTTGTGGGTGAAAACGATACCCCACTACATATATATATATATACACACAGTATGTATAAAATACTGTATATATATTATTACCAGGCAGTGTTCCAAACTGGAAAACTGAGAATTTATTACTGGGATACCCTGAGGTCTGTTCTATTTATATCACGCTTTTACTACATAAGGATTTCACAGGGATGGACAGTTTCATTCAATGGCATTAGCCTAGATTTATCAAAGAAAGCTCAGGCCTAATATACACTATCATCCATTGACAAAAATGGGTGTTAAGGGGTGCTATTTTTTGGCAAACACTAATAAATCTGGGACATTCATTCATATTCTGTCCTGCTTGAAGTATGTCATAAAATAGCTTAAGCAAGCAATAAAATCCAGATCTTAATATAATACACTGTTATAAGTAATCTGTTTTTATAAGCTACATTTAATGTTATTTATATCATTGTTTTAATGATATGAGCTTGTTCATAGTAATCAAATACCTTATTTAATGTTAGCAAATAATAAAGTATGAAATCAGATTGCTTGTTATGGACAAGTTATCTTTTTTGTGGATAACTTCCCTTTCTCCTGTTTTAAGAAATATTTCCCATTTACTTAAAATTTTACTGCCACAATAACAGCCCCATAACTTGCATAAGCATGTCTGTCTGGCTTCCATGTTATCTATCTATCTATCTATCTATCTATCTATCTATCTATCTATCTATCTATCTATCTATCTATCTATCTATCTATCTATCTGTCTACAGTATCTAACTATCTATCCATCTATCTATCTATCTATCTATCTATCTATCTATCTATCTATCTATCTATCTATCTATCTATCTATCTATCTATCTATCTAGACTATTAGAAGCATAAATATAACACAGTTGTATAAATTCAACAGCAGGGGTCTACAGGTTATGGGACCAGTTGAGAGAGAGCCACAGAATACTTTGGGGCAGAAGTATGGAATTTTTCTCAAGATACGCTTTTAACACACTGAGCTCCTTTCACTGTGCACATACATATAATGTGTTGTAGGACACACTACTAACTTTGCACTCTTTAGATGTATTTACCAATTCTGATGCTGCATGAAAGGAAATGTATAGTTAGTACTGTATATATAGACTCACTGGCTTCTTTATTAGGTACACCTTGCTAGTATCGGGTTGGACCCTCTTTTGTCTTCAGAACTGCCTTAATTCTTCATGGCATAGATTCAACAAGATGTTGGAAACATTCCTCAGATATTTTGGTTCATATAGACATGATAGCGTCACGCAGTTGCTGAAAATTTGTTGGCTGCACATCCATGATGTGAATATCTCATTCCACCACAACCCAAAGGTGCTCTACTGGATTAAGATCTGGTGACTGTGGAGGCCATTGGAGTACAGTGAACTTATTGCCATGTTCCAGAAACCAGTTTGAGATGATTTGAGCTTTGTGACACGGTGCGGAAGTAGCCATCAGAATATGACTATACTGTAGTCATAAACAGATGGACATGGTCAGCAACAATACTCTGGTAGGCCGTGGCATTTAAACAATGCTCAATTGGTACTAAGGAGACCAACGTGTGCCCAGAATATCCCCCACACCAATATACCACCACCAGCCTGAACCATTGATACAAGACAGGGTGGATCCACGCTTTCATGTCGTTTATGCTAAATTCTGACCCTACCATCTGAATGTTGCAGCTGAAATTGAGACTCATCAGACCAGGCAATGTTTTTCCAATGTTATATTGTCCAAATTTGGGAGCCTGTGCGAATTGTAGCCTTAGTTTCATGTTCTTAGCAAACATAAGTGGCACCCGGGGTGGTCTTCTGTTTCTGTAGCCCATCTGCTTCAATGTCCAATATGTTGTGCATTCAGAGATGGTATTCTGCTGGTAACGATTGGCTATTTGAGTTACTGTTGCCTTTCTATCATCTCAAACCAGTCTGCCCATTCTTCTCTGACATCAACAAGGCATTTTCGTCCACACAACTGCTGCTCAGTGGATATGTTCTCTTTTTCAGACCATTCTCTGTAAACCATACAGATGGTTGTGCATGAAAATCCCAGTAGATCAGCAGTTTTTAAAATACTCAGACCAGCCCATCTGGCACCAATAACCATGCCACATTCAAAGTCACCTAAATCCCCTTTCTTCCCCATTCTGATGCTAGGTTTGAACTTCAGCAAGTTGTCTTCACCACATCTAGATGCCTAAATGCATTGAGTTGCAGCCATGTAATTGGCTGATTAGCAATTTGTTTTATCAAGCAATTGAACAGGTGTACCTAATAAAGTGACCATTTTAGGGTCTAATGCCCCGTACACACGCTCTGGATTTCCGACGGGAAAAAGTCAATCGGGAATCCCGACGGGAAAAAAGAGAGCTGGTTCTCTTTTTTTTGCCGGCGGGTTTGGCAGTTTTCCCATTGGAAAAACTGCGAGGGAGCATACACATGGCCCGTATTCCCGGCCAAAAGCTCTCCTCGCAGTTTTCCCCTCGGAAAACCCAGTCGTGTGTACGGGGCATTACAGTTACGGTAATTTTAATTCTAAAACAGCAAAAGCTTGTCTCCCTCTAACAGCTGCAATTTCGGTAGTCCTAAGAAGGGCATATACTGCTATTCTACCTCTTAAGATAATGTATATAATGTTCTAGGAATCCTTTGACATGTGTTGAATGGTTTTCTAAAACAAAAACTATATAAATGTATTATAAACCAAAACAATCTATAAATTCCAGGGGACTTGGCAACAGAGATAACGTTCATCAGTGTAGTTTATTCAGGTCAACTTTTCAGAGGGGCTCAGCCTCATGTAGTAAAACCAGATATAAAACAGCATTATAAAAAAACTATAAATACAAATAAAAAAATAAATAAATACATTTTAAACCAAAGTCATTATGATTTTTTTTATTAAGACCAAAGTGCAAATAACATTACTCTCTAGCTAGTAATTAGAATTTATTTTCAGTAATCTGAAATTGATAAGCTGACATCTGGTTAGTTGATTTATATAGAGTATACAGCTTTGCATATTATATTGTATATCATATGTACTGTACTCTCTGTACTGTCTTACTGAATAAACTTCCAGCTTAGGAGAATATTTATTTATGTTTGTTAAATATGTTTATTCTTTAGTCTGCTTAGTACCACATTTTAAAATCTTTTTATCAATTAACCACTTGACCTCTGGAAGATTTACCCCCCTTCTGGACCAGGCCATTTTTTTGCGATAGGGCACTGCGTTACTTTAATTGTGTGGTCGTGCGACACTGAACCCAAATAAAATTGTGCACATTATGTCATTTTTCCCCCCACAAATAAAGCTTTGTTTTGGTGGTATTATCACCACTGCATTTTAAATTTTTTACGATATAAACAAAAAGTGTAAAAAATCGAATTTCTTCATAAATTAAAAGAGAAGTATGGGTTTTTTTTTTTTTTTTTGATTCATACTTACCTCGGTGGATGGAGCATCAGACCGATGCTCCAGCTGTCCCCCGCCGTCTGTGCACTGAGAACCGAGCCACCGAACATCGCTGTTGGCTCGGTTCTTACAGATCCCCGAGAAGAAAGCTACTATCAGTCAGCGTCTTTCCTCTCTGCTTCTCCACGCTCATTGGAGAGCTGAGCAGTGGAGGGGTGGGGAGAGGCTGTCTCAGAGGCTCGCTGAGACTGGCATCAATCAGGGCAGCTGGCGGATCCCGACTTGGAAGTCGTGATGACGCGCTGCCCTGACTGATGGCAGTGACATCAGCAGAGAACAGACTTCAGACCACTCTCCACTGAAAATGGGTCACAGGAGTGCAAAACGAATTGCACTCCTGTGACCCAGAGGAGAAGCCCAGCCTAAAAAGCTCAGGCTGGACTTCTCCTTTAAGGTCAATATGTATTCTGCTACATATTTTTTGGTAAACAAAAATCCTAATAAGGGATTTCTTCAAAGTGACTGTATGTAAACTCACTACAAAGTATATTCCAATGGGCAATACGTTTAAAAGGCTAAAAATAAAACCTATGTGGCTCACTGCGAAAGTTAAAATGGCTATAAATAATAAAAAAGAGCTTTTAAAAAATATAAAAATGAAGGCACGCTATCATCATTTAAATTTTACAAAGAATATAACAGAATATGTAAAAAGGAAATCAAGGATGCACAAATTCTAAACGAATGACAGATTGCAAAAGATAATAGGACAAACCTCCAAAATTTTTTTTTAAATATTAATAGTAAAAAGGTCAGGTCTGAGAATGTAGGCCCTTTACAAAATAATCTAGAGTGGGTGACTGGAGACAAAGAGAAGGCAAATGTATTAAATATTTTCTTCAGTTCTGTGTATACAAAGGAGCATGGGGGAGCTCATGTCCATAATGGAGGTGGTACTGACACAGACCCTCAGATCCACAATGGCTCAAAAGTGATATGGTCCCGGAAAACAGTATTTGGACAGAATAAAGGTGGATAAAGCACCTGGACCAGGTGGCATCTGCCCACGGATCCTTAAAGAATCGAGCTCTGTCATTTCAAAGCCATTGTTTCTAATTTTTAGGGACTCATTAATGACTGGAATAGTACCACTGAATTGGCGCAGGGCCAATGTGGTGCCTATATTTAACCACTTCAATACAGGGCATTTTCACCCCCTTCCTGCCCAGGTCAACTTTCAGATTTCCGCACTGTCATGCTTTGAATGACAATTGCACGGTCGTGCGATGTGGCTCCCAAACAAAATTGACATCCTTTTTTTCCCACAAATAGAGCTTTCTTTTGGTGGCATTTGATCATCTCTGATGTTTTTATTTTTTGTGCTATAAACAAAAAAAGACTGTCAATTTTGAAAAAAACACAATATTTTTTACTTTTTGCTATAATAAATAGCCCATTTTTTTTACTCAGTTTAGGCCGGCCTGTATTCTTCTACATATTGTTGGTAAAAAAAATCCCAATAAGTGTATAGTGATTGGTTTGTGCAAAAGTTATAGCACCTACAAAATAGGGGATAGATTTATGAATTTTTTTTTATTATTCTTTTTTTTACTAGTAATGGCGGTTATCTGCAATTTTTGTCAGGACTGTGATATTGTGGCGGACAGTTCGGACACTTGTGACACTATTTTGGGACCATTCACATTTATACAGCGAACAGTGCTATAAATATGCACTGATTACTGTATAAATGTGACTTGCAGGGAAGGGGTTAACACTAGGGGGCAATCAAGGGGTTAAATGTGTTCCCTAGGGAGTGATTCTAACTGGGGGGGGGAGGAAACTGACTGGGTGAGGTGACCAATTGGTGTCCCTATGTACAAGGGACACACCATCGGTCTCCTCTCCCTGACAGGACGTGGATCTCTGTGTTTATACACAGAGATCCACGCCCCTGGCTCTGTAATTGCCGACCGCAGCTACCTGGTGGTCATCGTGGCCACCAGGCACGCGTGGGATGTGGAAAGCAATGCGCGCGCACGCCCCCTAGCGGTCTGGAAGCCCGAGGACGTCATATGACATCCACCCAGGATGGCAGAGCAACCTTGTGGACGTCATAAGACAATACGCCGGTATTAAAGTGGTTAAAAAGGGATCAAAGTCTTTACCAAGTAACTATAGACCTGTTAGTTTAACTTCTATAGACAGGATGATATTGGAAAGTTTAACAAAAGACCACATAGACAAGTTCTTGCTGGAAAAAATAATTTAAGCAACAGACAGCATGGATTCATGAAAGACAGAAGTTGTCAAACAAACCTGATTTATTTTTATGAGGATGTAAGTAAAATCTTGGACAGAGGGGTGGCTGTGGAAGTAGTATACTTGGACTTTGCAAAAGCGTTTAACACAGTTCCCCACACGTGACTCATGTGTCAGGTAAAGTCTACAGGCATGGAAAGATCAATTTGTATACGGATAGAAAATTGGCTAAAGGACATATATCAGAGAGTAGTGGTAATGAATTTTACTCTGAATGGTTTAAGGTTATCAGTGGTGTACCACAAGGTTCAGTGCTGGGACCCCTACTTTTTAATATCTTTATAAATGATATAGGGTCTGGGATTAAAAATAACATTTCAATCTTTGCAGATGACACTTAGCTATGCAGTGGAATAACGTCCTTACAGGATCCCTCCAATCTACAAGCTGACCTCAATGTACTGTCTAATTGGGCAACTAAGTGGCAAATGAGGTTTAATGTTGATAAATGTAAATGATGCATGCATCATACATACTAGGGGGAGTACAACTGGGGAACCAATGGTGGAGAAGGAACCACGTGGTTTTAGTAGATCATAAGCTCAATAATAGCTTGCAATGCCAAGCTGCGGTTTCCAAAGCGAGAAAAGTCCTTTCTTATATTAAGATATATGGACTCCAGAGAGAGAGATATAATTATATTATAATTATATTAAGATTATGGACTCCAGAGAGAGAGATATAATTTTGCCCCTGTACAAATCATTAGTAAGACCTCTTCTGTAATATGCAGTTCCGTTTTGGGCACCAGTTCTCAAAAAAGATATTGGGAAACTGGAGAAAGTGCAGAGAAGGGCAACCAAACTGATAAGAGGTATGGAGGAGCTCAGTTATGAGGAAAGATTAGATGTACTGAATCTATTCCCTCTTGAGAAGAGGAGATTAATGGGGGATATGATGAACATGTACAAATAAATAAGTGGTCCATATGGTGAACTTGGTGTTGATTTATTGACTTTAAGGTTATCATAGAGGACAAGGGGGCACTCTTTACGTCTAGAGGGAAAAATATTCAATCTTCAAATATGGAAAGGTTTCTTCACAGTAAAAGCTGTAAAAATGTGGAATAGACTCCCTCCAGAGATGGTTCTGGCAAGCTCAGTATATTTTAAAAAAAGGCTTGGATTCTTTCTTAAAGAGGAAGTAAAGCCTAAAAAAAAAAAAAAAAAAAAAAAAAAAACCTGCAAACCAAAGGCATAATGAACTAGTAGGCATAGCTTACTAGCTCATTATTCAATACTCACCTCCGATCGAAGCCCCAGCAGCCATCCTCGTACACCGCTTGGGCGGCCGACATCTTTCCCAGGGGTTACTTTCGGGTATCGCTGCTCCGGCGCTGTGATTGCGCGTGGGAGCCGCCAGTCACGGCACAAACTCCTTTAGGAATGGCACGATCGCTGTTGCTAAAGTGCGCCTGCGCCGTTGCTGTAGACATCGGCGCTCCTCAATCATTTATGTAAATATCTCCTAAACCGTGGATGTTTAGGAGATATTTCAAGCACCTACAGGTAAGCCCTAATCTAGGCTTACCTGTAGGTAAAAGTGGTTGTAAAGGGTTTACAACCACTTTAAATGTACACAATATAACTGGGTACTAACATTTATAGGTAAAGTTGATCCAGGGAAAATCTGATTGCCTCTCGGGGGATCAGGTTTGTGTATATGGGATTGTATTTATTTTATTTTTTTCTTGGTTGAACTTGATGGACTTGTGTCTTTTTTCAACCTGACTAACTATGTAACTACTATGTAACTATATTGATTGGTTTGCATAAAAGTTATAGTGTCTACAAACTATGGAATATTTTTATGTATTTTAGTTTTCTTTACTAGTAATAGCGGTGATCAGTGACTTATAGCGGGACTGCGATATTGCGGCCGACAATCGGATTCTAACTGACACGTTTGACAATTTTTGTGAGCCAGTGACATTAATACAGTGATCCGTGCTAAAAATATGCACAGTCACTGTACTAATAACATTGGCTGGGAAGGAGTTAAATGTGTGCCTAGCTGGTGCTTTTTACTGTGGAGGTGCTTGTACCAGGGAAAGACATGTTTCCATGTCCCTGCTTTGCAGGAACACAGAATCCATGTCTTCCCTCATGATAGAACAGTAATCTGCCTTGTTTACATAGGCAGACTGCCGTTCTGCCTGTGTACTGAGTGATCGGCTGTGAACAGCGGGAGTAAGCCGCTGGTGGCACACACGCGGCCGCTACCGGGAAGTGCAGGATTATCTATATACTGTATATTGTACGTGATCCTGCACACAGTGACCACCCTGTAGCAGTGAAACTGCTATAGGGTAGTTGCTAAATGGTTAAATATAAAAGATTGCATATCTAGATTAGCTTTGGGTTCAGGTTTAATTCCAACCAAATCAGTTTGACGTTTGGCGACTGTGCAAACTGGCCAGATCTGGCCATATCTTGCCCACACGATGAACTCCTGCCTGGATGTCTATAATTTTGCTGCTACAAAATGACAGACCCACAGCTGGTTTCTTCTTGCAAACGAGCAGGCCAGGGAACCTGGGTTATGTCATTGGCCAAATATGGTAATGACCATACTTGGTCAATCATGTATTTCAGGATCCCTAACTGGTTTATTTAAAAACAGAAGCTGTCTGGAGACCTATCTTTTAGCAGCTGTATTTTTGTCACATTTGTTGCCCATTAATCTGCATCAAAAAACCCTCTCCTTGCCTTAAAATGTCATGTTTTAGACCCAAACAGTTGCTGTAGTTAGGGATGAGCTTCGAGTTCGAGTCAAACTCATGTTCGACTCGAACATTGCCTGTTCGCCTGTTCGGGTGACCCCACCCCCCTTTGATATAACGCAGGTTTCCCGTTGCATCAGAGGGGAGCAGGGTCACCCACATGTCACTGGGAAAGCCCGGGTTTTCCCTTAGGTCAGAGGGGGACGGGGTCACGTGACGAGTGTTCCCGTCCTCAGCTACATAAGACCTGTCAGGCTGCCGCAACGTCATTCCCGGGGTGTCTCCGGTGGAGACAGGACCGTGTGCTGTTCCTCGCTGGACATCATTGCTGGAGCCTGCAGATCATCCGTCGCTGGATACCGACATCACTGGAGTGGAGATCGAGAGTGGATTACCACCGCTGGAATCTTTTTTTTAATAAAGGACTTATCCCAACCGTGTCTGTGTTTTTTTTTTACAATTTTTTACACTTTCTTTGTGACATGGTAGGGGTACAATGTACCCCTTACCAATTCACATAGGGGGGGTGGGATCTGGGGGTCCCCTTTGTTAATGGGGTCTTCCAGATTCTGATAAGCCCCCCACCCACAGACCCCCACAACCACCGGGCAAGGGTTGTGGGGATGAGGCCCTTGTCCCCATCAACATGGGGAGATGGTGCTTTGGGGTCCAGGGCACATTGCCTGGTATGGCTCGGGGGGGGCGCTCTCTCGCCCCCCCTCTTTTCCTGCGGCCTGCCAGGTTGCGTGCTCGGATAAGGGTCTGGTATGGATTTTTGGGGGGAACTCCACAACATTTTTTTTTAAATTTGCCACGGAGTTCCCCTTAAAATCCATACCAGACCTGAAGGGCCTGGTAATTGAATTTGGGGGGACCCCGTGCATTTTTTTTTTTCAGCAATGACTTTCATTGACTTTTCTCTGTATTGCAGGGAGCCAACAATTCATTACAGCCGCGAGTACTTTTAAATTACTTTTTTCCTACAGAAATGACATTTTGTGCAGGGAAAGTTCTAAGCATGGGATACAATCGCTACTTTACAGGCATACTATACACCCCCTTCCCCCCGGTACAAAATTGAAAGGAATATTTCACTTTTATTGTTTCACTTTAAGCATTATTAAAATCACTGCTCCCGAAAAAACTGCAGTTTTTAAAACTCTTTTTGCATTGATACATGTCCCCTGGGGCAGGACCCGGGTCCCCAAACACTTTTTATGACAATAACTTGCATATAAGCCTTTAGAATTAGCACTTTCGATTTTTCATGTTCGTGTCACATAGACTTTAATGGTGTTCGGATGTTCAAACTAATTTATTGCCTGTTCGCATGTTCTGATGCGAACCGAACAGGGGGGGGGGGGGTGTTCGGCTCATCCCTAGCTGTAGTATACCATGCTACTAAAAATATATTGTTATAAATAAGTATAAACATAAAACCTAAAAATAAAAGTGCTTGTATCAAATGTTCAAATGTGGTTTTAATTTGCATTTAAAATTTTACATTCAATGTTCGCAGTGCAGTCTTCATGCTGGGTTCATTGAACCTTATTTCCTTTAAAATTTGCTTATTTCACTCATGCCTAAAGTGGTTGTAAAGGCAGAAGTTTTATTTGTTTTTTTACTGCATTCTATGCAGTAAGATAAAAAAACCTTCTGCATGGAGCCCCCCCCCCCTCCCCCAAATACATAGCAGAGCCCAATCTCAATCCAGTGATGTACAAGAGAATCATGTCTCTCTCAGCTCTCTTAGCTCTCTCGTCCCTCATTGGCTCAGATACGGCAGTGGGAGCTATTGGCTCACGCTGCTGTTAATCAGAGTCAATGATAAGGGAACAGGAGGAAAGGGCCGAGCCCCGCTCTGTGTGTCTTATGAACACACAGAGCAGGGCTCAGGAGCAAGCATGTACGAGTGCCCCCTCAGCAAGCGGCTTTCTACGAGGGCACTCGGTGGGGAGGCGGAGCCAGAACAGGGCTGCTCTGTGCAAAACCACTGCTTTGTTTGTTATGTTTGTTATTTAAAACCAAAATAAAATTAAAATTAAAAAAAACCCACAAAGCTTTAATAGTATTACTTAAGATTATTATTATTATTAAATATTATTCTTGTATTGCTACATTTCCCCAATGGCAGTGCTCAACCACCCATGCACTTTTTTAACAATAGTCTACAAATTTGCCCTGGAAAAAGACCAAACAAATAGCAAGAAATGCTCAGTTTAATGTCTATAGGGTTTTGGAATCTGTTTAGTGTTCACAAACTTCCTGCTGAGTTCACTGAACCTTCTCTAGTTTGAACTTTTCTTATTGTTATCATCACTAAGTGTATATTAATAATTTATATTTAGAGTTTGCAGCAAGCAGTTTGAGCTCTATGCAAAGAATATGTTCTGTGAAGACTTAATACCTGCTGTTGACCAGAGTGAATAAGAGGAGGGAAATCTTCTTGCTCCCTACTTTACTATCTAAAATTGTAATTTCTTAACTATTGGATTAGCAATACCAGACAGCAGAAAAGTCATGCTAGGCTTTATTTTTAGGAAGCTCAGTATGTTTCTTTGTAAAGTAAATAATTTACAAAAAAATGTTTAAAACACTTTATTAAACATCAATATATACATTTTTTAAATACAAGGTAAGTAACCCAATCCATTATAATTTGCTTTGAAAAATAATAGTTTGTATATTATAAAAAAAAGCTTCCTGTTCCAGCGCCGCATGGAGTAGCCGTCCTCCTCCACGAGTCCCGCTGTACCGCTGCTAAATCGGCTTAAAACACAGCGTCGGATTGGACCGCTGACACTCCACGAGGCTCCCCTTGCAACCATGAAGTGATACCTGGACAAAAGCAGCTCCCTCTCCAAGTAAACCTGCCAGACCCCGCGATCACAGCCCCACTCACTAATATGGTGGAGGTACCATCATGGAGGTCAGTGACGGCCCCACTTCTACTCCCCCTCTGCCATCAGATCAACAGACTGAGAAAAAAACGCAGGCAGTAGCTGCACTCCTGACACCCACTATAACATCCCCAGTGGAGAAAGCCATACAGACAGGCATGGAGTTAATTAGAAGAGAGCTGGCTGACTATACTTCTCACCTTAATGAGGCAGAGATAAGGATTTCCTCAGTGGAGGAGGAGTTGTACCAGGCACAAGCTTTTGAACAATCCCAGGACAAAACAAATCAATTTATCCTCCAAAACTTGAGGATTTGGAAAATAGGTTGAGGCGTAACAACCTCGGATTTGTGGGGGTGCTGGAATCCTTGCACCCTTCCGCGCGTCTGGAGATTTGCACCACACAAATTTCTGAGGCGCTAAGCCTTACCTCCTCATGCGTAGTGGAAAGGGCTCATTGCCTCAAATTGCACTCTGATGACCGCGAGTCACCTTGCCCAATAATTGCCAAATTTCTGACTTACACGAATAAAGCTGCTATTTTACAGAAATACCGACAACTATGATCACTGAAAATTGGCATTAAGATCTTAATTTTTGCAGAATATTCTGTAGAGGTGTCCAAAAAATGTAAGGCTTTCCAGCACATCTGTTCAGCGCTGTTCCCCAACCAAATCAAATTCACCATAGCCTACCCTACAATTCTTCGGCTCCGCTGACTAAATGGCAAACGGTTTACCTTTCAAGACCCTGCCGAAGCCGAATCCTTTCTACGCTCAATCCACCCAGAAGCTTGTTCCAATATCCCTCCCAAGATACCAACTGCTACCCATCCTCTGGACCAATGGAATCCCAGGAAGGATCCACCAAAATGCCTCAAAGCTTTTGGATCAAACAATCATTACAACTTTTGCTTACCTAATTTCCTTAGCCTTATTCCTCTATTTTTTGAACGAGTAACAGTCAGCATCTTAAGCTACTCAGGTTGTATTATTGCTGTTTATTTTCTCCTGTACTGTAATATGTTTGACTCAGTTTTTTTCTCTACTCTCTGTAGTGCTTCGCTTACTGTTATTTTTCCCATGGATGTCACTGACCGCTCTCTTTAGCCTCCACATCTGTCTATGCCAGCAGACGGGTTTATGCTTGGTACTGCTTAGACGGGCGCCCACTCCTGCTCCTGATTTTGGGTCACCTCTTTGGAGTCGGTACTTCTCAGTGCACCCATGCAGAAAAAAGAGAAGTCACCTATGGGTATGTTAAATTGGTTTATTTACACCCTACCTATGCTCCCTTTCCTTAGTTATACCGCAGATCCCCTAAAAGTCGGTCACCTACTTGCCTACATTTACACTACTACATTCAACTGGATGAAACCCTCGGGCCTCTTACCACATTCATTCTTACCCTCATTAGGAGCCACCCTAGCAACTACACCCGCTTCCTCACACCACCACCATAAAAAAAAAAACTGTGAGATTCACATCTTGGAATGTGAAAGGGCTCCGATCCCCCATAAAAAGACTCAAATCGGTTGAAAACTGATATTGCCCTATTGCAGGAAACAGTTCTCAAATGTACTTATTTCCTACGTATGAAAAAGTTATGGGTGGGCACGGTCCTTGAGTCTGAGGCAGTTGGCAGAAAGGCCGGGGTACTCATGAGTCATATTACTACACAAGAACCTTTCATGTGAAATAATCGCTGTAGACACCGACAGTCAAGGACGTTTTATAACTACCTGAATATGCCTTGGCTCCAAAGAACTTCAGACCTCCAAAGTATACGCTCTCAACAACCCAGGCCAACCCTAATACTGTGAGTTATCCACAAATCTTCTAAAACTCCCCCAAGCTCCACACCTTATAGGAGGTGACTTCAACATGGTCATGCACCCCAGTGATGACCGGTCCACTGCCAGAAACTTTTCATATTATGCCTGATTCCAAATGAATCCTGGAGAGAAATGCAACTAAAAAGTGATTCATCCGGCATACATTTCCTTTTTATCCGAGAAATCTAACCCTCAATCCACCCTTTGCCCTCTATGTACTCAACCGAAATCCTCCTTGGCTCATCGTCTATGATGCTGCACCCACATTTAAATTTTCTGGGATCAAGTCCTGAGGTGACTCATTTTATATCAGGAGTCACCTCACTCCAAATTTCAAAAGACCCTCTGCTTCTAGTTTTGGGATTTTGGAATCCCTCTCCTCAGACACAACTTTCTGCCAGAATGACCCTCCATCACAAACCCTGGATCCTCATCTGCCTCTTAGTTGCCCGAAGAATCATCTTGAAACAATGGACTTCAACCTCACCCCAACTATCACCTAACTCAAATGAAAACTATTGCTACTCATGTATCAAGAAAAAAACTATCTTGGTTGTTTCCTTGGTTCCCTCCAATAAATGCTTCCTTAGGAGATGGCAAGCATTCATGTCAGCAACCCTCTCTTCAGAAGACTACAGGTCCTTCTCTAGCACTTTCACCTGCACCCATGGACTGCTGCAACTCTACGACAAAGACAATATCCTCTAGAGTTTCCACTTTCAGATTCAGTCTTTTGAATTTTTCTACTCTTACCTGCCTTGACAGCCCAGTTAGCCCTTCCCCCACATGACCTCATCCATTTCTACCTGAACTTTATAGGTGACCAGCCCTCAGCCATCACCATCATTATCTTCATTATCACCATTATCCTTATCATCATCACCAGCATTATCTCAAATTTGATTTATCCACCATTACTCACCCCCATTAGCCCTATGTTGTATATTCTATACTTTGGTCATTGCTCTTAGTACCAGTGCTCTAACTTACATAATTGGGCTAGGAAAAACATCCTTATTGGTCTTTTCCTTCTCTTGTCCTCCCCCCTCCCTTTACCCCCCCCCCCCACTCCTCCATCCACCAATATCCCTCTCCTTTTCCCCATCCTTTCTCTTCCCTATATTATATTTGATGATCCATTCAGTTCCTTCCCAACTCTCCTGTTTGTTTTTGCCCCCCATACATTTTGAGATCAGATGAATGTTACTTATCTTCCATCATATTTTCGGTATACAGATCATTACCACCTTGGGAAAAAAATATTATATTGTGTTATGCCTTGATCTATGTAACATTTCCCCTTTGTGGGGTACCCCTATTTGGCATCTGTATTCCATTTAGATCTCTTATTAAAAATGTACTTATATAAATAAATAAATAAATAAAAACTTTTAATGCAATTAGTGTGCAAAAGAAAACTGTATAACCACTCATCCTTAAAATAATCAAAGAAAGCATATAAATATACACCATTTTTATATGTCATGTGTGTTGGCAAGTATTTGACACTGATATATTTTATCCAGTGGGTTGATATGTCACAGTTTAATTTTCCAAAATTATAAATGGATAGTACTGTTTTAATAAAATTTTGGTAACCTACCTGATCAAATTACAGGCCTGAGCTTAGGTAACAATCTTTTAATGAAAAAACAGATGTATATATATATATATATTTAAACTATTGATTGTATAGCCATTTTAAAACAACTCTAAATCATAATTGGTTCAGCTAGTTGTAATAGTTGTAATATGCTTTACTGACTGCACAGTATTCAGCTAGTGATTGTTTTATGTGGCTTACTGTGCTGTGTTTTATAAAGTCGATTACTTACACACAGTGGGGAATGTGCAATTTTTTTAAACACAATTTATGTTATAAGTAATAGGCACTTAACAAAAAAAAAACAAAAAAAACATACATACATCATTTGTATAACACAGATATCCCCTCCTGATAAACTCAGCTTATGTAAAAAGCTTTCTGATTCTGCATATACTACCATAAATTCTATAGCATTTAAAATTTATGAAAATATAATTGCAGTAATAGCCCATTAACAAAAATTGGTTAACCAGCTAAGTCACACCGGGGTTGATTTGCTAAAACTGGAGCTTGCAAAATCTGGTGCAGCTCTGCATAGAAACCAACTAGCTTAAGCTGAAGTTAGAAGCTGATTGGCTACCATGCACAGCTGCACCAGATTTTGCACGCACCAGTTTTAGTAAATCAACACCACACGTTGTACATGCACAGCAACTCTAAACCAACATACTGTATGTGCATGTGACTTAACTGCAGTAGTAGTTTGTTCTGATACTGTGCAATAAATCTGTAACTGCTGCAATCAATGAACATCTTGAAGCATAAGTGCATTGCAGCATATACATCATCTAGGGCTCATGGCAGTGAAGACATTGAATTGTGCAAGTATAAGGAGCATGTACTTTTTATTCTCACTCTTTGTATTTTCTGTGTGAGCAAAGGTAATGTGAAAGTACATGTGCAACGTTCACACTGGCAAGGATGTGTGATGACAGATCTCTAGGTACAGGGAAAGAAACAATAATGTCATTCATTTACTACTCGAGAGGATGTTCATTTTGCTTAATGAATGACGTTAAATTGTGTTTAATACAGTACATTCATACGAACATGTTTAAGGCAAGGTATTTGCCAATGATTGGGTCTTCAGAGGAAATATAGTTTCATCTTATTCACTAAGGCCGGCCATAGACTAAGTGTCTTTCTTTCCAGCAACCACAGGTTGCAGGAAAGAAAATTGATTGATTCCCCCTTTAACACAGACAGTGTTGACAAGGGAATCCCTCGTGCAGATCCATTGTGTTCTCCTGCTGAACTGGCCGAGATTCAAACCGTCTATGGCTGACTTAAGCTGAGTGAACAACCTTTTAAGTAAACCTACCCTTATGTTTTTTGAAAGTATAGTTATTATTAGTGGAAGAGATATTCAAAATTAGTTGTACTGGATGCCATGTTATTCTAATGTTGCATGCAGTTTCATCACTTGTTCTTTATGGTTTGCCTGCAATGATCTTTAATGATCCTTTATACCGTGGTGCTGCAAGGGCTCTGTGGATTTAGTCTTATTCAAATCTATGTTTTGGAAGTTATATCCATTTTATTGTTTAAGGTACTGTAGTTCCTGTATACAAAAATGTTGTCCACACGACCTGCTTTCCAGAACATACATTTTTAACAATGCTGTGTCAAGTTGGTTTTATAAGTCTTGTATATGGGAGGTATTCTGATTTATTGTAGTGATTGTGAAATCTAGCTTAGATTCTATAATGCCCATGCATGTGCATTTAAATTTATTTTTGAATCTCTGTAGTGACATATTTAGGTTTTTTTCCAAACTGTGGTCTAATAAAGAAGAAAAACTTGCTAATACAATAGGGTCCTCAGAGTATTTGGAAACTTGAAGAATTTCAGCTTGAATGAAAATCAACTTTGCTTTTTACTGTTTCCACAAGCTGAAGACTTAGCCATAGGGTAAATATGATATATAGATTCTTCATCAGAGGGAACAGGAAAATAAAATGTCTCCCCTTTATGATTAGGAATCTAGTGCTGCATTATTTAGAGCAGCTTCATTCCTGTATGCTTTATGCATGTTTACATGGTTGGCTCCATGCAGCACCTGTGTTTCCCAGGTGCTAAACACACCCACATTTTACACTGTGTGTGTGTGTGTGTAAACATATTTTTAAATATTATTTAGATTTACTTACACTGTTTTACTCTTTTTTCACCTGTTTTTATTTTGCTTTAGTTTTCTTCAGATCTGATTAGGGGAGATCTGATGCAGACCCCCTCATGCAGATTTGCAGCAGTAGATCACTGATTTCAGTCAAAATTGTATGTAAATAGTGATCTTTTTAACCATTGGTATACTTAGACTTTATGTATACCTTCAATAGTAAGTAGACATTAATTAAAATGTTATCAATACTTATTGTATACAAAGATTGAAATCATGTTTGTTACATACACATTATAAAAGCATTTCATCTCATGTGTACAAGGTCAAAAATTGTTTTACATCGACCTATCTCAAAAACATCCTGCTTAGAATGTTGACATGGTTGGTAAGAAAGGGTCAACGTGTTTTGTGGGACACTCCGCTTCCTCAGGACCTCTGAGACCTCTTTCCTGTCTACATATTACAATAGTATGTAATTTAAAACTAGAGATAGACAAGATATTGAATTATTTTCAAATCATCATAAGCAATGACAATAATGATATACAATTACAGAGGGTATGAGTTCAACAGGATACAAGGATAGAAAATGAGGCAAAGACTTGAGCTTGTTGTGTTGGTTCAAAATAATTGTGTCACCTCAGAAAAACTTATCAAGATCATTCACATGAAGTGGGGTAGTGCTGTATTACAAAATCAAGCCCTTGGTGGCTCATGCGGGGAGGGAAAGAACAGCATGTATATGGAATATCGCAAGAGATGGAAGGAGCTAAGGACAACTAAAATTAAATTAAATATGTCATTATAATCATAAAAGGCATATAAAAGAGGAACAGTGGTTAATTAGAGGTTCCCATAGTACTAATAATTACCTCCAACTGGGATTATAAAATGCTTATGACCCTGTAAGGAAAAAAGGTTACTGATATATAGTCAGCCTTGTATATCTACAAAAAAGATATAAAACATAAATAAAAAATCTCTTTTAACATAGGGTTCCAAAAACAACCAAAAGTACCACAGATCATTAAAGAGAAATAAACTTAAGAAACAAGAGAAAGGAACCATTGCCATTGTAGTGAGATCCCCTTACCTAAGCTTGGCAGCAACATGCTATGTACCCATGTGTTGAAATTAATCTCAAATTCCATGTAGAAATTGCCCTTATATGCTGCTATCCAGTCCCACCCAACCCAGAGATCACCCATCCAGGACGAGATGCAGAGGTAAATCAAAAACATCCCAGGTTGTTTTGGCAGGCTTGTCACCAGTTCCCATCCAATAGGCCACCAAATGTAGGGCCCTGGGGAGTGGCAGGATGTCAATGCTAAAAAGAAAAGCCTTAAAAAGTAAACAAATGCAGTCACCACATCTAAGGATTTCTAAGCTACAATATATTACATTTTTGTTTTTGGGTTTAATACTGCTTTAAGCCCTGTCCCGGTAGTGACAGATAGGGGTGTTCAGAAGACTTATAATGGACCCAGGTCTCTTCTTTCATTATACAGTAATCACCCCCCCATTACCTACTAAACTTTAGCACTGATCAGCACTACAGCTCCATTTGAAAACCCCAAACTCCACACTCTCACTTTGAGGATTACTCCATCCCAGTATGTGTTGTAGGCAACCACTTTATTGTTGTGCATTTACAGTGGTCTCTCCATCCCCTGTCAGCTCTCTCTGATGGCTCCATCTTCTCAAGGAAGTCACTGTTCATGCTTTGTCGTAGAAGTCCTAGAAGTCCGTGGGGGAACCCCTGGGGGCCTCTCGTGGAACTCCAGTTGAGAAACCTTAACCTAGTGTAAAATGTATTCAGTAGCCTGTACCTGTGATCATAAAATGATTCCTGACAATTTATTACATATTCTGCCTAGTTTCTTATGTTTTGCCTTATAATGTATTGTCTTTTTGCTACCGGTCACATGTTACTAGTGGAGTAATCCCAAAAACAGTAAAAATGCAGCTGTCATGAAGTCCTTTTCCAAGTTATATGTGAGGACAAATAGTAGTTACAACAGTGACTGGTCATTTCATTAGTTAGAGCAATGTGATTACAGAAAAGAAAAAAAGTAGAGCGATCTTCTTTCCAGTAGCAAAAGTGTGATTTACACTGTACAAATTTATACTGTTATCCAGGCTCAAAAATCCATATTTAGTTACAAACATTCAGCACGCATTCTTCATCTGTGTAGTTCTCAAGATTAGAACAATACAAAATCTAAACATTGCATATATCTTTTAGAATCACCCCTAAGCCCACACACACTACCCCCCCACCAGTCATATACATTCCACAGAAAGATTCCCCTGCAAGGAGGACAAAAATCTTTTTAGATATTTAGGCCACATATGGTAAACACCAATGCTATGATCAGGTAAAAAACCATGATAGAAAAAGCTTCCACCAAACACTGAAATTACCCCAACAACATGTCACAAAACACAATACAAAATAATTTATAAAAATCATGTTCCTTTACAATGGGAAATAAAGTTATTTAAATCTGTATTATTAGTATCCGCACTTTCTGCAGCAGCTCTGGCATATTGGGGTAATTTTTAAGGAACCTCTGGACCACCAAGTTCAGCACATGCGCCAGGCAAGGGATGTGCGTCAAACCGGCTAGACCCAGAGCTGCTACGAGATTTCGCCCATTATCGCACACCACCAGGCCGGGCTTGAGGCTCACTGACAGCAACCACTCATCGGTCTGTTGTTCCATGTCCCTCCACAACTCCTGCGCGGTGTGGGGATTTTCCCCCAAACAGGAAAGTTTTAAAACTGCCTGCTGTCGTTTACCCCTGGCTGTGCTGAAGTTGGTGGTGAAGGTGTTACGCTGAATGGATGAGGAGGCGGTAGAGGATGAGGAAGCGGAGAAGGAGGAGTTAGCAACAGGAGGCAAACTGAAGCGCCCTGCAATCCTCGGTGGTGGAAGGACATGCGCCAAACCGCTATCTGCCTCAGGCCCAGCCGCCACTGCATTTACCCAGTGTGCTGTTAGGGAGATATAACATCCCTGACCGTGCTTACTGGTCCACGCATCCGTAGTTAGGTGGACCTTGCCACAGATGGCGTTGCGCAGTGCACACCTGATTTTGTCCCCCACCTGGTTGTGCAGGGAAGGGATGGCTCGCCTGGAAAAGTAGTGGCGGCTGGGCACGACGTACTGTGGGACAGCCAATGCCATCAGGCTTTTAAAACTCTGCGTCTCCACCAGACGGAATGACAGCATTTCAAAGGCCAGGAATTTTGAAATGCTGGCATTCAGGGCCAGGGATCGCGGGTGGCTAGGGGGGTACTTCCTCTTCCGCTCCAATGTTTGGGAGATAGAGAGCTGAACTCTTCCATGGGACATTGTGGAGATGGTTGGTGACCCAGGTGGTAGTGTTGCTGGCAGATCCTCTGTTTGCGGGGTGACAGGTGCCACTGTCACTACAGAGGTGGATGAAGAGGCCGAGACTGCAGCAGAAGAGGAAGCAGGAGGAGCCAGAGACCTTTCTTGGTGTTTGAGGTGTCTACTCCACTGCAGCTCGTGCTTTGCACTTAGATGCCTGGTCATGCAGCTTGTGCTCAGGTTGAGAACGTTTATGCCTCGCTTCAGGCTCTGATTGCACAGCGTGCAAACCACTCGTGTCTTGTCATCAACACACTGTGTGAAGAACTGCCACGCTAGGGAAGTCCTTGGACCTGGCGTTGGTGTGCTCGGTCCCTTGCTGCGTTGGGCAGTAGCAGATGTACTGTCTAGGGGACGAATGCTCCGTTTTTGCACCCTGCTCCCTCTTCTGCTGTGCTGGTGGCTCTGTGCGACCACCGCCTCTTCCTCCGAACTACACTGGTCACCTGCATAACGTTGATTCCATGTGGGGTCGAGGACCTCATCGTCCTCCACATCATCTTCCACCCAGTCTTCACCCCTGCCCTCCATGTCTGTCTGCACAATTGCGAAAGCAGCAGCAGTTGGCACCTGTGTTTCGTCATCATCCGAGACGTGCTGCGATGGTCCTCCCATGTACCCATCATGAAACATAAGTGGTTGGGCATCGGTGCACTCAATCTCTTCCACTTCTGGGGCAGGGCTAGGTGGATGGCCCTGGGAAACCCTGCTAACAGAGTCATCGAAAAGCAGAAGAGACTGCTGCATGATTTGGGGCTCAGACTGCTTGGCTGATTTGCAAGGGGGTGAGGTGAAAGACTGATGGACATGGGCTTCAGGTGCCAACTCTGATCTTTCATCAGAAGAGTGGGTGGGAGACAATGTGAAGGAACCCGAGGCACTGTCAGCAACCCAATCTACTATCGCCTGTACTTGTCCTGGCCTAAACATTGGTACAGCCTCATTAGGCGCGACAAAATACCGCCGCAGGCTCGGTCGCCTACTCGCACCTGAGTAAGGTGTTTCACTTGTGCGTGTAGCTGGCACAGATCCACCACGTCCTCTCCCTGCAACAGGAGCTCCACCAGCAGCACCACGACCGGGGCCACCACGTCCCTTTGACCTTCCCCTCATATTTTCCAAATTTAGGATCTTGCCCTAAATGGCGTTTTTTGGAAGACCACAACACACCCACAGTACGTAATGGCTGAAACGCACAGCTACAGAACTGCAGAAAATGCTATTCAAAAAAAAAAAGGTTGTTTTTTTTAGTATAGCACAGTACAAGGAAAATATATAGAAATTGTTTATTTCACACACCTCCAGATGTGTATTTCACACTGCAAAATATTTTCTGTGGCCCTAAATGGCGTTTTTTGGAAGAGCACAACACACCCACAGTATTTAACCACTGAATCGCACAGCTATAGAAGTGCAGAGAATGCTATTCAAAAAAAATGTTGTTTTTTTTAGTATAGCACTGTACAATATATAGAAATTGTTTATTTTACACACCTCCACATGTGTATTTCACACTGCAAAATATTTTCTGTGGCCCTAAATGGCGTTTTTTGCCAGACCACAACACACCCACAGCACGTAACCGCTGAATCGCACAGCTACAGAAAATGCTATTCAAAAAAAGGTTGTTTTTTTTAGTATAGCACTGTACAAGAAGAATATATAGAAATTGTTTATTTTACACACCTCCAGATGTGTATTTCACACTGCAAAATATTTTCTGGGGCCCTAAATGGCGTTTTTTACAAGAGCACAACAACCCCAACAGTATATAACCGCTGAATCGCACAGCTGCAGAGGCCAGAGAATGCTTTTTAAAAATAATGTTGTTTTTTCACACACCTCCAGATGTGTATTTCACACTGCAAAATATTTTCTGTGGCCCTAAATGGCGTTTTTTGGAAGAGCACAACACAACCACAGTATTTAACCACTGAATCACACAGCTATAGAAGTGCAGAGAATGCTATTCAAAAAAAATGTTGTTTTTTTAGTATAGCACTGTACAATATATAGAAATTGTTTATTTTACACACCTCCAGATGTGTATTTCACACTGCAAAATATTTTCTGTGGCCCTAAATGGCGTTTTTTGGAAGAGCACAACACAACCACAGTATTTAACCACTGAATCGCACAGCTATAGAAGTGCAGAGAATGCTATTCAAAAAAAATGTTGTTTTTTTTAGTATAGCACTGTACAATATATAGAAATTGTTTATTTTACACACCTCCACATGTGTATTTCACACTGCAATTTATTTTCTGTGGCCCTAAATGGCGTTTTTTGGAAGAGCACAACAACCCCAACAGTATATAACCGCTGAATCGCACAGCTGCAGAGGCCAGAGAATGCTATTCAAAAATAATATTGTTTTTTCACACACCTCCAGATGTGTATTTCACACTGCAAAATATTTTCTGTGGCCCTAAATGGCGTTTTTTGGAAGAGCACAACAACCCCAACAGTATATAACCGCTGAATCGCACAGCTGCAGAGGCCAGAGAATGCTATTCAAAAATAATGTTGTTTTTTCACACACCTCCAGATGTGTATTTCACACTGCAAAATATTTTCTGTGGCCCTAAATGGCGTTTTTTGCAAGAGCACAACAACCCCAACAGTATATAACCGCTGAATCGCACAGCTGCAGAGGCCAGAGAATGCTTTTTAAAAATAATGTTGTTTTTTCACACACCTCCAGATGTGTATTTCACACTGCAAAATATTTTCTGTGGCCCTAAATGGCGTTTTTTGGAAGAGCACAACACAACCACAGTATTTAACCACTGAATCGCACAGCTATAGAAGTGCAGAGAATGCTATTCAAAAAAAATGTTGTTTTTTTTAGTATAGCACTGTACAATATATAGAAATTGTTTATTTTACACACCTCCACATGTGTATTTCACACTGCAATTTATTTTCTGTGGCCCTAAATGGTGTTTTTTGGAAGAGCACAACAACCCCAACAGTATATAACCGCTGAATCGCACAGCTGCAGAGGCCAGAGAATGCTATTCAAAAATAATGTTGTTTTTTCACACACCTCCAGATGTGTATTTCACACTGCAAAATATTTTCTGTGGCCCTAAATGGCGTTTTTTGGAAGAGCACAACAACCCCAACAGTATATAACCGCTGAATCGCACAGCTGCAGAGGCCAGAGAATGCTATTCAAAAATAATGTTGTTTTTTCACACACCTCCAGATGTGTATTTCACACTGCAAAATATTTTCTGTGGCCCTAAATGGCGTTTTTTGCAAGAGCACAACAACCCCAACAGTATATAACCGCTGAATCGCACAGCTGCAGAGGCCAGAGAATGCTTTTTAAAAATAATGTTGTTTTTTCACACACCTCCAGATGTGTATTTCACACTGCAAAATATTTTCTGTGGCCCTAAATGGCGTTTTTTGGAAGAGCACAACACAACCACAGTATTTAACCACTGAATCGCACAGCTATAGAAGTGCAGAGAATGCTATTCAAAAAAAATGTTGTTTTTTTTAGTATAGCACTGTACAATATATAGAAATTGTTTATTTTACACACCTCCACATGTGTATTTCACACTGCAATTTATTTTCTGTGGCCCTAAATGGTGTTTTTTGGAAGAGCACAACAACCCCAACAGTATATAACCGCTGAATCGCACAGCTGCAGAGGCCAGAGAATGCTATTCAAAAATAATGTTGTTTTTTCACACACCTCCAGATGTGTATTTCACACTGCAAAATATTTTCTGTGGCCCTAAATGGCGTTTTTTGGAAGAGCACAACAACCCCAACAGTATATAACCGCTGAATCGCACAGCTGCAGAGGCCAGAGAATGCTATTCAAAAATAATGTTGTTTTTTCACACACCTCCAGATGTGTATTTCACACTGCAAAATATTTTCTGTGGCCCTAAATGGCGTTTTTTGGAAGAGCACAACACACCCACAGTATATAACCGCTGAATCGCACAGCTGCAGAGAATGCTATTCAAAAAAATTTTTTTTTTTTTTTTTAGTATAGCATAGTACAAGAAAAATATATAGAAATTGGTTATTTCACACAACTAGAGATATACACTGCAAAATATTTTTTTTGCCCAAAAATAGGTCTTTTTTGCGCACAACAAAGTGCTTTTTTTTTTTTTGCAACAGCACAATAAAGTGCCTTTTTTTTTGGGGGGGCCCAAAAATGGGTCTTTTTAGCAAAAGCACAATAAAGTGCCTTTTTTTTTTCTGCCCGAAATGGGTCTTTTAGCAAGAGCACAATACAGCCACAGTATGGAATAGGTGTATCACTCAACGTAATGCAGTGCTGGTGCACTGAGCTTGCAACACAAACAGATAAACCTATGCAGATCGCTGAGCTATTATATCTCTCAATCTGGACTCCTATCTAAATCTCTTTCCCTGAAAGCACAAACAGGATCCTGCCCCTACACTACACTACACTGTCTCTCTATCTTTTCTATCAGTAGATTGCAGAATCAGGACTAACTCCTATCATATAATTCTCTCCCTCACAGCAACAGCAGCCAGGATCCTTTCCCTACACTGTCTAAAAGCAGAGTGACGATCTGTGCTGTGTGCCTCTTGCTTATATAGAAGCTGGTCACATGCTGGGTCACATGTTGCACTGACCAATCACAGCCATGCCATTAGTAGGCATGGCTATGATGGCTTCTAAGGGCACACCAGCTAATCAAATGGTGATTGGCTGGCCCCTGAAGCATTTCTAACTGCGCCATTAAATTCCCGAATCCGGACCCGAACCCGGACTTTAGCGCAAAATCCGGGTCCGGGGTCGGGAAAACGCCAAAATTCGGTACGGACCCGAACTTTACAGTTCGGGTCCGCTCAACACTATGGAGGAACTTAACTGACCTGCACAGAGTCCTGACCTCAACCCAATAGAACACATTTGGGATGAATTAGAGCGGTGACTGCGAGCCAGGCCTTCTCATTCCACATCAGTGCCTGGCCTCACAAATGCGCTGGTGGTAGAATGGTCAAACATTGCCATAGACACAGTCCTAAACCTTTTAGACATCCTTCCCAGAAGAGTTGAAGCTGTTATAGCTGCAAAGGGTGGGCCAACAAAATATTGAACCCTACAGACTAGAACTGGGATGCCAAGTTCATGTGCATGGAAAGGCAGATGTCCTAATACTTTTGGTAATATAGTGTATATACTGTATATACGTTTATATATATATATATATATATATATATACAGTAAAACCTTGGTTTGAGAGTAACTTGGTTTGAGAGCATTTTGCAAGACAAGCAAAACTTTTTAATACATTTTGACTTGATATACAAGCGATGTCTTGATATACAAGTAGTGTCATGTCACAACTGAGTATAAAAGATAAGAGCCTCTCAAGCCTCGTACACACGAATGAGTTTCTCAGCAAGAAACGACAAGAAAACTGCTGAGATAGCTTTCTTGCCAAGAAAATCGTTTGTGTGTATGGTTTCTCGTCAAGAAAACCGACAAGAATCTCGACGAGAAATATAGAGAACCTGTTTTCTATTTTCTCGTCGAGATTCTCATCAGCCTGTTTCTCGACAAGAAAATTGTGTGTGTGTACACTTACCTGTCCTCCGGGAAGCCCGCGCATGCTCGAAATGACTTCGACACATGCGCGGTAGCTTCCTAGGCATAGATAAAGTGTAGCAATATGGCGGCGACGGCATCGAATGTGACGAGCGCACGCTCGTCGTAGTCGATGACGTCACCGCGTTCGCTCCATTCAAAGAACCGCGGGTTCTTTGAATCGAGCGTGTGTACACTCGGCCGGGACAAGTTTCTTGTCCAAGAATCTCGTCAAAAAAAACAACGTGTTTTTTCTTGACGAGATTTTCGGCCGTGTGTACGAGGCTTCAGTGTAGCAATATGGTTACATTTAATGAAGGTACAACATTTAGCAACATATTGCTAAACTTAGAGGCGCCTCTCTTCTCTTTAATACTCTGTAGCTCCTGCTGGATTTTGCTTCTAATCCCCTTGTGGAGGCTTCCATTTGTGGATGGACATTTTATGGTTACACGACCTTGTCACATTGCTATAATCTTTTTATATGGACTATAAACTGAAGGACCTATGAATAAATGGTTGTGGAACGAATCATTTGAGTTTCCATTATTTCTTATGGGGAAATTTGCTTTTATATACAAGTGCTTTGGATTACAAGCATGTTTCTGGAACGGATTATGCTCGCAATCCAAGGTTTTACTGTATATATATATATATATATATATATATATATATATATATATATATATATACACTGTATATGTGTATACAGTATATATATATATATATATATATATATATATATATATATTTTTTTTTTTTTTTTTTTTTTAAACAAGCCAGGTTAGTTATGCAGCAAGTGCTACACTCAAAATGCTTTGCTTAGCAATTCTTTGGTAATTAGACACATTCTAAATCCCTAAGGATTGAACAGGACAACTATGACCTAAATGTGCAAATACAATGTGAAATGAGAATTGTATTGAATATATGGGGCACACGAGACATCAGCATTATTTTCAGAATTATTTATTTAATGATCAAAAAAGTGATAAAAAATATTTTCATTTTCCTACTGTAGTGTTGCATGTATTTTAAAGAACATATCTGCTAAGATTTTTTTCCATCTAAACTGCTCCTATAACAACTATACAACTGTTAAAAAACAACTATTTAAAAAAATATATATATATTTGTGGGTATGTGTGGAATAAGAATGAAAAATAAGAGTATTATTATCAATATTATACAGAAATTACAAACTAAGGGAGCTTGAACAGTTGCAATGTTTCTATTCAATTAAATACCTTATACACATTTAAATACCTTATAAAAGCTTGATTATAAAAAAAAAAAAAAAAAAAAGCTTAGTTATAACTCCATTTATAATGCAAGCTCTCACAAGCAGGGGGCAAGTGATATAAAACGTTATAACCGTGAGATGAGTCGATGCAGAAAGTAAAATTCCAGATTGTTAGATGAGGGAGACATCTGGACAGTGGAGATTTTGTCACAAAATGTATCAATCTTGTTCTTTGAAATGATTGGCAATCCCCAGGGTAGTGACTGAGTTATTGGGTAGAGGCAGTGGGGAATGTCTTTTGTTTCTTTTCAGCATTGAGAGGTTTGAATGTTTGTGGTAATCAAACAACTTATGTGAACCTTGGCAGCGAAAAGTAATTATTCATATGCAATAAGTATAGTTTAATTTTAAAGCGGTTGTAAACTCTGTGTTGTGATTTTTACCTACAGGTAAGCCTATGATAAGGCTTATCTGTAGGCAAAATGAATATCTCCTAAACCTGCACGGTTTATGAGATATTCACCCTGCATGCAGCCGCTGATGTCATCGGCGCATGCACTCTGAAGGTTTGGCTTACAGTGCCAGAACTTCAGAGCTTCTTGCTGGAACCGAGGGCACCCAGACACATGCACGGGATCGACATCATTGCGGCTCCGGCCACTCACAGCGCTGGAGCCCGCAATCCTAGAAGAAAGGGTGGGAGAAGATGACAGCCCTCTCAGCGGATATCAGGTGCCGCTGAGAGGGCTTCCTTCTAAGGTGAGTATTTAATAATGTGCTAGTATCCGATGCATACTAGCACATTATGCCTTTGTCTTGCAGGTTTTATAAATTTTTCCTAGCTTTACAACCACTTTAAATACTCTCTGATATCAGTTTGTCTCCATAAGGTTTGATGAATAATATACTTACTGGAAAGACAGTTATTGTAAGCTTTTATAGTGGTTTCAAACATTTGCCAAGAACCGGGCTTGAAGCGGTAGGTTCCCCCACAGACTCATTTCATAATAGTATGTACCATATACAAGAACAATATGACAGACTTACCTAAAACGTGGATTTCTCCAGCAGAGTGCTTTCACCCCTGACATGGAATTCATATTGACCCAGTCTTCCTTATGGGTTTGCGGGCTCCGGGCATTTGAATAGCCACACTGCAATGATGTCACATCTGCACATGCACACGGGAGTCTTGGCTGCTGCACAACACTCTCAATGGATCGCATTCCATCCCTTAAGAGCACAGTGTTACATAACCGCTTGCTACACATGTAAACATCTCCTAAAAGTTGCATGATTAGGAGATATTTACTGTACCTACAGTTAAGCCCTATTATTGGCTTACCTGTAGGCACAAAATAAACATGGGAGTTTACTACCACTTTAAATAACTTTTTCACTCTATGAACATTATGCTGTAATAGGCTGACTGACGGGTTACACTGTGCGTTTTTGCTATATATCCCAACGAGATAAAAGTCTATTGCGCAGAACTGTGCACACACAGACATCTGGTCAAGAAGTTGGCAGAGGAATATAAAAAGCAAGCCTTGGAGCCATATTTGTGGGTAGAGGGTTAAATCTGCTTAGGGGGTGGAGGCAAAAGGGTAAGAGAACTTAAAAAAATACCTTAAATTCCTTAAACAGAATTAAAGTTTATTGTGCAAGGTGTTCTTCTTCTAAAGCAAGTATGTGGGCAGAAAAAAATACTTTCAGGTATACAATGTATGGCTACAGCAGCCTCCAAATCCCGACTGCTGTAGCCAAATCACAGGCCAATTTTACTGCAAGGCTCTTCCAAGGAGTGTGGGAGCTTGTCCACCTCTTCTTTCCTCATGAACATTCTTCGTGGGGCACCTCTGGAAGCTCTTACACTACCATGAAGTCTGACCAGAATAGACCACGATTCAGACTTTGCAGTAGGGTTTGAAGGCTGCTTCAGGTATATACAGGCACCTCTAGGTGCCTACACTTTATATTTGACAGCAGTTTTTTTATTTATTTTTTATTTTTTAATAACCATATCACTTTACTTTAATATAATGAATGTAATTATAGTGAGTTATTGTATATGTTACATTTTCACTGCAGAATAATATAGTCATTGTATATAAAATTTTATCTCTCATTGCATCAATTGCATTTGGTACTAGCCTAATGTCAGTCCAGAAAATCCTATGCAAAAAACCTTAGGTTTTATTTAGGCTTACATAAGGTATTCAATACGTGAATAAGGCAAAGAAAAATACATGAAATTACAAAAGAGCAAGTTGATTGCATATTTAATATACCATAATTAGCTTGCTTGGAATGATCTGTAGATCTCAGCACATACCCTATGTATCAGATGTTAACGGCAAGCCATTATTTGTGCACTGGTGCTCAGTTCATTGTCATGGTAACAGATCATATCTAAGTCTCAGACACTTCTGAAAACTAGTATAACAGATAGATGTAGACTATGCACAAATTGCTGCAATTTAATTATATAATTTAGTAGACCTACTGTTCCGCATGCACGCCTTTTTAAATGGCCATGGTAATAAAACTAGGAACTTAAAAGCTAGACTTCAGGTAAATATAAAATGTATAAATGAATGCAGCACTGCAATCTTAAATACATCCTTTAAAAGTGAACATATGCACATTAACTTATTCACATATTCTGAACAAGCAGCAGAATCACTTTAATACAAGCCCTGCTTCATCTCTATAACTATAAGCATTGCGGAAAATGATTCCATAATTCCTTTTTTTCTTTGGAAGCAGATTTTGGCCCGGCTGTCAAACTTCTTATAGAATCAGCAGGTATTTGTTTGAACATTTTTAAATCAAAGTAGAGACCTTTGTTATATTTGATGATTTTAGAGAATAGATTACTTCACATTTCCAATAGAGGTGAGTGAGGAATTCTTTTGAAGGGCTCTTATGGTCTGTTGGGAAAATGTAAATTGTTTAATGTCCATAGTCTTGTCACAGGTGCACTTTAACTACTTCCGGACCATCCACTGATTATATACTGTGGCAGGGCAGCCCGGCTGCACAAAACAACCTACCTGTCATTGTTCACACTTCCTGGCCTCGTGATTGGACACAGTGGGAGCCAATCAGCTGGTCCGGCGGCCGCAGTGGTCGCCAGCCAGCGGCGATCGTTCCCGGGGAATGACAGAATGGCAGTTTGCCTATGTAAACAAGGAAGAGGAAGAGAGAGATCTTTGATTCCTACTAATCAGGAACACCAATCTCTCTCTTTGTCTAGTGTCAACATCCCCCACACAGTTAGAAAGCACACATAGGTAACACATTTAACATTTTATTTAGCACTGATAACTGTATTGGTGTCACTGGTCCCCAAAAAGTGTCACTTAGTGTCCAATTTGTCCGCTGCAAAGTCCCGCAAAAAGAATAAAAAAATCACTGATCGCCGCCATTACTAATTAAAAATAAATAAAAATCCCTGAATCTATCCCATAGTTTGTAGACGCAATAACTTTTGCATAAACCAATCAATACATGCTAATGGGGATTTTTTTTTACCAAAAATATGTAGCATAATACAAATTAGCCTAAATCAATTAAGAAATTTGATTTTATACATATTTTTATTGGATATGTTTTATAGCAGAATGTAAAAAATATTGTTTTGTTTTTTTTCAAAATTCTTGCTCTTTTATTCCTAATAGTGCAAACAATAAAAACCGCAGAGGTGATCAAATACCACCAAAAGAAAGCTCTATTTGTGGGAAAAAAAGGACATCAATTTTGTTTGGTTACAACGTAGCACGTCCACACAATTGTTAAAATAGCACAGTGCTGTATCACAAAAAATTACCTGGTCATTAAGGGGGTAAATCCTTTCTGGGCTGAAGTGGTTAAATTCAAACAGTATGAGTGCCTAAATTTGGCTTGGTATTAACAGCCCTTATACATCAGACCTGGTGATCAGACTGGGTGAAAAGAAAACAGCATAAAGAGCCAATCAAAGAGCAGAAATATAAGATCATCTATCTGCTGATTCTCCTTTCACTGTCCAGACACACGCTGGAGTGAGGAGAAGACTGAATTGCAACAGAGAACTAAGGTCTGTTTTCTGCCAGGTATACCTGTTTTTTTGTGGCAGAGCTGGGTAAATCTTAGAATTGCATGGACAGAAATACAAATCCTAAAGTTTAGCAGGTAAACCAGTTCGTATACATGTACTTTATCTGTGTAATAGGCTATTTTCCTGGATTTCAGCTTAAATAAAATTGTAAGCCTTGTTGGAAGATTTTTGTTTGGATTAAAATTAATATGATCTCTTTATTGACTAGTGAAGTTATTTTATTAAGGCATCAGGTTGATGTTTACTATGCCATTGTCTAAAGATTTACACTTATAACACGTACTATACCATGTAACAAAATCTTACCAGCCTTAACCATATCACTTGGGGCCTTAGATTCTAAAGCAGTAAGCGCGGTGAAGCAAAGTGTCTCAATGTACTTGGAATTTGGAAATAAAGATCTTCTTCTTCACTTGATTGAGTGCACTTATCTTTTGAAGTGTTTGACATTTGCAACAAGCTTCAACATTAAATTGTAATACGACCAAGAAATATGCTTTAATAAAACAGGTGTGTGTTATCCCGCGCTCCCTAACCTAATACGTTCCTCACTTCTAACTTGTGTCTGCTGGCTGCAACCAAATAATTGTGTTCCAACAAGTGCAAACGAAATAAAATCAAAAATGTTGGCTGTGCCTATCCATGTGCAATCCATATAATGTTTTTAAACTAAAACCTTACTTTCAAACCACAAAACTGCTATAATTTTTCAGCGACAAACTTTCTTGTGTACAATAAAATAAAATAAATCAGACAGTCCCAGATGACTATAGTTCAATTAGTAGTGCTTTTCTTCGTTCAAATATTTTTCCCTTGTGCTTTTCATATCCCACAGTTTTTTCACCTTCACCCTTATGGATTTCAGTTAATACAATTGTGCAAGATCATCCGATGGGGCAGCAGCTCCCATATGCTCTTGTATGTTCCACAAACACAGTACTCTGTCACCCAACTCCTGTCCCGTCGGACGATCTTTTAAAACGCACTGTTTCAAGTTTTAATGTAAGTGGATATTATGCAATGAATGTGAAACCTTTGTATACTACACAATAGGAGTGTTTTTTTTTTTATATATACTGAGGGGACGTGGAGGAAAGAAAGTCCATACGAAGCCAGCTCAGTGAGGAGAGAGGAGCGTGGGACGAGATTGAACAGCTGAGGAGCCTGGAATTAGCCCCAGCAGGGGAAGGTGGTTTTAGACCTGGAAACAGGTATAAACTGGAGGTGAGCGCAGTGGTGAAAGGTGGTGGGAGTCACTGCACAATTGTATTAACTGAAATCCAGGATGAAGGTGGAAAAACTGCAGGATATGAGAAGCACATTTAAAGGGAAAAATATTTGAAAGAAGAAAAGCACTGCTAATTGACTATAGTCATCTGAAACTGTCACATTTATTTTATTGTACACGAGAAAGTTTGTAACTGAATAATGAAAGCAGTTTTGTGGTTTGAAAGTAAGGTTTTGGTTTATAAAAATTATTTGGATTGCACATGGATTGGCGCAGCCAACAATTTTGATTTTATCAAGAAATATGCTTGTTTAATGTTAATGAAAGTCTTCAAAAACGTTTAACTAAATTGTAAAATGTTGTTGACACCACCCTTCGAAGTAACCCTACAGCCATAGCTTTGCAGGGACTGCATCTGGCTATTTATCATTTAAAGCCCAAGCTATAAAATGATCATGGCCAATCTAATGACAACTTTGAAACCTTAAAAGAGTAAAAGATAAATGTCCACAGAAGGGGGGACGCCCACCTTGCCAACATCCAAATATTAGAGAAAAAGGATTGAGAGAGTGAACTAAGCTCTCTCAAAAAAGGCGGACTCTGGGCACAACACAAGGCAGTATATAAGAAAAAAATAGTATCTTTATTACAAAATAGTTAAAACCACACACATGTTAAAATCATACACAACACTCTCTACTAGATAAGAAGTCAACCAATACCCAGTTACAGACTTGGAGGCATTGATCCTTTCATATAGAGTAGTAGAAAGTCCATCAATGTGTAAAAAAAAGTGTAGATTGGTATCAAAAAGTTAGACTCATGAACTCCTCCATGCTTGCTTGTCAACACGTTTTGCAAATAATTGCTTCCTCAGGACATACTGCTGGGTAAGTGCTGATTAACCTTAAAGATGATATATTGAGCTGAACCAAACACAGTGAAGGGAGGATGAAAAATGTCATCCCACGCTAACTGTGTCCCAAATGCTGAAGGTGTCCGATTCCCATACAGGACACCTGGACTGGTGAGGATTAACCGTTCAAGGTATCCAATATATCTGGCAGCTCAATCACGAATAGAATAGCATTAAAACAACAGAGCCTGATAGAAGGGGTGAGTAAATAAACCGTGGATTTCTTATTAAGGGTATCATATATGGTAAACACATGCCTTAAGACTGGGACTTATCCCTTCAAAAAGTAAAGGATTCTCGGATAGAGCTTGCCAGTCATTCAATATCATTTAAGACACCTTGGGAGCTCAAAAAAGGAGCTACAGCCCAACACCCAATAGGGTAGAGGCACCTAGGATATATAGCCCCAGAAATCAATCCAGCATAGGTGTCTGGCCGGCGGGGACAACTATGCTGGATTGGTATCTGGGGCTATATATCCTAGGTGCCTCTACCCTATTGGGTGTTGGGCTGTAGCTCCATTTGTGAGCTCCCAAGGTGTCTTAAAATATATTGAGTGACTGGCAAGCTCTATCCGAGAAGTCTTTACTTTTTAAAGGGAATAGTCCCAGTCTTAAGGGATGTGTTTACCAAATATGATACCCTTACTTGGAAATCCACAGTTTAATCACTCATCCCTTCTATCAGGCTCTGTTGTTTTAGTGCCATTCTATCCATGTTTGAGTTGCCAGATATATTGGATACCTTAAAAGGTATTCCCAGTCCAAGTGTCCTGTATGGGAATCGGACGCCTTCAGTATTTGGGTTTTAGTTAGTGTAGGAAGATGTCCCCCCCCTTTTACTGTGTTTAGTTCTACCCAATATCTCATCAAAGTCAATCAGCACCTACCCAGTATGTCCCGAGGAAGCAATTCTTTGCAAAACGCGTTGACAAGCAAGTTCATGAGTCTAACTTTTTGATACCAATCTACACTTTTTCTACACAATTATGGACTTTATACTGCTGTATATGAAAGGATTCATGCCTCCGTGTCTGTAATTGGGTATTGGTTGAATTGTTGTCTAGTAGAGGGTGTTGTCTATGATTTTAACGCGTGTGGTTTAAACTGTTTTTTTCTTATTTACTGACTCGTGTTGTGCCCACAGAGTCTGCCTTTTTTTGAGAGAGCCTAGTTCACTCTCTCAATCCTTTTTTTTCTAAAAGATAAATGTGTTTTTTATTTATTTTCATTTTTCGTTACCAGACAGCTGGATCTATAGATCTTTACTATCTAGACACTTTTTTGTTGAATGATCATACTGGCTATTTTTACTTAGACTTTGACAGCTACTACTTTACAAATTTTCCTCTAGAGACAAACAAATCACTGTTTTTCTCCAAATAGTACTTAATGGACTTAATGGATAAACATTACTTTTCATACTGCATTTTATGCTTTTCTCAGCTAATTTTTTTATTCTCTTCCTTGTGCAAAATTTGTTTTTGTTTAGGGCCCTTAATATTCTAAACAACAAGTTACTTCTTGGGAGCCATAATATTAAGAAAGAAAAAAGTTCCATCATTCTGTTACCATGATGTGTGCTTCCATGGAACAAATGATGGCATAAATGTCTTACTTGTCAGAAATTCCACAACAGTAAAGCAAACAATACATAGATTGTCTAATATGCTTTCACAGTAAGCTATACAGGTTTGCTGATCACATCTTCTTTGTGACAATGATCTGTTAACTGGCATGATGTCATGCTATTTATAGTTGTAATACTTACATGTATCCCTTACTGAGGGAAAAGCATAGTCGATGAATTCATTATGATCGTTTGCAGGATACTTTTGTAAAACACGTTATGGATAATAAGGCATTTTCTTACACAGCGTTCCTTCACTTAGAAGAAATTACAAAATAGTTTTCTTAGGGACTGAACCATGATGTATGAAAAGAAGATTTTGTATGCACTGTTTAAATAACATAAATATTGAGATAATTACAGGTGATTGTGAGCAGTGTGATCTTAACTGTATTACAATGTATACCACTATTTTGAAATGAGATATGAAAAACCAGTCAAAAGGTATGAAATGAAAACATTTTTTTTTTAAAAACTACTAATCTCTAAGAAACATATAAAGTGTGAGGGCTTGTTAGTCATACCAAACTAAGAAACCACTGCAGCTCTAAAAATATATTTCTTCCACACAATGCCATCAGCATTTTAGTGAAACTTACTCATTTTAAAAAGTTGAGGTCCTGTCACATTTTGGGACCCCACCTAGTGTATGAAGCCATCAACATGCAATTTATTTATTTTTTTGGGCTAGAACCTCTGTCTGCTTTTTATTGCTGACTGTGTTTTTTGCTTAGGAGATTCACCTTTTTTTTTTCCTGGTAACCATTATCACGTTTGTGGGAAATTACACATTTTTGAGTTGTTATAACAAGAGGGACAACGGGGAAAACTTTCAATGTTTACATTTGTTCTGGTGACAGCTTTCCAAGAAGGAGATTTCCTCACTTTGGAGCAATTTCCTCTTACTTCCAGTTGTGTCTACAGAACAGGAAGTAAATTACAGCCTTGCCATTATAAAATAAACTCATAACCCATCCAATAAACGTCCCTATCATGTCTTGTTGTTATTCTAATAAGACTATATTGCAATTAAAAAAATGTCACTTTAGTTTTTATTATGCTGGCTCATTGTTCTTGTCTCTTGTTGCAGTTATCACGCATAAAGGCAGAAAGGAATGTGAGCAATGCAATTACTTATGATATTTTACTTGCATTAGATCTTGTGCTGTATTATTCAGCAGTGGCAGCTGGTGTTTTTCTTTTGTGGGGGGTGGCAAACAACCCCCCCGGGCAGGCACTGTAGTGGCACTAGCACAACTACCCCCACCACCCCCAGGCAGCACTAACACTCCCAGCAAACCACCCCCAGCAAACCCCCCAGTCCTTACCCCACCACGGTGGTGGGTGGCGGGCTCCAGTGTCCTCCAGCATGAGGTGGGCAGGTGTCTCGATTCCGCCGGGACATGTGGCGAGGTTTGGGGGTGTCGAGAGCTGGATGCGGGAGGTCAGAGCAGAGGTCAGGTTCTTATGAAGTGCGATGGGCAGCTGAGGAGCGGAGATAATGCAGCCATCTTCCAGCGTGGTTGCCCCCATCCAGTGTCCTTAAGTGTGGCAGGCTCAGGGAATGCTGCTCCAGTGTCCTCTCTTGGAGCAGCTTCCGCAGTGTGTCTCTTCTCTGCTCCTCCTGGCGCTAGGTGTCCAATAGGATCACCTGACATTTTGGCCAATTAGGAAATGGGTTTCATACCCACTTCCAGATTGGCCAGGAGAAGGATCAGTGTTGCAACAGTGAATGTTTATTTGCTGTTGCAACACACGTGGGTGGGTTCTAGACGCAGTGCTCTGCGCCCAGAGCCCACCCTATTTTGAAGCCTATTAGAATAGCTTCTGGCTCTAATTAGGTGCTTCAAAACACACACCCCCACCTATCCCTACAATTGTAATTCATCCGCCCGGTGCCCTGAAAGGGGCCGGACGCATTGATAGGGAGTGTGCCGGCTGTGTTCAGGGCGGCGGCAGCACCCGCGCGCCCACAATGCATGGGCCACCACTGTAATCTTCAGGTTAAAAAAATGTTGAAGGTAATCTGATTGTGCAAGATTTTTTCAGTTTTCACAGAAAATAGTAATACATGGTTCAAATTATCCAGTAAAAAACGTTTTCTATTCATGTTTAGATATTGCTTGTGCTATGTGTGCCTGGTAAATATGTCATTTTATATTCTACCAAATAATTTTAGTGTGCTCTTTTCATGGTTAGACTCTTTGACAGCAGTGATGTAGGAGGGGATGACGTGTACCCTGTTACCAACCACATGTAATTTGATCTTGAACAATACGTAATGTTAGAAAAAAGGATAAATATAATAAGATATTGTATTTAATATATAGTATTTACAATTGTATTAACATTGTATTAATATATGAGGAAAAAAACAAGGCAAAAAGTACATACAACTGTATATGCAATACATTATACAGTATGTGGAGGCCAATTGTCACCAAATGTCTGCCTTTAATACTATGGACTTTATATGGCCCATTTACCATATCCCAAAAAAATTATTTGCATATTGTATGTATAAGTTATGCTGTGTACACACGATCGAGTGAAAACACCGCCGGGAAAAACGAGGACCGGCTTGGTCCCCTACACGCGGCCGTTTTTCACGACATGTTTTCTCTTGGTCGAGAAAACCGGCTGTGTGTTGGCTCCCTAGCAGTGTTTCCCTATGGGAAAACTGCAGCGGAAAAAAATTCTGCGATTCGCGACGAGAAAAATTAGACCATGTTCTAATTTTTCTCGTCGTGATTCTTGTCATTTTTCTCATCTGGAAAAATGCTGGAAAGCCCACACACGGCCGTTTTTCTCGTCCAAGAGAAAAAATTTAAATTTTCCCGACGAGAAAAGTGATCGTGTGTACGCGGCATAACAGTTTTCTCTTGTGGTGATTGTGCAGTTTAATAATAAACTATTGTGGCGTAAGCTGGACATACATTATACAAATCTCTTGTTCAATTTGCTTTAGATTTACCTTCAATTATCTAGTGCAAGGGCTTGCCCGATTGCATTTAAATTTAAAGTGTTTAGGTTTGACATCATATTATATGGTGTTGGTAAATCTAAAGAAAAATTGTATAAAATGTAGAGCCAGCCTTATGCTAATGCATAGCAAAGTTCTACTTAACACTGGAACTCACTGTTGATTTTTGTGCAACATACCCAGCTGACATGGTTCACAATTTTCTTTCCTCTTTGAAAGCAGAAGGGGACTAGCCAGGTTGCCCAATGATTTTGCAAGTTTGTAAATATTGTATGTTTCCAATTGTTACAACTTATTCTAATAGTCTAGTCTTATTTTATATTACAACGGCATAGCAGGCATTAAGAATATATTTAAAATAATAATACAATAATATTTTCAACTCTTACTAAAAACATTGTTTATAGGCATGTATAAAAGACTCAAATTAATGCAGCTCTGTAACCATTAATACGGTATTACATTATTATTATTTTTTGATACAAGCAGGATAAGTACCTTATTCTTACCTGGTATCAGCCTTTTGCAGTCCCTGTACAGCAGGGCTGGATTGTAAGATGAAGAAGCCACACAAGGAGTAAATTATTCTTCATGCTGATAGGAAGTGAAGGCAGTCTAAAAAAAGACATGAGCTCATTAATTAATGTGCTTCTTCTCCTTTCACTGTCCAGTAAGAGCTAGGGTTAGTCCAGGTCAACCTGGGTTCAGAGGAAGTGGGTTGATAGATGCTGTCCATCAAACTAAGGATATCTACTGTAGTGATAAAAAAAAAACTGTGGGGGAATCTTTGGATTGAACCTGAATATTACAGCAAAAGTGGCTTCTCTTATTTTATCTTTAATGAGCTATTTGTTCCTTTTTTTTACCTTGTTATTTTTAGCTGGAGTTCATTATTAGGCATTCATTGTCCCTTAGAAAAAAATATTTTGAACCATGCATTTGTAAATTGATAAATCGTCCTTTAGCAGTAAATCCACCAAATTTCTACTGTAGTTGATGATCAGACTTGTACAATAATTATGATGAATTTTAGACCTTTACCATATTTTTAAAACAAATCCATTCAACCAATATTTCTGAGATTCCTTGCATGAACATCACTCTTCAGGTCATCCAAAAAAGTCAACGGTAATATTATTTAGACTCAATCTGTGATCAAACATTATTGAGTGTGATGCACATAATAGTTTTACATCCTTCTGTGTTCCCTTGGATCTTCAATAAATAGCTACTTGTGTTATGCAGCGGTTAAGTGTGCAATCATCCTCATTTTCAAGTGTAACTTCTGAGCATGGTTGAGGTATGGACTCTGATTTGGTCATTACAAAAATGACATTTACTTATGTTTAAGTCATTTTGTTCTTGATCTACTCCTTTGCTTTAGGTCACTCTTTTATTGCATCAACTAAATTCTATTTATGTTTGGGTGACCAATTATTACCAATTTTTATTCTTAACGGGTTTGTAAATAAAAAAAATAACAAACATGTTATACTTACCTCCACTGTGCAGTTTGTTTTGCACAGAGTGGCCCTGAATTTGGTCTTCTGGGGTCCCTCGGCGGCTGTCTCGGTTCCTCCGCGCAATAACTCATCACCTATATGCGAGCTCGCTCGCATGGTGGTGAGTGATTGCGGGTGCGCTCCAGTGATACAACCAGAGGCTATTGGCGCTCACTGTATCACTTGGCCCCACCCCCCGGCTCTCCGCGTCTTTGGATGTGATTGACAGCAGCGCCAGCCAATGGCTGCGCTGCTTTCAATCCATCCACTGTAACCAATCAACAGCCAGGCTGAACGGCCAGGAGGATGTCGGGGGCGAGCGCGGGACTTTCGAGGGCTCAGGTAAGTAAAACGGGGGCTCGGGGGGGGCGGTATTGTCAGATGTTTTTTCACCTTAATGCATGGGATGCATTAAGGTGAAAAAACTTTTTCCTTTACAACCCCTTTAAGTTATTTTCTTTAAAATCTCAAGATTAAATTGTGGATGCAGCAAAGCATTCCCATATGTTGTTTACAGATTACACAAACTTTCTGTGGAATGCTTTTTTCCTGCAAACATATGGATTCTGATTTATGCCAAAGTTCATGCTTGGTCTCATCTGATCACAGAATATTACAATCAGAGATATTACTTCAGAGACATATTTACACAAAATCATAATTATTGTATATGTTGCTACAATGATTATGATTATACATACAGTAAATCTCCAAAAATCATGACCATTGTGAGCAGATTGCTATTACATTATTGTATTGGTCAAGGCAGCTGTTGAAAGGGAAGCTAGTGGTTGCAACCTTTTCATTATTGTCCAAAGAACAATTATTAGAAGCTTTATGTTTCCACCTGCATTAGGTTTTCCAGGACCCAGTCATTTTGTTGACAATTTGTCATAGCACTTAATCATGAAGACGCAGGTGGTCTTTGGAAAGGGGTTTGTATCCATTTCCAGTAATGTACAAATACAAATAGGTTTTCTTGTAAGTTCCTCTGAAAGTTATTTTGACTCAACCAAGGAGACAAGGGTCACCTTAAAAAGAGCAGAAGCTGTTAGTGTAGTTAAAATTCCTTATGAGGAGCAGAAGAAAAAAACAACATAAAGTTACAGGAGAATTCCTAATGGTGTAGTGATTAAAATTAAAAGGTAAAAACATTGACAGGGAGCATGTGAAGCGGTGTACTCATCTGTGAGATTGTGGAACACCTAAAAGGGATCAGACAAACTGTTGTGGGGATGCTTGTGGAGAATCTATCTGTCTTTGAGAAGGTCAATGCTTGCAAGGGTGATCCAGGTGATCCAACACTGCATGGTCTGTCAATCCCAGTGTGATGTATGGTGAATGAGCATTAGTCCACAAAGAAAGAGGAAGTGGTATCAGCAGAGGTGCCTGTCAGTAAAGAATGTACATGGAAATTGTTTCTTCATGAAAGTGAATGTTTATTAGACATACAGTAGATTGTACATAAAAACATTGTCAATGCATTTTGTGGCACAGAGATGAATATTTCTGCAGGAGGGTATATGAGTTTTTTATTTAATTTGTTTTCATGTACCATAACTCGTATCATAGATTAATGGGTAACAAACATGTTTTACCATTTTATTTAGTGGCTCATCCACTCTCCTGAAGAAGTGGCCATCTCTGTGCCATGAAACATATTGATGGAGTTTTTATGTAAAATCTGTCTCTAGTAAACGACCACATTCATGAAAAACTGTTTCCAAGTACATTCTTTATTGACGGGAGCATGTGCTGATACCATTTCCCATTTCTTTAAGGGCTATCGATCATTCAACCTTTGTCAGTAATCAAACTTTCTGTGCCTTTTCATAGGGCAGGTCATCTTCATATTACACCTCTAGTCTCATCCCACTGACTGATATATCTGAACTCAGTTACTGTTTTTTTTCTACATGTTATTATTTTAAAGGATAATACAGTTTTTCTATCAGGGGCCCTGTAACATTGTTTATGTTGTTCATATTTATATATCATTATATCACAGATGAAGTTTAGATCACAGTTGAGGAGCTATTTATACAAAATGTAATGTAAGACCTATTAACATTATTTTATTGATTAAATCATTGTTAATTAAATATTTTTGTGTTTTCCATTGCTCTTGCTATGTCTCTCAGTATCTTTTATGTGTTTAAATGTGTTTCTATTGTTTTAAAATTGTGTTTAAAGACCTTAAAATGCATTTAAAGTACAGTGAAAGTTATAAAAACATGCCTAGTGTGTATTTAAATAGGGTATTTCTATTTCGCGGATTTTCACTTATTGCGGGTGGGTCTGGAACGTAACCCCCACGATGGAGGGGGGTTTACTGTAATTGTAAATATTTTCTTCAAACCACAGTCATTTTCTGTTCTCTAACAATAGCATGGTGCACCACAGTTATTTTTGAATGTTTTGTCATTGTTTTTCACATCCCCCTTTAAAAAAAATCCCAAGTATAAGTTTTGCAAATACTTTCAATGACACCATCACATTACAAATAAAATGCAAGCATTGTAACACAAAGGCTAGTTATAGTTCTGTTGTAATTCTATAGTTGTGCTATAATTGTTCCAGATAAACTGGAGACATTGGGGTTGAATTCCTAAAAGCAAATAGACTGTGCACTTTGCAAATTGCAGTTGCACTCTGCAAGTGCAGTTGCTCCAGAGCCTAATAAATTAGATAAAGCTTCAATTTGAAATTAATGCCCAATTATGTGAAAGGAAAAATAAAACAAAAAAACATTTTTGCTTGCACATAATTGGATGATAGAAGTCAGCAGAGCTTCTGCTCTGGAGCAACTAAACTTGCATAGTGCAACTGCACCTTGCAAAGTGTAACTGCACTTTGCAAAGTGCACAGGCTATATGCCTTTAGTAAATCAACCTTGTTGTAAGAATAATATAAAATGTTTGCAGCATCATTTCTTTCTCTGTAAAGTAATTTGTACTTGTATTCAAATGTCCTTTCTCACAATGGGGTTGATCTACCAAAGGCAAATAGACTGTGCAATTTGCAAAATGCAGTTGTACACTGCAAGAGCAGTTGCTCTAGAGCTTAGTAAATAAGCAGAAGATCTGCTGACTTCCATCATCCAATCATGTGCAAGCAAATATGCTGTTTTTTTTTTTTGTTTTTTTCCTTGCATGTAATTGGGTATTCTTTGCAAAGTGAAACTTTACCTCATTTACTAAGCTCTGGAGCAACTGCACTTGCAGAGTGCAACTGCACTTTGTAAAGTTCACAGTCTATTTGCCTTTAGTAAATCAACCCCAATGTGTTCTGAATGGGAGAGTCTGTCTTCATTATTACAAGTTGATCAGACGCTATTTTTTTTTACTAAAGGCAAATCCACTGTGCACTACAAGTGCACTTGGAAGTGCAGTCGCTGTAGATCTGGGGGGAAGATTTGAAATGAGGTGAAGCTCTGGTGATTTCTATCATCCAATCATGTGCAAGCAAAAATGCTGTCTTTTATTTTCTTTGCATGTCCCCCTCAGATCTACAGCGACTGCACTTCCAAGAGCACTTCCATGTGCACTTGTAGTGCACAGTGGATTTGCCTTTAGTAAATAAACTGCTCTGTGTTGTAATAAGAAATACTGTAGTGTCTGCATTAAAGGTTAACTCCACTTTCGTGGAGAAAAAAAAATAACAAATAAAGAAAAAATAATATAACACATATAATTGGGACATAGGTCATATTGTAATTGAATGTTATTAAAAAATACATTTCCTTTTCAATCTGCAGCTGCTGTAATTTTCTGAGAATGCATTGCGATCTGGCTACCTGGAGTTGTTCTGTACACTGAGTGTGTATTGACCACTCCCCAGAAACATAATTTCCTGCTTGTGTGATTGGCTCACCAATTTTCCCAGAAGTCTGTCAAATTTTAAGGCATCCCCTGCAAACAAAATGTAATTTTTGGTGAGGTACTCTCAATAGGAACATGTCTAAAGGGATGCAGGCCCCTCAGCTTACCTCATTAGTGCTCTGCAGCTTCACAGCTGACAGTTAATTATGAAACCACTCCCATTAGACCCACTCAGTACCGAGGCACAGCGAAACATAGAGGGGTTTCTTCAGAATAACAAAAGGTAGGAATCTGCAACAAAGGTTGTTATAATCCTTGCAATGTACATAGATCACCCAGAGAGAAATGTTTAGAGTTACGCTTTAATAAATAGTTTTAGAAAGTATCTCCAAAAATCAAACACTTATTGCAGGCGGTCCCTGGAAATTCATTTTTAGATCAGTACAGACTTCTGGGAGAAGCAATAAGCCAACTACACAGCAGGAAATACAATTTCTAGTGGTGTTCTATACACATAACATGCAGAGAATGCCACCAGGTTTCTGTATAGCAAGAAAGCTATATCACAGCAGCTGCAGTTCCGAAATAGAAAGATCATTTTAATAACAAGCAATTATAAAATGGCTTGTACAGCAATAATATATATTTTTGCAGGCTGAGTGCCAGGCTATAAATCCACCCTTTCTCCTGCCTGAGCTCAATGCTAAAAACATACCTTTACAAGTTATACAAGTTCAACTTGTATATAAAAGGATGCAGTTAGAATTGAAAGAAAACCAATCGTTTTTTGTTTTTTTTAAGTGCCAGTTTTGCCCTCCTCCAGAAACCTGAACAGAATGTTAGGTAACAGACCTGATTTCAGGCAGAACACAGTTTAACCTCCACAGGGAATTTATAGCCTGACATTTCTACTCTGACAAAGAGGAAATACAAGTGACTAACAGCACACACCATCCTTGCGGGTTAGGGATGAACTATTATAACAATTTAAAGCATAATTCCGCTTTCGTGGGGAAAAAAGTAGCAAATAAAGAAAAAATAATATAGCATGTACAATTGCAATACAAGTCATACTGCAATTGAATGTTATTAAAAATTACCTTTCCTTTTCAATCTGCAGCCGCTCTAATTTTCTATAAATGCAAAGCAATATAGCTACATAGAGTTCACCACTCCCCAGAAACAAAATTTCCTGCTTGTGTAATTGGCTCACCAATTTTCCCAGAAGTCTGCATAAAATACAAGTCAGATTTCAGGCATCCCCTGCAACAAAAATTACATTTTTGGTGAGATATTTACAATAGGAACACATCTAAAAGGATGCAGGTCCAGCAGATTTCCTCATTAGTGCCCTGCAGCGGCCACAGCTGACTGATAATTATGAAACCCCTCCCATTAGACCCATTCTACACAGAGGCACAAACACACATGCATTTCTTCAGAATAAAAAAAGGTAGAAATCTGCAACAAAGGTTGTTATAATCCCTGCAATACATTGTACACACAGATCACCAAGGAAAGGAATGTTTTGCTTTAAGAGTGACAATTCAGATTCCTTTTTGTGCTAGTTCCTAACTAGTTCCTTCCAAAATCCCCTGATGCCAGACAGTTTAGTAACAAAATTATTATGAAATTATATGGGCATTTGCCCTATTTTGAGCATGTTTACCTGTAACATCCTTTCATGTTTAGACATCCAAAATCTTCTGGGTGCCCCCAGGGCTGCTGTTAGAAATCTCGGGGCCCCATACAGCCTACCTGACAGGGCCCCCCTGAAAATATCAAATCAACATTTTCACTAAAAATACACTAAACTAATTATTAGCGGACACACACATAGCATAACTTACAAAATTCCTGATAAAGCTAAAAGATAAAATTGTATTGATTTAATAAATTTCCGTGTGTGAACACAGTTTACTATGCTTCAGTAAGTAATGAACACAGTCCCGATCACTCACTGTGTTCATTCAAAAAAGGAAGGGGACAGTAAATTACATATTTACCAGCCCTTTGCCAGCTCTCCATTCTAAACCCTTTGTGCCCTCAGCAGCTGGTGGGAGAGGGAAGTTGGTAGCGCTGGGAAGGGCACATGGCAGGGAGAATCATATTTATGTAGAACAGGGAGGATAATCTATGTGGCGGGGTTGAAATTACAGGAACAATTCCCTGTGTATCCCCCTGCAGCAGCTGAAAGCAGGCTGGATGGAGAGGGGGAGAAATTGGCTTTCAGCTGCTGCAGGGGGAGGCACATGGCATTGTTCCTGTAATTGCATCCCCACAGATCATCCTCCTTGTCCTGCCCACATCTGATTCCCCATGCTGTCCGGACCCCCCTGTGTGCCTGGGCCCCATACATGAGGACTTGTGGTACCTAATTAGCCCCCATCTTGGATGTTATGTCATCAGCCACAGCAGACTCAGAGCTGTCACTCAAGTGACACTCTTTAGTATTATATATAAAGCAAATAGTGCAGGGCTAAATAAACAAAGACATGTGATGAACATGCACAAAATTATTCCAAAAACCAAGTAAATTCATAGAAGTGAAATTCCATAGAAATGTTCATGAGCAATCTGCGCAATCGCATATAAGCAATCAGGATGGAGAAGTCCCTCAAATTGTGAAAGTAATAAAGGTACAATAGGGTAAGTGTCAACAGCCAAAAATCACAAACGTGCTTAGCAGAGGACGTGTGACCCCTAATAAAATTGGGCTATTGCGCTTTGTTTAAAATAACCAAGCAGGAGGTCCAGACCTCTTAGATATCCTTGCCTGTCACTGGATAATATGCGCCATAGAGATGAATGAATACATGCCAGGAAGCAAAGCCCTCTGAGTGTAACTCCCCCACAGGGATGATCACCAGCTATGAAACAGAAGGGTAATCGACATGGCAAGATATAAAAAATATATTGATAAAATAAGAGTAACACTCACATAAGTAGCTTAAAAACAAGTGCATTGTTACAAATGATCATTCTTCCAGGGAGCAAGATGGCCGACCATCAAACGCGTATGTGTGGTAGCGTGTGTGCGTATCATCACCCTACACGTTTTGTCATACGTGACATCAGGGTCACTGATGACATCACATATGACGAAACTCATAGGGAACTCATAGGGAGGAGTTATGCACACATGCTACTACGCATGCATGATTGATGGTCGGCCAACTTGCTCCTTAGAAGAATGATCATTCAAAACAATAAGCTACTTATGTGAGTGTTATTCCTATTTTATCAATACATTTTTTATACAATATCATGCTATGTCGATTACCCTTCAATTTCATGTCTGGTGACTCGTGATCATCCCTGTGGGGGACTTATATTCAGAGGGCTTTGCTTCTTTGCATTTACCTATTCAACTTTATGGTGCATATTATCCAGTGACAGGTGAGGATATCTAAGATGTCCAGATCTCCTGCTTGGTTATTTTAAACAAAGCGCAATAGACCACTCTTATTAGGGGGTGAGATACACGATAATAGGTACATTTCACCTCGCATTCATTCCATTGTAAGGGACTGAACCGGAATACGCCCCGGTTTTTCCCAGCCTCTGTGGCAGACTGGGTTCCGGTCCGGATGTTCGGGTCCACTGGAGTCCACAGTGAGCTGGACTTTAAATATCCAGGAAGAGAGCCCAGCAGGGCTCTGGTTTTGAGACTCAAGAAGGAACCTGAGTGAGAGGAGCTCTGGGTGTTGGACTAAAAGGTTTGCTTTACCGCATGTTTTGTGGGTGACGGGGACCAGCTCCGCACTGTTTAGAGAGGAGACTATTTGTTTAGTTAGCGCTGGATGGCAAGGATTTAATTTACTGTTTTGTTTATTTTTATTTTGCAAACCCCCTGTAAATAAACCTGGCATCTGCCAGATTTTTAAGAAAGTACCCGTTTGCTGACTGTCATTCAGAAAAGGTGATCCCCACAAGATAATTCTCCCACAGGGGTCATACGTCCTCTGGTAAGCGCGGTTGTGATTTTTGGTTGGTGATACTTGCCCTATCGTACCGTCATTACTTTCACGCCTTGCGAGACTTCCCCACCCTGATTGCTTATATGAGACTTTTCTATGGAATTGCACTTCTATAAATGTACTTGTTTTTTTAAATAATTATCCTCACATGTCTTTCTTTATTTAGCGCTGCACTATTTGCTTTAAATATTTTATATGTCAAGTGTCTAGACATTGTGCACAGCTGCTGTTTTATTTAATTTATACTCATTTTATTTTTTTTACCATTTGCGCAGATATACACTTTTACTCTTTAGTATTCCTTTTCACTCACCCCCCCTCCCCCAGTAGCTACATGAAAGTTCATGTAGAGAGGTGAGGGGAGGTTCTGAGGAGCTGGGGTAGCATATAAACTAATTGTCATACTCCTAAAAGAGGAGATAAGGCTATGACTTGCAAGGAGGAAAGTGGCTGTGCTAGGAAATTGAATCAAACTTTCATTGACTCAAAAATGTTTATGAAAAGGAAAAACTCTGCAAGTAAGCATTGCTTTTCTGTGGTTTTACCTGAATTTTTTAAGTTGGTGACAAGGTCTCTCTAAATATGTGTTGGTTCATAAAGGGTTGAAATTGCATTTTATAGTTTAAAGGTATTTATTGCGTTTAATGTACAGCATTACATGGAAATGTGTGCTTTCATTATGTTTAAGATTATCTAAGTCCCACACACAAATAAATCATGCATGTAAAGAAGAGCTTATTGATACGCACTTATCTTGCTGTGATGTCTGGACATGTGGTCTTTACTGATAAACATACCCTATAGCACAGAAGCATCTTTTATAGCCTTCACAACCATTGGTGTAAACGTTGTGGAAACTATGTTTGCTAATTAAATTTACACATTACTTATTTTTTTTAAATAAAAAGCACAATTCACTTTGATGTGTTATATTATACTTGAATAAAATTAAATCTGCATAACTGCACAAGCTATTTTTGTATCTGTGAAATCTGGTTTCATAATACAACAAATAATTAGTCAGTTTTAGTATTCAGAAGGCGATTTCTTCTAATCTTTTAAACTGTTGCAGTTATTAAGCTGGGATGTTAATATTATTATTTAGCACTGTGTGCAATTATTTTTTATTTTATTTATATTTATACCATGTGAAACTATATTCTGTATTCTATATTTAGTCCTATTACAGTTCTGTAATATAAATTGTATTTGTCTAGGACCTTGAAAAAATTACTTTACATAAGAAATATTCTAAACCTGGGTTTAATTATGTTAGTTTTTGTTAAATATAATGCCGCATGTGCGTTTTAATGAACTAAACAGAGAGATTGAAAAAAAAATGTATGAAAAATGATTCACAGTTTGTAGCTAAACAGCTTAATACACTGTTGAAATACATATATGCACACATTAAGAATTTGAATTCTGTTCAGCCATTCTGTGATTCACGCATTCCTGACACACAAATTATCTTATGTCCTCCTTCTGATAGTGCACACAATTGCAATGTGTAACACATGCTGGCAATGTCAGTCCAGGGCACCTGGGGAAATGAGAGAAGGGGGCCACCTTTCCATGATGGAGAGTGGATGCTGCTTACTGTGATTGGCTGGGATTAAGCAGGCTTATACTTAGTCAGCACAGTTTCATTATCTTTTTTTCAGTAGCAGATTAGTCAACCATACCTCCATCCCATGGTTAATGTTCATGTTACAAGACTGATAGAGAGTGTCCCAATGGATCCAAAGCCTGACGGAGACTGTACACATGTTACAAAAGACTGTTATAGACTGCTTCTACTTTGCAAAAGGCTGTCAGATTGCTTGAATGTTATAAAAGACAGTAGACAGCAAGGGGCTGCTCACATGCTACGACAGACTTTACAGACTGATCACTGGTTACATCGAATATTAATAGGCTGCAAAAGACAGCTTGCATATACTTTAAAGAGGACCTGTGACCAGATATTCCACAGTACGCATTAAGCAAGCCCTCATTTATCCCTGTAGCTATTGGCAATTTGGAGAAATTATTTATCAGAATTCACAGAAAGGGTGAAATCACATCTCTTTTCTCATTTTCTTTTTATGGAGAGAAGAATCTTGGCAGCCTGAAAGTCAATTTCTAAACTGTTAAGCCCTGTACACACGGCTGGTTTTCCCGGCAAGAAAACTGCTGGGAGAGCTTTTTGCCGTGAAAACTGTGCGTGTGTATGCTCCCTCGCCGGGAAAACTGCCGGGAATCCCGGCGAGGAAAATAGAGAACCTGCTCTCTATTTTCCTGTTGGGATTCCCAGCATTTTTCTTTCTGCCAGATTTACTAATACTCTATGGAAAACACTGCGAGGCAGTGCACATGGAGCATACACACAGCCGGGATTCCCGGCCAAAGTTCCATGGCAGTTTTCCTGCCGGGTTCTCTGCTTTCCCCTCGGTTTTTACGGCTGACTTTTTACCGCCGTGAAAACCGATCATGTGTGTACAGGGCTTGAGAAGCTGGCTGAAACCAACTTTAGGAATCATTTGCACAGCCATAAAAAGTGCATTTACAATATTTTATTTACTGACACAGCTGCATTGTTTTCAATGGAGTCATTTACACAGGTAAGTAAACATGCACTGCGTTCAGATCCATGACACAAAATGCAAAAATCTGCATCTGAGGACATGCATATACAAGTATGCCAGATTCAGGTTTTTTTTAAAAAAAAAAAACAGCACAGTTTTATGTATTTACTGATCATTACACCGGAACTTTTGTGATAGAAAAAAATTTACATAATACCATTAGAAAAAGGCCCATGTGAATGTAACCTTAAGCCGGCCATACATGGATCGGATTTTGGTCGGTTAAGCAGGGACCAGATGAACTTCAAACTATGTATGGACACCCTGGTTGTTACACAAGTCAATCCATTGATCGACTTGTGTACAACCAGCCTGTGTTTTTTTTCCAAATGATTAGTGCCACTGGCTATATGCTGGCAACATCAATCATTGTGTTCTGCTCACAGGGAAAGCTCCCTGCGTTTCCCGCTGGCAGAACACACTGAGGGAGGGATTCCCTCATCAACTCTGACTGTATTGATGGGGGAATTGAGAAATTTTCTTTCCTTCCACTCAGTGGCAAAGCTAGACACTCTTTCACCCAGGGCAAGGAATCAGTTCGGCGCCCATCCCCCTTGTACCGGGACAAAGTCAGTCAATGCCCTGGACAAAGATGCCAAACTGCCAAAAGTGCTTAAACAGGCCCCTGATGTCTGATTTTTGAGACACAGATAGGGACTGAGGACAGATTCCCCATTCCCTTTCTCTGCAGCCTCAGCTGCACTTGACAGTGAATGAATGGGAAGTGCCCTGTGCTGAGCGGCTTCCTGTTCATTCACAAACTGAAGCCTAGTAAACACAACTGCGTTCATTCAGAAAAGGAAAGGCCTGGTAAACAATATATTTACAGGCCTTTTTTACCTACTCTCAATAGAAAAATGAAACTACTACAGGAAGACAATTATCATACTGAATGCCAACTTGCAAAATTTGTGCATGGTCTAGGGCAGAGGTTGGTGTCAGTAGGGCAGCGGATGTGTCAGTAAGGCAGAAGTTGGTGTTAGTAGGGCAGTGGACAGTGTCAATAGAGAAGAGGTTGGTGTCAGTAGGGCAGTGGACAGTGTTGGTAAGGCAGAGGTTGGTATCAGTAGGACAGTGGATGTGTCAGTAGGGCAGAGGTTGGTGTTAGTAGGACAGTGAACAGTGTCAATAGGGCAGAGGTTGGTGCCATAAGGGCAGTGGATGGTGTCAGTAGGGCAGAGGTTGGTGTGAATAGTTTTCTGGCAGGTGCGTGCTAGCGTGGGCACCGGTGACAATTGCCTTGCATCTTTTGCAGGGTGCCCAGGGTCCCAGGTGCCACAATAGCCCCCTCTATGGCATATCTTTGATTTGAGGAAGGAGGGTAGGAGGAAATGTGCTAGTGAGTGATTTGGAAGAGAAGAGGACTTGTGTTAGGAGGGGGGAGACTTCAAGTCTGATCCACTCTTCTAGCACAAGTCCTCTACTCTTCCAAATCACTCCTGGCAGCATAAAAACTGTGTTACCTGCCCATGCGCTCCCCCCACCCCACTTTCCTGGTCACCAAGTCTCCCTCCTTTGCAAGGCTCCATTAAACCTCTTTCAGTCAGACCTCAGATCAGTGCAGATGCAGAGTGCTGTCTCTCCTCCCCAGCTCCTTCTCCTGTATACATGAAATGTCAGAGCCAAGGAGGAGGCAGCTTCAGTCTGCTATGCAGTGAGTACTTATACATGCAGCTACCAGGGAAAGAAATTCTGGCTGCCATAGAAATGTGGAAGTGCGGCATTTTGGACCCCAGAAGAAATGCAGGGCAGGTGTGACTGGTGCCCCTGCTAGTGCACACATGTCAGGCAACTTGTTCTGGCACTTGGCCCCTGCACTGGGCTCCAGGAGGTGTGGATCACCTGTATTTTCCTCCTGCAGCAGGTGAATGCAAGTGGTGGAGGAGGAGAAGCCAGCATTCAGCTGCTGCAGAAGGAAAATATAGGTAAACGGTTCTAGTAAATGCCACTCCTCCTGTCCAGTGTTGCAGAGAGGCACCATGGGAGCATAAGTTGGGTTGCCATTGCAACCCCTGACGTTATGCACATGAATAATGGGTTTTCCAGCATTCAGAACTCTGGCAGTGTAAGGCATCTTTCACACAGGTGGACTGATCGGATCCGCCTGTCAGTTTTTTAGGTGGACCCTCCACAGCCCTATGGAGTGGCACATGTAAATGGACATGTGTCCGTTGACACCCGCCGACATTCACACAGATCCTATCTGCTATAAATAGACAGAGGGGGGAATCTGTTCCTCATCTGTCTGGTGGGTCAGATGACAGTTGGATGTAGACTGACAGGCAGTCCGTTTACATCTGACTGCTCATAGAGGAAAGTGGGTTGCCTCTGTGTCTGCCCTGCATGAGCGGACAAAGACCTGTCATCCACCTGCTCAGCAGGGATCAACGGAGAGATACCATGCTAAACAGGCGGATCTGCTGGCGAAGTCTGTCCGCCCGTGTGAAAGAGATAATGCATGCAGGGCAGCTGATACAATAGACAGATGGATTAGGCTGGAAAGTGGGAAAATCCCAGGCCATAGCGGTTGAGTCAGTTGTCTGTCCCCTCCCCCCGTGCCCCCCTGATTCCCCCATGCTCCCCTGATCCCCCCATGCTCCTCTAGTCCCCTGTGCTCCTCTGCCCCCCATGCTCCTCTGGCCCTTCCACTGCTCCTCTGGTTCGCGCCTGTTCCTGGGGTCCCCCCTTGTTCCTCTGGTCTCCCTGTGCTCCCCACCCCCCCGTGCCCCTTTGATCCCACCCATGCTCCTCTCGTCCCCCCAAACTCCTCGGCCAGGAGAACGAGTGCCGAGGAAGGTTATGTTATAACTTTGTGTGCCTGTCTTTCTGATCGTATGATGAGCTTCTCCATGCTGAGGATCATGCCCTTATTCAGCCCACACTGCAAAACTAGCCAGGGAGAGGAGGTGAGCTCTTTGTACTGTACTCTCTCAAAGAGAAAACAATTGCTCCTGCGCTCAAAGGGTTGCCGTGGGTAGACTGGAGAAGTAGAGGAAAAACTCTTCACAAACCACACCACTGCATTAGCTGTGCTGCCACTCTTAACAGGTCAGGGGGAACCCAGGAGTAACTCTAAAAGAAAACAAGGACAGAAGGCGTACCAGACTTGCACATTACCAGAGAAGAGGGTGGGACCAGAGGAGCAGGGGGCGTCAGCTGAAGTAAGGGCAGGAACAGGAGTGGCAGCTTACAGGTACCGATCCCTGTATTTTACTCCTGCAGCAGCTGAATGCTAACAGGAGGTAGAGGAGGAAAAGCAGTCTTTTAGCTGCTGCAGGCGGATCAGTACCAGCTGCGGCACCCCTCTCAATGTCGCGCCCAGGGCAAATGTCCCTCTACCAGTTTTGGCCCTGCTCTTACTCATAGTGGAAGGAAAGGAAATTGCATAATGCATGGCCTGCTTTAGAGTCTTCGTTGTGATCTTTGAGGATATTTGAGAATAAATTCTTTACACAATAAATGCAGTAGAGAGCTCAAATATTAATTTCACTGACTGAAGCTTTTGTATGAATAGTTTAAACCTTGCTAATTGAATCATAATTAATTGCCCTTTTCCACGAGTTTGGTAACTCAAAGTAAACAACTTACAGGGGCTCTGTGCCAGAAAATCTGCAACTGGATGTGCAAGTGTGCTGCGGGGGATGCAATAGTGCACATTGCTTTGACTGGTATTTATAATCGAGTAGGAAAATGCGGTAAAAGCCACATTTTGAACACGTGTTTATGCATTTTCACCCGTTTGGTGTTCATGTATTCTATGGCCAGAATATTAATTTATTCTGGGCATTAGAGTGCAATAACATGCATGAACACACCTAAATGCAAACGCATGATTGTGCACATTTTTTCCTTGAATGTGCTGAAGAGGTTTTTTATTTTTTTTCCCAGCCTGTAAACTCTCCTCTTCTAAATGCCTGTAAATGATTATGTGTGTATGGACACATAGGTTAACATATAGGTGCATTTACAGTCTGAAAAAATAAATGCCAAACTCCTGTAAAAGCAGCACTTTTTCTGTCCTGTGTACATGAGACCTAAAGATCAATTTCTGTGATCTGAGGCAAGAGGCTTATAGTTGAACTAGTTTTAAATGATAACATTGGGGGTAAAAAAAAACAGCCTTACCTTCAGTCTTGCATACAGACTCCTCTCCTGTACTGAAATTACTTACTCTAATTTAACTGCACATTGTGAGCTTCTTACAGCATTTATTAGAAGCTGCAGCAAGTCAAATTCTGGCCGTCTCACTTCCTGAATTGATAACATCCATCATCATTTAGTCCATTCTCCCCATTCCCGTCCATTCTTGTCCCACCATTTCATTTAATGGGTTTCAGTTTACTCTTTCGTCCATGAACCGACATAGCTTCTCTATTGACAAAGTGGGTATTATCCGTTAATTAGGAGTGACTAGGCAGAAAACTTGTAAAAAGTGTTGCATCACACCTTCTACAGTACCGCCCAGGGGGCGGACCCTCTGGGTATATCCCCTCAGTCTGCATCTCGCAGATCAGTTTTTTTCTGTCTAGCAAGGAGTAGGACATGGCTCCCTTCGGGCCCATTGGTCCGGGGGAAAAAGATATTTTTTTGCTAAATTTTTTTGTTTCCTGCGATCTTCGATCAATTGCCGACTGGGTGACAGGCTGGGTCCTCGATCCTTGTAGTCTCCCCAGTTTCGGCCATCAAGCGCGTGCCGACCCTAGCTACGTGCTGGGTTTTCCACGACATGCCCGTCGCTCCACGGGTGGCCGGTGGGCCTACGCTCCAGGGCCTGCATCGTACCGCTCAGCTTCGGCTGACCTTACGGCCGAGTCGCAGCAACCTGGCCGGTGAGCTTACACTCCAAGGCTTGCATCGGACCGCTCAGCTTCGGCTGACCTTACGGCCGAGTTGCAGCAGCCCGTCCGGTGAGCGTCACGCTCCAGGGCATACATATGATCGTCCCCTTGGGTCCAATCACAGCATGCCTGGCCAACAGTCACCTTCCGTGCGCGGACGATGATCTGTTTGGAATGTGTTCCAGCATAATACATGCAGGATAGGTAAGTAAACTCCCCTGCCTTGGCTGGGTGATTTGGCTGGACATTCCTGGAAAGACCAAGTAAGTGGTTGTGGCCCCTTTCTTCCCTCTCTCCCTGCCTTTCCCTCCTCCCTGGGCTTCTAGATAAATGTTGCTGGGTGCTGGGGGTCCCCTAAGGGGTTCCACTGGAGCGGGGCTGTCTGTAACTAACATTTAAAAGAAATGTCATTTCTGCTTACCTGTATGTGCTTCCTCCTCCATGCTGTCGGCGGCCATTTTGCAGTGGTCCATGCCAGGTTCGGCCTCTAGTGACTGCCCGCGGCCATCTTCCTGTGGTTTCGGTGCCATTTTCTTGTAGTTCCACACCCACTGGCCTCTATCGACTGATCAGCGGCCATGTTTGTAATGATCCACGCTGTATTTATATATTGCCGTTTGGCGGCCATCTTTTTGTGGTCTACAGCTGCTTTGGCCTCTATCTTCGGCGGCCATTTTCTTAGAGCCCACATTATCTTCCATACAGACGTTTTGGTGGCCATTTTGCGAGAGTCTCCGGCCTCTAGGGTGCATTACACTGGCGCGAAAAATTCACACAGGAAGCGCTGATAAAAGAAGCAGACTGACACAGCAGTAGTGGGACAGCATCACAGGCACAGCACGGCAGCATAGCAGTACCGGTCCAGGGTGGTGAGTCCTCTGGGTGACCCAGCATCTCTGTAGCGCAGAAGGGTGGCCTATTGATATCTTGCCTGGAGCCCTGTGGGTGTCAGCGTGTGGTCAGCATGGCACATGAGCATCTGATATAAAATAAACAGATGCGCTAAACAAAATTATATATTATGTGCAACCAGCAGTGATACTGGCAATAAAATGTCCACAAAAATACACATGTGATATAAGTCCATAAATGAATAAAATGGTGACAGTGTAACAAAGTGTCCTATGAAGGATTGAAGACCAAAGAGGAAGGTAGACCGTGGGGGGATAGGCAGTAGGAAAACCAAATCCACTGGTAAAAAAACACCCGTGTCCACCACCAGTATATAGGCTGCTTACCAGAGGTAAGAATCAAATGAACTCATCTGCAATTCCAGAAGGTGAAAAACCAGATCATCTCGGAGTCTGACCAGAGACTGAATCTCAACAGGTATTCCCCAGAAAGAAAAGAGGAAGCTCGATGGTGCATTACCAAATGACAATTTATTTAAAAAGAAAGATTAAAAACACTTACAAAAATGAAGTGGAAATAAGACAAAGCGGCCGGCCGGTCTGCCGATACCTGTCCCGTAGTGATGACGTCAGCACGTACACCTCCCGACGCACGTTTCGTGTTCCTACACGTCGTCAATGGGGATCAGGTGACGTGCTGACGCATCACAAGATATAGTAACAAGGATTATAATACAGATAACGGCGCAAAAAGAAGGAACAACAACCTAACTGATAAAAATAAATCAGATGAAAATCAATAGGATTTAAAGTATAAAAGTCTTTCTCTTTGGAAGTCCATGTAATATTGAAAGCAAGTCATATGAACATATGCACCGTTGGCAGCAATTGTAGAGCGAAGCAGACTCTATATAAGGCAAAGAAAAGAAAAAACAAATGCGCCTACTAAGTGCAGTATGTTAGAAATTTATTCGAGAATAATTAAAATAACAGCCAAATGGCTACTCACAGGATGGAAGTGGAGTAAAAGCATAAATAGATATCCTTCTAAGTTGTCTGCAGAGGGCATGAGTCACTCCGTGTGTCTGTAGTCTCCCGGTGATGGAATACTGCCAAGATGAAGAGGTAGTGCACTGCGGTGTTGCTGCAGGGATGGGGAGATGGCAGAAGAACGGTAGATGCGAGAAGAGCTGTCCCTCTATGCCAGTGTGGACACCGGTTCCCACACGGCGTAAGCATTGAAACGCGTCATCAGTTAGCGTCTGCTATTGACGTCACGTCCGGTTGCCGAAGCTGACTGCGCTCCAGCGTGAACCGCACGCCGTACGCCGTGTGGGAACCGGTGTCCACACTGGCATAGAGGGACAGCTCTTCTCGCATCTACCGTTCTTCTGCCATCTCCCCATCCCTGCAGCAACACCGCAGTGCACTACCTCTTCATCTTGGCAGTATTCCACCACCGGGAGACTACAGACACACGGAGTGACTCATGCCCTCCGCAGACAACTTAGAAGGATATCTATTTATGCTTTTACTCCACTTCCATCCTGTGAGTAGCCATTTGGCTGTTATTTTAATTATTCTCGAATAAATTTCTAACATACTGCACTTAGTAGGCGCATTTGTTTTTTCTTTTCTTTATAGTAACAAGGAGCCAAGCCTCACTCTGAGCGGCCCATGGGTGCAGAGCAAAAAGCCAAGCCTCCATATCACTGCGCGGACTTAGCTCCAACCATGATGTGAACCAAGCCTCACTATGAATTCCAGGCAAAGGTTCACATACTGCATAAAAAATATGACATCGGACCAAAATCAAATGGCGAAGGATGATATATATATAAAAAAACCTGGAAAAAAAACACATAATTGTAACATCATGCAGAGCAAACTATTGAAAATAATAATTTAGATGAAATCAACTAATCAAATAGAAATCGTCCGTGACCCTGTCATATATAAAGTAATATGAAATACAATATAAAAATATAAGAGATCATATATAAAAATAATTATTATTATATATAAAAAATGAATGTAAGAATAGGGTGTATATTCATAACATGAAATGCTGTAACTATCAATACAGGTCCAAAAAGACAAAAAAAACCTGTATGTACACAAACCAAGGGTAAAAAGAAGGAAGACACTGGTCAAACAAGATGATATTGTATGACCAGGGACATCATATAGTAAATCAAAATGAAAATATTACATGTTCACCTATGCATAAATGAACCACTGGGACCGTGAAATCAGTGATGTCATATGTGTGGATGTAAATACACTGAAAACAATCCCAACTAGTCTAAGAGTTATCAATGAAAGCGTTAAGATCTACTTCAACGTTCATTCCATATGGGGCATAACTCTTCAACTTATGGATCCAAGCCATCTCTAATCTGGATATGCTCCGAATCATGGAGTCACCTCTCCATTTTGGGGAATATTTATCTATCCCCAAAAATATAGTATTGGTGGGGTTCTTAGCATGGACCTCCAAATAGTGGCGAGATACTGGATGCTTAGGGAAACCTGTAAGGATGTTCGTGATGTGTTCATTGAGTCTCACACGCAGAGGTCGTTTAGTCCTGCCCACATATTGAAGTCCACAAGGACATTGTAGGAGATAAACGACTCTCTCCGTGGAACAAGTGATGAAAGGAGTGATATCAAATTCAACACCAGTGATAGTAGACCTAAACGTATTGGTACGTCTATGTGAACAACCGCTATATGAACATACTCTACATCTCTTACATTGATAAAAACCCACCAATTGGTCCAGGAAGGTACTTTTAACATGGGGGGGATCTAAAATGTTTGGCGCTACTCTTCCTTTTAGTGAGGGAGCCCCTTTATATATAACCTGAGGTTGTGTTGGCAATATAGCCTGTAGAACATGGTCATTAGTCAATATATGCCAATGTTTCTTAATCAATTGTTTAACCCCTCTATGCTGAGAAGAAAACGTAGTAATAAAAGGGATAGATGGAGTTCTCAATTGTGACTTGGGCTTGTCCCTAAGAAGGTCATTTCTGTCCAATAAGGCCACATCATTAAGAGTACTGACAAGGGAAGAGTGAGAATATCCCTTCACCACGAACCGACTGGTCAATATCCCTGCTTGAGTTAGAAATTGATCGTGGTCTGTACAATTCCGTTTGAGTCTGATGAACTGGCTCTTTGGTACAGAATTGAGCCACGATGAATGATGACAACTATTAGTGGGGATATATGAGTTCCTATCAGTACTCTTAAAATGAGTGGAAGTGGCAAAAGAGTTGTTTCTAATGGATATTTTCAAATCCAAGAAATGAATCTCTTCTTGACTCGCCTCAAAATTAAAAATAATGCCCCTTGTGTTGGTGTTCAAACCCTCCATATAGATATCCAAATCATGGCGGCTACCATCCCAAAGGAGGAGGACGTTGTCAATGTATCTGGCCCACAGCATAAGCTGAGATGGACGTTGGGCATACACGACGTCCTCCTCCCATAGGGCCATAAAAAGGTTAGCCAAACTAGGGGCGTATTTAGCCCCCATAGCAACTCCCCTGTCTTGTCTATAAAACTGGCCATTAAACCAAAAATAGCTTCTAGAGGCTGCAAAAGAGAGCAACTCCAAGATGTAAGAGATCTGTTCATCAAACAGCTTGGAATCACGTCTCAGAAAGTACTCCACTGCAAATAGACCCAAATTGTGTGGGATGATTGTATATAAAGACGTGACGTCAGCCGTCACCAGCCACATATTTGCTTTGGGGGTAAGCCCAGCAAGAATGTTAATGACCTGACGAGAGTCTTTAAGATGCGAAGGCATCATGGAGACCAATGGTTGTAAAAAATGGTCAATGTAACGTCCCACCCGGGAAGTGATCGAGTCTATGCCACTAATTATAGGGCGTCCCGGGGGGTGGGTGGAGTTTTTGTGTATCTTTGGAAGATAGTAAATTACAGGTGTACGAGGTGCCCTAGGCACTAGAAATTCACTTTCTTTTTTATTGAGTATCCCAAGATCAAAACCTCTTTGAACCAATAATGACAGTTCCTTAATATAAAGAGTCTTGGGATCGGAGGGAAGGGGGGTATATGTAACCCTGTCACTCAAAATGTGGTGCATCTCAGCAAGGTAATCAGCCTTATCCAAAATGATGATACCTCCCCCTTTATCTGTGGGCCTAATAATAAGACCCTTGTTTTTACACAAGGAATCAAGGCCTTCAACCAAGGAGCCAGATATCTTCTCCCCTGAAACACCAGATTTAGCAGCTGGTGCCCCTGAGGTGTCTATGGACGCTATGTCGGCAATCCTAGAGGCGTTTGCTGCCAGGGTGGAAGCAGCACACGGGAATACAGGGGGTAGTAAACGCCCCCGTCCCCTGCAATCTTCTGGGGATATTTCTGAGACAGAACCAGGTCCAGCTACGGCTCATGGCCCAGATTCTGACGCATCAGAGACTGCAGACCGTGACCGATCGGACAGTGAGGATGACTCCAAGTCCAGGTCAGTACGCGAGACGGCTTTGGTATCTGACCTTATTACTGCAGTGCGGGATACGCTAAAGTTGGAAAATACTGCAGAAGCAGCAGAAACTCCAGTCCCCTTTGGGCTTCGTAAACCTGCCCGCACTGCTAAGGTGTTCCCTTGTGTGTCTTATTTTGATAAACTCTTATACAAGGAATGGGAGAACCCACTGAAGGTGTCAGGGACCTGCCGGAAATAGAAGACAATTCCCACTTCCCTCTGTACCTGTGCGCCGGCGCGCGCCAATTGCGCATGCGCCAATTGCGTGCGCGCGGCGCGTGCGCGTGCTAAACGATATGGCGCCATTATGCCTTTAAGAAGCCAGCAGTTGCAGCAGTGCATTGCTGTCTGATCTGCAGCTTTGTAACCTGAATACCTGCACACCTGCTTACCAGTTACCTGTACCGACCTGGCTTGCTCGACCACCCGATATATCTCCAACCCTGACCTCGGCTCGCCTTGACCCTGCTCTGTCTCCTACCTGCCTACCCACTGCCAGACCATGCCTGTATTCCTGACTACGTCCCAGCCTGCTGAACCATACATCTGACTACCTGCTCTGACCTGGCTTGTCTGACCCTCCTGCTGTCTGCTGTTTGCGTGCACCTAACCAGGCTTGTCTCACCCTGCTCCAGCTTCCGCTGTACCGGTATCCACCAGCTCCCGGGTCGCTGACCTGCAACCACCTGCTCTGCTGCCTACAGCTCCAGCCATCCCTGGAGGATCACCACCTTACCACGGTGCCAACCACTACAGCAACCTCAGGAACTCCTACCTCACTGCGCTCTCAAGCTCACTGTCCTCACTGTCCTCACTCCAGTGACTCCAAAGACCCCAGGCCAACAAGGTGCCTGCCCAAGGACAAAAGCGTCCTTGGTCCCGCAGACCCAACAAGCCTGCGGACAAATCTGCGTCCACATGAAGGTCCGCCCCCACCCAACTCTCGGGTGGGGGGACGTCTTCGCAAATTTGCAACTCAGTGGACAGCTCTAGTCTCCGACAGGTGGGTTTGCAAAGTAATCTCCTCAGGCTACAAGATAGAATTTCTATCTTGTCCACCGGACAGATTCGTCACCTCCAATCTCCAGCTACTACTGACCCGTCGGGAGGCCCTGTATGGGGCGGTCCAGGGTCTACTGGAACGCGGGGTAGTTATTCCAGTTCCAGAACAGGAACGGGGTCAGGGTTTTTACTCAAATCTGTTCATTGTGCCGAAGAAGGATGGGGTTCATCCAATCTTGGATCTCAGAGCCCTCAATTGCTTTGTGAAGGTACAAAGATTTCAGATGGAGTCGGTTCGATCTGTAGTCACGGCTGTCCATCCGGGGGACTTTCTGGCCTCCTTGGACATCAAGGACGCATACCTGCATGTCCCCATATACTCCAGACACCAGAGGTTTCTGCGATTTGCTATCGGGAACAACCACTACCAGTTTGGGGCCCTCCCGTTTGGCCTTGCCTCAGCACCCAGGATGTTCACCAAGGTGCTCGCTCCGATTCTGGCACTTCTAAGACAGCGGGGTATCGCTATCAGGGGCTACTTGGACGACCTTCTACTGAAGACCCCTTCAAGCTCAGAATTAGAGGTAAGCGTGTCCATTACCTGTCAGACTCTTCGAGACTGTGGTTGGATACTAAACACGCAAAAGTCAGTATTGGTGCCCACTCAACGCCTAGTGTACCTGGGGTTGATTCTGGATTCCTCAGAGGCAAAGGTATTCCTCCCTGTGGAGAAATTGCGGACCCTCCGGGCTGCAGTACGGCAGCTGACTTTCGGGAATTGGTCGTCACTCCGTTTTTGCATGCGAGTGTTAGGCCTCATGGTAGCCTCCTTCAAGGCGGTCCCATATGCTCAATACCACACTCGAGTGTTACAGAAGGAAGTTCTGTCCAGATGGAACAGATGTCCATCATCTCTGGATTATCAAATCCGAGTGAGCCACCTAGTCAGGAGATCCCTGGTATGGTGGCTGACAGCACCGGCTCTAATGGCCAGGAAGTAATTTCTTCCGGTTTACTGGATAGTGATCACGACGGACGCCAGCCTTACAGGTTGGGGGGGAGTCTGGGGTGTTCAGTCGGTGCAAGGTCGCTGGACCCCAGAGGAAGCCCTCCTGCCGATCAATGTCCTGGAAATCCGGGCGATCAGGCTGTGCCTCTTCAAATGGTCTCAGAGGCTGCAAGGGCGTCCAGTCAGGATCCAGTCAGACAACGCCACAGTAGTGGTATATGTCAATCATCAAGGAGGAACAAGAAGCTCAGCTGCAGCATCAGAGGTCGCTCGCATCCTGAAGTGGGCAGAGAGGAGCGTACCGGCACTGTCAGCCGTGTACATTCCGGGTGTGGAAAACTGGCAGGCCGACTACCTGAGCCGCCAGATGCTGGACCAGGGAGAATGGTCCTTACACCCGGAGGTGTTCCAACTCCTCTGCCAAAGATGGGGCACACCAGACGTAGATCTTCTGGCTTCCCGACTCAATCGGAAGGTATTGAGGTTTGTCCGGTCAAGAGACCCATGGGCAGACGCAACAGACGCGTTGGGGGCATCGTGGGGTCTGTATCGGCTAATCTACGCCTTCCCTCCCTTAAGGCTTCTTCCTCTTCTGCTCCGCAGAGTGAATTCCAATGATCCTAATCGCTCCAGATTGGCCTCAGCGTCCTTGGTACGCCGATCTAGTACGTCTGGTAGCAGACGTCCCCTGGCGCCTACCACTACGGAAAGACCTGCTATCGTAAGGTCCCATACTCCATCCTGCTTTACAGTCACTGGCTTTAACGGCATGGCTGTTGAGAAATCAAAAAGAGAAGAAAGTGACTTCTGGAAGCAGCACTCCGATTAAAAAGCCTTTATTCCAAAAAGGTTCAGGAAACAAAACACACTGCACGACACAGCAAACTGATCACATCTGGCTAACGCATTTCACACTATTGTAGTGCTTACTCATAGCTATGCGCAATAATTTTTCAAACGCCTTTTTTTTTTTTTTAAAAATGGTTTCATGAATTAAAAAATAACAAAACAGTAAAGTTACCCCAATTTTTTGGGAACATATGAAAGATAATGTTACGCCGAGTTAATAGATACCTAACATGTCACGCTTCAAAATTGCGCACACTCATGGAATGGCGCCAAACTTCGGTACTTAAAAATCTCCATAGGCGACGCTTTAATTTTTTTTACAGGTTACCAGGTTAGAATTACAGAGGAGGTCTAGTGCTAGAATTGTTGCACGCGCTCTAACGCACGCGGCGATATCTCACATGCGTGGTTTGAACGGCGTTTACATATGTGGGCGACTTACGTGTGCATTCGCTTCTGATCGCGAGCTACCGGGGACAGGGGCATTTTAATTTTTTTTTTAATTTATTTATTTTACTTATTTATTTATTTTTTTACAATGATTTTACTTATTTTTTTTTTTTATCACTTTTATTCCTATTACAAGGAATGTAAACATCCCTTGTAATAGGAATGTGTGTGACAGGTTCTCTTTATTGAGAGATGCGGGGTCAATAAGTCAATCCAGGCTGGAAAGCATGAGATCAGTGAAATTTTTTTCACTGATTTCATACTTACAGCCGCAATGGCGGCTTTGTTTACATTTGAGACCCGGGCGTGACGTCATCACATCGCGCCCGGGCCTCCAACGATCATAGAGATGACTGGTGACCATCTGGTCACCAGTCATCTCTATGCTCATCACGTGACTCCAGCAACGATGCCGGAAGATTCGCTCCGGGTCCCCGATCGCACGGGGGAGCCCGGAGAAGCACCGGATGGCGGCGGGAGGGGGGGTGTCCCGCCGCTTGATCATTCTTATGGTGCACAGAATCGCCGGCACTTCAAAAGGATATCTGAATGATGCATCTAGCTGCAGGCATCATTCAGATATCCCCCTACAAAGCCGAGGACGTCATATGACGTCCACCCAGGATGGGAGATCCCATCTGTGGACGTCATTTGTCTATGGCTGGGTAGGGAAGTGGTTAAGTACGATTAAGGGACACATATCTGCCCTGGCTGTCTTTTTTCAGCGACCCCTGGCGGCTCACTCTCTCGTGAGCACATTTGTGCAGGGGGCCCCTCCGGTCCGTCCCCCGCTACCTCCGTGGGACTTGAACCTGGTCCTCTCGGTGCTTCAGACGGCACCGTTTGAGAATATTAGAGATATTCCCTTTGTTGACACTTTCTCAGAAAGTAGTCTTTTGGTGGCTGTTACGTCAGTTAGACGAGTCTCTGAGCTGGCAGCCTTGTCCTGCAAGGCTCCCTATTTGATTTTCCACAAGGATAAGGTGGTGCTGCGGCCGCAGCCTTCCTTTCTTCCGAAGGTCGTTTCTGCTTTTCATCCTCAAAGAAGACATTGTACTTCCATCCTTGTGTCCTCATCCGTCGAAACCTAAGGAGTCGGCGTTGCATTCCCTGGACGTTGTCCGAGCTTTGAGAGTATACCTATCTGCTGCTTCCCTGTTCTGGAAGTCAGACTCACTGCGATATACATTACCCTTCTGGCCCCTCTCACCAGCCTTGTTCTGCCTTCATCGCATAGAGAAACACAAAGACCCAGTAATCATGACACTGGGGTTGATTTACTAAAACTGGAGAATGCTAAATCTGGTGCAACTGTGCATGGTATCCAATCAGCTTCTAACTTCAACTTGTTCATTTAAGCTTTGACCAAAAAATCTGGAAGCTGATTGGTTTCTCTACAGAGCTGCACCAGATTATGCACTCTCCAGCTTTAGTAAATCAACCCCACGGTGTCTAAGTAAGTTATGTAATGAAAGAAAAGTTGGATTAAAAAGTGTACTGTGTACTTGCTGAGGGACAAGGAGAAACCAGTGAAGACAAAATATAAACAGTGTAAGTTTAGGTTTGGAAAAAAATATTTAAATGGGGATTTTATTGTTTCTTCATAAGGCAAAAGTGTGAAAGTGGGGAGGGGAAATGCAAGAAAGGTATCAATAACTGAGAGGAGTGCACTTATTTCTGGTTTACTTTAATACATACTGTATCATAGTTTTCTCTATATTGATGCTGTTGAAACATATGCAGTTTGTTGCAACTTTACCTTTGCTCACTTTCTATACTTTTTAAAAAGACTGGTAACTAAAAACTGTAACATCCAAGAGAAAATATTTTGTAGGTGATCATCTTCAAGCGGAGAGCTTGCAGAGAGGTAATCTAAACACCAAAGTAAGTTTAAGAGCTTTCTGCCCACCTTTATTCATCGGAGTTGCAGAAAATACAACCAAAACAAGAGGTTCATTCGCTGGGGTAATAATCAGAGTCCAAAATCAAACAAAAGTTATTTAGCCTCCTGGCTAGTAGTGAGACCACATTGGGTCTACTCAGACCTGCAGACATGTTCTATCACAGCCCACAAGCATTTTTTCCCCAAAAATACTGATCATCCCAGGGAAAGACAAATTATACCCAAGGTGGGGAACAAGGTGTGACCAGTGCTTAACCCCCTGCATACTGCTATAGAACTTTCACTGGCACGAGTCTGTCTTATGAAACACCAAAATCTATGCGGCACAACTCTTCACTGGACTGACAGAAGCTATCTATCTATCTATCTATCTATCTATCTATCTATCTATCTATCTATCTATCTATCTATCTATCTATCTATCTCTCTCTCTCTATCTATCTATCTATCTATCTATCTATCTATCTCTCTCTATCTATCTATCTATCTACCGTATTTATCGGCGTATAACACGCACCGGCGTATAACACGCACCCCAAGTTTAGGAGGGAATTTTAGAGAAAAAAACTTTTAGGAGGGAAGTTTAAGGAAAAAAAAAACGTACATTTAAATGCAGCCTTACCAGTGTCCGTTGCAGCCTTGTCAGTGCAGCCTTGCCAGCAGTGTCCATTGCAGCCTTTGCCCAGTGTCCAGTGCAGCCTTTGCCCAGTGTCCAGTGCAGCCTTTGCCCAGTGCAGCTTTACCAAGTGTCCAGTGCAGCCTTTGCCCAGTGCAGCCTTTGCCCAGTGTAGCTTTGCCCAGTGTCCAGTGCAGCTTTACCCAGTGTCCAGTGCAGCCTTTGCCCAGTGCAGCCTTTGCCCAGTGTAGCTTTGCCCAGTGCCCAGTGCAGCTTTACCCAGTGTCCAGTGCAGCCTTTGCCCAGTGCAGCCTTTGCCCAGTGTCCAGTGCAGCTTTGCCCAGTGTCCAGTGCAGCCTTTGCTAAGTGCAGCCTTTGCCCAGTGTCCAGTGCAGCCTTGCCCCAGTTTTCAAAATTGGCGCCGCCGAGATCGCCGCAGAGACTGAGCGGAGTGGGGCGAACGCCGCCGAGAACGCAGGGACTGGGCGGAGCTGAGATACACATAGCCGAGTGTACTCGGCTATACTCGGCTTTTCTCGGCTTCGCTCACAGTCACGCCGAGTCCCGCCCTATGATGGACATATCACAGGTCCAATGGCGGGACTGGGCGTGACTGTGAGCAGAGCCGAGAAAAGCCGAGTATAGCCGAGTACACTCGGCTATGTGTATCTCGGCGGCGATCGCTGCGCTCCGCTCAGTCAGCTCTCTCTCTTTCTATCTATCTATCTATCTATCTATCTATCTATCTATCTATCTATCTATCTCTCTCTCTCTCTCTATCTATCTATCTATCTATCTATCTATCTATCTATCTATCTATCTATCTATCTATCTCTCTATCTATCTCTCTATCTCTCTATCTATCTCTCTATCTATCTATCTATCTATCTATCTATCTATCTATCTATCTATCTATCTATCTATCTATCTATCTATCTATCTATCTATCTATCTATCTATCTATCTATCTATCTATCTATCTTTTTCTTCCCCCTAAGAGTATTCATGGAATGCTCATAGATGGATTAGTATATGAACTGTCCTATTGCTCTCCAAATATACTGTATTTTAGGCATTGATTGATTAAATTGCTATGAAATGATGAGCTACTGTTTCCTGGAGCTTTGTTCAAACATTTACTTTGTTATTATTCTCAGGAGGTTTGACAGATCGCTAGAGAAGTGGATGAAACTGCAGGATGACATGAATAACCTCAACCAGTGGCTAACTGAAGCAGAGACAATTCTTTCTGAGTCCCAAGGTGATCCAAGGGATACAGAGAAACTGAGACAGCAGCAACAGAGGATAAAGGTAGGAAGAGGACTGGTCCCCTTATATTACCATTTACAGAAATTGAGTTAAAATGACCTGATATACCAATGTGTGTTGATTTGCAAATGCATGTTTATATTTCTTGTTTACCTCAGAAATCGTTGTTGTTTCAGACTTCATTAGTAAATTGTGAGGCCATTTGTAGTTTCAGCTTCTTCAATTTGTAGTTTGGCTTTGCCAAGGTTGAGATGCATCCAAAAAAACAGATAACTAAAATCAGTTTGCTGTTTTTACATTTGTTTCTCAGTATTAGTATAGTGTGTGATTGTTTACAGTTACAGCAGCTTCATATGTCAATTACGGTAGGTAGTGTAAAGGAAACAAAGAATGGTGACATTTTAACTATTGTGTTGGTTGACTTCTCTATGCAGACAGTTTTCCTTGAGTGAGGACAATCAAAGTTAGCAGCCTTCAGAGAACAGAACTGTCAGCAACAAACCAAGGATTAAGAACAGTTATACACACTAGACCAAAAAAATGCAGCAAAACAATACATGAGCCCCAAGGGTTACTTTGTAATTCCTAATTCTTGCTCAACTGTAGAATTGCCTGTAAAGATTGGGTTAGAATTGGACTGTGTAGGTCTTCTCTAGGAGGCATGAACAAGAGCTAGCACATGTTCACTGAGCACTCATCATGGCCGAGATTGTCCAACCTTTCTAGGGAATGTGTGCACCACTAAATACCCTTTGGTAACTTTGCAAAGACAGTGATTCAAGCTGGAAGACAAAACATCCAAAGACTGGAAGATATTATTGTTTTTACTTGTACATTTGTTTATCTATAACCAGTCAGAAGACCATTTTAACTCAGCCAAATTAAAGTCAGACACATTTGCTTCACCTGACTTTGCTATTCATTTGTTCATCTGTAGCCAGTCAGAAGACCATTTTATCTCAGCCACCTGCACCTCTGCACCCCTTTACATCACACAGCCCCCTGCACCTCTGCACCCCTTTACATCACACAGCCCCCTGCACCTCTGGAGCCCTTTACATTACACAGCCCCCTGCACCCCTTTACATTACACAGCACCCTGCAGCTCTGGACCCCATTACATTACACAGCACCCTGTATCACTGGACCCCTTTACATTACACAGCACCCTGCATCACTGGATCCCTTTACATTACACAGCCCCCTGCACCTCTGGACCCCTTTACATCACACCCCCTCCTGCACCTCTGGACCCTTTTACACTACACAGCACCCTGCACCCCTTTACATCACACAGCCCCCTGCACCTCTGGACCCCTTTACATCACACAGCCCCCTGCTCCTCTGCACCCCTTTACATCACACAGCCCCCTGCACCTCTGGACCCCTTTACATTACACAGCCCCCTGCACCCCTTTACATTACACAGCACCCTGCAGCTCTGGATCCCATTACATTACACAGCACCCTGTATCACTGGACCCCTTTACATTACACAGCACCCTGCATCACTGGATCCCTTTACATTACACAGCCCCCTGCACCTCTGGACCCCTTTACATCACACACCCCCCTGCACCTCTGGACCCTTTTACACTACACAGCACCCTGCACCCCTTTACATCACACAGCCCCCTGCACCTCTGGACCCCTTTACATCACACAGCCCCCTGCACCCCTTTACATTACACAGCCCCCTGCACCTCTGGACCCCTTGACATTACACAGCCCCCTGCACCTCTGGACCCCTTGACATTACACAGCCCCCGGCACCTCTGGACCCCTTGACAGTACACAGCACCCTGCACCTCTGGACCCTTTTACATTACACAGCCCCCCATAGCTCTGGACCCCCTGTATATTACACAGACCCCCTTCAGTGCAGACCCCACTTCAGTTCACACCCCCTCAGTGCAAACCCCCCTCAGTGCAAACCCCACCAATCAGTGCAAACCCCCCAGTGCAAACCCCCCTGTGCAAACCCCCCCCTCGGTGCAGACCCCCCCGTGCAAACCCGCTCCTCAGTGCAAACCCCCCTCAGTGCAACCCCCCGTGCAAAACCTCCTCAGTGCAGACCCCCCAGTGCAAACCCCCCTCCCATTCAGTACCTCAGATCAGCAGCCGGCGGCACATGCACAGAAGGTCCCCTCCCCCTCTGTACGCATAAACAGAAAGGAGGGGGATGCGGCTTCACTCGGCTGTGCCTGTGTGACATCAGGCGTTCTGTGAGATGTGCCGAACACCGCTAATCGGGACCGCTCAGCCGCGGCTGTGAGAGGAGGGGATGGATGGTGCAGCGATGTCACCCTGCACCCCCCTCCCCCTTTGTATCGTGGTATCTGCCTGTGCCTGGAGTCTCCCTGCAGCTCTTATTTGCCACGGCGCTTCCTAAAGTCACGGAGCAGTGGTGGCACTGTCACTGCTTAAGTCACGGAGGGGGGGCGCCCAGTGTGTGGCACCTCGGTGCGGCCCGCCCCCCACTTAGTATGCCTCTGCACCCAGCATCAATCAATCCACTTTTTGTGAGTGTGGGGCATGAAAGAATCACCTCCTGGGGGGTTTTATTTGACCGCCCTGGACTTACAAGAGAATATGGTAGTGAGCAGTGCCACATTATCACACTCACTACTGGAGAAAGAGGACAAGAAACCTGTTGCATTACTTGACAAAACTGAAGGCTTTGTAAAAAAAGATATGCATACACATTCAAAAACATTGATGCAAGGGTGCTCCAAAGGAAGGTGGGGGCCTAGAAGTGGGGGCGGCGATTGTATGAGCTGGAGTTTGGCTTTATCACCTGAAATTCAACTGTACACAACAGCAGAATGAGATAGTTGCTACTTGGCACTAGTAAAAAAAAAAAAATAATAAAACAAGCATATGTTTTTGGTAGCAACCTATCCAGTTTCTTTCATTTTGTGGGAAAAAAAACAAGAATAGTGATTGGTCTCTGTGTGTAACAATCTGAATTTTGTGCCCATTTTACTGTCTCCAGTTTTCATATATCAGCCCCCTAAAGTGAGTTCTACTTGCAACAATGCTGCAAAGTCACCAAGCATGGCCAAATCACAAAGCTTAAAAAAGAACACAGATTTTTCTGTTATTTCAAGTAGGTCACGATGCAATATCAAAATAGGTAAAACATTAACACTGCAATTCCTGCAGAAGAGAGAACAGAACCAAAACATACATAAGGTGTTACGTTTCCCAGATGGCTTAAATACTGTACATGCTTAAATCTGGCAGCATTTGAATCCTTCATTTGTTTGTCCATGTTTTTATGGTTCAACAAAAGGAGTTAATGAAGCTAGGGGTGCAGAATGTTGATGCACCAATGACTACATGCTCATAATAAAGTTGAGAAGGTTTTGCAGTTAATTGCCATAGGGTTAAATGAAACATTCCAGACAATGTAAATAAGGCTATTGTGGGCCATTCACCATGCTTATGTAAAACATAAAGAGTTAGTGAATACCTTTCTAGAGCCAAGTTTTGCTTTCATGTTCTATCAATACCAGTTACCATTTTGTAATGCACACATACATGGGAGTCCGCTGAACTTTTTTCAGGGGGGGGGCATCATTTTAAAGCCATCCATGCTCGGTCCCTTTTTGACAATGTCAAGTCATTACGACATAAAGCGCAGGCATGCAAAGGTTTGAAAAACCTGATGCAAAAGCTTAATAGAAGGATCAAGCTGCCATTGTCTTATTAGCAAATTCTATTTTTTTAAAACCCCCCCCCCTCTAGCGGCCGAATAGCGCCACTAAAACGATGGTAAAGCGCCGCTAAAACTAGCGGCGCTTTAGCGATAACGTGGCCAGCTGGCAGTGTGAAATAGCTCTTGAGGATAATTCTGCTTCACTCCATGTCCATATAAATATAGTGTGTCTCCAGGGGGGGGGGGGCATTTGACCCCCCTTACCCTATGGATCGGACGCCCATGCACACATATTATTGGGAGTTTTTATCTTTCATTGGTGAACTAGAAACAGCTATATGTACAACATCAAACAACTACTGTATATGTTTTATATAAAATAAAGCATCAGCTTCTATGTTTGTTTCATCTATCATACTAAATTCTTGGATTCCAGTAAGCAGCTTTATGGTAAGAAATGAGTAGGATAACAAATCTTTATTGAGTTAAACATGAAAAAGTGCTGAATATTACAGTCTTTTATTAGTTGAACTGATTGTTGTTATTTGATCTCACAGTATTGCATACCATCTTTTAAAATTAAAGGATTTCTCTGAAGTGTTTTCACAAGTATGCATATGACCTTGTGATCCAAGTGGAAAAAAATCATTTCGAGACAGCTCTATGAAGTTCAGATAAGCCTAATCCTCTATTGTTTAATGCATTTTTTTTATTAAGGCAGCTTGTTTGTTTAAATATATTTGAGTGAAAGCCTTCTGCACTTTGATAATCAGGACAAGGTTGATTTGCGTATTTTAAGTGATGGCATGGTGATTTTGCCTCGCCATGTAAAATTAGGAATGTCAGTTAATCACATCTTTGAATCTTAAAGGCTTTCTTCATCCAAAAAGTGATATTTAAATGTCCTATAAATTCTGGAAAGTTAAGTTGACTAATTATACATTTGAGTACACAGATTCCTACTGTATTCCAGCATGACACAATGTTCATGCATATCACAAAATTAAAGAAATTGTATCTTGTGAAAGATGAAAAATCAATGGATCACTTATTATATGGTACTTGCTTAAAGAGGAAGTAAACCCTCTGAAAAAAGGGTCCTCGTTCCCCTCCTCTCCCAAAGTGACTTCCCAGTATTGCGGCTCCGGAGCTGTGACTGGCCGGAGCCATGATGACATCACTCCCGTGCATGCGCGCGGGACCCGGCAGTGACGGCACGATCACCTTCGGAAACGGCATGCTCAGTGCGCCTGCGCCGTTGTCTACGGTGCACATATATCGTAGACATCGGTGCCATCTTTTTTGCAAATATCTCCTAAACCGTGTAGGTTAAGGAAATATTGCAAACACCTACAGGTAAGCCTTAAGCCCCGTACACACGGTCGGACTTTTGGCCAACAAACTTCATTTTGAGCAAGTTGGACCAACAATCTGACCGTGTGTACGCTCCATCGGACAAATTTTTTTTGCTTTTTTCTTGTTTTCATCGGACAAAAGTTGGGCCTGCAAACGGACAAACTTTTGCCCAACAAAAGTCCGATGGAGCAAAGTCCGACCGTGTGTACAGAAAACCATCGGACTTTTGTCCGATGGACAAAACAATTAATGTTAAAATCAACCAACAATAGCAGAAGTTGACCAAAGGGTTGTGGTAAAGAGCAGAAAAGAGCAGAAAAACCACCTGATGTTGTAAAAAGTTTTGAGAAAGTTTGCAGAAAAGTCAGAGCGTGTGTATGCTATGGGTGTGTCCGGCCAACTCCGTTCGGACAAAAAAAACACGGAAAAGTCCGATGGAAGTCTGACCGTGTGTACGGGGCTTTAATCTAGGCTTACCTGTAGGTGAAAGTTGTCCCTGAGGGTTTACAACCACTTTAAAGCCCATCTCCAGGAAAACATCCTCCCTCGCTCCATTCCATAATACCTACCCATACCCCTAAATGTACTGAAAAAAGGTAAACATTTTTGTTCATAGCATTGTAAGGTCCTCATTACCTATGTGCCCTTAGCACATGTTTATTGCATGCACAAATAAATTCCTTATGATAACACTGTGAGTGGTAACATTTTAGTGAATCTGGTTTAATTAAAAAAAGTTAGCTTGTGAAACATGTCAAAATGACACATGAAAATGAATTCAACCCTTTATTAAAGTGTTAGTAAACCCAGGACCCTGCATTCACTATTTCTGGTCTCCCACAATACACAGGACATGGAAATGCAATAGTTTTAGTAAACATAAACTGCTAAAAACCTTTTCTCATCAGCAGTTAGCGCAGTCTTGTGACTTCTATCAGTTTCTAGTTAAAGCTTGTAGGAGGAGTTTTCATTCTCCCCTGATTGTCCTATAAGGCTGCAGGACCCCTGACCTAGACTATGCTGATTGGCCCTGTGCTGATCACATGCACTCCCAAGAAATAAAAAAAAAGCTCTCTAGCAAAACACACCACACTAAGCATGTGCAGCTTGCACACAAGGCTCTGTTCTATCAAGAAATGGTTTGGGGATTGTAGAAGAAGGGGAGGATCACAGAAGACAGGATCAAACAGCCTTTTTACACAATACAGAGGATTAACCCCTTAGGTTCCTCAGTGAGTATAACAAGCATGCTTTACTACACATACAGACTGATTTTACTGTGAGTTTAGTAACACTTTAAAGTGGTCCATGAGTGTACCTTTAAGTAATGTATCCTGTCACACACCTGCTCATTTTACTCATCAAAATATATATAAGTAATACATGGCACACAACCTGTCCTTTGTAATTCAGCATTCGACACTGTACCATTTGGTTTCTAAAAAAAAAAAAAAAAACATAAACAGTTTGGTTAAAATACCAAGTTATAAAGACTCAATAACAAAAGGTTATTTGTATATTTATTATTTACTAATTTTCTGTTTATTATTCTTTAAATGGTTTTATATTTGCAGAGAAATCCAGATCTTTCTCTTAAAATGTTTGGACCATGCTTCTAGTGCTATTTTCACGCAAGAAAGCAGAATGCATAAAGAGTATTAGGTGTAGTGTAAACTAAAGCAGACAACATCTGAAGTGTATACTCTAGCTTGATTGTGTTTTTTATATGGTTATTAACTTTTGAAAGCAAGCTAGTCATTTTAGATGGATTCAACATCAAACTGAGAATTCATTAAAGTATATCAAACTGCAAGAAAATATGATCATCTAGTGACAGGCAGAGTATGTGTATGAAGCCAACTTCTGTACCTCTTGAAACACATTTTACATTGTCTGCCAGTTAATTTGATTAGATGAAAGTCATTTTGTAAATGAAAACAATGGCAACAACTAATGGAAAGTAGGATGCTCTCTGACATTCTGGAAGTCACCAGCTTATTGCATTAGAGAAGTGAACATGCTAGAACTCTAGGGGGCAATGACTATGCAATGTATTAATTATGCTGAGAGCTTACCGTACACTAGACTAAGCAACCTGCTAGGAAAGTCATGTCTTGGCAGAACCTCTAGTAAAGGAAATTAGATTTGAAAATGATAAGAACATTATAATTGTGCTCACCAGATTAGAAGCAAGCCTTATAAATGAGCAATCTATACGTCAGATAGCCTTTTGCATGGCGCTGAAATATACTTAAACAGTATTCCTCTCGGCAGCTACATGCAGCGCACATAAATGGAACCTAATATTTGAACATCTCTAATTGCACACAGTTGGATTATGTAGCATTAGTAAAAATTACATAAAGAAAACCTTGAACTAATGAAACAGATGTATTTGTATTTTATGTTGAGCAATCCGTGCAGATGGCAGTGGTTTAGTCAATTTAGAAACGGTCTTTAATATTCATGCTGAAGTGTTTAAAATGTTCTTAGTGCACTTGGAATGATAAAATCAGAGAGATTTATGGAATATGAGTTTCTCCCAACAAAAGTGCCAAATTGTGACTTTAATGCTGTACTCAGCTAAGCCACAGTGCACCACTAACTACTGTGATTTCTACATCTGTCTTTAAGAACTGAAGTGGTCTTTGTAGGCTTGTTTATTTTCTTCCCATTTGGAAGAATCTGGTAATTACCCCGTTTATGTTTTTACCTCTGTTTCCCTGCAGTGAATCACTTAATGTCATCATACAATTGAATGTCTCAATTGAGTATGGGAATAAATAGCCTCTTAATGTAAATGTCACTCTTGGCCCCATTTACTGAAGAGTGCCAACTGTTGTATAACTACCATATACATTATCACATGCAGGGTGCACAGTGCTGGCAGAAGATGATATTCCCTAAGATATGCTTTTGCTAGCATCTTGTATTTCAAACCTATTGGTGTGTGTTCATTTAGATGTCATAATGCAATTAGAAGATAAAACACTGACATTTTTTGCCTTATCCTGTACTGGCAATTTAAACTGTCACCTTAATAGAGAGGCAATTAGAAGAAAATTTAAAACAGGCAGCAGTGTGCACGAGGCCTAGGAATTCTAAAGTTGCAGCTAGACAGCTTTCTCTGGTTGTCCCTGAGGTAACGCTATCACCAGCCCTTTTTCAGCACAATTTTTCTCTGAAAATCCTTTGCTACGAAACTTGTTGCATTTTGATATAATAGTTGGAGGTGACTGTTCATCGCTCACCCTACTATGTTCTGATGGGGATGTATGATTTTAAGAAGATGTAGAGTCTGTTTAAAGAGACCTTAAAGATGAAGTAAACTGATGGGTTTTACTTCCTCTTTATTCCCCTGCAAAGTAAAAGCATAATGGGCTAGTATGCATTGCATACTAGCCCATTATGTGGCACTTACCTGCAAACAAAGCCAGCGATGTCCGCGATGTCCCCACTGGTGGAAGCATCGATCTTTGTCACTCTTCCATCCGGGGCCGTGGCTCTGTGACTGACCGGAGCCGCGGCGCACAGGAGCCACCAGTCACGGCACACGCTGGGGAAGAAATGGCACATAGGGCCGTTTCTTCACTGCGCATGCACCGATGACCTCATCAGAGCACTAAAAGGTAAATATCTCCTAACTGGCACAAGTTTAGGAGATATTTTCAGTACATATAGGTAAGCCTTATTATAGGCTTACCTATATGTAAAAATGTCTCAGGGGAGTTTACAACCACTTTAATGTAAGGCTGATACGTACATGTCACTGTCCCATTCTGAGCACTGTAACCTTGCAGTCTCTGGTGAAGTGCTCTGTAGATGTACAACAGTGGTTCTCAACTCCAGTCCTCAGGGCCCACCAACAGGCCAGGTTTGCAAGATAACTGAAATGCATCACAGGTGATATAATTTGCTGCTCAGGGATTGCAGTATTCTAGTCTGCATCTCCCCAAGGTAATACTTAAAATCTAGCCTGTTAGTGGGTCCTGAGGACAGGAGTTGAGAACCACTGATGTACAATGTCTGAAACAAATGGCATGATTTCATAGAAACTCCTTTCATTTTTCAGAGGGCGTTCATTTGAACATGCAACACTTTCTAAGAGGCTGGGATTTGTCATGGATGAGAAAGAAGGAGTTTGGATACTTTGACCTTTCTTTGCTCTTGTCACTGGTAGTGATTGTAACTCCCACCTTTCTAACAGAGACAATGTTTTTAGAGTCTCTGACTTTAGTGTTGAGGTTTTCTCTTCTTGTAGTTGGAGGGCTATAAATGCTGAAGTTGATAATTGAGAAGCTTGAATCATTTTTAGGTTCCTGAAATGTTTCCAATAAAATCACAAAAATAAAAGAATGGTGAAAAGGAATGTCATTCTGCTACCTTGTACACAAAACTGACAATTTGTCCCTTATGACAGCTTTAAAACAATTGGATTTACAGAGCGAGTAAGGTCTTGATAGCTTGCAACCCTTTGAACAGAGCATCCAGTATAGCATCTGAACTATCTTAAAAGGGTTGTAAAGGCAGAAGGTTTTTTATCTTAATGTATTCTATGCATTAAGATAAAAAAAATTATGTGTGCCGTAGCCCCCCTCAACCCCTCAATACTTACCTGAGGTCCTTATCTGTCCAGCGATGTCCACAAGTGTCACAGCCATCTGAGATTCTCCCTCCCGATTGGCTGAGCCACAGCAGTGGCGTCATTGGCTGCTGCTGATGTCAATAAAAATCAGCTAGCCAATCAGGGGAGAGAAGGGGGCGGGCCTGGGTTGGGTCTCCGTGTCTGAATGGACACAGGGAGCTGTGATTCGGCTCTGGTGCCCCCATAGCAAGCTGCTTGCACTGAACAGGACGGAGGGGCCAGGAGCACAGAAGAGGGACCAGAGGAGAGGAGGATCTGGGCTGCTCTGTGTAAATCTACTGCAACAGAGCAGGTAATTATACCATGTTTGCTATTTTTATAGGAAAAAAAAACAAGACATTACAATCACTTTAATTCTTAACTAGCTGCTCTCAAGAGGCATGGAAACCTGCGACCAGGCTGACAATATGGACAGCTCTCAGTTTCTTGACATGCTCTGAGGGTTGGATGTCTAGTCACTTTACTTAAAGTGATTGCAAAGTTAAAAATTACTTTTTTTTTGTTTAAAATAACAAACATGTCATACTTACCTGTTCTGTGCAATAGAATTGCATTGAATGGCCTGAATCCTCCTCTCTGGGGCTCCCCGCCAGTGCTCCTAGCTCCTCCTCTTTTTGGTGTGCCACCAAAGGATCCCACCTGTGCTACCCACGTCCATAGTAACAGACAGCATGGCTCAGCCCTGCTCCTTCATTACACGATTTGACTGACAGCAGTGGGAGCCAATGGCTCCCACTGCCTCTGCAAAACCTGTGAAAGTGAGGATAGCCACTACATGTGTGCACAGTTCTGAATTGAGTGAGGGCTCAGGTAAGTTTAGGGGGGTGAGAGGGCAATATTATTACCTAAACATTTTTTACCTTAAGGTAAAAGACTTACACTACAGAATCCATGGGCAGCTTAACCATTAAATAAGACACAGAAGTTGAATTCAACTGAAGTGTAAAACAAACACTTTTCTAAGCCCTGTCTTTGCAGTAGAAAATGAAACTGTACTGAACATCACAAGGGAGCAGGGGGTGTCTAGTAGGGATTGTATTCATTTGCACCAAACCAGAGTGTGAACAGGGAACCATACACCAAGGGCATAAAATAAACAGGCTGCTGTAAAAGCACACTCTCCATTGGCACACTCTCCATTGGCGAATACTACTATATTAATAATACAATTGCTCAATAACACCATGCATCATGTGGGAAATGACCAGTGAATGTATCCTTTTCTCCATGGAACAGTCATATTGTGCTACAAAAAATGACCACTCCCATCAATTAAAAGCACTCATTACAGCACCTGTTCAGAACTAAGTTATAGCAAACAATGTTTGAAATGATGGTGTTGCCTGTTTTTATTAGACTGTGCATTACACCATTATATTACATGTGCATTCTACCAATAATTTCCTTGGGATCAATAAAGTATTCTTATTCTGACATTTGTGAAAAAATGTGCTGGGCACAGGTGTGTAAATATAAATTACATTTTCTGCCAATCGGGCTGAAGGGCCCTTGGACTCCATATAACTGACTGGAAATTGATAAAACTTTGTCATTCACCTACTCTTATGCCTTGTACACACGATAGGAATTTCCGATGGAAAAAGTCCGACTGACTTTTTCCATCAGGAATTCCTACCGTGTGTGTGCCCCATTGGAGTAATTTCGATGAATTCCATCAGAGTTTAAAAATAGAACAAGTTCTATTTTTCTCTGATGGAATTCCGTCGGAATTCTGATGTGCTTTTGGCCAGAGAATACTCCGACTGTGTGTACGGGGCATTAGAAGCAGCTTTTTTTAAATTATTTTAATATTGTGTCTGCACCGTTTATCCTGTGCATGTAGAGAATAAAAAACTCCTGTCTGTTTTTGAAATGTGTTATCAATATCACAGCAATTTAAGATCATTGTTTGTAGTGGGACGATATTGACATCATGCAGGTAATTGATTATACCATTTGTCATTTGGTTGAAACATGTAATTACTTTTGTATGGTGTTGGGATGGGAAATAGATCACACATCTTTATGATGTTTATTCACTAATATGTCAAAGCTGTTAATGATTGCTAAATGGTAATGATTGTAGAAGCCATTATTAATAGCAAGAGTAGTTTAAGAAATCGATTTGCACAAGCCAGAATTAAATGAAATCTCTATTTCCTTATTTTACTATGCCTTTATGTTTTAGCTAACCTCTTTGTATCTCTTGACTAGTTCCAAAAACAACACCAGCCATTATTTTGCTAATACATATGTACAGTACATACTGTAATGTAAAAAAACAACATTAAAGCACACTTTAAAAACACTAAGCAAGATTGTAGTTCAGGCATTTCTGCTATTTTAAGTTAAACACTGCCACTCCCTGAAATGCAAGCACTTTATAGATTTCTGTGTTGCTAAAATCTTCTGTGTTCAAGATATGTTGTTGAAAGATCTTCAGTATCCAGTACTGTTCTGGATATGTTAGATGTCTGGCCCCGCATTGTGCTGTTTGATTTAATTCCACCTTCCCCCATGCCCTGTAATGATGTAGGGGTCACACGATTGAACCACAGAGTGCAGTGATGGATGCAGGCATGCAACACCCCTGAAAGTCTCAAATGTTGAAGATGTTTAGGAGTTGCTTTCTCTTCATAGCAAATTAGTTCAGGTAGCACAGCCTGTGGAACTGGTGAGTACTGAGTGCTTGCTTTGAGGGGATGACAGTGTTAAACTTAAAAAAAAAAAAAACATTAAAATGTATCTACAGTCAAATATTTTTTCTAGTTTCAGACAGACAGATTCTGAGTGTTTAGAACCCCTGTTTTTTTCCTTTCTGTGTCCTGTTAGGGAGTTTCACAGCAGCAAGCGAGGGATAATCTCTTTAAAGTGAAGGTAACTCTCCTCTTAAACAGTTGTCACTATCAAAGGAGGAGAAATTATCTGCTGAAAACGGCCAACATCCCTCTAATGTATGAAAAAAAATCCCCTTGGGGTAGGACTGTAAAGGCACAGAGTGGTGACCACTCTGTGCCTCTACAGTCCCACCCATAGGGGGAAATTTTTATTTTAAACAGTTGTCACTGGAATGGGTTCATGGGTAAGCCAAATGTAACTGGGTTCAATTTGTGGCAAATTCAGCAAACATAACAGAAGTCCAGGTTCTAAATGCAAACCCCATTGATGTCAATGGGAACGGAATGTTAAAAAGCATTTAATTTGACAGATCTGTGGCTGGTTTCTGCTTGTAAACAAATGGGGATCTGTAATTTAGCAGTGTTAGCACTATTCCCACTAAATGACCAATCTCTGGCCTGCTTCTGTTGGTAAATAAATCAGCCAGTGATCTCGGGTGACATCATTGCTCATGCAGTCAAGATATGTCATATTGTGATGGTAGTGTGGTTGGGCATGACTGTTGGGTTGCAAGTAGTTGTGGAGGTATGTAAGCATTGTCAGGCAGGGAAACATTGCTGGTTGGTGGGTCATCATGACTGACAAAGTTCTACATTACTGTAAAATGTGATTGAGATTGGATTTTTAAACAGTGTGGCTTTTAATTACCTTAGTGTAAAAAAAAAAATGGGGGGGTATAAGTAGGAGGGGTACTAATGTACTTTAAATCATAGTTATTTTCATTGGAGGAGGGGAGATTGCCAGGGACCCCATTATTAAATGGGACTTCCAGGGCCAAATGATTGCTGCCAGCCCTTTCCTGGCCACCAGGCTGGATAAGGGCCTGGTATGAATTTTAAAGGAAACTAATATTTGGTCAATTGTGTCACCCAGAATTAACAGCTGGTTTCATATACAAACAGTAGCCAGGTAGGATTCTGTTATTTAGCAGCACTGTAACTGATCCCTGGCCTATTTGTTTTTAAGGAGCAGTTGGGGATTCATGCAGGCAAGCTACTGGTTTGTTTGTTTGGGGGTTCCCCAAACTGCTAACAGCCTGTGTTCAGGTCCAGCCTATGTTCAACCTGAACCCAATGGTCATCCTTAATGTGTTGTTCCAATCTTCTTTAGAGCACCTGAGGCACTCTGTTACCAATTATTTCCCTGCCATCTCATGTACCTTACAAATATCACATACATTTATTCAGTGGCTTCAATAAGCAAGATGGAGATGCAGGAGAGATCATGCAGAGCTAGCGACCACTGAACGCAGAATAATAGGGTAGGGTGGTAAGATTTCTGGACAGAGTTGTCCATTTTATGTCCCCATCACAATCTATTCAACAGAAATCTATGCACCTCTTTACATATCATTTACAGTCTGCTATCACTGCAAGAAGCTGTCATGATCTTGAAAGGTATACATTTTTAAGAACGTTTGATCAGTCACTGTACTGGTTCAAAGATGCTCACTGTTCATCGGAAATAGTACTGGTGCTTAGAAAATTACACAGCATGTACCCTACCTTCTCAAAGGCAGTATTATTGAGAGATGTTTATATTTTATGCAATATGTGAAAATTAAAGTGTAACAGAACCAGTGGCTTAATGGAGCATTGTTAAATAAAACAATGATAAGTCTACCCCCCTTATACTCAGCACAGTCCTTTTACCCCAAAAATATGCTTCATTGACTGTCGTTCAGAATAGAGTTGATCTCTAAAGAGAAATCTGCATTTGGAGAGCATTTAGCAGGTATTATATTGCCTCCTCACCACCTGCTTTGAACCCTGCATTAGTGTGCCCCAACCACATGTGTTGCATGTAGTTGTGGAGAGTTTGAAGGAAATCAAAATTCACTTGAAGAAATTGCCCCTAGTACAGACCCCATCATACAGACATCCCTCCCCCATGTACAGATTCCTCTAAACAGAAGCACCAGGGCACAGCACAGACACCCCTTACATTCACTCACTCATTAGAGCAGGAGCTCAGAGTGAGGGAAAGTCTGGAGCAGGGGAGGAGAGTTATGGGCAGAGCGATGGGCAGAGAAGCAAAGGGCTTTCCTGTCACAGTGAGCTCTGCTGTCGCTGAAGCTGCAGGTGCTGACTCACTGGGAGTGGTGCTGCTGCCTGCAGTTTTCTTTTTGTGTTGCATGATGCTGCAGTGGAAGAGATAGCAGTGCAGTGCCATACAATGCAGAAAATAAATGTCAGGCGGCCGCAGCACCCCAATGAGTCTGCACCATGTGCAGACAGCACCCCCTTAGTATGCCACTGAACAGAACATAACTTATATCGTATAATGTGTAAAGCCAGAAAAGTAACACTTTGACAAAGTTGTGATAATGAACACAATGATTTGGATCACCAGACCAAAATGTGTCATATACCTCTAAAGGTTATTTATTCAGTTCCTGCTATAATAGAAGACTACAGCACTGTGAATGCTGTTACAGCATGTGTAGGAGGTGTGTAAGCTATAAGAGGAAATAAACACCTTAGTCAAACAGACTATAATCTTATTAAATCATCTTTACATTGATGGATTGCATAAACCTGTCAAAACTTTAGCAAAAGATTTGCATTTATTAGAGACAAGCAGATTTTTAAATCGTACTGTAAAACATTGAGTATCATTGTTAGTTGCACTTTTTTACTGACTAAACTTGAAACTGACTCTTCTTAGAACTTTAAGCCCCGTACACAGGGAGACATTTGCCGGTTAAAAAAAAAACAGCTGATATTCTGCCCGTGTGTATGTCAGTCTGTCCGACAGAAGCCGGCTGTTTTGCCGGCTTCTGTCAGACATGCATGCTGGAAATGTAACTGTTTTTGGAAACTGTTAAAACAAAGGGTTTAGTTCTGCTATAATCTTTAAGCTGCCAGCAGATCGGCCTCTACAAATTCGGTAGTGCCTAAAAATGGAGAGCAACTAAGCATGTGCAGAGCAGGGTGAGACCATATAGTACTGGATTTTAAACAGTATAAGTACTTATTTTTTATGTTTTACATCGCTATACCTGTAAAAGGGGCCAGCCTGAAGTCATCTAGCAAGACCTAATTTTCTGACAAAATGTCAACTTTAAGTGGCCCTTTAGAAACAGTCATTAGTGAGATACCTAGTTTTGGGTTAAGCAAAGTATCATTGTGATGTTAAAGAGTTTTCCAAACCTTGTTTTGTATGTATCTTGCACTTTCTAGTAATGGCTGATGTCAGATACAAAGTTTCAGCTTTGTGTCCAACAACAGCACTGTCAAAGTCTTCAGCAGTATCTTGAGAGACAGATCTGTGGCTCTGTCTTTTCACAAAAATACTGTTTTTACAGCCAGTGTGACAGCACCATGGATCTTTCATAGCATAGATGTGTTATCGATAAATTTTTAGTGGGTATTCAAGCTTCTCTAATAGCTACAGTAAATTCTCTGCTTAAATACTAATCATTGTTGCATTGCCTCTTCATTGGTCACATGACCAGGTATCACATGGATGAAAATGTTGCCTTTTTACCAAAAAAGTTAAATGTTTCTGATATTCCATTCTTAATTAGTCTTTAAAAACTTTGATGAATAAAGATACACTGCACCATAATAAATAATGAACATTATTCTGCTATGCCAAGAAATGACTGCTATACATATCAACAGTTAAAATTTTGTCTTTCATATTTTAAACAGGTGTGCAAATGCAAAAACACAACAAAATTAAGCTAGAGATAATTATTAAAAAAAAAAGTGTTGTCCATTTACAACAAGCAGGCATGTTCTAGTTGGTGGTAATTATACACTTAAGCAATGCAATTGGACATCCAGCACAATACAATTTCTTTTTTCCTCTCAGGAACTTGATTGTGCCTAATTGGAAGCTGAAAAACATCTGCCTCTGTGTTCTTTTGTTTGTGTGTTAAAAGTTTTAAATTGATTTTTACAAACAACCAGATTTTCTTGGCTCCTGTGAGACTTCATACAAAATGGATTTTTAATTCTGAGAGAGCGTATTGTGATTAAATATCCCTTTGAGCTTCATATTTCTGTTTTTGTAGCAGAAACTATACTCAAGTCTCTTTATAGCCCCAGTGAGAAAAATATTATGGTATAATTTTCACATACAAATGTAACACTTTTTATAACTACTGTAAATCATGAGCTAAGAAAACTTTTGAACAGCTGGGATCCTTCTATAATCTTCATGCTAAATGAGTCGGGATATAAATTTGTATGTACAATGATCCCTTAAAACAGTTTAATATACAGTAGCACTCTGTGGTTATGACAGTTGCAAGTGGCCATTAGATATATAAAATTAATACGATACTGAGATTTAGTGATGCAAAGTAACTATTTCAGGATTGGCATTAATTGGGTTTTGAAGGAAATAAATTTAAATATATTGTCTAAATAAGAAATGTTAACATTTTAATTACAGCCATCTGTTTTTGGTAGAGGAGCCTTCTTAAATGTATGTTTTCTAAGGGCCCTCATTCCAACCCCCTGCTTTCATTCATTATTTATATGTCCAGTCAGTGCTGTCTTCAGGATAGGTGTGGGGTGATTTGCTGGACCAAAAAGGCAGAGTTTGTTGTGGAGAAATGTGTGAGAAAAGAATGTGCAAGAGCAAGACATATGTGGTATATTAACCCTTGTGTGCCGATAGATTATGATGCCATGATGCCCAGGATAAATTTAGCAGTGACAGGATGCATTGGTTATCTCAGCAATAACTAAGATTTTTTTTGCATACTGAAATCATTTTTATATTTCTAAGAACATACAAGGCTCTTATTTTGTACCTTGTTTTTTTTTTTTTTCTAACTTTATATTTAGTTTTATTTTTAATACTGTAATCTGCTCATTACAGCAAGCCTTGAGCTTGCATGTGATCACTATGTCAGATCTGACATAGCGATTACATGATCGGGAATTAAGCTTATCAGACTGATTGGCTGGTGGCTCTAAAAGAGGAAAATATTTATAAATATAACCCCAGCATGGGGCATTCTGCTGGTGAATTTGTATATACAGACAGTGGGAAAGATAGGATTAATTTGATACATTGCCAATAATCATATATATTTCAAATATGTTTAAACGATTTTTAAATTCTCATCCAATATCCTGTATTGTAAAAGCACCGTGTAAGCACACAGTTCATGACAACCAAATCAACAACTTTTTAAAAGAATTGTCATTATGTAAATCATATACAGTATCTCACAAAAGTGAGTACACCCCTCACATTTTTGTAAATATTTTATTATATCTTTTCATGTGACAACACTGAAAAAATTATACTTTTCTGTATGTAAAGTCGTGAGTGTACAGCTTGTATAACAGTGTAAATTTGCTGTCCCCTCAAAATAACTCAACACACAGCCATTAATGTCTTAACTGCTGGCAACAAAAGTGAGTACACCCCTAAGTGAAAATGTCCAAATGGCTGTGTTGAGTTATTTTGAGGGGATAGCAAATTTACACTGTTATACAAGCTGTACACTCACTACTTCACATTGTAGCAAAGAGTCATTTCTTCAGTGTTGTCACATGTAAAGATATAATAAAATATTTACAAAAATGTGAGGGGTGTACTCACTTTTGTGAGATACTGAAACTAAATGTTTAGAACTATAAGTAGGAAAGCCACCCTTATGTATCTGCTACATGCAAGTACAAGTCTACTGTACTACAAAGGTGAATCTGGCATTGTTGCAAACACTACCATTATGACAGAATTAAAATGAACTAAAATCTTATAAAAATATTCACCAAATTCAACTGGATGTGGATGAGGTTAGATTCTGGAAAAATCAGTCTTGAGGATGCTAACGTCAGTGACAATGGGGTATAATTCATTCAGCTTCATTGCACTGGAACTAAATAGGATCACTTTCATAGTGCCACCTGGACTTCACGGCTTCTTTTCAGGCAAATGGGGGGGCTGTGATGCAGCCATAAGATAAACCCTAGTGAGTTTAATTTTAACGACTATGCAAGCTAAAGTATTATTGTGTTCTTAATAAGCAGTAAAAGCACAGTTTGCAAATCCTTATTCATCTCTGTAGCTATAGACATTGAGGAGAAATTCAGCCTCAAAGTTAACAACAGAGGCACTGAAATCACAGCTTATTTTTACTTCCTATATAAGGCAGAATGTTGTGATATTTGAGGATCTTTAAAATGAATTACCCTGCTGTTCCTGCAGCTAAGAAGTGCAGGCTTATTTTAACGTTTTTTACTGCTTGTTAAAGTGGTGTTCCGGCCAAAATTACACTTTTTAAAAAAAAATACCCCTAGAATACACAATTTTAATGTATTCTAGTAAAGTTAGTCTGTAAACTGAGGTCCGTTTTGTTAGGTTATTACAGCATTTAGATAGTTTATAAACTAGAAATAGGCCGTGGCCATTTTAAGTGTGGGCATCTGAAGCCAGACTGCATATGTCTTCCTGGATATCACAAGCAGTGTAATCGGTTTCAGTTTCATGTTATATTTGCTCTCCAGTTTCATAGCAAGTTGCCGCCCCCTATTTATGTAAACATCTCCTCCCCTCCTTCCCTTCAGTATGTACAAGCAATAATATTCTAGAAATACAGAAATCTGTTGCTAAAGGTAAGAGCTTTAAAAATATCCTAATTGTAAACTAAATCATTTGTTTCTGTGCAGATATATCTACATAATAAGATTATATATATATATTATGTAGATATATCTGCACAGAAACAAATAATTTAGTTTACAATTAGGATATTTTTAAAGCTCTTACCCTTAGCAACCGATTTCTGTATTTGAAGATGAGGGATGAGGGACGAGAAGGCCGAAGGTGAGGGATGAGGGGTATGTATGTGTATCAATCACAGCACATTGCATCACCACAGAACATCGAATTGCATCACCCCCAGCACATCAAATCGCATCACCCTAGCACATCGAATCGCAGGGCCCACAGAACATTGCATCACCCCAGCACATCGAATCGCAGGGCCCACAGAACATTGCATCACCCCAGCACATCGAATCGCAGGGCCCACAGAACATTGCATCACCCCAGCACATCAAATCGCAGGGCCCACAGAACATTGCATCACCCTAGCACATCGAATCGCAGGGCCCACAGAACATTGCATCACCCCAGCACATCAAATCGCAGGGCCCACAGAACATTGCATCACCCCAGCACATCGAATCGCAGGGCCCACAGAACATTGCATCACCCCAGCACATCGAATCACAGGGCCCACAGAACATTGCATAACCCCCAGCACATCGAATCACAGGGCCCACAGAACATTGCATCACCCCAGCACATCGAATTGCATCACCCCCAGCACATCAAATCGCATCACCCTAGCACATCGAATCGCAGGGCCCACAGAACATTGCACCACCCCAGCACATCGAATCGCAGGGCCCACAGAACATTGCATCACCCCAGCACATCGAATCGCAGGGCCCACAGAACATTGCATCACCCCAGCACATCGAATCGCAGGGCCCAAAGAACATTGCATCACCCCAGCACATTGAATCGCAGGGTCCACAGAACATTGCATCACCCTAGCACATCGAATCGCAGGGCCCACAGAACATTGCATCACCCCCAGCACATCGAATCGCAGGGCCCACAGAACATTGCATTACCACAGCACATCGAATCGCAGGGCCCACAGAACATTGCATCACCCCCAGCACATCGAATCGCAGGGCCCACAGAACATTGCATCACCCCCAGCACATCGAATCGCAGGGTCCACAGAACATTGCATCACCCCCAGCACATCGAATCGCATCACTCACAGCACATTGCAACACCCCAGCACATCGAATCGCAGGGCCCACTGTAAAGTTCTAGAGCGGGGGGGTGGGAGAGATGCGCGGGACGGGTTTTTTTTTATCACACTGTACCCTTGTTGGGTGCAGGGGGGGGATGCGCCGCCGCGGGGGTTATTTTTTTTTTACAGTCGGGGTGGGTCTTTTTTTTTTTCACCTAACAGTTGATGAGCGTGGGGGTGTGGCCTGGGGGGGTGCTGACGCGGGACGTGTTTTTTTTTTCACTGTACAGTCTTTTTTATTCTTTCACTTGAGTTGATGAGCGGGGTGGAGGGGCGGGACTGATTTTTTTCTCCACTGTACAGTAGATGAGTGGGGGGTGGGGGGAGGGGGAAGTTTTTTGTACACTGTAGTGTAGAGTTGCTGATGAGCGGGGGGGGTGGGGGGTGTGCTGCCGCTGGACCTTTTTTTTCTCTTTTCTCCACTACACTGGGTACCACTGCAGAGTTGCTGATGAGGGGGGGGGGGTGGGGGGGGTGCTGCCGCGGGGCAGTTTTTTTTTTTTTCCACTACACTGCCCACCATCAGGGATGAGCCGAACACCCCCCTGTTCGGTTCGCACCAGAACCTGCGAACAGACAAAATGTTCGTGTAAACTTTAGAACCCTATTAAATACAATGGACTCGAACGTTCGAAATCTAAAGTGTTAATTATAAAGGCTAATATGCAAGTTATTGTCCTAAAAAGTGTTTGGGGACCCGGGTCCTGCCCCAGGGGACATGTATCAATGCAAAAAGAAGTTTTAAAAACGGCCGTTTTTTCGGGAGCAGTGATTTTAATAATGCTTAAAATGAAAAAATAAAAGTGAAATATTCCTTTAAATTTCGTACCTGGGGGGTGTGTATGATATGCATGTGAAGTGGCGCATGTTTCCCGTGCTTAGAACTGTCCCTGCATAAAATGTCATTTTTGAAAGAAAAAAATGCATTTAAAACTGACTCGCGGCTATTAATGAATTGTCGGCTCCCGGCAATACATACAAAAGTCATTGAGAAAAAAAAAAAAAAAAAAGCGTGGGGGTTCCCCAGAATTCAATTACCAGGCCCTTCAGATCTGGCATGGATTTTAAGGGGAACTCCACCCCAAGTTTAAAAAAAAAATGGCGTGGAGTCCCCCTAAAAATCCATACCAGACCCCTTATCCGAGCACGCAACCTGGCCGGCCGCAGGGGAAAAGGGGGGGACGAGAGAGCGGCCCCCCCTCCCTCCTGAACCGTACCAGGCCACATGCCCTCAACATGGGGAGGATGTCCCCATGTTGATGGGGACAAGGGCCTCATCCCCACAACCCTTGCCCGGTGGTTGTGGGGGTCTGCGGGCGGGGGGCTTATCGGAATCTGGAAGACCCCTTTAACAAAGGGGACCCCCAGATCCCGCCCCCCCCCCCTATGTGAATTGGTAACGGGTACATTGTACCCCTACCATTTCACGAAGAAAGCGTAAAAAAAATGTTTAAAAAAACACACAAACACCTTGAAAAAGTCCTTTATTTAAAAAAATAAATAAATAAACATTCCAGCGGTGAAATCCAGTGTCCCGCGGCGATCCCGATGTCCAGCGCTGTCCTTCATTGGTTGTGCCTGAGCGGACCTGATGGGGAACTCCCTCTCAGTATTTTAAATGTATAGACCCGCCCCTTCTAATGTTCCCCATCAGGTCCGCTCAGCGGACGAGATGCAGAACATGAGAAGGGGCGGGTCTATACATGTATTACCAAAGTGAGAGCAGTTCCCCATCAGGTCCGCCCCCTCGGTATGTCAGACCCGCCTACGTCATTGGCTTGAGCGGGGAACTTCCTTCACTATGTAAATTTAAATTTACATAGTGAAGGAAGTTCCCCGCTCAAGCCAATGACGTAGGCGGGTCCGACATACCGAGGAGGCGGACCTGATGGGGAACTGCTCTCACTTTGGTAATACATGTATAGACCCGCCCCTTCTCATGTTCCGCATCTGGTCCGCTGAGCGGACCTGATGGGGAACTTTAGAAGGGGCAGGTCTATACATTTAAAATACTGAGAGGGAGTTCCCCATCAGGTCCGCTCAGGCACAACCAATGACGGACAGCGCTGGACATCGGGATCGCCGCGGGACACTGGATTTCACCGCTGGAATGGTTTTTTTTTTTTTTTTTCTTAATAAAGGACTTTTACAACGTGTTTGTGTGTTTTTTTAAATAAAGGACTTTTTCAAGGTGTTTGTGTGTTTTTTTTAAACATTTTTTTACGCTTTCTTCGTGAAATGGTAGGGGTACAATGTACCCCTTACCAATTCACATAGGGGGGGGGGCCGGGATCTGGGGGTCCTCTTTGTTAAAGGGGTCTTCCAGATTCCGATAAGCCCCCCGCCCGCAGACCCCCACAACCACCGGGCAAGGGTTGTGGGGATGAGGCCCTTGTCCCCATCAACATGGGGACATCCTCCCCATGTTGAGGGCATGTGGCTTGGTACGGTTCAGGAGGGAGGGGGGGCCGCTCTCTCGTCCCCCCCTTTTCCCCTGCGGCCGGCCAGGTTGCATGCTCAGATAAGGGGTCTGGTATGGATTTTTAGGGGGACTCCACGCCATTTTTTTTTTATTTGGGGTGGAGTTCCCCTTAAAATCCATGCCAGATCTGAAGGGCCTGGAATGGATATTTGGGGGAACCCCACGTCAATTTTTTTTTTATTTGCGGCGGGGTTCCCCTTAATATCCATTCCAGACCTGAAGGGCTTGGTAATTGAATTCTGGGGAACCCCCACGCTTTTTTTTTTATCAATGACTTTTGTATGTATTGCCGGGAGCCGACAATTCATTAATAGCCGCGAGTCAGTTTTAAATGCATTTTTTTCTTTCAAAAATGACACTTTTTGCAGGGACAGTTCTAAGCACGGGAAACATGCGCCACTTTACATGCATATCATACACACCCCCCAGGTACGAAATTTAAAGGAATATTTCACTTTTATTTTTTCATTTTAAGCATTATTAAAATCACTGCTCCCGAAAAAACGGCCGTTTTTAAAACTTCTTTTTGCATTGATACATGTCCCCTGGGGCAGGACCCGGGTCCCCAAACACTTTTTAGGACAATAACTTGCATATCAGCCTTTATAATTAGCACTTTAGATTTCTCCCATAGATTTTTCGAATTTGCCGCGAACACCCCAATTTGTTCGCTGTTCGGCGAACGGGCGAACAGGCAATGTTCGAGTCGAACATGAGTTCGACTCGAACTCGAAGCTCATCCCTACCCACCATCACAATAAAGTTATTTTTTTTTTTTCACTTTGCACTCTTTCGTTTGGTAAGCATACAGTATCTTCTGTTTTCTGCTGATTTGTTGTAAGTTTACCATTTCTGGCCTTAAACTTTAGCTGTTCTGCTTAACCTTTTATGTTTACCTTTGTTCTGTTTATGAATTCTCTTTGACTTCTTATTCATATGTTTTTTTCAGCGTTTTCTTATCTGTATGAATTTATTCATCATCACAGAGCATAACTGGCTTATGTTAGCATAGGTTTGTAAAATGTATAATTTTGTATGACACTGGCACATTCCAGCACATTCTACTTTGGAGAACTTTTATTCTGACACTGCATAACAGACACAGTTTACAAATATGACAGACAGTAAAGGTAATCAAGTTAACCTATTATCAACAATATATTGTATATGTGCAGAGGCAAAAGGATAGCCTTTAAAAGAGAAGAATGGCCACTTCTCTACTGGGTCTCAAGAGTGCACTTACTTTAATCTGACCCAGAGTCAGATTATAACGGATATTGACTGCTGTCAGCTGGTTTGGCAGAGCCGCTCCTGTTGGGAGCCACCCGGCTGCTTGATTGACAGCTGGCTCTGCCTATTAGTGAGCAGCTCTCACTCCTTCTCCAGGTCACTCCTCCAGTGCAGACTGAGAGCTCTCAGTCCCCACTAACAATCGGCAGGTGGTGGTACCACCTCCCATTCATGTGACCACTGTGACAGCCATAGATCTAAAAATTGGGAAGACATTTATGAATGGGAACACAAACAGCTATGGATTTATTTTATATTGGCATGGGTTGTGCAGGCAGGTGCTTTACTGTAACACGTTAGACCCTAAATACAGGTGCAACATGTTTCAGAAGGTGAACTTATCCTTTAGTTAGAATCTGAATGCTGATGTGTGGGAGAGCCAAGGGATATATAATCAAAGATAAAATAATCCATATTGGATCTGTTTATCAATTTTAATAGTACATACTTTTTCCACTGTATTAATAACAAAATGTTTTAGAGTCCTACCCTAAGTGCCTCCTTTTCCTCTATAATGTTAGTAACTTGTAGTACAGTACTCCCAAAGTCAATGGGAGCTGAATCAAATCAAGAGGTAAACCGCACTAAAGTAAAACACGGCAGAGAGCCTTATTGCATACAAGTGTCCATAATCAATAATAAATTCTGCAGGCGGCAGCTGTAGGCTAGTTGATGTACTGGTATGTCATAATATAGTCTATATTTTATCTCTGCATTTAGCTGTTAGCCTGGAGTTCAGCTTTAAATGTATACCTGTAACAGTATAGAAAATATTTTGCTTTGGGAAACAATAAAATAGAATAACTTATTTCATCGAAAGCTGGCATCATACTTCAAGCTTTTGCTTTTCAACACTCTAAAAGCCAGAATGAGCTTACTTTGTTTTAGGCTAAATCTTAGCTTTATAAACTTGAAGCAGCATTTTGTTCCCATGATGACAGCCCCAGGGATACACCAAAATTCAAGGAAATGGGGTCAAGACTTGGAATACTACACTGAAAGGCTAGGGAGTTTTAGTATAAACCTGCAGTGATTTTTCAATAACATCTATTGTACTTTTGCAGAGGATATTTTTTTATATTAATAGCTAAAAATTATTATATCTGCATGGGACAATATTCACATGATAACACTACTGCTTGCAACTAATTATGTTGTTAACAATTTTTTATTTTTTTTTGCCAAGAAAAATATGCACTTCTATGTTAAATAAATCATACAAGCCTATCATGTGAATGTAATGAGAACAGTAAAAATGTCGGTGCAAGGCCAAGAGTTTACCTGCTCCAAACATGATAGTTTTAACAATGCTTTATTTTTAGCACTTTATAAAAGGCATACTGTATGAGATTAATGTGCGAAAAAGAAATCACACACACACACTGTATGTATATATATATATATATATATATATATATATATATATATATATATATATTTCAGCATAAATTATATATGTTCACATATAATGCTCATCTTACCCAATTCAGTGGTCCCACATGTCTGCCTTATGGTGAACCTGTCAGAATCTAACCTCATTACCTGCCTACAGGTGAACACAACAAAATATAAAGCATATAATGTATCTATGATACACTATAATACAACTCATACTGCAACAATCATTACATTCTGTGTTCACTCAAAGTTACTCTATTTGGAAAACTTTAAAGTCAAATTCTGTAACACACTATATCATTCTTGCCATCCCGTTTATTTTAAACATCTGAAAGGTTTACTAACAAATGCTACTATCCAAATTGTTATGTCACACAAAAGTTCTCCCCATTGCCATCCCATCATATAAATGTTGGGTTATGCAGTCCCAAATTTCCCAGTTTGTTACTAAACCATACCCAAAATATCCCAATCCTTTTATTCCAGGCAAAAGCACAAGGTGGTTTCAGCTTACTCCACACTCTAAAATATTACTTACTGCCCAAATAGCTTAAACAGTATTGTGACACTCCATGAAAGATGTAGCCCTATGGGCCTCCATTGAGATCGACTTTTGTAACCCAATAACAATCAATGACTAAATAGATTTTAGCTGTAGCTTGTCAATCAGCATCTGGCATCACCTATTCCTGCCTCCTGTTTTTTGTATTGGCAACACTGCCTTTGTTGCTGAAACACTCTCAAGCCCTGTACACACGATCAGATTTCCTATGGATTCTAATTCGATGGATTTTTCCATCGGAAATCCGATGAAGCTGACTTCCATCAGTCTTGCCTACACACCATCAGTCAAAAATCTGACTGTCCCAAACGCTGTCACGTAAAACACTCCGACGAGCCGAGAAAAATTAAGTTCAATGCTTCTGAGCATGTGTCGACTTGATTCTGAGCATGCGTGGGTTTTTTCTCCGATGGAGTTCCACACAGACGATCGGATTTTGCTATAGTTTTTTTTCCCATCGGATAAATTTAAAACATGTTCTATTTTTTCACACCGCTGGAAAAAAGACCGGTGGGGCCCATACACGATCGGTTCATCGGTAAAACCAATCGTGTGTACACGGCTTTACAGTTTTCTGCTTACTTTATGTTCATAGTAACTAGATGTGTTACTTGTTTAGACTGCCATACAGAGGCCTTCAGTTGTACTTTAATTCAAATTTTTTTTATTAAGAATATAAAGTCATAGATACAAGGAATGGAATTTGACAAGCTGCAAATTGCTGTACATTACAAATAATGTTGACAAATGTGATGGTTATACATAAACTTCTACAACTGTGTGGCATTACACTCCTACATCTGTTGCTAGAATCAACTTCAAAAATTTTGAGTAAAAACGTAGAACGATGTTACATCTAGGCACATCTTTACAATCTGAATCATGTAGTATAATACGAACTTTAAGCCCTCCATACCAGCTGTGGAGGATTTGACATTGGTTATAACTGAACTCAGGGTGGGGGAAAGGGGAGATAGATGAAAAGGAGTGCAGTGAGAAAGTTAAATATGAAAGAGGGTAAGAAATGGTATAGAAAATAGAATTATGGTACTAGGCATCACTACCCGTGGGATTTGAAATTGGACCTCCATATCTTCCAGTGAGATTCATATCTTGAGATGCAACCGTCCCTGTATGCTAATATTTTTTCGTATTCTGCTATAGCATTGACTTTTGTGATCACCTCTCCTTTACTGGGTATTTCATTCGTTTTCCACTTACACATTACCAGAGACCTTGCTGCAAACAGAATGTGCATGGCTATGGACCTAACTGATAGTGGGTATTCAGACATGTCAATGCTCAGTATAGCTTTTTCAATGGTAGGTTGTACAAATACTCCAGTTATTTTCGATACGAGTTTGAACATTTCAGACCAGAAGCTGCGGAGGTGGAGGCATGCCCACACCATGTGTGACAACGTCCCCAGCTGTCCACACCCCCTCCAACATAGATTAGACTGCGCCTCAGAGAATTTGGCCATTATATATGGAGTGTAGTGCCATCTTATCCAAAGTTTTTGAGCTAATTTCTCATAATTTGAGCAACGTGAGAATTGATGTGTGTTTTTAATCGCTAGGAGCCACTGTTGTTCAGAAAAGACCTTGTGCAACTCTTTTTCCCACTTCAGTAATGGGTTGAATTTACAGAAAACCTTTTTGGAATTTAGTATACTATACATAAGAGATATGCCTTTTGCCTTTGGGTCGGATGAATTTAAGTATGTCCATACTAGTTTGGGGAAGAGGATGTTTGTGTTGTTGAACTTTTGATAATAGGAAGAGATTTGTTGGTAAGTCAGAAATTCAGATGGTGGTATTCCATATTTGGATTGTATGTCAGAGAACGAGATCAATTTGCTATTTACTACAATATCCTCAAGATTTTTAATTCCTTTCTGTACCCACTGAGTCAGGGAGATATTGGGAATCAACCAATTGAGGGTTTCCATAAGAATAGGAACCACAGTATGAGGTAGGGTTGAGTGTGATACCTCCGCTAGGTAAGTCCAAGCGTGCAATGTTGCCTGTATTGTGGGATGTGCTATTAAAATCTTGGGGGGTGACAGAGTTTGTGCCTGGATAAGGGAAACCAGCGATCTGGGGTATATCCATGCTTGTTCTAATTGGCTCCAGGGTGTACTCTTATCTTGTGCATACCAACCTTTAAGCTGGTCTAATATTGACGCTATATAGTAATCTTTCAAAATAGGTACACCCAGGCCGCCAACTGATTTGTGTTTCTTCTGCATAATTTGGGGAACTCTCGCCTTTTTGCCCGCCCAAATGAAGGTTGATAGTTGTTTTTGTGCTATGGTAAAGAAAGATCTTGGAATGGGAATCAGGAGTGCTCTAAAGAGATAGGTTAGTTTTGGTAAAAGTAACATCTTATATGCCGCTATGCGGCCTGACCACGAAATGTAGTGTTTTTGGAGTCTAGACATTTCTTTTTGTAAGTCTGCTATTAAGGGTACAAAGTTAAGCTCATAAAGGTTTGAGACCGGGGAGGTCAACTTGGTACCCAGGTAGGTTATTGAATCTGAAGACCATGGGTATGGTAGGTCCCTCCGGAGGGCTTTTTTAAGATCTTTGTCAAGTGCTATACCCAGTATGCTAGACTTGGAGGCATTTACTTTATAGTAAGCTACCTTACTAAATAGGGTAAGGGTGTCATGTGCAGCCGGAAGGGATACACCAGGATCAGATAATGTCAATATGACATCATCTGCGAAAAGAGATATTTTGTGGTGGGTGTTTTGTGAGGTGATGCCCTGGATTAGCGGGTGAGCCCTGATTTTTTCCGCTAGTGGCTCCATCACCAGGGCGAATATCAATGGGGACAGGGGACATCCCTGCCTAGTCCCATTCGATATTCGAAAGTTCCTGGAGAACATTCCCTCCGTATAGACGAAGGCAGATGGGGTTGAATACAACGCCAGAATTGCTCTTTGGATTGGGCCAATCAGACCGAATTTCTCCAAGACACTGGTCAAATAGCCCCAGTGCACTCTGTCAAAGGCCTTCTCTGCATCCAAAGTGAGAAGCAGAGAAGGCCTTTTATTTTTTTCGGCCAGGTGAATCAGATTAATCATCCTCCTGGTCGCTTCTGTGGCCTGGCGGCCCAGAACAAAGCCCACCTGGTCCTGGTCAATGAGTTGTGGAAGTAGGCCTGAAAGTCTGTTTGCAATTAGTTTGGCATAGACTTTAATGTCCACATTTAAAAGTGAAATGGGTCTAAAGTTTTGTGGGGTAGTTGGATCCTTACCTGGTTTGGGCAAGGTGATGATAGTAGCAGTGAGCATTTCTTGTGGGAATGAAGCCTGGTTTATTGCAGCATCAAACATCTGATTCATAAAAGGTGAAAGTTCTGCACTGAACAATTGGTAGTGCTCAGAGGAATAACCATCGGGACCTGGTGCTTTGTTGTGCGGTAATTTTCTAATTTGTTTTTCTATTTCAGGTATTGTAAAGGGCTGGTTCAGTAAGTCAAGGTCTGTGTTGGACAGTGTAGGAATTTTAACCGAGGCCAGGAACTCTCTGATCAATGTGTCTGATGGTTGGGGGGGTGTTTGGGTCGTCTTTTAAATTATAGAGTGATTCATAGTAGTCGCAGAAGGCTTCTGCGATATCTTTGGGATTGGAGACTTTTAGTCCTGTTTTAGGGTTCAAGATGTGCGGAATCCTTTGTTTAACCACACGATCTTTTAGTTGGTTTGCCAGCAATTTCCCCGCCTTATTGCCACATCTGTAGGTATTTGCTCTCAACGTACGTAGGCGGTTATTTTGCTGGGAAATCAAAAGCGCTCTTAATTCCTGTCTGGCATAGAACAGAGAATCTCGCAAAGCCTGTGTAGTATGTTGTTTATTGAGGGATTCTAGGTTCTGTATTTTGGTTAGTAGATCATCTAGTTGTTTCGACCGTTGCCTCTTGAGTCTAGAGCTAAGTTGTATAAGTAGGCCACGGATATATACCTTATGTGTATTCCAGAGTGTGAAGGGATTGTTGACCGAAGGAGCATTGATATTAAAGAACTCTTTTAGTGCCTTTCTAATTTGTTTTGAGTTTTCGGGGCATGACAAGGAATATATGTCGTTCCGCCACCTGTTAGCTCTGGTTTCAGCTTCACGATCCCCCACCACAATGGAAGTTGGTGCATGATTGGACCATGTTATCACATGTATTTCAGATTTAACAATTTTTTGCAACATAAATTTATCTACAAGGAACAAGTCTATGCGTGAGTAGGTATGGTGGACATTTGAAAAAAAAGTAAAGTCTCTCTCTGTGGAGTGTTGACATCTCCACACATCAAAAAGCCCAGAGGACGCTATAAATTGGGCTATTGTAGCCCTCCATATGCTGTTGGGGGAAGCGCCCGAGTAGTCTAAATCCTTAGCTGGGATCGCATTGAAATCCCCGCACATAATGACATGTCCCTGTTTTAGTGAATCAACTTTTTTCCATATCTTTTTCAAAAAATGAAGTTGGTTCGTGTTAGGTAGATATAGGTTTACCAACGTTAATTTTATCGTTGAGATTTCGCAAATAAGTATGATAAATCTGCCAGAAACATCTAGATGGGAATCCAGATGTACAAACGGGGTAGAGTCTCTCACTGCAATTGCTACTCCACCTTTTTTTTTCGGGCCATTTGCCATATAGACATGTGGGAACTTACTGTGAGTAAATGATGGGGGCCTGTGAGTATTGAAATGGGTCTCTTGAAAACAAATAATGTCACTTTTTAGTCGTGTCGCTTCTTTCCAAGCCATTTGACGTTTGTGTGGGCTGTTCAGGCCTTTCACATTAAATGAAGATATCGTAAAGGGCATCGTAGCAGAAGGATTAGTAGGGAGTCCTAAAATGTGTAGATGCCAAGCAGTGTGGACTATGCGTTACCTTGCACGAAGACAGTTGGAGATGGTTTACAAGCAGGTTTGGACGTAGAGTTGGTATGGTAATTTCCCTCGGGTTCTCTCTTGGTGGAGATTGGGTCCTTGCGTTGGGAGTCCTGTACCGGTAAAATAAAAAAATACGGGGAGAGGGGAGAAAGAGGAAAACAAGGAGAACAAAGGGAACAAAACAGTACTCAAGGGGGAAAGAATTATCAAAAACCGTAAAAAACGTGCGATTCCTCAAGGAATCTGTGCGGATTAAGTACCGCTATAGATGGGGGGTATTGAGAAAAAAAACTCTGTGGCATTCTCCTGGGCTTCCAGGGGGATTGTGATGAATTAAGAATATCTGGGTATATTTCAGCTCGTTTCCTCATCTGAATTTGCTCGGGAGGAAGAAGGAGAGTGTGTGCCACTTCCCTCATGTGCAGTAGGAGCTACGATTTGCCAATCTCTCATAAGCCTCAGGCCTTCCTTTATGGTGGCTATAGTGTGAGTTGCGCCATCTTTTGTAATCATCAGCTTGGCAGGGTATAGCCACCTGTATGGAATATGATGATTATTCAACGGTTTGGTAATCGTGGCAAGTTGTCTGCGTTGCTGCATGGTAAACGCAGAGAGGTCTGCAAAGAAGGAGAGCTCCTGTAGGTCTTGTGGCAGTTCATCTCGGCGCCTCACAGACATCATAAACCGGTCCTTTATATGGTAAAAGTGAATCCGGACTAAAGTGTCTCTGGGAAGATGTGCCGGAATATTTTTTGGTCTTGGCAGCCGGTGTATACGATCAATTACAAGATCTTCCAGCGGTGTGTCAGGCAGCGCCATTTTCATGATGTTTAGAAAGTGTGCTTTTAAGTCTGGGGGTTTGACAGATTCGGGGATTCCGCGGATCTTGACGTTGTTACGTCTGGATCTGTCCTCCAGATTTGCTAATTTGGTGTTGATTTTCAGCAGCTCGACATCCCTGTCAGTGTGAGCATCCACCATATCATTAAACGTGGCCGCAAACTCCCCCATTTTAGATTCTATGTGGGACACTCTATTAGACACCTCAGCCACCTCTGATTTAAACTGCTGGGTGATACTCATCATGTCAGCATGTAACGTAGAGCATAGGGATACCAGCATATCCTTCATGGTAGTGTCCATGATCGGTTGGTTTAGTGTGGGGAAGTCAGTAATGGAGTCCTGCAACTCCCTGGTGTCATCTAAGGAAGAGCTTAAGCCGCTTACCTCCTCCGCTGATGGCGATGTAACCGATGTTCTCTGTTTGCTCTTGGCCGGGCTGGAGGTAGCTGATGGAGGGGGAGAGTAGTGCGAGTGACCCTGCTTATAAGTGCCGCCGGAATAAATACCGCACTGCTGTGTCGGGCCTCGTGTTGTCCCTGTGGAGGAGCCGGCGCCATTTTGGCTGGTATGTCGGCGCGGCTGCACGAAGAAGTCTGACATCTTCCCCAGCTTAGGATATTCCTTCCTTTTGCGGGAAGGCATCTAGGAGGGTGTCCGCGTAGACTCTGGCCGGTTTGCGGTGAGAAACGAGGCTGTTAGTCGCTCTAAATCCCCTACAAGCCCAGGATGATGAGGAGCCGATTCAGTATGCTGCCATCCGCTCCGGCTGCTAGCCACGCCCCCTTCAGTTGTACTTTAAGCGAATGGCCTCTACTCCTTTAGTAAACCAATCCCATTGAATGTTAAAAAATTTTGCTGCTAAAAATTATTTTCTTTGTGATGTTTATTCTTAAAAGGCTATGTTTCATATTTATGTTTTGCATTTTTTGTCATAAAGCAGGTTTTGGCCATTTGAACACACTGTGTAAAGTACTTGAAAACCCCGACTATCTGTGGCTGTCTGCTCCAGAAGATGACAAAAGCAAAGCTTCTGCTGTTTGTACCCTTTAAATTATACAACTACTTAGACAAAAACAGCAGATATTCTATATTAATAAAACATATGAAAATTATTTTTAAAGCTCTTGAGAAATCTGAAATCTTGAACACCAACATTTAAGCTGTGACAGAAATAACAAATAATGTGTAACCAGTAACAAAGATAATTAGTCAAAATGGTAGTACTGAATTTGGGGGTCACCATCAATCTTATACCCTATAGAATCCCATACAGATGAAGACAATCTATCGATAAGAGATGAAACTATAATTCTATCACTTTACAAAACTGGTTTGGCCATATCTTGAGTATTTGGTCAAGTTTTGGCAACCAATCTTCAGAAAGTATGCCCTTTAACTGGAGAACACCCAGAGAAGGGCAACAAAATGAAGAAGAGGGCTGGAGGACCTCAGTTAAGAGGAACAACTCTCTGGAGAAGAGCCGATTAAGAAGGGATTTTATTGCAATATACAGATCTTTAAATTGTGACTCTAGCATTAGGTGGAAACTTTAAACTATGTAAGGGTTTCTTTTACTGTTATAGCAGAAAGGGGGTGGTGGTGTCAGCAGAGCATGTACTGTAGATACATTAATAAAAAAAAAAAACATTTAGATGTGGTAGTGACATGAACACACAGATGCTAAACTGAATGGACCAGTGTCTTTATTCAACCTTACCAATTATATAACTACGAGTAAAAAAATATCCCAAACAACAAGCAGTCAAACTCCATTTTGCTTGATCTTAAGCCTAATGAAGTTTTCTTTTGTAATAATTTTAGGAAACTCCGTGAGCTATCAAGTAGAAAATCTAGTTGAAAAGCTGTCATATGCTTGGTTTCTGGCACAGTAGACCATACAAAAAGACGTAAACTAATAATTTAGCTGATGATGCAAAAGAGAAAAAAAATGTTGCAACCATCGGAAAGCCCTGTCCATTATATCATGCTGCTATAAGGTCTGCAGGGCACCTTTGCAGACTTTTGGAAAATTTTCGAAAAATGTTGGCCACACATACAAGTCTATAAAAGATTCATAGACGATATCCTGATCGTCTGGAAAGGTAGTCAGGAGGAACTACAGGAATATGTCCAGCACATTGGTGCAAACCAGTACAGCATCAAGTTCACTGTGAATGCACACCAGGAAACTATTAATTTCCTGGATTTAGAGATATTCAAAAATAGAGACAGACTATGTACCAGAACGCACTTCAAAGACACAGATAGAAATGGGTATATACCATTTTGCAGCTGCCACCACCTGCAATGGAAAAGAGCCATCCCTAAGGGCCAATTTATCAGAATTAAACAAAACTGTGACTTAATGGAAACCAGAGTCCTTATTGAAAGGTTTGTGGACAAAGGTTATGAGAGGAGTGAATTAGAACACACGAGGGATAAAGTAAGCCAGATAGATAGGGACACCTTATTGCAAAGTAAACATGGGGAAAACAGAGGAAAAGACAAGGTACCATTCATTACAGCATTTAATAAACAATTTAGAACATTAGAGGAGATCGTGAAAAAGAACTGGCCAATTATCTGCAATGACCCACATTTGGGTAAAATACTCCAGACAAAACCTACATTCATTTACAGGAGAGCCAGAAGGATCAGGGATAAAATCATAAAGAATGTTCCGGACCCTCCCAAAAAAATTACCACGTTCTTTTACCACAAGGGTTTTTACCGATGTGGAAAAATCCAAACCATTTAGACTCACAAATAGGGATACTAGGAAAACAATGGAATTCCAATCTTTTGCAAACCAACAGAAATTTAAAATCGATAAGCTTATCATGTGCTGTAGCACACATGTCACCTACATACTGGAGTGCAGTTGTGGACTCCAGCATGTAGGGAGAACAACAAGAGCACTATCAGTCCGTATAGGTGAACATGTTAGAAACATCAAAAAGGGGTACAAACATCACAGCATTTCCAAGCATTTTAGGGACGTACATAAAAGTGACCCACGTCACCTTAAATTCTACGCTATAGACAAAATAGAACTAAACTGGAGGAATTTAAACCTACATAGAGAGGTTTCTCGCAAGGAAACTTACTGGATATTCAAATTAAATACAATGAAACCACAAGGGATGAACGTGGAACTAGACGTTAATTGTTTTATAGATAATTATTAAAAGGAATTTTTCATTTTTTATTTATTTTGATTATCATTCTTATTTTTATTTTTATGATTTTTATTTATTTTCATTTTTATTTTTATTTCTATTTCTATATATTTATTTTATTTTAATTCCATTATTTTATTTTATTTTAATTCCATTATTATTATTCTTTATTTTTTTTCATTTTATTCATTTTGTTTATTGTATATTTTTTAACGTCTAGAGGTGTAATCTATTTGAGTCTTATTTGTTGCATATAGTATGGAAAACTGTAGGTCTTTATATAATTTTAAAAATGAAAATTTTCATGTAGATAATTCATTTTAAGGATTTATAAACTGTTATTTGTATTGACCCAAATATTCACATACTGTGAAAGCGATCCAGTGGTGTACATGGGGGAACCCGGTATCGGTATGGAGGCTTTATAATGCACCTAAGTGGGAAAGAGAACGGGGCAAAATGTAGAAATTTTGACTTCCGGAGACACCAACACCAAAAGGAACAAACAGGAGGGTATGGGCAAAATATTCCAGGAGTTAAAATGGTGGCTTGACCATTTCTGGTATTGAGAAACTACCATTTCCGGCCCCTAAGTACAATGATAGGACCCATCAGCAATAAGGGGGGTATAAATAGTAAGACGGACATTAACACAGCAGCTTCCTGATGATGCAAATACCCTTGCGAAACGCATAGAGGCTGCTGGGAGATTATCCACGTCACTTCCGGCTTGAGGCTTGGAACGCACGCCCGGAGAGAAGACCACAGGGGTTTAGACGCTGATACCTTTCACCCCACACACACGGCTGAATTAGCTTGGTGCACAGAAGGATCAGGGGCACATCCAAATGTGAGTCTAATAGTCTTTTTAAACGTTTTAATAAAGAGTAGTAATGTACTATACCATGATGGCTATTTATATTTTATGAGTACCGCTAGAGGAAAGAAAATCACATTGCATTAACTTTTACATTAACAATTAACTAATTGCTTGGATAAATCGCAGACTGACCCATTTAATGGAGTGGTTATCCAACTAATGAACCAAAGGCGCATTCTTAATTGTATCTGGTGAATGGCCATTCTATGAGGTGGTGGTGTAGTCACAATAACGGTGGAAGTAGGAGCACTTAAAGCGGAGCTCCCCTGAAAAAAAAATATTAAAAGCCAGCAGCTACAAATACTGCAGCTGCTGACTTTTAATATTAGGACACTTACCTGTCCTGGAGTCCAGCGGCGTCGGCAGCAGAAGACAAGCAATCGCTCATCACTCTGCTGCCCCCACCACCATCCTCAGTGAGGGAACCAGGAAGTGAAGCCTTGCGGCTTCACTGCCCGGTTCCCTATGGCGCATGCGCGAGTCGCGCTGTGCCGTTCTCACTGGTCCCTGTTGTGTTCTGGGAGCCGAGTGTCTCCCAGAACACAACGAGTATTACCCACAGAGAGGACTCCCGGAAGTGGTTGCAAATACCTGTCTTAGACAGGCATCTGCACCCCCCTTCCCCCTGAAAGGTGCCAAATATGACACTGGAGGGGGGAGGGTTCCGATGAGCGGAAGTTCCACTTTAGGGCGGAGCTCCGCTTTAACCACGATCAAGAGACTCAAGAGACGCAACTACCGAAAGGAGTTGATCACTCACTGAGGCTATTCACTGTGATTTGTTGCACACTTTAATAACTCAAATGATTCTCCTGTGAGCAATCCCCCCGTGCCCCTATAATAAGTATAAAAAAGTTCAATAAATCACGTGTTACTGCAAGAATTAAACCTCTAAACTGTATGTGCAAATATAAAAAATATAACAAATATATATATAAGTGGTATGGTGAATCAATTGACTTAGTCCAATAAGACCATAAAGTGCCATAAAAATTAATATTTTAATTAAAACTTAAATTTTTGAACACTTTTATTCCTATTAAAAGGAATGTAAACATCCCTTGTAATAGTAATAGGGAACGACAGGTCCTCTTTGCGGAGAGATCTGGGGTCTATAAGTCCCCACATCTCTCCTCTATGCTGGAAAGCCTGAGTCTAAAATAAAAATTGATTTCAGGCTTTCCAATTAAAAAAACAGCAGTGTTTACATCTGCCGGTGCCGAAAGTGACATCAGGACATCGTTTTCGGCCTCTGAGGGTCATAGAGATGGCCGATGACCATCTGGTCCACAGCCAGCTCTATGGTAAACTTCCGGTGGCGGCGGATTCATTCTCCAGCTCCCCGATTGCATGGGAGAGACCAGAAAGCACTGGAGGGCGGCAGGAGGGGGGGTCCTCTCGCACTGCCTGTAAAAGTAAATAAGCAGCTAAACAGCCACTAAGATGGCTTTCACATGTGAGGGAATCACCGGCTGAAAGAAAAGATATCTGGGTAATGCCTGTATCTGCAGGCATCTTTCAGATATCTCCACTTCAAGTACAGAATGCCTTATGACGTCCACCTAAAGATAAGTTGTTTAATGTCAACACTCATAGAGATTTTTGTAATAAATATAATGCCCATCAATTTTTTAACATTATAGAAAAAAATTGTCAGTAAAATATGCACATAAATGTGTCTATCAACCCACTTTAAGGGAAGTACAGAATCCTTTTTGAAAGATAGGAGAATATGCGGTGATCACTTAGACATATAAACTGATGCCAATACAGTACCTTATTCTGGTAGAAGGTAGTGAACAGTCTTTACTTTTCTTATACAGGGAATACACACTCCTATAAACGATTGACATAACAACCATTAAAGACCGTAACTATAAGTCTATACCTTCTGTTATACATGGAATACAAACATCTATAAATTATTGGCATAAACCTTTAAAGACAGTAACTGTAAGTATATGTTCAGATTTCTGCCTCAAAGGTACTGTAAACTGGCTACAGATTCTAAAACATTGAGATAAAACTATTTGTGCTATCTATGATCCATAGACATGGACCATTCAAGACAATAAATGTAGGTAAATGTCCAGATGTTTGCCTCAAAGGTACTGAAAAATTGGCTCCAGATATCAAAGTATAGAGGACATACTAACCATCCTTTCAGTATACAGTATATGCTCAAAGATCTGCCTCAAAAATGCTGTAAACTAGCTACCAGATGTCTAGAGCCTAGAGATCACACTATCGGTACTGTCAATACTAGGCTGGCTTATTCTCTCTTGTTTAAAGCGGTTACACTGCCTGTGCTAATGTTTCTCATACTCAGCTTGAATCACTGTTTTGAGATCACACTGCCTGTATATAGTACTTCTGACCACTGCTAAATCTCCAAAAGTTCAGCTCTGGGACTCCCTCCCAACAAAAGAACCATACAATAGTGCTCCCAAATTCACTTACATGTTTCGCCTAAAAACAGGCTTTGTCAGGGTAATAGTGCAAAAACCACTGCATGAAAAAGGAGAAACGCAAATTTGGGGTATGAATGATCTTTTATCCTTTTTCATTCACTAATTTTTGCATAGTATTACAGTACAGATAGTGTGATCTCTATTTTCTAGACATCTGGAAGCTAGTTCACAGCATTTTTGAGGTAGATCTTTGAGCATAAAGAATATACTGAAAGGATGGTTAGTATGTCCTCTATACTTTGATATATGTAGCCAGTTTACAGAACCTTTGAGGCAGACATCTGAGCATATACTTACAGTTACTGTCTTTAAGACCCCTTTCACACTGAGGCGTATTAGAGGCGCTTTAGCGCTAAAAATAGCACATAAAAACGCCTGAAAGACTCCTGCACCAGCATTCTCAATGTGAAAGCCAGAGTGCTTTCACACTGAGGCGATGCGCTGGCAGGAGAAAAAAAAATCCCCTGCAAGCCGCATCTTTGGAGCGGTGTAGGAGCGGTGTGTATACAGCTCCTTTACAGCTCCTTCCCATTGAAATCAATGGGACACCGCGGTAATACCGCCCGCAATCCGCGTCTGTAGCCGCGGTTTGCGAGCGGTATTAACCCTTTTTCGGCTGCTAGCGGGGGTTAAAACCGCACCGCTAGCGGCCGAATATTGCGGTAAATGCGACGGTATACGTGCCGCTATACCGCCACCGCATATTCCCGCCCCAGTGTGAAAGGGGCCTAAAGGTTTTGCCAATAGTTTATAGGTTTTGTATTCCCTGTATAACAAAAGTACAGACGGTTCACTATCTCCTCTTCCAAATAAGGTATTGGCATCAGTTTATATATGTCTAAATGATCACCGCCTATTCTCCCATCTTTCAAAAAGGACTCTGTACCTCTCTTATGCCGCGTACACACGACCGTTTTTCTCGACGTGAAAAACTGCATTTTTTCCTTTCGCCGAGAAAAACGATCGTCTGTGGGCTTTATGTCGTTTTTCTTGACGAGAAAAACGACATTAAAAACTTCGAGAAAAATTAGAACATGCTCTATTTTTTCTCGCCGTTTTTCACGTCGTCGTTTTTCTCGTCATGAAAAATGGTCGTGTGTAGGCTTTAATGACGTGAAAAAAGCGCGCATGATCAGAAGCAAGTGATGAGAAGGGAGCGCTCGTTCTGGTAAAACTACCGTTCAGAATGGAGATGGCACATTCGTCATGTAGGAAATTATTGCATCGTTTAATGCAGCGCATTCTTTTCTTCGTTCTAATGCTGCAATAATCCTATTCTCTTGCTGCTGATATTCTCACAGAGTTATGTAAAAGTTTGGTCTTTAGTATTTATTGTTTTCTCATGATTAATCTATATTTATTGTAAGCCAGATCTCCCTAAATCCCCAATATTTTAGAGTTTCCATCTTGTTTTGAAGATGTTTTTTTTTGTAATTTTTATTTTTATTTTAGACTGGTTTTCCATATTATTTGATATTTTGTAGTGTGTCAAGTTACCCCAACAACATTATTATTTCTTAGCATTTTCCCTGAAGGAGGTTATTGTCCCTTGTTAATTTCCCAATTTTTTATCCACTGTCCCTGCCTACTCACTACCAAACTGTCTATTTAGAAGAAGAACACATGTTCATTTTGTAACATCAAACAAAAATTCCATTTATTCTGGCCTAAAAACAAATTAAAGGGTAAGCCAAAACAAAACCAGATGTAAAGTAAATCTAAAGAAGCCAGGAAGACAGCATTGGAGACCCTGCTGAAATTAGTGCAGACCCAGATCACCACAGCAAACCCCAAAGGATGAAAAGACGAAAATTGGGACCATCTGAGGGACATATCCTGGGCTCATTTGGTGCTTTTCTTTTTTCCCTTCCCTGCAGCCTTCCTTGGAGGCTGTGTCCGTGGAGGAGGGACTGGAGCAGGAGTAGGGACAGGAGCAGGGACTGGGACAGGAGCAGGGACTGGGGCAGGAGCATGGAGTGGGGCAGGAGCATGGAGTGGGGCAGGAGCAGGGAGTGGGGCAGGAGCAGGGAGTGGGGCAGGAACTTGAGCAAGGACATAAGAAACATCCACAACGTCCGTAAAATCATTCAGTTTCCCAAACATGCCCATATTTACAACCTTCAATATCAGGCTCTCGCTTTTTAGCCGCTGGGCCAATTCCATTTCTGGAAGTTTGTGCCCAATAAGGGCAGCAAATCCCTCTGCAGCGGTGGGGGGCTCTCTGAGGGCCACAGTAGTCTCCCTAATTAGGGCCTGGGTCTCCTCCTCCATTTGAAGAAGCCTCCTTGCCCTTTTTTGTGGAATCCGCAGCGGAGGTATCTGGGGCCTGGTGTTGCGCTGTGTCCCACTGGGGCCTGCCTCCTCCTGTGTCCCACTGGGGCCTGCCTCCTCCTGGCTTCCACTGGCACCTGCCTCCTCGTGGGTCCCACTGGGGCCTGCCTCCTCCTGGGTTCCACTGGCACCTGCCTCCTCGTGGGTCACACTGGGGCCTGCCTCCTCATCCTGTTAAAAAAAGTTACATATAGTTATTTTAGCCTTCATCTTTCACACACATTTGTCACCTCATGACATTTGCTAATTGAATGCTAATAAATATTATAGTTAATCATTCTGACACCAGCATTTTTCATTCATGTCCCCCTAATTTTTGCCCACTGATGTCTATTGATATGTCAGACACTTTGGTTTATCTGGTAACATTTTTAACACAATTTTTTCAACTTTGACAACATTAGACTTTTATTAATATAAATATTTAGCTAAATATTATACCTGGCTCCAAATATTCAAATCCGGCACCTCCAGGAGTTGAGCTTGTTCCTCCAAAGAGACCTCAACTTGGCTGGAGGATTGGCTGCAGGGAATGCTGGAGGGAAGGCTGGAGGGTTGGCTGCAGGGAAGGCTGGAGCTCGTTCTGGGTGGAAGGGTGGAAAGGGATTCCCTGGATTCCAGGTGGTCATCGAGGAAACTGAGATGCTGGTAGTACCAGAGATTTGGAATGTATCTGTCCTGCAGCTGCTCCTGACCGCATTGATGTTCGGACTTTGTTTCTTTGAGTCCGGTATGTCCCCCTAATGGTCCCAATTTTATTCTTCACATCCTGTAGTGTTGCTGTGGGGATCTGAGATTGCACAAATTCCAGCAAGGTCTCCAGTGCTCTCTTCCTGGCTTCTTTATTTTTATTTTGTTTGTTTTTGGTCCCCCATAAAACAGGAAGATTCTTCCATCTTTGCAGGAATTCCAACATGAAGTCGGGGTCCTTAAATACCTGCATTTTTGCTGCAAGTCCAAAAACACACCAAAAATCAAAGGTCAGTCAAGACTACTCCAAATCTTTCTCACCATATATAGGCCACTAAAGTAGCAATTGATCAGTCATCATAGAGTTGAGTGGACACCTGGATGTTTGTGTTGAACTCTTTTTGTAAACTTGGTAAAAAGCTAGAGTTCGTGACGTGACTTAACCCGAACTTGACCCCGAACCCAAACCCCATTGAAGTCAATGTAGCCCCGTAAATCTGCGGACTAAAAGGACTCCAAAAAAGTAAAGGAGTACCTCGAACTGTCCCTGCACAAAGTGTAATTTGTGCTTTTCCAAAATTAACCCACAATTCACTCCTGGGTATAATGAATTGTTGTCTCCCGACAAATGCAATACATAGAAAAGTCATTGATACAAACATTGAGAAAGCATTTTGGTTCCCACAAATTCTCTTACCAGGCCCTTCATGTCTGGAATGGATATTAAGGGGAACCCTGCCGCCAATGTTTTTCAAAAGGCGTGTGGTCCCCCCAAATATCCATACCAGGCCCTTCAGGTCTGGCAAGGATTTTAAGGGGAACTCCACCCCAAATTATAGAAAAAAATGGCGTGGAGTCCCCCCAAAAATCTATACCAGACCCTTATCCGAGCACGCAACCTGGCCGGCCGCAGGGGAAGAGGGGGGGGGCGAGAGAGCGGCCCACCCCTCCCTCCTGAACCGTACCAGGCCACATGCCCTCAACATGGGGAGGATGTCCCCATGTTGATGGGGACAAGGGCCTCATCCCCACAACCCTTGCCCGGTGGTTGTGGGGGTCTGCGGGCGGGGGGCTTATCGGGATCTGGAAGAACCCTTTAACAAAGGGGACCCCCAGATCCCGGCCCCCCCTATGTGAAATGGTAATAGGGTACATTGTACCCCTACCATTTCACCCCAAAACGTGACAAAATTCAAAAAATGACAATAGACGTTTTTGGACAATTCCTTTATTATTGTTTTTGTTTTTCTTCCATCTTCTCCCTTCTTCTTTTCTGCATTCGAGTTTCTTCCTCCATCTTCCTCTTCCTCTTCATCTTCATCTCCATCTCCATCTCCATCTTCATCTTCCTTTGGGCTTCTCGTCCGCATCTTGCTCCGGCTTCTTCTTTCTTCTCGCGCCGCTCCGTTTGAATTTGAGTTTGCCGCTGTGTGACGCTTAATAAGTTATGCAGTTCTCCTCTAGGTCCGCTGCGAGCCGGTGGCCCCACCCCCCTCTGACAGCACGGGGAAAGTACCAGTGAAATCCATGTGCGTCAGAGGGGGGCGGGGTTCCCGGACCAAGTGGAGAACTGATGAACTGAAGCGTCGCACAGCGGGAACCTCCAATTCAAACGGAGCGGCCAGAGAAAGAAGATGCCAGAGCAAGATGCGGACGAGAACACCGAAGAAAGAAGGAAGATGAAGAGGAAGATGAAGAGGAAGAGGAATATGGATGAAGAAACACGAATCGAGAAAATAAGAAGGAAGAAGATGGAAGAAGAAGATGGAAGAAAGCCAAACCAACAAATAAAGGAATGGTCAAAAACCGTCTATTGTCATTTTTTAAATTTTGTACACTTTCTTCGTGAAATGGTAGAGGTACAATGTACCCCTTACCAATTCACATAGGGGGAAGCCAGGATCTGGGGGTCCCCTTTGTTAAAGGGGTCTTCCAGATTCCGATAAGCCCCCCGCCCGCAGACCCCCACAACCACCGGGCAAGGGTTGTGGGGATGAGGCCCTTGTCCCCATCAACATGGGGACATCCTCCCCATGTTGAGGGCATGTGGCCTGGTACGGTTCAGGAGGGAGGGGGGGCCGCTCTCTCGTCCCCCCCTCTTCCCCTGCGGCCGGCCAGGTTGCGTGCTCGGATAAGGGTCTGGTATGGATTTTTGGGGGGACTCCACGCCATTTTTTTCCAAAATTTGGCGTGGAGTTCCCCTTAAAATCCTTGCCAGACCTGAAGGGCCTGAAAATAGAATTTGGGGGGACCCCCACGTTTTTTTGGGTCTCAAAAACTGAGTTTGCAATGTATTGCCATTTGCCAGGAGCCGAGAATACATTCTAGCAATTGAGTTTTAAATGATTATTCAAACTTCAAAAATGACATTTTGTGCAGGGCCATTACTAACAGCACGGGAAGCAAGCACAAAGTTACATGCATATTGCCCAACACCGGCCCCGAACATACAGTGAATGTTTAGGTTTCTGCTCCGGGACCCAGCCCAAAAAAAAGGTCTGTACGGTCACTAAATTTTCTGTTCGGGGCCGCTCAACCCTCGACATATCAAGTATGAAAAATGTTACGTACCCGCGATCTACACGTTCGTTGCTTCCGACCTTCTTCCACTCACTGAACGTCGCTTTCCACAATGTTTTTTTAATGTTATATACAGTGCGCATGCGTGACGCTCCGCACGCTTTCCCGCCCCTGACGTTCGTTAGACTACTTTCCCCGCCCCTTCTCGCTCGTCCTTAATGACGGAGACTGACAACATGGCGGAGAATGACCGAGATGAAGTGGAAAGTGTGGAAGGAGGCAGGGCCAGACCCAGAAGATATAAAGCCACTAACATGTCGTTTGAGGAGATGGTGGATATGGTCACCATATTGCTGAGGGAGGATTATGATGCCAAACATGGGCCCTACAAAAATCCAAATAAGGTGAAGGCCCAGATCATGGATAAAGTGGTCAAAACACTCTTCAGGAATTTTGGTGTTCGCAGGTCGAGGGAACAGATCCGCAAACGATGGTCGGACCTTAAATTGCGTGAGCAGGAGCAATATAAAAAAATTAAAAAAGTGATCCGAAAAAGTAAGTATATTTACATTTAATGTGATTTTTATTAATTAGCGTGGTGCTGCATGTGCTTTTTCGTTAATGTATGTAGTACAGTTCAAGATGTCCGGGTTCATGTTCTTGTTCACACGAATCGATCGTAGAAATCCACGTTCAAACGTTCACTAAATGACGATCTTTTGGTCCGAATCAGTGTTAACTACATTTGATCATTCCTAATAATAGGCATGTTCAAATTTAGTTATCACTGTATTCCCCCAAAACATCGTTTGGGTGGTATTGAACGAGGATTTCGACGTTTGATTCTTGTGCCCAAGAACATGAAACAGGACATCTTTTACTGTTCAAGATGTCCTGTTTCATGTTCTTGGGCACAAGATTCATCAGGCGAAATCCTCGTTCAATAACACCAAAACGATGTTTTGGGGGAATACAGTGATAACTACATTTGAACATGCCTATTATTAGGAATGATCAAATGTAGTTAACACTGACTCGGACCAAAAGATCGTCATTTAGCGAACGTTTGAACGCGGATTTCGACGACTGATGATTCTTGTGCCCAAGAACATGAAACAGGACATCTTTTACTGTTCAAGATGTCCTGTTTCATGTTCTTGGGCACAAGATTCATCAGGCGAAATCCTCGTTCAATAACACCAAAACGATGTTTTGGGGGAATACAGTGATAACTACATTTGAACATGCCTATTATTAGGAATGATCAAATGTAGTTAACACTGACTCGGACCAAAAGATCGTCATTTAGCGAACGTTTGAACGCGGATTTCGATGACTGATGATTCTTGTGCCCAAGAACATGAAACAGGACATCTTGAACTGTTTATGTGATAATTAATTAGAAACATGGTTGTGTAGGTGTTGGTAACTCTATTTAACTAATCTAACTGGATTCAGTGTACGGTTACGAGAGTATGCTCAGCAGCTGCTTACACATCTGGACTCATTAGCACAAGTGTGGGCCACAAGAACAACCTTTTGATGGTGTCACACACAGGTGATCCAGTGGATACTTGGTGTGTTTCCATGTGTGAAACATGACCAAAATAGATTAATCTACCTGCTTTGGAAATGGATACAATCATGTGTTCATCTTCTAAAGTATTTCCAAAAATAGAATTGTAACACACTTCCCAAGATTGCTTAATATTACTCTTTCAGGCCTAAATATATTTAGTTACACAAGTCTACCTTTGGGTTCTATCTCCTAGGGCTTCAAAGAGCTAGGAGACAGGAGGCTGCAAACCCCGCACCACCAACCCAAGACCCACAACCGCAGGATGTGGCTGAAGAGGGAAATGCCAACTCAACAGGTCAGTGCCATACACCACAGCCTCAGGTAATAGATGTAGGCCTGTATATTTAGTAAGACCTTTTTTTTTCCAATTTAAGGTACCCAGCAACCTTCACCCGACACACTGCCCAGATGTTGGTGAAAGAACTGAGGGTCTGCTCTCGTGAGCTGGAAACAATGAAAGAGAACTTGTTCCAGATGAGGCAAAACACTAAGCAGATGGAGCAAAGAATTAAATAAATAGAACAGGTTCTTGGGAGGGTTTAAAAATGTTATATGTTTTACAATTCTGTTTTCTAATTTTTGTTTTAATTGTAGATTTGCCCTTTTTTGGGGGAATCTTTTAATTTCTAAAAGTAATATTGTACATGTACATTTTTGTCAAGACTTTTATCCAAAAAATGATCTTTAAAAAGCCAAATAAAAAAAAAAATTATGCTCCTCTAATAAATATTTTAAACTAAACAATGTGTGGCTTCTTATATCAATGTTGCCCCCCCCCCCATAACAAATGTGTGTGTTTACACTCAAAATGATGTTAATTTACTTGTTACAAAAACACATGGCACTACAACTGCACTAGTATAACCTAGGACAGTGATGGTGAACCTTGGCACCCCAGATGGTTTGGAACTACATTTCCCATGTTGCTAAGGCACTCTGCAGTGGAGTTGAGCATCATGGGCAATGTAGTAGCAAAACATCTGGAGTGCCAAGGTTCACCATCACTGACCTAGGAGAAAGAACAAATACAACAAAATAAAAGCAAACAAGATGTTTTCAGTATAATTTTGTTTATTCTTCATAAAATTATTTTAAATATGATCAGGCATTGCAATGGCCCCCCTACCCATAAAATATTCCACATAGCGTTGCCGCACATCACGGCCGCTTTGGGGGGCCAAGCATGTAGGGCCAGCTACCTGGGCTGGCAATGGTCCATCCAAGAATTGTGTGCCCTGAAGGGCAACTGAAGAGAGATAATTGTTCGTTTTTTTTTTTTAAATAATTGTGAAGTATGCAACAGCACATGATTAAATGGTTCCATTTGTACTCCGCCATGTTGAGAGCAGTCTGAAAAATGCGAAAACGACTGGCCATGATGCCAAAGGCATTTTCGACCACCCTTCTTGCTCTGGCCAGCCTATAATTAAAGACCCTCCTCTCAGGGGTGAGGGTCCTTTGTGGAGAAGGCCTCATCAAATGGGGTCCAAGCGCAAACGCCTCATCTGCCAGGAAAACAAAGGGGAGGCCATGTTCATTTTCTTCAGCAGGTGGCAATGCCAGGTCCTCGGAAAGAAGCCGGTCGGCAAAATCGGTCTGGGCAAAAACACCACCGTCAGACATCCGCCCATTTTTCCCAACATCAATATAGAGAAATTCATAGTTGGCAGACACCACCGCTATCAGCAAAATACTGTGGAACCCTTTATAATTATAAAAAAAGGATCCCGATTGGGGTGGTGGCACGATGCGGACGTGCTTGCCATCAATGGCTCCTCCACAGTTGGGAAAGTTCCACCGCTGCAAAAACTCAGATGCCACATTCTGCCATTCCTGTGGCGTCGATGGAAACTGTGGAGTCAAACCAAAAATACAAATTAAAATACTTTGCTACCTAAACATTGCAAGCATGTTCGCACTAAACACTCTTGGCAAAACATCAGTATAGCATTAATTTGGAAGGAGGATTTTAGAGCGGAGCTCCGCAGCCAAAATAATACCAAATTACCCAGCAGCTCCAGCTAGAGCAGCTGCAGAGTTTTTATAATTGGACACTTACCTGTCCTGGAGTCCAGCAACGTCCGCAGCAGAGGATGAACAATCGCTCGTCACTCTGCTGCCCCCTCCGCCATCCTCGGTGAGGGAACCAGGAAGAGAAGCCTTGCGGCTTCACTGCCCGGTTCCCTACCGCACATGCACGGGAAGCGCTGCGCAGTTCTGACTGGTCCTCCTGTGTTCTGGGAGCCAAGTGTCTCCAAGAACACTATGGGTATTCTGCGGGAAGTGACTTGTCTCCGGCAGATTGGCCGCAGAGATGACTCCTGGATGTGGGTGAAAATACCTGTCTTAAACAGGTATCTTCACCCCCTCCCCCCTGAAAGGTGTCAATTTTGACACCGGAGGGGGGAGGGTTACGATGAGCGGAAAATAAACTTTAGGGTGGAGCTCCGCTTTAATAAGTGCTAAAAATGAGAACAAAAAACATGAGCCACTCTGATGGATTTGTGAAATTCTTTTAGGATAGGGGGGTTTAGATGAGTTGGGGACATCATAAATAAAAGCTCTAGTACTATGTAATTTATTTTGTTAGATTAGACAAAAGCAAATAATTGGGGGGGGGGGGGGGCAGGCAATCTAAGCACTACAATGGAGCGGACAAAAAACATTGGGGAGTGACTAGGCTAGGTGTGTTTGGGCCCAGGATATAATGCTGGAGAGGTTGGTTTTTAAAAATAAGCATGTAGGCCCAAAAAAAGGAACATTCAAAGCTTACAACATGCATGGGGACAAAGGGGACAATCACACCATATTTGAATCATGGTAATTAGAGACAGTTCAAAAAATAATATTCATTATCAAGCATAAAAAAACATAGATTGGGATTTTTATAAAGGAGAAAACTTACCTTAATATAGTCCTCCTGAAGGACCTGGATAATGGCAGAGCAGGTTTCTGGGATAATGACGCCCAGAGCCTGGGGGGAGATGCCTGTCGAGAACTTGAGGTCCTGCAAGCTTCTCCCAGTCACAAGGTATCGCAACGTGGCGATGAGCCTCTGCTCAGCAGTAATGGCTTCCCGCATAACGGTGTCCTGCCTGGTGATATAGGGGGACACCAAAGCCAAGAGCTGCTGAAAAACGGGGTCAGACATCCTAAGAAAATTCCTGAAGTCATCAGGGTTATTCTCCTGGATCTCCCGCAGCAGAGGCATATGACATAATTGGTCCCGCTTGAGCAACCAATTCTTGGTCCAAGAACTCCTCCTCACCCTGTTCATGGACCGGATCTGGGACATAGCAACAAGCCCAGAAGCAAGCACAGCACGATCTCGGCGACAAGAACGTACCCGCAACATGGCTTCAAAACGGTCGTCTAATCAGAACGAACTAAAAGAACGCACTGAAGAACAGCAAGGCCTCTGAAGAACGAGCTGAAAAACAGTAACGAGCGGACAAGAACGCACTGCAAAAACAGATACGAACTCACTACACGCACTGAAAGCCAGATACGAACCCACAAGCACAAACTGAACTCCCGAAAACGATCTTTAAAGCACGAAGACTGAAAAGCGCGAATCGTCTCTTCCCAAACTTTTACTAACACGCGGTAACACGAAATCAGCAAAAGCAGCCAAAAGGGTGGCACCAACATAATGAAACGTCCCCTTTATAGTGCCGTCATACGTGTTGGACGTCACCGCGCTTTGCTAGATCATTTTTTTTCACGATAGTGTGTAGCCAAGGCAGGCTTGAGAGGAAACACGAAAAATAACGTCGAGAAAAACGTTTTTTTTCATGACATGAAAAACGGTCGTGTGTACGCGGCATTAAAGTGGGTTGATAGACACATTTATGTTTATATTTTACTGACTAATTTCAATAAAGGTTATGTTTCATACCATTGGCCTAAGTGCGTTGGGGAATGCACCACCGCTCTCCTTTGATTGCCAGCTAAGGTATTTTGTTTTTTCATATATGAAGGCATTGGTGTGAATAATTTTGTAAATTATGTTTATTCAAATCAAGTTGAGTTTTAATATAATCTGCAGCTGTTTCAATCAGTGTTTTTACTGTGCAATACTGAAATGTTTCAGGCAGCTAACAGCAACTAGTTGCAGATTCATTAATGGGTTAGCAAACTGAAAACCTACTTATATATTTATCGTTAGAGATGGGAAATGAATTAATCTCACAAGTAACCACCATACTTTATGTTTATTAACCACTTCAGCCCCGGAAGAATTGGCTGCCCAATGTCCGGGCCATTTTTTGTGATTCAGCACTGCGTTGCTTTAACTGACAATTGCACGGTCGTGCGATGTTGCACCCAAACAAAATTGACGTCCTTATTCTCTCACAAATAGAGCTTACTTTTGGTGGTATTTGATCACTTCTGCAGTTTTTATTTTTTGCGCTATGAACAAAAAACTGCTTAAAAAAAAAGCTAATTTTTTAACTTTTTGCTAGATTTAAATATCCCCAAAAGATATATAAAAAACAATTTTTTTTCTTCAGTTTAGGCCGATATGTATTCTTCTACATATTTTTGGTAAAAAAAAACCGCAATAAGCGCATAGTTATAGCGCCTACAAAATAGGGGATAGTTTTATGGCATTTTTATTATAATTTTTTTTTTACTAGTGTAGCGGAACCTCACTCTCCCTCTTGGTTATTGTGAATGGCTTGCGTCTAGGGGTACCTGGGAGAGGAGAGTGCAGGAACACTACGCCAAGCTCTCCCCTCATGTGTATAAGAGGGTTGAGCAAAGTTAGTTGATTTACCTCCCGGGTCTGTCCACTGCATACAAAGCCTTGTTGTTCCCTGGAAGCGTGTCTGCCAATAATAGAGCCCCACACCAATCGAAAGTCCAACACTCCTTTATTTCTCGTAACAGAATCAGTTGAACTTCCATTAACAAACAAACATGGGGGTGTGGGAACGAGTAGGCCCAGGCACAACTGTACTCTCTTATTCCTTTTAAGCGAATAGGCCTGGCGCACGGTCTCTGCCACCGACCGTGAGTTTTGGTCGCTGCCACCGACCGGATGAACTGTTCAGGCCCCTGCCACAGGCCTAATTGCAGGCCTCTGCCACTGACCTGAGTGAATTAGCTGGACCGCTGCCACCGGTCATTGAACATGGACTGAAGTTCCTCTTTGAACTTGGCCCCTGTTCGGGAAAGATATCCCTCCGGGCGGTCTCCAGAGGTTCACCCGGCACTGGCAATCTGCTGCACCAGGTCTTCGGGTGAGTCCCTCCTCCGGTCCCTTACGCCTCTGGATTCGGGTGCCCCACTCCCGGGGCTCCCTAGGACAATCCCTCCCTCGTGGGACCCAGCGGAAGGTACTGGGCCCCAGGCCTCCGGCTGAGTACCTCACCCCAGACTGAAGGTGTCTGGGATGGAACACGAACTCCAGGTGTCCAGGCCTAGGCCGCCTGGACACCAACCGCAACCACAGCCCTCAGGCTAAAGGTGCCCGGGACTCGAACCTCGCGGCAAAGATTTCCGCCCCCTTTATACCCTCTCCCAGGATGCACGGTGGGTTCCCCACCCCGCCGTACAACCGCTGTGAGGGGTCACAAAGGGTACGGCACTGCAGTGATGGTTCAACCCCAGCCCAAAGTGACAGCGCCACCTGCTGGGCCACAGGGAACTATGCATCACTGGTGTCCTCACCAGTTTAAAAAGTACATACCCGCTACACTAGTAATGGCGGCGATCTTTGATTTTTATCGTGACTGCGATATTGCGGCGGACACATCGGACACTTTTGACACTATTTTGGGACCATGGTCATTTATACAGCGATCAGTGCTATAAAAATGCACTGATTACTGAGTAAATGACACTGGCAGGGAAGGAGTTAATCACTAGGGGCGAGGAAGGGGTTAGGCATGTCCTAGGGAGTGATTCTAACTGTGTGGGGGTTGGGCTACAAGTGACACAACAGTAATCACTGCTCACAATGACAGGAAGCAGTAGATCCCTGTCCTGTCACTAAGTAGAACAGGGAAATGCCTTGTTTACATAGGCACCCCCCGTTCTGCCACCCCGTGACACGATCGTGGGACACCGGCGGATATCGAGTTCGCGTGTCCAGAGGGCACGGTCACGGAGCTTGTGGCGGGTGCGCGCCGCCGGAGGGCACGTGTGGGCCCACTAGGCGGCATATTCAAAGCAACGTACAGGTATGTTGCTTTGCCTGCCCGTGCCATTCGGCCAACGTATATCTACGTTAGGCAGTTGGCAAGTGGTTAGGTTATGCAATTATGATTGACAAAGGCTGTGTTTCTCACCTAATTTGTGTTACCATTTGACATTCATTTCCTATTGGGTTACTCACTTTTTCATCTCCACAAGTTCAGAAGTAAATCGAAAGTCTAAAAGACTCCTTTGTTAGCTTTCTCAAAGTAAGCCAAGAAATTTCTTATTTTTTTATATAAAAAAATAAATTTAAACAGATATTGTAGAGAGAGATACATCAGCAGAACAGCTACTCTATATGACTGAAGAGACTTTTAAATTATTCACTCTAGTGAGTTATTCACTTCTAGCTGTTGCTGTTGAAAATATACCCTCAAAATCCAGGTTTTTAAAGGGTTTGCAAAAGAACACTATTAGTTTAACAGAAATGCCCAGTCCCCTGAGAAACTGTAATGGTCAGGATTTTTTAGAAGTCCTAAATTTTAAGATGGACACTACAGTATGTCTGCTTGCAGTTGTGGTCATCTCACCTGTACACTTCTTAACATCTGACCTTGTGGCTGTAAATACATTTGCAAAAGTTAGGGAAGTACAGAAATAGAAATTACAAGTCTCCTGGCAGACATCTGTTGCACTGAATAAAGTTCAGTGAACAAATATAAAGATATTTTAAATGTTGAACAATCTCTTAGATATTATGTTTGGGGAAGAAAACTATAGGAATAAATTGCAATAAAAAAAAAACATTTTGATTGGGCAGGAAGATGCCTTCTGAGAACCTAAATGTACATTGGCACAAATGCTTCCCCTGTGCCCGCTGTTCACTCCTTGATTAATGAACAATTGGCCAGCTTCTTTATAGTGAGAAAAGAAATATAGAGCAGTCTTGTCACCGAGTATTGATTTCCCTGATGCATTTTTAAACATTCCTATTTATATCAACAGCATGAATATGTTTTGAGGGAATATTTTAGCATGCACAGTAAAGCTGAAACGACAATCATTTTGTTTCCTTCAACAGGAGTATGTATACAGATTTGCAGTGTTTTGCTGGCTGGCAGTCCTTTCATTAACATCACTCAGTGATACAATTTTTTCTTTAAACAGAATCTTTATTCATACTATACCCCCCCCCCCCCAATTTTATTGATGTAACATTCTATCTTTTGAGAAGACCAGAAGGAAAGAATGTATACTAGGTAAATTACAAGGAAATCCACTTGACTCAGAACCTTCCTCCTATGGACAGAAGAGTTTCAGTCTATTAGCGTTGGCACATGGCTGGTTGTCTTGTTAGCAAGTGAAGAGGCAAGTGAAGACATTTCATTGTCAAGGTACTTCTGACTTTTGTGGAGCTTCATATGTTGCTGACCAGGAATGTCAGTGCTAACGAGGCCTAGTAGACCAAAACAGTACTGCCCTTGTGTCTGAGAGCAAAAACAATATGATGCTTTAAAAAAGTCCAGTCCGTGGGTATTCACGTTCAGGTTTACTTAGTTGTCATCAACTGTACAATTTAGTTAGGGGCCTATCTTTGTACATTTCCCACTCTTCCTGCTAATACTCAGTCACCTGACAACAAGAAACAAATTCATAGTTAAAAATAAATACATTTATTTTATGTATTCACCTATATAGATATACACTCAAATCTAACATGGCTATCTCTTTGCGTATACCTAACAGTCAATTTAAAAAAAGGTAAAAAACGTATTAAAAAACTTGACTTTTTAATATAAAATTTAATGGTTTGGGGTCAACCATCATAACATTTTGTAAACTGTTGTTTTATATCTGTTTCTATTGTATATGTACAGATATACTGTATATATTATAGAGCATAGAGCAAGATAACCTCTCTTAGATTTACAGGACTTTTATTAGTGCTAAACAATAAGGCAGTGTTCAAACATTGGTGGTACTCTTGTAAGAGCCCATTCACACAGGGGCGTCTTTGGATCCGACTCCAAATCGCCCCAGGTCGCCCCTAGTCGCCTCAGGTCGTGCTGGCTGAAGAAATCAATGTAAGTTAATGGAGCCGTCCTTATGCACACTACTGCAGTCGCTCCAACTTCAAAAAAGGTCCCTGTACTACTTCAATCCGACTCCTAGGCGACCTGTAACCATTCATTTCAATGGGAGTCGCCTCTCACTGTCTTAATAGGAGCAACTCACCAGGAAGAAAACATACATTTATCAGGCAAAGCTCTCCCTCCCCCCTCCCTCCCATAGAGCTGATTCTTGTTTGATTGGCCACTGGAATGTCTCCTGTCCTGCAGGCAACTTGGAGTTGCCTTGTAAATAGCTCCAGGTCGCGCTGTGATTCATACTCAAGTCGTGTCTGAGTTGCCTCATAAAATCGCGCTGGAAGTCGTGTTGCCCCTGTGTGAATGGGCTCTAAGTGTTACAATAAGATCAATTGTAAACAACCAAAAAGATCAAAAAATATTTTTATTTTCACGTCAAATGTAATTGTGACAGTAGAAGTCAACTCACCCAATGACCAATGCAGTGCCGTGAGTTACTACATACTTTCTGTTTCTCTTAAAGAGACCCTAATATACACTGTATATACTGTACATATACAGTATATATATATATATATATATATACTGTATGTGTATATACACACATATATATATATATATATTGTGACAGCAGGAAGGTAAAGTCACCTGGTTGCATCCAGGGGGGTAGATATATTTCGCCCAGATTCAGGCTTTACGCCGACTTATACAACTAGGTGGAGAGTTGTATAAGCCCAGCTAAGGCTAGTGGGCTCATGGATGACTCATATGTCTAGGGAGAGTGTGGGGCGTCGTGCAGACAGGGAGTTGATGAGACCAGCTGAAGCTTGTCAGCTCATTTAGGCCTCTATAAGAACTCCCAGCTTCATTAGATGTTAGCTCATGCCTGGAACCAGACCTGTGTGGACTGTCTAGGGAGAGTGAACCCCTGTGCGGTGAGACAAAGCCTGTGTGGCTATTTGCTTGGACATTTAAAACCAGGGACTTAGGGACTAGGACAGCACTAGGCTGATCCCAGTTGTTAGTTAGGAAACCTGTATGTTTAGTCAGAGGTCAAGTTGACCAGGATTTATTTTGTTTATGTTTCTTTTGGCTTTGCTGTGTTTTGTCACTGTAAATAGAAAATAAACCGCACCTTTTTTGATTTTGAAAACCACAACCTCCGTTTGCTGGGCCTGTTTTTGTGTGGGGAGCCCATCCCGGGGGTCACACACACCCGCTGCCGAGCTAACCCCCTCACAGTTGGTGGAGAATGCGGGCAGTTTTTTTTAAGCCAGCATGGAGGAGATACTGAAGCAGCTGGCTCTAGCAAATGCCAATCAACAGCAGACAAATGCAGGTTTGCAAAAGAGCCTTGCAGCTCATCAACAGAGCCTTGCAGCTCAACAACAGAACTTCGCAGCCCAGCAGCAAGCTCATCAACAGAGCCTTGCAGCCCAGCAGCAAGCTCACCAACAGAGTCTGGAAGCTCAGCAACAAGCCCAGCAGCAATCTGTGGCCCGCTTCATAGACCTGTTACAGAAGCAAGAGCAGAGACTACAACAAATGGAAGCAGTAATGCAGCAACGTCCGCAGACCAGTGAGGAAAGCCGTCCCACTAATACCGCGTCCTTTGGGGTGAGTCGTTTATTGACAAAAATGACTGGAGAGGATGATCCAGAGGTATTTTTGACCACATTTGAAAGGACTGCTGAAAGAGAAAAGTGGCCTGAGGAGCAGTGGGCTGGACTGGTGGCTCCTCTGTTAACTGGTGAATCGCAGAAGGCTTACTATGACCTAGAGCCTGACCAAGCAAAAGACTATGTGATGCTAAAAGCTGAAATATTGGCAAGGCTGGGTGTCACCCAGGCTGTCCGGGCTCAGCGTGTGCATAACTGGACTTTCCAGCTTGGAAAACCCCCCAGGTCTCAAATGTATGATCTCATTCACCTGAGCAGAAAGTGGCTACAGCCAGAGACTTTGTCCGCACCAAAGATTGTGGAACGTGTTGTAATGGATCGGTTTTTGAGAGCTCTTCCTACTGCCATCCAAAAGTGGGTAAGCCATGGAGACCCAGAGACGGCCGATGGTCTTGTGGATCGTGTGGAGAAATACTTGGCTACAGAGAACCTGACGGCCTCTTCCAGAGACACTCGGACTTTCCACCCTAAGACCAGACCATCCCCAGGGGCGGATAAGAGGATTCCAAGGGGTAAGGGTGGAGAGAGTGAGAGGGTGGGAGCTCTACCCCAAGTTTGGCGAGAACAGCCTGGGAAATCAGCGGCTCAAGAGGCGGCAAGAAGGATCGTTTGCTACCGCTGCCGGCAAGCGGGACATATTGCAGCCAATTGCCCGGTTGTGGAGGAACCCATGCAGTGTGACTTTCTGACGGGCAGACGTCAGTCGCTGTGTGCGACAGTCGCATGCACTGCCATTCGAGGAACTGAGAAACATTTATGCAAAATGTGTGTTAATGGTAGAAATGTTGTGGTATTGCTGGATTCAGGTAGCCTTGTGACCCTGATAAAGGCTGAGTTAGTTAAAACAGAGGTCTCTGGGAATAGCAAGGTAGCTGTTATTTGTGTGCATGGGGACACCCGAGAGTATCCAGTGACTACAGTGTGTTTCGAGACCCCCAAAGGTACCCTCTCTCATCCAGTGGGCTTAGTATCTCAGTTACCATATGACGCCATTGTGGGAAGGGATTTTCCGAAGTTCTGGGAACTGTGGGATGATCCTGAGCCCCCCACTGGTGCCCCTATGTACCAGGAATGTGATAGCCAGAACTCCCCTGAGAGTGGTGAGGACTCTCCGGAATTTCCCTTATCAGTATTGGCAGGGGAGACTCAAGAAACTGGAGAGGAGCCCACCTCCTCAGACGAAAACCTACCGTCTGTGGAGTTTTCTGATCTTGAGGTTCACAGGGAAAACTTTGCCACAGAACAGTTGAAAGACCCCGCCCTAATAAAGGCACGGGAAAACGTAGTGAAAATAGATGGCGAGTTAGTGAACCCAGATAATACCTGCACTTACCCATACTTCAGCGTAGAGAAGGACCTACTGTATCGGGTGGCAAAAAGGGCAGAAGAAACCGTTGAGCAGCTTGTGGTGCCCAAACCTTACAGGAAGTTGGTGTTGGAGTTGGCCCATGGGCACATTCTTGGAGGTCATCTGGGGACAGAGAAAACCCGAGAGAGGGTATTACAGAGATTCTATTGGCCGGGGGTGATGAAGGACATAGAAAATTATTGTTCCTCCTGCCCTGTGTGTCAGAGGTCGGCCCCGATGCCACATTTCCGTAGCCCGCTGGTCCCTCTACCCATCATTGAGGTCCCGTTTGAGAGGATCGCCATGGATTTGGTAGGTCCTATAATCAAGTCCGCTAGGGGGCACCAGTACATATTAGTTATAATGGACTATGCCACCCGTTATCCAGAAGCGATCCCTCTCCGAAATACCTCGGCCAAAACCATAGCCAAAGAGCTATCTCTTGTGTTTAGCCGGGTGGGTATTTGTAAAGAACTGCTTACGGACCAAGGTACACCCTTTATGTCCCGGGTTATGAAGGAGCTGTGTAAATTGTTCAAAGTGACGCAATTACGTACATCTGTGTATCACCCCCAAACCGATGGGCTGGTTGAAAGATTCAACAAAACCCTAAAACAAATGTTGAAGAAAGTGGTGGATAGAGATGGAAAGGATTGGGACTGTCTACTTCCTTATCTGATGTTTGCTATTAGAGAGGTGCCCCAATCCTCTACGGGATTCTCCCCCTTTGAGTTACTGTATGGGAGACACCCAAGAGGGCTGTTGGATATTGCCAAGGAAACTTGGGAAAGTGAGAGTTCTCCCCACAGAAGTGTGATTGAGCATGTCGCCCTGATGCAAGACCGAATTGCACAGGTAATGCCCATCGTGAAGGAACATTTGGCCCAAGCGCAGTTAGCACAGCAGAGAGTGTACAACCGTGGAGCCAAGACCCGTACCTTTTCCCCAGGGGATAGGATACTGGTACTTGTCCCTACGGTTGAAAGTAAATTCCTTGCCAAATGGCAAGGCCCCTACGAGATAATGGAAAAAGTGAGCGAAGTGAATTACAAGGTCAGACAACCAGGAAGGCGAAAGCCCGAACAGATCTATCACGTTAATCTGTTGAAAGCCTGGAGGGATAGAGAGTCCCTAGTCGCAGACACTTGGTCACCAGCTCAAACTGGTTGCGTGATTCCTGAGGTTGGAATAGCAGCCACCTTGTCACAACCCCAACAACAGGAGGTTAAGGAGTTTGTGCTTCAAAACAAGGAGACAAATAGAAGAGTGAATAGGTGGTTCCTGGCCCTACAGGAATTCAACTTCACAGTAAAGCATCGCCCTGGCGTTCAAATGGGGAATGTGGATGCTTTGTCTCGAGTACATGAATGCCTGATTGCTGGTGTTCCAACCCCGAGGTTAAAACAAGAGGGGGGGTATGTGACAGCAGGAAGGTAAAGTCACCTGGTTGCATCCAGGGGGGTAGATATATTTCGCCCAGATTCAGGCTTTACGCCGACTTATACAACTAGGTGGAGAGTTGTATAAGCCCAGCTAAGGCTAGTGGGCTCATGGATGACTCATATGTCTAGGGAGAGTGTGGGGCGTCATGCAGACAGGGAGTTGATGAGACCAGCTGAAGCTTGTCAGCTCATTTAGGCCTCTATAAGAACTCCCAGCTTCATTAGATGTTAGCTCATGCCTGGAACCAGACCTGTGTGGACTGTCTAGGGAGAGTGAACCCCTGTGCGGTGAGACAAAGCCTGTGTGGCTATTTGCTTGGACATTTAAAACCAGGGACTTAGGGACTAGGACAGCACTAGGCTGATCCCAGTTGTTAGTTAGGAAACCTGTATGTTTAGTCAGAGGTCAAGTTGACCAGGATTTATTTTGTTTATGTTTCTTTTGGCTTTGCTGTGTTTTGTCACTGTAAATAGAAAATAAACCGCACCTTTTTTGATTTTGAAAACCACAACCTCCGTTTGCTGGGCCTGTTTTTGTGTGGGGAGCCCATCCCGGGGGTCACACACACCCGCTGCCGAGCTAACCCCCTCACAGTATATATATATATATATATAACATATACAGTATATATATAGTATATATCCATTAGCCATTTTCCCTCCCCGGTTTCATGTGACTCGTTAGTGCTACAAGGTCTCAGGTGTGTTAAATTTTGTATTATCGCTCTCACTCTCTCATACTGGTCACTGGAAGTTCAACATGGCACCTCATGGCAAAGAACTCTCTGAGGATCTGAAAAAAAGAATTGTTGCTCTACATAGAGATGGCCCAGGCTATAAGAAGATTGCAAAGACCCTGAAACTGAGCTGCAGCATGGTGGCCAAGACCATACAGCGGTTTAACAGGACAGGTTCCACTCAGAACAGGCCTCGCCATGGTCGACCAAAGAAGTTGAGTGCACGTGCTCAGCGTCATATCCAGAGGTTGTCTTTGGGAAATAGACATATGTGTGCTGCCAGCATTGCTGCAGAGGTTTAAGGAGTGGGGGGGTCAGCCTGTCAGTGCTCAGACCATACGCTGCACACTGCATCAAATTGGTCTGCATGGCTGTTGTCCCAGAAGGAAGCCTCTTCTAAAGATGATGCACTAGAAAGCCTGCAAACAGTTTACTGAAGACAAGCAGACTAAGGACATGGATTACTGGAACCATGTCCTGTGATCTGATGAGACCAAGATAAACTAATTTGGTTCAGATGGTGTCAAGCATGTGTGGTGGCAACCAGGTGAGGAGTACAAGGACAAGTGTGTCTTGCCTACAGTCAAGCATGGTGGTGGGAGTGTTATGTTCTGGGGCTGCATGAGTGATACCAGCACTGGGGCGCTACAGTTCATTGAGGGAACCATGAATGCCAACATGTACTGTGACATACTGAAGCAGAGCAAGATCCCCTCCCCTCGAAGACTGGGCTGCAGGGCAGTATTCCAACATGACCCCAAAAACACCTCCAAGACGACCACTGCCTTGCTAAAGAAGCTGAGGGTAAAGATGCTGGACTGGTTAAGCATATCTTCAGACCTAAACCCTATTGGGCATCTGTGGGGCATCCTCAAACAGAAGGTTGATGAATGCAAAGTCTCTAACATCCACCAGCTCTATGATGTCGTCATGGAGGGGTGGAAGTGGACTCCAGTTGCAACCTGTAAAGCTCTGGTGAACTCCATGCCCAAGAGGGTTAAGGCTGTGTTGGAAAATAATGGTGGCCACACAGAAATATTGACACTTTGGGCCCAAATTTTGATATTTTCACTTAGGGGTGTACTTAGTTTTGTTGCCAGTGGTTTAGACATTAATGCCTGTGTGTTGAGTTATTTTAAGGGGGACAATAAATTTACATGGTTTTACAAGCTGTACACGCACTACTTTACATTGTAGCAAAGTGAAATTTCTTAAGTGCTGTCACATGAAAAGATATAATAACATATTTACAAAAATGTGAGGGTTGTACTCAATTTTGTGAGATACTGTGTGTGTGTGTGTGTATATATATATATATATATATATACACACATACATACCACACATACTGAATTATGTACTGTGTGTATGTATATATATATATACATATATATATATATATATATATATATATATATATATATATATATAAATATACACTGCTCAAAAAAATTGAAGGAACACTTTTGAATCAGAACTCCTGGGATATTGATCTGGTCAGTTAAGTAGTAGAGGGAGTTGTTAATCAGTTTCAGCTGCTTTGCTGTTAATTGAAATCAGCAACAGGTTCACTAGATGGGCAACAATGAGACGACCTCCAAAACAGGAATGTTTTTTCAGGTGGAGGTGTCTGACATTTTTTTCCCTACTCATCTTTCCTGACAGTTTTTTACTAGTTTTGCATTTGGCTAGTGTCAGTGTCACTACTGGTAGCACGGGGCGATACTTGGACCTTATAAAGGTTGCACAGGCAGTCCAACTCCTCCAGGATGGCACATCAATTTGTGTCATTGCCAGAAGGTTTGCTGTGTCTCCCAGCACAGTCTCAAGAGCATGGAGGAGATTCCAGGAGACAGGCAGTTACTCTAGGAGAGCTGGACAGAGCCGTTGAAGGTCCTTAACCCATCAGCAGGACCGGTATCTGCTCCTTTGTGCAAGGAGGAACAGGATGAGCACTGCCAGAGCCCTACAAAATGATCTCCAGCAGGCCACTGGTGTGAATGTCTCTGACCAAACAATCAGAAACAGACTTCATGGGGGTTGCCTGAGGGCCCGACGTCCTCTAGTGTGCTCTGTGCTCACTGCCGGACACTGTGGAGCTCGATTGGCATTTTCCATTGAACACCAGAATTGTCAGGTCCGCCACTGGTGCCCCATGCTTTTCACAGATGAGAGCAGGTTCACCCTGAGCATATGTGACAGACGTAAAAGGGTCTGGAGAAGCCGTAGAGAACTTTATGCTGCCTGTAACATTGTTCAGCATGACCAGTTTGGTGGTGGGTCAGTGATGATCTGGGGAGGCATATCCATGGAGGGACGCACAGACCTCTACAGGCTACACATGGGCACCCTGGCTGCCCTAGGTATCGGGATGAAATCCTTGGACCCATTGTCAGACCCTACGCTGGTGCAGTGGGTCCTGGGTTCCTCCTGGTGCACGACAATGCCCGGCCTCATGTGGCAAGAGCATGTAGCCAGTTCCTAGAGGATGAAGAAATTGATACCATTGAATGGCCCCCACGCTCACCTGACCTAAATCCAAAAGAACACCTCTGGGACATTATGTTTCAGTCCATCCGGTGCCGCCAGGTTGCACCTCAGTCTGTTCAGGAGCTCAGTGATGCTCTGGTCCAGATCTGGGAGGAAATACCCCAGGACACCATCTGTCGTCTCATTAGGAGCATGCCTTGATGTTGTCAGGCATGCATACAAGCACTTGGGGGCCATACAAACTACTGAGGACCATTTTGAGTTGTTCCAATAAAATTTCATCAAAATGGACTAGCTTGCTGCATCATTTTTTCACTTTGATTTTCGTGGTGTCTTTGAATTCAGCCCTCTGTAGGTGGATAATTTTCATTTCCATCAAATGATGTGCCATCCTTTCATTCCTAACACATTACCCAGTGCATATCAGTATAGATATCCAGCATGAGATTTTGCCCCGATCTAATGTGTTTTCAAAGTGTTCCTTTCATCTTTTTGAGCAGAGTATATATATATATATATATATATATATATATATATATGTGTGTATATATATATATATATATATATATATATATATATATATATACAAAGTATGTATGAAATATTTGCTTTATAAATTAACAATTTATATGTGACAAGGGACTTGCAAAGCATTATAGGTTAGCTGAAAAGAAAGTAGTCATACAAAACCTGCGGTAGGTATGAACTCCAGATTGATATCAAGGTCACAGACTATTGCAGCAATGTATTCATTAAATTGCCAATCATGTATTTTTAATAAGCTAGTAAGAGTACCTATATTGTACTTCATAACAACCTCAAACTGAGATTTGGATGGGTAGCACTGGGAGCCAACCAGGTGGTAAATGCAAATGTGATCACGAGGAACATACTCACAGGGGGAGACTTTAAACTAAGCAGAGAGATGTCCTCATTACTTTGCTGTTGCTATTTCACTGGCCATTCAGGAGGTTGGTGGAGGAATGCTGGCACAACTATATTCCTTAACTGTAATAAGGAAAGTTGAGTCCTCTACTTGGCTGTGCTGTGTGATGGGGCTTTGTTAATCTGGGGGCCACATCAATAGATGCAACAATTCTTTGGAAGTTAAAACAGCTACCTTATAAGTATTTAGTCTTTGTATATAGCTGTTTGCCTGGAGTTCAGCTTTATAGATCCCTGGATTAAGCTGTCTGAATAAAGTGGTTGTAAAATATATACAGATACTCCTCGTTTAATGACTTACCTGTTTAACGACCACTCAGACTTACGACCAGCTCTTCCCACCCAAATGACACGCTCAGTGTTGCCAACCCCCTGAAGTGAAATTTACTGGCAAGGATGCCAAAATTTCTGTACGGCACCAATTTCTTACTGCCAAAAATAATGAAGATTACTGGCAGAGCCGCATTTTTTACTGACGCTGCAAAAAAACTACCTAAAATTACTGTTTTTAGTGCTAAACAGTGCAAATATCAATATTTGAACTATAAACACATAGCTAATGCTAATATCAATGTGTTTAAGTTAAACAAAAGTAAAAAAACATATTTCTCAATTCACATGAAGGTTAGGATACTATAACCCAGCCAGCACAGAGTTCCATCTTACATCAGAGTCTGCAGGATTCCCCCTTACAGTGAAAGGGAACTCTTATGTAAAGGGGAACGCTGCAGATCATGATGTAAGGGGGAACTCTGATGTGGAGGGGGGCTCTGGTGAATAGAGACCACCTTCCACAGAGTGAATACACTAAGGTAAGGGGGGGGGTACTAATATAAGGGGGAAACCTTTATATCAGTGCCCCCTTACATTATTGTATTCACTCACCTCCTTATATCAGTGACCCCCCCTTTCCCCTCAGAATGGCCTGGCGGCACTGTCACTTACCTCCTCTCAGGTGCACAGTGTGGGGCTCAGTCAGACGGCTCCAGCTTGGTGGCTCTGATCTCCTCTTCCCAGTCCACACGTCTGTTTCTTCCCGGGCCGTAACCCCCATCCCGGCGGCACTCCCACTCTTGACTCCTTTCTAGGATCCCCTCAGAGACTGTAGACATGACAAGAGATGGTCAGAGGCTGCGGACACACTACAGGAGGAGGACAGAGGCTGCGGACATACTACAGGAGGGGGACAGAGGCTGCGGACATACTACAGGAGGGGGACAGAGGCTGCGGACATACTACAGGAGGGGGACAGAGACTGCGGACATACTACAGGAGGGGGACAGAGGCTGCGGACATACTACAGGAGGGGGACAGAGGCTGCGGACATACTACAGGAGGGGGACAGAGGCTGCGGACATACTACAGGAGGTGCAAATGGAGACAGTCTGTGGACATGATGGTGCCCTCCTCACCCCCTCACAGTGGCCTCCTCCTCTGTCCACCACCATATTACTTCTGCACATCATCAGTGTGATGTGTCCTCCTCCTGTGCCCCTTTCACCACTCCACAGGTCAGGGCAGCACTGTGCTGCCCTGACCTGTGAAGAGGTGAAAGGGACACAGGTTCCAGAGGAGGACACAGCACACTGATGACGCTGTCCCCTTGTACCCCCCAGTTTCACTGACCTCAGGCTCAAGTCCGTCCTCCTCACCCCTGGCTGGGCAGTGGGCCCTGTCAGTGCTCCGAGTCCTCCACCGACCACCTATGATGAGTCACTGCAGGTGTCCTGCCACTGCCGCCAGCCGCTGTGGCCTTTTCAAAAATGGCGCCAGCGGCGCCATCACGTTACTGCGTGTGCGCCGCCCAAGTTTCCCTGAGCTCGGCCGGCGCATTCGGAACGGCGCATGCGCAGTTGTATGGCCGGCTCGCGGCCATCTTTTTTATGGGCGCCGGTGCCCATAAACGGACTTTAACGTACAGACTGAAAAAGGGGTTAATTTGCGGGCTGTACGTAAAAAGACGTACGGTTGGCAACACTGGACGCGCTATACATCATTGTATTGTACAGTACAGTACAGAATGTTTGTGTGTGTTTTGTACTCATGCAAATTAAAACAAAGTTATTGAGCTGGAGTTTTGTGTTTAGACCTTTTTTTCACAATACAGTACAGTACAGTAGTTAAGATTGCTTAAAATATTGATTACGTGTGACTCCTCGTTTAACAACCAATTCATTTAAGGACCTGGTCATTGGTATGGAACCTGGTCCTTAAGTGAGGAGTACCTGTATACATATCTTATTAAAATAACAAACATGTTATATTCAGCTGCTATGTGCAAAAGTATTGCATAGGGTGGTCCCCGAACCTCTTCTTCAGGGGTCCCCTACTGGTGCTGTCCTCCTCCTCTTCAGGGTCTGCCCCCATAGCAAGCTACTTGCTGTGGGGGTAGACATGTGGGTTCACATCTGAGCCAGACTGTGTGCAGCCATAGACACACAGCACAGCTTGGCCCTGCCCTCTCCTTCTCCTCGTATGATTTGATTGACAGCAGCAGGAGCCAATAGCTCCTACTTCTGCCTCTGTGTCCTGTGAGGAGGGGGGACACAGTCAAGCACTGCTGCAGGCGGGCACAGCACTGGATTGAGATAGTCCTCAGGTAAGTATATAGGGAGGTGGAATCGGTGATACAACTACTGGACATTTATTTTCCTTCATGTAGGGAATGCATTATAGTAAAATAAGTCCTGGCTTTAAAACCACTTTAAGGATATGTCACTTCTGTGATGTCCCAGAAATCCCATTGAAGTATGTATTTTCAACTTAAAGAATACCTTCTGTTTCTCTTAGTCTCCTTAAAATTTCCAAATGCTGTGATCTGACCTCCTGTTAGAGAGTGGCTACATTAATTCTCCGGGGTCGCATTGTATGTAGGCACTATATACTGTGAGATTTGTAGGGTGCATAGGGTAGTGTACATGGAACTAAAGTGTAGTGGAAAAGAAGCAGGTCAAAAGTTCATGGAGGATAGTACATGGAGGCAGATAAACACAGTAAGAAACAATTTAATGAAAAATAGATTTTAGGGCCATTAAGTAATGGATATGTATGAATTATTGGAGCATAACAATATAATTTAGTGTTCCTTTAAGTTCTGTAAACAGGCTTCTTTCAGCATAATTGAGAATACTACAATACTTCACTTGTGAAAGGGAGATTAGAGCTCCTCCTATTGGCTGAATAGAAGAATAATATTCCTATGCTATATTTACCTGTCTAAACAAAAACCCAAACACCCTTATTAACAATGCAGGACAGGTGAGATTCCTAGTCATAGAAAAAGCAAGAGGGCTTTGGGACTTTTATGAAGCATGCAAAAAGGAGGCAAAAATGCACTGTGTGTCTGTAAAGGATTTATTTCATATAACAATACAGATAAATACATACACAATGCAAGTATAAAATATACAGAAGTAAATAGGGTAAATTCATATATATACATGGTATTGTGGCATGGAAGTACGAAAGGTGAGTACCCAATACTGACATCAGAGTTCACATAGAAAATCCAAATAGTTGACAATGATTGAAAAAATTATTAACAACAGCCTCAGACATGATTAATGGCTAGGTACATAGTTAGGGGTATAATAATGCTGTGGCATCAAATGGGGCTCAACGTGTTTCATGGAATATGTCCACTCATCAGGAGCCGATGCGACAGAAGTATCTAAATATAAATATAAATATGTGTATAATAAGCCTCCGTCTGACTGGAAGAAGTATGTAAGAAGGGGGACAAAAAGATGAATAGATGTCCACCCAATACTTACGAGGATAACAGGTGTAGTATGTAGTGTTAGGTACATGGTGAGCTGGGGATATCATCTGCCACGGGAGCTGAGGCAACCATATACATATGACACAGCATCGGACCGTATGGGATGGTGGGTGAATGAATGACTTGTATAGCCCTACAAATGCAAACTGAATCTCCTCAAGGTGCTTTTTGCAGCCAGTGTCTGCCTGGCTGGAGCGGTCATTTACCCCGTAGGATATCAACGCGATTGGGACACACATTCGTGCACATATATATATACTTGGCCAGTTTGGACAGGATCCAATTAACCTACCAGCATGTCTTTGGAGTCTGGGAGGAAACCAGAGTACCCGGAGGAAACCCACGCAAACACAGGGAGAACATGCAAACTCCAGGCAGAAGGTGTCATGGTTGGGATTCGAACCAGCGACCCTTTTGCTGCTAGGTGAAAGTTCTAACCACTACGACACTGTGCTGCTGAGCCATATGGCAATCAGTGATGGTGTGTGATTCATAAACCGGAATTAAATAGATGGTGGGTCTAAAAATATGACCATAATGGTGATTCAAGTGTATGTGTATGTATAAATGGACCAGCAAGGACTCCAGAAAAAGAATAGGAAAGGTGAGGAATAGAGGAGTGAAAGTCCCAATCCCCTTCCTCTTCCTTTTTAGATTCCTAGTCATTGTCGCAGGGAAAATTGCTAGATTCACCTGGCTATATACAGTAAAGCTAGGGTATATAAAAGTGCCCTTATTCTTTAATGAATTTGTTTTGCTCTTTTATAGGTACTCTAAGTTGCTTTACGTTTTTAAATCATATTTTGTTTTTGTTGAATAAAATAACCTATTTGAATATACAGTGGTAAATAGACAATCTTGCGCTCAAATTGAAAAATAAGTGATAAATAATAATAATAAGCTGCTACCCCAAATTCCAGAAATATGAAACAAAATGTAAAAAATTGTGCATGCACCCAGTGCATGTGTAAAGGGAGCACTAACCACTGTGTTGGAATTAAATAACACCTGTGAATATGTAATACAAATACCCAATATAACAAAAAAACAATAATATAATATCAACCCAAAGTAAATTGCAATCAGATTCTGCTCACTGCAGCTCTACTGCTAGAGCTCAGTTAAACTGGAAACCACCTAAATTATTGACACACCTAATTGATGTGTGAATATACAGTATCTACCAAATGTAACATTTTCCTTAACAATGCTTAATTCTGCAATGGATAATTGATTCATTGATTCCCTGTGCAATGGCTGCATTATGAACTTCATTTAAAGAGTATCTAGTAATGTCATTTTATGGTATGTACTGAGAGGTTTTTAGCAATATGTGACATAAAATGATAGCATTGCAGGGGTGGGTTGTACATGTAATTTTAGTATAAATTCAATATTTATAGCTAAAGTAAATCTAACGTGCTCTCACTCTGTTTCCCAGGATTTGCCACAATGTGTCTGAGGGCTGATAAGCTGCTGACTACATTAAATAGACAGAATTTAAGAATAAGTACAATTTATTGTTTTTCCCCTTACATCACTACAGAATACATTTTTGTGTGAGCAAATAAAATGCTGATCGTATCTTTTTCAGCTACATTTTGCAAACTGCATATTCCTTTGTGTACCTGAGCCATAATAACTGTATTAGTCAGTATAATAGACCTCTTACAACACAGAGAATACTTCAGCAGGCACTGTGCTATGACATACCAATGGACATTTTTTACTGGAAACTATTTCATCATCTTGCATCTTTTCCCATTAGAATATCTGATATGATACAAGTCAAATCTTAACTGCACTCTATAAGTAGGGAAACACATTGTAGGTTTATAGATTATGTTCTGTCTATGCATTCATAACAAACATATCCCCAAACAAAAATCACTATATAGGATGTAGTCAGTGTGATTTTATGCAGTATATAATAAAGTTCCATGCTGCCTATATGCCATTTTTCTGAGCTCCAGTTTTTTAGGCCAGTCCCCAAAAATGTAAAAATTTAAAAAAAAATCCAAAAGCAGCAATAGTATTTTAAGCACCATGTGTTTGTTGTGTATGTGCATTTGAGGACAAAGAGTGGGTCATTCATGTGCAACAAATGCATGCCTATGCTTTGGATAGATGGTTCGGGAGATGGATTAATATATCTTTAGTTTTCCACAGATTAATTTTAGACTGCCTTAAAGTGCAAAAGCAACATTTTATTTCAATTCTTTTTATTGATTTTTCATATTGTTACAACATAAACAATACAGTAGTTAATGCAAGTATATGAGCACAGTGAAACATCGTACCATATGTATTTGAAGTCGCATTAACCATCTAGTGGGTATATATTCCCAAGTATTAAGCTCATCAAAGTTTAATAATATTATAACATGAAAACATGAGTACAGTAACCAACGTATCTTATATGTAGATTATTGGCGCCCTCCTTGAGTAAGCAGTCGGCCACCATCTATAGATGGTGATGTTGTCGAAGGGTCGCTCAGAAACCAGACCCCCCACAGGCGCCCCTTGAAGGGAACATGCTGCACCCAATGGGGGTACCAGTTTCCTTTCATAGATTCTGTAACAATACAAATACCCAAGGACGTCAGAACCTTTTAGGTGTTAAAGAACCAGGATATCCACGGAGACCAAAGATCAAGAGCGATCTGGATACGCCCTAGCGAGGATGCTAATAGTTTTTCGTAAGCATAGTGTAAGTTGGTTAGGTCAATTACTTCTGCAAGTGTAGGAGGGGTGCTGTCTTTCCACTTTCTTGTGATTATTAGCCTAACAGCCAATAGGAAGTTTGCAATTGTGTGTTGAAGGTTTGGTCAATTCCTAGAGACAGGAGTGCCAACGCTGGGTTTGGTAAAACCTGTGTTTGTGCTAATTCTGTGATAACCTTAAATACATTGTCCCAGTATTCGCGGAGCTTTGGACAGCTCCACATTGTGTGAAAAAGATCACTTTGAGATCCATATTGCCTCCAACATGTGTTGGGTTGTTGGGCGTCAACGTTTGATAAAACTGTGGGCGTGTAGTACCATCTAAGTGTTATTTTGACTGAGATTTCCCATAAGGTGGAGCAGTTGGATGCTTTCTGGGTGATTTTGCAGGCCCTATGCCACTGCAGTGGTGTAAATGTCTGTTGTAAATTCTTTTCCCATTGGAAGTGGGAAGAGGATTTAACAAATGATTGTTTTTGTTGGAAAAGGTTGTAGAACAGTGTTATTCCCTGTCTCTGCGAGTTACTAGCGGAGAGGAATAGCCATGCTTGTGTTTGGATGGTGTGCCTGTGCACTGGGATTTTCTGAAGACTGTGTTTAATTTGCATGTATTGATAGAAGATTGTTTGAGGCAAGTTGAATTCTGCCTGAAGTTGTGTAAAGGGTTTCAAAAAGCTCTTGGTGTATAAGTTCTGCAGGTGCTTGATACCCTTTTCCCGCCATAGTTTTATGGAGAGTTGGTCGATCGTGTGTTTTAGGACTTCTAATGGAATATCCATTGTGACGTCTGTTCCGATGGTTGTTTGTGTGCTAGCAGGTTAAGCCATGTTCTGATGGAGATTAACATCGACGGGGGCAGGTGTGTCGGGGTTCTTTGTCCTAAATGGGCTCTGAACAGCCACAGATTCGTCAGGCCAAATGTGCTGTAAGTAGCTTCTATCTCACCCCAAGAGGTTGATGGTTCTGGGAGGAACCATTCTCGCAATTGGGTTAAGACTGAGGTGAAAAAATAATCTCGGAAATCTATATAGCCTACTCCGCCTACTAATCTATGTTTTATCAATTTAGCATGTGAGCATCTGGATCTTTTCCCTTGCCAAACAAATCTAGCTAAGATTGTTTGTAGAGATCTAAAGTAGCTGCCAGGAATAGGAATTGTGAGGTTTCGGAAAAGGTATAGAATTTGGGGGAGTTGGATCATCTTAAACATAGCTAGTCTGCCCCACCAGGAGAATTCTAGGTGTTCTATATTGTGGAGGTCGTTTTGAATTTTGGTTTTCAAAAGAATGTAGTTATGAGCAAAAAGGGAATTTGTAGATTTAGTGAGGTTGATACCTAGATAAGGTATACTGGAATCTGCCTAAGCGAATGGGAACTGTTGTTGTAGTAGATTGCGGGTCACTGGATCTACCCCCAGGTCAAGGATATGGGATTTTGTAGCATTAGCTTTGTAGTATGAGACTCTACCGAACCATGTGAGGGTTTTTTGGATTTCAGGTAGGGAGCGTGATGGATCAGTTACCATTAATATCAAGTCGTCCTCGAAGAGGCTAATTTTGTGGGTTTGGTTACTTATAGTGATTCCTGATATATTGGCGTTGGTTCGCATGTGCTCCGCTAGTGGTTCCATCATAAGATTAAAAATTAGAGGAGAAAGGGGGCAACCCTGTCTCATGCCATTTGTTATGTGAAAAGGGGTGGATAGGAGGTTCGAAGTGTATACTTTTGCGGACGGGTTGGAATATAGTGCAAGTATGGCCTGAAGGATATGTCCTCCAAATCCAAATTTCTGTAGAACCAGGGAAAGATATGTCCAGTTCACTCTATCGAACGGCTTCTCTGCGTCCAACGATAGAAGCAGAGAAGGCTCTCCGGTCGAGGATGTGTGGTGTATGATATTTATCAGACGTCTAGTTGCATCCGACATTTGGCAGCCTCTAGTGAATCCTGTTTGATCTTTGTGAACCAGGGAGGGTAGGATATCAATGAGTCTGTTCCCTATTATATTGGCGTACACTTTGAGATCAATGTTTAGTAGCGAAATAGGGTGAAAATTTTGGGGGTAGTGGGTTCCTTGCCCGGTTTGGGTAATGTGATAATAAGAGCTGATAGCCTTTCAGTTGGGAATGAGGAGGAGGATGCAGCGTGGTTGAACAATCCGCAGAGATAGGGAGCTAAAGTTGTATTAAATTCTTTGGAGTATTCTCCTGTGAATCCATCTGGGCCGGGGGATTTCGAATTTGGTAGTTTGCCTATAGCTGATCGAACTTCAGATTCAGCGAAGGGCAAATTGAGTTGTGCTAGTTTGTCAGGAGTTAATGCCGGTAACTGTATATGATTGAGGAAGGACTGAATTTTGGCTTGAGTGGGTTGATGGGTGCTATCGTCTTCTTTTAGATTATATAGGCCGCTATAGTAGGAGCTAAACGTATCCGCAATTTCTTGGGGGTTAATATGTTTAACCTTAGTAGTGGGGTGAAATAGATGGGCTATTCTTGTTTTTGTCCTGTGTCCTTTGATACATTGTGACATGGCTTTCCCTGCTTTATTACTAGTGACAAAGGATTTGGCTTTCAGTTTTCTAAGATTTAGTTCATAGCTTACTAGAAGCAGTGATCTAAGTTCGTGACGTAATTTAAATATTTGGGATTGGAGATCAAGGATTGGGTTTGATTTGTTTTGTAAGTCTACAGCAGCTATCTGTGCTGTCAATTCTTCCAATCTCTGCATCCTCCTCCTTTTTCATTTTGGCTCCTAATTGTATGAAAAATGCCCTCATATAAGATTTGTGTGCGTTCCACAGTACCGCCGGGTCAGACACTGAACCATTGTTGTTGAGGAAAAATTCCGTACATTTTTGGGAGAGAAATGCAATATTGTCTACATTTTGTAGGATAGAATTGTTGACTCTCCACAAGAAGGCCTTGGGATTGGAATTTTTGTTTACAATTTGGATGCTGACAGGAGCGTGGTCTGACCAGGTAATGGTGTGGATTTTGGTTTCACTAACATTTTGCAGTTACCATTTATCGGTTAAAAAGAGGTCAATGCATGAGTAGGTGTTGTGGCGCAAGGAAAGGAATGTGTAATCCCTCTCGGTCGCGTGACAACACCTCCAAGCGTCATGCAAGTAATTTCCTGTAAGAAAGGAGGTTAGAGGTGCAATAAAGCGTTTGGGGCTAGAAGATGAGTCCATAACATAGTCAGGTACTAGGTTAAAGTCACCACAAAATAGAAGGTGTCCTTGTTGGATCGCCTGGGTTTCTTTCAGTAGACGTTTAAGGAATCGCATCTGACCATGGTTCGGCGCATATAGATTTACAATTGTATATTGGACATTGTCAATAGAGCACACAAGAATTATGTAACGACCCTCTGGGTCCAGTTTACAATTTTGAAGTTGAAAGGATAGGGTGTCCTTGATGGCTATCAGTACTCCCCTTTGTTTCTTGGAGTAGTTCGCTTTATACACCTGTGGATAAGATTTATGTTGGCAGCTGGGGGTGGCATCTTGAGTAAAGTGTGTTTCCTGAACGCATAATATGTCGCTGTTGTGAGTCAGTGCTGTTTTCCATAGGGAAGCTCTTTTGGCCGGGTGGTTCAATCCTTTTGCGTTAATAGTCAGTATGTTAAGGGCCATTGTGAAATTATCCGGGATGAAACGATGTAAAGTGTCACTCACTGTTAGTTGGTATAGATGAGTTTCCCAGTCGCTGATCTGCAGTTGTTGTTCCGGGATAGTCGGTCCTGTAGGAAACGAGCTTTGCACTGGGGAAAGAGAACAGTCAATATAAAGCACTAACAGTAAACAGTACAATCAAAACGTCTCTATTCCCTCCAGACTATGTAAGTCACTTTCTGCTGCTATTCAAAAGTCACTGTGCCCACAGTCGTGGGTGTCAATACTTGAAGTGAGTAGTATAAGTAGATGAGATATTAAACGATCTCCTTTATAATGCAAACTGCCAGTATATACAACCAGGTATACTGACACAACTTGGGGGAAAGTTCCAAACAATTATACTTTAGCAGGGCAGAGGACCGGGGATATAGGTTGCTGAAACACATATTTGTTGTGAAGTAAATCATTTTCCTCTTCGGGAATGGTATCCATGGCGGTGCGTACCCTGCGTCTGAAGTTCATTAAGGGTTTTCTTTTCCTAAGGGGAGAGCTCTGGGATAATTCCCCATATATGGAGGAGTTGCAGCCCTTCTCTTGGGTTAGCTATGACAGTTGTTGTGCCATTGTTGGTGATCACTAACGTGGCTGGGTGTCTCCATTTATAAGAGAACTTGTGGTTGTTAAGGGCCTTAGTAGTAGTTTTCATTTGTCTCCTCATGCTGAGAGTGTGTTGGGAGAGGTCTGCATACAGATGCATTCCATTGAATGGGGCTGGAAGCTCTTGGTTTGATCTAGCCCTTGCTAGCAATTTCTTCTTCATTGGAAAAAAGTGGATTTTCATGAGGATATCCCTGGGTATTGAGGCCTCAAGATGTTTGGGCTTAGGTATACGGTGGATGCGATCAATGATGCATTGTATTTGCGACACTTCAGGGAGCATGGTTGCAATCATGTCGCCAGCAAATTTTTGCAGGTCCCCGGGGAGAATGGATTCAGGCATCCCTCTTATTTTCACATTATTTATTCTCGAACGATCTTCGAGATCTGCGAGCTTAGCTTTAATCCAATCAGTGTCCTCAGAATGTTCCTTACAAACATCTTTAAGCTCATTTACAGTGGAGGTGCATTCCTCCATTTTATTTTCAATGTGCTGCACTCTGTTCCCCATCCCCTGCATCTCTGAGGAGAAGCTTTTTATCATAGTAGATATATTCATCATAAGGGAGGACTGCAGGGAGAGTAACATGTCCTTCATTGTTGTATCCAGGACAGGTTGGCCTGATGTAGGGAAGTGTGCTATAGGAGATAATATGTTGAGGCCTACCTGGTCCTGGAGGAGAGTGTCCGTCCCTGTGTCTGAGGCCTGCATGGCCGGATCAATTCTCATCCGCGCTTTAGCAGGACTGAGAGAGGTTGGGCTATGCTGGGATGAATCGCTGCCCTGGAGTGGAGCTATTTCGTCTGCCCAGGAGTCCGGATGTTCATCAGGCAGATCCGTGTATGAAGAAGAAGCCTGTGGATGCGCGCCACCGGCGCCATCTTGCCATGTCCCCTTCTCAGATGCTGGCAAAGTGAAGAAGTCTGTCAGCTTCTTAGGGTATCTCTCCTCTTTCCGCTTATGGGAATGCATCAGGTGAGGTCTCCCCAAGATAATGAGGTATTTTGGGCTGTGGATGCGCTTATGATTGCTCTGTAAATCGCTTTAATCCCCGGTCTCTGTCAGAGCTGTTAGCTTAGGCGTCCATCACCGTCGTGTGCAAGCCACGCCCCCCGAAAAAGCAACATTTTGAAAAGCATATTTTGTACACCTCTGCACATTTCTCTGTGTTTTATCACTTTAAACACACTGCAAGTATAGAGAAATAATGGTTACTGTACCATAAGTATAGTGCACTCCTAAAGCAACAATGAACAAAAATGTGCTTCTTCCCCAAAATGCATACCAGATTCCTTGACTCTGGGATTGATTTTAAGGGGGTACCTCAAGCAAAACAAAAAAGTGTGACGTCCCCCATGAAATCCATACCAGACCCTTGGGTCTGGTACCAATTTTAAGGTGAACTCCAAACAAAAAAAGTGTCAGCCCCCTGAAAATTCATATTAAACCCTAAGTCTGAGAATGCAGCCTGGCTGGCCAGGAAAGTGAAGGATGAATGTGTGCCCCAGCTCCTGAACAATATCAGGCCACATGCCTATATATTGTCGCTCTATTTCTGTTTATAGCGCAAAAAATAAAAACCGCAGAGGTGATCAAATACCACCAAAAGAAAGCTCTATTTGTGGGAAAAAAAATTACGTCAATTTTGTTTGGGAGCCATGTCGCACGACCGCGCAATTGTCAGTTAAAGTGACGCAGTGCCAAAATCGCAAAAAGCGGCCCGGTCATTTGGCAGCCAAATCCTCCGGGCCTGAAGTGGTTAATAAAAGGGGGTCCCCTAGTTACCATTCCCCCCACATGAATGAGTATGGGGCAAATGTTTGAAAAGTCCATTATTTAAAAAAATCTTGAAAAAAGTCTCTTTTTGTAAATCCAATGTCAACCATAATGTCCACCGCTACCAACTCGGTGAAAAATACCTACCAACTGGGCACACATGACTTAACCCCAACCGAATGACAGTTCCAGGAGCTTTAAATGACTGTATAAAGGAAGGAAGCGGATAGTGATGACCCAAATATGGTCATGTGGCCCCATATTTAGGCAATGATGTAAGGTTCCATTCCCTTACAAACGGAGATTTCCAGCCATGTGAGTGAAGGGGCCAGGTGACGTCAGTGGTTGGCAAGGATGCAGCGGCTGAAAGCACCCCCTGCTATCTAAGCAACTATTGACAGCCTTCAGCTGTCATGTTGATCCACGCTGAATGCCCTAAATGTTTAATGTTTCACTAAACAGCCAGTGTTCAGTGCAAACTAACTGAACACTAAGTTTATCCCTAGTGCTGTCATATGTTAGTTGTGTCTAAGAGTATATGTACTGTAGGTTGGCGCTAGCAGGTGTACAAGTATTTGACACTTATTGGTTCAACATTCTTAGCATAAAAAGTTTATTTTTCCTTCCCCAAATATGGTAGCAATTATTTTCCTTCCTATAATCTAATTTTGTTTAAAGTGGAAGTAAACCCTCCTATCATTTTCAGGCAAGGAAGCTGCCATATTGGCCTCTGTTTAATTTTCCTTGTCAAATTTGTTTATTAAATTTTCAAAATTACAAGCATATATTGTCAATAAACATAGTCACTATAAATAGTAGCAGTTAAGGAGAACACAAATTAGATATTTATGTCAAGCTCCAGTGATTTTTGAAGGCAACAACAACAGTAGAGGAGAAAAAAAACAGTAATTTAAGTTTAACATAAGTTGACCATTATCTGGAGACTTGCTAAAATATATGCTTAGTGTTGAATTTAGTAATTACAAACCAGATTTAGTAATAATATATAACATGTAAGGTAATATAAGGAATTATAAAGAAAAAATGAAGGGTCATAATTTCTCGACCTCATATAATGTTATTGTAATATATAAGGTTTGTATTGTTTCAAAGGAGCTCTAAAGCTGAAATATACTGATAAATAAAAAACATAAAAAAAAAAAAAAAATGTTGCTACCATTTTTGCATATAATAACAATATATGCTAAGAAAGAAAAAAACAACAAAAAAAGAGCTAAAGAGTGAAGATAGAAGAGAGGGAAGGGTAAGAAGAAGAAGAGAAAAAAAATAAAGATAGTAGGTAGAAAAGATAGAAAAGGTCGAAAAGGTCCCCGGGGTATCTTATAATGTTGGTCTGATAATATTAGTATATTAAATAGCTATTAGTAGTTATATTACCAAGGTGTTAATAATGTGATGTCAAAGTTGGGAGGGAAAAAATTAGTCACCCAAGGATTCCAGATTTTTTCAAATTTTCCAATATTATCATTGGTAATGGCTTCCGTTTTTGAGTGGGTCATGGCTTGGTTTATTCTGGTTTTGGTTTCTGAGATCATTAATGTTGGGGTTTTCCACGCTTTGGCGATTGTCTGCTTTGCTGCAGTAGTGATTTGTAGAAGGAGTTTGAATTGAGTGTGGGAAATAGAAGTCGGTTTTAGATTTAGTAGTGCAATTGAAGGGTCAGGTTTGATTGTTTTTTTGAATAAGGTAGAGAGGATAAGAAAAACCTCTTTCCAAAAACATTTTGTAACGGGACAATCCCAAAATATGTGTATGTGTGATCCTAGTTCACCACAGCCACGGAAGCAGAGTGGGGAGTATTGCGGAATATATTTCGCGATTCTGACAGGAACCAAATACCAGCGCAAAAGTACTTTATAATTTGTCTCTAGAGCTATTATATTTTGTGAAGATGATTTTGTTGTGGTCCAAATTTTATCCCAATCTGATGGTTCCAACTGAAGTCCAAGGTCTCTCTCCCATTTTGCCACGTATGATGGTAGGTCTGCAGTAGGCAAAGTAATAAGGTGTTTATATATTATTGATATGAGACCCTTAGAGTGAGGTTCGCGTTTACATATACGTTCAAATTGTGTGAGTTCGTTGAGCTTACTCATATTTTGTATATATGGCATGAAATTTTTTTTGATCTGCAGATATCGGAAAAGTTCTGATTGGGGGAGTTGATGCCTATCACATAGTTCAGGAAATGTTATAAGTGAGGTAGATGTCGATAAATCACAGAGTTGCGTTATGTCAGAGGAGATCCATTTTTTAAATGAATTAGGGAATGTGCAGGCTGGGTAGAATAGTGGGTTTCTAATAAATGATAGAAGGGGAACATGAGGAGATTGTAGTCCTTTGATAAGTTTAAATTTATCCCAGATAGTAACTGTGTGTTTGGTAATCTTATTTTTTATATTTTTATGATCTGAGGGTTTGGACCAAATTAAATTTGTTATAGAAAATGGATCACAGTCAATTGCTTAGATTGCAACCCAGAGTGGGGTTTCGTATTTTGCGTGATATTTGGGGATGCATGCTATTTGAGCTGCATGGTAGTAAGAGGCAAAATTGGGGAATCCTAGTCCACCTTTAAGTTTGGGAAGGTAGAGTGTGTGTTTAGATAAACGATGTTTTAAAGAGCCCCAGATGAACGCTAGTGTTTTGCGTTGAAGATTTCTAAGAAAGTATGCAAAACCCGAAATAGATATAGTATCTTGGGTAAAATAGTCATCTTTATTACGTTTATTTTACCAATCCATGAGATTGGTAAAGAAGACCATTGTTTAAGGAGATTGGTAGTTTGCTTTAGTAATGGCGGAAAGTTAGCTGAGAAGAATTCAGTTAAATTGGGAGTAAGAGTAATTCCTAGGTAGGTCAGGTGCGATGTAGACCAGGAGAATGGGAGGGAAGTTTGTGCTTGTTGTAAAGTATGGGGAGGTAAGGAGATATTTAAGGCTGTAGATTTTTGAGAGTTGATAATTAGTCCAGATATCTGTGCAAAATGATCTAGCTTACTTATAAGGTTGGGAGCAGAAATATGAGGGGAAGACATAAATATTAGTATATCGTCAGCAAACAAACATAATTTGTGCTGATGACCAGCTAAGTCTATCCCTTTGATTGAAGGGTCAGATCGTATAGCCTGAGCTAGGGGTTCAATAAGTAGGGCAAATAAAAGTGGGGAGAGTGGACAACCCTGACGTGTACTTCTATTTATGTTAAAGCAACCAGATTTATATCCAGCATATTTAATATAGGCTTTGGGATTATTATATAGTGATGAAACCCAGTTAAGAAAGTGAGGACCGAACCCCCATTTTTGTAAAGCAAAATGTAGATAGGGCCATGATACTGTGTCGAATGCTTTTTTAATATCTAACGACAGAAGACACATAGGTATTCGCCGTGTTTTAGCTGCTTGGATTAATAAAGTTGCCCTGTGTACGTTATCAGCTGCTTGGCGAAAAGGAATAAAACCAACTTGGTCTTTATTTATTAATGAACCAATAATATTGTTCAAACGAGTTGCTAGAATTTTCGCTAGTAGTTTGATATCAAGATTAAGCAGGGATATGGGCCTGTAATTAGCACAAGATGAATCATCTGAATGAGGTTTGGGGATCATTGTGATTATTGCTGTTAAGGTTTCAGGACGAAAGGATTGGTTGTTCAGAAGTGAATTGAAAGCATCTGTCAGCAATGGCGCAAGAAGATGAGTAAATTTTTTATAATATAGGGCAGAGAAGCCGTCAGGACCCGGGTGTTTATTTGGTTTAAGGGATTTAATGGCTAATTCAACCTCTGCAGTTGTAATGGGACTTTCAAGATGTTCATGTTGAGTTAAAGGAATCTTTGGAAGTTTGGTTTGTGAAAAAAATAATTCTGCAGCGGATCGGTCAAAAAATCCCTGATTGTTGTATAAAGATGTAAGGTGTTTGTGGAAGGTTTGTAGGATTTTTTCTGGATTACTGGTGTAAGTATTATGAGGTAATTTTAATCGAATCGGTTTGTATGGGTTGTTTAATTTTTTAATTGCTCGAGCGAGAAGAGTGCCAGGCTTGTTAGCTTTAATATAAAATTTATGCTTGGATTTGCATATGGTTTTATCTGCGGATTCAGATAGGAAAAGATCAAGATTTAGGCTAGCTTCATCTAGTTGATTTTTTGTCATAGGGGTAGGATTCGCTTGAAAATTTGCGTGGCAAGTGTTAAATTTTGTTTCTAATATTAGTTGTAGCTTCTTTTTTTCTTTTTTAAGATATGATGCTTGGCGTAAGCAGAATCCTCGAAGGACGGGTTTGTGTGCCTCCCATAATGTTAATGGAGAAATATCAGGGGTTTTATTATTTTTCAGATAGTCTTTTATGGCTATTTCTAAGTCAGTAGAGTGTGATGGATGGGATAGGGTTGAATCATTTATGTACCATGTGGGGTCTTGATGTTTGGGTATGAGGGAAGTGAAAGTAGAAAGTATTGCACAATGATCAGTCCATGTAAAGGGTATTACAGATGATGTGAGCATTTCCGGGGACATACTAATAGAGATTAGTATATGGTCGATACGGGAAAAAGACTTATGTGGATGGGAATAGAAGGAATATTGACGTTTCGTGGGATTGATTTCTCGCCAGGAATCTAGCAAGGAATGTTGTTGTAGAAGTCTTTGGAACCTACGAGATTGAGAATTGGAAGTGATAGGAATTGGGGACTTATCTAAATAAGGGTATAGAACTTGGTTCGAATCTCCACAGATCAAAAGTGTGCCCATTTTATGAGTCTCTATTACCTGGAACAAATGGGAGAGGGATGCTGTCGGATTTTTATTAGGAGCATAATAGGATACTACTGTGATTAGCGTATCACATAGATGCCCTGTAATAATGAGATAGCGACCTTCTGGGTCTTTGGTTTCTGTCAGAAGAGAGAAAGGTGTAGCTCTATGAAATGCAATTAGCACTCCCCTTCGTTTAGTTTTAGCTGAAGCTGTAAAAACTTGGGGATAAGCTGTACCAAAATATTTAGGTGTCGAGGTTTCAGTGAAATGGGTTTCTTGGAGGCAAATTATATGCGCCTTTGAAGAAGATAATGATCTAAAAACTTTGGTTCGTTTTTGTGGAACATTTAGACCTTGGACATTTAAGGTAAGAATATTTAAAGGAGCCATCATGAAATTTTATAGAAAATATTATAAGACATATCTAAAAACAATTGAAAATCCATACTTACCCCGGGGAGGAGCAAAGAGAAAAGGGAGAGTGGAGACAGAATGTTGAGAAAGAAAGAGAAAATGAGAGTCATTATTAAACAAATAATTAACAAAAAACGTTTAGAATGCAAGAAGGTAAAACGTTGGCGTTCCGAGCATGCAAAAGTGCAAGCTCGGAGGCACAGAGTCTGACCAGGGAGGCTCCCCACACAAAAAGGTGTGGGGAGAGTCCAAAGACAGAAAAATGGAGGGAGCAGTGACAGTTTCTCGGGTCCCTCACGACCAAAAATATATCTAGAGAAGAAAAATATATTATGACACCCAAACTGGGCGGAAGTAAGCAAAAATGAATCAAATATAAAAAAATATTATATGTTCAACATTAGTACATGTAAAATTTTAATCTAACAATTGTGTTTTATGGTTTCACGGGGAGAGTGTTAGATTATAAATTTTGTTGAATTATACAGGTTACCTCTGGGTTGCCAGTTGTAGGAGAGGCAGTAATGTCCTTATTAATTAGGATGAAAAATAAATAAAATATCAATTATTACTAATATATTAGTAATATTTACTTCTATTCAGTAAACAATTTTGTACAAAAATAATATAGAACCCTTGTTGTGGGTAGGAAAGGATTAGGGGAAAGGGGCGGGTAGGAGGGGGTAAAATGTGGGAAGTAGAAGGGATAGAGGGGATAGAGGGGGGTGAGGTGAGGAAGGATAGGATGAGGAGGGAAGGGTGTTATGAGAATATAATTTTTGGGGGATAATTTAAAACGTCAATTATCCTAGACCAAAAAGGGGATAAAAATTGGAAAATAAAAAATAAATAAATAAATAAATAAAACTAAAGTATTAAAATAATAATAATAATAATAATGATAATAAAAAATAATAATAATAAAAAATTAAAATAAAAAATATATAAAATTAGACCATAACCTGCTTAAGGGAAGTAAATTCAGGATGGTTAAATGACATTAAGTGTTTAGCATCCAAAAAGTGGATGAAAGATCAAAAATATTGAGTGAATTTCAATTTAATATGCAAAATGCATTCAGTCCATTGAGTCTAGAGTAACTTGGTTTGGAGAGTTGAATCGACCCCTCTTCGATGGGCTTTGTCTGGTTCTGTCATTTTTGATTTTGGATACATTTTGTGGAGAACTGGATGCTGTTCGTCGGCGAGGGCCAGCTGAAGGACTTTCGCAGAGATGAAGTTTTTGTAGGGTGTTCTGTAGTTCATCAGGGGTTTTGCATGAGTACTTGGTGCCTTGATATGTGAAGCGAAGTGAAAAAGGGAACCCCCATTGGTATGGGATCTGATGTTGTTGTAGGTTTTGTAATAAGGGTTTCATCGAGCGCCGTTTAGCGACTGTTATTGGGGAAAGGTCAGCAAAGATCTGATATGGGTGGCCTTGGAAGATGAGGGATTCTTTGTTCCTTGCAGCGACCATGAGCTGCTCTTTGGTGCGAAAGAAATGGAATTTCGCAATTATGTCGCGGGGGGACCTTCAGATTTGCGTGGTGCTAATGCTCGATGTATTCTGTCTATTTCCAGTCTCTCAATTGGAATTGACGGTGATAACTCTTGAAATAGGGCAGTAATTGTCGATTGTAGATCAATAATAGACTCCGGTATACCTCTAATGCGGAGGTTTGAACGACGTGCGCGATTTTCAAAATCTTCTAAACGAGTTTGCAGCGAGAAATTTTCATCTTTAAGTGTGTCCAATTCAGTTTCATGAGTCATTACATTAGTTTCTATGTCATCCACTCTGTTTTCTAATTCAGCCGTGCGCTGACCTAAGTCACGGATTTCTTTTGTTAATTTCTCAGTAATATGGTCGGAGGTCTGCTTTAATGCCTTCTGTAGCATTTTTTCTATTTGAATTAAAACATTTGGGTGTAAAGAGCCTGTCTGTTGTGGCTGGCAGATGGCGCTGTCCTCACAGTCTGTATCATATAGTTCATGAGGTAACTGCTGCTGCTGCCTGGCAGCATGAGGTGAGATTGTGTGAGGTGATTTAGCCTGTTCCATTTTACTGAGGCCTCTAGATGAATTATCTCTGAGGGGTTTCACCTTATTTTTTCTCCGGACAGCTCCTTTAACCATCTTAAAACGTTCCCAGGGCACTGAGGAAGACCAGGGTAAGCTTTTGAAATAATTACCCTTCCATTCGGGTGTGTATGCTGGCCGTGAAGTCCCGAGAAAAGGGGAGCCCCAGCAGGACATGTCTGTCACAGTGAGCTCCCAGCATGCCCCTCCCTCTGTTTAATTTTCAACTGCCATGATGCTGCACATGTGATCAGTTATGACACCAGCCATTGGATGGTTTGACAGTTTGGTTGAGAGCACAACCAATGTGACAGTTGGCATTCTCAGCATGCCGGTAATGTAACTGCTTTTTGAAACTGTTAAATCGATGGGTTTACTTCCACTTTAACTGCATGGAAAATAAAATAAATCATTTTTTTTAGGTTTTCAAATAAAAACAAAAATACCCAAATCATTTTAAACCATGACACAGTGATCTGTACTAAACAGTAATTTACATTTACACATGAAGTGCTTTGCAGCTTGCTGTAGTTACGGACTTGATGATTGCAATGCTGTCATTGCATATGGCTGCAGCCATTACAACTATGTTGTCTTACCATATTTTCCAATCACCAACAGAAAAACAAAGTTTAAATCAATTTATAGGGATATAACGGGATGTGCATAGAACATAGTCTTGTTCTTATTTCAGTTATTGATTTTCAACATTTGTAGGCTATTCTTGTGTGCTTCTGTTAAGCCGTATTTGTTTCAATCCAGTTTTCACACTTGGAAAAATAAATATTCTTAGAAAAAGAGCCAGCCTAAGAGTATTTCTTTACTTGATTTATGGGATGGTTACAGCTTCCTGTGAAGAATAATGGAAGCTAATACAGTATTGCTTGTCTCTTCATCTAATCTTTTCTGTAATGTTGTCATCTCCATCAGATCTTTTCTAGAAAAGCAACATATTGAAATCTCTGTAATATGCTGGTGTTGATAAGACATTGTGTTTTAGCTTAGAATACTCAGATATTCAAATCAAAATCTGCTGCCATGCTGAAAAAAAAAGTCTGAGGCTTAAATAAAGTTGATAAGTGGTATTTGGTGGTATACATGTTAGTATGTGTATATTCTGTAACTTTTATTCATATATTCATATTATTTAGATTTTTATGTTGTTATTTTTTACTGAAACTAAAAATCAAGTTAGATTTTATGTTTACCATACATACTGTATGTACTGAAAGCCCCCAAAAACTGCATGGGCAACTACATTATTAATTATGTATATACTGTATTTGTTCATAGTTATGTATCCCTGGAAGCTTGAATACTGCCTTTGATAATATGGAGCTGCAGGCTGCTGAAATAGGTCATTCAAATGGATGGTTTGGCCCATACAGGCTGAAATACATGATGGCTGTATACAAACTGTATTCTTGCACAGGGTCCATGCTTACAGGAACACATGCCCTAAATGCAGAAAGTTCATGTTTGAAGCATATATCCCTGTAAACATAAAGCCTTATGCCACGTACACACGATCATTTTTCCCGTCGGGAAAAATTACATTTTTTTTTAACAAGAAAAACGACCGTGTATGGGCTTTTTGTCATTTTTCCCGACGGGAAAAACGTCATTAATCACGACGAGAAAAATTAGAACATGCTCTAATTTTTCCCATAGGGAAACACTGCCAGGGAGCCCACACACGGTCGTTTTTCTAGACCAGAAAAAAAAATGTCGGGAAAAACGGACGTGTGTAGGGAACCAAGCCGTTCCCTCGTTTTTCCCGTCGATTTTCTCGACGGTGTTTTCACCGTCAAGAAAATCGATCGTGTGTACGCGGCATCATATGCAAGTGCCGGTCGGAGCAGCATACAGCTGCCATACGTCATTGATTTTGACAGGCTGCTGGCAGTATGCTGTACACTGCACCTGTGTCTCCCAGGCATCAACATATGCTCTGTTTTATGATGTAGCACAACTGCCCTTGATTAGGGGCATAGACTAGTGAACCCTTATACACCTACACTGCCGTGAGCAATTTTAAATGACATTTTTTCCTTTAGAAATGTCATTTTGCTGCAGTACTTTTCTAAACATGGGAAAAATGTGCTACTTTACAGGCATACTAAGGACACCCCACAGGCACGATATTTAAAGGAATATTTCATTTTTATTGTTTCACTTTAAGAATTCTTAAAATCATTGCTCCTGATCAAACGGCTATTTTAAAAAACTTTGTTTGCATTGATACATGTCCCCTGGGGCAGGACCCGGGTCCCCAAACACTTTTTATGACAATAACTTGCATATAAGCCTTTAAAATGAGCACTTTTGATTTTTCACGTTCGTGTCCCATAGACTTTAACGGTGTTCGACTGTTCGCACAAACTATTTGTCTGTTCGCAAGTTCTGGTGCAAACCAAACCAGGGGGTGTTCGGCTCATCCCTTGGATAGAGTAAATTTACCCCAGAATGCACAGTCAGCAAAAAAAACACTATTGCTAAAAAAAAGTTACTATTAACCGCTTGCCAACCGTATAACATAGATATACGACAGCAAGGCGGCTCGGCTGCGCCAGATCGTGTACCTAGTACGTGATCTGACACTTCCAGTTGGGTGCACGCGCAAGCACTGCCGGCAACCCAGCCGTGTTGTGATTAAACACAGCAAATGATGATCAGCAAGTGCTGGCCAAAGGATTTTTGGTCGACACCTGGTGATCATCATGAATATACACAGGACAGAGACCTGCCTATGTAAACAAGATAGAGCCCTGTCCTGTCAGCGGGAAAATAGAAGATTTTCTTTCCCTGCTTACAAAATCTATTACTTCCCCTAGAAAAAGCAGCTAACACAGTACACCAAAACACTGGCTAGGAACACATTTAACCCTTTGATTGCCCTAGATGTTTAACCCCTTCACAGCCAGTATCATTAGTACAGTGACAGTGCATATTTTTATCATTGATCACTGTATTAGTGTCACTGGTTCCCAAAAAGTGTCAACAGTGTCAGTTAGTGTCCGAATGTCTGCCACAATATCACAGTCCCGCTATAAGTTGCTGAGCGCCGCCATTACTAATAAAAATATATAAATAAATAAAAATTCCAGTATATATCCCATTGTTTTTAGTCGCTATAACTTTTGCACAAACCAATCAATATACACCTAATGGGATTTTTTTTTTTACCAAAAACATGTAACAGAGTACACATTAGCCTAAATTTATCAAGAAATTTGATTTTTTTTTATTATTAATTGGATATGGTTTAAATCAGAAAGTAAAAAATATTGTTTTTTTTTAATTGTCTGACTTTTTTTGTTTATAGAGCAAAAAAGAAAAAAAGCAGTGGTGATCAAATGCCACCAAAAGAAAACTCTATTTGTGTGGAAAAAAGGACATAAATTTTGTTTGGGTACAGCATCCAGTGACAGCGCAATTGTCAGTTAAAGTAACACAGTGCCGTATTGCAAAAAATGGCCTGGTCATGAAGGGGGGTAAATTATCTGGAGGGCAAGTGGTTGATGAACTTTTCACATTATTTCTTTATTTATGCATACAGACAAATAAAACTGGCAAATGTAATGTTCTACCTTTTCTTTTTTTTTTGCTGTCTCTAATACCTCGTTTCCACTGAGCAGAACGGTTCGGGTCGGTACAGTTTGGAAGGGTTAGAATGGTCCGGCCTATTCAGGTGAGCGTTTCCACTGCGAGTCGGACTGCCAGGGGCCATATGGGGTAGATAGTTCCTGAGACGACCAGACCCTGCTGTTGTTTGCAGGCATCCTTCTCCTATTATCTGGACTGAACGGCGACGTGGTGTTTGTTTCGCACTTTCCTTTGACATGAGCGTTGACGTTTTTCTGTCCGCCAATCAGTGGAATGTATCGTGTGACGCCAGTAGCTCCGCCCTAACCAAACCGTACCATTTTCTATGGCCCCACATCTGAAGCAGGACCCTGAATGGTGGGGTATGGTTCAGTTGTATGGGCATCTTTCAAAATGGAAACACTCAAAATAGCGTACCGTACCGAACCGATCCGCTCAGTGGAAACGAGGCAAAAGAGATTTACAATTAAATATCTTCCTGGGAAAGTATTCTCTAGACACAAAGGGACTGATTTACTAAAGGCAAATAGACTGTGCACTTTGCACTCCTCATAGTTTAACCGCTTAAGGATCGCTGCCTGTACATACACGTCGGCACAGACAGGCATAACCATGTACCTGTATGTCCCATTTAAGATGCCGCTGTGTGGTCGCGTGCGCACCGCCGCCGGCGCGCTCGCAACCCTGCCGCCTTTTCCATGAGCCCGACCGTGGGTCTCGCGGACTCGATCGCCGTGGGGACACCCGCGATTGTCTCATGGAGACAGTGGCATCACTAGGGTTGGTGTCACCTGGTGCGGCAAAACATGGTGTCACCCCCCTCCTGTCTATCCTGCCCAGCACCCTGCAGGCAGCGCACAGTCACGAGGCTCACCCCCAAATGACCCCTGTAAATTAAAATATAGGGTGGTATTGGGCCAGCTGGAGCGATATAGGGCAGGTTGGGGTAATATAGGGCAGGTTGCGGTGGTATAGTGCAGTCTGGGGTGGCATAGGGCAGGTTGGGGTGGCATAGAGCAGGTTGGGGTGGTATAGAGCAGGTTGGGGTGGTATATGGCAGGCTGGGTGGCATTGGGCAGGTTGGGGTTATATAGGGCAGTGTGTGATGGCATAGAGGAGACTGCGGTGGCATAGGGCAGGTTGGGGTGGTATAGAGCAGGTTGGGGTGGTATAGAACAGGTTGGGGTGGTATATGGCAGGCTGGGTGGCATTGAGCAGGTTGGGGTTATATAGGGCAGGGTGTGATGGCATAGAGCAGGTTGCGGTGGCATAGGGCAGGTTGGGGTGGTATAGGGAAGGCTGGGGTGACATAGGGCAGGGTGCGGTGGCATAGGGTAGGTTGGGGTGGTATAGAGCAGTTTGCGTGGCATACGGCAGGTTGCGGTGGCAAAGGGCAGGCTGGGGTGACATAGGGCAGGTTGCGGTGGTATAGGGAAGGCTGGGGTGGCATAGGGCAGGGTGCGGTGGCATAGGGCAGGCTGGGGTGGCATAGGGCAGGGTGCGGTGGTATAGGGCAGGCTGGAGTGGTATGGGGCAGGTTGCAGTGGCATAGGGCAGGTTTCGGTGGCATAAGGACTGGTTGCGGTGGCATAGGCAGGCTGGGGTGGTATGGTGCCAGGTTAGGACTCCATCATGGGGTGCAAGGTGGTCTGCTGCTGCTAGACACAGCTATAGATTATATATAGATATTATGTAATATAGCTGGTCCATCCGCCCCTGCCCCCACCAGACCAGCTAACTCAACTACTGTGCCTATTATATGTAATATAATATATCTGTGTCCAGCATCACCCCCCCCCATCATCATCATCATCAGACCAGCTCAGGGTGGGGGTGTCTCAGTCAGCTAATATAAATTATATAGTCAGTGTTGTCTGTCTGATAATGGGGGGGGGGTGATGCTGGACACAGATATATTATATTACATATAATAGGCACAGTAGTTGAGTTAGCTGGTCTGGTGGGATTTTTTTTTTTTACCGAAAACATGTAACAGAGTACACATTAGCCTAAATTTATCAAGAAATTTGATTTTTTTTTATTAATTGGATATGGTTTAAATCAGATATTGTTTTTTTTAATTGTCTGACTTTTTTTGTTTATAGAGCAAAAAAGAAAAAAAGCAGTGGTGATCAAATGCCACCAAAAGAAAATTCTATTTGTGTGGAAGTGTGATGATGTGACAGGCTGACGCTCTGTGGGGTAGGGAGGGAGGAAGAAGAATAATGAACCCGGAGCCGGAGGACACACACACCAGGCGCGGCCGTGGCGCTGGAAGTGTGTCACCCAGGTGTGGACCGCACCCCCCGCACCCCCCTAGCAACGCCTCTACACGGAGAGATACAGCGGGGAGATGCTTATGTAAACAAGCATCTCCCCGCTCTGCCTAGTGACAATGACACTGATCTCCGCTCCGTGTAGTCGGAGCGCAGATCAGTGTCATGTCACACACAGCCCATCCCCCCTACAGTTAGAAACACTCATCAGGGCACACTTAACCCCTACATCGCCACCTACTAACCCTTCACTGCCAGTGTCATTTTCGCAGTAATCAGTGCATTTTTATAGTACTGGTCGCTGTAAAAATGACAATGGTCCCAAAAATGTGTCAAAAGTGTCCGATGTGTCCACCATAATGTCGCAGTCATGATAAAAATCGCTGATCGCCGCCATAACTAGTAAAAAAAAAATATTAATAAAAATGCCATAAAACAGTCCCCTATTTTGTAGAAGCTATAACTTTTGCACAAACCAATCAATAAACGCTTATTGCGATTTTTTTTACCAACAATATGTAGAAGAATACGTATGGGCCTAAACTGTGGAAAAAAAATTATATATGTTTTTGGGGGTTATTTATTATAGCAAAAAGTAAAAAATATTGCCCTATTTTTTCAAAATTGTTGCTCTATTTTTGTCTATAGCGCCAAAAATAAAAGCCGTAGAAGTGATCAAATACCATCAAAAGAAAGCTCTATTTATGGGAAAAGGACGCAAATTTCATTTGGGTACAACATTGCATGTCCGCGCAATTACCAGTTAAAGCAGCGCAGTGCTAAATTGTAAAAAGACCTCTGGTCCTTAGGCTGACAAATGGTCTGGGGCTAAAGTGGTTAAAGAATAAGTTTACATTTACAAAAATAATAATAAATGCAAATTTTTTTCAGGTAAAAAATATACATTTAATCTTTTTTGTTAGTGATCTGTAAAGCATTGCATCCACGATCAGAAGATTCTGGATGTAATGTCATGGTCCTGAAGACTGTCTGTGTATCTGTCTGCCCATACCTCCGATACAGGCAAGCAGTTGCCCTCTGACAGAAAGCTCAGTGACCTACCAAGAGCAACTAACAGCGCTTTGGTAGTTCATTGAGAACTACAAGCCGACAGCCGCAAAGGCTGTCGGGACTTGCAGTTTTCCCATTCACAGAATACTGTGAATGAATGAATGACGCGACCAGGCATCACTGTGAGCACTGTTATGATTTTATCTTTTAATATGCTACAATAAAGTTTTGATGTCCATCCAGAGTGTGCGGCCATTAACGCTTTTTCTGTTCCTGCTCTTGGACACAGACCTGGATCAAGATCGGGCTTGGGGGGCTTCACAAAGCATAAAATCAACTCAGTTATGGGTGGAGGTTGTCACCATCTCTTTCAAATACATGATACACCAATACTATATTCCTCTAATGGGACTTTAAAAGCAACCTTCTTCTTAAATGTATAGGCCTATTGGATTAATGTTATCATTCTGTTCCTGTTGATCTCAGAGGTGAACCGAGCGGGCACCTCTGTCTTGGATGTTAAACAAGGCATGCTGCACATACACCTTGAACAGTGTTTAGTTATTACTGGACTGTGTCCAAGAGCAGCATCTCTCCTCGCTTTCTCCCACCTCACAGGGAAGATTAATAGCAGTGGGAGCCATTCTGTGACAAGGGAGTGGGGGGTGGGGCAGAGCATGGCTGGCTGTGTTTATAGATGCAGGCAGCGTGGCTTGGAATCAAGCCTGCATGAGTGCCCCCATAGAAAGCAGCTTCCTTTGGGGGGAATTGCCTAAGAGGAGGAGCAGTGATGGGGATCACAGAAGAGGACAATTGGGGCTGTTCTGTAGAAAACCAGCACAGAGCAGGTAAGTATGAAATGTTTATTATTTATAAAAAAAAAAAAGGTTTACAGTCACTTTAATGAATGTAGTAAAGATCTGTTGATTTCAATTATTCAATCATGTACAAGCAAAAAAGCTGTTTTTTTTTCCTTGCACATGGTTGGATAATTTTTACAAAGTGAAGCTCTGGAGAAAATGAGTGCTACTGTATTTACAAAGTGCACAATCTATTAGCCTTTAGTAAATTAACCCCAATGTATTTTATATATAGTATTATAACAAATAAATACCGTATATACTCGAGTATAAGCTGAGTTTTTCAGCACATTTTTTGTGTGCTGAAAAAGCCCCCTTTACTGCACTCCAGCCTCTCTGGGGCCGATTTGAGCTGTTGCTGCGACTGCCCCTAGGGGTCTGGATAGCGCTGGCGATCCGCCTCTAGAGGTCTAACAGTTGCCTGCAGTGTTTCAGAGTCGGCGCCATTTTGTTGCAGCTGCGGCTCAAACCCGACAGTATAGTGGACAGCGGAAGACCGTAAACAAGGTGAGGCTGCAAATGGGCACAGTGAGGCTTCAGATGGGCACAGATGGGCACAGTGAGGCTGCAAATGGGCACAGTGAGGCTGCAAATGGGCACAGTGGGGCTGTAGATTGGCACAGTGAGGCTTCAAATGGGCACAGTGAGGCTGCAGATGGGTACAGTGAGGCTGCAGATGGGCATTGTTTACCAGTAGCTGCTGCATTTCCCACCCCCTAGGCTTATACTTGAGTCAAAAAGTTTTCCCATTTTTTTGTGGTAAAATTAGGTGTCTCGGCTTATATTCGAGTCGACTTATACTCAAGTATATACGGTAATCTCTTTAGATGTGCCGATACTTCCATTCTTCCATTACCATACTACTTTAGGATACAGTTTTACATTTTACCCTAAATAGCTCTTTTAATAAATCACAACTTAAAATGCTTAGATGATAAACTATGTTATTTTTATAATCAAGTGTAATGGTGTTCAAAATCAGGGAAATTTCTAGTGGCAAATTGTCAAAATATAGGACTGCCCCCACAAATCAGGTAAACCTAATAGCAATGGTCTATCAACTAGAAGGAATGAAGGAGTAATTACATCTAAAGTAATGATGAGGATGTCTTTAGGCATATAATGATGGAACAACAGGTTGCCTACCACTAAAGCAGTCCAATAAGAATACCCCTTGCCTCTGATCCCATACCATGTCAGCTTTGGTAAAAGAAGTAATGCTTCCTTTTTTAAAATATATTTTAAGATTCTGAAATGTATAATTGGTGGAATATTTTAGAGCCTGTAAAAGTGCATGTACTGTAAAAGTGATTCAGTATACTGAGGATCTTCACAGGCTCCCTTGTCTGTACTAGCATAGGTATATTTTATTTTAATGTATTTTATATTGAATGGCGGTGTCAATTGTAAAATCATCATAAAGATATAAAGTAGCAAACCATAGTTTAAATAAAACACAAGGAAGATTTAGTCACATATGACTATGACTTATAGGATGCAGGATACATCAGATGCACGCTGTAGAAATTTAGCAAGGCATTTCAAATAGCAGAAGTGTTGTACAGTATTGTACATTGTGTAGTAATCCACAGCCACAAGCAAGTTTTTAGTTGTAAAAGGATCGGTTGCAGTTAAAATATGATCAATTGCTGCAGGTGACTGCACTTGGCATATCATCATTTGCCAGCATAAAAGAAAAAGGTATTCAAAAGGGAAACAAAATAAAGGTCTAGTTAGGAACCACAAGCCTTCTAGTTATTAAATAGTCGAAAAATATGCTACATGTGTATTCACCCTTATCGTGCAGCACAATACTTCTGCTTTACCACGTCTACAGTGCGGAGTGTGTTCTCAGCATGTCTAATAAATCCTGTCACAGATGTCTGTCTTTCCATATAGATTATTCAATGGAAGAAAAGACAAGAATCTGGAAAAATAAACCCATAAATGTGCTTGTTCCTATAAATCTTTTTAATTCAGCAATCCAATATAAAAAGACTATAGTGTAGAATCCAGTCCATTACCCTGCTGAGCTGCAGGCCAGATTTTCCACTGAGCTTTCCCTACATACAAAGTTGGCTGGTGTGTCGTTCAGCATCCCGGTAGCTGCCTTTTTTTCATCAGACTAGCAATGGCAAAGCTCTGTACGGATGCACTGCTGGATTCTCTGAACTGAAATCATCTGTGGGACCTTTTATTTATTTATTTGACAGTCACGTCGTCAAGGTAAGGCCAACCGACAGAATTAACAAGGCTCACATGGGTGCTTTATTTATTAGAGACAAGGATTCCTGCTCATTCATTTCAGCCAGCATCTTCTAGTAAGTCCTCCTTTCTGATGCAGGAGACTGAGAGCAATAGGTGGGAGGGGAATGCTTTTTGTACTTAAATCCAGAGGTCTGTGTGAACTGCTATCATCACGTTAGCTGATGTATTTTAAACTGAAGACCGGGATGGCTCTGTCACTTGGAATATGCAGCTGGAGTGTGCTTTGTTTCTCTGTGTCTTATTTTGAATAGATGCAATTCCATTACAACATGTGCAAGGCCTTTTAATACAAGCATGTAAGGTGCATCATGTCTTGTCTCTGGTAGAGTGAGTTTGCAGAGGATGCTGCTACAGTGCTGAAATGTAACTGTTAAGTTAGGTGAATTCTGTGGATGAGGGCAGCAGCTAAGCAATGCTATGTTCAGTCATATAGTATCAATCTGGTACAGCAGTACAGGTGGAATTGTATTGTATATGCATTTCATTCTGCTCTGTATACCAGTAGCACAAATATAACCTATTGTTAGTTACTCTTCTGTTTAAATAATAACCCTAAACATATATTTTGTTTATTGAACATTTAGCAATATTTATGGCCATTTTTTTTTAAGTTAACACTTTCTGTAACACGTGTTGCTTTCTTTTAACTCCATTTTTTAAAATTAAGCTTTGATCATGCAAATCTCACCAGGCAGTATTTTTCTGTGTGCATTTCTGTAAACTCATGTGGTTGAGTGCCTTGATGTATAGGATGCTGGTATTATATTCAGTACTGCAACACTGCTCACGTGTGTCTACAAACTTTGTTATCACTAGGAAGCTTGCAGAAAGTCATGTTCAAATTGGATAAGAAAAAAAAAAACTCATCTATGTGTATGTGTTTTCATATGTGGATACATACATAATATAACTCATTTTTTTTAATGAGTTGTGGCACAGAACTAATCACTTATAAAATATGCTTGACAACATGCCCTTTCATAGATCCACTAGCCCCTTCTGTTCCCAATGCCTGCAGTATTACGATTTAATGCAGTTTCATTTTAACTACTAGTATCAATGATTCCCCCCAAAATGTTTTTTACCATGTAGTTGTACCTGTTTGAACTAATTCATTTAAACAGCAATCTAAAAAAACGAAGCGTGGCCAGTAACACAAGATGTAAAGGTAAAACATGTAACTGACATTCATTCCCAATGACTTACCAAGACTACAATGAGGCAAGGTGTGAAAACCACCTCAATATGTAAGTATTTAGATGACTTGTACAATTGCTGATTGATATTTTCAACGGCTGTTCATTATAAGCTCCGCCATTGAGGCAGTGTGAGGCCTTTCAGAAAGATGGAGTGGTGTAATTACTAGGTGCACATGTTCATTAATCCTTGCTGGCTAGGAAAAGCTTCAAGTTCTTCTCCAGTGGCCCGTTTGTAAAGCTATAAATATCTAAATTGTGCCAGCCAAGAAGTCACACAGAATGGTGGCTCTTTGTGGAGTTCAATTTCATGCGCTATTGCATTGCTTGCGTGTGAGGGACTGTTTTGCGTTATTCACTTGAAAAAAATCATTTCACCATTGCTACTTTGAAAGGTCTTGCTAAATAATCCTAAAGTACAGGAAAATGAGGGGAATATTCAATCTCAACTTGTAAGTTCAGTCAACTGTAAGCTTTAAGGAAGATTTGGTGATGTATTTAAGATACTAGTACTGTGGCCTTATACATGGTCTACAAGAAATCTAGGAATTAGTTCAACTGAACTATGAACAGGTCTATCAAGTGTATTCTATTGCTGTGCCCCAGTGGGCACTATGTGCTGCCTGGCTGTCTAGAGTCAACTGCCATTAAGATACTTTTAGACCTAATTGTTTTAATTGTACAGTGGATACTCTATAAAGCTACAGATACATACGTGAAAGAAAACCTTTATTATGTCATTATAAGATGATTCTATTTACTCATACCCCAGCTTTGTCTAGAATATTTCCTAAAGCCCAGTACACATGGGCTGAATTTCGGGTGGCATTGACTGGTTCAATAAAAATCAGACGATATTCAGCCTGTGTGTGCGGCAGCCGGTATCGAAGAATCATGACCGAAGAAGGTCTCCCGATTGGCGCTCTTAGCCAATGGCTGAGAGCACTGACCAGTGTGTTCGAATATGGGGCCGTCCCCCTGTCAGAACACAATAGCACAGCAGGGGAGATCGATGTTCTAACATTGAATTGTTAGTACAGTGACTTTGACTTGAGCTGTCACTAGTAGTGTGTACAAGGCTTTAGTGTAGTACATGGGAACTGCCCATCCCCTGGTCGGTATATGGGCTTTGTTTGCACTAGGAACTAAAGTTGTTGTTGTAAAGGCATAAGGTGTCTTACCTTAATACATTCTCTGCATTAGGATAAAATACCTTCCATAATCAGCATCTCCCAACCTCCCCCCATATATACTTAATTGGCTCCATTTTTCGATCCACCACTCTCCTTGTCTGCTCTCTCTTCTTTTTCTCACAGGACACAGAGGCATCATATTATGCAAAAAAGGTTAACATTTTACAACAAATTATTTAATTCATAAATAAACATGATTTTTTATTTATTTTTTCAAATAGATTTTTATTGAATTGTTCAATAATACATCAGTACAGTAGAGACATTGAAAAGTTCAAGCTTATATAAACGCAAGCAGTGTTACATTTATAGATATTAGTTTCAACATATCACGCTCAGAACAAGGCGTGTGTACTCATTATGAACTATAGTTAACATTTGAGTAAAGAAGAAAGATGAAAGGAAATAAAAGAAAATAAGGAGATAGGGGAAGGGAGGGATGTAAGTGATGGATAGAGGGGGGGGGTGAGGGGGTGAGGAGTGGGGGAGAGGGAAAGGGAGAGAGAATCACTGTAAATAAATGCGTGTTAGCAATACAAACCAAATTTACTGTAGTATTTTCAACAAACATGATTTTTCAGGTAAATAAATGTGCTTTTTATAAAATTGCGGCCTGCAAGGCACTGCACCTGAGATCTGTGGATTGTGGGTACAATGCAAGGCTCCTTAAAGCTGTCTGCCTGTACCTTCTATATGGGTAGACAGTGACTGAATTGCAGGAAGAGTCAATGAACTACGAGGGAGTTCATCAGTGCTCTCATAGTTAACTGAGAGCTACAAGCCATCTGCCAAGTGAAAGAGCGCTGCTCAAGGCAGATCCACAACAATGCACCTCACACATACTCTCCAGCATGTGCAGGCCCAATTTGCACACCTGTGGCATAAACTATTAAGTGATCATGATTAGGGGCTAGGTAGTGTGAAACGTGTGAACCTTTTTTCTTAACACTGTTAACATGTTAGAAAAGGTGAACATATCGTTTAACACTTACGATTTTTTCTTGTGGTTTTAACACCTAATTTACAAAGCTTTTTAATAGTTGAAAAGCTTTTTTTGAATTTGAAAAATACTTTAGCTTCTCGCCTTCTACACGTTGTTAAATCTAAAGAATAACTGCAGTTGAATCCAAAGAAATAAAAAATATAGAAAAAAAGTTTTCTTTTTCTGCTAGCACATAAACATTTTTAGTTAAAGCTGAACCCTAAGCAGAAAGCAGATATAAATAACACTTTATTTAAAGTGTGTATTTGTTAAAAGTCATTACAGTCATGCCTAAATACAACTAATGCAAGTACCTTATTATGTCCAATATCAGCCTCTTGTCTTCACCTGCACATCAACACCTACACCAGGAGAGGGAAGGCCAGCCAGTCAGTATCTTCTGCATGCACGTGTGCTGACAAGGAGCATGTGGACAGAAAGAAAGAGAGCAGTTTCCTGCTGCCTCGTTTATTGTACAACCTCTGTGGGGCAGGGAGGAGACCAAAATGTATTGTTTAGCTGCAATAGAGAAAATTGAGTTTACCAACCTGGCCATGCTGTCTGGAAGCATCTGGCTGGACAAATATTATGTATATCAGCTCGTATATGAATTTCCACTGTGTATTTAGCTGCCTGAAATTCAGCTTTAGCTTCTGCTTAAGGCTCCATAACCTATTCAGGATATACCGATTAGAAACACAACTCTGCTTCCTCTTTCTTCCTCTGCCTCTCCCTCTTTCTTCCTCTGCTTGTTGATCGAAAGGAGTTTGGGGGTAAAAAAGTACAGTGATGAGACTTACTGGGATTATCTGATCAATAATCATTAATGATATAATAAAATATTAGGTAAAATACGTAATTTGATTGGTAATGTAAACATTTTTATCATAAAAAAAGAAATGAGCGCTCAAAAATCAGCACTATGGACAGCGCAAAACATAATGCTGATTGCCACTCATTTTTAACTTAAAAAAAAGGGTACATTTACATGCAGATTTTGAAATTGTCTAAAAAAAGTATATGGGAATGAAGAATCATGTTATAATTAGGGAGTTATTACATGTGAATATGATCTCACATTGATTTTTAGCAGATCGCATCTATTTTCTATAAACACAAATGAATTGAAGTACTAAGTTAAGTGAACTTTAGCCAAAACATTTTAGGTTTTGGATAGATGAGTTGGAACCTGTGTAAGATTTTTCTAGTTCTCTCTGATTCTGTTTAGAAAGTTTTAAAGTGGTTGTAAAGGCTCAAGGTTTTTAACCTTCATGCATTGTATGCATGAAGATAATAAACCTTCTGTTTGTAGTTTCCCCCGCCTAGCCCCCCAATACTTACCTGAGTCCTATCTCGATCCTGCAATGTGCACGAGAGCAGTGGCTCTCCAGGGTCTCTACCTCCTCCTTGACTGGGACAGCAGCGGGAGCCATTGGCCCCCTGCTATTGTCAATCACAGCCAGTGAGCCAATGGGGAGAGAGTGGGGGAAGGGCCGAGCAACGCTCTGTGTGTGAATGGACAGACAGAGAAGCAGCTCGAGTGCCCCATAGCAAGTTGCTTGCTGTGGGGGCATTCAACAGAAGAGAAAGGGCCATGAGCGCTGGAGGGGGACCCCTGAACAAGAGGTTTAGGACTGCTCTGTGCAAAACCACTGCACAGAGCAGGTAAGTATGACAAGAAAACTGCCTTTAGCTCACCAACAGTGGAAGGTAAAAAAAAAAGAACTTCGGGAAATGGCTTTTACTTATTGCTGCTGTGTTACAAAGAAAAGTTACCTATAATGGAGTGAAATTGATACTTTCATTCATGCTGGATAGTATACCTTATGCTAAAGATCTGGTCCACTTCAACTATGAGAGATGTGGCTCTTTTACACAGAAGTTGTAGTATATAGCAAGGGTTAAGGGAGCAGATAATGCGACTTCTGGGTATGAGAGCCACAGCTGTCATAGCTGCAGTGGGTCAGAAATATAGTGTATTCTATACTTTCTAGTACGAATGAAAGTGTAAATTTTCTAGAATTTGCTATTCTGAATATGGCATGCACCTCATTAGAGGTAACATTTTTACACAAAAAATAATGACTAAGAAACATTTGTCTGGAGTTCTGCTTAAAGGTAAATTTCCTAAAAGAGACACATATTGGGGTTGACTGGAGAGTGCAAAATCTGGTGCAGCTGTGCAGAGTAGAAAATCAGCTTCTAACTTTCGCTTGTTCAATTAAACTTTGACAATAAAACCTAGAAGCTGATTGTTTTCTATGCAGAGCTGAATCAGATTTTCCACTCTTCAGTTTTAGTAAATCAATCCCATTGTAATTAGTAAAAAAAAAAAAAAAACACAACATAATCAGATGTTTTTACCCCTCCCCAATTTATTCAAAGCGAAAAAGGGAACATTTTAGCTAGAGCTCCACATAAAAGAAAAACTTTGAAAATAGACAAAGTGAGGTTGATGAAGTGTTGGTGAGAGTTTATTTATTCATGGTAACCTTCGTGTCATCATTATTGTACGATGTAATGAAGCCAGCTATAACATTCTGATTCCATATTTTTCATGTTTTAGTATTCTCTCAGCAGTGGAAAGTCAATGAGTGAGAATAAATCTCTTGACAGCAGAATAAAAAGAATTAATTCCACTTTTGGGAGATGAACTATAAGACAGAAAAATGTTAATCGACCCAAAAATTCATTGGGGTTTTTTGCCAGTGGCAGGAACTGTTTGTGTCTCTTCAAACTTAGTTAAAATCTGAAGAAGACATCAAAGATGTTTGTGCAATACTAAATATGTATTAAATGAAGATTAATATTGAAATACATGTGATGCTAAACACACAACGTTTAATTTACATTGTTCCTTCTATTTCTGTATATGGATGATGGCACTAATTATTTTATTTTAAAAAAATCTAAGTACCTTTTTCCTAATTGATATACAGCTGTCACATGACTCAGATCTTCCCCAGCCTGTCTGCAGGGAGATAATAGCATATGCATATGAGCTGCTTGTCCTCTGATGCTGGTCACATGTTCACATCCATGTTGGAATACAGAATAAAAATAAATAAATAATATCAATAAATTGTTTTAAATAGGCATACAAATATTTATTTGAAATCAAATCTTTATTATTTTGTGAAAATAACATCATGTGGGTGGATTTGTACCAGTCACAGGCTGTGGTATGCCCCTCCAGCCTGTGTCTTAGAATAAGAGGGAGTTGAAGCCTCCTTCAATCAAGATGTAATATTCCACCCCGTTGTGTTTAGCTGGTTAGTGGGCATGGAGGAGGAGGGAGGAAGTGGGCCGTAATTTACCACTGTGTATACACCCACATGTGTAACTCTATAGTCGCATGGGCTTCTCAGATGTGATGGGGAGGAAATGTTCAGCATAGAAACTCACTGAAACCTGGGCATGTGCATAGTTGCCTCAAAAGCTGCAAAATCCCTGGCTAGATTAGGGACATGAACAGAAGGTGGATGTAGAGGGCAGCAGGATCAACCATATTTTTTGCAGAATACAGAAAACAAATCTCATAGTGACTAGGTGAGTAGGAACAGTGTGTAATACAGCATTTATTGAAAGCTTTTTTATAATGTAGGTTTAATAACACTTTAGGTTATGTTTAAATTCATGCCTTCTTTTTCAATATTTTAGTTTTGTTTCTGACATTTATTAATAGGTTGTTTTAAAGTGTGTATGTGACAAATGTATTAGAGATTATAAAGAAAATATAAAAAAAAAAGAATACATATGTTATACTTACCTGCTCTGTGCAATGCTTTTGCACAGAGAAGCCCTGATCCTCTTCTTTTTGGGTCCCTCGTCAGTGGTCCTGGCTCCTCCCCTCCTGCCGAGGGCCCCCAATAGCAAGTCCATTCACACACGGAGTGTGGCTCAGCATGCCCCCGCTCTCTCCTCATTGGCTTACTGACTGTGATTGACAGCAGCAGGAGTCAATGGCTTCCGCTGCTTGTGAGCCAGAGAGGAGGGAGAGACCCGGGACAGCCACTGCTCTCTTGCACATTGCTGGATCAAGATGTGGCTCAGGTAGGTATAAGGGGGGGATGGGAGGGAGCTGCACCCAGGAGGTTTTTTACCTTAATGCAGAGAATGCATTAAGGTAAAAAACCTTGAGCCTTTAGAACCACTTTAATTTATATAAGTTCAACGTGTGGGGTAAATGCCCAGGTGCTTACCCACCAAGAAATCCACACAAATCCAAAACAGGTATAGAGGCACTCGCAGTTCTTGCAGCAGAAATAAATCATAGCAACAGTGTTTTTTATGTTGACATTTCAATGGAGCTCCTTATATCTTTCTCAAGATGTGTTAAGAAAGATGGACTGAACTCCATTTAAATGTCGACAAAACGTTGTTCCGATTTACCTCCACTCCAACACCTATTAGTCCCTCTATACCTGTTTTGGATATATATATATATATATATATATATATATATATATATATATAGAGAGAGAGAGATAGATAGATATAGTATCTCTCGAGTGAGTACACCCCTCACATTTTTGAAAATATTTTACTAGATCTTTTCATGTGACAACAATGAAGAAATGACACTTTGCTACAATGTAAAGTAGTGAGTGTACAGCTTGCATAACAGTGTAAATTTGCTGCCCCCTCAATAACTCAACACACAGCCATTAATGTCTAAACTAAAAGTGAGTACACCCCTAAGTGAAAATGTCCAAACTGGGCCCAAAGTGTCAATATTTTGTGTGGCCACCATTATTTGCCTTAACCCTCTTGGACATGGAGTTCACCAGAGCTTCACAGGTTGCCACTGCAGTCCTTTTCCACTCCCCCATTACAACATCACAGAGCTGGTTATTGTTAGAGACCTTGCGCTCCTCCACCTTCCATTTTAGGATGCCCCACAGATGCTCAATAAGGTTTAGGTCTGGAGACATGCTTGACCAGTCCATTACCTTTACCCTCTGCTTCTTTAGCAAGCCAGTGGTCGTCTTGGAGGTGTGTTTAGGGGTGTTATGTTGGAATACTGCCGTGTGGCCCAGTCTCTGAAGGGAGGGGATCATGCTCTGCTTCAGTATGTCACAGTACATGTTGGCATTCATGGTTACCTTAATGAACTTTTGCTCCCCAGTGCTGGCAGCACTCATGCAGCCCCAGACCACAACACTCCCACCACCATGCTTGACTGTAGGCAAGACACACTTGTCTTTGTACTCCTGGTTGCCACCACACATGCTTGACACCATCTGAACCAAATAAATTTATCTTGGTCTCATCAGACCACGGGACATGGTTCCAGTAATCCGTGTCCTTAGTCTGCTTGTCTTCAGCAAACTGTTTTCAGGCTTTCTTGTGCATCATCTTTAGAAGGGGCTTCTTTCAGGGATGACAGCCATGCAGACGAATTTGATGTAGTGTTCAGCGTATAGTCTGAGCACTGACAGGCTGACCCCCCCCCCCCACCCCTTCAACCTCTGCAGCAATGCTGGCAGCACTCACACGTCTATTTCCCCAAGACGACCTCTGGATATGATGCTGAGCACGTGCACTCAACTTCTTTAGGCAATCATGGTGAGGCCTGTTCTGAGTGGAACCTTTCCTGTTGTATGACCCACTGTATGGTGTTGGCCACCTTGCTGCAGCTCTGTTTCAAGGTTCTTATAGCCTTGGCCATCTTTATGTAGAGCAACAATTCTTTTTTTCAGATCCTCAGAGAGTTGCCATGATGTGCCGTGCTTAACTTCCAGTGACCAGTATGAGAGCGTGAGAGCGATAACACCAAATTTAACACACCTGCTCCCCATTCACACCTGAGACCTTGTAATACTGACGAGTCGCATGACACCAGGGAGGGAAAATGGCTAATTGGGCCCAATTTGGGTTATTTTGAGGGGACAGCAAATTTACACTGTTATACAAGCTATTACATTGTAAACTCAACTCAACTCAGCAAAGTGTAATTTCTTCAGTGTTGTCACATGACAAGATAGAATAAAATATTTACAAAAATGTGAGGGGTGTACTCACTTTTGTGATGTACTATATATATATATATATGTATATATATATATACTGTGTACAATTGTGTGACCGGTTCTGCCCTTTTACTTCATATTCCTTCTCATTTCTAGCTGCGACTAACTTTTTTTGGTGATTCAAGTGGAGAACATATTGATGTTTTGCTTTGCATACTTAAAGGGGAACTGCAGTCTGCTCACATAATTTGTAATAAAAACATCTTCGCCATTCTGAAGCTTCCCTCCAACCACTTTGCATATTTTATATATACTGTAATTCAGTACTTGCCAAATATGTTGCAGAAATCTCCCTCCACTATGTCTGGCTGCACCCATTTTAACTGTGGGCAGCTGAAGCTGCTGCCTGTTCTATTCCTGGATTTACACAGACCACCAGCTCTGCAGCTCTCATTGACCCTCTTATGACTCACTCCTCCTTTCCTGGCAAACTCTCACGAGAGAGAGAGCTATGATGATGTCATAAGCCTAGGCTAATGACCAGACAAGAAACAGGAAGTAGGCTGTATACAATGTTTGCTACCACAAAATAAAAATGTTTTACTATCCAACAACCAGGGCAGAAGATTTAATAGATGGAAAGTTGAAAAAATTACTGAATGTCCTCTTTAATAACTATGTGCTTTGCAGTTAGGCCATGCCCAAGAATTAGAATTCTGACAGGGGGGATAATACTTCTACTTTGTTTAAGTTGACATATTTGAAATGGAATCCCATCATGTGCTCACATGATGTAGGATTGAACTCCAGCCAAAACATTTTTACTAGCCTTTGTATAGAAACTGAAAGGAATAAAACCTTTCAGGTATTCATTACATTCATATTGGATGGGGACATGCATTTGTGTTTTACCCTGGTGACTGTTTTTCACCAGGACAGATGGTGAGGGAAAATATAAAATTGTACAAATATCACTTGACCAGAAAAAGAAAGGTATTCTCTGTCAAAGGCAGAAGCTATCATTTTGAGGGAATGTTCTCTGACTTACTGTTACATCGCTTGCCACAGAAAGTAAAAATAAAATTACCCCAGAAGAGATACATTGAGGAACAAAATTCTGTCAAAATTGCTAGTTCTCCCCATGCTATCTAACACTAGAAAAAAGGGCTGTAGTTTAAATTCTAATCTCTAGGTAACTAACTGAATACACAATTTTAATATAAATATGGTAGCTATCTAATCTGTTATAGGATTAACATTTGTTTCCAACAAGTTCTGTCTGACCTTGTTTTCTCTCCTGATTGAAAGTGATTCAAAGTGATACAGCTTGGCATCCCCGTAGCCCCAGCATGTGGTTGGACAATGATATTAAGAAATGCACTGGTACTTACAGTACATTACTTACTTGCCTTTAAAACTGAAGCTTAGCATTTCCAGATTCCTCTCTCCAAGCTAGTTAAACTGCAGAGTAATTTTTACAAAAATAATGCCTTACTTTTTGTGTATATTACCTGTTTCATTTTGGTGATGTCTTTATGTGGCACCCTGGCACCAGGAGGAGGACTTATGCTTGTTGTCACATGTCACATCCACCCAGAGAGAGAGCACTTTGTTTCTGTTGGCAAACCAGGAGCCTCCTAGCCCATTAGTCAAAACGTAAGCTCATGGTGGGTGGGACAAGACCACAAGACTCATGGCCTGTCAATCAAACATCACAGCTACATGGGACAGTTCAGAGCTGGAATCTGAAACCCCAAGTCCACCTATTATAGTGAGTGGTGATATAATTATGTCACTCCTCACTTAATAAAGACCTACACGGGATAATAAAAGGCCGTTGGCCGGGTGAATACGATACATAGCGGCCACCAGTCTTAGTAAACAGACATTAAGGTGACAAAGGCCTTTTCAATAATGAAAGAAGTCTTGATTTGGGCCTGGATAGATTTGTATGAAGTCAATAGAAATTATTTAATAGTAAGAAAGAACCATTACACAGATGTAATAACATTTGTGCCCAGAGTTCAGCTTTAAAAAACATCTAATGATTTTTTTAACAGGGATTTTATTGAATTTAAAGTGATTGTAAATCCTTTTTCTTTTTTTTAAATTAAAATTAATTGTACACTTACCTGCTCAGTGCAGTGGTTTTGCACAGAGTGGCCCCAAACCTCCTCTCCTGTGATCTCCCAATGGTGCTCTGGGCTCCCCATAGCAAGCTGCATGCTTTGGGGGGGGCAGTCGTGTGGGCTCGATCTTGAGTTGAGCTTTGTGTGTTTACTCAAAAACACAGCACTGCTTAGCTCTACACCCCACTCTCTGCTTGCAGGTCTTGTCTGACAAGCCTATGAGACAGGGGAGAGGGGAGAAGAGCTTCTGCAGACAGGTGCAGCTCTGGGTTGAGTTCAGGCTCTGGTAAGTATTTAGGAGGGGGCTGGGGAAGAGCTAGTATTGAATAGTTTTTTACTCTACTTTACTTTTACTCTACTAATGTAGAGAATGCATTATGGTAAAACAACTCTTACCTTTACAGCCACTTTAAGTAAAGGGTAAATTTCCATGAGCAGTATGTACACTACATTATTTGTTTAATAAAGTAATGATGGCAAGTAGAGAACAGGTTTTCCCAGACATACTGTTAGCAGTGTTGCAACACATCACATGTACAATAATAAAGAAAAAGAAAACTGTGCCAAAAAATAAAGCAATCCTAGATGACGTCAGGATAAAAAAGTCCAAAGGTGTGACCCATAAATAAGTCTAAAGGGAGGTTCCATAGACTAAAGACAGTCCAAACAGTTCAGTATATTGTGGTTCCACCATGTATGACACCGGATAAACCACCACCAAAAAAATTGCTGCTTACCAGATGAAAGCAAAAACGCACAGTTGGCTATAACCCAGCCGTGGCCTTTAGCTTGAGAGGAATCCAAACGAAGTACCCCAGACACTCTTCCAGTATTAGCATGGACCTCTTGATGGCTCCGTTGCACCAATAAAAAAGAATACCATAGGGTGATAACGTAATATCAAGGTATAGTACTAAAACACCACCACCGTGATATATAAGGATATGTTAGTGACCACCACCCTAGTAACAATGGTTCCTTACCAGAGGCAAGGAAGGAGCACATATTCGGCTATAGCCTAGGCCGTGGCTAGGCTCTATCCTGCACGTTGGACCCAAACACAGACTCCCAGGACACTCTTCAGTAATATATGAGACACTGAACATTGTAAATTCATTAAGCATATAGAACATGCCGGCCGGCATAAACAGGATCCCTTCCTCGGTCGAGCTGCTTTGTGACGTCACTGCGGGGCCCCCAGGCGCGTTTTGTCACATATGACGTTCTCAATGGGATGTTCTCATCACATGTACACATACTATATATATCAGGTACATGACACATAGATATATAGAGGTTTGGACATGCAAATGCCTCCTTTACATTGTTTTCGTTTTTATAGTATCATAGGGTAGGAGGAGGGGGATTAGGACAAAGGATTGTTACCGAATTCCTATATAGTATACACACAGTATAAAAGAATGTCAGGGGTCTCATACTGTTGTGTGAATATATCAATATTAAAGGAGAAAATTTAGAGCAGAAAATTGAAAAGATATGGGGAAAGAAGAAAAAGAGGGAGAAAAAGAGAACGAGGAAAGACAGACCAAGGGTCATGCCAAATCAAGTTTGTGCATTTAAATATAAGGCAATGTATGATCGAATCCTTCAAAACATAAACATTGTTTCCAACGGGTTCCTGCTTTCAGTGACCTTCCATGAGTCTCGATTAGCATAGCTGTAAAGTTCTCATTTATCATAATACCTATAATTCTTTCCCTGACTTATCAGAAACTAAGCACATGTTGTATCTATGTCACAGCGATAGCTTGTCTGGTTCTTAGAAAAATGTAAGTGACTAGTTTCTCTTTGTGATGTTAACGTCATGAATTTTCCTATTTAGTATTTTTTTTATTTTTATGGATTTCATAGTAGGCAGCAGTGAAGTATATAGAATGTATAAGATTATACACTCTGATTCATAGATGCTGGACCTTGGGGCATTCCCACCAGGCATATAACATAGATTTTAGAAAGACAACCCCTAAAGCAGAGTTGGAATGCACTCTGCCTGTATTTTGCAATACTTTCAGGAGTCAGATAATAATATATGAGGAAGTTATATGTGTTGTCTGATGCCAGGACCGTGGATGATCTTTTGGCAACCACCAGTCCCCAACAGCTAATGTTTTTTAATGAATATATGGATGCACTAAATTACATTTATACACTACAGGTCCTTCTCAAAAAATTAGCATATTGTGATAAAGTTCATTATTTTCTGTAATGTACTGATAAACATTAGACTTTCATATATTTTAGATTCATTACACACAACTGAAGTAGTTCAAGCCTTTTCTTGTTTTAATATTGATGATTTTGGCATACAGCTCATGACAACCCAAAATTCCTATCTCAAAAAATTAGCATATCATGAAAAGGTTCTCTAAACGAGCTATTAACCTAATCATCTGAATCAACTAATTAACTCTAAACACCTGCAAAAGATTCCTGAGGCTTTTAAAAACTCCCAGCCTGGTTCATTACTCAAAACCGCAATCATGGGTAAGACTGCCGACCTGACTGCTGTCCAGAAGGCCATCATTGACACCCTCAAGCAAGAGGGTAAGACACAGAAAGAAATTTCTGAACGAATAGGCTGTTCCCAGAGTGCTGTATCAAGGCACCTCAGTGGGAAGTCTGTGGGAAGGAAAAAGTGTGGCAGAAAACGCTGCACAACGAGAAGAGGTGACCGGACCCTGAAGAAGATTGTGGAGAAGGACCGATTCCAGACCTTGGAGGACCTGCGGAAGCAGTGGACTGAGTCTGGAGTAGAAACATCCAGAGCCACCGTGAACAGGCGTGTGCAGGAAATGGGCTACAGGTGCCGCATTCCCCAGGTCAAGCCACTTTTGAACCAGAAACAGCGGCAGAAGCGCCTGACCTGGGCTACAGAGAAGCAGCACTGGACTGTTGCTCAGTGGTCCAAAGTACTTTTTTCAGATGAAAGCAAATTTTGCATGTCATTCGGAAATCAAGGTGCCAGAGTCTGGAGGAAGACTGGGGAGAGGGAAATGCCAAAATGCCTGAAGTCCAGTGTCAAGTACCCACAGTCAGTGATGGTCTGGGGTGCCATGTCAGCTGCTGGTGTTGGTCCACTGTGTTTTATCAAGTGCAGGGTCAATGCAGCTAGCTATCAGGAGATTTTGGAGCACTTCAGGCTTCCATCTGCTGAAAAGCTTTATGGAGATGAAGATTTCATTTTTCAGCACGACCTGGCACCTGCTCACAGTGCCAAAACCACTGGTAAATGGTTTACTGACCATGGTATTACTGTGCTCAATTGGCCTGCCAACTCTCCTGACCTGAACCCCATAGAGAATCTGTGGGATATTGGGAAGAGAAAGTTGAGAGACGCAAGACCCAACACTCTGGATGAGCTTAAGGCCGCTATCGAAGCATCCTGGGCCTCCATAACACCTCAGCAGTGCCACAGGCTGGTTGCCTCCATGCCACGCCGCATTGAAGCAGTCATTTCTGCAAAAGGATTCCCGACCAAGTATTGAGTGCATAACTGAACATAATTATTTGAAGGTTGACTTTTTTTGTATTAAAAACACTTTTCTTTTATTGGTCGGATGAAATATGCTAATTTTTTGAGATAGGATTTTGGGGTTTTCATGAGCTGTATGCCAAAATCATCAATATTAAAACAAGAAAAGGCTTGAACTACTTCAGTTGTGTGTAATGAATCTAAAATATATGAAAGTCTAATGTTTATCAGTACATTACAGAAAATAATGAACTTTATCACAATATGCTAATTTTTTGAGAAGGACCTGTATATACGAGTAATGTTCACATGAAAAAACAAAATCCCCGAGCTGGTGGTTTGTGTCCCTTTATTTCTTCATTAAAGTTGATGTAACCCTCCTTAGCTAATGATATTTAGTATATCAAAAGCAGCTGCCATTTTTATTTGATGAAGTAAATCTTCACCTTTTTACTCTTTGTTGTAGCTCAGTACTGCTGATCCATTGAAACCTCTTTGCAGCAATTTCTTCTCTATATAAATGCACTCCAGGGATGGCTGCATAGCATTCTCAGGTCCAGTTTCCTGTAACAAAATTGGACCATGCCTTTGTGATTTGTGTTGAAACAACTACTTGTATCCTTCATCAAAAGAATGTATACAGGGCTAGAACACAGCACAATTTGGAGACAGGGAAAGGACATTTTTTCATCTCTTAACTAGTTCCTGCTCGCATGACGTCATATGATGTTGTTGACTCAAATTGGCTATATCTGGATGATGCCTGCAGCTACAGGCATCATCCAGATATCTTTTTTTTTCCCAACTACTGATTCCCCACACTGTAAAAGCCATCCTAGCAGCTAATTAGCCATTAGATTGCTTTTACAGGCAGTGGCAGGGGACATCCCCCCTCCTGCTGCCTATCGGCACCTCTCCCGACTCTCCGGTCCGATCCATTGGCGACGGCAGGATACCACAGACCTGGCCAAGGAATGGATGGTCCCTGGCCATCTCTTTGACCCTGGGAGGCCAGAAGTGATGTCCTGATGCCATTTCCGGCTCTGGCAGATGTTAACACTGCCAATTTTTCCCTTAGAAAGCAGAGATCAATTTTTTGTTGATCTCATGTTTTCCAGGGTAAAGGAGATATCTGGGGTCTTATAGACCCCAGATGTCTCCATAAAGAGGACCTGTCATGCAGTATTTCTATCACAAGGGATGTTTACATTTCTTCTGATAGGAATAAAAGTGATAAAAATAAAATAAAGGGTCGGTGTTAAAATAAAATATAAAAACAATATAATTATTTAAAAAAATGTTTAAAGCGCCCCCATCCCCTTGTGCTTGCATGCAGAAGCGAACGCATATGTAGGTCACGTCCGCATATGTAAACGGTATTTGCACCACACATGTAAGGTATTGCTATGAACGTTATAGCAAGTGCAATAATTCTAGAACTAGTCCTCCTCTGTAACTCTAAACTGGCAACCTGTACATTTTTTTAAAGCACATGTAGCTTGAGTTCTGATTCACACAGAATCAAATGATAAGGGAAATCACGTTATTTGTAATGGTACCCCTTCACATCATTTTGACTCTGTGCGGTGCGATTTTGAAAAAGGTTCCTGTAATACTTTGGTGTCATTTTACTGTGATTTGGCTCCAAAGAGAATGATAATCACATCCAAAGTTGCATCAAAGCCGCAGTACATAAGCGCCCTGAAAATTGCATCAAAAGCTCATTCCAGTAGTGTGAACCAAGCCTGAAGATCTTGGCTTGTTTTCTTGCGCTCTATAATGTGATCTAAAAAAGGGGAGGTTACTAGGGTCATAGTAATTGATTACTCTTCAACCAAGTTGATTTTGAAGGCAAAAATGCAATTTCGAAAAATCATGCAATTTTTTTCAGTGCAGTCAAAGAAGATAAATAGTTTTTGTTTCCTTGTATATTTGATTGTTTTGCTCCTATCAGACCTCTCTTTGCATCTTACCTCCTATGGGACATCATGTCACCACGTCTTTAAATCATTTTCACTTTAGAGCCCATCTTACAGCTCGTCTGTTCAGCAAAGTGGTAACTAATCACTAAACTATTGTATGGCATGCAGTTGTGCATGGTTTAATCAATGCACACAAACCCTTGGCCAGATCCATCAAGCAGTAAACTTAGAATGGCTTGCGTAATCTCAGAGGACAGCTCTGGGGTCAAAATTATGTTTTAGTTACAGGAGAATTAATATCATTCTATATGTGCTCTGGTTTCCTTCTGCTACAGAGCTTAAAAATAATATACACAAAAAGTAATGATGCGTATAAACACTTCCACATTAGTAGTGTGATCCTTCTAAACTACTTAAAGCTGATGTGTCTTTGGCTGCTTTGAGGTATAGAAAAACATTACAGCATTTTAATATATACTAATTATAATAATTTGCTGATTTTTTTGCCAGGTTATTTTTGAAATGTTTGTTGTATCGTTAAACACATTTGTCATCCAAATTTACTAGTACATTCCCCAACTTGAGCAGCATTCACTGACATTCAATAACTTCCTATTCCTCCCATAGAAATTGTGTACAATTTGCAAAATGTTTCCATATCTAGTATTACATGAACTATCACTGATCATTCTCTAATCTCAAAAGGCAAATCAATGATTTCATCAAGGTTTCCCACAGGAAGACCAATTCCTATTAGTTGTCTAAGACTACATTCCCTGCATATTCACAATACACAGACAACAGTCTAATGCCGCGTACACACGATCGGAATTTCCGACAACAAAATCATGTTTTTTTTCCCGTCGGATGTTGGTTCAAACTTGTCTTGCATACACATGGTTGCACAAATGTTGCTCGGAAATTCCGATCGTCAAGAGCGCGGAGACGTACAACACTACGACGAGCCAAGAAAAATTAAGTACAATGATTCCGAGCATGTGTCGAATTGATTCCGAGCATGCGCAGCACTTTTGTGCATCGGAAATGGCTACACACGATTGAAATTTCCAAAAAGAACTTTTGTTGTCTGAAAAATTGAGAATCTGCTCTCAAACATTTGTTGTCGGAAATTCCAACAGCAATTGTCCGATGGAGCCTAAATACGGTCGGAAAAGCTCACATCGAACACTTGCTGTCAGAAATTCCAATCGTGTGAATGCAGCATTAGGCCCCTTTCACATGATAGGCCCGCTCAGATCCGCCTGTCCATTTTTCAGGTGGATCCGAGTGGGCCACCCATTGACATCTATGTGTAGGCGGATGTCAGCGGAGATGTGTCCGCTGACACCCGCCTGCCATCCGATCCACTAAAACATGTATGGATCGGATGAAACCGAACAGGCGGAATCTGTTTTCGTCTGATCTCCCATAGAGAACATCAGTGCTCTGACAGGTCCTTCCCTGCACAGTGAGCAGAGATGGACCTGTCATCCACCGGCTCAGGGGGGATCAAGGGAACGATCTCCCTCTGAGATAGTGGAGTCTGCTGAGCAGATCCGCCCCGTGTGAAAAGGATCTTAGGCTGATGTCAGACAGGCGATACTGCCACAAGCAATCCTTGATTTAAATTGCCAGTGGCAGGATCATTAAGAGGCTGCCTGTCTGTGCCTATGGATTTACTTCCTTACTATCTGAGACAGCAAGGTGTTTCTCCTATTTCGAGCACTTGAGATGCAACAGCATTAGAGGGGAATGAATAGGCTGCTTCAGCTGGAAAGGGAGTGATTAATTAGGGACAGACAGAGTGGGGTTGATTTACTAATAGGTCCATAAAGACATGGATGCGTGAGTTTGGGGTGGAATAACTAGACTGGCCTCTACAGATTCCTGGCCTCAACCTAATAGAACACCTTTGGGATGAATTATAATGGAGACTGCAAGCCAGGTCTTCTCGTCCAACATTAGTGCCTGACCTCACAAATGCGCTTTTTGAAGAATGGTCAAATATTCCCATAGCCACACTCCTAAACATTCCCATAAGAGTTTAAACTGTTATAGCTGCAAAGGGCGGGCCAACTCAATATTGAACCCTACGGACTAAGACTGGGATGCCATTAAAAGAGAAGTAAGGGAGTTTTTTTTTTTAATCATACTTATCTCAGTGGATGCAGCATCAGTCCAATGCTGCATCTGTCCCCCGGTGCCTCTACACTGAGAACCAAGCGATCGAACATCGCTGAATGTCGGTTTTCAGAGCTTCCTGAGTAGAGAGCTGCAGACTCTCAGTCAAAGTTCTCTGCTCTGCCCCGCCTCACTCATTGGAACGCTGGGCTGTGGAGGGGGTTGGGGCGGCCAGCTCAGGCTCTCAGCAGCTTGCAGACTTTATTGTCGGGGTGCCTGGACTGACATCCGTGATGTCAGCAGAGAGCGGACTTCAGCCCACTCTCTGCTGAAAATGGGTCACAGGAGTGCAAAGTGAACTGCGCTCCTGTAATCCATTGGAGAATTACAGCGAAACAAGCTTTGGCTGGACTCCTTCTTTATAGTTCATGTGCGTGTTCAGGCAGGCTCCCCAAAACTTTTGTTAATTAAGTGTGTGTGTGTGTCTCTCTCTCTCTATATATATATATATATATATATTGTATACCTGTGTATATATATATTGTGAGGGACTAGCATCAAAGGTAAAGCTTGAAGGACACCGCCACTCGCTGGTTCTTCTTTTTAAGGGCTTTGTTTGCCCATTTTTATTAAAAGAAGTTCAAAACAAAATCAAAGGTTTCCCTCGCAGGGGTTTAAGCACTCCTTTTCATCAACAAAATGACATTCAGCCTCCTGGCTTATACATACTGCAGTGCTGCTCAGTCCTTCTACCTCAGGCTCTCATCTGTCTCCTACAGACTCTTCCCTTGCAAAGACCATCCGTTTAGATAGCAGCCCCTCACTGCTCTGATCCTCAGACTTGGGTCTCTGGCTTCCAGTGTGCACTCATGCACTCTATGGCTTCCCCAGTGCAAACCTGCACTCTGTGGCTTCTCCAGTGCACACCTGCACTTGTCGGGAGGGTGGAGCCAGAATGCTGGTCCTGACTCTACTATCAGGCCCACACACACCTGAACAATCAGTGTGCAGTTGAGTCTCAAAACCTTGATCCAGGACCGGGGATTTCATCCCACCCGGATCTCTAAGAAATCCCTGAGCTCCAGGTCCCAAAGTGGACTTTAGTAAATCATGAGGAAACTGAAAAGCCAGTTTCCTCCAAAACAAGCAAATACCCTGGAGCCCCTCAACCTGCCTGGTTGAGAATCCTGTATTCATACACTGTTGGGGTACCACACTACCACAATATATATATATATATATATATATATATATATATATATATATATATATATATATATATATATACACAATATATATTAAATATAAAGTAACCTATTACCTGGTCCTTGAATGCATCAAAAGACCAAAAGTACTTAGACCCACCTATTATTACGAATGTTCATGAATATATGAACTATAAAATAACTTTTTCCCACAGTGCCTGTTCAAGCAGTAACATTCAGCCATGTGCAACCATTACAGCCCCCACTTTGCATACTTAAATCCTCCAACAATTTATACCAGCTAATTTTTAGCAAACAGCATTTGTGTTTTTAATCTCCCTGCCGACATTGTGTGCTTACTGTTTGAAGTCTTTGTCAAAAGTTATCTTCAAACCTCAGTTCCAGTTTTTATGACTGACCAAACTTCACATAGGTAAGAGCAGTGTTTTTCAACTCCAGTCCTTAAGGCGTCCAACGGGTTATTTTTTCAGTATTTCCCTCAGATGAAACTGCTGTGGTAATGACTAAAGCCTCGCACACACGAACGAGTTTATCGGCAAGAAACGACAAGAAAACTGCCGAGATAGCTTTCTTGCCGAGAAAATCGTTCGTGTGTATGGTTTCTCGTCAAGAAAACTGACCAGAATCACGATGAGAAAAATAGAGAACCTGCTCTCTATTTTCTCGTTGAGATTCTCGTCGGCATGTTTCTCGACGAGAAAAGTGTGTGTGTGTACACTTACCTGACGCCGCGGAGACCCGCACATGCTCAAATTGACTTTGACGCATGCGCGGTAGCTTCCTAGGCATAGGTAGGGTGTAGCAAGATGGCGGCGACGGCATTGAATGTGACGCTCGTCGTAGTCGATGATGTCACCGCGTTCGCTCCATTCAAAGAACCTCGGGTTCTTTGAATGAAGCGTGTGTACACTCGCCCAGGACAAGTTTCTTGTCCAAGAATCTCGTCAAGAAAAACGACGTGTTTTTTCCTGACGAGATTCTCGGCCGTGTGTACGAGGCCTGTGGCAGTGAAACTGATCAAATCACCTGTGCAAAATAATGGAAAGCCTAAAAACATGACCTGTTTGGGGCACCTTGAGGACTGGAGTTGAGAAACACTGGGTTAGAGGAACTGAAACCTGAAGTTCCACAGGTTTCAAAGAAAGATAAGAGACGACTCATGTGAACATATTTTTTTTTATATAATTTATAGCCTGCAAATAATAAACAATTACAAATGTGGTTCCTGTAACTGAAATTTGAACTGTTGTGTTAATTTCCATGAATATGCAGATAAAGTAATGTGACTTTATTGTGTGTCTATGGCTTTATATGTGTGACTTTAACACCATCCTGTTACATACATGAGTACTCCAGGCTTTGGTATGCTGTGCTTTCCATATTTGAGTCTGCAATGTAGTGTGGTACTGCCTGTGCTCATCACTAACATTGATTAATTGATCATAGAATGAGCAGTAAGCTCTATTGTTATGCCTTTCCATTTGATTGTTATGTAGTAAATTATATTACATACACATAGCTTGCAGTTTCCCATACAGTTATCTGTAAAAAATATTGTTACTCGACTCCGTGAAATTTAGATATAATGATGTTCCTGGCTCTGATTTTGTCACTTTTAGCCCCAAGGCTTAGAGCTATTACCTGCAAAAATACAGAAATGTAGTATCTAATCTATATCTATCTAGCTATTTACACAGAAGTGTTTGGGCCTGTTTTGTTCATGAAAATATCCTCAAAATTGTCTGATTTCTGATTATTTTTGGGGTCAGATTTTTAATCACACTAAAACCACTTTAATGGCAGGTATAGAGTTATGGATTAGACCAGTGTTTTACAACCTTTTTCCAGTCGGAGCTGAAAGCATTGAAAAGCATTTTCAGTCTTGAGGCACACCTGTCCAAGGCTTGGTTCACGTTACTGTGTGTCACAGAACACACGCAAAATCGCACCCATTCCTGACACACAGAAAAATGCTCTGCTCTTTAGAAGTGCCATTAATTCTTAATGGCAGTGCGGCAAAAAAAAAAAAAAAAGGGCCTGGGACTTCTTTCCCTGCATTTCTGCGGGTTGGGCAGTCCATTGAAATTAATGGGTTTGCCCTACCCGTAGCATGCATCCACACAGATGTGAAACAAGGGTTTTTTCACATGTGAGGTTGGCGGGACAGTAAAACCACGTGGTTGAGCTATTTTACCACTTCCAACTGCTCCCACTTTAGCTGCAAAAGCAGCAGCAGCTGGGGGTGTACATATGCTGTGGCTGCAGCTGGAGGTTGCATCACTGAAACCACACTGCAACTGTGTGCATTGCCACAGTTGTGGTGTGGTGATGCTGCATTTATGGGGTTAAAACAGGTGGTGAGGAGGCAACATATTGCCTCTTTACCGCCTGTCAAATGCCTCTGAAAAGTGAACTGAGAATGGATTGCTTTTCCAAGGAGCAGCAGTACTTGCTGCTTATATGAACAAGCCCTAAAAAAGCAGTTATGATAGTACAGGAACATGTATACATTTATACACACATGTACACACACACATGTACATACACATGTACATACATACACATGTACACACATACAGACACATGTACACACACACACACACATGTGCACCCATACAGACATAAGTGCACACACAGACACATGCACACACATACAGACACATGTACACACATAAATATACATACACACGCATACAGACACACATACACACACACACACACACACATGTACACACAGACACAGACACACATACAGACACATGTACATAGGCACATGCACACACTTACAGACACATACACACATACACACATACAGACACATGTACACACACATGTACACACATAAAGACACATGAACACACAGACAAATGCACACACATACATACACATGCACACACTTGCAGGCACATGCACACACATACAGACACATACAGGCATATGCACACACATACACACGCATGCACACACAATTACGGGCACATGCACACACATAGACACATGTACACATCTGCACACATACACCCAGATGCATGCACACACATACAGACACATGTACACATACAGACACATGCACACACATACAGCCATATGCACACACATACACCTACATACACACACATGCAAGCACATACAGACACATGCACACACACACATGGATTAGACTTATAAACAAGCCTTAAGGTTGAAAAATGTACCTGAGTACTGTAAAAAAATGAAATACAATATGTTTAAGAGGCATCAAATATTTCAAAGTGCTATAGAAATATACATTAGCTACATGAACACCTGATAAATGTAGCTTCTGTAGGGCTAGGGCTACAAAAAATGTTAGGTCAGACTACATAGTTGCATTTTGGCTTAGTGGGAGGGAGATAGCAGCCTTGTTTCATTATTTCTTCAGGTAAACAGCCTCAAGTAGTGAGTATCCAAAGACCTAAAAAAAATTATGGATGGATGTGAAGATCTTTTAAACAGCAGTCGGGGATCACTGTTTGGGCTCAATTGTTTAGGAAAGTCAGGAAAGTCCTATTACAAATTGGGGTCCCCAAATAGAGGCAAAACCCTCCACTGAGAAATCCAAATGAAAATGACAAAAAGAACACCAGCCAGTCAACTTTTAAGATGAAAGGCTGACACTCTTTTTGTTGATTAGACTGACTTTCCTGTTTTTCCTAAACCTTCTTAGTATTGCATAGTCGCTGTCCAAACATGCTGTGCATGTTTCTGAACAATGACTGCAGACATTGTAAGTAGGCAAATCTGGTGCAGCCCTGTTAAAGTACACAAACAACACCACAAAGTAATTCAAAGTGTTTGTGAAGGGTATTATGAACAACAAAACTGGAGGGTTTTTTTTCCTGAAAAGTGGAATGTTTTTTTTTTTTTTATAAGATGGGAGTAGAACTGTCAATCTATTTTACTCCAGCAGTAGGCTAAAAATAACTGTTCTTTGCCATTTGATTGTTATTCAAATAGCTTTAAGTTGGTATGCTGGGCAAAGAAATCTTCTGCCAGGTGCAGTATCAAAAAGACATGTCCTTTGTGTGCCACATAAAAATGAGAACAAGAAGTACTTGCTGCACAAATAACACATAACTTTAATGTCATGAAAGTAGAAATTATATAGACTTGTGCATTCTGTTTCATGGTAATCTGTCATTTTAGACTTACCGGTAAATTATCATGTTGTGTTTGAATTCGGTATTTATAGCAAAGCTAAAGAAAAGGTTCAGCAAAACACCTTTGAAAAACCTTTCAAAACTTGGTGGGGGAAAGAGCTCTTGTTTTTCGATTTCTTAACTGACTAGGGTCACAATTTAAAAAATATAGCATATCTTCAAATATTGTTTCGCCCTTCTTTATCTTTAAATTGCATGCTGTTTTTGGTGCTGTGATTTTAGAGTTTTGTAACTTGTGGGACATAAAAGTACATGAATGATCCGAATTCATAGTTACTGTTAAAATATCTATTAGAAGGAGATTATGGACACACCTTTATGCCTAGTTACTATGTTGAGAATGGTCCATAAACACAAGGTACCCCCCCCCTCATACCTTCACTAAATACATAGGGGGTTATTTACGAAAGGCAAGTTCACTTTGCACTACAAGTGCAAAGTGCAGTTGAAAGTGCAGTTGAAAGTGCAGTTACTGTAGATCTGAGGGGGACATGCAAGGAAAATAAAAAACAGCATGATTGGATAATAAAATCAGCAGAGCTTCCCCTCATTTCAGATCTACCCCTCAGATTTACAGCGACTGCACTTCCAAGTGCACTTTCAGTGCACTTTCAAGAGCACTTTGCACTTGTAGTTTGCACTTGTAGTGCAAAGTGGATTTTCCTTTAGTAAATAACCCCCATAGTGTCCATTATTGCCAAGGTAATAAAGGGGTTCCCCAGGAGCTTGCAAATTAGTATACAAGAGTATTTAACTTTGAGCAGAGGAGCTGGTGTATAGAGTATGTTAAGCTTGGGCCTCAGCATAACCTGATATCTTTGTGATCATAATCCATATATATGCGACAATTCATTTATAACTTGTGTGAGGGGGTTAGCTCGGCAGCGGGTGTGTGTGACCCCCGAGATGGGCTCCCCACACAAAAACAGGCCCAGCAAACGGAGGTTGTGGTTTTCAAAATCAAAAAGGTGCGGTTTATTTTCTATTTACAGTGACAAAACACAGCAAAGCAAAAGAAACATAAAGAAAATAAATCCTGGTCAACTTGACCTCTGACTAAACATACAGGTTTCCTAACTAACAACTGGGATCAGCCTAGTGCTGTCCTAGTCCCTAAGTCCCTGGTTTTAAATGTCCAAGCAAATAGCCACACAGGCTTTGTCTCACCGCACAGGGGTTCACTCTCCCTAGACAGTCCACACAGGTCTGGTTCCAGGCATGAGCTAACATCTAATGAAGCTGGGAGTTCTTATAGAGGCCTAAATGAGCTGACAAGCTTCAGCTGGTCTCATCAACTCCCTGTCTGCACGACGCCCCACACTCTCCCTAGAGGTATGAGTCATCCATGAGCCCACTAGCCTTATACAACTCTCCACCTAGTTGTATAAGTCGGCGTAAAGCCTGAATCTGGGCGAAATATATCTACCCCCCTGGATGCAACCAGGTGACTTTACCTTCCTGCTGTCACACTTGGTATAGTTTTCCGGGCCCACAATGGATGCTTTCATGTGGAATAATTGTACTGTATATGCTTAGAATGTTTTATGCATTTTTAATATTCTTCTTTGTGTTAATAAAACTACAAACATTTTAACAGTAACCAAGAGACCAAGAGCTACACCCAAACTATTTAAAACTATTTGAATTTATCCCTCAAGCCTGTTAATAAATTAAATGTAAAACTCAAAGCATACGTGGGTTGAAAGAGTCAACCACCAGCCAGAATTTATAAGAACTGAGAGGAGAATTATTATGAACTCTGTGGTGGGTTAGCTTTTATTAGAGGGGGTCCTCCATTGGTGCATCACTCATCTTGCTGGAAAATTCCCCCCTCATTGTCCCACCTTCACACTTACTGACCCTTGAAAACCCCTACAATAAACCAGAGCACTGTTAGCTAAAAGGTACTAATTACCCTCATAGCGAAGCTGCATAGGAAAACTGCTGACAATTGGCTCAGGGATGCATTCTCATGTTTGTGCCTCATACATAGACATATAGGTTATAGGACAGATAACATGATAAAGCTATTGGAAGGTCCCCTTTTCTCTACACTGGTTATATCAACAGTTTAGACATAGGACATCTCCTTGTTGCAACACCTTTGTAAGCACGACTCACATCTTTAGTTTCAGTATTAAAAGGATGTGATTGCATCTTTAACTGCTGGAATCCCTGTTCTCATGAAAGAATGTGACCTATCCACAAATAAAGGCCTCATTTAGTTTTACAGCACATCAGCACAATATTCCTAATCTACTAGAAATATAACTGTAATTTTAGAATACCATGTTTTATGCTAAATTGCCCTGTACCTGGGCTTTATTATATCTTTCCTGAAGGAAGACTTGACAAAGTATACTTTGTTAGTTCAGTTCTGATTTTTTTGAACAGTATGTAGAAAATGTGGAGGATATGTCTCATGTTGCATTATTGAACTTGAAAAACCTAATTTGTTAGTTCCATGCATAAGTGCCCAGGGAGATCTACTCATATTAAAAATAGAATAATGTATAGTCTTTAAAGCGGAGCTCCACCCAAAAGGGGAAGCTCTGCTTGTCTCCCCCCTCCCCCGCTGCCACATTTGCCACTCTTTTGTGAGGGGGCAGGTGCCTGGTTTTGGCAGGTACCTCTTCCCACTTCCGGAGATGGAAGTTTGACCCCCTCCTCCTTCCCCCGCAACTGGCCCTTTCACAAAGCACAGCATGCTTTGCACATGTGCAGTAGAAAACCGGCTGTGAAGCGGCAATGCTTCACTGCCTTTTTCCCTTAGTCAAGATGGGGGTACCAGCACCCGATTGAAAAATCAACACGGGCGAGGACCCCTGGATTCCTGGATAGGTAAGTGCCCTAATATTAAAAGTCAGAAACTACTAGACATGTGCATTCGTTTTTGTCCGAATGCATTTTCGTCCGAATTTCAGGTATTTTCGTTATAGTTTTAACAAACGTAAACGAACGCGCAGAATCCGAAATCCAAAAGATCCAACATAAAAAAATGCTTTTTTTAATTTTCGTTGCTACAACAGTTCGATATACTGTAGATAGGAGATTCGACATGACGCTGACAATAACAATCTGTGTCTATCGAACCTGTGGTTGAATGTGCCTAACCTTAACTCTATTAGTCCAAGATTATTCTACATAGAGAGGAAAGATTCGACATAGAGAGAAAAGATTTGACATTATAGAGACAGTGTTGTGGTAGACCATTCGACATGAACGACGAAGATTCGACGAAGCAGCGAAAAACATACAAACGTCAAATCTGTCACTGAAGGCTTATGGTGTCTGTCGAAAGTTCTAAGAAGATTCGACAAGCAGCTAAATTGTACGACGCCGCAATCGTACATTTTCGGTCAAATGCTCGGCACATAGGCTATAGAAGAATTTGAATATTGGTTGACTAGTAATAATGATTTATAAATATCATTATTACTAGTGTCATACAAAATTAGAATTCTTCTATAGCTTGTAGGCGGAACATTCGACCGGAAATGTACGATTGCAGCGTCATACAGTTTAGCTGCTCCGTCAAATCTTCTTAGAACATTCAACAGACACCATAAGCCTTCAATGACAGATTCAACCTTAATTAATTTGGATTTTCGGACGAATGCATTTTTTAACGAAACAAAATAAATAAAAACAAATTTTGGGAGTAACTAAATAAATGTATTTTTCGAACTAAATTCCGAAACTAAATATTTCAGTGTGCACATGTCTAGAAAATACAGTATTTGTAGCTGCTGACTTTAATTTTTTTCTGAAGAAGCCTGTAACTTCTCTTTAACCCCTTAACGCTGGCACCTCTCAGCCCTTTAGGAGATTTCTGATGCCTGGAGACAGGGCAGGGTTTTTGATCATGTGGCCGCCATGATTGACTGTCACCTGAATATTAAGCTCCTGATGGCAAGTAGAGGTTACAGCTGGTAAGGGTGCCAGGAGCATGCAGGGCATGCTCTCTTGGTGCAGCTTTGTTTACATTCTGGTACGCATTTATGTGGCCACTCGCCGTTAAGTCTCACCTGCCAAAAGGCCGCATATATGTGTACCACCAGTGTGAAGTGGTTAATTATATCTTGTAACATACCATTGACCTTCCTAACTAGTAGAAAAAAATAGCTTTCCATTCTTAAGAGTTTCACCTGCACAAGTTGTATTGTGTTATGACTTCTGGCAGTAGTATTCTTATTATACATGGCAAACAAATGCTGAAACTACATTGACCTAGTTTTGATAATGAGGGTTTGTAAATTGTAGTTCTTTAATGGCAGCACATCCTAAATGTTTGTTATCCACAAATCTGTGTACCGTTGCTTTGACAAGCAAATTTAATGTGTTTCTATAGTTCTGAAGCCTAAAGCATACAAATGTTGATCACTTACAAATGCAGCTATAGCTATTCCAGAGGGAAATAAACCATCTGCTATTCTGTGATTATCCTATATTTATAGGTATAAATGACTTTTGAAAAAACTATATATAATTTTTCAAGTTGCGATGCCTCTTTCTGCATCTGTAGACTCAACACTGCATGAAACTCCCCTTTCTAATAATATAGAAGCATATGGTAAGAAAATTAATTACAGTAAAACATTTATTTGAAATCCCTATGCATCAAGTAATAACTGTAATAAGTGACTAAATGCAAACAAAATTCTAAAGCATCAAGTACTACAGGTATTGTTTTTGTAAAGGAAATTTCTGCAGCCTCTGTGTATACAGCATTTTTTCAACTTTGATTACCTTCTTTTACAATATACCGTGTGATCATAGTTATATTTATAAAGGAATTCACTAAAGAAGCAAGCTACATTTTCTTAAAAGCCCATATAACGAATTACTATTTTACTATTTGGACTTAAATAAAACGGTGCAGCTACAAATATTTGTGAACATGGTGGTGGCATAGCAAAAGTGACTTATGAGGACATTCAATAGAAATTCTGCCATTAAAATAAATACAAAAGGAATTCCGCGCTGCCTGATAAATAGCCGCTCACACAACCAATTGAAAAATGGTGGAAAACAAACGAAACAAAAAAGTGTAGTGCTAAAAATGAGTAAGAACTGCCCACAATTAAGGAGCAGTGTATAACAGTGATATATAATTAGATAAACAATATAACATCTCTGCTAAACGAACTGAATAAATGAAATATTCAAAAAGTCCTCAGTAATGTGACATCTTAGCCAAACAAACTGAATAAAATAAAGTGTTCAAAGAGTCCAAAGAGTCCTCAGTGATGCAAATTAAATGCCACAATGGACACCAAAAAATACTGAGTTCATAATAAAAACAAATAGAACATATATTGATGAAAGGTGAGTGACAATCAAATTATGGTGCTCATAAGTAAACTTAACGTGAAGAGAGTGCACTCAAAGTGACCACCACCAATCGGTTGTAAGAAAGGCTTACCAGAAAGAGTGGACCCCAAAAACCTACGTTCAGAGGGTCAACCAAGCATAGGTAAGCCGCTGTGGACAGCAAATCTCCAACTGCGATTCAAATGGGGGACATCAAACTTCAATCCAGTCCAAAGGATAGAAAAAAATATCTCTCATATCCAGATGACAATGGGGCTTGTATGCAGTGCCCGATTAGAATCAGGTAGCGATGCCGAGTAGATTGCAGAATTTAGAAGGAAAGAAAAGGCACATAGTGTGATACTGTATAAAAAGGGGTATTTAATGTAGGTAGGTACACTTACATTTAGATGAATATAACAGCGCTTTGTCAAAATGATCAATGGCAACAGTAGGGTCTCTGCCATTATAGAAATTCTGCCATTAAAGGCTAAGTTCACCTTTTCCAGCAGTTTCACTGTTCACAATAAATAGAAGCCTTTTCTAAGGTCTGTTCTGCCCAAGCCATCCCAATGTGCTTATTTCTCATTTACCTAGTCCATGGCAGCTTTGAATCTGCACCTCTTGTTTAAAAAAATAAAATAAAAATGCATTCTGAACCCTGAATTTCTGTAGCATCGTGTGACCATCCAGGAAACTTCATATCCCATCATGCACTGCCTTACTGAATTGGGTGTGTTTTACTTCACTGGACCACACCTCTCTCATTACTATACCACCTCTTTTTTTTAATTCCTAATTCTTCTTTTAAGATGGACATACACTGTACATTCTGATTGTGCAATCTCATTTAGATCTACCATCAACTATAGAGTGCAAAGGCCTGTCTGATTTGATCCAAATTAAATGGATTGTTCTGGTGGGTCCTCCTATGACATTGGTAAATCTTGGTTTTGGTAATTTTAAAGGAAATGGAAAAGATATACAAGTACCTGGGAGGGAGACATTCAGCTGTTAATGTTTTTGTAATCCAGCTACAGCTCAGGGGGGTGGAGGGTATAAACATACCAGTTTCACTTTCACGCTTCATTGACACCTAGTGTAGTGGGAGTGCACTGTTGTGGCATGTTTTTCTTGTGATACGCATAGGGCAGACCATTTATTTCTACATGCAACAAACATGGCAAAGTAGCTCATGGGGCATTTTGGTGTGTTGCGCACTTTTATCGTGCATTTTTTCACACAACAAAATGCCTATTTTCTTCCACGCTTGGGGTGCCGTTAACGATCAATGGCACCGAAAGCGTAATTAGTTCATTTTAGGCGTATAAAGGTGGCCATACACTACACAAACTTATTGTACAAAAATCTCTGTACAATTTCCTTTATATTTAACAAAACTGTTTAATAAGAGAGCATACCTATCTATCCAGGCCTTCAGGCAGGCCTTCCACTACATAGTTGATGGCAGACCTAAAGGAGACTGTGTAGTGTATGGTGAGCTTTACAGACTTCCAGGGACACATATCTTCTGTTTTCAATATTACAGCTCTGCTCCAAGTAGGTTATTATGTGGTCACTCAAAACTTCTCCTTCTCCAGTGTGCACACTTTGCCATATAAATTTACCTATGCAGTGAGCAGGAGAGATACAAAATGGATGATCAGCAGAGCATGACATTGGCTATGTATTGAGCAAATGGTGCTCACTGATAATGATTGCATTGAAAAAGCATGTAAGTACCGAGGTGGCCCGGGAGCAATCTCCTGGAGGTGGAAGGCAGGTGCTTCCTCATTCTACTAACAGCTTTTACGTCCCAAAAGGACGGATACCAGAAATTATTGGAAGATTTGTCTATAGAAGAAACTGGAGGCTGAGGAAATTCTTGCCCTAAAATATAGGAACAGCTTTTTCTTTTCTGCAACAGAGGTTCATTAATGATATATTGGTACATAGGGTAGCTGGAATTTAGAATAAAAAGGTGAATTTTGCCTTTAACCTACATGTGTACTGTCTGTTAACTGTAACATAACTGTCAAGAAGTATGTAGGTCAAGTGTTTCCCAGACATGAAAACTGAGACTATATTGAGTCCAGTAACTCAATATTCCTAAATGTCTGCTGGGTTCCCTGTTGCTGCAAAGATGTCAAAAGCATATAATGAATTTGAGACCGTGACATGCTCATCTTAATGGCTTTTCTAAACATAAGCTTAGAATGTTTGACAGCCAGTGTCTTTGACCCAAATGGCATACGTTGTGTAGGCTTCTTTCTCCAATGCATGTGTTTACAAACCCTAAGAATTAACAAAATAAGTGGACAATAGTCAGAACACAGAAAAGGGTTTGTTTCATTACTTAGTTTCATCGCTGCTTTGTGCTGGTGCATGCTTTATAGTTGCACGCATTTAATCAGTAAGCTAGGGAAGAATATAATATGTTGTATATTATAGCTCATACATCACCTTTCTTTAGCATTGAATACCTTCTAACTAATTCTAGGCTGGGAGGAGCAGTCCTGGCCAACCAACATTCCGGCTGTGGAAAACTGATGACACCAATATTAGGATAAATGGGAAGGTAGATTCAGCAGTGGGAGTGTAATGTTGTTGGGCCAGCACAGGAAATTATTTTAGGCCACAATAGGAGGACTGGCATGATCAACAGGTCATCAACTTGACTGCAAAAGAAACATTAAAAATAGCAGATTTAAAATGGTAATTATAAAGGCTTATTGGTGGTTTAATAAAAGTTTGTTTTGCCAGAGTTCCACATTTTTTATAAAGTTTTTATTTATATTAATGCAGTATTAAGACAAAATATTGAATATGTGGGAATATAAGATAACCATGTTACAACATTTACAGGTACTTACATTTAAATTCAAATTATTTTAACAGAAGACCTTGAACTGCAGATATACATTATACAACAGATTTTAGAACAAACAAACTAATGGGGCGCTCGCGGGACGTTCGCCCATTGACGAGCGCCCCACAATGCACTGCGAGATCTTTGTGCATTGATGGCTGCTGATTGGCCAAAGCATGCACCTGACTTGTATGCTTTGGCCAATCACAGCGAGATTTGCTGTGAGAGCCATGATTGGCCAAAGAGAGGGTGCCTTTGGCCAATCATGGCTCAGTCCATGCCCCACACGATTCTTCTACATATTTTTGGTAAACAAAATCGCAATAAGCGTATATTGATTGGTTTGGTTTGAAAGTTATAGCATCTACAAAATAGGAGATAGATTTATGGCATTTTTATTATATATTTTTTTTACTAGTAATGGTGGCAATCTGAGATTTTTATGAGGACTACGACATTGCGGCAGACAGATCGGATACTCTTGACACTATTTTGGGACCACTGACATTTATACAGCGATCAGTGGTATAAATAGCCACTGATTACTGTATAAATTTCACTGGAAGGGAAGGGGGTTAACAATAGGGGGTGATCAAGGGGTTAAATGTGTGTCCTAGGGAGTGTTTCCAACTGTGGGGGGATGGGACTGCCTGGGGGAGGAGACCAACCCTGGGCTGTAGTTGTCGGGGTCTGCGGGCAGGGGGCTTATCGGAATCTGTAAGCCCCCAGATCCGCCCCCCCATTTGAATGGGTATCAGGTACATCATACCTATACCCATTCACCAAAAAAGTGTCAAAGTAAGAAACACAATAAACAGTTTTTTAAAGCCCTTTATTAAAAAAAGAAAAAAAATAGTGTCCCTCGATGTATCCATCGTCAATCACATCACCTGCAAGAATAGAAGAAATAAAAAAGCCCGCTGTCATCTCTTGGGAGGCCACCAGCCGTTTGCCTCCTCTCTGCTTTGACAGCTCTTATATAGGCAAGGGGCAGGGCTACCCGGCTATGTCACCCAATGTCACTTCCCCTTCTGAACGTGATATCAGAAGGGGCGGTGCCACCGAGTGACATAACCGCCACAAAGCATAAAGTCCAAAATAGTAAGATCTTCCACCAAATTATCCATATGTACCACCAAATTATCCACATGTTCCAATATCTCTATACCCCAATATCTTTTATAACTGGACACCAGTGCTAACTCATGCATACACCTCCCATGAACAATATATGCTCACCTCCAGAGTAGATCCTGATGGCTAGTAAAGGGTCACATGAGCTTTTGTCCCCTTCACAGCTGCAAACAGGATGGCTCCAAATTCACACCACCACAGATGGCTTCCACTGTTCTATGGATTCTCCACTCACATAAGAAGCATTTTTTAATTCATGAAAGAAGAATAGGGACTGACAGTGCTCTCTATACCATAAAAACATTTACTCAATATTTAAAATGACACGCACAATTCTATGCACACACATTGCTATGTACAGCGCATATCAAACACAGGCAGCTCACCACCTCTACTGTCGACATAGAAGATATTGGTGCGCAGAGATATTAAGACGCGTGAATAATTTGGCGGAAGATCTTTCTATTTTGTGCTTTATGTTTTGGACTTTATTATTATTTTATAGTGAAGGTTTGTGGGTTGTTTGGTATTTTGTGCTGCATTTATTATAAATTACAGTCTACTTTTTTAGGTAAAGTAAATTTCCCTTTATGTTCAAAAGCAAAGAGTTTATATATAGGCACATAGTTTTTATTTAGGCTTCATGTAAACAAACGTTTAGGAGCAGTTGGGCATTTTTTTCAGCTGCCCCTGAACTCTCCTCGATGTCATTTTTTCAGTACATGTACACAGGGTCGTTTATAGTTGTTTCTAGGAAGTTGAGTTTAGAAGCAATTTTTGGAAAGCAAAAAAATGCATTCAGGACGGCTGTTCAGAGGCATTTGAAACTCCAAACGCCTTTATCAGCTTGTAAATGCGTGTAAACACGGTAATTAGCGTTTGAAAATAGAATCGGTGAGTGTATCCTCGTTATTATAGTGCCACATCCAAGAATTGTTAAAAACAAAATGAATACCCCCAAACGGACTTTAAAGGTACTTATATATTAAGAAAGATGTAGAATAGTGTATATTTATGTAACAAACAGTATTTATTTAACAAAATAGGTTTAAAAACATTGTCATATAAACAGAGGCATGGAATGTATACAAATCTGTGTTTAGAAACACCATAATCCAAGCATGATGCCCAGTATTGTCCTTCACATAAATTAGCATTTAGCCGCATTTAGTTTACAGATGTTTTAAATTTTTTACAAAAAAAACCCCTTCTAAACGCAAACGTGGCAAAACGCGGCATGTAAACGTGGCAAAACTGAAGAATTTAACCACTTCCCGCCTGCCATATAGCCATAAGACGTTGGGAAAATGGTTCTGTTATCCTGACTGTCGTCATATGATGTGATCAAGATAACAAGCCTCTGACGGAGGCTCTTTACCACATGATCAGCTGTGTCCAATCACAGCTGATCATGATGTAAACATGGCCACCAGGGATGCCAAATTGCCAATGTGTGCCCACATATGATGCAAATCAGTGCCCATCAGCAATGCCTGCCATTGCCTCCATAGCAGTGATGCCCATCAGTGCCACCTATCAGTGTCCATCAGTGCCACCTTTCAGTGCCCACCCATGCCCATCAGTGCCACCTATCAGTGCCCATCAGTGCCACCCATAAGTACCCATCAGTGCGGCCTTTCAGTTCCCATCAGTGTCATATATCAGTGTCCATCCGTGCCACCTATGAGTGCCCATCAGTGTCGCATGTCAGTGCCCATCAGTGCCAGCTCATCAGTGCCACCTCATTGGTGCCACCTCATCAGTGCCCATCAGTGCCGCCTTATCAGTGCCCGTTAGTGCAGCCCCATCAGTGCCCATCAGTTAAGGAGAAAACATTCCTTTTTACAACATTTTATAACAAAAAGGTTGTTTTTTTTCAACATTTTTGGTCTTTTGTTTATTTGTTTAGCAAAAAAAAAAAACCCAGAGGTGATCAAATACCACCAAAATAAAAAATGTTGTACAGTGTAGCATGACCCCCGCAATTGTCATTTAAACAGCAACGGCGCTGAAATCTGAGAATTGGCTTGGGCAGGAAGGGGCGAATGTGCCTGGTATTGAAGTGGTTAAATGTCAGTTACTATCTGTCAAGCTAAATCATTCAGGAGAGGTTGTGAAACGTCCCGTGTGCATTAAGCATTAATGCTATTGTGGGAAATAATAGAATTCTATGATGAATAAATAACTCCACCTCCTTTCTCTACTTCTTGCTAATTTATTTTTTTCTGTACTTATTTTCAGTCATGTGATCATTATAAAAACTAATTTAGTGTAGCAATACCCCCGTAGGGGCCACTGATTAATTTTGGGTCATGCAAACTACCTCCATGGCTCCCGTTGTGAGGGTAAAGAGTTTTCAGAAAAGTCAATGTCCACACAGATATAAAACCTCAACAGTAAGGCTTTATTTTCTTTTGCTGCAGAACTTTAGAGAAAGTGGGAAACGAGAGAAGTAGGGGAAGGTTCAGGCACGCGGTACAAGAGATGCAAATAGTCAGTATATTCGCCAATCAAGCCTGATTGGGTATTGCTCACCTGGATAGTCCCCTCTCACGGTCCTAGCAACAGGAATGATGCAGTGATCAGTCTTTAGACTGTTTCTGACACAAACTGCTATAGGTCAACGAAGGTCTCTGCCATAGACCTGGTGATCTTGGGTCTCTGCCACAGACCTGGTGAACTTGGGAATCCTCTGCCACAGGATTTTAAAAGTCCCGAACCTCCAGCCGAGCAATAATAGAGCCTTTAAGCCGTATTGCAGGGCTTTTAGTATAGTGGCTCCCTCCTTGAATGTGTTACCAGGCCTCGCCAGTCTCCTCCGTGGCAGGTCCTCCCCCAGCTCCCCTCCTCAAGAGCCTCCTTCCCACAGATGGACATCTTGGGATACCTTCAGAAATGTAGGCCCAAACCAGCAGAGCCTGGCCTAGTGAGCAGAGATGTAGCCTCGGGCTGAAGGTGCCCGGGGCTAAAACACACACACGCACCCCATGCCATGAGGGCCACGAGGCGCACCAGGAAGACGAACCCCTTCTGAATGGGGTCTGCCCCTATATGTACCCCTCCCTAGCATACACAGTGGGCCAACCACGCCCACCGCCCGGCTGCCGAGAAGGGACACCTAATACGCTGTGATACACCCGTATTCCAACATGGGCCAGTGGTAGCAGTGCCACCTATGGGCCAACAGGGAAAATAACTGCCAGGCAGTATCACAACCAGAGCAGAAGCAAGAATTCTGAGCAATCAGTAGGTCTGAGCCCAACTATTGGCTCAGACTATCCCCTAAATTTACACATAGCGTCCCAACCATTTGGGATGGGCGCTACATTAGGAAAGTGCACACTACTGTGTGATAAATACTGTGTTCAAAAATCTGGACAATGGGCCATGTATAACAACCTCTACATTGTTTATTAAGTGAATTCTCCCCTTCTCATTATACACGTTAAAGAAATCTATCAGGATAGAAGGAAAAACTCCTTAGGACTCATACACAAATGTAAAACATAGAAGCACTTGGTATATGGGGGGGGGGGGTGTTGTATAGGGCTGAGCATTTGTGTTGAAGCTTTAATGAAACCTGACATGCTAAACAGTATAGTTCCTCTACAGGAGCCTTGCCCTTCACTGCTACACAGTAGCTATGCAGATGAAGAAAAGCATTGAGTTTTGTTTGAACAGCAGGAATGTCAGAATGTCAAGGTCACAAAGCCTGGCACTCTGATGATGATTATGTGATATATTATACATTTTATTTCCCACAGTTTATCATTTCTTCTGGCAACTTCCTGTTGTCAACATAAGCATCCTGAATGTTTTTGTGAAATTATGACAGAACCCAATAGGTCATTGAAACACCCTGGTGTATTCAGGATTCAGTTTTTTAAGAAGTGAAACAATGCCAAATGACAATTCTTTCCCTAAGTTATAATAGCAGTGCAGCAAGTGCAGATATAAGCAGAAATGGGATAATTGTGTTTTCATTTAATATTGTTTGCTGTCATAGCAGACAGAGCAGTTCACTCAATGTGTTTGCATATGGCTGCTAAGGGATTGCAGATAAGAGGTTCTCCTATTCTTCATGTCAAGTGAACATATCTGAGGCATTCTGCTCCTTTACTCCTCAAGAATGTAAACAGGATTTTTCTGCAGCTGCAGCTTACATCTGCCCTGCATAAGCATAATTCCTAATACATTCTGCTCAATTTACATTTTTCATTCATATATTTCCTATTTTCCAGGAAACCTTTCCGTGACAAAAATCTTGTTTAAGTCCAAGCTCGTTTTAGAAATGTGTTGCATTGTTTAGATATACCTGTTCAACTTTTATTTATTTTATATTTATTTATAACTTTGAATACCACAATGCGATTTTTGACCCTTGTAGACTGGCAGCCTGGCATAATTTTTCATCTATTCAATAACACACAGTATATAAAATGTTTTCTTTTTTTCTTTTTAGCCATATGTAGTGTTTTCTGTCATCATTGTCTTGGATGCTCATAGCAAAAGCCTTGACATAAATTACAGAGCAGCTGTTATTCATTCACTGACTATTCAAAACATAATAATTGTGAGAAAATATTAATACATTGTTACAAGAAAACAGACTTAAAGTAGAAGTAATGGCCGCATTTAAGTCTACTTCCATTGCCCATCTGTTGATGGTGCTCCCTTCTCTTCCCTGCAGTAGCTGCTTAGTGACACAGGGGAGCTTCTGTTTCTGAATCATGTGACCACACCAAGTTATTTACATGCATCTCTTTTACAAGCAGTATACAACATAGGTAGGGGGAGGGGGGTAACAGTGTTTTTAAGCAGACATATGTAACCTTTAGTTTCTCTTTAAATTCCTCATTTAAGTATAATATGTACTGTATTACTTTTCAAAATTCCTACCCTGTCTTAACATGACAGACTTGTAGTTCCCTGCAAAAACCCGATGGGGAGTGAAAGGGGCAGCAGTTAAAGCCAACTAGGCTTTACTGGCTTACAAGGGGAGAGCTGTGTGTTGATGTTATCAGGGTGTTGTTGCTATTTAACTATCCAAACACAGGCATGGTAGGTCCTTGACCAAGCTGTATTCTTTCAATTACAGAGATGATAGAAATGTAGCAGTTTGCCTACAACAATGCTTTAAACTAATAGGTTAATTGCCTCTTATCATGTAAGTATTTTAGATGATTAAAGAGGTCTACTGAGTAAGCCCAAATCACAGGATGCAACGCGTTTAGGAAGGGAAGAGCCCAGCCCATGACGTCACACCGCCATTGATCCAATACATGGTAGTGAGCTGGCTGATGACAGTTGATGTTTTTAATGTGCTATGTTAAATTAATTTTGGAAGTGCATTTTAAGAATTTTTAATAAATGTTTGAAAGCAGAGCACACTATGCCCATGCCTTTATATTCCATGTGATGCATTTATGGGGGCTCTGAGATCACACTGGAGAGTGGATGTTGTGCTTATCCTGAGTGTACTATGAAGAACTAGGAGGTGTTTCCTGAGGAGAAACATCATTGAGAATCACAAGAAAAGCATGTTGTTTATCTTATTAAGTTGAGAAGGTTTTTCACCTGATGGTGGAGACACACAGAAGCATGAAGAAGTAGTGAAGTCACTTGGTGGTGTTTTTTCTTCACTTTTACAAACATTGGACTATTTATTTTCACTATATGAAAATGTACTTGTACTATATGGAATTTGTATTTCTTTTCCTTTTTTGAGAATACATTTTCCCTTTCAGTAGCAGGAGCCTGCCCTCCTGGTCATGGTACTCATCCAGGTATTGCCAGGGAAGGGATTTAGATATGAGGATACTCGTCCCTTTAGATTTAGAGGTTGATGAAGGAGTGTGATAAGACATTGGAAAATATTTGTTTGATCGTTTGGGTATCTTGTCTGCCCTAAAATTAGTCTCTTGGAGAAAGGCAATGTTAACCCTCTTAAAAAACACTGAACGTTAATTTGTGTAGGCAGCGCTACATAAATTAACACACTCAAAATGTGCTAACATCAAACGTAATGAAATATGTAAGTTATATATTGTTGCATCGATGTAATAACTTCACCATTATGATGATAAAGAGTTCACTATAAACTTGCAATATAATCAGTCCACAATGTAAATTGTACTATGATCATATCCCTGAGATCAAAAACTTCACTGCAGTATTTTCACCGTCACTTCCACCCATACAGAACTGGAGGTTGAAAAACTATCCCCCTATAAAATCAACTCTTACCAGACAGTTGCTGGATAACAGGCCTGTAGCGGTGAATTGATTGTGGTTTTGAATCTCCCCTCGGGATACTAAACACAAGAACAGCTGCTGGCAGGTGGATCTGATCATCCACTAAATGGGCTCATTCACATGGGAAAGAAAGACAAATGGTCCATAGCGTAATCCTGTTTCAATTGGTTTTGAGGGTGATGTCACAGAGGACGAAACACGTCAGTGTGGCTATACGACAACCCTGAATAGTGTGAACAAGCCATTGAGAAACATATTGAATGTTCTGAAATTGTGCTGAGTTTATAGGATATACCACCACACAAATCCTTTGGATGCAACACATTGTTTAATGCCAGTGTTACTTTTGAAAGTTTGTAAGTGTATTTCTTGCAGGGGGTACTTGTATTTAAATAAAACAAATTGAAACAGGATTATGGTATGGACCATTTGTCTTTCTTTCCCATGTGAATGAGCCCATTTAGTGGATGATGCAACCCACCCGCCAGAAGCTGTTCTTGTGTCAAATATCCCGAGGGGAGATTAAAAACCACAATCAATTCACTGCTGTGAACTGCAATTTTTGCTGTTTTTGAGCTGGATTGGTGATATTAATAGTTAAGTGTTGCGCTGCACTATTGTACTATAAAAATATACAGTATTATGTATTGAAGTGTTGTGGAATCACTATAAGGTGCTTTAGCTGACAGCACAATATATATACACATTTGTTTTTGGGGAGAATTACATATGATTGCACTAATTGTGATTAAGATTAGTATATTTTTTTGTATGCTTGCACAGTTATATTATAATAATTGATTAGTGAATATTTAAATCCTTGCTTAAACCCTAGTTCTCTTTAAGCATCATCCTATGTGTGTATTAAAAAATTCAAAAGCTTGTTCTACAAAGAAATAGTACTTCCTTTTCTTCTGTGTGCCTTCTAGTTCTTGGTCAGGGATAATCTACTGTACTTTACATAAAGCTTTGTCTACTCAAGTGGTTATTACTGGCTGTCAACCTCTATGTTTCTATTTAAACTGCTATACATCCTCTAGAGAGTAATATTTTTCCAGCTGTAGCTTTTGAATAATCAATATGAGAACTGAAGGCAGTTTACCCAAGAGATGCTGTGCAGTAACTAATAATCATCTGTCCATTGAGATATATGATGAAGAATATTATATTGTGCTGATATAGTAAGCACTGTTGTTTTCATAGGAAATCATTGTTACTTTTTTACATCTTGGCTTGGGAATTTTATTCCCTTCATAAATATTAGAGGGTGTAGTTGTTGTAACATATTGCATACTATGTGTGTGTGTATGTGTATGTGTGTATATATATATATATATATATATATATATATATATATATATATATGTATATATATATATATATGTATATATATATATATATATATATATATATGTATATATATATATATATATATATATATATATATATATATATATATATGACATAGACATGATCAGACTTCTCTGAAATAAAAAAAAAGTCTCATGCTTATGATACAGAGAGAAGTATTATGTTATGAATGCTGCATCTGAGTTTGCAATAAATGTGGTCTGGCTGAGTATACCTATAAGCTATTAAAATCTATTCCTTGATGTCACTTTACCACTAAAGCTCTGTCTTCAAAGAACAGTAAATCTAGCTTGCTTCACAAAACATCATTCTTCAGAAATCTTGAGCTGCTTTAAAGTAATGGTCCATCCAAAACTGTTTCGTAAATGTTTAAATAGAGTGGGTTAGAATCTCAGGTTTTTCTCTTGTGTACGATTGGGCAGTCTCTTTTCCTTCCTGCTCTAATAACGGATTCCACCTGGGTCAAGAAGGTAGAATAAATAAACACAGACATCAGATTTAGTTCATGTACCAGTTGTGCAAATTTTCAAATTTAACATTTCTCCCACAAAACATAATCAGCAATAAAATACTGACAAAGCTTTAAAATGTTGTTCTACTCTTTCTGAAACTAAAATGTAGGTTTTGAGTTCTAATTTAGATAAAATAGATTTCAAATGTATATGACAAGTTCTCTTGTTTCAGATTGCACAAATGTATTGGAAACCCCAGTCTAACCACTTTCCTTCCATTCTGGGGGCATCATGCTGGTTGAGCATGGTGGCACCACAGCATGTAAGTGCAGATTTAATATCACGTCTATGCCCAGAATTATTTGAGAATATTTGCAATCTTCTCTATAGCTTTGTAAATAAGTGCTTAATTAACATGTCAATTCTGCATGAAAATTGGGTTTTAGAGACTAGATATCTCTACATTAAAGCAGACCTTCTTCCCCTCCTCTCTACACGAAACTGCCAAAGTTACTTAATTTAGAATTGTTAAATACATAAATAAATATAATTTTTACTTGCCTTATCTGTTTTAGTCTCCTAATATGCTAATACTCTTTTCCACATCCTCATGTAAACTAGCGCCAACCATTTTTAAAGCACATGTCCAGCTTTTTCTTCCATGTTTTCTGTGCCGGCCCAATGCTAATATCACTGACAGATCTTGCACATGGGCTGTGTAAGATCTGGTTAAGTTTGTTGTTATTTATACACTGCCGTGGCTTAAGCAATGTGAGCTACATTATATTTCTTGGCACATTGGTGAAGCCATGCCAACACTAACAAAAAAAATAATTCTTCCAAGATCTGGTTGAGAAAATACAATTTTTTGTGCAATTTACATATGAGATCTCCATGGAAGGCAATGGTCACATAGCCTTCCCAGTGAGCAATAGGAAGGCACTGGCTACATCACAAGTTCCAAAGAAAATCAGAAAGTACAAATGATTAATAGAGTATGTTTCATGCAACTGTGTTTTTTTAGGTTTGCTTAGAGGACTCAGTGTCGGCTCTTACAATTCCAAAGGGATCCTATGGTCTTGTGTTTATCCTTCTTTGCACATATTGCACTAGACTGTAATGCATATGTAACTTAGATTGACTGGTATGCACTTTCTTTCTTATTGGCAATTGTCAGTAATAGTAGCATCTTTTTGTCTTTAATTATGTATACAAAAAATCTTACTTGGTAACCCTGTTTCCATCCAACTACCTTATTACTTTTTATTAAAACTAGAAAATAGGCTTAGATGTATTTGTGATGTGAATGGATACTCATACAGTAAATATGTACACAACATTCAACATTGCTAATTCAATCGGATAAGATGCTGATGCATTCTTTGTGCAGTCACAGCAGGCAAACACAACACACAGTAGCCTTGCTGTGTTAGCATGTATCTACTTTGGAATGGAAAAAAACATACATTTTCCAATTTAATCAAAATCTGACCTAACTCTACAAGAAAGAAAACATTTCTAATATGTTTTAGTTATATATGTGTTCTGTTAGTATCGCTGCTTTATTGTATAAATTCTCCCTGCTTACTGAGCCCTGTCATACCATCAGCATTAAAGCAGAGCTTTGCAGCAGCTAACATTTTTTCTAGATATTTGTGCTTAGCTGCATAGTTGCTGTTGTGGATGGCTGCAATACTTATATATGTAGTGTTAGGGGTTAGCTCAAGGGGGATCACCTTCCCTGGGAAAAAAGTAGTCCAAACGGCAGGTTTTCTTAAAAATCTGACTTGTAGCCAGTTTTATTTTAAAAGGTTGCACAAAAATGAAACAAACAATACAGAAAAAAATTCCTTGCCATCCAGGCACTAACTAAACATTAAAGGTTCCTAACTCACAAGTGAATCGCTTCACCCAGTCACCCACAAAACAAAGATAATGCAAACCTTTTCTTTCTCTCACAAAACAAACTTCACATAATCAGCTCTTTCAGGAGTCCCAGACCAAGAGAAATCCTTTGCTCTAGCCCTGCTTAATTTTTACCACCTGTTGGTGGACACAAGTGGACCACAAAATGTGGCCCAGATCAAACCTTGCCAAGTTTTCTGCAAATGAACGCATGCGAGGTAAAACATAACTTCCATCAATCACCTTGCCTTTCATAATGTCACAGCAGCTACTGGTGTGCCATGGTCATCAGCATCTATATAGGATGATTTAATAGCTTCCAACGGCATTCTGTAGCTAGCTATAAAGGACTAAAAAGTTATTCACTTGGCAACTAAGCTACAACTTGATGCAATTGCTGAAACACAGACATAGTTTCATTAACTACAACTGCATTTTTTTCTAGCAATGAAAGTTATAAGAAAGACAGATCTCAAGTGACCACAAAATGTTTGTACAAAACCACTTGTGTGACAGAATGGGATTTTTTCTGGAAGTAGTGAAGGCTAAAATTGGCCCTGTCACCACAAGGTTACTTCTAAACTAAAGGCAGCCTGTAAAAGAAGAGTGAATATACTTAATTTTCCAGCAGCCTGTTTGTTGAAGAGCCACTGCATTACTACTCGCAAGCCTTTGAAGGTATTTGACCATTTAGGAGGGTTGAATACTTGATACACCTGAGTACACTGTGGTTCCTCCCACTAGCGTGCATCTCCTATAGGGAATTAAAGGCAAGTGGGAGGTACCACAGTATGCAGCAGAGTAGCAGGTAATCTATGCAACTGGAAGAGAGGAATACCAGAAGCAGGGAGCAGTGAAGCATTTGTCACTCTGTGAAAACATACAATGGTTCTCCACTGCTGCTAGGCTATTGAACTTAGTATGTATGCCCAGACTTCACCAATCTTCAGACTTTACCTGATCTGGTTACACTGAACTTTATAAAAAGATGAATCATCTGTGGTATCTTGCAATACCAGTTTGTTTTTATTTTTTCACAAAGCACAGCATACAGACAGGATCAACTTGTCACCTTTTGTAACTTCTTCATACTTCTTACTCATATGGGCTGAGTTAGATTTACATTTTGCTGGGGCTGTAGATAATACATGCAGTAAAATCTATTTTTAAAAATTTGTGTTCTGGAAATTTTGCCCCAAAACTCCTTAGCAAAGAAAATGCCAGTTATTCAGGAAGCTAAAAATAAACATTCTTCTGCAGGTGCCTATACAGATGAGATCATTTAATTTATATGTCCACTTGTTTTACGGAATTTATCTGACTAAATCCCTATAGTAACAAGAAGCAGTCCCAACTCAGACACGTCATAGAAAGTAAAATTAAACACAATTATAGGTAAATTGAGTATGTTTTTGACTTTAAAAGAGTTGTAGTGTTTTTTGAATATTAAGTTTGCTGATAGTCCTTGTTTCCTTGAGTAATTAAGGCATAAATGCTGTGGTGTCTGTCTATATGTGAGAAGTTATCTCAAAGTAAGTGTGAAAAGGGGTTTTGATGGAGATTCATATGGTGCTAAAGCATTATGGGTGGAACTGCATATGGGCGTGCATACTTTAAAGTACATTTTTGCAGTTTGTTATAGGCCACCTATTGTTAATGAGGAGGGGGAGACTTGACTCCTTGCACAGATAGAAAGGGCTGCAAGGGCTGGCACAGTCATGATAATGGAGGATTTTAACTACCCTGAAACTAACTGGAGTAAGGGTAATGCTGGAACAGTTAAAGGCAGAAATTTATAAACCTGTTCCATGAAAATTTTATTATACAGTATGTATAAAGGAAATCAAGGCTGCAGAAATTCAGAATGAATGACAGGTTGCAAAAGAGAGTAGGATAAACCTCAAACAATTATTTTATTATAACAGTAAAAGATCAAGTTTGAGTATGTAGGCCCTTTAAATAATAATTTAGAGTTGGCGACTGGGGAAAAAAAAGAAGGCAAATTTAAAAAAATCCCTTCTCCAACTCTGTGTATACAAAGGAGCATGGGGGAGCTCAAGTCCATAGGAGGGATAGTATTGACATATCCCCAAATGAACCACAATGGCTCAAATTGATATAGTCCAAAAATATTTAGACAGAATCAAGGTGAATCAGGACCAGATATTATATCCCCACATGTTATGTACTCTTCAATTGCCAGCATAGTACCACTGGATCGGTGTAAGGCCAATGTGGTGCCTATTTTTAAAAAGGATAAAAACTTTACCAAGAAACTACAGAAGGGTTAGTTTACATTTCTATGGTTGGGAAGATACTCCAGAGTTTATTAAAAGACCATATAGATGAGGTTTTGCTAGAAAAAAATATTTTTAAGAAATGCACAGCGTGGATTCACGAAAGACAGAGGTTGTCAAACAAATTGTATTCTTTTTATGGGAAAATAAGCAAAAACTTAGACAAAGAATTGACTGTGATATAGTATGCTTGGGTTTTGCAAAAGCATTTAACACAGTTCCCCTCACATGGATAATGTGTAAGTTACCAGTAGCCGACCAGCCACCGTTGTTATACTGCGGCAGGTTGGCCCTCCTGGGCAAATCGCCGTAGATGTACGTCAGCTGCTTTAAGACCACTAGAAGCCAATGCATGTGCCCGGAGGCCACAATGTCTGGCGGGCACCCGCGATCGCTCCTACAGAGACAGAACGGAGATCTGTCAATGTAAACAAACAGATCTCTGTTCTTTCAGGGGAGAGGAGACAGATCTGCTGTTAATAATGGTTATGAACAGCGATATGTCTCCTTCTCCAGGCAGTCCCATCCCCCAACAGTTAGAAACACTCCCTAGGACACACATTTAACCCCTTGATCGCCCCCTGGAGTTAACCTCTTGCCTGCCAGTGACATTTACACAGTAATCAGTGGTTATATTTCACTGTATAAATGTCAATGGTCCCAAAAAAGTGTCAAAAGTGTCTGATTTGTCCGTTGCAATGTCGCAGTCCCACTAAAAATCGCAGATCGCTGACATTACTAGTAAACAAAAATTGATAATAAAAATTCCATAAATGTATACCCTATTTTGTAGACGCTATAACTTTTGCGCAAACTAATCAATATACGCTTATTGCAATTTTTTTTACCATAAAGAAGAAGAATACATATTGGCCTAAACTGAGGAAGAAATTTGTTTTTTTTATATTTTTTTAGGGGATATTTATTATAGCAAAAAGTAAAAAAATATTGCTTTTTTTTTCAAAATTGTCGCTCTATTTTTGTTTATAACGCAAAAAATGAAAAACGCAGAGGTGATCGAATACCCCCAAAAGAAATCTCTATTTGTAGGAAAAAAGAACGTCAATTTTGTTTGGGTACAGTGTTAAACAACCACGCAATTGTCAGTTAAAGCTACGCAGTGCTGTATCGCAAAAAATGGCCTGGACAATAAGGGGGCAAATCCTTCCGGAGCTGAAGTGGTTAAAGTCTACAGGCTTGAAAATTTTATTTTGTATATGGATAGAAAGCTGGCTAAAAAAAATGTATTCAGAGGTTAGTGATTAATGATTCACACTCAGAATGGTCAATCAAGAACATGGAGACATGACCTCAAACTATCTAGAGTAAAGTTAAAAAACAATTTTAGAAAGTATTATTGATGCTTGGAATAAACTTTCAGCAGAGGTAGTGAGACAGTGAATGCTAAATGGCTTCAAACATGCTTGGCACAGTCATAGATCTATACTCAGACAAAAAAGTTTCAGAAAAAAAAAAACATCAGACAAAAAACAAAAAAAAAAAGACCAAAACAAGCAGAGTCAATGGACTACTCAGTTTTTTTTTCTGCCATCAGTTTCCTATTTGTCTTTGTTTCTAATAGTACCAGAGGGTAGTCGATTTAAGGCATATTTTATTTCCTCCTGGGGAATCAGGAAGGATCTTTTGTCCCTCACTAGAGCAAATATGATCATGCTTAATTGGGATTTTTTTTCCTTCCTCTGGATCAACTGTGGGTAGGATTGTGTTTTTGGATTTTCTATTTGTGTGTTTTGCCATTGGTTGAACAAGACGGACTTGTGTCTTTTTTTCAACCAGACTGAATATGTAACTATATAACTATGTAACTATTATGAACTATACAAACTAGTGTGGTGCCCCCTTCTCTTGTGTTCTCATTTACCTGCCCAAGACAGATAAAGAGCTTTTTTTTTTAAACATGTTACTGCTTTTTATTACTAAGGAAAACAATGTGCTCTTGTTTTTGACATTAGGGTTAGGATCAGCATCTTGCATCTGTCACACAAATGTATATATCATCAATAAGGTTGCATAATTGTTAATTTTTTGTTTTGTTAAATAAAAGGAAAACACCTTGTGCAGGGTTAGGTAACCATATCTGTATAAATCCACCCCCCATCCACTTATGGTCTGACTCAGCCGGGTGCGGTATGCAACCACTAGGTCTGAGCACTGTCATAAGACTGGGTAACAGTCACTGTTCTTTTTAGGTTAAGACACCAACCGACAATAGGTATTTTGATGGTGGCTGTGACAGAGTGAGGAATGGTATTCTACATTGTGGAATTCAAAGAACGCACTTCACAGTGCTGTTTTTCAAACACATTTAGCAAATATTGACCAAAAAATGTATTTGGAACTATTTGCTGAATCTTATGTAAGAGGCTACAGAAATAATTTGAGATTGAAGAGATGAACTGTGATACCTTTAGTAATAAACCAGTAGGATCTGATGCTGGGATCTCAACATTAGTATTTTCTGGCGCAGGTTAGTGTTGCAGTGAATCTAATGTTAAGGATAACATTCCCTGCTCCAGGAGCTCTTTGTAAAAGAGCTACTGGTGCCAAGAATGGTGCTGGGCAAGAAAAAAAAGGACAACACATCCTATGCATTGCAGTGCACTGTAGGAAAATTCTGCTTCTGCCATTTTCATATAGGTTGTGATGTGTTTCAGCCCATTGATTTTGATTGAGCTGTTGACCACAATGTGGGATGATGTATAACAGCAGATTCATTACAGCACAAAGTGTTGCGGTGTGAATGCACCCTCTCCATTCTCTTGATTCTTGTTGTGCTTGTCACTTATTGCATAAACCACAGTGGCAAAGGAATATGCAAGTGGCATTTTCCTTAGCATGTGTTTTAACACACTACAGGGTTGATTAACTAAAGGAAATTAGACTGTGCACTATGCTAGTGCAGTTGCATTTATTTCCCCCAGAGCTTAGTGAATGTGGTGATTTCCATTATCCAGTCATGTGGAAGCAAAACGACTGTTTTTTATTTATTTATTTTTTTCACCTGATTCTTTACAAAGTTAAGCTAAGCTCTGGGGAAAATGAGTGCAACTGCACTTGCATAGTGCACTGTTTATTTGCCTTTAGAAGGTCAACCTCTAGGCCTTGTGTTCAGGGATACAATATACTATAATGGTATATTGTTCTAGCTAGCTATTACAGCATTGGCCTTTTTAAAGTATTTCTTGAATCCTGGAGACCAAAAAATAAAGATTTTGTGAGTATTTCCCAAGACTGCTTTAATGAGGTTAATATAATATATTCAGAAGCTCAGTGGTATGAGGGGATTGTGAAATGATATTTAGTAAAAATGTGTCCAGAACCTCTGGCGTTTTAATACACACTTATTTGGGATATAGATATTCCTTCAATCTAACCCAATAAATGTCTCATCCTTTCAGGCAGCCCAGAAAGCTGACAGTTGCCTCCAGACTGTGCAGTCAGTGTGATTAAATCAAATTGAAACAATATTCACAGAATTATCATTCCCACATTTAGTACAACAGCTTCTTTGAGTTAATCGACTGGTTTATCATAAGTCATTTGCTATAATCTTGTTTTCCACTATTTAATACTGGCATATACTGCAGATTGTTAGTGTCCCAGGCCCATTATTTTGTGAAAATATGAGCTTTGAAAAATGGTTGGCAGGCTTTGGTGCATCATCTTGCATGATAAATTTGCTGGTGATTTTGTTGCTGCCCACCTTACTTTTTAAATATTTTAAAACATTGATGACAACTATCAATATATAGTGGATAACTTTGTTATGGCTTAATGAGAATAATGCATGCAGTTTAAATTGAAACATTGACAAAATCAATTAACAAACGTAAATAATATTGACAGTTTTGAGATATATATATATGGATTTCAATATAAGAAAGCATTTTGTCAAAAATTATCATGGTTTGCTTACAGCAGAATCATATTGTGAAGCTTGACTATGAAAATAATTTACAATTTAAAGCTGGCCTTCTGAATCAATGTCAATACTCGTGGATGATCCACTAGACCTTCTGCACATTTAAAGCTCTTTTAATATATCCAGAAGTAAACTTTTTAAATAAAAACATTCACCTTTATCTCCCTGACATTTCAGAGTGAGCCTGCTAGGAGCTCTGGGTTGTATTGGGGTATTAAGACCCCTAAAAATAGCGCCTGTAAACTGCCTCCCCTGCCTCCCCATTGTGAAATCTTGAGTGCTTTCACACTGGGGCGGTGCGCTTGCAGGACAGCAAAAAAAGTCCTGCAAGCAGCGTCTTTGGGGCAGTAATACACTGCTCCTAAACCACCCCTGCCATTGAAATCAATGGGCAGCACTGCCGAAGCGCCTGCAAAGCGCCTGCAAAGTGCTTCGGCAGCGGTGCTTTTTGGATGCTTTAACCCCTTGTTAACCCCTTCTTTGGGGTTAAAAGTGCCCCACTTCCGCCCGCACAGCAATGATAAAGCACTGCTAAAATGAGCTGTGCTTTATGGCTAGTGCGGGGCGGTCTTCAGTGTGAAAGCGGTCTAACTATAAGAATACATTTCCACTTAGCTCAGTCAAACTGTATTCAACCCAGTTATGTGCAATTCTAATTCATATTTTTAAGGATTTCTGCCCTTGATGGGTTTTTTGGGCTACACATTACTCTTTTGCAAAACCAGTATGCTGTACAGGTTACCCAACTTACTATAATACAGGAAAGCAAAACATTTTTGACAGGTTTAGGAATTTATACTGGCTGCAGGTTGAAATGAAATACCGTATTTATCGGCGTATAACACGCACAGGCGGATAACACGCACCCTAACTTTAAGAGGGAAGTTTCAGGAAAAAAACTTTCCACAGCTCCCTGCATATAACATGCAGGCACAGTTTACCCTCTATTTTCAGGGTAAAAAAGTGAGTGTTATTTGCCAATAAATACAGTAATAGCGTAAAAAAATAATATTTTTTTTTTCCTTTTTATTTGCTGTCACGTCCTACCATTTCCATAACATCAACAGCAGCCCTAAAAGTTTAATGCCAGACAGATACAGCACACTGCTTGCCTGTAACTGGCTCTTATCATGAAGGTCACACATGCCCTGTATGCAAAGTGGCAGCAGGTTCAAAGTGCTGGAAAGTAGTGAGCTCCTTCCCTGTTAGCACTGCCTGTATAGTTTCAGCATTAATATGATCTTTGCAGCAGAGTGGAAGTGCAACACATTGAGCATATAAGCCACTAAATGACCCCTGAACCTCAAGCCTGGAGGGTTTTCCAAATCCAATTTATACAAACAGTGGGGCCCTCTTTCTTCTGCTGACCCCAATAATGGGGCTTTTATCATCCTGACACCAAAGATGGCTCTCTTCCTCCCTCTGACAACAGTGATGGGAAATTCTTCCTCTCACTCACGTCAACTATGGGGTCCTTTTCCTCTTCCCACTAACCAATGATCGTGGGGGCATTTGCCTCCCACTCATAGCAGACCATAGAGAAATTGTTATGCCCACTGACCCTTGGGCATTTTTTTGCTTTCACTGGCATTAATGATGGAGCACAATTCCTTCTCCCACTAACCACCAACACTGGGACATTTTTTTGTTCCCACTGATCCTAAGGCAATTTTTACTTTCACTGACCTGAGGCATATTTTACTCCGATTGACCCTGTGGCATTTTTTATTCCCACTGACCTTGGGGCATATTTTACTGTCACTGACCACTGAACCCATTGCAGTTTTAACTCTCACTTATCACCGGCAATGTTCTGACCTCCCAGTGGCATGGAGGTCAGTAAACTGGCCCTTGCTTTAAAATGAAGTGAAGACTCCAACCTACAAGTTTGATTTGTTTATAAAATAAATGCTTTGTCCACCATTGGGGGTCGAAGAAGTTAATATAAAAATCTCAGCATTTCCTATATAAGATTCCAAAATAGATCTTTGTATAGCAAATTCTCTCTTCTCACAATCCCAATTGTATTGTAGATATTTTACCTAGGAATTAATCTGTTAATTTCTTGGTAAATTAACAGATTTATTTTCATGCCACCCTCCCCAACTGCACATACTTACCTTCTCAGGGCTATGGAGTTTTTCCGTGGGACCGTGCTGGTGCTAGGTGATTGGTTGAGACTGTTGACCTGCTTGTTAAGTGCTTCTTGAAGTGTAGGCATAGCCAAAACATTTTTTTGTTTGTGTTTTGATAAAAGTGGGGTATCTGTTCATTTTATAGTCCTGAAGTGCAAAGTAAGTAATTGGAAAGGGGAACTGCCACAGAAAAAAAGTGTTCCTATTGGAAAATTTAGCCTCACCTCTTGTTCTGATGACAACTCTAAAAGTGGATTTCCCATCACTTTCCATTTCCATAACCATGATCACCAGGACAAATAGCAATGGTGAATCTACCAAGACACAAACAGCAATAAAAACTTGACAGGGGTTGTAACTTTTTCCTATTCCAAAATTGTGAAAAAGCTTTGGCTTTACATACATTTTAAAATTACTATAATGATAAAACTATAATAAACTAAAATTTGTTGAGGTTCAAAGTCCACTACTCATTTTTCAATTGCCTATAATAAATTTTTTTATTAATTATTGTACCACTGATATACTAATGGGTAATCCATACCATAGAAACATACAAAAGCATTATTAACTTTAGAAAAATAAATGACATGTAAACAGCCATGCATATATTCAAAATATAAACTCTTGAGAAAAACAGAGACTGAGTTAATGTAGGCAGTGCTGTAGGAGGCTTTGTGTACTGATGACTTAGGGATGTTGTAACGCAAACTTGTCACAAGGCTTATGCAGCAGTTGTTACTTTAATGAGTACACAGTGCTCAGTGAACAGAAAATAATACAACTGTTGTCCTGTTTCCATTTTCTTTTGTTTTAAAAAGAGAATGTGTCATTAAGCTAAATACCTTTCGGTTGGAAGCTGCCATTGTCCGACTTACAAGCTGTATGCTAATTCCATGCTACTCACCTCACTTGCAGTGAAGCTGAACTGATGCTTTACTACCTGGAATTAGCAGGCAGTTTGTTCTTCCGAAAATAGGAAACTCCATTGGAAAGGTATTTAGCTTGGCAATGGACTCCTTTTATTGAAATGGCAAAAATAACATTTGCTCCAGGCCTTAAAGCGGAAGTAAACCCATTGATTTAAAAGTTTCAAAATGCAGTTACATTTCCGGCGTGCCGGAAATGCTAACTGTCACATTGGTTGTGCTCTCAACCAAACTGTCAAACCATCCAATGGCTAGTGTCATAACTGATCACATGTGCTGCATTATGGCAGTTGGAGATTAAACAGAGTCCAAGATGGCAGCTTTCTTGCCTGAAAACGATAGGAGGGTTTACTTCCACTTTAAGGTACTTACCTTAGTCAGTTCTCTGGTACACTAGAAAGTCATAACTCCTTTTAAAGGTCTGCCTAAGTCCTGATTATGTAAATGTTACTTGCAGGAAAAAAAAACAATCTGTAAAAATTTGCTGTTGTGATGCTGATGTCTTTTGTCTGTAGAGCTGAAAGTGACATAAAAGCCATCATCATGCCAGCATTTCTAGGACCTCTCTACAGGATATATTTATATATATATATTGTAAACTTTTGGGGATTAAAGCTCCACGGGACCAAGTACATAAACCGTTTGATCTTGAACAAAAAGGCTTTTATTTGTAAACATACCAAAAATAAAGCTTCATTCAGCACACAGGAAAACTATAAAACAAAGTCTGCTTAGCTTCAGCATAAAATAAAGTCTGCTTGTCTTCAGCACAAAACAAATTAAAGAAAAGGCACATACAGTTTTTGTAGATGGGTCTTCGCCCCAGAACTTCAAGAGTCCTTGCTGAATCCTTAGCAGCTTCCAGCAGACACACAGCTCACACAACAGGTGCAATCCCATACTCCTCCCCACCACCTCTAGCACCACTTCCTGTCTTATGAGCTGTTCCCTGGAAGCCTTTAACCCCCTGTGTGCTGATTCCCAGTGGTCGGGGGGGAGGCTCTTTCCCACCCGAATATCACTTCAGAGCCTCCGAAATTCCGGCCCCCAAATGACTCTCTATCAAGACAGAGAGGTCTGCGAGCCAGTCTTCTCTGGATTAATTTTTATTGCCGGGAATTCCTCACCCATTCTGGGTGACCCCCTGAACACTAGCACAATTCCCTTAAAGGGACCACAACCCAAATACTGGTGCTATATAGCCAATTGTCATTCATAGATTGCAATAAAAGCATGACAGAAGTTCTAAGCCCACCTCACTTTTTCTAAAATAAAAAATAATTTTTTTTTTGTTTAATGATGAATATTTAGCCATGACTGCTTGTTGCACCATGTGGTTATATTTAATAGTCATCTGATAGGAGTGTTTTTGTTAGTTTTTATAGTAAACATGCTTCTTTCTCTGTACAGGGGGGCTAATTTCCTGCTAATATCTATCTTCCCTTCATACTCCTTCTGTTATGATTGCCTGCAGTAACTGTTGGACATACCATGTACTTCTAGGTAGATGAGGCAGCATGTGACTTTCTTACCTTCCTTTGACAAGGCAGTGGTCTGTTACCCAAGCATTTGATTTCCAGGCCAAGCACTTTGACATAGGAGGAATCATTGGCCCTGTGCCAGATCTGACTGGACTATCAAAATAGAATCAGCTTTGTAAATACTATGTGTAAATAAAAAACAAATACAGGTATACAGATATACATATATGTATACCGTATTTTTCGCACCATAAGACGCACTTTTTTCCCCCTAAAAAATGTGGGGAAATGTCCCTGCGTCTTATGGAGCGAATGCTGACGCCCCCCCCCCCCCGTCGCCGCGTCAGAATACCAGTGCTCGGCTTCTCTGTGAAGGAGAGAGAAAGGGAGTGAGGTGGATCCTGGCAAAGACATACCAAGGGGGAGCGGGGGGGGAGACGGCCGGGTGTAAAAACATGTCAGTGTCAGTACCGCACCCAAATCGGATGACACCCGCCAGAGGTGACATTATCTTGAAAGCGGCGAGAACCCTGGCTGTTTTTTTTTTTTGCCAGAACCCCCCCCCGGCGCCGTGGTCTGGTCCAGTCTCACTTCCTGCTCCTTCCCCCGGCAGCTGCTGCTGTTGTAAACTATGTTCCCAGTCCTCCTTCCTAGCTGCTGCCCATGTACATCTGAGGCTGGGAGCCAGCCAGCCAGAGGGGGTTGTGAATTGTAATGACAGTGTCCTCCACTGCCTGAGGTGAGCTGAGCTGGTGATAAGGGGGTGGGAGATGTGGGCTAGCATGATATCCACTGCCCAGTCACATGAGCTGTTGTGATAGAAGAGGCTGAAGGGGTGTTTGTGTCTGCCCTGCCACCCTGAGCTGATCTGGGAAGGGGGGGAGGTTGCTGTGTCCACCACCCAGGTATAGTGTAGCTGAGCTGATTTGATAGGGGGGGTGGTATTGCTGTGTGTCCACCACCCACCTATAGTAGTAGTATAATATAAAATATTTCAGTACACCATTTGGTTCAGAATATTTTTTTCTTGTTTTCCTCCTCTAAAACCTAGGTGTGTCTTATGGTCAGGTGCGTCTTATGGAGCGAAAAATACGGTATTTCAATTATCATTTTTTTTTTTTTTAGTTTTCAATGGTTTTTATTCAAGTTTTTCACAATACAGGGTAAGGACCATGGCGTAAGGACTGTGTCCATAAGCAGATAGGCAGATAGGCATACATCATAATTATATATCAATTTTAAGTTAAACTCCAGCCTTGTCTTTAGTCTTGCACAGTTATACTGTACTGAAAAGATTGGTCTTTTAAGCTTCCCACAGTTTGCATTAGAAGATGCAGCACGTCAGATGGAGCTCATCTCATTACCTGGCTAGAAGACATCCAGCATCTTCAATTCATATCCTTCCAAACTGTCCCTGATCCATCATGGAAGCATGCAGGCTGCCTAGGAATGTCAGTTTTTCCCATCTTCTGCCCATCAAATTAATTTGACATTTTCCAAATTATTCTTAAAGCCAGCCCATTGCTTGCATCAGGACTGAAGGCTCATAAGAGAACTGAAGCAGGGTTATGTCTTTGGAAAGCTATTTACAGCACCCTACTGGTCCCTTCCACCGGCCATGATCTGCCTGTAATAAATAGATAAGCACAGAGACCCAGGGAGGATGTCCTTGGATCTAAACAAGGCATGTAATGATAACAGGTTTTATTTCAACATTTTATTAGCATATTAATGAAAGGGAGGGGTAGGGCAGGGAAGATTAAACTCCAGCTTTTAAATGTTTGCAAGAGCCTACTAGGTTGTCTTTTCTCTGAGCTTATAAACATTTAAAGCCCAATCGGAATGCTGTGTTTCACAATTTATAACGGTATTAACATTGGTCACTGTTTGACACTGGGATGTTATAAAAATATGCATATGGATAAAAAGTCTGAAGCCTCGTACACACGACCGATTTTCTCGTCCAAAACCGTCAAGAAAAGTGACGCGAGAGCTTTTTTGTCGAGAAAAACGTTCGTGTGTATGGTTTTACGACGAGAAAATTGCCGAGAATCTCGACGAGAAAATAGAGAACCTGCTCTCTATTTTCTCATCAGGATTCCAGATTTCCTCGTCGTGTTTCTCGTCGGGCTGTTTTGTGACGAGAAAATGGTTCGTGTGTATGCTTTTACGACTCTTCCAAAAGTGCGCATGCTCACAAGCAACTATGAGACGGGAGTGCATCTTCTGGTAAAACAAGCCTTCATAATGGAGAGAGCACATTCGTCACGCTCAAAAATATTGCATCGTTTAAATGTTCTGCATTGAAATCTTCGTTAGAATGTTACATTAATCAAAACGAGTGACCTTCTTTTGCTGCTGATATTCACACAGAGTTATGACTTTTTTTTTAACCTTTTTCATGCTGCTCTTAAGAAGATTTATGTGTATTATATCGTGCAAGTTTTTAGGAATAATTTAAATGGTTATATTTTTCAAAATGATGTTAATTATAATTTCACAATGTTTTGATAGTGATCTCCCATTTAATTTTGGAATCTATATTAGTTAAATTTCCCACCATGTTTTTTTGCAAATCAGATTTAGTTATTCTTTTTGGGGGTTGATATCTGTCCCTTTTTTTGTCAGTCAAATGTATCTGCTTACTCCAAAGCTAGATTTTTAATTTTTTCAAATACACATAGTCAAGTATGAACTTAAACAAAAATCACATTTATTCATGTTTCGAAATAAAATAAAGAGAAGGCAGCGCTGGAGAACCTGCTGCCATTTGTGCATCCCAGGGACCCCAGAGCACACAGCAACCCTGTGTGGACCCTAAAATTGGGAGCTTGAGAAGGCCAACATTTCTGAACACAATCTGATGCTGGCCTCCCAGAGGTCAGGAACAGCAGCAGGTGATATATATGTCCCAAGTGTGTGGTACTACAACAGGCTGCCTTCTGTCCGACCACAATGAAGCAAGGCCATCACTTCCTCTTCTTCCTGGCAACCTTCCCTGCAACCTTCCCTGAAGCCTTCCCTGCAGCCTTCCTTCTTCGTTTGGCTGGAGGCTGGGCCACTGGAGGGGTACTCCTGTCAGGAGGAGGAGGAGGAGATGTATCAGAAGGGGGTGGGGCAGAAGAAGAAGTTGGAGGTGTAGCAGAAGGGGGTGGGGCAGAAGAAGAAGAAGGTGGAGGTGTAGCAGAAGGGGGTGGGGCAGAAGAAGAAGGTGGAGGTGTAGCAGAAGGGGGTGGGGCAGAAGAAGAAGGTGGAGGTGTAGCAGAAGGGGGTGGGGCAGAAGAAGAAGGGGGAGGTGTAGCAGAAGGGGGTGGGGCAGAAGAAGAAGGTGGAGGTGTAGCAGAAGGGGGTGGGGCAGAAGAAGAAGGTGGAGGTGTAGCAGAAGGGGGTGGGGCAGAAGAAGAAGGGGGAGGTGGAGGTTGAGGTTGGGTCAGTTGTGCCACCTCACATATGGCGGTATTGGGGGTAATTTTCTCCATCACCCCCTTGTTGAGCAAGGTGATGAGCAGGGGCTCGCATAGGAGGCGTTGCTCCATGCTCATCACCTTGAACTTAGCCTCCACTAGGCCGGCAATGGCCTCTTCAGGGGATGTGGGCTCCTGGAGGGTGGCATGGGCCTCACGAATAAGGGCCATTGCTGCCTCACTCGTGCTCCTGTCCCTCCTGCCTCTTTTGGGAAGCCGGATGGGAGGCACCTGGGATCTGGTGCTTCTCCTTTGCCCTGCCACCTCCTGTCTGCCACTGGGCCCTGCCACCTCCTGTCTGCCACTGGGCCCTGCCACCTCCTGTCTGCCACTGGGCCCTGCCACCTCCTGGCTGCCACCGGGCCCTGCCACCTCCTGGCTGCCACTGGGCCCTTCCTCCTCCTGCCTGACAGTTTCCAGACCCTCCTGGCTGATTTCATCCTGTGTATGAAAAAGGGACATAGTTTAATATGTTGGTTTAATCTTTGCATCAAACTTTGTAATCCTGATTGAAGCAATTAGAATGTAAATCCATAAATCCTTGCTTTAAATTTACCACTACATCAGATTGACTATTTAGCACCCAATTAAGTGCAGACTAATGTCTACATATCTTGATTTCACTTGTGGAATCCAAAATATTTTATGTTTGTCATCTTGACATATTTGTCAAACATTAAGTTTATCCCAATACATTTTCAGTTAATACTATACCTGGCTCCAGATGGCCAAATCAGGATCATCCAGGATGGCTGCCTCCTCTTGCTCCAGAGAAGGCTAAGGTTGGCTGCAGGGAAGTCTGGGGGGAAGAGTGGAGAGTGATGGCCTTGTCTCAATGTGGTCATCCAGGAAGGACATCCTGTTGTAGTACCACAAAATCGGGACATAAACATCACCTGCTGCTGCTCCTGACCTCTGAGAAGCCAGGACCTTAGAGCGTTCAGTCCTGTAGGTGCCTCTCAAGCTCCCAATTTTAGTGTCCACTTGTTTTGCTGTGGCTGTGGGCACCTTGGTATGCACAAATGGGAGCAGCTTCTCCAGCGCTGCTTTTCTCACCCCTTTTTTTTGTGGATGGGGTTTTTCGTCTCCCACAGAGCCGGCAGCTCCTTTACCCGGTCAATAAATTCCGCCAGGAAATCCTTGTCGCTTATAAAGACATTCATATTGTATCTTCAAGTTAAATAAATTATATATAACTAATGTGAGGCAAACAGTCTAACCTCCTTAACATCCTAGTCACCATATATATCCTCCAACATTCTCAAGACAGTATAGGCCAACAATTTGTACAAGTCACAAAATCACATACCTTCGTTCGCACGTCCGTCACTTGAACTCCTCTCTCCGCACACCGAACGTACTATAGTCACATGTGTGTTTGCTATATACACACCACGCATGCGTCAAAATACGAACACGTCGCTCCGCACCCGTCGCCCGCCCATGACGTTCTAACTAACATCTTTTCCCCGCCCCTTCTCTTTCGGCGCGCAGACAGATATGGCGGAGTTACAGCAGGTGTCTGATAATTCCGCAACTAACGAGGAGGAGACAAGCCCAGAGACCGAGGAAACGTCACGATCAAGGAGGAGATTCAAGGCATCGAATATGTCTTTGGCGGAGATGGCGGAGATGGTGGACATCTTGCTCAAGTCTGATTATGATGCAAAGCATGGGCCGTATAGCAAACCAAATAGAAGGAAGGCCAAAATCCTCACTAAAGTCGTGAAGAGTCTGAAGGTGAATTTCGGGGTGAAACGCTCAAATGAGCAGCTCAGAAAGAGGTGGTCAGACCTCAAACTGAGGGAGCCAGAGCAGTTGAGGAGCATAAAGAGAATGCTCGCTAAAAGTAAGTAAAATGTAGACTTTTATGCTATTAATCCTTTTCTAAACTGACATGTTGCTCTTTATTTGGTTTCTCATATTGGACTCCCTTCCAAAATGTAATATTTTGAACTTGGTTGGGCACAGTAATCGTTCGTTACGTTACCGACACTTCGTTCGGCCACTATCCGCGCTTTTGGCTTATTTTAGAGCCACAAAAGTAATTAGACATCTGCCATTTTTGCTCAAATATTGTGGCGAAATTTTTAGGCTAGATGATGTGTTTGTAAAGAGAATGAAATGCAAACTTTTATCAGTGTAAAGGAGAGGACACTCAGCAGCTGCTTCCACATCTGTACTTTGGAGCACTATAGTGTGGGCCACCAGACCCGCCTTTTTTGGGTGTCCCACACAGGTGCATCAGTGAATTTTTGTGGTGCCTCCATGTCAAATAAATTACATCCAAAGGTGAATACTAAACATATTCTTGGTCATAAATAATTCATTCTTCTTTAAATTCCGCCCAAACACACACTTGTACCACACTTCCAAGCAATTTAGCCTGTTTTTATTTTAACATTGAGATTTACAGTGTGATAAATAGACCTTTTGTTTGATTCTCATAGGGGAGAGAAGACTGGGAGGAGAACACTCCAGGGAGCACATGCACCCCACAACTTCCAAGCAACCCCAAACTCCCAAAGACCCACAACCGAAAGATATGCAGGAAGTTGAGGTGGAGGAAGGAGAAGTGCAGGAAGGAGAGGTGGATGACGTTGTGGATCTGGTCACCACAACAGGTCAGTATCTGTCACCACAGCTTCAGGTAAGAGATGTAGGCCTGCAGAGTTATAATACCTTTTGTTTTTTGTTTTTAGGGGATATAAATGTTGTGAAGGATAGTACACGGTTCTCTGCTGACAGTGCCCTCCGCCTCATCCAGCAAGTGATGGAATGTAGCACGGAACTGGACCTAATTAAACAAAGAATCCATGTGATGGAACAAACATTTAAAGACATTCTCGATGTTTTGGGGAGAATTCAATAAGCCATCCAAACACATTTGTTTTTACATGTTTGTTTTTGCACATTTTCGAATATTTTTGACAATCAAACCAGCCAAAAATTGAATCTGCACACAGTGTGTCAACATGTGCTATCTGCCATCAGGGGATATCCTTGTACGTCTTTTGGGGGTGCAACCCCTTCCTCGTATCTAAAGTCGGTGAACTGAGGAAGGGGTTGCACCCCCAAAACACGTCCATTGATCACCCCTGATGGCAGATAGCACATGTTGACAATAGGGATCAGGATTGTAAACTTCCTAGATGAAAAAAATCCCAAATGTGTGCATATTAAATTTTTGGCTGGGCAAGGGGTGGCAGGACCCCATATTAGGACGGGCACATAGAGACATAGTTTGTGTAAGTGAATGTCTCAGATTGCTCAGAGGTATCCAATGTTGTAATTTTTGGAATGCAACTGTTATTTTTGTATTTTCATAAGCAAAAAATTGCCGGGTTGGGGCCAGGCCAACCCAAAAAACAAGAAAAAACTAAAAATGGTGAGAATGTGCACAGAGTAAAATATTTGACCACAAACAACGTGTAGCTTCTTTTTATAATACCCTCTAAGCTTATTTGGTTATTTTGTTAGGTTACATAGTGAAATGGTTGTTAGTTACTGAAGTAAAATACACTTGGCACTACAAATGCACTAAGACAAACTAGGAGACAGGAAAGAACAAATAATTAAAGGTTTAAACAAGCTTTTTATTTGGATCCTTAGACATAGGCTGGCATAGGAATTGCCCCCCTACCCGTGAAATACTCCATGTATTTGTCCCGAACCTCACGGGCATTTTGGGAGGGCAAGCCAGGACGGGCAGATTCCAGGCCCGGCAGGGGATTTGCAGGGGAAAGTCCAGCCTCTGGCAAAACTGAGGCCATATAGGAATTTGATTTTTGGCTCAGAAAGTTGTGTAGCACACAGCAGCATAATACGACATAGTTTATTTTGTAGTCCGCCAAGTGTATTGAAGTCATAAAAAGGCGGAACCGGCTGGCCATTATGCCAAAGGCATTTTCGACAACTCTTCGGCCCCTGGCCAGCCGGTAATTGAACACCCTCTTGTCTGGGGTCAGGGTCCTCTGTGGAAATGGCCTCATAAGATGCCGTCCGAGTCCGAAGGCTTCATCAGCCAAAAAAACAAACGGGAGTCCTTCAATATTCCCTGCATCCGGTGGCAATGCAAGGTCGTCACTCTGGAGACGGAGGGCAAACTCCGTCTGGATGAAGGATCCCCCATCGGACATCCGGCCATTCTTCCCTACATCACCATAGAGGAATTCATACCGTGCTGACACCACCGCCATCAGCACAATGCTATGAAACCCCTTGTAATTGTAGTAGTAGGACCCAGAACGGGGTGGCGGCACGATGCGGACGTGCTTCCCGTCTATGGCACCACCGCAGTTGGGGAAGTCCCACCGCGTGGCAAACTCCGATGCCACAGTCTGCCATTCCTGTGGCATGGAAGGAAGCTGTGGAGTGAAACAAGATGAAATAATATTAGAATACAAAAGTCATACATTACAAGGAAATTCTCTGAAAAAACATTAGAGGCCAACATCAATCAAATTCTACGTTTATTAAGGTGTTTAAAATAAGTATAATGGAAGGCTCATTTATCATATTCATCACCCCCTCTGATGGGCCATTACTAAATTATTTTGGGGGGGGAGATGTGTTTGGCCACAGGATAGCATTGCAGTGGCGGTGCGTCCAGAGTGGGCGCTGGAGCACTGTCCCCTCTCTCCTGTGCCCATCACTCAGAACAATACATAGGTTCATGCGTTGCATTAACCTATGTATTGTCTATGCCGCCCACTATTCAGGTGGATGGCCTCTTGTAAAGCGACCGACATATGAATAATTGCGGCATTTAGGGGGTTCAATTTGCATAGCAGAAACAGGTAGTAAAATAGTCTTGCACATTACAACCTGAGGGATGTAATTGGCTTCCTAAAAGTAAAATAGGGGACACAGGGGGGGGGGGCATTCCTTGGGGAAACACTGGCAGGCTGCTCTGCCAATCATGTTCACCAAGTCTGTTTAATGGTAACATGATTGGCTGATGCAACATCAAGGGAAGGAGAAGACATCAAGGACAGAAGAAGGATGGCGCTGACCACAAGAAGGTAAGTGCAGGGCTGGGGGGAAACTGGCTGCATTAGAGGGGACTAAATGGCTGCATTGGAGGGAACAAAATGGCTGCATTAGAGGGGACAACTGGGGGCGTTTAATAGGCACCAGAGCAAAAAAGGAGGAAGTTTATTTCCTAAATTGGGGTTTGAACCCCCAAACATTTGGAGCAACAGGCGCCCCTGCTGGAAAAGTTAGTGAAGGGAAATATTTATGGAGGAGAAAAAAGGGGCAATCTAAAGCTTCCAGCATGCATGGGGACAAAGGGGACATTCTCAGCATATTACAATCATGGTAATTAGGGAAGGATGAAAGAAATACAATACATTAGCATACATGTAATACATAAAATGTGATGTTAAGAGAGAAAACTTACCCTAATATAGTCCTCCTGCAGGACTTGTATAATGGCAGAACAGGTGCCTGGGATTATGAGGCCCAGAGCCTGGGGGGAGATGCCTGTGGTGAACTTCAAGTCCTGAAGACTTCTCCCTGTCGCCAGATAACGTAACGTGGCGATGAGCCTCTGCTCAGCACTGATGGCTTCCCGCATAACGGTGTCCTTCCTGGTAATATAGGGGGACACCAAAGCCAACAGTTCCTGAAAAACGGGGTCAGACATCCGCAGAAAACTCCTGTAGTCCTCAGGATTACGATCTCCCGCAGCAGAGGCATATGGCAATTCTTGGTCCATGAACTCCTCCTCACACCATTCATGGACTGGTCTTGGTCCAAAACAAGCAGACCAACACCAAGCGCACGCACAGCACGAACTCGACGACGAGAGCGTCCAGGCGACATGGCTAAGAAACGGTCGTCTTATCAGAACGTACAGAACAGAACGCACTTTAGAACAGCAAGGCCTATGAATAACGAACTGAAAATCAGAAACAAACAGGCAAGAACGCACTGTAAAACAGATACGACCTGCCTAGACGCCCTGAAAGTCAAGATACGAACCCACAAGCACAAACTGAACCGCAGAAAACGATCTGAAAAGTACGAAGACTGAAAAGCGCGAATCGTCTCTTCCCAAACTTTTACTTCACACGCGGTAACACGAGATCAGCAAAAGCAGCCCAAGGGGTGGCACCAAGAAAAAGATCTTCCCCTTTATAGTGCCGTCGTACGTGCTGGACGTGAGCGCGGAGAACAACAACGAAATTGGAAATTGTCAGTGTGTACGCATGGAAAGCTTGACGAGAAAATCGACAAGCGTAACAAGAATCTCGTCGAAAAAAACGACGTGTTTTTTACGATGAGAAAATCGGTCGTGTGTACGAGGCCTGAGTCTATAAACTCTCTAATTCTATGACAGCTTAAAAACAGTAATGTACAAAATGAAAAATTAAGGTCATTTCTAATAACAGGCACTGAGATACAAGGTATTTAAAAATATTATATATTTTATTAACAATTGATTACAGAAAACAACCAGACAGACAGTGATTATTAAAAGGCTTTGCAAAGTACCTTGTATATCAGTGCCTATAAAGTCCAGTACCAATCTTTTCAATATTTCAAAATTTATGGGATGTGGCACTTATGTATCCTTTTTGGTATCCACAGTACAGTGATACCTTAAAAATCTGCTATTTCAGTTTCTAATAACACCCGTATTGCAATCACCAAATTTGAAATGATACACTTTGCAAAAAGTAATGCACGTTGTTGGCAATAGTATTGAAAACCTAGAGTAAGTCACGTCTGTTTGTGTTGGTTGTGGGTGGCATTATGTTTTTGATTAGCTCATAGTACTTATTGATTTCTTCACTTTAAAATGCAGTACACACATTCTAAATGGTGAGGTCACATTTAGTAAGAAAACCCACTTGTTACATTTAATGGGTAAACAGATCAATGGGAAGATACTGTGTTTTATTACTACAGACTGTGAATATGTGATGTAGTTTTCTTTTTCAGTAAGTCATATTATCCATAAAAATGTGTGTTCATGCTAAATATTTGAACTATCTGTCAGAATAATTAAATTTCTCATTTTATACAATCATAATGTTTTTTTGAAATGGAGTTTAAGTGCATGTACAATCTGTCAAACACGAATATATGTTATCATTAGTGTAAAGCTGCAGAGCCGAAGCTTGAAGCCGATATATGAACCATTTTTCTAGTTATATTCCTCCCTCCTGCTCCCCTGTTATGACATATCAGCTCTGCCAAACAAATTTGCATGACTTGTTTTGAGAGTGAGGGACTCCCTATGCGACATTCACCTCATCTGTTGGCTTCAGTAATAAACCATATCATGATTTACAAAATCATTCCTATTTACAAAGCTTGTATTTCATTTTTTCTCATCTGTGCTTGTGATTTCTCCCAGTGAGGCTATTGTTGCACATTAAGTAGCTTTGAATGAGTAAAAGCTTGTGCAATACAACTATTTATTTACTTATATACAGTATATATTTTTTATATATATATTGTATATTTTACTAATGTTCTTGTTTTATTCTATTAAGCACTGTGTTTAGCAGTTTAGGCATGTGGATGAACCAATAGCAGCCAATCAGAACTAATATCGTGCTGCAACTAGTAAACTGTTTTCTTTGAGTTGCCAAAAATTGCATATCACAGTTGCTCTGTGCATTACTTCATAAACGATGCATCAACTTTTTCCATCAAGTAACAGCCCTTTGACAAAAATATGAGAAAAAATGCAAGAAAACATTATCCATATCATTTTAGAATTCCCTAGCTATTTTTAGAGCTGTTTCTTCTTACATTGTGTTGATAATGACCAAGTGAAATACCATACGCCTACAGTGAACCTTTTCTATTAAAAACAGTTCTTGAGCTCCAGTTATGTGACTTTGCTTAGGCCAAAGATGATATCATCAGTCAGCTGCAAGCAGAAGAAAACATTTCTTCCATCCCAGTAATCAGAGTGCAGCATTTAATTTTGTAGAAAGTCATAAGGTGGAATCAGGGACCTGTCAGATATTTCTGAAAACAACCGATAACTGCATACACTCAAGGATTTTCATGACTTATTAGAGAATTATTGTAAAGTCTGTAAGAGGTGTTGAATAACTAAGTCATAAACATGCGTTTACCAAAATCTGACGCTAGGCCCACTGTTTTCACAGAATAATTAGGAGAAATTGTAAGTGTGTGTGTTTTTTTCTTTTCAAATATTACTCCTTCCTCCTAATGTGATTATGCTTAACCACTTCAGCCCCGAACCATTTGGCTGGCCAAAGACCAGGCCACTTTTTGCGATTCGGCACTGCGTCGCTTTAACTGACAATTGCGCGGTCGTGCGACGTGGCTCCAAACAAAATTGATGTCCTTTTTTTCCCACAAATAGAGATTTATTTTGGTGGTATTTGATCACCTTTGTGGTTTTTATTTTTTGCGCCATAAACAAAAATAGAGCGACAATTTTGAAAAAAATTCAATATTTTTGAATTTTTGCTATAATAAATATCCCCTAAAAATATATAAAAAAATTTTTTTCCTCAGTTTAGGCCGATATGTATTCTTCTACATATTTTTGGTAAACAAAATCGCAATAGGCGTTTATTGATTGGTTTGCGCAAAATTTATAGCGTCTACAAAATAGGGGATAGTTTTTATGGCATTTTTATTACTGGTAATATTTTTTTTTTTTACTAGTAATGGCGGCGATCAGCGATTTTTATCGTGACTGCGACATTATTGCGGACACATCGGACACTTTTGACACCATTTTGGGACCATTGTAATTTTTACAGCGATCAGTGCTATAAAAATGCACTGATTACTGTAAAAATGACACTGGCAGTGAAGGGGTTAACCTGTAGGGGTGCTGAAGGGGTTAAGTGTGACCTAGGGAGTGATTCTAACTGTTAGGGGGCGTGGCTATGAGTGACACGTCACTGATCGCTGTTTCCAATGACAGGGAACAGACGATCATTGACATGTCACTAGGAAGAACGGGGAGATATTGTGTTTACACTAACATCTCCCCATTCTTCAGCTCTGTGACATGATTGCGGGACACCGACGGACATCGAGTCCGCGGGTCCTGCGGGCACGGTCATGGAGCTTGCGGCAGGGTCAAGAGTGTGCCACCAGCAGCACGTGCGTGACCAACATGGCGGAAATTTAAAGGGGGCGTATATATACGCCCATTTGCGCAGCCATGCCATTCAGTCAACGGAAATAGTCGTGTGGCAGTCGGCAAGTGGTTAAAGAAGAACACCAGGAATAATCTATTGTTCACCATTCAGAAAAGGTGTTGTTTTCTTTTCAGCAAATACAAAGTCATTCTCCTATTGGACAAGGGTAGATTGTGATGCCATCAACCCCTATTTTTCACCTCATCCAATCAGAGAGAGCTTTGTATTCAGTCAAAATAATACAATTCCATTTCTGAATAGTGGAGGTGCTGAGTCAATGACTCTTTTCTTCTTTGTACCAGAGGGGAAGTTGCTCCAGTACTTCCAGCATGGGAAAGCTTTTATTGTATGTGGAATGAACTCTTCTGCAGCCTTCTCGATGTGACATATCGATCATTATTGGTAACCAAGCTTGCCCAATGTAAATTTTAATTATTCCTAGAGTTTATAATAAGAAAAAAAGTTGCGCTAAAACATGATCGTGAATGGCAATATACCATACGTAAATAAACATAAACACCAACCACTGAATAAATTAATATTCAAGTAGTGAAAAACAAATTATTAGTGAAATAAAAAATAAATTGAATAAATAGGACTCAGTTCATAAACAGAGATAAGTGAAAAAAGTTTTTCCCAAGTGTCCAAGATTAAATGGTAGTAGAAATGTGAAGAATCCACTGTGCCAAACTTGTTCCAAACACAATTAGGAAATTGGGATGATAGTGAAGCACCTCCACCTAAGTAAACACTGCCGCTTACCAAATGGACGTGATCTCTTATAACAGGAGATCAAAAACAGCATAGGCTAATGACCCAGCCTGGGGTTCTTTATGGAAAACACCTCAGCTCCGCATACAGCATACAGGGATGTAGACCTCAGAAAAGCATCTCAGCTCAGCATACAGCGTGTAGGGATGTGGACCTCAGCCAGCAGCACCCGGAGTCACGCCACATGAAATGATGAATGAATACGCATAGCATAAAACCCTTTAACGGTTTATTGAGAACAAGTAAGGTTACACTTACGATTAAGAAGTTTAAAAATAGCATGTAACAAAAGAGTCGGCCGGCTCCTCGATATGCAGCCCGTATCTTCCGGGTCTGCCGTAAAAACGCGGTGACGTCAGAACGTCGTACCTCCCTACGTTTCGTCGCAAGAGCGATGTGGTCACGGGATACGGGCGGCGCTCTGATTCACCACTTAAATAGTACTAAAAGGTAGTGCAGCCTCGCTGTGAGTCGCGAGCGGCTGCTCAAAACGCCATCTTGGTTGATGGAAAAAACAAAAAGGAACCATCTGTATGCTCCATATATGTACATCTAGTATTTTTGGGAGGCATATACAGCTGGTGAGTGCATTTTCAAAGGGGAGCTGATACGTGCACGGTGTGGTGGAAGATATTCTCTATTAAGAAGACTACATCTCTCTTTTTGGGATATTTCTTTCTTCTTTGGAACATTACTTCACTTTATGGACTATTGTTTTTGAATTTTATCACATGTCACGTGGGATACAATTTGATTATCACAGTGTCACTAGTGAATGCTATTATATTAGTTTAGTGTTTTTCTTTTATTAGCGCTATATTTTTTCCTATTTTTCACTTGTGTGTTTTTAGGTTTAAATTCTGTTTTCATAGACTTCCAGACTCTGGGTAGCTGACTGTGGTAATATTCATAATATGGGTAGCTGACTCAGACTGTGGTAATATTCATATTCATAATAAGGGACAGTGGTTGCCGGTATTTTAAGTATACTCCTCGGCTCACATGCCCCCCTTTAAAAGCCTGACTGTCATCTGTAAGCCAAGGTCTGGGCCTGGGGTAGCTGACTCACTGTGGTGTTCATAATATATGTACTTAGTGGGCACAAGGAAGGAAGCTCACTCACTGTTTTGGAATCATCTGGTCATGATGCTGGTGTGCACACTCACACAGTGCACAGTGAGCACTCACTGCTGTGCTGTGTGTGTGTTTAGTTTCCCGGCTGAGAAACGTGGTGGTACCGCCCATGCATCATCGACATCCAGCGGCGCTGCACCGCATCACGCTCTGATGAGTGACGTCAGTTCCGGTTGCTGACGTCAGTTCCGATATCCGCCATTTGCGCTCCACGCTGGTTCCGTGGATCCGGCAGGGAAATCAAAAAATTGCGCTAATCCAGCCTGGAGATCGCGCGGGGGGGGGGGTGAATCGAGATTGCGATCTTATAACGATTAATCGTGCAGCTCGACCTTATACCTGCATAGGTGATAACAACAGAAATAAATAAAAAAACTGAATGAATAGAATTTGCTTTGAGGGTGGGTAACCATTTACTGTATTTATATACCAGCACTCACACAGCTGCAGGAGATATAAGATTCTGGGCTTTCAGGCTATGAGCAGATAAATAATACTGAACTTCCAGGCTAAGAGCAGGCTTTGACCATGGATAAAAGGGGCAATTTTAGATATGGACCTTAGTGGGAAAGTTTGTCTGGTGTCAAGAAGCTGGAGAATTGATTTTAATTTGGTCATCCTTTATTCAGAAGCAGCAGATTTATAATCAGTATACCACAATGTCCTGACTTGTAAAGAATGACATCTATTTGGAATTCTGAAATATTTATAAAAACAGGATTTGCATTTTTTTTCTAGAACCATTAGTTTAATTCACATACTAATGCACTCTGAGTAAATAATTGAGCACGTTACTTTAATTACCCCTTTCCTCAAGATTGATTGCAAACAAATTTACCATTTACCAATCTTAAGTGTGCTATTGTTTTTATATCTCTCTATCACATTCTCTGTTTTTCCCTCTCTCAGCCCTTCCCTTTTGTTTTCCCTAACATACATACACTGTGCTTCATTCATGAAGCTACAATACCATCAAAGACATGTACTTAGGGCTTGCTAATGTGACACAACACACCCTAAGTGCAATCACAGGTTAATGAATCAAGCCCACTCTTTCTTTTCATTATACTCATTCTTCCTTGCTCATCTTTTTATTTGTTTTTTTATCTCTTTTGTTACAGTGGGCTGGTTAATATATAACCTGATAATATGATATGGAATATTGTATTATACTTAGTACTTTGTTCTTAGTTTTAGAAAGTAAAAAAGAAAGTAAAGAAAACTCGAATACATTTCCCTGCACTAGGGGGTGCCAACAATACTCACAATAATGTGCATCCAGTGAATACCAAAACCTGTTATTGATAATAAAGTGCTATAGTGCCAATGTTACTATTATTAATTGTTCTCCCAATCAATAGAACTTCATTAATGAATAGATAAATAAAAATATAACTACATTCATAAGAGGTGCATGATTCATAATAATATACAACATATGAAAAATCAACAGAACAGCATAAAAAGTCTGTGGAAGCCATGCATCTGGTGCTCTTTAACAAGTGCATTTAAACGTACTATGTCCTTGTTATGTGAAAGTGCTTCCACTCATGCATATATCAAGAATATATGACCTCTGGGGGGGATAAAAGGCAGTGTGTATACACATAGGGTCCTTAGCAATAGCATATATTCCTCTTCTCTCCTTCCTGCGTCTTCTATATGCTCATTAGTTGTAGACTCATGCAAAGTAAATGAACAGAGGCAATCCTCGTTATGTAAATCTGTATAATTTATTTAAAAAGTATTAAAATTGCACTTACAATCATGCAGTAAGTATGAAGGATGTAAAACACTGTGTTCGGGACGCCCTGCGTTCCACGAGCCGGAACTGGAAGTGATGTAATGACGCAAGAGGCGATTCCCTGTGCGTTTCATCAATGTGATGTCATCAGGAGTGGGTTTTTAATGTGAACTGTTAGACAGGACAATTTGGCTTGCTGCTGGCTGGCTGGTAAATTGAGCTGGGAATTTTTCTTTGTTTTTGTTTGACATGCGCTTCCCTTCCATGTGCTCCCTGCCATTAAGGCCAGTTATAGGTGGGGGCAGTTGCCATTTGTTTGTACCAAGTGTGAATGGGGCCTTAGACAAAAAGGTCTAAAAATATACTTTATTTTTCTGTGAGTGACTTCATCAACATCTCCTTTCCTTTTCTATTTTAGAACAACTGCTGAATCAACCAGTGTTAAGGCTAAAGGCATAACATTTAAACTTTGGCAATACATTTTACACTGTATTAATGAACTTGTAAGTAGTTGTAAGTTTATTGTGTGTTCTGCCTCCCTTTAGTTACATTTCTCCTTGAATTTCAAGGTCAGCTATTTCATGCAAAGTGAGCTTATGATGTGATGAATGTGATTAACTCATAATTCATTTTTGCTGGCAGCCTTCATGCAGTTTTCAAAAAGCTAATGGGAAAACCTTAATTTCTTCAATATAAATAGAGATAGATTGTGTGTTTTTTTTTTGTTAAAGCTACCTTTAATATACATTTAACTTTACATTATATGCCATCCAAATGTACATAATTATATTTACTATTTCAGTTCACAACAGTACCTCATTTTACACCATCAGTGTTGCATTTATGTATGCAGGAAAATAAGAAAGATCTACTTATTAAGTAATTCATATTTCACCAAATAAATGAATCCATCCAAGCAGTATATAAATTATGGCATATTCCTCGAAAGGGAGCCAAAATGGATACTTTTCAGTTGAGCTACAATCTAAATAAACATTAAGTGGTACTTTGGAGCAGTAAGGTGCTCTCCATGCCTCTACGACTAAACCTCTTCCAACATTTTAGAGTCTTTCAGTCTACGAATGTATGCATGATTGTATGTCTTCTGAAAAAAGTTTTGAAGTGTATTACTTGAAATTGTATTTTTAAATGTAACTCAAAATATCAGAAAATAAATAATAACAAGCACACTGACTTGGTCAATAAGAGGCCAGTTAGTCAATACTTCTGGGCTTTTAAATTCTTCAACAGTTATGACCTTGAAGAATATTTAGAGGGAAACACGATTGGTGCAGTATCTTCTAGGAATTGGATCGGTTTTAAAAGAGTCTGTCATTTCTGTCACTTGCCTATTCAAGGCATTGTTGCAGGTTCTCTTAAAAGAAAATGCTCTGCCTGCTGGTATTCACCTTACCTGCACTACCCAGACAATTCATTCTTCTGTTGGATTTGAGAGTCCAAACCCTGGGTAACCCTGGGTAAGTTCAATGTTGCATGATTTTGGAGTTTACACAGGGTTAATGACTGCTTCAGCTGACTCACATGACAGTGTTCAGGTCTGGCAATTGGATGCTTAGGCCAGAGTACTGATTTCTGTGAGCATTTCACATTATCCTCCATACCTGGAAGCATCAGGTACATTTTTCTTCAGCACTGAGATTTTTCAGTATAACTTTGGTGTAGTTATTGCCATGCTAGTACATTTCTGAGTTGTTGTTTTTTGCTATGAATATTAAGTACAAGTATAGGGTTGTTTGATCAGATTAATTTTAAAGGGTATGTTCACCTTTTGGAACATGTTACACCCATATGTATAACATGTTCCAGCACAGTTTCCCTCAACCTCCTCAACTCCCTCCCCTGTGATCCTGACAGTGGGTGGGGGTTCCTCTCCATAATGGCCACTTTCATGTTTTAATATCATTAGAAAAAGACAGTAAGAAAGGGTTTGACTGGACTTTAAAAGTACCAATGCATAACTTATGTAAAATTACATATTTTATTCATATCATTGGAAATATTGGAAAATAACATACAAGGTAAATGCGGTTCCATGCATATAATGTATATAAACTTTTTATACATCAATTATCTCCAGATTCCCTAATACTCAATTAAAACTATATTGGTTAATTCACAGTGCATAATTCCATTATTTAGTTCAGGTAGGTATCATGATATCGAAAATACAACGTGTTTCTCAAGTCAGCACCTTCTTGTTCAGGAATCTTTGGGGGACAGTAATCTGCAATGCAAATCACAGCATATTTGTATCATAATATAAAAAATACAATACAATTTTGAATAAGGGCCAAAAGATCTACCTCCTGAACTGCAGTAACCCAATATTTTAATTTGTGTACAAATTTAAAGCAAAATTATGTTTTCATTGGTGAATACATACTAAGCACAGAGAAAGGACCTCACCAACCAGATACATTTTGGGGGGCAGCATGGGCCAAAAAAGGAATTGCATAATACTATAATATAAAAACTTTATATTTTAGCCACTTAAGCCCCGGACCATTTGGCTGGCCAAAGACCAGAGCACTTTTTGCGATTCGGCACTGCGTTGCTTTAACTGACAATTGCACGGTCGTGCGACGTGGCTCCCAAAACAAAATTTAAGTCCTTTTTTTTCCACAAATAGAGCTTTCTTTTGGTGGTATTTGATCACATCTTTGGTTTTTATTTTTTTGCACTATAAACAAAAATAGAGCGACAATTGTGAAAAAAAACAATATTTTTTACTTTTTGCTATAAAAAAATCTCCAAAAAATATATAAAAAAACATTTTTTTTCCTCAGTTTAGGCCGATACGTATTCTTCTACATATTTTTGGTAAAAAAAATCACAATAAGCATTTATTGATTGGTTTGCGCAAAAGTTATAATGTCTACAGTATAGGGGATAGTTTTATGGCATTTTTCTTAATATTTTTTTTTACTAGTAGTGGCGGCGATCAGCGATTTTTATCGTGACTGCGACATTATGGCGGACACATCGGACCTTTTTGATGTCATTTTGGGACCATTGTCATTGATACAGTGATCAGTGCTATAAAAATGCACTGATTACTGTAAAAATGACACTGGCAGTGAAGGGGTTAACCAGTAGGGGGCGCTGAAGGGGTTAAGTGTGTCCTAAGGATGTGTTCTAACTGTAGGGGGATGGGCTTCGTGTGACACGACACTGATCACCGCTCCCGATTACAGGGAGCTGTGATCAGAGTCCTGTCACTAGGAAGAATGGGGAAATGCTTGTTTACATCAGCATTTCCCCGTTCTTCCTCTCCGTGAGACGATCGCGGGTATCCACACAGACATCGAGTCCGCGGGACCCGTGGTTGGACTCACGGAGCTTGCGGCGGCGCGTGTGCACGCCCACAATGCCGCATATTACAGGGGACGTACCTGTACGCCCATCTGCCAAGCCGTGCCATTGTGTCAATGTATATCATCGTGCGCTGGTCGGCAAGCATTTAAGGTGTGGTGGTAGCAAACTCAATCCCATATAATAACATACATTTTTTGTATGTAAACATATATAAGACACGAGAACATTTAATTTAATTATAAAAAAAATCATAAAGCTCAGTAAAATCTTACTATGTCAATCGTTAAATAAGGCCATGACATACCTAAATTACATATTAAATGGACAATAGAAGCTCCTCAAGACTGTTGCAGCCACCTAGCGGCCATGATAAAGGGCAATGCAATAGTAATTGTTGTGCTTATTTATAGCTCCCTTCATTGATCTGGACCCCTCCTGTTTCTAAGGCTGTTCTTGCAGGGATATCTGGGGTAAATATATAAAGTTTATATATATATGTGTGGAACAGAGTTTGACTTGTATTTTACTTCCAATTATTCCAATAATGTGATTAAAATATGTAAATTTTATATAACATTGTTATGAGTTGGTACCTTTAAAATTCTGTAGTTTATCTCTGTTAAGGTATTTTCTAGATATTGATATGCCCCCCTTTTTTTTCTTGCTTTGGATTACATTTTACAGTCGACCAGTCAGCAATGTCATCCATTCACAGAGATAAACTACAAGTCCTATCTGCCACCATAGCAGACTGAATTGTAGTTTCAAAAGACTGTGGGGGTTCTGATGAGCACAATTGTAATCCATTCACAAGTACATCAGCTTTCAAACAGAAAGCCTGTACAGAGGTAGGGGCATAAATCCAGAGGACTTGTCTTCAGGAGCCTGACATTCCACCCGCAATCTACTATTCATCAGTGAAATTAGTTTGCTGGCACCTGGGGGAAAACATAATAAATGCAAATTTTTTCCCACAAAAATATGTTCATTTTTTTTTTTCCTCAAAGGGGAACTTTAGTAATTGAGATATAAACAGAGCATTGGGATCACACTGGTAAGGTTTAGCACTATACCACGTGATGAGGAGTACTAACACTCCTAGAATGAGAGCTGGGGCACCTCTCCACTTCAAATGAACAAATCAATATAGCAACAAGGGAAAAAATAGGTAGGACCTATAAGTAGTTCAAAAGGTGTGAAGAGGGAAAAGGGCAGCCAGCGGTTTCTCCTTGAAAAAACTTTATTGATCAGTATATAGAAAAAAAATAGACAAATTGTATTCACAGTTAATAGGCAATAGACAAAAATTTCAAGTCGAGAACGTTGTCATACATAAAATAACTTAGCCTTTTACCACTTGACCTCTGGAATATTTACCCCCTTCATTGTAATTTTTTGCGATATGGCACTGCATTTCTTTAACCCCTTAAAGACCGGAAGATTTTCCCCCTTAATGACCAGGCCATTTTTTGCAATACGGCGCTGCGTCACTTTAGCTGAGAAGTGCGACGTTGTTCCCAAACAAAATTGATGTCCATTTTTTCCCACAAATAGAGCTTTCTTTTGGTGACATTTGATCACCTCTGCGGTTTTTATTTTTTGCGCTATAAACAAAAAAGAGCAACCATTTTTTTTAAATGTATATATCAGTTTAGGCCAATATATATTCATCTACATATTGTTTACAAAGGAAGATCCCCGTTCTGCCAGTGATCGTGGGTCGCCAGCGGCACTAGCGTGCCCGCTAGATTGCATTCACGGACCGACGTACAATGATGGCGATTCGCGCTATCCAGCCACCTTGCTGCAGTACAACTCAGTTAACTGACTATTGCGTGGTCATGCAGCACTGTAGCCAAATACATTTTATATAATTTTTTTATCACAAATAGAGCTTTCTTTTGGTGGTATTTGATCACCACTGTATTTTTTTTTTGCGCTATCAACAAAAAAAGACTGACAATTTTGAAAAGAAAACAATATTTTTTACTTTCTGCTATAAAACATAACCAATAAAAACTCAAAATTCTTCATAAATTTAGGGCAATATGTATTCTGCTACATGTTTTATGAAAAAAAAACACAATAAGCATATATTTATTGGTTTACCCAAACATTATAGCATCTATAAATTATGGTATATATTTATGGAATTTGTATTTATTTATTTTTTATACTAGTAATCAGCTGACACTAACTGACACTTTTGACACTTTGCGGGAACCAGTGAGACTAATACAGTGATCAGTGCTATAAATATGCACTGTCACTGTACTAATGGCACTAGCTGGGAAGGGGTTAAATATCAATAAAAGGGTAGCCAGTCTTTTTGTGACGTGTGTGCTGCTTTTACTAAGGGAAGAGATGGATTATATTCCCTGCTTTGCAGGTAAACCAAACCCATCCCTTCTCCCTGTCAGAACAGATATCTGCCTTGTTTACATAGGCAGATCTCAGTTCTGTGTGTTTCACCAATGATTGGCGGGTGCTGGCGGACATCCAGTGCCAGGTACACACAGATCGGCTTCTGCTGTGAACTGCTGTGCATCCCAGAACTAGACGGCCATGTCATTAGGCTATAGCGCGGTCGGAAAGTGGTTAATGCTGTATTAAACCCAAAAGCAAACATTTATTATATTGCAGCCTACTATTTTTGGGATGTTATGGTTGGATTCATTCTTTTTGGCTTTCTTTCTTCTATCTTCACCTGGTGATTCAGTCAGTAAGTCTGCTTTTTTTCAACAGAACAAGCTCTCAGCAACATGTATCAGTTACAGAGATTAGACAAACCATTTAACAGTAGCAAGGGTGCTTACAATGATCAGCTTTTATTTCTGTATGTAAAGCCTTTATCCCAAAGGTAAAAAAAAAACTGTTAGCTGTAACTGCTTATAAAGTGTAAGACAAAGTGACTATATTATTGTTACAGAATGGAATATGTCTAATAATTATGATAATGATCAAACTTATGAGATATATAGTCCCCATTTTATGGAGTCAACTCATGCACATATTAAGGGGGCATTCCAGTGTGTTCATAAAAGTATGATATACTTATTGCGTAAGTAAAAAAGTAGAGCGTCCCCCCCCCAGTGCTAATAATAAATGACTACAAATGTATGTCTGGAAGGTGTGGCATGCTCTAGTTTGGCCTCCCAGAACTCCAGGATACAATAACGATGCACCCCCGCATGGCACACTATGTTGTAATCATGCCAGATATCTGCCAGCGCATCCTACGTGTCCCACCCCACATAGCGGCAAAGATGTCAAGTTGCCTCGGGGCCATGATGGTACCCCGGCTCCCCTATCACAGAGCAGAGAAGGGCCTCCAAAATGGTAATGCCTAACATCATGCCCTGCCACAGAGAGGAACCAGGAACCACCAGGACACACAGAAACTAGGCCCAACCTCTGTGGTCACACAGAGGGGGTCCACACATGCTGGGCGGTGCACTCCCCAAAATAGTAACCCAATGTCCCCCCAGGGTCAGGAAAGAAAAGGATCCCCAAACACCTGTCAACCCGAACTAACATTTAAATATCATACACCATAACAGTGAGCAATCCAAGTTACATATTGACTATCAATTGATCATATGCAAAAACACATTTAACAATCAATATCATAAAATATTAACAATAATGCAATAAAATAAAATGATAGCCAAGAAATACTGTACATAAAAAGAAACAAGGGAATATAAACAACAGATACGAGAGGGAAGACAAAATTAGAGAGGGGGATAACCCATAAAGACTGGACCTCTCTGAGACAGTATTCATGGATCCCATCATTCAACAGAATGTTATATTTCTTTTCAATTCTAGAAAGGGCCTGAAGCTGGTCATTTCAGTAAGGCCCAGGGGGAGTAGTAGCATGCAGCTGGTGAATCCGCCACAGCTATTGTTGGAGGAGAAGCTTGCTCCAGTCCCTCCTGGAACAAGGGTGGATCCTATCCAGCACCAAAAACATAACCTCAGAAAATGTATAACTGTGTATAGTGGCAATGTTCCCTCCCACCAATACATCCAAACTTCCTTTTTTCATAATATGAATGTGTCTATACATGCATTTCCATAGTTCCAACGTTGTCTTTCCAATGTAGAGGGACTCACAGACACATAAAAGTAGGTACTGTACACAACACCTTCAGTTTTACAGTTTGAAAAATGATTGGGCATATATCTCTCTCCAATAGTTAGCATGAAATAAATGAGGAATGTTGGCACAGATTAGTGTGAGTTCTACTGGTAATTTTTTTTATGCCAAAAGGAGATAAAAACTGTTTCTGTAACTGCCTAAATGTTGGGCTTGAAATTTGTTAGTCCGTCTAAATCTAGTAGTCCATCTACAGACATCAGGTGACAATATATATCTTTATATAGATATATATCTATCTATGTATAGATAGATATATATAGATAGATTTATATCTAAATATATATCGATATAAAGAAATCTAAAGCAGCCACCAAATATAAGGATTCAATATGTTTTGTTTTTTTGATTTATTTCCACTTTAGGAGTACATTTTGGTAAGTTTGTATTAAACTTTTACATCAGCATTAATAAATTACCTTTTCAGTGTAATAATTCAGTTTTGAAAATGTTTTTATGTGTACATTTCACTGGTGCCAATTCAGTTCCTGAGCCTAAAAAATCCCACATCTAAAATAATTTAAATATAATGTACCAAATGAGTTGGGGGGGGGCACAGGAAGCTGCAGTAGGAAATGGGTGACATTCCTCTTATGCTTAAAAGAGGCATATAAAACAGTCCACAAACTGTATATGGACTTTTATGTTTATTATATGTTGTTTATATTCCCTTTACATAGCCTTGGATATTAGTGCATGAGTATTCTTCATGGCTATTCCTTGACCTGAAAATAGAGAGATAATGGTGCCAGTTTTACTAAATATGTGTAATAATTGTATTCAAATACTCTGTGAATGTAAATGTCTGCCATGTGGGGACATAAATTTTTACATGTATTGTTTATTTTTACAGAAAGACTATTACCATAAAAAGATCATAAAATACAAATACATTACATTAAAAAAATAAAAACACAATATTTAAGTACTGATGTATGTTTAACTATAAAAAGTTAATATTTGGAATCTAGTATCAGTTTGCATTGCACATTATATTTTAACCATAGTAGAATATTGGGAACAGATGGTGAGGTCCTGGTTTTAAATGCTAATAATAGATTTTACTCCTTGAGAACAGCGGTCACAGTGTCCTCCATATGCAGTATATGAAATATAAACGTATTCCCTGGAAATAATAAGGTCAGCAAGGTAAAGGAAACAATACAGTTCTTTACTAAATGTTTAGCTGACTCAAATGGACATTGAAGTGTCTTTATTCTTCACAACAGTAAACCATATTGCTGAGATCTAAAGTCATTTTTTCTATTGACAATATCATATACATTAAAGTGCACTGAGAACAAAATTGTGCTGTTATGGGAAAGCCTGAAGAAGTAGAATGTGTCATTGTACTTCAGCCTTCCTTTGTAGACAGGATCATTTATAAAATATATCCTGCTGCCAAACAAGACACACAGCACCGAGTGTCTCTTAAGGCTTTGTGCAAATAACTGCTTTTAGTTGAAATTTCTTGGAAGTTGTTTTATAATTTTAGTATGAACAATCATGCATTTATCACAGTGACTATTGGACAGATGTAGTAGCATCAATACAGCAGTGCTTACATTGGAAAAGGTCCATTGAGTTGGAAAATTGTCCAGTCCTCTCTGTTGATAACACAGATTGCCTCTGCAGCAAAGTACTGCCCCACTAGCAGTAAAAGAGGTCTCTATGCCCTGCAGTAAATTGTTAATTTGCACAATGGCTGATGTGTTGGCTGTGTATGGGTTTGGTTTTTCAGTTCAGGGAAAGCAGACCCTCCCCTGTGTGTTCAAGTGTACCAAACCACAGAACAAAAAAATAACATTATATTGCAGCTTACCAGGCCTTAGATTTGCTAGTATTAGTTGTTTTTTTCCAGGCTTTTATTTTCACCTGGCGATTATGCTGATAACACACTTATTGCCCTATGATGTCAACATTCACACACTGAACTGTATGTACGTGGAATCAGCATTATTACCCTAGGAAATAGGAAAGAAATTGTGGTAGAGCTACAAAGCAGGGGGGGGGGGTTATAGCGGAGTTCCACCCAGAAATTGAACTTCCGCTTTTTGGAATCCTCCCACCCTCCGGTGTCACATTTGGCACCTTTCAGGGGAGGAGGGAGCAGATACCTGTGCACTTCCTGCGCAGGTATCTGTTCACTTCCTGATTCTCTTACCGAAAATGGCGGCGGCTGCACCCGAGAGCCAAGGGAGAGATCAGCTTTGGGTTTACACATCGCGGGCGCCCAGGACAGGTAAATGTCCATATATTAAAAGTCAGCAGCTGCTGCATGACTGCAGCTGCTGACTTTTAAAAAAAAATTGGCGGAACGCTTTAAAGAAAGTGTTGGCAGGTGTTATAATAAATTTGGGTGGTCATAAGGGACTTCTGATGGTAAAGTCCAGTAGATGAGGGTGGCTTAGACCATGCTTAAAGTTCAATACCAAAATGAAGGGTTAGAAAGTCCAGGTGGGTTAAAGCGCTCAAGAAGAGCAGCCAGCTGTGGGAGAGGAAGCGGTTCTGTAGATATAGAATAGGAAGACACAGTGGCACTCATCTGAGTGCAGTAAGTAAGAACAGGCACATCATTTATTGAAGGTAAAATAGGCAACTCACAAAGGAAGGAGTTAAAACAAGCTTGTCAGAGTGGTGGCCTCTCTGTGTTGTCCTCTGTCCAGAACGCTTGCGGTGTGGGGCGCTGCTGGTGACTCACTTGATCCAGGGATCCCCAAGGCTCTGAGTGGATTCGGCAGTCATCTCCCCATCAGCTGAGATGTCACTGGATGTGGGGCATGGGGCCATCAGGTGCATGTAGGGAGAATGCGTGCTTCTTCTTCAGGCTGTGGAGGCCACATAACGCTCAAAACTAAGATCATCTCTGCTGATCAGTGTATGGCTAGCTATAGACTACTTAGTTTCAAAGCCCATTCCAACTTTTATGTGCCTGTCCTTACTTACTGCACTGCTATATCTTCTTATTCTGGGGCTACATAGAACCTTTCCTTCACCTCTATAACAGATTGGAGGTATTCTGTAGTTTACAGAGATAGCTGAAAACAGTGCTAATTGATTGTGAATGAAAAGTCTTGCGAGCAACAAAGTTCAAGTTGCAGTGCAGTATAATGCAGTTGAGCAATACACATCTGAGAGTCAGGTTTAACCCTCATAGGGATATTCCCGAGTGTGGCTCGGGGTTACATTTCAGTATCATTAGCGATAACCCCGAGCCACACTCGGGATTGCATTGCAGAATCCTGGTACAACATACTTACCTTGTCACCAGGATTCTGCGATGTCCCCCTGCTGTGTCCTCTGCCGGATCATCTGCCCGATGTCCTGTGTTCCAGGCTCTGTTCCCTACGATCGCCGAGACGCATGGGGGGGGCGGTATATAAAAAAGTACAAAAAACATAACACATACAGTACACTGTAATCTTACAGATTACATTATTTTATGAAATCATTTCACATCCCTTTTGTCCCTAGTGCTTTGCCCAGTGCCCTGCCTTCACTTTTATATTATTTATACTGTTCTTTCTTCTTGGAAACTTGAGATTGTCCATGGCAACCAAAAAATGTCCCTATACGTCAAAAGCAGTTTTAAACCAGCTAGAAAACAGCAATAGTAAATTAGAACACTTGCAGAATTGAGCGATAGTGATTATTATATTATTATAATATTATATTATATTATTATTTTTAATAATTATTTATAGTTATTTATTATATTATAATTTATGATTTAGTGTTTCAAACATTATCATACCCGGAATGTCTACTACACTTGTTCGGACAGATTTAAGTGTGTTATTACTCTTTGAGATTCAAAAATCTGACATAATCATACCGCCAGAAAGGCTACAAAACTAGATATTCAGCTGCTGGCATTGATCACCTCCCATACGTTTGTGCTGTATAAATTAAAAGTATATAAATGCCGCGCTATACTAGTGCTAATTAATCAAATCCATATTAATATAATCAATGATATATACAAACAGATGTTATGAAAATATTAATTGAATAAAGTGCCAAAGTGCCTATGACACAATATAATAATATTATTCAAAATAAATCAAAATTGCATAATAAATCAAAAAAGTAGATTAAACATGCTTCAAATCCTGCCGTGATTAATAAAGTGCTATAGTGCTTGTGACACAATACAATAAAAAATAAATAAAAAAATGGCATATTAAATCATAAAGTCAATTTAAACATGATCCAAAATTTGCAGTGCTTTCCCAAACGTGTTCATAGGACAACACACTAGTGCTCCTCCCTGTGTGAGTCCGCTTACCTCAGGGTGTGTGACCTCACAATTAAGCTTGGTCTATACACGACTGCAAACCACCCCTGGGTTCTGTGAAGATGGACCTATGGGATCCTGAGCTGTCCAATAGCGTTGTCTCCACATATATATAAAAAATAATGTCTGGAAAGTGTGATATTGTGTTTAACCACTTCAGCCCCGGACCATTTTGCTGATCAAAGACAAGGCCACTTTTTGCGATTTGGCACTGCGTCATTTTAACTGACAATTGCGCAATCATGCAACGTGGCTCCCAAACAAAATCTATGTCCCTTTTTTCCCACAAATAGAGCTTTCTTTTGGTGGTATTTGATCACCTCTGCGATTAATTTTTTTTGTGCTATAAACGAAAATAGAGCGACAATTTTGAAAAAAATTCTATATTTTTACTTTTTGCTATAATAAATGTCCCCAAAAAATATATAAAAACATTTTTTTCCACAGTTTAGGCCGATACGTATTCTTCTACATATTTTTGGTAAAAACATTCAATAAGCGTTTATTGATTGGTTTGCACAAAAGTTATAGCTTCTACAAAAAAGGGGACTGTTTTATGGCATTTTTATTAATATTTTTTTTACCAGTTATGGCGGCAATCAGCGATTTTTTTATCATGACTGCGACATTATGGCGGACATATCGGACACTTTTGACACATTTTTGGGACCATTGTCATTTTTACAGCGATCAGTGCTATAAAAATGCACTGATTACTGTGAAAATGACACTGGCAGTGAAGGGGATAACCAGTAGGTGGCGCTGTAGGGGTTAAGTGTTTCCTATGAAGTGCTTCTTACTGTAGGGGGATGGTCTGTGTGTGACATGACACTGATCTCCGCTCCGACTACACGGAGCGGAGATCAGTGTCATTGTTACTAGGCAGAGCGGGGAGATGCTTGTTTACATAAGCATCTCCCCGCTCTATCTCTCCATGTCCCCACAGCGATTGAGTCCGCGGGACCCACGTCGGGCTCACGGAGAAGGCGGCAGGGTCGTGAGCGTGCGCGACCACATGGCAGAATCTTAAAGGGGACGTACAGGTACGTGCTTATGCCTGTCCCTGCCACTCTCCCGATGTAAATGTACAGGCGGCGGTCCTTAAGTGGTTAAAAAAGTATTTATAAAAAAAAAAGACCCCTTCCAGGGTACTCACATGGTACAGGTGCTTCAGTGCACCACTCTAGTACATGCAGAAAAATCGCTGAGATTGTGTGTCCCTCCACATCCAAACAGACCAGTGGCTGCCTTCTACACTGTCCTGTCCCCTCCCCAATGTGTGTCCACACAGGGATATGACGTGTCTTCCTCAGGTGTAGGAGGCAGCAGCTGGTCTGTTTGAATGCGGAGGGACACACAATCTCAGCGATTTTTCTGCTTGTACTAGAGTGGTGCACTGAAGCACCTGTACCATGGGAGTACCCTGGAAGGGGGCTTTTGTTTAACCACTTTTTGTTTTTTTGCAAGCAGGAACTGACTTTATTTTTAATTTTTGTTTCAATATTTTTATTGAATTTTCATATAAAACATTATACAAGTTAGGAAGGGTAGTTCGATATACACGATATACATCCAGATGTAAGGTTTGGTCGATTGTCAATTACAAATTAAATCTCCAAAAGAGTAATAACAAAATATCAGTGTAGACGTAAAGGAAAGAAAAAAAGAAACTGAATGGAAGCATACATTAAGAAAGCGCTATCACTTTTTAGGCCATATAGACCAACGTTTGTCAAACTTAGTACATTGCAGAGAGTTAATTGCTATTAGGCGTTCGAACGTGTGGTTTCTGTGGACTGCTTTGGTTACATCAGAGAGGTTTTTGGTATTTTTAGTTTTCCAATTGCGTAGTATTAATGCTCGCGTTTCCAGTAGGATATGGCTTATTACAGGTCTATGGTCTGGTGGGAACTTTTCTATTCCTAGGTGTAGAATCGCCAATGCTGGGGTGGGGGGAGTCAGTATTCCCATTAGGGAGGAGATTAGGGAGAATATTTGGGTCCATAAGCTTCTTATATTTGGGCAGTGCCAAAACATGTGTAGTAGGTTTCCTATTTGCCCACAGTCTTCCCAGCAATTGTGGTGATGATCCTAAAAAGTAGTTTGATAGTCTATATGGGGTATAGTGCCACCTATTTGCTATTTTTATTGTCATTTCCCAGTGTTTAACAAAATGTGAGGCCTTATGTATTTCCTGGAATGAATCCTGACACTGGCCATTGGGGAAGGAAGTACTTATTTCAATTTCCCATTTATTCATTGCTATAGTTTTTTTAAAGGTTAGTTTGTCTTGGAGAAGGTTATAAAATATTGATATTCCTTTTGCAGTTTTGTCAGAGTTTGAATAGAAGTGCCAGATTTTTGGTGGAATATGTAGCTCTGGGCTTGGATAGGATTTGGGGAAGTGCGAAATGCGTAAGAGGATTAACAGCTTGTCGCTAGGTAGTCTATATTGTGTCATTATATGTTCTGGGGATTTGGGCTGGGGTCCATTATATAGGTCCGATATGTGTGAGGCGCCGTGACTCACCAGGTCTTTTACTGACAGTATTGGGATTTTTGCTTCTAGTAATGTTAACGCTAATCTATAAGTTATTTCCTGGGCGTCATTATCATTCAATCTGAGGCAGAGTCTCCATGCTCTTAAAGAGGTCTGTGTGGGCGGGAAAAGGGTTGATATGTCCCATGTAGACAACATCGCTCAGAAGTAGTAATGTTAGGTCTGTTGTTGGTGATGTTATCCTGTCTGTCTACCCATAATGGCGATTTCCGAGTTTCTAATCAATATTTGATGTGGTCCAGTCTGACTGCCCACAGGTAGTTGTGTAGATCTACTAGGCCTGCCCCTCCCGCTTTTCTATGGGAGATAAGATTGTTACATGAGCACCTAGCTTTTTTCTTTCCCCAGATGTATTTCCAGCTAAGGTGATTAAGGTAGCTTTTAGGTATGTAAATTGGCAGGGTACGAAAAACATATAAGATTTGTGGCAGTATAAACATTTTGTAGGCTGTTATTCTCACCATCCATGAAATTTCTTTATTCGACATGTCTTAGTTGGGTTTCCAGTTTGGCAATTAGCTTGGTCATATTAGCATTAACTAGGGCTGAGATGGTATTAGTTATGGTGATACCTAGGTAAGTGATACCTTTGTCACTCCACGTGTACGGCAAGAGGCGTTGCAATAGGCTTCGCACCTTGGATGGTACCCCAAGATCTAGGATCAGGGATTTACTAAAGTTCACTTTGTAGTAGGAGACCTCTCCAAATTCCATTAGAATTTTATGAGCCTGGTGTAGGGATTTTAGTGTATTGGTCATCATCCGCGAAAAGGTTAATATTATGTGTGCTAGGGCCAAACTGGAATCCCGAGATCAGAGGATGAGTTCTGATTGTTTCAGCTAATGGTTCAATCATGAGATTGAAGATGGTTGGCGACAAGGAGCATCCTTGCCTGGTTCCATTTGTGATATTGAAGACTTTGGATAGGAAACCAGCTGAATGCACCTGTGCCAATGGGCATGAATATAGCGCTAACATAGCTGTTAAAATGTGACCTCTAAAACCAAATTTTGACAAGACCATTTTCATATAGGTCCAATGGACCCTATCGAACACCTTCTCTGTGTCAATAGATAACAACAGAGAAGGCGTTCGATTTGTTTCAGCAGAGTGTAGTACATTTATAATTCTTCTGGTAGCATCTGAAGTTTGTCTCCCCTTCACAAATCCCATCTGGTCTTGTTGAATAATTGATGGAATGACATTCATCAGTCGTTTGGCCAGCAGTTTTGCATAAACTTTGATATCTGAGTTAGGTAGGGATATCGGTCTGAAGTTAGCCTGTGTAGTGGGGTCTTTTCCTGGTTTGGATAGAGAAACTATGTGGGCTCTCAACATTTCCTGGGGGAAGGATGCAGACTCTGCTGCTTTGTTAAAAACTGGTTGCATGTGCTGTGATAAGATGTGTTTAACTGTTTTGAGGTATTTATTAGACAATCCATCCGGCTCTGGTGATTTACCGTTTGGAAGTGTGTCTATGACTTGTTCTATTTCTTGGTTTGGAATGGTGGTTTTAAGGTTAGATAATTGTTGCTTGGATAGGGATGGGAGATTTAGTCCCTGTAAGAAAGATTGGATTTTGTCTGTGGATGGTTGAGGCGTATTGGGATCTGAGTTTAAGTTATATAGTGAGCTGTAGTAATCAGCAAATTGGTTTGCTATAGCTTGTAGGTCTACTATTTTGTGTTGCATTGTAGGATGTTGGAGAAATGCTATTCTGGATTTTGTGCGTGCTGCTTTCAATCTGTTTGCTAAGTATTTGCCTGCTCTGTTGGCGTTGGCGTAATAGTTTAGTTGCAAGTGCCTCAGATGTTTGTCATATTGCTGGGAGAGTTGTTCCCTCAGTGTTTCCCTGAGTGTGGCTAGTTTACGTATTAGGTTATGTGTGGGAGCTTGTTTGTTTAAAGTCTCAGTGTCGTGAAACTCTTTTAGAAGTGTATTAATTTTTTGTGTGTGACGTTGTTTTTCCTGAGCCCCTAGTTGGATAAGTATGCCTCTCATATGGGCCTTGTGAGAATTCCAGAGAACATAAGGATCTTGGACCGACTCTTTGTTATCAAGGAAGAAATTTTAAATATGCTGTGATATTTTTGTGTGGGTGTGGGATTCTTTTAACAATCTTACGTTGCAACCCTTTTCTAGTATAGTCAAAGATATTGCAGCGTGGTCTGACCACGTTATATCATGTATTTTAGCAGTTTCTATATGTTGCATAAGCCACTTGTCTGTCAAGAACATGTCTATTCGCGAGTATGAGCAATGTCTGTGCAAAAAAAAGGTATAATCCTTTTCGCTGGCGTGGTGGCATCTCCACGTGTCGAACAGTTCTTCTTTGTGAAGTAGCGCTTGGAGTGATACTGTGACTCTAGGTTTGTTCGTGGTAGTGTCCATTGACAGATCTGATACCAAATTAAAGTCCCCACATATTAAGATGTTACCATATTTTACAGAGTTAGCTTTTTTGAGCACCTTTTTTATAAAACTATGTTGGTGAGAGTTTGGAGAGTAAAGTGTAACCAACATGTAAGGTTTGGAGTTGATATTAATGGTGACTATTATATATCTCCCTCCATCGTCCAGAAATGTCTCCTTTTGTTGGAAGGATACGGAACTACTTATGGCCATTAGAACTCCTCCTTTCTTACGGTTAGGTGTACAGGCCATGAAAATATGCGGATAGTTTTTGTGTGAACAGTACGGGGCTTTATTTAGTTGAAAGTGAGTTCCCTGGACGCAGAGTATGTCTGTTTGCAAACTTCGGTTCATAGGGAAAATCTTTTAGCGGGGTGATTCAGACCCTGTGCATTAATAGACAAGCAGGTAATCGTCATTGCTTGGGCAGTGTAGGTACTTACTGCGCACACAGGGTTCTTGATGGTGGGTTCAGACCATAGTGTGCGATGGGTCTCAGACCGGATGATTTCAGTATCTGAGGTCCGGAAGCTTCTGAGAGATCTATGTATATCGAATGAAGAACAAAGAAAACAAAGGGTAACAAGAACAAAGAATACAGTCAGCATGGGTATCATAAGAAGAGGATTTTGAAACTGATCCGCGTGCAGGATTATCTGCTATTCGTTGCTAGGAGGGGAAGAGGAAAAAAAAAGTACAGATCTCCTGTCCCTGGAGAATTACGTATGCAGTTGAGTAGTTGTTTCACGAGTTTCCACCGGCGGTTTTCTTATGTGAGCACTTGTGGGATACCACTTGCCATTCACTTTGCATGTATTGAGGGCCGTCTGTAGGCGCGTGGGTAGCGGTTTGGTCTGGTAGAATATTCCACTTTCTTAAGGCAGCGATCCCTTCCTCCAGTGTGGAAATCAGTACAGTGTTGCTGGATACTTCCACTTGTTGAGGATACTGTGGTTCCTCAATGCTTTAGTGATGGTCGCCAGGTTCCCGCGGCTTTTGTAGCGTGTGCCTGGAAAGATCAGGTAGCAGCCGTATGTCAGCGTACTGTGGGGGAATTTTGTCCGGTTTAATATTAGTTCTTTCGCATGGTAGTAATGAACTCTCAATAGGACATCCCTTGGTGTTTCATCAGGGATGAATGATGGCTTAGGGACCCTGTGAATCCTGTCCACAATGAGGTCCTGTACTGTCAGTTCTGTTACCAGTGGGGAGAACATGGCCTGGGCATATTGCAGGAGTTGGTTAGGAGAGATAGATTCTGGGATAGCTCGCAGTTGGAGATTGTTCCTCCTGGACCTTTCCTCAAGGTCTGCGATTTTATCCTTCATCCATTGTATATCCTCCCCTTGTGCTGCATGAGCTTCCACCATCACATTGTAAGATGAGTTATATTCCTCCATCTTGTGTTCCACTCTGTCTACCCTGGTACCCAGTGCTTGTACTTCCTTGTGACAGTTATTTATCCCCCTCACCATGTCAACATGAAGCGATGCTTGTAGGGACAGCAGCATTTCTTTAAGTGTCGTATCAGAGATGGGCCTGTCTGTTGTCGGGAAATCTGTTATAGGGTCTCCCTCAGGCATCCCCTGTGCTGCAGTAGAGTGTTGCGGCCCACTTGCCTCCATTTGTGGGCCTGCTTGTGGCCTAGCAGGAGAGTCCCTCTGCGGTTTGGATTTCACCGGGCTTGTTGTGGAGGGGCTGGGTGTCCCAGAGGAGGGTGCGCTGTAAGGGTTGGTAGCGCTGGGTGTTCCAAATGGCATCCCGCGGCGCTCGTTGTGTATTCCGGCCCTGTGGTCCAGCCGTTGTGGCCGTGCGCCGCGCGCCGCCGCCATTTTGGTGTAGCCCGCCTTGCTCTGAGGTGAAATAACTGTTGAGCTTGCGGCCTTTCTTCTCCTGGTCATCCTCGATCAGTGCCTCGGGATGTAGGCTAGCGGGCAATGTCATTTGTGGCTGTGGATGGTGCCGTAGTCTCGGATGTTGACGGATTTCTCCGGCGGACGAGTGGAGCTCACGGACTATGCGTCCATCATGGAGCTCGGTCACCACGCCCCCTTATTTAACCACTTGACCACTGGGCACTTAAACCCCCTTCCTAACCAGACCAATTTTCAGCTTTCAGTGCTCTCACACTTTGAATGACAATTACTCAGTCATGCAATACTGTACCCATATGAAATTGTTGTCCTTGTTTTCACACAAATAGAGCTTTCTTTTGGGGGTATTTAATCACCGCTGGGTTTTTTATTTTTTGCGCTATAAATGAAAAAAGACCGAAAATTCTGTGAAATAAATAATGTTTTTTCTTTGTTTCTGTTAAAATTTTGCAAATTTGTAATTTTTCTTTATAAATTTTGGCCAAAATGTATACTGCTACATATCTTTGGTAAAAATAATCAAAATTGGTGTATATTATTTGGTCGGTGTGAAAGTTATAGAGTTCACAAGCTATGGTGCCAATCACTGAAAATTGATCACACCTGAAGTACCGATGGCCTTGAGACCCTAAGGGCCCTTTCACATGGACGTGTCCGTGTGCGGGCTCCGCTTTGCTCAGCGGGGATCGATCCGTCGATCCCCGCTGAGCAGGCAGATGACAGGTCTGTCTCCGCACACTGTGCAGGGACCGACCTGTCAGAGCGCCGCTCTCCCCTATGGTAGATCGAATGACGACGGACCGTAGAGTCTTTTGTCATCTGATCCGCCAGATGGATGGAAAAGTAGGGTTTTCCTCCATTACACTTTGGTGGATCGGAGCGGGTCGGATGTCAGTGGACGTCACCGCTGACATCCGTGGCTCCATAGAGGTGCACGGAGCGTCCGTTCAGGTCCGCCTAAAAAACTGACCGGCGGACCTAAACGGTCCGCCCGTGTGTAAGGGGCCTAACAAGCCAGGAAAGTACAAATACCCGCCAAATGACCCCTTTTTGGAAGGTATTTAGAAAGAGGCATAGTGACCTTTTTGAAGTTGTAATTTTTTCCCACAATTCTTTGCAAAATCAAGATTTTTTTTTCACAAAACTGTCATATTATTAGGTTATTTCTCACACACAGCATATGCATACCACAAATGATGGATGGATAGATGAGTATTTCTGAGCATGGATGGCTGAGCATGGATGGATGGGTATTTCTGAGCATGGATGGCTGAGCATGGATAGATGAGCATTTCTGAGCATGAATGGCTGAGCATGGATGGATGGATGAGTAATGTGGAGTATGGATGGATGGATCAGTACTGCTGAGCATGGATGGATGAGCATGGATGGATGGATGAGTATTTCTGAGCATGGATGGCTGAGCATGGATGGCTGAGCATGGATGGATGAGCATGGATGAGTATTTCTGAGCATGGATGGCTGAGCATGGATGGCTGAACATGGATGGATGGATGAGTATTTATGAGCATGGATCAGATGGCTGAATGAGTGCTGGAATGGGCACAGAGCAGCACTGTGGGCACTACAGATCCAGCCCACAGCGCTGCTGCAACTGATCTCTCCCCTCTCCCCTCACACTGTACCGATCGGTACAGAGAGGGGAGAGAGGAACCAGACATGACGCCGACTTGTTTACAAGTGATCGCTCCATAATTTGACAGAGCGTTCACGTGGTAAACGGCCGCTGTCAGCGGCCATTTACCATGATCCGTGATGCGCCGGGTAGTCGGGACACGGCGGTCACGGCTATTCCCGGGTGCGCGCCCCAGGGGGCCATGGACGCTCTCCCAGAATAAGCCGACCACGCTGTAGCAGTCTTTCGGCTATGGCCCGGTCGGCATATGGTGATAAAAACGATTTTAAACAATATTTTATTTGACCAAATCTGTTTATGGAGGCCTAATATATATATTAGAAAAAAAATATTTGATCAATCTTTTATAAGATTAAAGAGTTTGCTATTGTTTTGTTCACCTCTCAAGTCTGAAGATAAAAAGGATTAACTCAGTGGGGTTGATTTACTATAGGCTGCAAATAGGCTGTTCACTTTGCAAGTGAAGTTGCACTTTTCAAGGGAATTTTGAATATGTTAAAATTTCACATAGAACAGAATACTCAGTTACAAAACCTAAAAAAAATTCTTGCACATGATTGGATGATAGAAGGCAACAGAGCTTCACCATATTTACTAAGCTCTGGAGAAATTTAATTTGCAAAGCAAACTATTTATTTGCCTTTAGTACATCTCAGTGTATGCTTAATAATATGTAACTATGTTCCCCACTGTATTCAAGAGGATAACTGCAGTCTTAAATGAAATGCACCCAAGACATTGTCCTTCTCCTGGGGAATAGACAGATACCAAAAGATTGTGTCCTAATTATAAAATATAAATACTATGGAAAATATAAACGATCTGTATATAAAATACATCAACCACTTTTTTGCAGCATGATCAACAAGGAAATTAATTTATCAGCTTACCTTACTGCTTTTGGACTTGACTGTAGGGGACAAACTTACTGTCTGACTGGCAGTGACAATGTCTAAACATATTATATTTATTTTTTATTTTTCTACTCTGTTTTATTTATTAATTATCCTAAACAAAGTACCAAGATAATGAACCCCAGATTGTTTTCCCCCATTTTCCACATGCATATATGCACATGCTATTTCCAGTTTAGACAGGGGTCAATTGACCTACCAGCATGTCTTCAGAGGAAAGCAGAGCATATCCAAACAAGCACAGGGAATATATACAAACTTCAGGCAGATAGCGTCTTGGTTGGGATATGAACTGAAGACCTTAGAACTGCAAGGAGCAGTGCTAACCACTAAGCCAATGTGCTTAATATTCCAAACGACCCTTATCTGTGTATTTCTGTGTCTGATAAGGGCTCTACTTCTAAGTAATTTAATGCATGTTTTATGTTGTTGTTGTTATTAATATTAATGTTTAATTTATACAGTATATTATAACACCCTAAAATCCTGGTAAACTCACAAAAATAGGATAAACACCATGTAACGGAATAAAACTGTGTGTGCACATGTGTGTGTTTTAATTAGGAATTAGGATTTGCACACCACAGGTGTAAGGTGGTGGCTCTTGGGGTCTCATCCAGGCTGGTAAGCTTTGGATAGAGCTATACTGGGGATAGAAGTAATAATTAATTTTTCATCATCTTTTTTTTCATGAGGTGTAATTCTTAAGGAAATCAGAATTATGCAGTTTTTGGAAGTGGGAAGATTTTCTCAGACCGATCCAATGAAAGATGTTTATACAAGACCATATTAACCTAAAACAGAAATGTATTTGTATTTAAATTACTTATACAGTTCATATTTCATATTTAAACCCCTATAAGAAAATGTACAGCATTAGCAGACAATAGCACAAATATCTGCATCAAATACGCAGAGCTCCTGTCTGATGTTATTACGCGTTCATTGCACTTGGCTGCCCAGGCTGACACAAACTGTTTGAATGACAGCACAATAATGCGTTAGCTATTTTTGAAATTATGGACATGCCATGCAAAATGTGCAGACAAACATTCAGGCAAGCATGCACACATTCATACCGTTTCTGACACATTATTTTAGAAAGTGTTTTATAAAACCGCCATATATGCATACACAAGTAGGCACAAATTGTATTTTAATGGTATTTTTTAAAAATATATATTTTTCTATAATACAGAGCCACAATAATCAAAATGTCCACACATTTGTTTTTACTAAAGAATATTCACATAAACTGTGGCATCAATGAAGCAACAAACCAGGCTGAACAATGTGGCACATCAGTGTGCACACAATGCTAGCATGGATGTGCATAGCATAAGATGCACATATGGGCAATATACTAACAAATATGTTTTTTTGTTTATAGTGCACCCAGGGCCGGTACAATGGGGGCAAAAGGAGCACCTGCGCTGGGCAAAGTGTTGTCATGTGGAGGGTGGGGGAATTAATGGGCCACTCTGTAACTGATGTCCTGGGATTTTGGAGGGTAAACAGGTGGTGAGGTGATTATATAATGCCTCCTCATCCCTGTTGGACCATGGATCACTCTACAGGGTGCTAAAACTAGAACATAGAACACAGAAACCCCACCCTCCCAGCTCCCCTCCTCCCTTCATACCACGCCAGATTAGTCCTCCTCAGACTGACACCACCAACACAGGGACATTTTTCTTTACATTGATTCCACCAATGCTGGGACATTTGTTAAAGGGGTCTTCCAGATTCCGATAAGCCCCCTCACCCGCAGACCCCCACAATCACCGGGCAAGGGTTGTGGGGATGAGGCCCTTTTCCCCATCAACATGGGGACAGCCTGGCATGGTTCAGGAGGGGGGGCGCTCTCTCGTCCCCCCTCTTTTCCTGCGGCCTGCCAGGTTGCGTGCTCGGATAAAGGGTCTGGTATCGATTTTTGGGGGAACTCCATGCCATTTTTTTTTTAAATTTGGGGTGGAGTTCCCCTTAAAATCCATACCAGACCTGAAGGGCCTGGTATGGGTATTTTGGGGAACTCCACGCATTTTTTTTTAAATTTGCGTCAGGGTTCCCCTTAATATCCATACTAGACCTGAAGGGCCTGGTAATTAAAATTGGGGGGACCCCCACGCTTTTTTTTTTTATCAATGACTTTTGTATGTATTGCCGGGAGCCGACAATTTATTATAGCCACGAGTGAGTTTTAAATGACTTTTTTTCCTTCAGAAATGACACTTTGTGCAGGGACAGTTCTAAGCACGGGAAACAAGCGCGACTTTACATGCATACTATACACACTCCCTAGGTATGAAATTTAAAGGAATAGTTCACTTTTATTGTTTCACTTTAAGCATTATTAAAATCACTGCTCCCGAAAAAACTGACGTTTTTAAAACTTTTTTTGCATTGATACATGTCCCCTGGGGCAGGACCCGGGTCCCCAAACACTTTTTAGGACAATAACTTGCATATTAGCCTTTATAATTAGCACTTTTGATTTCGAATGTTCGAGTCCATTGTATTTAATAGGGTTCTAAAGTTCACGCAAACATTCTGGCTGTTCGCAGGTTCTGGTGCGAAACAAACAGGGGGGTGTTCGGCTCATCCCTACTGGTACATCGTCAAAAGTTTTAGGGGTATTCTAGCGCTTGTCCTGCACACCGAAGAATCTAACATTCTTTGTCCTGGGCTAGATTTTGCCCCTGTTCTTCTGCATGCCAGAAAAGAGGATACATGAAATAATATGTTTTGTCTTCCTATGATCAAAAACAGTTTCCCTTCCTGTTTGCATGATTATGTTGATACTGACAAAGTTTTACACTTGTACCACATGAAGAAAAATATAGATGTGTATAGTATTATCCATGATGACCAATCAGGCTCCTCCTCCTTATGATCCAACCCGAGCAAGTAATTGAGAGATTTAGTTTGTTTGGATGCCTCTGGGTTCTTCCAACTATTTAAAGTCATGTCATAATTTAGGCTTTATATAAATGATAACAAAAGCAAAAGTTAACAATCATTATCTGTTCGGATTTAAAGCTGAACTCTAGGCCTATGATACACACAAACGAACCTACCTCTATAATTATTAAAACAACATTTGACCTAGAAGCATCTTCTTGGTGTCCCTGCTCAGCAGACCTTGGCTTAAAAAGGAAGAAGCTGTAGAAGAAGCCAATAAGTACTGCCAGGGAACATTCTGATAGAAGAAAGGAGAGTTACAGAGAGATAAGCTTATCACTGCTGCTTCTCATTTCCAGTCCAGGGCAGGGGGTGGGTCCAGGACAATCTTGTGGTGGAAAAAGATACTATTTAAGCTCTGTGTATAAATTTAATACTGCAACAAAAGTTGTTTTAATTTAATCTTATTTAGGCTATTCTTCTTTATCTATAATTTTTGGTTGGATTTCTACTTTCATTTAATATACTTAATTTGTCATCATTATCAGTTAGCTCCATAAATAGCATAGGTTAAAGTAGGCTATGAAGGCCAGCCCAGATATCCCTTTGTTAGGCTGAAACCTACTTATGTCTTTTTTGTGGCAGATCCCAAGGAATACACGTACATGTTTCATTTAAGAGTCGTTGCTTTAGTAGGGTGTTTCTTTGGGAAAACTGTATAGAGCATCTGTGACACAATGTTATGCTGAAACTGAAATTAGCATCAGAATGCAAAATTAAATATCTCTGCAAATTCTGAGTAGATATGAAATTAAAATGTATTTATTAAAGACAATCCCAAATCACAGGGTATTTGCATACATGAATAAACAGTGTGCATCATATTGAGGAGAATATGAGTTACTATAAATGTACTACCCTTTTACAGTTCTGTAAACATTATTGACACAAAAATGAAAACAAAAAAAAAACATAGTTCAAAATGAAGGATAGCTAAATGGTTTTTGCTTAATCGTAAATCTTAAAAAACATTGGCTCCTACGTGTAAATTATTTAGTACACATTCATATTAAAAATAAAAACACTTTTTTAATCTTTGTTTACCAAAATTAACACGTAAGCCCTCCCAAGTATGTGAAACTTGAAAGGATTCAATTTCAAATTGTAAATATATTGTATATTTTATTAGCAAGTTTAATCACTTCAATGCCGGACACTTTTACCCCCTTCCTGATCAGGCCAATTTTCAGCTTTTAGCGCTGTCACACTTTGAATGACAATTGTGCTGTCCTGCAACACTGTACCCAAATTAAATGTTTATAATTTTTTTGGCAGTATTTAATCACCACTGGGTTTTTTAATTTTTGCTAAATAAATGACAAAAATTGCAAATATTTTAGAAAAAAAATGTTTTTCCTTATTTCTGGTATAAAACTTTGCAAACAAACCATATGTCTTCATAAATTTAGGTGAAAATGTATTTTCCTACATTAATTTGGTGAAAATAACCCAAATCAGTATACATTATTTAGTCTGTAGGTAGGTATATACAGGTCCTTCTCAAAAAATTAGCATATTGTGATAAAGTTCATTATTTTCTGTAATGTACTGATAAACATTAGACTTTCATATATTTTAGATTCATTACACACAACTGAAGTAGTTCAAGCCTTTTCTTGTTTTAATATTGATGATTTTGGCATACAGCTCATGAAAACCCAAAAATCCTATCTCAAAAAATTAGCATATTTCATCCGACCAATAAAAGAAAAGTGTTTTTAATACAAAAAAAGTCAACCTTCAAATAATTATGTTCAGTTATGCACTCAATACTTGGTAGGGAATCCTTTTGCAGAAATGACTGCTTCAATGCGGCGTGGCATGGAGGCAACCAGCCTGTGGCACTGCTGAGGTGTTATGGAGGCCCAGGATGCTTCGATAGCGGCCTTAAGCTCATCCAGAGTGTTGGGTCTTGCGTCTCTCAAACTTTCTCTTCCCAATATCCCACAGATTCTCTATGGGGTTCAGGTCAGGAGAGTTGGCAGGCCAATTGAGCACAGTAATACCATGGTCAGTAAACCATTTACCAGTGGTTTTGGCACTGTGAGCAGGTGCCAGGTCGTGCTGAAAAATGAAATCTTCATCTCCATAAAGCTTTTCAGCAGATGGAAGCATGAAGTGCTCCAAAATCTCCTGATAGCTAGCTGCATTGACCCTGCCCTTGATAAAACACAGTGGACCAACACCAGCAGCTGACATGGCACCCCAGACCATCACTGACTGTGGGTACTTGACACTGGACTTCAGGCATTTTGGCATTTCCCTCTCCCCAGTCTTCCTCCAGACTCTGGCACCTTGATTTCTGAATGTACTTTGGACCACTGAGCAACAGTCCAGTGCTGCTTCTCTGTAGCCCAGGTCAGGCGCTTCTGCCGCTGTTTCTGGTTCAAAAGTGGCTTGACCTGGGGAATGCGGCACCTGTAGCCCATTTCCTGCACACGCCTGTTCACAGTGGCTCTGGATGTTTCTACTCCAGACTCAGTCCACTGCTTCCGCAGGTCCTCCAAGGTCTGGAATCGGTCCTTCTCCACAATCTTCTTCAGGGTCCGGTCACCTCTTCTCATTGTGCAGCGTTTTCTGCCACACTTTTTCCTTCCCACAGACTTCCCACTGAGGTGCCTTGATACAGCACTCTGGGAACAGCCTATTCGTTCAGAAATTTCTTTCTGTGTCTTACCCTCTTGCTTGAGGGTGTCAATGATGGCCTTCTGGACAGCAGTCAGGTCGGCAGTCTTACCCATGATTGCGGTTTTGAGTAATGAACCAGGCTGGGAGTTTTTAAAAGCCTCAGGAATCTTTTGCAGGTGTTTAGAGTTAATTAGTTGATTCAGATGATTAGGTTAATAGCTCGTTTAGAGAACCTTTTCATGATATGCTAATTTTTTGAGATATGAATTTTGGGTTGTCATGAGCTGTATGCCAAAATCATCAATATTAAAACAAGAAAAGGCTTGAACTACTTCAAGTTGTGTTTAAGAAATCTAAAATATATGAAAGTCTAATGTTTATCAGTACATTACAGAAAATAATGAACTTTATCACAATATGCTAATTTTTTGAGAAGGACCTGTATATATATATATATATATATATATATATATATATATATATATATATATATATAAAAATGAATCAAAACTGATGTACTGACAGCCTATCTCATTTCTTGAGCCCCAAAAATGCCAGAATGGTACAAAAATCCTGCAAGTGACCTCTTTTTTCAAAGTAGACAATCCAACGTATTTAGTAAGTGGCATGGCATATTTTTTGAAGCTGTCATTTTTTTTGTCACAATTTTTGGGAAAATTACGTTTTTTTTTTTTTTTACATACTGTCACCAGTGCAATACAGCGTCATCATAAAACTGGTATAGTGGTGAGCAGGGACACTGACTGGTGATGGTATGTAAAAAACACAAAAAATAAAATAAAAGGTAATAATTTTCTTTAAATTTTTTAAAATATTTTCTTTCTTTTTTATATCATTTTTTCTTTTTTTAACATTTTATTACATACTGTGACCAGAGTGATACAGCATTTTTATAGTAACACCGTACTGCTCTGGAGAGGTAATTAGGATTTTTTTTTTTTTTTACACACTATGATTGTTTATAGAAGTGAATTCCACTGTTATGAGCAAGCATTTTTACTGCATGAAATAGATTCATTGTTGTGATTAGCTGTGATTGGCACACCTACTCATACAGTACAGACAGGCTGTTATTGGCCTTGTCTGTACCACATAATCACTGTGACCAATCCCAGCTAGCAACAAAATTGTACACAATAAGAACAGATCGCGCTGGAGCACAGCCCGTGGGCCTCCCCGTGCTAGCAATAAAATTGTACACAATAAATGGCATAAATCAATGCCATTCATTGTTTACAATTGTCCAGTGGACACAGCGGCTGACAGATCATGCTGGAGCACAGCCCGTGGGCCCCCGTGAGGCACATTCTAGGGAGGACATCATATGTCATCCACCTAGAACAATAGGGCTCCCGCTTGGGTGTCATTTTACAATGGCTGGGGCAGGAAGCAGTTCAAAAAGAACATGGATATTTACATTAGTTAAGTCCTATGCAGTAACAAACACTTTAAAGCAATACCCTCCAGTGACTGAAGCCAAGTGGATTAATCAGTAGCCATTACTGGGATTAGAATATATAGCTGAAGATCAATCACCAGGCACTGAACTCACTAGTTGCATTAACTACTTTCATATTTATTAAAATCATGCAAAACACAGCTCCATCCAGTCTGGGAGTTTGGATGCTTACTAGTGATGTTGGAATGCAAATGGTTGCCCCTATCAGTAATTTTAAAGAAAGCTCATTTCTGTTAGGATGTACATATTTGAATGTCAACATTGCACTTAACCATTAAGGCTATTTAGCCCTGTTCTTTTCATGATTGATTTGAGGTGTAGGTAAAGCAAAAAACGGTGAATAAATATATGTCAACGTAAATGTCCTTAAAGTGGTTGTAAACCCTATATTTTTTTCCCCATAACCACCTGTAAGAGAAAGGCATAATGAGCTAATATGACTAGCATAATAGCTCATTATGCATCACTTACCTTAGATCGGGGCCCCCGAAGCCGTCCTCGTCTCCCTCTTCAGCCGCATCCATCGCTGCGGCGATAGCCGGAAGGTTACTTCCGGGTATCGCCGCACCAGCCAATCACAGCGCCGCTCCGGCGCTGTGATTGGCCGGAGCGGCGGAGACGTCACTCTGCTCATGCGCGCGAGAGCCGTCACAATCGGCTACGCCCAGCTATTGCTGGGAAGTAGCCGATTTTGTGAATGGGATTAACCCCATGAATGTGCCGTTGTCTACGGCGCGCATGCGCCGTAGACAGCGGCGCCTGTCATTTTTAGTAAATATCTCCTAAACCGTGTAGGTTTAGGAGATATTTCTTGCACCTACAGGTAAGCCTTAATCTAGGCTTACCTGTAGGTGCAAGTTGAAAAAGTGGGTTTACAACCACTTTAAATCTGGTGGCTACATTTGTTTTCTTTTCTAGGATTTTTCTTCCCTGGTGATCCTGGCCTTAGGACATGTCCTAACCTATGGTGACAACAATTATATATCTGTAAGGGAGAAGGGTTGTCGCCCTAGTCTGCTAACTCCTGAAATAAACTACAGGCTGACTTACTGATTTATTTACTTTTAACCTGTGTCCATAGATAAAGTCTAAGTAGGAGTGGGCCACACTTCATTACTAGGTTTGGGTGTATGAACTGGAAGCTGCCATGAGAAGAACCATGCACTATGCACAAATACCAAGGACCAAAAATGGTAAATGTAAACATGATATTTAAGAAAAAAATTATTACTATTTGATCTCTAAAAACCCTAGGTAAGACTTGACCCTTTATATATGAATCAATTTTTCTTTAAAATAAAACTCAAAATTCATTTTTTACTCACATTAGTCCAGCCCCCCCCACACAGAACGGTCTCTGGCTGTGATATAATAACACTGCTGCAGTCTTTTGGAACCTTTGAGGAACCCACAGACAGATTTAGGTAAATAAAGGGGGATTTTATACTAGTTTTTGAGATTAGTAAGGAGAGAAAGGGAGGGGAAGAACCTGAGTGGATACATTCTGGATACATTTTAATAGCTGTATACTCAAAAAACAAGGTTACACAATTGTTGGTGATGGCACTGAAATGGCACTAGATCCTATGCTGGCAAAAATTGTGAAACAGTGGACTGGCTTTTCCTCTGTGTATTCAAGTACAGATAAAAGTTGTCCAGAGACAGGCTTTAGTAGCTGGGGTAGGGCTTAGGAAGATAGTAAATAGCCCACAGGGGTGAAAGATCTTTACCCCTATTCTGGACGATTGGATTATATCTTAAGCCTTATTTCATGCATATTTTTTAATGATACATCTTCCCAATTTACTGTATACTACTAGTCAGTAAGAACAATTAGAAATATATAGTCCTTATAGGTTTACCCCACTTTTATTAAGCCATTCATATAACATATACTATAGAAGCATAAAAGAGGGATAGCATAAAAAGTCAAATGCTTTGTCCTTTTTGCTTGTGTTTTTTGTTAAGGTTTTTTTTTTCTGAAAACAGACCTGTGATACATAATACAATATTGCAGCAATTTAGTGTTAGTGAACAATACCTTTCTAATTTACAGTTCCACCGGTGATGATTTTCCCTTGGTGTAAGGAGCTCCCCCAGAAATGTGATTTCCTGCTGATGTAATTGGCTGTTTGTTGTGCAAATCACTTGTGATTGCAACACTGGGAATTATTGCATTACTGTACTGTAACTGACTAGAAGAGGATTTTTTGTGGAAAAAAAGTAGAGTTGCACTTTAATGATATTACCCTGACATTGTGCTGCACAAAATATTGAATTGCAGAGCAAGGAGTTGACAGGGATATTAATGTTATAGTAAGATATAAATGCTATGGTAGGATATTTATAGCAAAATAAAATAGCTGTGGCACTGAAAACAGTTATCTAAAAATTCCACCCTGAACTAATGTTTTCCAAACTGGCTGAACACAGTTATCTTGCCCTTCATTTCTCCTTAAACTGCGGTTATTGATTTAATATCATTATGTTTAGTCATGCCACTTCTCTGGTATAAGAAGGGACAATTCAAATATGAAGAAGAGATTAGCAGCAGATACAGCAGTCATTTCTCGCTGGGATTAAATCTTGCTGCTAAATGGCATAAAAGATTCACACATCCAGTGCATTGGATTGACATATACAAATTACTGTTCCTTGTGTAATGATCATTTTGCAGTTTCATTTTAACATGATTGTCTAACTAGCATCACAAGATTGATAAGTGAGTCATTTATATTGTTACCAAGGCTGATTTTTAAATACTGAACCTTTTTTTTTTTTTTCTAGATGTAAACTTAAAGGGGGTCATTTACTATAATTGTACGCTTTGAGTAAATTGGTGCTACAATAGACATATAATGCATATACTGTATGTAGGTTTGTGAAATACTGAAGGGAATTTCTTGTGTATTTGCCTGTTCTTAAGAAAAATTCAATGATTAAAATATAAATATTCTGCTGTGTACAGAAAAAATATGTTTTAAGTTATATCACTCTGTAAACCGCAAACCAGAAAACCCTGTTATGGATGACATGTTTCTTTAAATGCAACTCTATGGTGCATCTCTGTTGTACTTCTTCCTGTGTTGTGTTTCCTGTTTCCTGCTGGTTCTTTCAGTAAACATGGCTTATGTACAGTAATGGTTTGTGCTGTCTCTCTACATATATCATGACAAACATGGTGTCAGAAGATTTGGATCCATGCTCTTTCTACACATTTGATGCTGAGAGCCTGCCAGCCTTCATGTGAGTGTTCTTGGAACTGATTGTGCCTCCTGACAATTGCAGTCCTGTCCTGGATGCTGAGTTTTTGCAGCAAGGAAAACAGCATCATGGCAGCTAACAGCATTCCACTGCCTGAGGCAATGAGGGTGAGTGGAGATGTTGGCAGTAACTGGGACAATTTCAGGGCTGAGTTTCAGGACTATTCCCTAGCCACAGGGTTAAATGAGAAGTCTGCAGCAGTGCAAGCAGCCACGCTGAGAAGGATAATGGGCAGTGAATGCCTCCATGTTTACAAGCATAATCTGAACCTCACAGAGGAGCAAAAGAGTGACACCAAAACCATTCTGGATGCATTAGAAGCTTTCTTCAGACCTTCTAAAAATGTCATCTATGAAAGATATATATTTGGCTGCTGTAAGCAAGAAGACTGTGAATCAATAGACAGGTTTGTCACACGGCTAAGAGCAAAAGCTGCAAGCTCTGAGTATGGCTCTCTGAGAGATGAACTTATTTGTGATAAAATAGTTTTGGGTATCATCAGTGAAAGCACACGCCGCCACCTATTGAGGAAACATGATTTAGATCTACAAACAGCAATTGAGATATGTCGCACTGATGAACTTACTGACAAACATATGAAAGCTATGGAGCAGGATAAACTGATTGACAATATCAATGCAGCCTCTAAACAACAGCAAAACTTCAAAAACCACCAGCATAAGTTTCAGCACAAGGGTCACCTACACAACTCACCTGGGAGGAAGCCTACATCATGCAAGTATTGCGGCAATGTGCATGTACGAGAGAAAGAAAAGTGTCCTGCATATGTGAAAATCTGTACTGCATGTGGTAAACCAAATCACTTTGCAAGAGTGTGTCTCTCCAGTAAAATGGAAGCAAGGAAGCTGCACACAATTGAGCAAATGTCAGATCCGGAGAATGCACACCTGCTTAGCACTGATATGATTTACTCCTCAGAATGCATTGGTGCTGTAAACACAAAGGGCAAAAAATGGTTTGTAAACCTCAGATTAAACAATATAATCCAACCCTGCCAGCTGGACTCGGGTGCAACGTGTGATGTCATGAGTATAAAGGACAAAATGAAACTGGCACCCAGAGCACCCCTTCAGCCTAGTAGCACCAAACTAAAGTTGTATTCAGGGGAACTAATGGAATCATTGGGGCTATTCCAAACAGAATGCAGCATACGTGATTGTATACACAAACTGAACTTTGAGATTGTTGATGCCGATCAGAAACCGCTATTATCAGGTTCAACATGTGAGCGCCTTGGACTGATGCTGTTCACCATTCCTGCTGAGCTACATAATGTTGATAATCAGCCTGCAAAATCTCTGACTAGGCCACTGACAAAACAGCAAATTCTTCACACCTACAGTGATGTGTTTGAGGACCCGATAGTCTCTGTTCCAGGAGAGGTTCGTTTTGAACTTGATCCTACCATTCAACCTGTACAATGTGCCCCACGCAATGTGCCTATTGCCATTAAGCCACTGGTTAAAGCTCAACTAGATAAATATGAAGCTGAAGGACATCTAACTTCAGTAACAGAGCCTACAGATTGGATCAGTAACATGGTTATTATCAGAAAGCCTGAGAAGATCAGAATATGCATTGATCCCAAGTTTCTGAATATGGCCCTGAAACGGTCACACTACTTAATGCCAACACTCGATGATATTTTGCACAAACTACCTAAATCACGTGTCTTCACACTTGTGGATGCTAGAGATGCCTTTTTACAGTGCAAACTGGATGAAAAGAGTAGCTACATGACCACGTTCTGGACTCCTTGGGGCAGAAAGAGATGGCTCAAACTACCATTTGGAGTCTCTGTAGCACCGGAGGTATACCAGCGAAAGCAGCATGAACTATTAGGTGGTCTTGACGGAATTGAGCCAATAGCTGATGACATTCTTATAGTTGGCTGCGGCAATACAGATGAGGAGGCTGAGCAAGACCATGATGAAAAGTTAATAGCGCTACTGGATCGTTGTAGGCAGGTGATGCTGAGGCTTAGTGTGAAGAAATTGCAGTTCAAGGTGGAAGAAGTCAGTTTCCATGGACATATCATGTCTTCACAAGGCTTAAAAGCTGACCCGGATAAGATTAAAGCCATTGTGGACATGCCACAACCTGCTGATGCCAAAGCGGTACAGAGATTTATTGGCTTTGTTACATACCTAGCAAAATTCCTGCCACACTTATCTGAGGTGTGTGAGCCACTAAGGCGACTTCTGGACAAAGATGCAGTTTGGCACTGGCTTCCCAAGCATGACCGGGCAGTAGAGGATATAAAACACTTGGTCACCTCTGCCCCAGTGTTGAAATACTATGATGTCACAAAGCCTGTTACCATACAAAGTGACTCCAGTAAAAATGGTCTAGGCTGTTGCCTTTTGCAGAAAGGTCAGCCAGTTGCATATGCGTCCAGAGCTCTTTCATCAGCTGAGCAAAATTATGCTCAAATTGAGAAGGAATGTTTAAGCATTGTATTTGCTTGCCAGCGTTTCCATCATTATCTTTATGGACGGGATTCAATTACAGCTGAAACTGATCACAAACCTTTGATAGCCATATTCAAAAAGCCCCTTTTGTGTGCTCCCAAGCGTTTGCAGAGCATGATGCTTACATTGCAGCATTACAACCTCAATGTTGTCTACAAGCCAGGATGTGAAATGTATATCAGCGATACCCTGAGCAGAGCTACGTCAGATAATGTGGCACCTGGAGGTGAGCATGAGCATCGTACAATTTGTCTGCTGGAACAGGAACAAAATTTCTTTGCCGATATCAATCAAGCAGACTATCTTAATGTCACAGATCAACGACTACATCAACTCATACAGCACACTGACAGTGATGCAACTTTACAAGCTTTGAAGTCTATTGTTTTGAGTGGGTGCCAGATGAAAAAGATGCAGTACCTGGAATTGTAAGGGAATACTGGTCCTTTAGAGATGAGATCAGCATACAAAATGGTATCTTGTACAAAGGTCCAAGGGTCATCGTGCCAAAGTCACTGAGAGCAGAGATGTTATTACGCATACACTCCAGCCATATTGGTGGTGAAGCAGGCTACAGGCAAGCTCGTGATACTCTTTACTGGCCCAACATGCATGGTGAAATCAAAGACGTTGTCAGTAATTGTCCCACCTGCAATGAATATGCCCATTTGCAACAGAAAGAAACCATGATGTCACATGAGATACCTACACGTCCGTGGCAGATTATCAGTATGGACTTATTCAACTACGCAGGCAAGGAATACCTGCTTTTAGTCGATCATTATTCAGACTTCTGGGAAATAGACCTTCTTCCCGACTTATCCACTGAAGCTACAATTAAGAGGTGCAAGGCTCAGTTTGCACGTCATGGCCAACCAGATACAGTGATCTCCGACAATGGCCCTCAGTTTGCAAGCCTACAGTTCAGAAAATTTGCCACTGAATGGGAGTTTGAGCATGTTACTTCCTCGCCACGTCATCCACAGGCTAATGGCAAAGCTGAATCAGCTGTAAAGATTGTTAAAAATTTATGCAAGAAAGCACAAAGTGATGGTAAAGACCCATGGAAGGCCATTTTACATTGGAGAAACACTCCGACTGAAGGCATGGATAGTAGCCCGGCACAAAGACTGATGTCAAGGAGATTAAAGACCTCCTTACCAGTATCAAATAGGCTGCTTGAACCCTCTGTTATACAAGATGTTCCAGAAAAGATAAGGATTAAGAGACAAGTGTCAAAGGCACGATATGACACGTCGGCCAGAGATTTGCCAGAATTAAATATTGGAGAACGAATCCGTATAAAACCATTACCTGGAGATCGAACAGGCCGTTGGAGAATAGGTACTTGTCTGCAAAAGGTTGCACCACGCTCCTATCTTGTGGACGTTGAAGGAACTCTCTATCGCCGCAATCGAGTTGATTTGAGAGTGGCAGAGCAGACTGATTCTCAGTATCCCGTTGATAGATCAGACTCACCCATTGACAGTGAGGCATGTACAGAGGGAATGCCTCATACCAACGGCAATGACAGTTCTGGGCAACCAAGTATACCCGACAGCTGTCAAGTGCAGAGCATGCCAGTACATGATGAGAGGAGCCCAGTAACTTCAGAAAGGGCTAAAGGAATCCTTGCACAAGGGCCAGTCTTCACCCGTAGTGGTAGATGTTCAAAACCACCTATGAGACTTAACCTGTAGAATGTGTTATTGCTTTGTCTCTTTTAAATTTCACAATGTTCATTTATTAACACTAAAAGGGGGAGATGTTATGGATGACATGTTTCTTTAAATGCAACTCTATGGTGCATCTCTGTTGTACTTCTTCCTGTGTTGTGTTTCCTGTTTCCTGCTGGTTCTTTCAGTAAACATGGCTTATGTACAGTAATGGTTTGTGCTGTCTCTCTACATATATCATGACAAACAACCCCCTTAAATGCGTTATTTATATTATTATATAAAGTGAATATTGCTGTTTACCGTCTGCTATACCCTGCAATTTTTGCACACACACACACACACAATGACCGGCATCCCTGTTGAGCATGTGGTATGTCACAGAGTTGTATCTGCCTAATGCAACAGAGAGGACTCTGTGTTTGGAGGAGAGGAAACCAATGCAAGGCGGCGTCTCTGCCAAGGCCTGCCTAACCTGTACTCCCTTGCAGATGTTTGCTCTTTTGCAGCCAATGATTTGGCTATGTTGACAACTGATAGGTTTCTAGGTCCAGGCACTGTCACAGGGAGGAAGGTCACATGCTCTCCCATACACAGAAGTGCACATGATCAATAAACTGCAAAGAAATTCAGGTAAGTTGAAGACATGGGGATTGAGGGATGCCTATTGCAGCACCACTGTCACCTGTATAGGCAAGATGACAGTGTTTACTTAATAATAATAATAATAATAATAATAACTGTAATGATACTCATCCAATCTCTTTTTAAATTCATTGATTTATATTATTAGGCATTCCATAGCTAATCACATTTACTGTAAATAATCCTTTCTTGTATGGATGTAGACATTTTCTTTTCTATACAACCTACTTATGTCCATTTTCCTTTTACAGCCTTTGGGTTAAAAAGCAAAAGTTATTTTCTGTTCATTGGCCTTCATATACATTTATATATTTTAATTAGATCTCCAGTTCATCTTTTTCTAAATTATACAAGTTTAGGTTGTCTGATCTCCTTTTTATCAGTGGGACCTGTTATCCTTTTTTATTAATTTAGCTGAACAGGTTAAATCATATTCAGATGCTTTTCATTGCATTTGACAATAGGCTGAAATGCTGCTCTACACTTCAAGAGAGCTGCTGATAGGCAATTTTGATGTTAAAATCTGCATTTTTAGCTATAAATTACTATAACCCAACCCCCCCCCCCCAAAAAAAAAGAAAAAAACACAATAGTATTCCCCTGATTATTTTTTAGTAATATATAAAAAAAAATAGATACCAAACATGTTAAGGCTTCAAATTGCACATGCCCATGAAATGTTAAATACTATGGTACCCAAAATTCTCTATAGGAGATGTTTTAAAAGCCTTTAAAGGTCATTTGTTTATAGTTAAATTGGAGTTCCACCCAAAAATGGAACTTCAACTTTAAGTGATGGTGACCCCCTGACATGCTACATTTGGCATGTCAATTTTTTGGGGGGGAGCGGATACCCAGTTTTTATGGGCACCCAGCTCCCACTTACTCCCTGGGCTCCGCGGAGCTGGAAGGGAGTTCACATCTCCCCCTCCCTCCCTGCAATCTTCTGTGACACGTCACAAGTCCCAGAAGATTGCCAGATCAGTCACAGCGTGCAGCGCGGCTCGCCCATGCGCAGTGCGCGCCCGGCTGTGAAGCAACAGCCGGACACCCACAGTTAAGATGTCGGCACCTTTGAGAGGAGGGGGGAGCGGGACTTTTGTGAGCCCACATCACTGGACTGTGGGACAGGTGAGTGTCTGAATATTAAAAGTCAGTCAGTCTGACTTTTAAATGGGCGGAACTCCGCTTTATGTATGAACTACTGCCCTGGAATTATTGCTCTTACTCTGACATTTGCAACAATACCGCACATGTGTAATAGAATAGATGGTACATACACGTGCTTGCCTCATGCTGCACTTTTTTGAAGGGGTGTGTGGGGGGGGGGAGGTGACAGTGTGATTTATATATTTTTTTAAATTTTTGCAATTATTTTTTACATTTATTGCTATCACAAGTTGACCACCAAACCCCCTATGTGATAGCATATGCAAGTGACAGGGCATCTTTTTGGAGACATTGGGAGTATATTAGACTTCCAATGTCTCCTAAGACCTCCAATACTACTATCTGAACACAGATCATGTTTGGATAGCTTCTTCCTTGGCTACACTAGCTGAGGAATGACAGTTGTGACTCTGGAAATTACATAATACATGTTACTTCCAGGGTCATAGTGGGGAACAGATGTTCCCTGAGTTCCTTCTGCTTTCATCAAGGAAGCAGTTCCCCCTGGTTCCACTGCGGTGGAACAGGAAAGCCCATCAACTGCCTAGGGTGCTGCCGCCACAGCCAAATGTTTGGCTTGCTCTAGAGCTGGAGAAGCAGCTGTGAGCTTGATGTATCCACTTGTCTATCATGACATTTATAAACATACTATGGTAGACTAGTGGTTAATAAACTTAATGACAAATGTGGATTTTTATATTTTTCAGAAATGTTTTGCTTATAGGCTTAGCGACAGTCATTGCTTAGTAAATATATATTTAAAGTGAATATAGGGGCACTGTAATTAAACTAATAAATACCCATATCACATTGATTGCTATATAGTATTAATTAAGTTGTGAACACAATACCATATTGATTAAAATATAAAATGGTAGTAAAGTCCTGTTTTGTTAATTAAAACACGTGCATTCAATGAAAAAAATTATATAAATATAGTCCCAACAATAAAAAAATATATAGTAATACACAATAAAAAAATGTGGATTATTGCAATGAAAGTCCAGTGACAGGCTCTTGATTGCTAAGTGTTGCAATTCATGCAGATGCTGATAGTAATCCTTCACCAAATAAACGATAATTGGATCTGCTTACCAGATGTATTTGACTTCTTTGATTAGAAAGAAAGTCAAATGCCACTTGTGCAGGATTGTGTCTGCTCACATATAGTATGACTGGAGATATGTACCGGACCCTCCTCCTCAGAGTTGCAGATCAGGAATATGCAAAAAATATAGAACATCCATAATATAATACTGTTTATTAAAATAGTGTTAAAAAAAAGCTTTAGCCGAATGGCTCCTTACATTTGTAGGTGCCTACCCGGCACTGGGGCTGCTGGCTTGTCTTTGGGAATCAAACTGGATCAAAAACCTCGATCCACCTCCGTGAATGGAGTGCGCTCCACCTCCCACATGGGACAACCAGAGACCCGGATGTGGTGTAAGACAGCGTGACCAGGTACCGCCTCGATGTACATTTAGTTGTTAACGTCTTCAGGGGGCGTACCTGGTCACTATGGGTCACGTTATTTATAGTCTTGAAGCCTGATTGTTTGGATAGGGGAAATGTGTGTGCGCAGCCGCAGTGCTGGTTGACAAATGCACTTGCTCAAGGATACACTTTAAAAACCGTACCACAGCGTCACTCATGGTGGCCTATATTAGCACAACAAGTAAAATCATTCAAGTTTGTATAGGTACTATTTGGCCATATTTTCTTGCATCATGAGTTATGACTTGCATACTAGACCCATTCTCATTCCTTCCTAAAAATTTGATTAAAAATAAATTGTGGATAATCTACATAATAAATATAAGATTTTGGATGTAGAAATTTAAGGAGATAAATTGTATATGTGACAATCAGAGTGATTATACGCTCATCAGTGCATGCAGCACCAGCTTAGCTGTACACTAAGGAGCCAAATGAGCGTAGAATCAATTTCAATTATACACCCTGAATACCATAATTAAATATGCCATAAACATATAAAAATGTAAAAAATATAAAAAATTATTAAACCTTCCTTCTAAACATAGATGTATTTGATGCACCTTTAAGTAAAACCACTGGGGGGCAGTCTGTATGTTTTAGTCATTGGATACAAAACAATTCAGGTCAAGCTCAATATTTATACCATATGGCTGCATTGTGCGTAATTTATATATTCATTTTGTCTCATTCTGTGAAATTGCTCGCTTCATATGTGTACCCCTCCAGTGTTTTGAAATTGTGTCAATACTGTAAAAAGTGCATAGAGTAGGGTCACTGTTGTGAAAGAGTTTAAAGTGTCTAGACACACTATGATTTGGATATTCTTTCTTAATATTTGCCAGGTGTTCATTTATTCTGATTTTCAATTGACGTGTATATTGGCCCACATACTAGAGCAGGGATATGCAATTAGCGGACCTCCAGCTGTTGCCAAACTACAAGTCCCATGAGGCATAGCGAGACTCTGACAGCATCAAGCATGACACCCAGAGGCAGAGGCATGATGGGACTTGTAGTTTGGCAACAGCTGGAGGTCCGCTAATTGCATATCCCTGTACTAGAGTGAACATGGACACTCCAGTACGTAGGTAACATGATCTGAGCTACACGTAATTAAGGGTTTGATTTAAAAATTTTCTTTAGTGACCAAAGACTGAAAGTGAGTTTTTTTGGGGGGGCCTTGCCTTTCTAGTGGTTCTACAGGCTTTGCACCTTGTACAGAAATGGAACCCGGACCCGTCCAAAAAAGTGGACGGTTTCTTTGTGGGATCTGGTACATTTCTGGCTATTCTGTTTCTTATGCCACGTACACACGACCGTATTCATGTCATGGAAAAAACAACGTTTTTCTCTATGTGATTTTTCGTGTTTCCTCTCAAGCCTGCCTTGCATACACACGTTCATGAAAAAAAACGCTTGAGTAAAGCGCGGTGACGTACAACACATACGACGGCACTATAAAGGGGAAGTTTCATTCGAATGGCGCCACCCTTTGGGATGCTTTTGCTGATCCTTGTGTTAATAAAGTTTGGTGAGAGATGATTTGCACTTTTCAGTCTTCGTGCTTTTCAGTCCGTTACAGCGTGACGAATGTGCTATCTCCATTACGAACGCTAGTTTTACCAGAAGGAGCGCTCCCATCTCATACTTGATTCTGAGCATGCGTGTTTTTTTCCCCTCGTAAAAGCATAAACACGACCGTTTTTCACGACATTAAAAAGAACAACGTGAAAAACAACGAGAAAAAATAAAGCAGGCTCTAATTTCTTTTTTCAAGCATTTTTCTCATCGAGAAAAATGCTCTGGAGCATACACACGACCGTTTTTCACGACCATTTTTAAAAATGGCATTTTTCTCTTCATGAAAAATGGTCGTGTGTACGCGGCATTAGGCCTGGGGCTCTCCGATATATGAATTTGGGTTTTGGAGGAATAATATTTTGCAAGTCTTTGTCCTTCAATAATATAGGCCAGAACTTTTTAAAGATTGATTCTACCTCCCTATATTGCCTATGGAATCCTGACACAAAAGCCACCTGATCTTTAAATTCCTTTTTAGGTTTTGTTTCCAATAGGGACTGTCTATCCATTGAGGAAACCTCCCTCAGCACTTGATTGAGTGTCCCCAATATAGTAAGTTTCAAGAAACTTCTCCGTCAAAGTTTCTGCCTGTAGAACAAAATCTTCATTGCTCATAAAGTTGCGTTTGAGTCTCATAAACTGTCCCTTAGGGACAGCCCCTATCCAAAAAGGGCGGTGGCAACTGTGAGTAGGCACAAAACTATTGCGGTCTGTAGCCTTGAAGAATATTTTTGTCTGAAATACGCTATTGTATTTTGTGATAGAGAGATCCAAGTAATTCACAATTAGGTTGCTGATTTTCCGCCGTAAATTTGAGTCCATACTGGTTTTCATTCATTTGAGCTAGAAATACCTGAAAACTACCCGGTGACCCTTCCCAAAACAAAATAATATCATCAATATACCTTTTATTAAAGGCTAGTGATTGATTTATTCCCTTAAAAATGGTTTCATGCTCCCATTTATTCAAAACCACATTAGCCACACTGGGGACATATCGAGCCCTCATGGCTACACCTCCTGTTTGATTGTAGTATTGTTCCTTTGCCCAGAAATAGTTATTGCCCATGGCCAATTGAAGGCTCTGGACTAAATACTGAATCTGAGATTTTTTTAAAAGGGATTCTCTTTCCAGAGCCCATTTTATAGCTGTTAGTGCATCTTTATGTTGAATGTTAGTATACAAGGACTCGATGTCCACAGTTACCATAAGTTACTTATCATTGCTTAGTAAATATATATCCCGCAAAGTATAGATAAGGTATTTTAAAAAAATTGGATAATTTGTCTCTTCTTGTTACTGGTAATTCTCAAGCTTGTACCCCTAGCTTAACCGCTTCAGCCCCGGAAGATTTTACCCCCTTCCTGACCAGAGCACTTTTTACAATTTGGCACTGCATCGCTTTAACTGACAATTTTGCAGTCATGCAAAACTGTACCCAAACAAAATGTGCATCCTTTTTTTCCCACAAATAGAGCTTTCTTTTGGTGATATTTGATTACCTCTGTGGTTTTAATTTTTTGCGCTATAAACAAAAGAATAGCAACAGTTTTGAAAAAAACACAATATCTTTTACTTTTTGCTATAATAAATATCCCCAAATTATTTAAAAAAAAAAAAAATTTTTTCCTCAGTTTAGGCCGATATGTATTCTTCTTCATATTTTGGGTAAAAAAATCGCAATAAGCTTATATTGATTGGTTTGTAGTGTCTACAAAATAGGGGATAGAATTATTGTATTTTTTTTATATTTTTTTTTTACTAGTAATGGCAGTGATCTGCAATTTTTATCAGGACTGCAACATTATGGCGGACATATCGGACACTTTTGACACATTTTTGGGACCATTGGCATTTTTACAGCAATCAGTGCTATAAAAATGAAGGGATAAATTATGTTCCTTAACCACCTGCCTACCTGGCACGAAAACCCCCTTCCTGCCCAAGCCATTTTTCAGCTTTCAGCGCTGTCACACTTTGAATGACAATTGCGCGGTCATGCGACGTGGCTCCCAAACAAAATTTGGGTCCTTTTTTTCCCACAAATAGAGCTTTATTTTGGTGGTATTTGATCAGCTCTGCGGTTTTAATTTTTTGCGCTATAAACAAAAGAAGAGCTTCAAGTTTGAAAAAAACACAATATTTTTTACTTTTTGCTATAATAAATATCAATTAAAAAAAAAATTCCTCAGTTTAGGCCGATACGTATTCTTCTACATATTTTTGGTAAAAAAAAAATTGCAATAAGCGTATATTGATTGGTTTGCGCAAAAGTTATAGCGTCTACAAAATAGGGGATAGATTTATAGCATTTTTTTTTTTTTTACTAGTAATGGCAGCGATCTTCGATTTTTATTGTGACTGTGATATTGCGGCGGACACATTGGACATTTTTGACACATTTTTGGGACCATTCACATTTATACAGCGATCCCTGCTATAAAAATGCATTGATTACTGTATAAATGTGACTGGCAGGGAAGGGGTTAACGCTAGGGGGCGAGGAAGGGGTTAAATGTGTTTCCTAGATGTGTTCTAACTGTGGGGGGGAGGGGACTGACTGGGGGAGGTGACCGATGGTTGTCCTTATGTACAAGGGACACACCATCTGTCTCCTCTCCCTGACAGGACGTGGATCTGTGTGTTTATACACACAGATCCACTGTCCTGCTTGGTTACCAGGCAATCGCGGGTGCCCGGCGGCCATCGCTGCCGCCGGGCATGCGCATCGGGTCCCCAGCGACGCGGCGGTGCGCGCGTGCCCCCTAGCTGCTTTTAAAGGCAGGACGTCATATGACGTCCTGTCAGAACAAGAGTCTTCCGCCCACCGTCATTTGACGGTGGGTGGTAGACAAGTGGTTGAAGTGTGTTCTAACTCAAGGGGGGATGGGACTGACTAGGGGAAATGACAGATTGCTGTTCATACTTTGCATGAACATGCGATCAGTCATTTCTCCCCCTGAAAGAACCGGGAGCTGTGTGTTTACACACACAGCTCCCGATTCTCGCTCTGTCACGAGTGATCGTGGGTGCCCGGTGGTCATCGCACCTGCCGGGCACTTGCATCGGCACCGGGGGCGAGCAGATGGCCACAGAGCGAAGTGATGTTATATAACGTGATTTTGCGCAGCCGATCCAACCTGTCACAGTAAAACTGTGGTGGGCAGTCCGGAACCAGTTAATGTTGTATTAGAGATTTATTTAAAAAAAAAAGTACTATAAAACACATACATGATAAGATGCTGTCTTTTTCTTAATCCTAACAGAAATTTTAATGAGGTCAATTTACTAAAGGAGTTGTGAATATGCACACAAACTGTAAATATTCACTTTGAATATCCAATCGTGAGAACATAAATTATCATTTAACTTTTCCATCTGTACACAATTAAATACTTGAAGTGAATATTCACCAAATTTGTGTGCAGATCTTTATATATGATGTATATAGATAGATATTTGGTGCCGGGGGACTTGCTTAATGGGTAACTCTGTAGCACGAAAAGTCCTGCTTACATTAGCAAGTGTCATGCCCCGTACACACGATCGTTTTTCCTGTTGAAAAAAGTCTGATGAGAGATTTTGGTTGGGAATCCCGACCGTGTGTATGCTCCATCAGACTTTTTCCAACGGAAAAACTGCTGGAAAAAGATAGAGAGCAGGTTCTCTATTTTCCTGTCAGGAAAAAAATGATCAGAATTTCCGATCATGTGTACAAAGCCCGATGCCCTAAATTCCGACGCATGCTTGGAAACAAATCTACGCATGCTCGGAAGCATTGAACTTCATTTTCTTGGCTCATCGTAGTCTTTTACGTCACCGCGTTCTTGGAAGTCAAAAGTTCACCGAACTTTTGCGTGACTGTGTGTATGCAAGGCAGGCTTGAGAGGAATTCCGTCTGAAAAAACATCCAAATTTTTTCAGACGGGAAAAACGATCGTGTGTACGGGGCATCAGAGGTCATATTGTAGGCTTTAGCTCTGCCTTAACCAGTCCCAGTCAGGTAGGGGAATCCTTCAAGTAGTTATTTTCAAATGCCGCTTGAAGCAACACAGCAAAACACACACTGTCAGTTTTATATCTATTGAGTTTTCAAACTCGTAGCGCAGTCTTTAATCCTGTCAGAGCTCCCAGACCTAATATTGAACCAGGCATCCTGGCAAGTGGATGTATGGATCAGGGTGGCCAAGCTGAAAAATCTTTCACAGCATGAACTCCAGGCCCAACAGAATCTTATGGTCATCCTCTTAAAGCGACATTGACCTATATCTTTTACCAGGCTTCCCTGAAGCCCATGACAACCCCAATCCGCATTCTGGGTGACAAACACCTCCCATCCACCACCATGTGTGAATTTTAGCTCAGACACTGTCTATCTATCTATCTATCTATCTTTTTATCTTTCTATCTATACACTATATTATCAAAAGAATTGGGACGCCTGCCTTTACACGCCCATGAACTTTATTGGCATCCCAGTCTTAGTCCGTAGGGTTCAATATTGAGTTGGCCCACCCTTTTCAGCTATAACAGCTTCAACTCTGGGAAGCCTGTCCACAAGGTTTAGGAGTGTGTCTATAGGAATGTTTAACCATTCTTCCAGAAGCGCATTTGTGAGGTCAGGAACTGATGTGGACGAGAAGGCCTGGCTCGCAGTTTCCACTCTAATTCCTCCCAAAGGTGTTCTATCGGGTTGAGGTCAGGGCTCTGTGCATGCCATTCAAGCTCCTCCACCCCAAACTCGCTCATCGATGTCTTTATGGACCTTGCTTTGTGCACTGGTCCAAATCATTTGGTGGAGGGGGGATTATGGTTTGTTTGTTTTTTCAAGGGTTAAGCTTGACCCCTTAGTTCCAGTGAAGGGAACTCTTAAGGCGTCCACATACCAAGACATGTGGACAATTTCATGCTCCCAACTTTGTGAGAACAGTTTGGAGATGGCCTTTTCCTGTTTCAACATGACTGCACCCCAGTGTAAGAACAAGGTCCATAAAGACATGGATGAGTGAATTTTTTGGTGACGAGTAATTGTTTCTAAATGCATGACTTTCAAATGATAGATATAAGGTGGCACATACAGTGTAAGATTATATTTTCATAGTCATAATATAACGTTTTTACATGTATTCTCTTAAATACCTCTAAAAGTACTGATACTAAGGCCCATTCTACTTTATTGGAATTTCCGCCTCATTGGTCATAGTTTTGTTAGTGATAGAAGGTGCCTAAAGATATTCGCCAAATTGACTTTTTCTCTCTGTGATGTGTACTGCTTAATCATTCATTGGAAAATTCCCATTCATTCAGTCTAGACTGTTTTATTATTAGAACATTGATAGACAACAGGGAGCTTGGGGCCACACACAACCCATATGATCATAGTCATTTCCTTTTTTGCTCTCTCTGTCTATTGATCTTGATGTCACAGAGCGATCACTGTGTATAAACACAGGTTTGTGATCATAGTCTTTTCACCAGCTCATCTAGCCAGTTACAGCTGAAACTGCTGTTTTGGCAGTGATATTACTGCTTTGTTGAAAGAAAAAACATAAATCTAGGAGGATCAGTTCTGTTAAAGTATTACCTGTAATGTCCCTAAAATAGCAATACTCTTATTGTACTAAAGTATTAGGTTATCAACTATAAGTGTTCTGTAAGTTGAATACTGTTATAAATTGTACAAAAAAGTCCTGGTTGTAAAAATGTTACTAGTTTATTTACAGAACACCACATTTGGCTTATTTAACCAGTCAGACACCAAATTAAATGAAAACACAAATAAGTGTGCTTATTCAGTGGAATAAACAAAACGGACATTAATAAATCACAATTTAAGCATATCTAAAACCTTTTTTTGGATAAAGTAGCTAAAGGTTAACCTCTCTCCCAGAGTTTTATTGCCATCTGTATCCTTGCTGGGACTTAAAGTGAGGGAAAATATGCCATTTTGAGTTGCCACTGGCACCAAAATAGAGGGACAATCTTTCAATAGAGATAGTTGCTCGTGACTTGTGACAATTGCCTGAACAAAGATTTCACCTGCTTTGGGGAGACCTCCTTTCGCATCAGGAAGTAAAAGAAATACTCCTCAAAGTGACACAGAGAGAAAAGAGAAAATTGACAGAGGTTTTACAAATGTCATGCTATATACAAAATGTAAAAAAAAAAAGAGATTTAAATATACCTCTACCTTAAATAAGGATAAATATTAAAATAAAAAAAGTAATATTATAGGTTGATAAAAATGATGATGCGTACAGTGATCACTATAAGTGCCCTTAAAACTAGACTGTATACAGTATATGCATGCATATTAATATATAACTAAAAGAGCTCTTTATGAACTCTTATGTTTTCTTGGATGGAAGTACCTAACGAAGTCTCCAGAGCACATACACCCATGTACAACAACCAATGGAAGCTACAAAGGGCTGAGAAAAAGATGAAACTTTTACTGGCATTTTGTAGCCAAAGGAGAAAATAGTATTGTGCCAATAATAACTAGACATGTGCACACTGAAATATTTTGTTTCGGAATTTCGTTTTCGTTAGAAAAATAAATTTATTTAGTTACTCCCGAAATTCGTTTTTATTTATTTTGTTTTTCGGTAGAAATTGCATTCGTCCGAAAATCTGAATTAATTAAGGTCAAATCTGTCATTGAAGACTTATGGTGTCTGTCGAATGTTCAAAGAAGATTCGACGGCGCAGCGAAACTGTACGACGCTGCAATCATACATTTCCGGTCGAATGTTCCGCCTACAAGCTAGCTATAGTAGAATTATAATGTTGTATGACTAGTAATAATTATATTTATTAATTATTATTACTAGTCAACCAACATTAGAATTCTTCTATAGCCTATGGGCCGAGCATTTGACCGGAAATGTACGCTTGCGGTGTCGTACAGTTTATCTGCTCCGTCTAATCTTCTTAGAACTTTCAACAGACACCATAAGCCTGCAATGACAGATTCGACGTTTGTATGTTTTTCGATGCTTTGTCGAATCTTCGTCGTTCACGTTGAATTGTCAAGTTAGTTCTAGCTATTTCACTGCTCCTCCTCTTTGGTTACAATCAGCCAATAACATTCATCATCATCATTTTTTTATTTTACTTCCCCCACCCAATTCCAGCAGCGATCTTTTCTCTCTATGTCGAATCTTTTCTCTCTATAATGTCGAATCTTTTCTCTCTATAATGTCGAATCTTTTCTCTCTATGTTGAATCTTTTCTCTCTATAATGTCGAATCATTTCTCTCTATGTAGAATAATCTTGGACTAATAGAGTTAAGGTTATGCACATTCGACCACAGGTTCGATAGACACAGATTGTTATTGTCAGCCTCATGTCGAATCTCCTATCTATATTGAACTGTTGTTGCAACGAAAATGAAAATTAAGCATTTGTTTATGTCGGATCTTTCGGTTTTCGGATTCTGTGCTTTCATTTTCGTTTGTTAAAACGATAACGAAAATACCTGAAGTTCGGACGAAAATGCATTCGGACGAAAACAAATGCACATGTCTAATAATAACACTAAAACACACCAACAGCAGAAATCCCCCTGAATCCTTTCCTTTTAGCATTATTCTCATTAAAGCTCTCCACCACTGCGTGGTCACTAGCAGGTTGAACAGCTGTCAGAAAGCCATTTAAAAGAACCTTCTTTCATTTGATGCCTTTCTCTTGTCAGTGAGTTTTTATGTGTGTTATTGTTACAAAATAAAGTTTCTCCTTTGATTGCCTTATTCTAATGCTCTGTGTTTCAGTGCTCTCGTTACTTTACAAATCAAAGATTCAAGAGCAACTGGTCAGGTTTCATCTTTTGTTGTTCTGTGTGCTCTAAATTGATAAAAGATGACATATCATTGGTCACTCTTTGTAATAAGCTAACATTACTTCTAGCTGTGGTTTTATAACTAAGGTCTTGTAAAGTGTGCCACTGCTGTACCTTTCTAAATATTTGAGTAATCCCTGCAGTAGCTCTAGAGCACCACACAGATGTTCATAATTTATAATTCAATTATCCTCATCTTGCAGCAAGCACCATGTTAACCCTTCCATGTTTTATTAAAAAGGGATTGGATAGAGATCTGCATACTGGCTTGACTGTCTCTGATGTTGTCTATGACTTTAGCAACTGTTTGGTTAATAAACGTTTATAATTTGTTTTACATTTTTGTTTTATATCAGTTTTTTTGACTGACTATTGTCAATCTTTGTCTAGCATATAAACACATATTACATGACAACATTTTGCCAAATCACTATGGGTTATCTACAGAGACATCACAGCAAAGCAGGTTACTCCATCTGTCCAATTAATATTATAAGTATTCATATTATTATTATTTATATTATAGAATTTATATACAGTAGCAGCAACAGTTTGTGCAGCACTTTACAAGGAAAGAAAGGCAATACAGTTACAATACAATTGAATTCAAGACAAAATGTTAAGAGAATCCTGTTCATGGGAGCTTTGAATTGTAAGGAAGGGCATAGGATACATACCGTAGTATGTAGGAGTGTAGAAGACAGCCGTACAGGTTGGATTCCAAAGGATGGGAGATGTTCTGCAAAATTCCCGAATGTGAGCATTGGATGAAGTTATCTAGGGCGTTAGAGAGCGGGAGGTGTTGGCAAGAATGAAGAGGATGATTTGGTTGATATTTTAGAGACAAGGTTGCTTATGTAGCTGGGGCAGCATTGTGGATAAATTTGTAGGTTTTAAATGTTATGAACTTTATTCATCGGGCAATTTAAATCTGCTGGACGGATTGGCAAAGACGGTTGGCATACACCGAGCAGTTGGTAAGGTGAATGAGTCTTGCAGCAGCATGTAAGATGGACTGAAGGGGGAGCCTGTGTTCAGGTAGGCCAACAAGTAGGTGGTTGCTGTAGCCAAGGCCAGAGATGGCAAGTGAGTGAATTAGTATCCTGGTGGTGCTATTAATCTTGTAGTAAATGGCTGGGGAGGGGGCATAGTATTTTGTTAATCATTTAGTTAAACAGTTAGTATTTAGGTATCATGAGCCTGTTTTTTTAAAAAAAAAAGATTGACTTTTAAGAAGTGATTTGACATCCATACAGATGCCAGTTAGTAAGTTATTGATGTGCAACAGGACTGAATGGGTGAACTGAGGAGTAGAGAGATAGATTCAAGTGTAATAAGCATAAAGATTGTATTGAAAGCTGTGGTTATCCTTTGGTTATCAACTGACCAAGGGAAGATATGTAGATAGAGAATAGATTGGGTACAAGGACAAAGCCTTGTAGGATCCCAAAGGGAAAAAGGAGGAAAGAAGAAGATGGAGTTTTAGGGTTGTAGGTGACACTGAATGAGCATTTAGATTGCTAGGAGGAGAACCGGGAATTAGCAGAGCAGAGTCTTGGGTGAAGGGAGTTACGTTTTTTTAAGGAGGAGCATATAGTTGACTGGATTTTTCCAATTAAATCCTCTGAGTTATCTAATAAGAGTTGAGTCACTGCTCTGATATCTCATTAAAGTAAGCAACTGGGCTTTTTTTTTTTGATGACCAATGATGTGAAAAGAAACATGCTCCTTCACCTGTTGGCTGGAAAGAAGACTATATTATATTAATATGCAATATTTCCTATTTACTCAAATAGATTTTGTTTCATCAAGGTATTTTTTATTAACCACTTAACGACCGCCCACCGCCGATTTACGTCGGCAGAATGGCACGGACAGGCAGAATCACGTAGATCTACGTGATCGCCTTTGTGCAGTTGGGGGGTCCATCCGGACCCCCCTTCACTGCAGTGAGCGGCCGTTAAGTGTTCGGGAGCGATCAGGCATGAGGGGGCGGCCGCTCGTTTCCGCCCCCCCCCTCGCGATCGCTCCCGGCCAATGAAAATGCTTCCTCCGCCATGTGATGTAAACAAGGCTGGAGGAAGTGATGTCATCTCCCTCGCCGCGGTCTTTTCGTTCCCGGCGCCGAGCAGAGAGGAAGCAGGTTAGTGCACCAACAGTCCACTGACACGTAGGTACACATAGGCACACAAATCACCCCCCAGTCACCCCCAGATCACCCCCCAGGTCACCCCAAAGCCCCCAATCACAGTATCACTGATTGCAGTGATCATTTATTTTACTGATCACTGCATTTAGTGTCATCTGTGATTGTAAAAAGTTGCAGGGCAGTTAGGATTAGGCCCCTTTAGGTCCAGGGTAGCCCCCTAACCCCCCCTAATAAAGGTTTAACCCCTTGATCACCCCCCAGGTAACCCTTTCACCCCCTAACTTCAGCGTCACTAAGCGATTGTTTTTCCGATCGCTGTATTCGTGTCGCTGGTGTTTTAGATAGGCAGTTATTTTTTTTTAGGTTCGCCGCAGGTTTTTATTAGTGTCAGGTACCCCCATATATTATTTTAACCCCCTGATTGCCCCTAGAGTTAACCCTTTCACCAGTGATCGCCGTATAAGCGTCACTGGTGTCACTGGTTAGCCAGTAAGTTATTTAGGTTACCCGTCAGGTTTTTATATAGTGTCAGGTACCCCCATATTTAACCTAATAAAGGTTTTAACCCCCTGATTGCCCCTAGTTAACCCTTTCACCAGTGATCACCATATAAAGGTTACGGGTGATGCTGGTTGATTAGTTTGCTTTTTATAGCATCAGGGCACCCGCCGTATATAACCCAATAAAGGTTTAACCCCCCTGATCGCCCGGCGGGTGAGATCAATTAGGTTTTAGCACCAGAGAGGGTCTGCGTCGCCCCAGGCAGTGTTAGGTTAGTGACAGTAACGCTAACACCCACGCACAAAGCATACACCCCCCTTAGTGGTATAGTATCTGATCAGATCTGATCAGATCGATACTAGCATCCCCAGCGGTTTAGGGTTCCCAAAAATGCAGTGTTAGCGGGATCAGCCCAGATACCTGCTAGCGCCTGCGTTTAGCCCCTCTGCCCAGCCCAGCCCAGCCCAGCCCACCCAAGTGCAGTATCGATCGATCACTGTCACTTACCAAACACAACACACATAACTGCAGCGTTCGCAGTGCTTGGTTTTTGGGGCCCTGTACGCGGCTAGGCTCCCAAAAAGTCCCACACATGTGGTATCCCCGTACTCAGGAAAAGCAGCAGAATGTATTTTGGGGTGCAATTCCACATATAACCATGGCATGTGTGAGCAATATATCATTTAGTGACAACTTTTTGTACATTTTTTTTTCTTTTTGTCATTATTCAATCATTTGGGACAAAAAAAAAATATTCAATGGGGTCAACATGCCTCTCAGCAAATAGCTTGGGGTGTCTACTTTCCAAAATGGGGTCATTTGGGGGGGTTTTGTGCCATCTTGGCATTTTATGGCCTTCAAAACTGTGATAGGTAGTGAGGAGTGAAATCAAAAATTTATGCCCTTAGAAACCTTGAAGGCGGTGCTTGGTTTTTGGGGTCCCGTACGCGGCTAGGCTCCCAAAAAGTCCCACACATGTGGTATCCCCGTACTCAGGAGAAGCAGCAGAATGTATTTTGGGGTGTAATTTCACATATGCCCATGGCATGTGTGAGCAATATATCATTTAGTGACAACTTTGTGCAAAAAAAAAAAGTTTGTCATATTCCCGCAACTTGTGGCAAAATATAAAATATTCCATGGACTGAACATGCCTCTCAGTAAATAGCTTGGGGTGTCTACTTTCCAAAATGGGGTCATTTGGGGGGGTTTTGTGCTATTTTGGCATTTTATGGCCTTCGAAACTGTGATAGGTAGTGAGGAGTGAAATCAAAAATTTGCGCCCTTAGAAATCCTGAAGGCGGTGCTTGGTTTCCGGGGTCCCGTACGTGGCTAGGCTCCTAAAAAGTCCCACACATGTGGTATCCCCGTACTCAGGAGAAGCAGCAGAATGTATTTTGGGGTGCAATTCCACATATAACCATGGCATGTGTGAGCAATATATCATTTAGTGACAACTTTTTGTAATTTTTTTTTTTTCATTATTCAATCACTTGGGACAAAAAAAAAATATTCAATGGGCTCAACATGCCTCTCAGCAATTTCCTTGGGGTGTCTACTTTCCAAAATGGGGTCATTTGGGGGGGTTTTGTACTGCCCTGCCATTTTAGCACCTCAAGAAATGAGTCATAAATTTAAAGCTGTGTAAATTTCAGAAAATGTACCCTAGTTTGTAAACGCTATAACTTTTGCGCAAACCAATAAATATACGCTTATTGACATTTTTTTTACTAAAGACATGTGGCTGAATACATTTTGGCCTAAATGTATGACTAAAATTGAGTTTATTCGATTTTTCTTATAACAAAAAGTAGAAAATATATATTTTTTTCAAAATGTTCGTTCTTTTTCCATTTATATCGCAAAAAATAAAAATCGCAGAGGCAATCAAATACCATTAAAAGAAAGCTCTATTTGTGGGAAGAAAAGGACGCAAATTTCATTTGGGTACAACATTGCATGTCCGCACAATTTACAGTTAAAGCAGCGCAGTGCCGAATCCCAAAAACAGGCTTGGTCCTAATGGCCCGAAATGGTCCGGGGCTTAAGTGGTTAATGTGTTTAGTGCAACAGAAAAATTTAAAAACAGAAAGTACAAAACAAGACAGTATGACTTACAGTATAAGAAGAATTAGAGAAAAAGTCTTCAATGCAATTATTACAAATATATTTGTTTCCAGCATAATCTTGAAGCACAGCAATGTAAAATATAGTGTAAATGAAAAATAAAGAGTCAGTGTGATTGTTAATGAGAAATACATTAAATTTGATATTTTTGGTTACAGAATCCGTGTAGTTTACGAAAAATATATTATTAAAATGTGTTTTTAATTCTGACCATTATACACAAAGAAAACCTTTACAAAATGAATATACATTACCTGTTATCTGTCACGTTTTATATCTGTAGGTATTTGGTTGTACTCGAGAGTGGAGCTCTGCTAGCCTGCGAAAGAAAGTGAAAAAATAGTTAACTATACTTTACATTTGTCTTTTGAATCATAAATTGGAATAAAAATGAATGTCCAAAAAAGTTTTGGGCTAAAACAGGGAATGGTTTCTGTATAGCCTTCATCTGTCTGTTCTGGGCAGTAGGTCAAGCAATAAACAAATCTACTGTAAGCGAGCAGGAAACCATAATATGTTTTGACTAGCTCATTGGATTCTGGGATCCATTGGTTGCTGCATGTAAAAATGCAAAAGTTACATACAAATGACTTTGATCTAAACATTACAATAAGTTAAAAACACTGAAATTTTTCTAGAAATTGCTGTACTTCCTAACATTCACCAAGGCTGTTTCCAGCTGCTTGTCAGCGGGTTGAAAAAAAATCTGGTAGTGTGGAACAACCTTGTGTCTGTCTTTACTTTATCAAGTAGGAATTGCTGATTATTAGTGGTCAACAGTATCAAAAGGTACTGTCTGATGCTTCAATGAAAGATAATATTACTAAGTTGAGTAGGCCCTAATGGGCGGTGGCCAATGACTGCACTAACCATGAATGACCAGTATCACTTTACTGAGCAGTTCTTAAGACTGTGATAACAGGGCAAAAAGACATAGGTGTAGCAAATGGATAACAGCAGGAGGTGCCAAAATACAGTAACAATGAACTAAACTTGGCACAACTCTTTTGGAACATTTGCAAATATCCATATTGGCTGTTTTGTCATAATCTGGATGGAATCCTGGTTCATGTGAATTTGTTTGCTCACCTCTATGTATTAAATGTATTATGCACTTTGCAACATTTTGTTATTATTGCATATGTATCAGTATAATGCTGTGCTCCTTTTAGTAAATTGTGCATTTGTGCTTGAAGCAGCTTGTAAAACAGATGCACACATTTTATGTCCTTACCATGTCATTACCTTCAGTAACCAAATGTTTTATGACTTGCTTTATTATCACATGAAAAACAAATGGAAAAGAATATAGCTCTATCATAATGATTCAGTGCTCCACAATTGTTCTTATGGGTATTTGCCCACTGTATAATTTTTAATTACATAAAAAGAGTGTCAATAAGATGATTGATAGAAAAGATGTAGGAAGTAAGCACAGAACATTTGCCCAAATCCCTTATGACTCACAGAATCTGTACATAAATTTTAATGCATATTATTTAACAGGCTGCTATATTTTTACAAGTTTCAATTTCTAAGAATATGGGGCAGTTGAGGATTGCTAAATTTTAATATTGTTTTTGCATTTTCTATTAGTTTCTTTATGAAATATTTTTATTTATGATTTGAGGTTTATAAAAAAAGAAAACAGCCTTACTATACTTGCATATTCCAAACTTGTATAAATTAGGTCAAACATATGGCCATTTGGTGACATAAGTAGTCCTGGGGTAGAAATCACAGTATAACTCATTATTACAATTTCATTTTTTTTAGTAATGTAGGTATAGGAAGGAAACATGAACTCACAAATGTGAGCATAAAGTATGATTATTTTTGTGCAGTATGGGGTTGAATATTACAGCTGTTTTAGTGTATGGCTACTGTAAATTACATTCCTTGATTTGGGTTTGATAGCAGAATGGTTTGATTATGGACTCTGAGTCTGAGTTTTATTTTGTTTTTGTACTCAATAATAGATAGGTGTACTGTGAACTTGTATGAGTTTCTCATCTTTGTATATGCTAGAGGTCTAAGTTATAAGTTTATTACACCTAGTGTCTGTGAAGGTTCTCATTTATCCAGGTCATCATAGTAGTTGTTAGTCACATTCAATAGGACTTGTTTTGTAGTTCTGAAAGTCTTTCACTGCTTATCAAATCAGCTTTTTCAGTGTCCTGAACTTTAAAGCACATAAACTAACAAACATAACTAACTGGTACTAGCTTTTTAGGTAGTCCTTTTTGCCTATTGGAGGGTCATTAAAATAGTTGTAAACCCTTACATATACCTAGTGAAGTGACTGGCCTCGGGTGATACATAGATATTAATTAAATCCTCCTACATAAGTTGTACCTGTTTATCTGCAGCCCTATCTCCTCTACATTAATGTAAGATCCATAATTTACACAGCATTTCTGAGCTTCCAGAGGCAAGAGGTCAGAATCTGAAGTCACACACTGCACAGCTCAGAAAGGAAAGCTGACACACGTCCCTTACACAATTTTATAGAGAAACATGCACAGCTGATGATGTCAATCACAGCTTGTGCTCTGGAGTTCCTCTCCCCGTCCCTTTGTTTTGGAAAAACCTGTCTGAAATGACTCATGCAGATAGCAAAAGATTGAGACAGCAGGCAGAAATCACACTAGGTGCTTTGGATTGAAGCAAGTACAGTATACACTATAGAAGGATATATACCAGTATATTTTTTTGTTTTCCATGTCAGAATTTTACAACCACTTTAAGTCTCCTCATGGGTCCCCATATTAGTGAGCCTGGGGTAAATCTCTTCTTTGCCTATTATAGTGTCCAGCTCCTGATGAAATAGTGATATAATCCTAGAATGAAGTATCACTTTTGTCACCCATTTATCGTCACTGTTTCTTTTCACTGATGCTTCATAATTTTGTGTTAATATTATTAAATTGTGTTAATTTCTCTTAAGATCACTTATTTCTGCATGTTTGATTTTTCTTAATGTATGGTTGTATTTATATAACCAGATTCTCACTGGATTACTGTTGCACTGTGTGCACCTCCCCTCCTAAGCCACACAAGGCCAGCAGCCCTAAACATGGGATGCGCTTTGCCAAAATAACTCACAATTCGTACCTGGTGGTTGTGGGGATCTGCGGCCAAGGGCTTATTGAAATCTTGAAGCCCCCTTTAGTAATAAGCCCACATTAGTAATAAATACATTGTAAATCCATAGTCTGTCAGAAAGAAAACTCAATGACCCGCCGCACACAAAGCCAAATGACAGCTCCTCGAGCGGTTATCAGCTATATAAAGGCTATATAAATAATATTATTGCCCAAATATGGCCACGTGAACATATTTAGAAAATGATATAATGCTACTTTCCTCGCCCATTTGTAGCCAGGGATTCCTGGTCATGTAATTGAATGGGCTGAGTGATATCAGTGGTTGGTAAGGATGCAGCAAGCGCAAGCAGCTGCTGCTGTTTCCTTAGCAACCATTGACAGCCAGGATAGTGGTGACACAATTTCTCAAATATGTGACCATATTTAAGCAATGATGGAACCCACACCATTCCCTGCCCATTTGCTTATGTGGCCTAGGGAAATGTAAGTGAATGGGCTGTGTGACATCAGTGATTGGTATGGATGCAGCAGGTGTGAGCAGCCACTGATTCCTTAACAACCATTGACAGCTAGAAAGTGTCACATTTGTCTATGCCAAATGCCCTAAACATTTGACATTTGGATGAACATTCAAACAGCTAGTGTTCGGTCCTAACTTAATGTTCAAAACGAACAATGAACTCGTCCCTACTCCACAAGAAATGGTCTGATGTTAAGAAGATTGCAATTAAAGATATATAATTTAGCTTTTTCTTTCTGTTAACTTTAGTCTGAATAAAGTAGATTCTTGCTATAATTATAATACAGTTGGTGCATAGTTAAGCCATTGTTTAAGTATGAATAAGTTATTTGACTTTGAAAGGGGCTATACAATGAGGTGCAAAATTGCATTGCACCAACATTCAGAGCTCTGCAGTGGTAGAAAATAGGAAAGTGTATGAATGTGAATTTATCTTGCTTACCATTCAAAAAAACCTTCTCTGGAGCCTATCTTCAGTTTGATGAACTTTGCTGATTATTTGAGCAGGACATGAAAATATACTGGTTTGTCCTAATTTGCATAGTAATGAAAGCATAATCAAGTAAAAAACACATTTTTAAGCATAATATGAAATACATTTTGCATAAGGAGTTCCTCCTACAAGTGGTTATTTGCACAGTTTAGTTTTGTAGAAATAAATCCAGTTTCCCTGAAATAATTGATTTCACAAGATGAATTTTGCTTAGCCTTCTTTTGGCAAATATTTACTCAGCAGTGCTCTTGCTATGGATCAATATCCAGATGACGTAATAACAAGTTTCTTAAATCTCTGTTTCATACTTCTACGAGCCACTGTTACTGCAGTCATATAAATTAATTTCTTCTTTTGGCAAACATTAGAATGGTTTCCATTTTTACTCAGCAGTGCTCTTTCTATTGATCAATATCCAGATGACGTATTAACACGTTGTTTAAATCTCTGTTTCATACTTCCACGAGCCACTGTTACTGCAGTCATATAAATTAATTTTCCTGCATTGTTAATAATAATCCACCTCTACCAGGCATGCTCTCCTATTCTTGGTAACAGACATCTTTTGCAACCAAAACATGGCAATACTTTTTTCCATTTGGATTCAAAACATAGGAGTTAGGGCTTTCTTGGAAATATACATATCATTTTATGGTTTATAGGGTTTACCAAAGAATACATCATACATCTGGCACATGTACTCCATGGGGTACAAATGACAAAATCAAGGGTAAGATGATCTTTTAAAGTGTATTTATGTTAAAACCTTTTTTCTTTCTGTTTTAGTTTTGTAAAGAGTAGGAATGAATACTATAATTCTGTTAGTTTTTCTTCTGCTTTTTTGTCCTGTTGGGGCCTGTCCTATCCAATACACACCACTGGAAGTTATAAGACATTTTTTTTTGCCAAAATAATGATTTTTTTTATTAGCTGCTACCAGGAGAGGTGTCCCAATGGGACAATTTCCACTCTCTTTGTACTGTATACCAGTAACAACTCAAGATTTAGAATTATTCCTCATTTGCAGTTTCAGTGACAAACTGGAGAGGTCCTAACCCCTCTATTCAAGATTAAAAACATGTTTTCCCTTTAGATACACTTTCCTCAGTGGCATGCATGGATTGAGGTTATCTGACTAGGACATTTTGATTTAGGTGAGGTTTAGGTATGATCAGACACTATAATGCCCAAATAATGCTTTCAAACATTTTCAATAGATTTTTAAGATCAAGTACAAAAAAAATAAGTTCTTGTGTCGGTCATAAACCTTTGCGTAGGTCACAGAATTTCAGTTCATTTTGTAAGGTTGTAAAGTGGTGGTTTATTTTATTTTTTACATTTAAACTGACATGATAATGAAAATATTAAATGTTAAATGTGATTTCAAATCACACCTAATAACATCAAGCAATTTTCCTTCCCTGTCAAACAGTTGTCCAAGCTTATAAAAATACAGAATGTATGTGTTGCCATTCAAAGTAATAGGTATCACTCAAAAAAGGGATCATCTGGTTAGCACTGATTAAAAACATCCAAGTATTCATAATAATTATCAAAAAATAGTATTTAAAGAAAATACAAAATAAAACCTGGCAGTTAATGTAAAAGTGCTTTATTTATTTTTTAACATAAATTGACATGTGACAGGTGCTACCTGTTGAATATTGGCACTTAAAGTGGTTGTAAACTCTCCATTACAACTTGCACCTACAGGTAAGCCTAGATTAAGGCTTACCTGTAGGTACAAGAAATATATTGCCAAAAAGTTTTACAATGTTGTCTACGGTGCATGCGTGCCATAGACAACGGTGCATTCACAGGGTTAATCTCCATTCACAAATCCGTCGTTGCCGGATTTTATGTCTTCTGTGTGCATGCGCGGAGTGACGTCTTTGCCACCACTTTTGGCCGGAGCGGCGATACCCGGAAGTAACCTTCCGGGTATCTGTGGAGAGATGGCTGTGGCTGGAGGGGGAGACGAGGATGGCTTTGGGGGCTTCGATCTAAGGTAAGTAATGCATAATGAGCTAGTATGCTAGTCATACTAGCTCATTATGGCTTTGTCTTGCAGGTGTTATTTAAAAAAAAAACAGGGTTTACAACCACTTTAAGACTGAGCAAAGGTACCTACTATAATACAATTATTAAACACTAGTCTGTGTTATTTAAATCTGTAAACTAAAAAGCATGGATTTCATACATCTGAGTAATTGCTTACTTAAAAATGTTTAACACCACGGAGTTAATTCCTTTCATAAATGAGTAACTATTATAGCATATCAAGTGGCATAGAGATGTAATACTTCTGTATGTATAGGAAAACAGTCTTTTATTTCCATTTTCTGAACACCTGGAAAAGATCCCCATTTGAGATTTTTTAAACTCATCTGAAATGTGTGCAGTAATTATCTCACTTCATGTACTGAAATTCATCAGTGATTTTTGAGGTTCTCTGTTCAGCAACTCATTTCCATCACAAAGCATCTCAGCGAAGCACCCTTTGTGCACATCAAGATTATGTTTCTTTGTCAATAAATAGCATGTTTTTTGCCTTGTGTAAAATCAGGATTTGTTGAGGAGATGATTGCATTTTTGATGATCTTGTTAAAATGCAGGGTTTGAATGGAAGCCATTTGGGTCAAGTGCAGGGTTTCAGTTTGTCTTTGAGAATTTACTGACAAAAAAAGCTGCTGAATAAAATGAGCTTGTGCTGCTATGCATAGTGGTTATCATTTCTAACTATTGAAAACAAACAGGAAATTGATGATTTTCCTTTCAGGAAACAAGAAAGTCTGATCTGATAAAATGAGGGGAGGCCAGG